>OY770140.1:14125284-16525284 GCA_963669345.1 Gortyna flavago
CTGAATTTTATTCATAAGTTAGTACAACATTTATTGATTCTGATTCGTTGGGTCAGCTAATTATAATATAAGTCCTAGATGGTAAACATATGCCTTGAGCAAGCGTGGTGATCAATGCGCATGCCTTCTCTGTGTGAGAAAAGGCTTTAGCCCTGTAGTGGGACGGAAATAAGCTGGTATTATTATATTATTATTATTACAAACATGAGGCAAAAAATCTTGTATCATATATTTTATCCACGACGTGCTTGTTCCGTATTTCCCTTGTAGGAAGTTCCGGACACATACTTTGTTGTTGATCAGCAGGCAGATTTAAACGAATGTAGGAATAACTGTATTTAAACGTAAATTATTAGGGAACAAAATAATTAATGAGTTTGGCTTTTTAAACCACGATAATTACACTCTTTGTCTCATTCCTAATGGAACACACACGAACTAGGTCGATTTTCGCCGTGAGGTTGGTCGCTTTGGCTGCGGTTTATCTGACTACGCGCCGACCGCGACCGACGGCGACGACGTGTAGCCGTCCGGCGCCGACGACGGCCGAATACTATGTTCGTAAACTCACTCGTACGCCGCCCGCGACTGACAGTTGCGATTCGACGGCGGGCTTCGGCAACGAACGTTTTGGCAATCCGGGTGGCGTGTCGGTCGACCGTCATGACTTCACCGCACGCTGTAGACAGCGTGTGACGTTTTAAAGAGACCGTAGCCTTATCAAATCGCCTCAAGCTGAATCGCCACCCCATTTACATAGGTCGATAAAAATCTCAGGTGATTAGTTATTTCATTTTGCATCAAAGGGTCGATCATTATTCGGGGGGCGATCGCCTGTGATTTTAGTCACCTGTGCCCTAGCCGAATTGCCATTTAGACTGTGGTCACATGTGTAAAGCTCGCATAACGCATTACCTAAGTCCGCCAATGTACGAACCTAGTGCATAAAGAATTTTCATAGACTTATAAAAAAGATGGACTCCGCGCCACGCATATCGAAAGTGAAGCGCAGTAAGTATGCCGGAACCGCTTGTACAAACACGCCTCACGCTCACATTTACATCATAGTATGCCGACCGGCCGCCATTACGTGACACGACAGCGTCAATCGTCAATCACGCACACATAGATCGGTACGGTGCTTCACTTTCGATATGCGTGTCGCGGAGTCGATCTTTTTTTATAGGTCTATGATAGCTGTCAACACAAATAGAACTGTAGCAGAAAGTTTTTTATTACACACAAATACATTTATTAGTTACGCGTATTACAATTGACATTTCCATTATAAAAATATGTATAATCCACGGACTACGAAAATTGAATTGGACAGAAAAAGCCGGTCAAAGATATGATATACGAATACATTGCTGTCCACCAGAGCCATGGGTAATTGGATTTTTCACTTCAATGTTCGTACAACGTCCGTTACTCAAATTTATTACTATATATATAATATAGTAGTAAGTATATAATTATGTATGTACACATATTATTATATACGAGTTTTGTTCCTTTCTATAACCCTATAGTTCCTATATCCCTTCTAGGGCGTCGGAGTTTCTAGTTATATCTGCCTTGTTTAATCTCCTTTCACTCATCCTCTTAACATGACCAAACCAAGCAAGCATAATCTTTAAAATTTTCGTCACTACACATTCCTTTAAACCGCACCGTTGCTTTATCATATCCTTCCTCAGCTTATTTTCATCGTTAGATCACACACACAATGAACGCATCATGATATGTGTCCAACTAGCCTGTACTGTGCCACTGCGGGGCAAAGGCCTCCCTCTCCCTTTTCAACACAATTCTGTCTTTTGCGAGTTGCCGTTTTAGTTTGCCGGCCAGTCCCTACGGTATGAGTTAAGCTCGTCCCGCCATCTTCGTGTGTATTTACATTTAAATCCGGTTTTAGACTTCTTTAAGCCCACGTACGCACGACTGCTTTTTTACGCTAAAAAAGCGGACGGTTGGATTTTCTACTCTCAGCGCTAAGCCGAGCCTTGAAAATTTGGTGCGCGGTAAAAAAAAACGTCGTGTTAAAAACGCCCGTTCGAACAACCGCTAAATGTCGAACTTCCACAACAGGTAATTCACGCTGAAACCCAAATGAATAGTTAATGGTTTAAATGTTAAAGTTGAATGGACACACAATTCTGTATTCAGTATCCGATAGTACAAATCTATTATTTAGAATAAAGTACGTACAACCTAGTCTAAATCCTCTTTATTGAACAAAATAAATAAAATCACACAAAAAAAATTAATCCATTGTGATTTTTGTAGCCGAGTATAGACTGACTGAATGGTTGTGGTTTTTAACCCTGCAGCATTGATAAAGGGGCTGAAATACCGCAATCATACACACGAATTTCGTAGTTCATCTTATTGGTTTTAGGACTGATTTCTCAATCGACAGATAATTTTTATTCGTGGAATAAAATTGACGTCTGACAGACGTTGTAAGAGTAACTGTCAAAAATTCAAAATTATTCCTCGGATTATCTGGCATTGCGTTGGAAAAATCAGCCCTTAGGCATGTATTTAAAGGGAGCTTTAATATTTCCCATCTTGTTATACTTGGACTCTTTAACTTTTTGTGAACTCAAATAATCCCTATTTAAATTGAGAAGTCACTGGTTGGTCACTGTTCTAACCTAACCTAGCCCATTTGGTCAGGGTGTGCTAGCTTAGTTACTGCGACCAGTTCGGTTCGCGCATGGTTGGTCACAATACCAACTGAACCTAACCTGTTTGATCGGGTGCCCTAGCTAAGTCATTGTGACAAACTATGAGAAAAGGCCCGAAATTTAAAAAGATTGTTCAGTTATCGCGAAAAAAAAATCTGCTGTTTCCTACATTTTGACGAGTTATGCGAACATAAATGTAGGGAACAATAGATTATTTTCACGATTTCAGCTTTGGTCCCATAGTTAAAGTTGTTCATAATGATGAGTACAATATTCCATTTCGATTTGTCGCATGTTTTCAATTTTACACTGTATATCGAGACTCCTCAGTGCCTCAGAAAGCACGTTAAGCCATTGATCCCGGCTGTCATTCGTAGATCTTAGACAGTCGTTACGGATAGTCAGAAGTTCGAAAATCTGTCAACCAGTCTTATCAAGGAGTATCGTGTTACCCAGTAACTGGAGGTCAGATAGGCAGTCAATCCATGTAAAATACTGGTATTCAGCCGCATCTGGTTAAACTGAAAACCGATCCCAACATAGTTGGGAATAGGTTAGGCAGGTGATGATGATGATGTGTGTAAGTATTTCAATAGAGATACCTACTTGCTCGTAATGTTCTCTCCGCCCCGACCCTCGCTCGAGCCAGCCCGCGCCGCTGAGCTAGCCTAATAATACCGATCCAGCCTGTCCCTTGCTGTCCTCATCCAGCGACGCCCTGAGCCGAGGTCCGTACCCCGCAGGGGGTGCCCTTAGCGTAGTCGCTTAGTTGACATCCTCCTAGGACGAACTGCGAGATGACATTCCAAAAAAAAAAACGTAATGTTCTCCCGTCCATGTGTGAGTCGTTTATAAAACCCCTATAAATATACAATGATAAACGGTTTTACCTACTTAGTTGTCTTTAAACAAAACGTTAACAGCACCTTTTCATAATGACAACATTTTCATCAGCGTCAGGTTTTGTAGAAAGAACAGCCCTGTAATTTTATTCTCAGTCTCAGTATAAAATAATTGCCATTCAGTCACATTTTGATTGTAATCTGATATAGTATTTTAAAACGTTGATTAAAGTACTCTTTTCAACGTAAAAGGATTCTTTTTACGAAATAAAACTTAAAGCTCTGCCTTCATTATTTGAATTGAAGTAAAAGAAGTTAACATCTATAATTTACTCGTATAAAATCTTTATTTTAGGATATTGATTTCTACGTCAACCGACTAGCACCCTAATTGCGCCGTGTGCGCAACACACTATCAATCCCAATCTGAATCATTTTGAAGGATATTGCTAATCCAATGCTTCATATTATGGTCGAAAAAACCAACTGTATGATGTCAACATCGTAAATAGCATATTTTATTTATTAAAACATTACGCACAAGTAAAAAAAATGCCTTGAGCATTTTCTACCAGTCTACCTTAGGGTGACGCAGAGCCAATACACAGTAGGTGCAATAACAGAAAACAAATTAGTAAATATTTATAACTAAAATATAAGAATAAATACATATATACAGACATACCACAAAACATAAAACAGAAAAAAAGATAAAAAAAGGTTATGAGAGATAAACAAGAAAACCTGCAACAACTTATTCTGAGACGAATCTGCCAACTTCTTGTGTATGTGTTCTCGAGCTTTCACTTCAAATGTGAACTGATTGGTTACCGTCCTGATATTCTGAGGGAGCGCATTCCAAAGGAAAACCGCCTGAACAAAGAAAGAAGACTTTATAAAACCAGAGCGATGAGAAGGACAACGAAGAAGAAGACTATTTTCGGTTGAAGATTCTTGCTGATATTGACTTGCTGATTCATATTGAATGTTGTTGAACTGTCAAAATGCTACAATGAAACATGCATGATGCATGCTGTAATGATGTTGATGCCATTGCTGCTGATAGTTTGTTACACAATTAGCATTAATATTAAGTACTTATCTCATTTTTTAGCTGATTGAAGTTAGGACAACTACATTTTTCTATTCATGATTCTTTACATTTTATTGCCGTTCAAAATGGTTATATTTTGAGATCCAAATAACATAGATGTACGACGGTTAGTGAAAAATGTAAAGGATCACGAATAGAAAAATGTAGTTGTCCTAACTTCAATCAGCTAAAAAATGAGATAGAACTTTTAGTCATGCGAGGGACGATATCTTGTACCTAGAACAGTGCGCGCGGACCGCACAGTTGTTAAAAGAATGAAAAAGAATAATGCATGGTAAAAGTTTAATAGGTTTGTTTGTAAAAATGGACTGATGGTGTATTATTTTTGTTAGGTACTCGATATTCTATTCGGATTAAAAAATCGTTTCCTCTGAAAAGTTGTTTGATGAGTACAATCATGTGTTTAAGTATAGGTTACTAATTACCAGGATGAAATTGTAAACTCGCGCCAACTCGAAATAGGAGATACAGTAACTGTTACATAAATCATTGTAAATAGTCATTTTCCAAAACTAAATTCTTTAAAAAAATCGTATATCTAACTATCGTCTTAGATAATGAAAACTATTAAGTTATTGCCTTCAAGTAGAAACGAATGAACGGCGTTCCAGTAAAAAAATATATCATCATGAATCAAAACAAAAAAGGAAATTTAAGTATCAACTTTAGCGCGTGCCCGATAAACAATCCATTCATCGCAGAGTTCACAACTACCTAATGTTGTACCTGTTTTTACATCCCTCTAAATTTTCTTTAGGCCTGAATTCCTGTTAAGCTGACGTCGGTCGCGTACGTCGGTCGCGCGTGTTAATATACATTGTGTTCTATAAAGCACCATACTGCGACGCTGACGTCAGCGGCGCGTATGTGGGTACTGACCGTAGGCGACCGACCGAACGCTACCGACGTCAGTAACAGGAATTCAGGCCTATGAACACGTTGGATTAAATGTTTTAATTTGGAACACCTATTTAATTTCATCCTGTATGGTAGTTAATTAATGAGATATAAGAACACCAATTGGGTATCGATTCTTATTATTTTGACGGCGAAAGATTTCTCGTACCCATTATACAATGCTATTATCAAAAAAGCGATTCTAATAAATCGACAAAATTATAAGTAACGCCAGCTAGCGCCTCCGTCCCCCAAACCATGGGATCCGTTCGATTATTTATGTAAAATCTACGTGGCGAACAATAATTTATGATTTTCGAACGCGACATGAATAATAATATGATGACATACACCTAATTGTTATATTATTCGTAATTTGAATGATACACTGATGAAATTCGCGATTTAGCAGGTGCGAAATTTTGATTAGCTTTACGTAATGACAGCTTGGAGTGTGAGAGTGGTACTTTGTCGGTTATGAGCATGGGTTTTTAGCCTTGTTATGAATTGCCATGCACGTGACCATTAGTCTCAAATGTTTGGTCATGGTCCATCGAGATTCTATACAAACAGAACTATGCTGTAACTATAGCATAATCAACCTATAATGTTCCCACTGCTGGGACACAGGCCTCCTCTCTGTGAGAGGGAGTGGGTCGTTATAGTCCACCACGCGGGCCTAGTGCGGGTTGGTAGATCTATGTCATATGTCTTCGAATTTTTGGTTCTAAGACATGGCCGGTTTCCTCACGGTCGGTGTTTTCCTTCACCGCTTTGAGAACAAAGCAATCAAAGCAAAGCGCCTCCCCAGGGTTCGAACCTACGACCTATAACTCGTAAGTCGGGGTCGTTACCTACCACTGGGCCACCACTTGCTTTGGCTCTTATTTATATTTAATTTACATCAAAAAGAATTTAATAAAATGACCCAGGTTTAAATATCTAACCATTGAATCTTGGCCGTGGGGTCAATTATTTACCTCGGACTTTCCACAATCTCAAAGACCGTCTGCTAAGTACATTATCGACCTTAGAAATCTTTCTTTCATTCAGCGTTTTAAAATTAAATGCGCGTCAAACGTTAACCTCAATCTCCATTTCCTTTTTGAACTCAAGAGGAAATCCATTCACTGACAACTTGCAGTTTTCTAAGAATTTAAACACAGACAGAATAAAAATACACCCCAATTACGGGAGTGAGCGACCCGATAAAGGAGCAAAAAACACGTCCGCTCCGGAGCGCTCATTATACTAAACCCAGATATGACTTGACTGATGTCAGCTAGCGCCGCAATTTGTCGACTACCCGCCACTTAACGAGACTTAGGATTAAGCAAATTGCTTAATATTGTAGCACTTGTGATCCACGTTTTCATTTCGTTTATGCTGAGTGGATTGCATTTGTTTAAAATTATAATATGTTACTCGTTTTTTCCCGGTTTCTTGTTTTTTTCTTCGTGTTTTATTACGTTCCACCGTTCTTTGTTCGATGTTTTTAAAAATGTATAGTGGTTTGCTTTCTAGACGCGTACACAATCGACTTAAGTGGTCGAGTTACGATTCTTTAGATGTGATTCGGTCATTGATTTTAATTTAAATATCAATGTACTTATATTTTAAGAATATAAGTTGAGAATTGCTAGCTTTCGCCCGCGATTTCGTTCGCGTGGAGGTCAGAAATTATTCCACGAGATCGTAAAACCGGAATAAATAAATATCTAAAAAGTGTCTAGTATGTTGTAACCCAAGTCATGGTCTACATTTTTGACTAAGTTCATTGAAATCCTTTTAGCCATTAAGGGGTTAAAGGTGACAAACAGTAGTTTTCGCATTGCTGCGCCCCGCGGTTTCACCTGCATAAGTGTCAATATCGTGGGAACATCGCGGCATCGGGATAAAAACTATCCTATGTCCTTTCCCAGGACTCAAACTATCTACGGGCCAAATTTCATCCAAATGCGTTCTGTCGTTACAGATAGACAGAGAGACACACTTTCGCATTTATAAAATTATTAGTATGGATAATTATGGATTCATCATATTATTATATAGTAAGAGGTATAGATAACTCTCTTATATGCTTATTTTTCGTCCAACTTAATATTATACATACCTACTTCGGCACCTTAAGGTACGGATCGGCCTTTTGTTTTTGTAATTTGTATATTTAGTCACTTAATGTGGAACCTAGTCTAAATATTTTACTTGTACTTTCATTAAAGACTAACAATAATTGTTTGGTTTATAACACATAAACAAAACTTTGGCAGAATTTTACAAATTAATGTTCAATCCTTCAACACTTTTGAAAGTGCTCTAGAATATTACCTAGACAAATACATTACTTCATTCCCAACTAACTCAGTTTACACTAGAATTATGTAAACGTGCACTAAGTTCATTGACTGTGTCTGATCGCAGTGCATGACTTGTGTGCTCAGCATGAAAAATTCACTTTATCTTATACGAACTAAATCTTGTACGCAGTTTCATGTTATGCTTTGTTTTAATAATCGTGTTCATTATTTTTGTAAAATAATACCTCATTAAAATTCAGCTTGGTTCACATACATCAATTTTAATGAATTAATAATACAAGCACTAAACTAAAGGCGTCTGACATTTTATGAATCTATTTAATACTGGTAAACAAAGCACAAAGAAAATTACATTAATTTTATAAAAGTTGCCTTTTTAATTGAAAACTCATTACATTTGTTTAATTATAAATCTCTACTCGCCTTGAACAAAGAACGCAGAAAACTTAAGTTGTCCGACATAGCTCACAGAATAAGCAAGCTGAAATGATAATGGCTGGTCATATTAGCCGTAGAATCAATGACCGTTGGGGTAGACGTGTTCTTGAGAGGAGACCGAGAATCGGCAAACGTAAGATAGGGCGCTCTCAAGCTAGGTGGAGCGACGACCTTAACAGGATGGCTGGTAGCAGCTGGATGAGAGTTGCCGAAAATCGAGTTGAATGGCGTGCAATAGGAGAGGCCTATATCCTGCAGTTGATGGCTGTAGACCGCTGATGACTCGCCTTGAACTAAAAACATTTTGAATTTTGTTGTCTATGGCAAGCCAGCATTCAAATTAATTGAGGATATGGCCTAGTCGGCCCATCACTACAAATTAGTCTGTTTAAAAAATTACTTTTTCATTTCGATGCTAGGATAGTCCTAAATACTCCTAGGCATTAGTATAGCTAGTGTTTTCATTTATCGTCGTATTTTTGTTTTAGGTATTAATTCAATTGAATACCACCATTGTTGGTGCGAAGTACGAAAAATAGGTTTATGAATAACTCACTGCACAGACTTATCACATTTTACGCTCACTAAATTATTTTCTATTAGATTTATGTTCGTTACGGGATTCTGATTTCATTTAGCGAATTAATAGCTTAATGAAAGGGCAAAATGCAGTAATAAAATTATAAAGCTTTCACTAAATTAGATTTCATACTAGCTTGCTTTTAGTAATTTCGTTCGCAAGCTGTAAAATTGATAATGTGTAGTTGTATTATTTGTTGAATTAATGACTATTATCACTATTTAATTGTATTCTAATATAATAAAGAGGTATGAGTATCTAGTTAGTTAGTGAGTTTGCATGTAGGGGTAATCTTCGGAACTACTAATCTGATTTACTAATGGGAAGCTACAATATTGCTGAGTGTCATAATCATAATCAGCCTATATTGTTCCCACTGCTGGGATACAGGCCTCCTCTCTTCGAGAGGGAGATCTACCACGCCTGCCCAGTGCGGGTTGGTAGATTTCACATGTCTTCGAATTTTTGGTTCTAGGACATGCCGGTTTCCTTACGATGTTTTCCTTCTTTGAGAGCAGTGGTGATGAAATAATTTACACAAAGTAAAACGCCTGTCTGGGTTCGGACCTACGACCTACAACTCGTAAGTCGCGGCCATTACCACTGGGCCACCACTGCTCCACTGCTGCTGCTGCCGAGTGTCATAGGATAATTATATTTTGTTAAAACGGCGAAGTCGCAGGCAGAATCTAGTATTAAATACAATACAAATGTTTTATACTATTGTCGTAAAAAAACCGTTGATCTAAGAGGTTCAGGGTACCTCAAATGTGTAGGGTACCTGGGTACGTACCTCAATCAAAGGATTATAAATGGCATCAAGTTTCAACTTTAACCAAACATAGTTTACTAGATTTATTCCGGTCTGATCCTAAACAAACTATGAGAAAACACCAATATTTTATCGAGCAAAACTAGACTAACCTGACTAATAGACCGACTATATAATAAACTGAAACTTTAGTCAGTCTCTCTCAATATCCAGTTTTTCTAAATTAATAGTGTTTGTGCAAGACATTTTCTTCTTTTTGATATTTTACCTTTTTATGCCTTTTGTTTATGCTTTTTCTACCTTATGGTTTTTACTTTTGAGTGACATATATTATACTTTTAATCATTACAATCAGTAATACAGCTTGTTAAGTTAGTATAATCCTAAATGTCAAGATTTAAGGAAACCAGCCTTTGACACTCAAGCCAAAAATTTTGGACATATAGAATGATGCCTTCTCATTTTGACCAATGGATCCCAGACTTGGTCTTTGATAAACATTCAAGTCCAAACTCAAGGTTTGCCAACGTGCACTGGAGCGCAGTATTCTAGTTGTTAAATTGACAGTCCGTATTCGCAACACCATGCAACGCTCCAAAACACGAAATCGTCGTCATGGATGAAGACTTCTGGCTGCAGAACGTGGTGTTCCGTCGCTTCCGCGGACAAGTACCTACCACAGAACAGCCGGTCGATTCTGTTAGAATCTCACCGTGAGAAGTTAGGAAAAGTGAACTGTCATTCCATCTTGATGCTTTATGGATTGACATTAATGACAGCTCACTTTAAGCCCACTTCACCTGCGTTATCACGGTGAGATTTTTACACAATAGTGCTCTACAGCACAAGAACAAGCTAGTGAAGTGAAGTACTATTTTTATAATAAAAATATGTATGTTTAGGTTAAGGCCTGCGTCGCCTGAAATAAATGAAGAAATAAAACACAGCTAACTGACTTTGCTCATAAAGCCGCTAAGCTGAAGTGGGACTGGGCTTGCCACGTCTGCTTTATGCCCAATGAGAACCACTACGTGGAGCCCTGACACAGCAAGAAGGCGTGGCGGCAGAACCCGTAGAAGATGGCGGGACGAGCTGGAAAAAACAAACACATCAAAAATAAAATAACACATGAAAAACATTTATAAAAAACTTGCACCTAACTAAGTTCTGAATGAAAGACGATTTGATTATAAAAGTGTTATGAAAAAACTCCGTTTTCCTTCCCTTTTTCCGAACGAGACGTAACAACTAACACATGTCAGAACTTAAGTAGTGTTTCCTTGATGCGAGTCTCGGGAAGTTAAAAAAATATTTAGTAAGAAGAAAAAGATTTTCTGACCTTTTCTTAGTTAGAAAACTTTCTTAGGGTACTGAATGTAGTGGTGACAAAAAATGCTTTGTAGTTTTTTTTTTTTTAATTTTTACTTTCTGTTTATTGAAACTAACAATAGAATTTTATGAATACTATTATTAAGACCGCATCGACCAAACGCCGACCGCGCAGTGGCGCCCTCATCGTTTTTTTGGTTATTTCTTTTATTTTGGAACGAAAATGCAGAAAATAAGCACGTTAAGTTGTGCTCCACAAGATTATACGTTAACTACCAACTACCGTTGGCCACTATTATCCGTACGTTTCATACATTAATAATTGAAAGAAACGAAAAAAAAATTGCTGGCTGTCTGTCGTAGATCTTTGACAGTCGTTACGGGTAGTCTGAAGCCCGAAGACTGACAACCAGTCTTGCCAAGGGGTATCGTGTTAGCCAGTAATTGGGTTGTCAGCTGCAGCTGAATATAAGGATTTTACATGGAGTGACAGCTGCGGCCGATTAGGCTGGAACTGACCCCAAAATAGTTGGGAACAGGCAAGAAGATGATGATACTTTCTTTGTCCTAATTTTCGAACATGGCCTATACCATGCCAGCTGAATACAACGAAATCCTATGTTTAACAACATTTTCTTAACGACTGTTTACAGTCAGTACTTTTGTCTCAAGAGCCCGCTGTCTCGACCAATAATAATAATATGGAACAACTAGTACCATGCAGAATGGGACTTAAGTGGCACTTCGCACAGTCGCGGCGTGCGCACGAATACCAATATTCTAAAAGCATGCTCACACATTCCACACATGTTTTGTATGATGCGTTTTATTCAAAAGGCTTTTTTCGTGAAATTCAGGGCAAAGCTCGCTGGCTCGAAATTGAAGGATATTATGAGTTTACTGGGAAAATATTTTACTTAATTCATGTGAGAGTTTGGATTTTCGTGTAAAATAAGTTCGCTTTCTTTATGGTTTTGGCAAGGCTTTCAAAAGATTGCTGTGTTATGTAAAGACGAAAATGGATACTTAGATTAATTTTGTATTATTCAGCTAACTAGTAATTTATAACTTTAGACTCGTTTCTGAAAATTTCAGGGGTTTTTATGATTGGAAAAATGAATAATGCAAAGTATAATAAAAAAAACGTCAAAAATTAACCACTCCAAAAATTTTGCGGGTTGGTGCCGCGCGTAGGTTTCGCTGCGCTGCGCTACACGCTGTGCTACGGAGCGTAGCTACATGGTAAGCTACAAATAATACTTTCAGAATTGTTTTGAAACTGGCAAATTTGTTTTCAGTACAACTGTTTTTAAGCGTAGTGTGGGACGCCCCCCATCTACAAGGACGGACGACCTAAAGAAGGTGGCTGGGACGGACTGGATGCGCAAGGCGGAGGACAGGGTGTTGTGGCGCAGCTTGGGAGAGGCCTATGTCCAGCAGTGTACTGCAATAGGCTGAGTTGATTGATTGACAACTGTTTTTAAGGCATGTATATTTAACACCTGTGTAGAGATGGCTCAGTGCATAGCTCAAGCGTGTTCATCAATGCCTTCTCAGTATGAGAAGATAATAATAGGCTGGTATTAATTATATTTAACACGGCCTTTTTGACCAAAGACACTTATGTTTGTATAAATTGGTATATACTCAACTAACTTAACGTAAGCATTCCGTTAGATTCCAGGAGTACCTATCTTATAATAGATAGGTAGCGATTTTACTTTCGGAATATAACCGAATCTATATTCACTGTTAAATATAAACCTCTTAGCAACCTCCGGAATTTGTAGATGTCCCTAATCTTATTGGTTCTCATTTCGGTTTGAAGACATTTATTTCTCAAAAAAAGAACATTACGGTTCACTTACATATTGAGAAATGTATAGAAAAATATATATTAAAAGTAGATACAGTCTCTGTGATCACATACAAAAATTATACAAAGCAACCTAATTATAAGATTTAATAGGTGACAATCAGGTGTTAGTACTTTGTCCTAACTTATTCTTCTAGGGTTTTTTTATATGTGTAACATCTTTTACTGTTAAACACATCATCAGATATTTCATTTTAAAGTTTTGCTCCCTCGTATAGTATATTTTTCCTACCATATATCATTAAAAATAGGGTTTAAAATAATAATATGTTTGTTTAAATTTTTTGTTATGACGTAAAATAAAAACCTGTAATTAATAATTACCAACTCAAACGTTGTCTGTGTCTATTTTTGATTGTTTTGTGTTGTATTGTACTTATATACTCGTATGCTTATATTTGTCGTTATAAAATCCTAACCTTAATTACGTCACTATAAATCCTCTTTGTGTAAACATTGCCTTTAACGGTTACAAAAACTAATCCCATTTATCAATGTTACCGAACTTATTATCTCGTGACGTCATCGCAGCAATGTCGCCGGGGGCCCCCATTATAACTCCCGTATCGAATGTGCCTATCCATTTCACTATTAACATTGTTTTAGTAGGATTCCGCACGTTATAAACTTTGTAGTGGGCCATTCTTTTGTGTATCGAGTAAACAAAACTATTGTAGGTATTGTTATCTTTTTCTTGCAGATAACAAGAAAGAGATATAAAACAATTTGAGCTGAGCCAGTAACATTAAGTTAGGAGAAATCTTATTTAAAATAAAAACTACGGGTATTTTGTCAGCTCTTAAGGAATTTCAAAGTAGATAGGTATTTCTATCTTTTGGCAGAAAAAGAAATCTATTTTTATTTTATCAGTGCGGGAGAAAATAAACGGCATTTAAAAAAAGCAATTGGTCTTTGTTCCCAAAAAAGGCCAGTCTCTTTTTTTTCCAAAAACAAAAGATGAGCTACAGATAATATAATATTGTTGGATACTACTACCCGGCCCAGAGCAGTGGGGGACGCGGTCACTGAAAGGAGGCTCCCGCAGGCGACAGGCCAGGCTCTCTGGTTTTGTTTGGTGTTGGTTTTTGACAGCGTTGGGTGCAGAAGCACTATCCGTCAGCCGTTGGGTGTATTTTGGTGTCTCTGTATCTCAATAATCTCTTGTTGGTTTCTTTAATTTGATTAGTGATGATTTTGTTCCTCTGATTGTAATTTTGCCATGCTTGATAACTCTTTTTATAATTATAATTCGTATGATTAGTTTTTAGGTTATCAGATAATTCTTTTATTCAATTGTGATTTCACTTCTGTCCTAACATCAGAAGTGGGATAACAATCCAAGCCCAATTTTGGCCTCTTGATCAGTTTGAATTGCATAACAGAGGAACTTTGTCGTTACCCACGTGTGATCCTGCGGAAGAAACAGCGACATAACCACCGGAGTCTAGCATACGGCATACCGGTCGATGTGTTAGTAGACAGCGGCGCGCTTAATGTCTCCCTTTTATCGTCTGACGTAGTAAAGCATTTGGCTTCCGCAGTAAAACCTGTTACGTTAGTAACCACGAAATTGTGTCCACGTCATACGCAACCCTTACGGTTGAGTTTGCTAATGTTGTACTAGAGGCTGATTTCGTTGTAGTACCAGCCGAGTTTGTGAGTACTAAAATGCCATACGGTCTGACAAATTCGCTCATTGTGTATCAACGCATCATCAACAAAACGCTTCGCAAGTTCATTGAGGCGGGACAAGTTCTGGTTTACATATTACGTGGACGACAACGTACTGTTGATGAGCGCCACAGTGGACGAAGGTGACTACCTGTTGCGACAGGTACTTACAACCTTGTCCAAGGCAGGGTTTTTGATAAACGTACGCATAAGTGTCTTGGCCGAATAATAAGTCAAGGTCAGGTTAAGCCGAGCTCTCATAAGACCCAGGTCGAGAGGTACGCCCGCACCGTTCTGAACCTTCTTCGCATCGAGACCAATCAAAAAGGGGCAGCCTGCTCCGAGACGCTTTGGAGACTCCAGCTGGCTCTCAACGTGATCAAACAGAAGACGACTCAGGCGTCACCGTAAAATCTGCTGGTGGGTACCGATGCGGTGACCCCCGTCGCCTTGGAAGGTGTACAGTCGAATTGTGAAGCACAAAGAGAGTTACGCCGAGCCCGCTCAACTGATCCACTATAAAACAAAAGCAGTCACGACAGGACGACTGTGTAAACTGAAACCGACGCACACCAAAAATTTTAATGTGAATGATTTGGTTTTCGTCATTAAGTTTTCGCAGGCAACTAGAAAGATGGACTACGGGATGCGAGGGCCTTACAGGGTCACACGCGCGCTGCCGAGTGGGCGGTATAAGCTGCGCTTGTTGACCGGCTCTTATGGCAAGACGACGCAAGCTGCTGCTCAGCCATGTACTCTGGAAAGGGGAGTGGTGTCCTGAGACTTGGGCTGCATTCTTTGAGCGTGAGTGTGCTTGCGTACCATGAGAGGTCTGCATTGCCATAGAGGGTTGTGCAGATCTTGGGGTGAGACAGTAGACGGACTACGAGACGTCTACGTCAGGTAAACTGCGAGGTACCTGACCGGTCTTACAAAGAGTGGCCTTGCCACCCACGTATAACGGATGTTCGTCCCGTATAACGTGTGTTTTGACGTGTAGAGGACGGACTGCGAGACGTTCCTTTCGGTGATTTGGTAATCACTCCTACACGAAGGGTAATGTAGAGGACGGACTGCGAGACGTTCCTTTCGGTGATTTGGTAATCACCCTACATTATGGGTCATGTAGAGGACGGACTGCGAGACGTTCCTTTTGGCGATAAACGCCCTACATGACAGTGAATGAACTTGGATTCATGGTTGCATGATGTATGAATGTCGATGGCATGAGTTATGATATTTCTGTGTAATGAATGGAACTCTATGGAGTACTAAGATGACGTCTTGGTATCCCATAGACTATTTAGCTAGTCAATTTATGTCTCTGATGTATAAAAGAAAAAGGCCACATAAGACGAATTGACTGCAAGCAAAAGAATAGGCAGATGTGTTTGTTCTCCGAGAGACGTTAGTCTTTCTTGTTGGTTTCACAGAAGACGACCTGACTGAAGACACTACTTCCGCACATCATGGTGCAGAGCCAGTCGCTGGGCCTTCCCGTCCAGCTGACGAAACTCATCGAGCAGCCATGCAAAGCTTGCCGGACCTTTCTGATGCTGTCGAGGACGACGCATGATCAGGATGGCCGTGTTGGATACTACTACCCGGCCCAGAGCAGTGGGGGACGCGGTCACTGAAAGGAGGCTCCCGCAGGCGACAGGCCAGGCTCTCTGGTTTTGTTTGGTGTTGGTTTTTGACAGCGTTGGGTGCAGAAGCACTATCCGTCAGCCGTTGGGTGTATTTTGGTGTCTCTGTATCTCAATAATCTCTTGTTGGTTTCTTTAATTTGATTAGTGATGATTTTGTTCCTCTGATTGTAATTTTGCCATGCTTGATAACTCTTTTTATAATTATAATTCGTATGATTAGTTTTTAGGTTATCAGATAATTCTTTTATTCAATTGTGATTTCACTTCTGTCCTAACAATATATATAATGAGCTATATATAATGAGCTATAGATAATATAATACGTAATTTAACTTTGACATAAATTTTAAAACCTAATCTCATAATACTGAAACTCTCCATTTCAGTGTTCAGCGTGGCACTGAAACAAAATAAAGTAGATAGTACCTACCTACTCCCGAAGTGTTCGAAGATTCTTGAATAGTTTTATGAAGCTTTGGTAAATGTGCCTTTTGTTTGGTTGCTAAAACAAAAGGCATTCAGCTCGGCCCCTATTTGATGTTTTGGTTTTATGTTTCAACCTACTCACATTTTCTCTCATTAAAATTTTGGGTTAGAAATTCATTTAAGCTTTTATAATTTCTAACATGATGATATTATCGTGGTCGTCATCGTCACTGCTTCAGAATATTACAGGGAAGTAAAATGTATGAAACTATAGAAAGACGCTTCTTTTCTGTCCACGATAACATTAGAACGTGCACGTATTTCCATAGATTTGATGGACGTGGAAGTGGCCGTCTACGATAATATCGTAACGTTAGAAATTATCGAAGGGCACATTGATTAAGAAAATCGTAGTCAGCGCACGAGCGAGGCAGCATTACCACTATGTAGTAGGCGCGAAGTAACAGGCAAGATAATCTTTTGTGAGAGGAACTCTGGGTAGGGAGCACGAGTAACCTTGCTTTAAGAGCGCCTTCACACTAGCGTTTGTCCAGCGCAAGCGTTCGATAAACGTATGCGCAGCGGAGACGCCGCGACTACGCGACGCAGGCGTCGCGTTGCCGCGGCGTTAGTGCAAGGGTAAATGCATACGCTGCGTTAGCGCCGTAAGTGCGCGACGCATGCGCTGCGTTACTGCGGAGTCATGTACAATCCTGTATATCTGCGTCGCGTTAGCGCAGCGTTCAATTGACTCCTACGCTAACGCCTACGCTGGACAAACGCTAGTGTGAAGGCGCTCTTAGATTTGGTTGTGACGTCAATTAGTAACACGAATGAAGTTTAATAGCAAAAGGATAGACGGCAAAACATAACACAAAACACACGTTTTCTCCAAACAAGACCATCGTTAACTTACGCTTAGGCTGCATTAAGGTTAATGGCGTGTAAAAATGATTTAAAAGTACCTAATCCATAAACAGATACTGAACAAAAGGGACGCTAACCCTTCGACGATTATCATAATGTCTTGACGCTACGCTGTAAGACTTACGGACGTAGGTACCTACATTATGTAATAAAACTATACAACTTTTTTTTTTAAAAAAGGTTTGAAACTGATCAAGGTGATGTTCCTTAACGTGGAGCCTTTGTATAATATTAAGTAAATTTTGGACAAGGATTGCTTCATGAGAAGTTACTTCTGAGCCTGCTAATGGACACTGAAAGAGTCCTTAGTAACAAATTCAAAATTAGATAGCTAAAACTTCTAAAATGGAGAAGGAATAAGACACTACTTATTCTATTGAATTAAAAATCTTTATCCACGACAACTTTTATTCCAAAAAGAGATAACCACCAAATTTTCAGTATTACAAAAAGTTGTAACATTACGCCTACCAGAAGAGCCATTCCAAGTAAAAAGTATCATCGATATTAGGTAATACCACTTTCGCTTGCTTTTATCTAGTTTTCTTCAGTCACAACACAACGAAACTATTTTGAAGTTAGATTGAGTTAGAAAATGTTGTCTCCGAAGTATTTTGTATGGTTTTTGTGTGTCGCTTGTCCCCCAACATATTATATGGCCCATATAAAGTTAAGGGAAGTTTGGATAGGCCCACACATCGATTTTATGTAAAAGGTCATTCTTGTTTTTATGTAAAACCGTTATGTGGCGGATACAATGTCTTCGTCAAATATTATCTGTGGTTTTATGCTTCTATTTCTTCAAGATAGGGATGATCATAATGTGTACGATGATTTATGATAAACTAGCTTCTGCTCATGACTTCGTCCGCGTGAAATTTCACCCTCCTCACATTCACCCTCTCAGGGGTGGAATTTCGAGAAACACTTTCTAAGTGGATACCTACTCTTCACAACGAACATACCCTCCAAATAATTTCATGTCTTTAGGACCAGCGGTTTAGGCTGTGCTTGATAAATTAGTCAGTCAGGCCTTTGAATTTTATATACATAGAAAGAAAGGTCATTGTAAAATATGGCCTATGAATCAACACGTATGAAACCTTTAAAATAATTACTAGTTTTTATTATAATTTACATTACAATTATTAGAATAGAACGGACACTTCATATTTTTGAAAACATTTTAAAAAGTAATTCAGTTGGGTCTTATTCCCCGGCGTCATTATTTTTTGCATCAATTTGACGTTTGGAATAGGCAAAGGGTATTAAGCTCATTCAGCCAAAACTTTGTACGCAGCGGAGTGTAATTACAAAACTCAACACCCTCAGCGCATGATCTATGAATAAGTTTTTTAGTTACAAACATGCGCTGTGTAAAACGAGCAACATCGACACTGACAGTCGAAGATTTGATAGATGACACTTTGACATTTGATTGTAATGACAGTCTGTGTGACTGCAATCTGTGCTCGGTCTTGCTACATATTGTACCTAATCTGTGGCTCGGTCAGCGTTGGTTGTGTGTATTCGTTTGTGTTATTGTATTTTCTTGGTATTCTGTTTTGATTTTGTCCAACAACTTGGCGTGAACAAAGGACTCTGATTTCTTTTTGAAATATCGACTTCTTGCTCTGATTGGCTAATACGGACCTACTAAGAATGACGACTTGGCATTGTAATAAACGTTAATTATAACCTCAAAATCCGAAAGTGTTTTGGATTTTTTACAATTCTCAGAAGTGTCCGTGATTTTAATTTAGTTTCAATCGAATTTATGCATTATTTAGAACACAAAAAGTATATTCACGTCCCTGTTGGTTCTTAGGAAAACAATGTATGGACGCCGAACAATGTCCTTTGTTTCTTTCTTTCTATGTATATAAAATTGTATTTTTGTATTTTCTTTGGAAAATACGTTTATTTGCAGCAAATATGACGCATCAAAAAAAAAAAAAAAACAATATAAAGAGAAGATATTATGGATCATAGGAGTGGTTATAAAGCGTTTTGAGGTCACGGGTGGCTGAGGGAGTGACTTCCGCCCTGCGGGTCACGGGTTCCATTTCTGCTTTTGACTAATAGATATTTGCATCGCCTATCATGTACGAGTACTTATTTCGGTGTAATGTCGGACTGCTTCGTTGGTCTAGTGGTCGCAAGTTCTACTACTGTGGATGAGCATGTGGTTACTGGGTTCGATTCCCGGGTCTAGAATTTATTTATAATTTCTCAGTAGCAGCCCAGATAGTGGCGTAGGTAGGTAATAATATTCGGCGACCCGAAATTAAAAAATTGTTGATGTCATTAACACTTTTGCTGAAAAGAAAGGCAAAAAAAAAGTAATTTTAATCATTAAAATTTTGTACTAAGACGAAAATTATGATTTCAGTCCAATAAACTTTTTAGGAAATCAACTAATATTATAATAGCATTTTGTCTAACCCCAGGTGGAAGTAAAGCAAGCGGACTGTATTATAAAACGGTTTAATATGTGGTTCACAATTATTATAGCAACTATAAGTACTTTAGTCAAAACCACACACAACCAGCCACCACCACCACCATTGCCAACCAGCACCACTGGTTGTCTGGCAACCAGTTTTACCAAGGGGTATCGTATTACCTAACTACCTGGCTAACTAACTGGGATGTGGAGGTCAGATAGGCAGTCGCTCCATGTAAAATACTGGTATTCAGCTGCATCCAGTTAGACTGGAAGCCGACCCCAACATAGTTGGGAAAAGGCTAGGCAGATGATGAAGTACTTTAATCAAAGGGTATGTCCGAGCGCGGTCGTGTCGGACAAAGTACTCTGTGTGTCGGACGGTGATGATGCAATGCCGCGTTGACGACGCCGTAGTGTGTTCGTTAGATTTGGATATATGTGTGTAAACCGTGGTGAAATAATATAAAAAATAATTATATTGGTTACCATGGTTGAGCTTCTTAATGTGCGTCCGTTTAGGAGCATAAGGTCAAACGCGTGAAATGACAAATGCGTTGCAAATTGTCAAAAGAGTAGAATGTCAAAAGCGTAGAAAGTCAAAGGCGCACATATTCAAAAGCGCATAAAGTCAAAAGCTAAGAATGTCAAAAATTCCCAATTTCCCAAAAATTGCTAAGAAGTCGAACCCAATATAGTTGGAGAAAAGGTTAGGCAGATGATGATAAAGTCGGCATTACCTATAACAAAATTCAATGTTTAATTTTTTTTTATTGGTCTGTTCAGCAACTAGATAAACGCATATGTTCCTACATCGTTAAAATGACGTCATTACCAGTGTGGTACGCAATTAGTTGCGGATCGGGAATTGAGTGGCGTTCTAATCCGTGTGATTACATTAAAGAGTACACGTTGCGGTCCCCAATTGCTAAATACGCTGATATGGTTACAGCAGCGTATATACCAACTGCTTATCATACTGAATCAACTATATTGAAGTATGTACTATGTACCAATAGCTACAATTTCAACTCCTTTTATATACTTGTACATATTATTATTTTAAGACTTTTTCAATTTTGTAAGTAAGAATATTTTCTAATTGCTGACACTTTTGGTATTTTTAATCAAAATTCTTCAGTTTTTGCATCACGATTATAATTAATGCTTAAAATTTTGCAACACTAATTAGGTTTTTAACTCCATGCTTGGTCTAGTGGTCGCAAGGGTGGAATTTCTGAGGAGCAGTCTGAAGTCTGGATTTGTGCCTGGTTGATGGCAATAAGCTCGCCCCCTATTGCATGGGACTTAAACATAAGTAGTGAAATCTGGGTTTGGGTCTGGGTGTGTGTGGGTAGTGTGTGATACAGACTAGCACATCAAGCTACTACAATCTGTCAAATTTCTTTAATACATTTTCAACTTTAACGCTAAAGTAATAAGTTTCAAAGTTGATTGGAAAAAATTGCCAGTTTCGGGTAGCTTGATGTGCTCGCGTCTGTACACATCTGCCTTACCCGTCGGGGAATTTGTTGTATCGTTTGTTATGTTGTGTTACTTCCAATAGCTGTAAACCATTATTTACAGTATTATTCCATCTTTCTAGTAGCACGATTATAATTAAAACTGAAAATTTGCAACACAAATTAAGTTTCACACAAAAAAACAGACACGTAATTGATATACCGCTAATTGTGTTTTGCTCAAAGCTCATTAAAACCTTTATCAGAATATACAGCTTCGAAAAAACTCATTTAACTATAAATCGGAAGGTATTGTGCCGCAAATGGCCAATTTAACGCTATTTGCCAAATATAATTGGCGAATGGTGGTATAGAACAGCTCTTTTTCGGCACTACAGTGTAATTCAGAAGATTAATTCGAAAATGTGAGATTATGAATTTTGGCACGTATTGTATTTGAGCTGATGTTTCGGCAAATTGTATGCCAATTACTACATACACATGGTGCCCAATGAAAATGTGGTAAGTTTATTTAGTACTTACTTTTTTGCCATTTTATTTCTATATTTGGCATTACGACAATAACGTTAGTAAATTGATAAACCTTGGAGTTTAAATATTGTGCTGTTCCACAACTGATAGGACTCTTAATGTCATGTCCTGCGTGTCCTGTCAGCTGCACGTTACAGGAACTGAAGGAGTAGTAATGGCGCCAAACACGTAGCCGAATTCTGGGCCGAGTCCATTTAGATCGCCATCGACACGCTAAGAAGAAGAATTGATAAACTGGAAGAATAGGTAAATGAGAAAGAGAACTATAATTTTCCCAATATTATCAACGCCTTTGCTACTGATGTAATTATGTACAATACAATTCCGGGAAAGATTTAATAACTGAATTATTCTATTAAAATAATTGAATAAATGCCCGTCCGCCTTATCACTTGAATATAATTATGATTGCTGTTCTGGAAAACATTGAAGATAAGCCTTAAAAAAATGATAGTTTTTTGTTTTAATAAAGAAATAACATTTATAGCACTGTGTGACCTAAACCCGCACTTAAGTCACGTTTTTCTGTGACTTAAGTAGTCCATTTTTACACAGAAAAGCGTGACTTAAGGGCCCGGCGCCGGCGGAGCATGCGTAGTTCATACAAACGTAATACCAAAATAATTTGTAAATCAAACATATTCTTAATGTAGTGTGTATTTATTCTGATTGGATTACAGAATATCTAGATTCCCAAATATATATTTTGAATTTACCTTAAGAATTTTTGGCATAACGTTTTAACTACGCATTAGCATGCGTAGTGCGCGTTTAGATCACAAGTGCTAGAAATTAGTATACAATACGTGCGACTTTACTGTATATTAATGCACGGCGTTTAACATCCTCACATGTAATATTACTTACACTTACCAACTCCTTAGGTAAGCAAAGGAGTCCGGGGAGGTGGGACTCGCTAAGGAACAGCGGGTCGAGGCCTGTCGGGGGAGCGGTGAATCCTTATGCGAATCCCGCACCCCCGGCCATAGGTAGAGGTAGAATACCGCGGTGGTTTTAGCCTGTAAGAGTCAGGCATGCCCCTCTGTCAACCCCACGATGGATAAGTCCATAAGGATTTCCACCGCGCACCAAAAAAAAAAGGTAAGCAATGGAGTCCACTTAAAATTTGTACGAAAAATCCTAACAATAACATTAAAGGATTCTTTTGAAATTGAAAAAAATGTTGACGAGAAAGAATGGGTTCAACATAAAAGTAAAAATAATAGCTTAACCTGACCACTCGTGAGATTAAAAATTCTTGTACAGGTATTTTAATAGTTATTTATGCAACTGTTGTATAATAAGGGGTATTAAAACACAAATATGGGTTTACCACACGAGGCGAAGCCGAGTCACTTGAAAAAACAATCTGCTGTTTAATACAAAAGTTCAATAGATACTACTTGACCAAAATGTATGAAACAGCTGAATTTTATTACGTGATGTCAGAGTTGGTCCCACAGTGAAAGTTGTTCATATTTATGGTTAGAACACCCTGTAAAAGTTTACTGTAACAAACTGGCTTTTTCTTACAACGTGACAGAATGTTTCTTAGTTGTAAAACTCACCAATACACACATTGATAATTCACAAATACAAGACCAACACAACTGACACAAATCACACCACCGTGCATACACTTTACCTATAAACCTATTTTAAGTTTAAAAAATGTACCTTTCTTGATAAAATTGTTAACAGAACGGAGGAGTCTGGATCTCACAACACAGGGAGTCCTAGTGTGAGGTCTAGGAATGCAAAACTTAGCTAAATAAATTTGTGTTTGTTTTGTGATTTGTGTTTGTGTGTGTGTGTGTGTTTTTGTTTTGTTTGTGTTGTGTTTGTTTTTTAGTTCTTTTTTGTATTTGTTTTGTTTGTTGTTTGTCCTTAAAATATCGCTCTTAGCGATAAGACCGTCCATTGTGTCACCCTTTGTACAGTTTCTATATTTATGTCTGTAATTTATATGGTTATATCCTTACAACATTTAACCTAAAGTTCAAATTTCAATGCCTACCTAACAGGACGTCATGAAATGAGGAAACCATAGTGAAATCTACACAAAATATAACTACCATACACTCAGTTAAAGCCGAAACACAATTACACCATTTGATTTGCGCCCGTCAGTTTCCGTTCCAACATGTCACGCCCAGACACGCGTTGATCTGTAACACGAACCTTTAATACGACTATTTAGCTAATTTATCGTACAAACATGTTCAAACCAGCTCAAATTTAGTGGCTACCTATCATAGGAAATGACAGCTTAGTCACAGTAGACATATTAGTACTATTATACAGTATTTCAACTTGGAAAAAATTTGTCGAATCAACAACTCACAAACATGCAAACATGATTATACGATGTCTAAGCATGCTTCAGGTAAAAAGTTAGTCATGGGCTGTTGCATTGAGATAATCGGTTACGGTTTTATAGGTGTAGTGCATTCAAATTAAAAAGTTTGGTTGACAACCCTAATATCCGCTAGAGCTTAGCTTTTTTTTTTACAAAAAGGACTCTGCCGTACTCAGAGACGTCATCTAAAATTAATCAATCATTAACTTTGATGAACCACCATATATTGGCACAAAAGTCATCAAGACTGACTGTCATATTTTCGACTGACAGCATTCTAGTTTATACTTGTCAATTAAAGTTAATTATTGATTAATTTTAAGTAACGACTCTGAGTTCCGGGGTAAGTTGAGGTACATTTTTATACCGTGTTAGAGTAACCATGATTTACAATTTAGTGCAGCATTAGCAAATTGGTATAACTTTATGTCCGAGGATTAGTCCCTTTTATGGTTAGTTCATTTGATGGGATAATTAATTGGTTTTGGATGCTGCGGTTCGAATTGATCTAGGTATAAATGGAACCAATTTGCCTGATGAATGGACCGATGTTGTGTCGCAGCAGAAAGATGGGAACTGGAGAGGGCCATTGTGTGGGCCTGACCGTAAAGGATAATTGAAAAGAAGGCCATTCGATTTCCCCTTTTTATAATCTACAGATTTTAGAAACAATTCTACAGAATTGGGTGATTTATACTGTTTCCTAGTCTAATACGAGTACCCAAAATAAGACATCGATTTTTGGTGTACTTCACAGCGCTGCAAATGTTAAGTTTCAGTATAACACGAGTATGTTTATGAAACTACAAAATAGTTTCCATTTTCGGGAAGCTGATGAGAATGAAATACTTTATCACAATACAACAGTCCCTTCCACGTGAAAGCTGAAGCTTATCACCACCTCAACGCTTTGGTACTTGATTGGTATCGTCTCATTTCCAGCATGTCATCACGTTGGCCGCTTACTGTGGGTACGTGTCTCACCACATACGAGAATGTCTTGCCGACAAGTGATAATGTCCTACAATTCTGGTGATCTGCTATACAGGTATTCCTAGTGCAGACACCAGTCTCTCACAAACTGGTTTCTAACCTTGTTTACATTTATATGTTACCATTGTTTGTGAAGAGAAAATAAAATTATTTGAATTGAATTGAATTCCGTAAGCACCATTATTACTAACAACAAAATACTAATTAAATTATGGACTGTAGTCTGAAATAAAGCTTTATTTATTTTATTTATTTATTACCTTCTTATTAGCTTGCATATAGTGACAAAACTGAAGAAAAATATTTAAATTAGATTAGATACTTTATGATCGATTGAAAGTACATGTCATTCCTTTTGTGATTCTTGTAATTGCTATTAATACGACTGCCTCGTTGACTAGTGGTCGCAAGCGTGACTGCTGACTGTAAGGTGCTGGGTTCGATGTCCAGGTTGGGCAAAGTGTTTTAGGTTTTTCCATCAGAAATTTCTCAGCCTGGGGTCTGGATTTGTACCCAATTGATGGCAATATAATTTAACATAACTAGCGAAATGTGGGTGAATTAAAGGTACACATCTGCCTAAACTTTTGAGGAACATAAGCGTGATGATATGAAGTGTCATGTAGGTGGCAGGAATCGTAATTAAAAACTTCTCAACACAAAAGTTGAAGTTAATTAACTCCCTGTAAGATGAGCGTGTAAAAACCTAATTCTGATCCCGAAAAACAGCCAGTGCACTAAATCACCCAGTATGAGAGAGAGTATATGAGTATACTATCCAGTATATTGAAGTCCGTGAGATTAAACCGACGTTATTAAACCTTACTAGCGAACACGCGGCCCGGTCTGACACATTTTATTTACGTACTCAAGTATATTTGGGGCTTCACCTTTATTGGAAAACCTACCCTAAGTTTCTCAAGCTAAAGTCGCAATTTCAATGACAGTTGCTGTTATTTAGTACCAATACTAGCGTGTGTAGCATCCCATCAATTTTTATTCAACTCTTTGCTTAGATGTCTACTTTATTGATGTTAATGTTGTACGGGCACAATATTTTCACGACAATGAGAATAATTTCGTTGGATCTTCAAATGATTTGCTCTTAAATTTGGTCCAAATAGTCGCTAAAGGTACGGTTGCCGAAAATAGCCGTGACCACATAGCGTCCGCAATTTACCGGTGAATGACGTCACTAAAACGTTGTTTATGAAAGTAAGTTGGTGTGTTTTCCTAGAGAGCGTTTCACCGTAAAGTCGAACCCCGCTGCTCAAAGATTTAAATCGCTAGATTTACCCTCACCGTACTTAGTCACCCGAAAAAGTGTCCATACTGAAAAGAGTGAGATGACACATTATTATACAGGTTGTTTGGTAGAAGGACCGACACAGTTGTTTGAGGGATTGAGATGTCAATTTGCTAGCACAAAATTGTTTTATGTTTCATTTTTATTATGATTTTTTTAATTGAAAATTTTCGTTCCTTAACACAATTTTAAGACTTTGGAAGCACCAAGTCATTTTCCAGAACCGATTGTACATAAATGTACATTGCAGATAACACCAAAAACTATTGCTCTCTAAAACAACCAAAAACAAAAAAGTTGTGACAATATTTCAGGTGATTAAAAAGAAACATATTATTATCTCAATTACCTACCGTTATACTTCAGACGATTGTTATGGATGAAATCTAGGATAATATGACATTTTCTACCCTTAAGAAAATTGTGTCGGTCCTTCTACCAAACACCCTGTTACAGATTCCTAAATAGTTACTTCGTAAACCCTGTATAGCGTTTTCGTGGCAATCAAGTCAAGTTACTGATCTAACCATTTGAATCGTCGCCACTGTCATCATTTTCATGACGTGCGGTCACCGCTTTTTTTAGAATACGTACCGTAGCTTAGGAAAATGTTATTTTTCTGTGATTTTTTTCTTACTGAACTATAAAAATAAAACGTAAACGTATAATATAGTGTGTCTGATTTCGTATTTTACTCAAAGACATGTTACCTAATGTTATGATACATTAACCTGCTAAGCCTTAAAAAAGTTTTTAAAACAAGTTCCTTAGGACACATCATTCCAACTTGTACAGCTTTTACCACTTAGGCACAACTTAAAGCCAGCTTTTACAGACTGAATAAAATATATTTTCATTTTTACAACATAAAACATACCTATTCCTAGCTTTAAAAAAATACATCAGGCGTTTGTATAATTTAAAACCAGATTCTTAATAAGTTTCTAGTTCAAATATAATTATATATTTATTTATTTAATACTTCAAGCACCTATCTGATCTCCACTACCCAGTAGCTGGGTACTGGGTAATACGATACCCCTTGGTAAGACCGGTTGTCAGATCTAATTGACAGTCGTTATGGTATAACGACTGTCAAAGATCTACAAATGAAAGCCGGGACGAGTGATTTAACGTGCTTTCTGAGGCACGAGGGGTCTCGGTATGTAAAGATGGTCACCCATCCACAGACCAACCGCGGTAAGCGTAGCTTCACCTGATCGATCGACCTGTGCGGCTGTTATTATTAAGGCACAGGCCCCTTCGTGCAAAAATGCTAACAAAAAAAAAACTAATTTGAAAAAAGTAAGCAATGCTGAAAGTATAAATAAAATAGTTTCAAGTAAATTGGGGGTATAAAAGAAGTTCGCTCATCCCAATAACTTTGAAAAGTGTAATAACTTGGATAAAAATTATGAGTCTGTCCATTATATTTTTTTGGTTAATTTTAGTTATAAACAAGATAAGCGATATCTCACTGAGATCTTGATTAAGTTGTTCGTAAAACATTTTGAGGAAGAGAGAGCGACTTTAGACTCTTGTTATCTCGGTGTATGGCTTAAGACACAAGCGACTGATAAGACTGGCTTATGCCTTTGTGATTTGGATTTAGTTAGTCATTATCTTGTATGCCATGTTTTATGACCGCAAAGCAATTCGTTTTCAAACAGATGCAGATAGGACTTTGCATTTACTTTTATTTTGTATGAGACTTTGAAATCTTGTAAGCTATATTACGAATTTGTCATTTTAAAAGTATCTTAAGTCATTTCGTTTTATGCTTTGCTTGAATGGTATAATCAGACTATAATTAGCCACCCACTGTTGGGACATAGGCCTCCTCTTGGTCAAAGGGCGTGGGCCGTAATCCACAACGCGGGCCCGAATTTTTTTATACTAGGACATGCCAACCCAGATAGGGGCTTTACTTTGTGTAAATTAACACCTACGACTCATAATTTGTAGGTCGCAGCCCATGGCCAGCACTGCTCCGCTCGCTTGAATATTAAAATAACATTTTTATGGTTGCACGGCATTTACTTTAGTTTATTTAGTTCATGGTCTGATAATTGATGAAGAGGGGCCCGTGGCTAAATAAAAACAGCCGCACAGGTCGATCGATAAAAACGTATAGATATATTAGTATAGATCGATTCGCTGTTTCTAATATTTAAATGTTGAGAGAATATCAGACAAAACAAACTATTTTCCAACCTTTCTTAGGCGCCATTAAGCAATATCGTCATCTAAAGTCATTCTACCTTTATCTTAAACTAATATATTTAGCAAGTTATATTGAGTCCACTCCACAAGGATAAACAGTTTGATGTCCTCGAGCCGATGGAAATAGTTAGCAACTTTAGTCAAATATACTTTGGTGAAAGTTAACTAGCGGTACCATAAATTGTGAAGTGGGGTATCTATCGTAATTTGAAGGAGACTCGGTAATAGATCAAACTGGTATCCTATATAAATAGATAGATTTATTGTGTCCGGAACTGTAATCCTTGTAGTTAGGATTTAGTTTCAATCATACTTGGAACAGTAAACTATTTGTTTATATTTTTATATTTATGGCGTGACTATTTAGACTCGTTCCTGACCACCTGGACGGAGAAAGCACAGCTTAAGGAAATGTGGAAGAAAATGGGGGAGGCCTTTGCCCAGCAGTGGGACAGTACAGGCTAACGAAAAAAAAAAAGTACTTTTCGGTGTCCAAGGTTGTTGGAGCAGTGGTGACCATTGGTATCAATTCAATTCAATTCCTTTATTTCAATCAACAGTTGAATCGTATAATAGCATTGGTTTTGGCCGACTTATAAGTCTTTTTTTTTTTTTTTTAAGGATGGGAAATCATCCAATGACCCCTCCCGCTCTGGGTGGAGCGGAAGGGAGTGTCAGACTCTTACTGACTAAAACCCATCCGTGTTCCTTCCTTAGCCCTTTATGTTCCGGGGCAGCGGTAACCCTTTCGGACAATCCCGCTGCCCCGGCAGGCTTCGGCCCTAACGGGCCCCTCCATGTCTGCTGACATCTCTTTGAGGCGCGCGTGGAACACATACGCGCCGTCCGGCACGGGCCTGGTCCTGATCGGACGGCGAGCTACCCATTACTCGCCGTCCGCAGGCCCGCGCCTACGGTGGCCGGGAGTCGTCACGCGGCTCCCGACGCCCGGAGCGTCTACCGCGGCGGCTGGGACGGGCGGCCCTCTCGGCTCTCTCCCTCTCCCATCCCGCCACCTCCTTCGCTAGCATGACTGCTTCGCAGAAGGAGGTGACTGCCTCCCACTCCCTCTCGCCCCGGACCATGGCTTGGACCAGGGCCGGGCGCGAGAGGTCGCCGCCGCTGCCGATCGCCTCTACAAGGACACGGCGGTGCTCTGCCCAAGCGGGACAGACCTCCACCGTGTGCACCACCGTGTCCTCTGGGCGATCCTCGCAGTGGTGACACCCGGGCGTTTCCTCCCGCCTGATTATGTGCAGGAACCTCCCGAAACATCCGTGTCCGGTGAGGACCTGCGTCAGGCGGTAGGTGAGGGCGCCGTGACGCCTCTCTAGCCACTCGTCAAAGAGGGGCCTTACCGCCGCTATCGCGGCGTGCCCTGCACTGGGTTGCGACAGTCGCGCTTTCCATGCCGCCATGAGATCGCGCCGGAGGTCCGTCCGCTCCGCAGCAATTTGCCGCGGAAGCGGGTTTTCCCCCTGGCGTAGTGCCTCCGCGCGCCACTCAAAGAGCCGCGCGAGGACTATCGCCTCCAGATCCCATGGCGGCAGTCCGGCAAGGAGGCTTGCCGCCTCGCGCGAGATCGTGCGGTACCCCCGTATTAGCCGTATGGCTACCACCTTTTGGGGCGCGTTCAAGTAGTGGGCGGCTCGAAGCCGCAGTGAACGCGCCCACACCGGGGCGCCATACACGGCCATGGACCGCACGACCCCCGCGTAAAGCCTCCGGCAGGAGGCGTTTGGCCCCCTCAGGTTGGGCAGGAGCCGCTTGAAAGCGGCCCCAGCCCGTTCCAGTTTGGGGGCCAAACGTCGGAAGTGCTCCACGAAATTCCACCGGCTGTCGAGGACGAGACCCAGGTATTTCATCGTCGTCTCGACGCCGATGTGAACCCCTCCTACCGTAAGTTGGGATCCCGATGGTGGCCCGTTCCGAAGCCCATGAAATGTCATGGCTTCGGACTTGTGCAGAGCCACCTCGAGACCCAACTGCCGGATCCTCTCCACGACTATCGCAACCCCGCGTGTCATTACGTCGGCCGCCGCCTGATGCGACCTCCCCTGCGCCAGGACCAGCGTGTCGTCAGCGTAGCAAACTACGCTGACGCCATCAGGGAGGTCTGCCCGCAGCACCCAGTCGTAACCGATGTCCCACAGGAGCGGCCCCAAGACCGATCCCTGCGGGACACCGCACGACATCTCTCGCCGGTTCCATTCCCCATCGCGACCGGGGTAGATGACGGCTCTGTCCGTCAAATACGCCCCGACTACTCGACGGAGGTAGGTCGGCACTCGGTGATACCGGAGTGCCTCCCTAATGCAGCTCCAGGGCAGGGTGTTAAACGCGTTAGCGATGTCTAATGACACCGCCACGACCACCCCACCCCGAGACACCGCGTCCCCCGTCGTGAGGGCTCTCACGCGCATGATGGCGTCCACCGTAGAGCGCCCCTTGCGGAAGCCAAACTGGCTATCCGCAAGATCCGGCCCCGTCCTCACCAGGTGCCCGACGAGGCGGCCCGCAATCACTCTTTCAAAGAGCTTGCCCACCTCGTCGAGCAGCACGATGGGCCGGAATGCGGACGGAGAGTCCGCAGGGCGCCCTGGCTTCCGAATGAGGACCAGCTTCCCCGTCTTCCAACGGAGTGGAAACTGGCCCCTCTCCATACATGCGCTTAAGAGCGCCTCCAGTCGGGGTCCGAGAGCCGTCGAGGCCAGGGCCCAGGCTTTACCCGGCAAGCCGTCGGGCCCTGGGGCGGTATTTTTGGCCTTCAGCCTACCTACCGCCACTCTCAGATCTACCCCGGTCACTTCAGGGATGTCGTCGTCGTCCGCGTGGTCCGCTTCGGACACCGCAATTGGCGGAGCCATGGGCGGGGGAGTATGCTCCGCCCGTGAAGGGAACAGAGCGCTCACCACCTCCTCCACCAGCTGGGGGCGGAGACTCTGCGTCAGCGGGGGGGCCCAGGTGCGGAGTTTATTCCGCACCATTTTGTAAGGGCGCCCCCACGGATCTCTGTTCAGAGTCTCCACCATCTCCTCGCGGGCCAAATTCTTGGCCCGCTGAACAGCCTCTTGGAGGGCGGTCTTCGCCGCTCTGTACCCCTCGTACAGCTCCGCCTCCGTGGCTTCCGCATCCGGAGGGCGAATGCGGAGCCTGCGGTGCCTGGTGTACCGGTGTCGCGTGTCAACGCACGCCTTGCGTAGCGCCTCTACCTCCTGCGACCACCAGTACACCTGACGTCGGGCGCATCCTGGCCGGACTCGGGGCATTGCCACGTCACAAATCTGACTTATAAGTCTTGAGTTTAAACCCAGGCAGGCACCACTGCTTTCAAAACGGTGAAGGAAAACATCGTGAGGAAACCGGCATGTCCTAGAACCAAAAATTCGAAGACATGTGACATCTACCAACCCGCACTGGGCCCGCGTGGTGGATTACAGCTCAGTCCCTCTCGAATTGAGTAGGCCTGTGTCCCAGCAATGGGAACATTATAGGCTGATTATGCTATTGGTATCCAAGTTAGTGGTCGTAGTAAATGGCAATTATTGGCACTTCCTTTTTTGACAGTTCAGCAAAATTAATTGCGTTTGCTGTGAAGCAAAAGCGCCCGTACGTGGATTAGGAATTTCCTTCAGAATCTTTCGGTTTGTGACTAAACGTGTGTAACTAGGGCAATTAGGGTGCTGACTGCTGGTCCTGACGGTACCTTCTGATTTTTTATTAAGTTGAATTCTGAACAAAACAACAAAACTATGTTATTACGCTAGCTACGGCATCCGGCAATGTCTGTGGGGGAGTAATAAGATGAACTATTAAATCCCTTTTTAGAAACTCATTTAATATTTGAAGATCTCCTTATATTTTTATTACTAACTGCGCCCCGCGATTTCACCCGCATGTGTCGATCCCGTGGGAATATCGGGACAAAAAGTAGCCTATATGTTAATCCAGGGTGTCAACTACCTCCATACAAACTTTTATCAAAACTGGTCCAGCCGTTTGAGCGTGAAGATGTAACAAACATATAAACACACACATACTCACAAACTTTTTGTAATATTAGCGTGATAACATTATAAAATAACGGTTATTCCCCTTTCGTATTTCATGATAAATACGAAGCAATGTAATCTATTGACCATTTACATAAAAAAATAACTCTTAAGTTCAGTAATTTCGACAGTATTACACAATAACTGTTGTTATTTGGCCATTATTTTTCTAATAAATGGAGTATACATATAAATTATTATACTCCTCTTCTACCTTTAACTTAAGGCACTTTACCCCGTTGTTTTCAAAACAAATTTTAACCCAAAATTCTAGTAATCCGAGCATGAGTTAGGAGTAGAGCAGCAATTATTAAGTTGTATAGCGTTTTTATCTTTCATGTTTTGTTGATAATTTATGCTTATTGTTATTTCGACGTGAAATTATACTTTTGGCGATGGAAGCACCCATCGATAAGCACCAAGTACTGTTTGAGATGTAAAGTCAGGACAATTTACATTGTTCGTATATTCACAACTGTCAATACTTGACAGTTGTATAAATTGGTGGTAGTGGTAACGACAAATTGAGGTAGGGTGTCAATTTCTTTAACTATTAGTTGCGCCGACTGTCCTAATACATCGAGTTTCGGGAAAAAGTTAAGATTTGGAGAGTTGTTTTTATCATACACGCCTATGTGACGTTCTCCTTCTAAAAATCTAAGTGCCTTTATGAACGGTCGAGTATTTTATTTATTAAAAATATCAACTCATAACGTATGGAGCTCAAAGACTCTTATTTCTCAAAGATTAGCGCTAAACATTCAATAAAATGTCATTTAAATTTCTGTTGATCGTTTAAATTGGACAAAAACGTTTTAATAAATTTCTAAATTAATACCCTCTATAAACAACCTATTTTGTGCTCACTGCTGTGACAAACACCTCCTCTCAGTTAGAGGGAGTGGGCCGTAATCCACCACGCGAACCCAACGCGGGTTCTAAGACATTTGATTTTCTTTAGTCTAAGAATTTTAAATGATGTTAGAGGGTAAATAATCCCCTGACCGATTTCAGTCACAGTTGCCAATCACAACGAAGATTAGCCAGGTTCGCAGGAGTTATTGTGGTGCACAAGAGTGTGCGCAAACACATGTGCGCTCTCTGTTCCTTTACTCTAATAGACCGATGGGACGGCAATCCGACACGACCAGGGAGAGATCAGGTGTAGGACCAACATATTTGCGTGCTTTCTGAGGCACGAGAGTATCACGCCACCAACTTTCAAACTCCGGGCTGCTACTGAGAAATTCCTAATGGAAAAAGCCAATAAAACTGCTCGACCTGGGAATCGAACTCAGGACCCCATGCACAGCAGTTGCGCTTGCGACCACGAGACCAACGGGACAGTCAAAGAGTATTTTAGGGGGTATTAAACAGCTAAAAACAAAGGAAATTAATGGTAGGATTAGATGTCAAGTTGAGTTTTTAGAACAAATAAAAGCTTGTATGAACAAATAAAAGCTTACAGCTTTCTTCCTTTCTAACAAGTTATTCAGAAGTGGATGTCAGATATTTCTGTTAATTTATTTCTAGGAATTTATTAACATTGTAAAAGTCTGTAACTTAATAAGTTATTTAGCTACGTCAAAGGCATATTTTTGATAGTATTTGCGTTCTGTTCAGTTTCCGATTCAATAATCTTCCGATATTGAATCAACCTGTAATTACTTCAGGTATGATTCTTGAATTGATCTAGCCTATTAGTCATTGAATTTTTTTGATGATACTTGAAAAAAACATAAAAAACCTTATTATGAGGCCTCCCAAAAATCATAATTAAGCGAGTACTAATAAAACGCTCGGCTTCAGAATTTTTCATTAAAATTTTAATTGAGATTATGGGAATGACACCTCATTTGCCAGAAATATGAATCACTATGGAAATATGAGATATTTCTACTTTAATTTTACTGTGAATTTACCAATGAGGTTCATTATACATATTTGATTGGTGTCTGATATGTATAGAGGCATTTCAGTCTGCAACTGAACTGAGCTGTTATTCCACTCCTACTTTTCGCATATTAAATAAAGTATTTTTACATTTTCAATGTTTTTATTTTTTCTATATATACATTGACATTAATTAATTTTATATTAACAACTAGCAGCCCGCCCCAGCTTCGCACGGGTGTAATTTTTTATTTTTATTTTCTAAATTTTCTTTCATATTCCTTGTCCTGACAATACCGAACACAACAAAAAAAGAATTAGCGAAATCGGTTCAGCTGCTCTCGAGATTTGCGCTTAGCAACACATTCAGCGATTCATTTTTATATTATAGAAGATGACATTTGCTTATTTTGTAACGTATTTTATTATTTTAATTATTGTGCATGTGAAGACAATGTGGGTAACTTTATTCCATTTTTTTTTTTCTGTAGGTCTGACAGTTTGAGTAATTTATGTGGCCTACCCAAATGTCCTTATTTGGTATTGTTCGTCGAATCGTTGAGCTCCTTAAGTTTTGAGTTGAGCTGCACGATTTCTGACAAATGCGTGCACTGACTATCTCAGACATCGATCTACATGGTATTCATATAACCTGACCAAGATTATGTCTGGACTTTAAAAGAGACTGTGACCTCTGAGCTTGTTTCGGCCTTTCTTCTCAGAGTAGTCAGATAGGAAACGCCGACCTCATCAAGTTCTAAAAATATGATTGACGTGTAAAAGTGTTTGTGCAAACCTATTTACAAAAATAAAATAATTCATCATTTGTCCTGACGACGCGGGCGGAGAAGACGGATACTCACGTAACTTCGCGTTATAAAACGACCTAGAACAACTGGTAGTCACAACAGGTCATTGAACCATCGCCTATCTATCTATTACACCAGAACTAATTCGAGACATCATACGCACCGAACTGAGCCTTAAATTCTAACTACCGATATCCGAAAGATTGTGCAGGAGAGCGTGAGAGCCGAACTAAAGCATATCAGCTCAGAACAAACCAGATGAAAGACTCCCTGAAGTTCACTAGCAAGCAATGTGCGCTTAATAAAAAACAAAGTCAATGCAGATCATCTACAAAACGAAAATAACATCACGAAAAATTTAATAAAGGACCTAACCTTTAGATTAACTCAGATGGAAGAACATGCCCGATCTTGTAATATAGAAATCTTACCCGTGACTGAGAGCAAGTCTGAAAATCTAAATGTTACAATGCTACAGTTATGTAAAGTATTATCATGCTCTTTAAAAAAAATTTATTCGTTGTTTCGTTGTTCGTTGTATCTGTTGTGTTTATTCGTTGGATTGCTACACAAAACCCAGAGGGAACGCGTCATCTATAAATGTTGAACTTACGTCTCCTTCAGTACGTTATGAAATAAAACAGATAAACTTAACACTGCCCACTTGGGCATGGGAGGAAATAAAAAACCTGTCTATGTAGCTGAGCACTTGGCCCCACAAAATAGATCTTGACACCATGTTACGAGGATGGCGGCCAAGGAGAAGAACTACAAGTTTGTATTTTTATGGGAGCAAAACAGTCGCATTTTGGCAAAGAAAAACGAAACTTCCGAACGCCTTCTTATAAAAGACATGGGCTCTCTCGTTAAATTAGTTTAACACGTTTTTACTGATTTTGTGTTTGAATGTTTCATGAACTACTAATATACAGGGTGAATTTAAATTCATGGGCATTCTTTTAAGGGTTCATTGTACTCATCATTATGAACAAATTTTAAAATCAGCTGTTCCTTGCATTTATGTTCACATAACTCGTAAAAATGCAGGGAACGAATATTTTAACATTCGTTATATCAGTGAATGAATGCAATGATCCCCTATCTAAAGTAACACACATCATCCTCCTTTGTTGGTCCATTTAGATATACCTAATTCCTGAAAGAACTCTGAACTGCAGTATGTTGCCTAGTCGTAACTATCACAAGGCTGATTATCACGCTATAATACAACATCTTAACTCTATAAACTGGACTACAACGTTACAAAACTGTGGGACGACAGATGAAATAGTTACAATAATCATTTAATTATGTATTCAGAGCATGTGTACTCGATAATGTGTAAGCTGTGGTTACCTGTAATTGAGTGTGCGTTACAAGATAATGTATATTATACAAGTTCTATAATGGTAAAAGATAATTGTAATTTATCTAGTCGGTAATCCTTAATTAAAAAATATTAAAAAAAAAATCCTGGGTCCTATTTTTGTGTAAAATACTCTTCATGAAAATCATTTTTATATTGTCCATATGAAAAAAAATACCTACCTATTTATATGAAATTATTAGTATTTTAGAAAAGCACATCAACGCAATGAAATTCGATGTTTTTAAAATGGAGTTGATAGTCATCACTCAAAATCAAAAGTCATTTATTCAAACTAGGCCGAGAATCAGCACTTTTCGAACGTCAAAATTACAAAAGACAGTCCCCCAAAACGCCCGCCCTTCACCACTTCCTTCCACTTCGCTTTCGCTGGGGAGAAGAAGTGGCGCAACAAACTCCCCAGCAGCACTGCTGTCTGTTCAGGAGGCCTACCATGATCTATTTAAAAACGATTCAAAAGCAAGACATTTCAGTTTAGGTTCTTAAACTGCATCGTTCACAGTCGTACCATGACGTCCAAAACACTCAGCGGCATTTGGATCGTTGAAAGTGAATGAGCATTAAGAGCTCGTGGTAGGTATCCAGATGGCACGGCCTAAATTGAATCGTTAAACTGACGTCATGGTACGAATTAGCAGAACAGTTCAGTTTAGGTCCTAAAGTGGATCGCGTTAAGAGCTCGTGGTAGGTATGCTGTTATAAAAGACTCGACTGTATACAAAACTAGATCTGCAAAGTATCTAATTAACATTACAGGACACACTGGTATATTATGCAATTAATGTGCAGATTTTGCTGTCTGAGACTTCCAGTCCATAGAATTTTTTGGATGAATAATCGATTTTCACTTTATTCGGTCACTTTTGCTTAGAACTGATCGAGTGGCAAGTGTAGCTCGAATAGCATCACAGCTCTAGTCGCCCACTGTTACTATGCTACGTCGTAGCTAAGCTGCTAGCTCCGTGCCATTATTCGTAGACTCTACGTAGACCCATATCGCTAGGCATGAAATAAGTGTTTGAAGCTACTATAGGTTACTATTACTGGAATTCATATTACACTATTAGTGGAGGCTACAGTGAACACAAGTTGCCAATTACTCTGCGGCATGTAACGCTCGCGCATAACATTTAACACTATTATACCACAGAATTTGTTTTAGTTATACTCTAATAAGTCAAAAGTTACACATAATTTATCTGTTTGTTTAGATAATTTTCAGCTCCGCTTCTCATTATAACGCGAATTAAATAGAATTTGCAATCTTGTTTTTAATACATACGGACTGTAAAAGCGGCAAGTAAATCTTACCATGATTGATTCTTTTTTGATATAGGCAAAAAAAACAACAGATACGGTGGTAAAAATTTTAGCTAGTCAGCAAACCGATAGTGGGCTAACTGCTCAAGGTTCACTGGATTTATTTATGTAAGTATGATTATTTAAGTATCATTCTTGGAGTTTCAAAGCACTATTATAAATGAACGGAAATAAATTCCATCATTCAAGCACATACATGACAAAATTGGTCATGACACAAGAGTATATAAACGACTGCTCGGGCGTCTAATTTTTTCCATAAAAAATCACAAACCTAACAACCAACTGCACAGTAACAATTCGTTATCTTTCCCAACTGTGAGTCCGCACTAGACAATCTAAATGCGGCAAACAGTAGGTTCTACCCCGTCAGCAGCCCAAGGGATAACACGCAGATTTACGCCATTATTTAGCTCCAAAGCCACTCCGCCTTAATATAATTAATTGGAGAATTCTTACTGTTAAGACCTCCCCTTTATAATTTATATTAAGGTGATGGTTATGTTTTATCACACTTGTGTTCCAAGGACAATGTAATGGCACTGGTTCTGTCTAATTTCACTGAAGTTATTGCTTTCCTTTTCCCGCAGATAAAAGAAGAAACAGAATTAGATAGTACCTATAGGAGTACAGATAAAACATCGGCAGACCTAGACAATAAACTAAAGTTTTTTACGTAAAGATAGACTATTTTATTTATTAGAGCAGTGATGGCCCAGTGGTAACAACCGTATCTTACGAGTTGTAGATCGTAAGTTCGAACCCACCAACTTTGTGTACGTTATTTCATCACAACTGCTCTCAAACCGGTGATGGAAAACATCGTGAGGAAACCGGCATATCCTAGAACCAAAAATTCGAAGAAGTCCCAACATTGGAAATATTAAAGGGGCTGATTAAGAATTTATTTATTTACTAGCTGTGCCCGCGACTTCGTTCGCGTGGATGTCGGAAAACAATAGGTAATGTGTCGCTTAGGAAAGGTGTAATTGCCACTCCTTCATTGAAAAGGAAGAATCATCAGATCTTGCCTGGTAACGCTTTCCTTACCTAGGGTTCGCTACCACGGCCCTTTCGACTGCAATCACTGCGTCTTCATGGTTCATAATGACAATGCGACGAAGTGTCACTTTGATTTTTGAGAATAAATTAAAATAAAAGCGCCTGCTCGAGGCTGATTATCTAACCAAACAGCCATAATTATGTCCATTTTATTTTGCGTCTGTCTTAGAATACCAACTTGTAAAATCATATCACCATTTTATCTAAAGTACATCTGAGATTAGTAGGTGAAGTTTGAAGTTAGTTTTTCTAAGTCTTGGTTTCTTCTCTGTGGTAAATTTAGAATTTCTTAACTTGGTATTGAAGATATCATATATACCTACCAATATTATGCCTTATAAAGCATCGAGATATCTAGATGATAAAAGGAAGATTATGTACATTAATGGTAAGAGCTTCTACATAAAGTTGCCCGTGTAAAAAGCAACCCATTAAACTTTGGTTATATTTGACACCGGCCGCCATTTAAACTACGAAAATGAAACCCAAGAAAACTTTAGACATGATTTTGATTTAGACCTCATACTGCCGAAAACCAGAAAAAAAATTGTAAACATAATTACAAAAAAATATAACCGACTTCCATACAAAACCCTAGAAAGTGCAAAATAACCTTAGTTTGGGAAGACGTTGCGCGTTGGCAAGAAATTACAGACTTCTGAAACCAAAAGTCTATTGCAATTTGAAGTGTGTTTTTAAGTCGGTTGTATTTTATTTTATTTCACACAAAGTCGTGTAAGTTTATATTGAAAACCATGAAAACGACACACATGATAAAAAAGAAAAAGAAAATTGCAGCCGCCATCTTCGATTTTCATTTTGACGTCACAATCGGCTTCAGCACTCTCGAAAACCATGAAAACGACACACACTACGAATTTTTCGATTTGCAGCCGCCATCTTGGACTTTCATTTTAACCAGTACTGAAACGGTTTACCAGCAGTCGATTGGTCCATGAACCGTTGGTCAACACCATTAACTTTTCATCCAAAGGACTTGTGACCCACGAACGTTTCCCCAACAGAACTCTACGTCAGTGAATGCTTAACCAACAGAATGTTTTGACCAATAACTTTTCACCCAAAGAACATTTGACCCATGTCAAATAGAACTAAGGATGCAAGGGCGAGCGAAGCGAGCTCGGGACTTGGGGCACCCCGACTCGGACAGGTAGGGTTCGAAGGGATGATGGCGGCTCAAGTGAGCGAGCAAAGCGAGCGAAGGGCACCCCGAGGTTAGGCTTGGTTAGGTTACTTTACAGCGGGGGCGCTGTCGTGGCTTCTCCCCAATTTGGGGGGGCCCAGCGCACGATGCCGGCAACTCTACGCAGGCATCCTGAAGAGCATGGCCCTGTACGGGGCCCCCATCTGGGAGGACTCCCTCCGAAGGAGGGAGAACGCCGCCGCGTTGCGGGCGCCCCAGAGGGCCATTGCTCAGCGGGTTGCGCGGGCCTACCGCACGGTCGGCTGTGCAGCGGCGTGCGCTCTGGCCGGCACCCCGCCTTGGGAGCTCGAGGCGTGGGTGCTCGCCAGAGTGCACGAATGGACGGCGGGGCGGAGGGCGAGAGGAGAACGCCCCGCCCCGGAAGAGCGGGAGGCCGTCCGGCGGGAGGCGAGGGATGCCATCGTCGTCCATTGGACGGCGGACCTCGCCACCGCAGCCTTCGGCCGCCGAACCCTCGACGCGCTCGGGCCGGTCCTGCGGGACTGGCTCGAGCGGCGGCACGGGTTCCTCTCGTTCCGTCTGGTGCAGGTGCTGTCCGGGCACGGCTGTTTCGGATCGTACCTGCACCGGATCGGACGGGAGGAGACGCCGTCGTGTCACGGCTGTGGCGCGGCGGAGGACACGGCGCAGCACACTCTCGCGGTGTGCCCGTCGTGGTCCGAGCCGCGCCGCAGTCTCACGGCGGCGATCGGAACGGACCTCTCGCTCCCCGGCGTGGTCAACGCCATGCTGAGGGACGAGGGGTCCTGGGCGGCAGTCGCCTCCTTCTGCGAACATGTCATGTCCCAGAAGGAGGCGGCGGAGCGCGCGCGGGAGGAAGACCCTCTCGCGGCGCCGCTCCGAAGGCGGAGGAGGGGTCGGAGAAGACGTCAGTATGACGGTCATCTCCGACTCCTCCCAGGTGGAGGCCAGCAGGCGACGGGTGCGGGGGCACCCTCGCTTGCATCGCACGCGCCTCCACCAGTGTCGGACGGGAATGGCCAGGTGTTCCCGGCCATTCCCGTCGCCCCCCAGCTCCCGCTCGGGGGGCACGCGGGGCTCGCCAGCTAGGCGGGCATGCGCCGGGAGGGTCGTGGAAGTAAAGGCTGAGCCGGTTTCCCATGACCCTCCCATCACGGCGACGAGGGAACACCGCTGAGTTTTAGTGGGTATACTGCCACTCTGGCAGGGAGTCCCACATACTCCGTCTCGTCCCCCGACGAGCGGAGATGCGTAATGTCATTTCTCAGCGACAAAAAAAAAAAAAAAAAAATGGTTAGGTTACTTTATACCCTTTTCACAGAAATAAAGGACTACGTCTTATTATTATTTTACTTTCACCTTTCCCGGCGTCTGTTGGCCTTGTTCTTTGGGTGAAAAGTTATTGGTCAAAACATTCTGTGGGTAAAGCATTCACTGACGTAGAGTTATGTTGGCAAAACGTACGTGGGAGAAAAGTCCTTTGGAAAAAAGTTAATGGTTTAAAGATAATGTTCACCAACGGTTCATGGGCCAATCGACGGTGGGTAAGCCGTTACAGTTTCATTTTAACCTCACTATTGGTTTCAGCACTCTCAAAAACCAATAAAACGAAACCCATAAAAAAAATATTGCAACCTCCGTCTTGGATTTTCGTTTTGACCTGCCTATCGGCTTCAGCACCTTTGAAATCTATGAAAACGACATCCATGACAAAAAATCAAAACAAAATTGCAGCCGCCATCTTGGATTTTCATTTTGACCTGACTATCGACTTCAGCACCCTCGAAAACCATGAAAACGACACCCATGACGAAAAAGTTAGAAATTTAGGCAACCGCCATCTTTGATTTTCTTTTTGACCTCACTTACCGGGGTCAGGATCCTCGGAAACCATGAAAAATAGCTCTCTCTCTCTCTCTCTCTCTGTGTGTGTGGCTCAATCTACCTATTACTTTGAAAAATGAGGCATAACGCTTTTTCGTTATTTGACGATTTCTCCCTTAGAACTCCTACCGCAAGCTCCATATAAGAACTTCGTTAAAAAACGCTCTGCGTTACTCAACTTTCTATATCAATAATTATCTAACTTCTTTATCGCTCAGAACACCACATTAATTATTAATATCTATAATTACTAATATACATTATCCTCACTTTTTGTTTAAAATTATTTTAGAGCCACAGGCGCCACTAAATAAACCATCAATGGAAAGCGATTTTGTTTAATATTATAATCATTATCATTACTTTTTAAAATAACATAGATATAAGTAGGTATCTGTGTTATTTCGTCATTTAAGTAAGCATAAACTAATAGGACGTGATTATTCACATCACAACAACAAAATGTTTTCGTTAGTAGGTACTATATCGCGCCAATAGATGTCGTTACGTGTTACTAAAAAACGTAAAAAGTTGTTCTAGAATACTTTAAATTGATTATATCTTTTGATAGAGTGAACCGATTGCGATGAAATAAAAAGTAATCACTGCTCCGAGTTCTACACCATATTTGAGTAATATATATAAATATATAAATATGATAAAAAGTAACCGTATTGGTTTGGTACTTTTTACGTTGACCCTGTTCAAATCAATAATCTGTCACATCCAAACAGACAAACAGACAAAAATTCCAAAAATTGATGAAATGGCATCTGTTGGTTATCCTTTAACACCCCAACTATTTTTTTTGGAAATATTTTCAATGTACAGAAACGTCTCGTCTACAGATTTATTATATGTATAGAATAGATATAGATAGAATAGATATAGATAGATAGAAGAAGATATAGAAGAATAGATATAGATATAGATAGAAGAAGAAGATATAGATAGATAGATATAGAATAGATAGAAGATATAGATAGAATAGATAGAAGATAGATAGATATAGATAGATATAGAATAGATAGAAGAATAGATAGAAGATATAGAAGAATAGATATAGATTTGTTAAAACCTTCCAACTCACTCTATCTCTCTCTCTCTCTTTCTTTATTGTCTTCTATTTGATTGTACCTAAGCCACCGCCTTCCTTGAAATTGGAGTAAAATATAGAAATATTCTCATTTGGGTTTAGAATAATCTCAATATCTCAGTGCCAATATTTTAGAGTTAAATAAACATTATAACAATTATTTTTGCAATCGATACTCAAAGGCAAATTTATTAAATAATGATCGGTGACGCGACTTGTAATTACATGTCAAAGGCAGTTTGGTAGTGAATGAAGCGATTATCAATAAAATTAATAGAAGACCATTTGATGAAAATTAAGTGAAACTAAGTTTGAATGAAATCATTTACTTTGCAAAAGTATTAGAGTTTGATTCTGCTTTTTTTTCGTTATTTATGATTAAGCAGATTTGACAAACTTCAGATGATTTTACCAAATCTTCTTAAGGGGGACTACAGGACCTAAACGCAAAAAACGCAACTTTTATAATGCCTAAAAGTATATATGATCGACTACAGTAAACAAAATCAGAAAAATATATGATAATCTTCAGGATATATGCTAGGTAGATAGTTTGTTGAAAACATAATACAACTAATCTGATATGATAGAAAATATAGAAGATACCTCTAAAACCTTTTTTTTTTCACAATAAAAACCATACTAATATCCATACAATCATTGTGTCAGATTATTCTACAAGCAACATACTAAAGCACTAGTGTTTTAATTTTTTTAGTCCAAACAATAGATTTTTTGTAAATAGATAGGTTATTGCTTCATATTTTGCAATAAATTACCATACGGCGTTGTGTCATCGCGCTTTTCTTTCTTTTCTATAAAGTCTGACAGTGACCGCGCTTTGGGTCATGTAGTTCCCCTTAATCTTAAATTCACTGACAGACTGCGCACAGCATAAACCGCTGCACGCTGGATCTAGAAGCACCAGAAAATTTGCTCAATAGTCTCTTATAGGTAATTATATCGAAAGTGAGAAGGAAGGATTTTTTAAAATTAATCCCTTAAAAGGGTTAAATAGGGAAAGGTTGTATGAAAGTTCGTCAATTTTGCAGTTGGGAAATCTCATAGGGCACATGGCTTGTAATTACGAAAATTATTTTATTTTATTACATTAATTAATTCATTTCAGTTTTTTTTCCTTTTTCTTTTTTTTTATGATGATATAGTTGGAGAGGGGTTGACTACCGAGATGACAACTAATAGATAAGTCATCATCTGCCTAGCCTTTTCCCAACTATGTTGGGGTCGGCTTCCAGTCTAACCGGATGCAGCTGAATACCAGTATTTTACATGGAGCGACTGCCTATCTGACCTCCACAACCCAGTTACTGGGTAATACGATACCCCTTGGTAAGACTGGTTGTCAGACTTTCGGGCTGCTGACTACCCGTAACGACTGTCAAAGATCCACGAATGACAGCCGGGACCAACGGCTTAACGTGCTTTCCGAGGCACGGAGGGGACACGGTATGTAAAGATGGTCACCCATCCACAGACCAACCGCGGCAAGCGTAGCTTAACCTGATCGATCGACCTGTGCGGCTGTTATTATTTAGCCACGGGCCCCTCGACAACTAATAGATAAGTATGGAAGAAAAATACAAGTTGCGCCGACCACAAATAAATTGGGATATGGGCAGCAGAATCATCATCAGCCCATAGCAGTCCACTGCTGGACATATGCCTCTCCTATTGCACCTCATTCAACTCGATTTTCGTCAACTCTCATCCAGCCGCTACCAGTCATCCTGCGAAGATCGTCGCTCCACCAGCCTGAGGGCGTCCCACTTTACGTTACCAAGAACACGTCATCGGTTCTACGGCTAATATGGCCGACCCTTTGCCACTTAATTGTTTATTTTGTGAGCTTTGTCGACAACTTTGGGCAGAAGAATGATGATGGTGAATTAATTGAATTAATTCATTTCAACCGAAAGTTGTTCACTGTTGGACATAGCCCTAAGCACCGCCACTTCGCCACATCCAGGGGATTGTTGCGGCCTTCAAAAAGTCATTTGTCCACCTTGTGGGAGGCCTTCCAACGCTACGTCTTCAGAGCCTTTCGGCCCCATCGGCCATCTGTTCTGCGACCCAATGTTCTACTTAAGTTTGGCAATTCTTCTAGACATAGCCCACACAGATACAGCCCATGTTATCGTTGTTTATAACCTGCGGATCTCTTCTTTTCTGATTCAATCACGTAGGGAAACTCCAAGCATAGCCCTCTCCATTAACTACCTTTTGGGCGACTCTATTCCATTCTTAATTTATTTAATCAAATCAAAACAATGACGTAAGATTACATTTTTTTCCACTAATATGTGAGAATCTACCCCTTAAGCTCGTCCAAGTGCTTCGCGTCCCTTATTTAATTTACGCAAGTGTGTGGTGTAATTAAGATTGGTTTGTCCCTGCTTTGTTTATAGTGAAGGAAATATAGTTTGTGGTTAGATACTTTCAGTGAGTTACAAGAATTTATTCGTTTACCAACAATTAATCGGAATTGTATCGTGAAAATTAAGTCCTACAATCGCAGTTTTGGATAATTAAGTTGTAGTTGGTACTGATATATTTTATATTTGATATATTTTAATGTACTTTGGGTGCATTTAATTAACAGAATATGTAAAAACGCAACAATTTGTGGAACTGACGTAGGAATCAAAAATATGTAATACGCAGCCCAGAATCAAATTGTCAGGTAGGTACTTTCGTCTAGGTTCCGTACAATATTTAACACTACATTTTTTTTATGTATAACTTTATTTTATTTTTTTATCTTTTCTTATAGCGGCCATAGTAGTCCACACTGTGAAAATTTCAAGTGAGTACCGTACTAGACGATTCAAAAGATAGAACCCTGTGACGGACAGACGGACGGACAGTGGAGCCTTAGTACGAGTAAGAGAGTCCCGTTGGCACGTTTGGGTACAGAACCCTATAAAAGCTACGGTAATGGAAAATATACCAAAGGAAATGTAAGGATAGATTAGATAATACAAGTAATTAAGTGCAGCCCTTTCAACTCCCATAATCCCTTTGTGACTTACGACACCCGTGAGATGTAATTAAATGACTCTTAGAACCACGCAGCGAATATACTTATACCTACTATTCAATTAATAATTATCTCATGGTCCGTTCACACACGGGTTAATAAATAAATAAATTATTTATTTCATCAAAAAGCCTTAAACAATATCCTTATGACTAAAACACAAAGGTCAATATCCAAAGGTCAATAAAACTCTCGACTACTAAACTACGCGGAAGTTCCTGTGACTTAGGTAGGAGTCAATGATTCTCCGTAGTAACAAAGCCAAAAAACTTGAGTAATTTGAAAATTTTTAACGGAAAACAGTTTTTTTTTTAAACAATTCTTTTGATAATTCGTGTGTGTAATGTGCCAGTGTAGGGTGTGGGTGTGTAGTGTATGTGTAGGGTGTGAGTGTGTAGGTGTGGGGTGTGGGTGTGATTTCGAAGATCCTTTGTACTATCTTAAAACTAAGCTTAGAGATAATCTTAAAGTAAGTTTTTAAATTGATACAAGTATTTTGTCTGTGCTTAACAAATGAATTTTCTTTCTATTGATGATTTGTTACGGTCGCGAATTATATTTTGTTCAACATACAACCTGACGCTGACCTGGAAATAGCAAAAAACGTAAGAAAATTTGAATTTCGCAGGCTACTCTAGCGCTTCCCCCTTAAATGCAAAAACCGGCCAAGTGCGAGTTGGACTCGCACACGAAGGGTTCCATACCACCATACAATATTAAACACTACATATAAAATACGCGGCGGCAAAAAAATCTAAGTTTGTTGTATGGGACAAACAACAAACATGATTTTTTTGCCGCCCTTAAATCTTTTTTGTTGTTATAGTGGCAACAAAAATACACATTCTGTGAAAATTTCAACTGTCTAGCTATCGCGGTTCATGAGATACCTACAGCCTGGTGACAGACGGACAGACGGACTGTGAAGTCTTAGTAATAGGTTTTTACCCCTTGGGTACGGAACCCTAAAAAGAGCCTCCACGAGTGATAGTACAGACTGGCAGCAAATCAAGCTACTACAATATGTCAAATTTATTTAATAGAGTTTCAACTTTATCGCTTAAACATAAGGTTCAAAGTTGATTGGGAAAATTTTACAGTTTCGGGTAGCTTGATGTGCTGGCGTCTGCACGACCTAAGAAAACTACTACCAAACTACTGACTTGTTTTTACTACGAAATAAGCTACCATTGTGCCACCGTGCCTAGCTTATCACCAGCGAAGATATTATCAATTGAAACTGATTGATTTAACGATCGTATGATTAACGATACGTATGAGTTGAACACAGCTAGAATTTCAGTTAACCCAATATCTAAACAAATATGAATACTAGTGATGGACGTGACTTTGACGTTGACGCAGCTTGCTTTGACTTTGGGCGTATTCTAGCTTCACGTTTGTAGTGCAGCGTCGTATAGTCAGACTTTTAATTAGCTGCAGTAAAATGACAGCTTACGTGTTACCTAAATGACTGAAATTTGCGTCTTTTCGTTTTTTCGCGGCCATCAACCAAATTTTGTTTTTCTAGTACAGAATAGTATAACAAACGAAACTTATTTGACACGCATATCTCTAAACGCAGTTCAAAATGAGTTATTAAGAAGTGTCATTTTACTGCAGCTAATTAAAAGTCGGAGTATAGTTCGAACTGAGACCGCTCTCCTGTCAGTCGGGCCGCTGGGCTTCAGTCCGTTACTTTATTGTATGTACAGACGCCAGCACATCAAGCTACAACAATCTGTCAAATTTCTTTAATAGATTTGCAACTTTATTGCTAAAGCATAAGGTACAAAGTTGACGGGGAAAATTTTACAGTTTCGGGTAGTTATTGCTTTCTTCTGTTTTTAATGAATCGTGCAAATATTGGTTTAAGTGAGTAGAGAAAAGAAATTAGTAAATATTTACCGACCAGCATAAAGCTCATTTCAGACTTCGCTATAATATACGAGTGATAGCATACAGTTCATGGCACAACAATATCGCCATATATTTAATTAGAACTATAGAATAGCAAAGTGTGAACGTGTTCTAAATAAATTTATGGCGAGCGATATTGTTGTGCAATGAACTACCTATAATTATATTATAGCGTAGTCTGAAATGAGCTTAATTCTCGTTACATACATATTTTATGCGCTTTGTTAAAACAAACTGTATTTTTAAGATTTAAATAAATAGTTTTTTCATAATAAAAGCCATCACCCTAATTGCGTATCACTAACAATCTGAATGAATTTGAAGGATATTGTTAATCCATTGCTTTTACGAGTATGTTCGAAAAATTTGTCTGCTGAACAATGTAAATAAAGTAATAAATGTTGTTGTCTTGTTGAACTGCAAAATGGAAAGCCATTGCTACTGTTAATCATCATCTGCCTAGCCTTTTCCCAACTATGTTGGGGTCAGCTTCCAGTCTAACCGGATGCAGCTGAATACCAGTATTTTACACGGAGCGACTGCCTATCTAACCTCCACAACCCAGTTACTGGGTAATAAGATACCCCTTGGTAAGACTGGTTGTCAGACTTTCGGGCTTCTGACTACACGTAACGACTGTTAAAGATCCACGAATGACAGCCGGGACCAACGGCTTAACCTTCTTTTCGAGGCACGGAGGTCGGTATGTAAAGATGGTCACCCATCCACAGACTCTTTGCTACTGTTAATATGTTACGCAATTACTCCGCTGCTTGTGGCCACTTTTTAGTCACAGATACTTGGTACTTTGTTCATTCCACCAAACGTATAAATTAAAAGACTTCAGTTAGGTGTATTTTTAAAAGACTTAAAAAAAAGCGGAGATGTTTTTTTAATGTATTTTCAGGCATAACTCCGTCATATATAGACGGATTTGCACAATTATTTTTTTAATGAAAAAGGATTGCCTCAGGGGCGGTGCCATATAAATTTTATTAACTTTGTTTGTGTAGTTTTTGAGTTAGATTTAATGATACGATTTTTTTCTACTTACTTTATATTGATGATGTTTTTATAACTTCCTGTCACTGATATTTACACAGCAAGTAGTGTTGTATGAATTTGTGTAAAGTAGGTAACTAAAAAGTTGTGTTTTTTATCACTTGTTTTTTTTTTGTTAACCATAACTTTTTTTTTTTCACCAAATCAAAAACGTTTAATTGCAACCACTCAAAGCTAAAATAAAATGATAAATTTACGAAACAAATGCAGCCATCAAGCCTGAAACCACCTGAAAATTTCCCGCAGATAATTAAATAATTAAAACGTAAACCACAGCTGCGAAACATCGTGTTTTTCTTTAATCCCATGATCTGCGACTAAAAAATATATACAGAACCCATTTTCCGCTTCACGGATCGAATTTTTTTCCGTATATTGTATTTATTTATGACTGTAGTATTTATATTGTTATTTAAACTTACCGAAGTACATGAAAGGGGGTATAAAAAATTCTATTGAATCAACAGTAGCAGATTTCCCCAGAGTACAGCGACTGACCGCTGGTTTACTCAGCAGAATTGGAAAAAATGACGCCTGTTAGTTTTTTGTTTTCACTTTTTCATTCGTATATCTAGTGAAGTGTGAGTAGTATTTTTTGTGGAACTGCACAATGTTTAGAGGACGAGTTTTATTGACAAGGGGTATTCCTGAGCGGCCATTTTCAGCTCCAAAATTAACTCAATGAGTGCAATAGTTTACTGAGTTTTTATATTTCCTAAACTCTTTTTTAGATAAAAACCGGATAATACAATCCCACCAAAAACATTTCATAAAAACTAAGTTTAAAAAGCTGATCTAAGTAAATTTAGCCAAGACTTTACTCTACAACGCCTAAGTCTGTAAAAGTTACATCTTGAAAATACGAAGAAACGTGTCAAGAAAAGGTAGGCTAGTACCCCTGCTACCTTGGGGGCACTGAGGTGCGTCCATATTTCATAAATAAAACTTAGAACGGTTTATATAACATCAACATTAATTGCCATCGTGCTGAATTTAACTATATTGTATTTTAATTTAAAAAAATCGTAATAAACAAAACACTGTTTATTCCTCGAAAGAGTAGGCAAAGGTACATCTCTGCCTACACGTTCGGTGAAAAGTGGGTGTAGTATAAGTACATAATACACCCACATTTGCTTGTTCACCAGATTTGTCTTGTAATAGAGGGCAGACCTAGACAACATAAACATAGAAATCGCTAGAATCTAATATTTAAACATTTATATCTCTATAATTCTAAGTACTCATTCATAGAATATTCAATAAGCAATTTCTCAACAAATTAGCTTGTTAAGAATTCAGAAGACTAAAGAAAAGCAAGTTTTAACTTTCCAACAATAGCAAAACATTACAGTTTTGTACAAAATAATTTACCTACAACCAACCCTTACACAAAACTATAATTTCTTAACCAAAACACACGTAATATTGGCAAGAATATCAAATGAACCCATTTCGCATTACGGTCGATTCGAAAACTTATTTAATCTAACTTTTGACAATTTTCACAATTTTTTCTGCACCTCACTGTAGGGAAACCTAGCTTATGTCATTTTTGCAGTATAGTTAAAGTTCCTTGGTGTTTGGGGATAGAATCACTTTATCCACATTACACTGCTGGCGTCATGCCAGAGTGTTGCTGTTTTCATTTTACTGCCAACCATATTCTGAATACTCTAGACTTTATTGTAATAACAAGGAAAATTTGAAAACGAAGTGCCTTGATATTTTGACTGTGTAGAGGAAATATTGAAGTCAGAGTGATCGATCTTGTTACCGATTCCTATGGGAACCAAAGGCGAAATTTGATGCTTCAATTTTATTATAAAAATCTTAGGGTACAAGGCTTTGTTAAAGCGGTATGCAGGTTTTAGATAATTTACGATCAATACAATATTACAACAATAAGATCTCTGATAAGAGTTACCTACTTAACAATAAATCAACTCATCCTATCGCAGTCCACTGCTGGATATAGGCTTGTCCCAGGCTGCACCACAACACCCCGTCCTCCGCCATTCTCATCCACCATTCCACCACCATCCACCATTTGTCCCAGCCACCGTCTTTAAGTCATCGATCCATCTCACTGGGGGACGTCCCAAATTACGCTTGCCGATACACGGTCTCCACCTTAGGACTCGTCTGCTCCACCAGCCATCCGTCCTTCGACAAACATGGCCAGCCCACTGCCACCTTTACCTACTTATACTGTGGCGTACACGTTGGTCGAATTACGTGGGTATAGTCTGCCCAAGATATACCTGAATAACTAAACCATTTATTCTAGTGGAGGCTCTTTATGCAGTTAATATTCATCCTTACGCAGCTCCATACCTTTTTTTTTTGGGTGTGAAATTATCAAATAACTTCTCCCGCTCTGGGCGGAGCGGGAGGGCGTGTCAGACTTTTACTGCCTAAAACCCACCCGTGTTCCTTCAGTTGCCTGTGCCGGGGCCACGGTATCTCTTTAGAACAGCAAATTTAACATAATTATCAGAAACTGACACTCAATGTGTCCCAAAGGACACTAAACTGTCTTGCAACTTGCAACGAAATTAATCAACAAAAAGGTGCAGTGAGAAGACAATGAGGTTTTTTACTTTACAAAGAAATTGTTGTATCTTTTGTTCAGGAGCTACAACAACAATAAACCGGTCAAGTGCGAGTTGAGCTCGCGTGGAGAGGGTTCCGTTTGATGAACAGACTTAACATTTTAGTTGAAAAACATGTTCTCCCACAAATTCCAACTGCAAATGTTAGTTTGTATGCACAATATTGAGAGATTGAACATGTTATTTTAAGACCAAAGACTTTAAGATTTTCCTGTAATCTACAAGAACAGAACTATTTTTGTATGTTTTTTAAAAATGTTAAGCTTAGTAGTTTCGGAGATAAGGTGAATGATACATTTTCATCTATTTTCTTAAATAACTCTAAAAGTATTCGTTTTAATATCATTTAAAAAAATTGAGAGACGAATGAAAATTATTTTTTCTAATTAAGTTTCAATAAGCCTATACTGTTAGACCGGTCAAGACGTAAGGAAAAAGCATACCTATCTTGCGGTAATAGCAATCGATCAAACAAACAATGAGGGCGCCACTGCGCTGTCGGCGTCGACTTAACTATGGCAACTGAAATCTTAGGCACCAAAAGCCTCGTTTGCGACCATCAGCCAAGTATACCATCATAGCAGTATCTTAAATGTGGTTTAATAAACGTATTGTTTTTAATTCTTTCCTGTTTCTTTTTTGTTCGACTACCTTTTTTTTTTTTTTTTTTTTTTTTAACTATGGCATCTCGCAGTTCATCCTTTATGAGGATGGCTACTGCTTAACCGGACTTTCCTGTGGATGCCTCGAATTAAGGCCTCCAGCCAGGGCATACAATAACTTAAAAACTAAGCGACAGCGCTAAGGGTAACCCCCTGCGGGGTTCGGACCTCGGCTCAGGGCGTCGCTGGAAGAGGACAGCAAGGGACAGGCTGGATCGGTATTATGTTCGACTACCTACTCATCTGAGTAGCTAAGTACTAAGTTTGTTTGACACCATTAATAACTCATTACCATATTCCCTTACAGATAAGTTCGTTACGGGGAACGGAAATCCCTGACACGGGATTTTTCTATGCTACTTTATAATCTTACGAAACTAAGTACCTACTTACGTCTTCATGAACGCATCACCATAGGTTTATTTTTTAAGCCATTTAGTGTTCGTAAGCGCTACTGCTGAACGGTCCCGGGTTCAATTCCCGGGTCGAGCAAAGTGTTATTAGGTTTTCCATCTGGAATTTCTCAGTAGCAGTCTGGAGTCTGGATTTGTGCTCGGTCGATGACTATGCTTGCCCCCTATTACATTGGACTTAAACAAAACTGGCGCAATGTGGATATACTATATGTATACATCTGCCTAACCCTTCAGAAAATTCGGGCGTAATGATGTGTCGTTACGTCTATCAATTTGATAACTTCTGACTGCTCGGCGATCAATTTTATCACAAATAAGTCAGTATAGCCACGGAAATAAAAAAGAGATAATACCTTTCATGTAAATACTAATAATCTATACTAATAATAAAGCTGAAGAGTTTGTTTGTTCTTTTAGTTGAGACCTCGATCACGCCTGATGAAAAGCGATGGACCTCATCCATCGCTCTATGATGGAACGAGCGTGCCTAGAAGATGCTTAAGGCACTGGAACTCCCTCGCATCGACGAAACACAGTAGGCTGCTTGACGCCGGACTCCGATGGGAGGGTGGTCGCAAACCAGGCGGGCGTTAGCTCTAACACCGCAAGGGAAGAATTGGCCAATCAAATAAGGTGTTGGGTGTAGTCACACCCAAAAAAAGGAAAAAAAGAGTCTGAAATAACACTAAGCGCAAACGAAGTAAATGCACGGGATGCGATGCGATGGGATAGGTCGGAGAGGCTGAAAATGCCAACGTAAGTAAACCCTGAAGGCATAGCTAGTATTAACTAACATCTCATTTCAGCAAAACATCGTTTGCTTATCACTAAATTCTGTCACTGTGACAATAGCGAGAAGACAAGATATTATGAACACATTCACTTAGCAACATTAATCATCTCCAAATATATCTTGCTAAAACAATGGCACTAGTTATTGTTTTACTTAAGAACCTAGCTCTAATATACACGATGTTGTAACACGAACAAGCGTATTAATATTATATATGTCTAATTATAAAGTTAAACCTATTTAATCTTAAGTAAGTTGGGGAACTACGATATTAACTGGGACCATGTGAACAGAACCCTCATAATGGAGTTTCTTAAAGGCCACGCCATCTCCCCATGGAGATTGGCAGAAACCCCACCACAACCACCTGGCCACCTGGCCACCTGGCCACCTGCTATGATCCTAACATATTCCTTTTGCCTCGTTTACGTTCATCTGGTCATACAAGCACGCCCGTTGCAAGTACTACACCCCTGATCTTTCTTACATGTAGACTGTTCCGTCTATTTTGGGTGATTTCGTGACAAGTCCAGTGGGTTTTTTTTTCTAATCAACAACCTTATTTTATGTTCCTAAAAAGGGGCTGATGTTGATGACTGCGTAATTATACAGGAGGCCTGAATTTCTGCATAAATTACATGTAATCATGGACGTCTCGACTAGGTTTTTGTCTGTTTGCTTGGATGTATGTTCCGGATTGGCACAAAAACGGCTTGGATTTGGATACAATTTAGCACACATAATATAGTGGATTAACAGAAATAATACTTATAAGCCAGCGGGCAAAAGCGTTGTAAATTATTAATTAATAGACTACCTTCGTCAATTCAACAATGGAAAATACGGACAATTTAAGTTGGTAGTTACTTTGGTAAGCAATTATGATTTCCCTGACTTCATCATGACATAATTTCCCTGACTTTAATCGCACGGGTTGATCGATCAAGTTAAGCTACGCTTAACGAGGTTAGTCCTTGGATGGGTGACCATTTTTACATAACGAGACCACTTCATGCCTCGGAAAGCACGTTAAGCCGTTGGTCCTGACTGTCATTCGTATGTACCTTGATCTTTGACAGTCGTTACGGGTCGTCAGAAGTCTGGAAGTCCTGACAACCAGTGTTACAAAGAAGTGTAGTATTAACCAGACACTGGGTCGTGGAGGTCAGATAACCAGCTGCACCCGATTAGACATGGAGCTGACCCAAACATATTACAGTTGGGAAAAGGCTGGTCCGGCAGATTTTGCTTCCATAAATATTTGCTAAAATAATTTTATTCCGATTTATTCCGGTCTGTAACTGCAGAGTTTCTTACCCATGCTTTTCCACACAAAACTACCTTTTGGAAAAGGAAATAGAATCAATTCTATATTCTTGTAAAATTTGACGTTCAAAGTGTCTTTAAGGTTCAAAACCCTTTGTACACGGCACGGTTTCTCTACGATACGGCAGCGTATAAATCGCGCCGTAGAAAAAACGTGTCTGTGTACAAGCTTCCATTGAGATCCACACAACACTGACGACCGTGCCTACACAAGGCGAGTAAACCGTAGTTTTTTACGGCAAGAAAAGTGTGTGTGTACATAGGATCTAATAATGTGCCTTTTTGAAATAAATGATTTGTCTTTGACTTTGTGAGATATCGAAAGCTGTAGTCTATACGTAGTATGCAAAGATCGTACAGTGCTCTCCGCGTTCAGTATAACAACGCGTTTAGGATGCTGGTGGAGCTGCCCCGCTTCTGTAGTGCGTCGGGGATGTTCGCGGATACGCATGTAGATTGTTTTTACACAACAATGCGTAAAGGGTGCGCTTCCCTGGTGCGCAGGGTGTGAGGCAGCACCAACAGTATCCTAAGCATGATTGCCAGTCTTCTGGACTGTGTTTATGTGGGTCGCTGCTGTGCAATTACTCATGGGTTGTTGCAGCAATGATCCACCGTTATTTGTTGTGTTGTTTGTGTATTCAGTGCTTACTAACATCTTCATAAGTTTTACTAACAGCTTTTGAGTCTTGGATACTTGAATAAAGAGAAATTCTAATTCTTCTATAGTGTAAACACAAAATAATGCTGCCATACAAAAGTAAGTTCAATAGTAACTTCCTACGACGCTCTAGCTCACGTGACTTTTTGAACTTCCCATAATCCCATCGACAAACTTATTTCGAGAGTACCCACCCAAGTAAACCCACAACATGACACATGACGTTCTCATCTCAACAATGTAAATATATCAAGCTTTCCAAATCTAATTAAAAAACTTCCAACGTTATTAAAAGCTCCACATAGGTACTGGCATTATGAAAAAAGTTCCCTATTTCGTTCAGTATGTTAAACTTCCTAAAAGGATCGGTTATACAGTCGAAAGTTTGTGCGAAGTTAAGCCCTGCTTTATTGTGATTGCTCTTAATACTTTTAAGGCGGTCCCGGCGCATTGCGGTGTACAATCGAAACTTAGTCAAAGCGAATAAAACTCGCAACAATATGCAATGGCTGCTTTTACTCGAGCCAAAGCGTGAACTGAGTTTAGTCGTTATTCTTAGAATGGTGCAATCGAATGGTTTTGAATCACGATATTCTGGTCCTTGTGTTGATTGTAGAAACTTTTTGGTTTAGGTTTTGCGCTTTCTGAGAATTTTGTCTGTATAGTTTTGATTATTTGTTTTGAGTATTTTATTTAAGTACTGTTGTTGGAGTCCTTCCTGGTTGTGGGGCTTGCCCTAACAATTCTTGGATTGTTTTCATAATACATGATATAAGATTAATGTCTTTTTAATTTAATACTATACAGGCATTCGTGCAAATTATACAATCATCCGCACTGGGCCCACGTGGTAGCTTACACTCCCTCTCACCGAGAGGACGTCTGTGTCCCAGCAGTGGGAACACTATAGGCTGATTATGATATACAACTATAGGGAACTGTAGGCCTAGTGTGAGTTTATCGGTCACGTTAATATTCACATACGTAAATTTGTTTGGAATAATAGTGTTCAGTGTGTGCCTTAGGCATCTTCTGGGCACGCTCGTTCTATCATAAACACATCATCATCCATCGCTTTCCATCAGGCGTGATTGAGGTCAAGAGCGGGCTAATTCAGCAGTAAAAAAATAACATTATTGTCATTAGACGGCGCTTATTCAGTTTCACAATCGAGCAGGTACAAAAACTCGCATTAGATCCTCCTCACTCAGAACCTCATAATATATTCAAAAAGATGTGGGATGACTATCACACTAATATTATAAAAGCGAAAGTTTGTGAGTGTGTGTTTATATGTTTGTTACTTCTTCACGCTCAAACAGCTAGACCAATTTTTATAAAATTTTGTATGGAGGTAGCCGACACCCTAGATTAACATATAAGCTACTTTTTATCCCGGTATTCCTACGGGAACGACACTTATGCGGGTGGGTGAAACCGCGGGGCGTAGCTAGTAAAACTATAAAAGAATAATGATGAGGAGAATCCCAAAACGTCAATAATCCAACCGTCCACCTCAATCATACTAAAAATCAACAAATTATTAACGCCGAAATTTAATTTGTTAAACAAAATTAATCAATAAACATTATTAATAACTGCGACATTTCGGTCGAATATCGCTTGTCACCGATTTTAATGCAATTCATTTAAACTGACAGAGAATATGTAGTGGTTATTGTTTCCAATACGATTTCAATGGAATAAATTCAGCGTTGATTTTTTTAATAAGTATCGGTATTCGAACCTCATTCGTCGGTTATATTTTACAAAATCGTTTTAATTGGGACGATTGTCGCTAAAGTGTTGTTAATTGTAAAATTGGTCACTTGAATATAAGGTTGGTGGTAATTACTTGGTAAGTTATTAACTTATTAGTTAGTTATTTAGTAGTTAATTAATTGGCTATCACGTGACCAGAGGGCTGGCCTATTTCTAGCCCAAAGATTGAATTGATTGATTGATTGGATTGCCATCCAACCTTGTAATGCTGCCAGCATTTTGGGCACTTATCCCATTGACAGCGATGCGGACGAATTTTTTGATACCCAATGAGCTTCTGCCATTTTATTTAATTTTCTATTATATACTTGTATATAACCTAACCTTTTCGTAATTACTCGTAGCATTATTTTACTTTATCCACACCCATGCTATAAATTCTGTATAAAAGTATCTGCTATTTCTAAAAAAAAAATGCTTGTAAATTGTAATTAGGTATTGTGTCTTAGTAAATAAATAATTCAGTAACAGAGAATGATGGATGATCTCTAACAGGCGTTAGACAGAGGGAGTTTCGGATCGGTATTTTTTGAAGCAATGGTTCCATGTGCAAAGATGGTGACCAAAGTGGTTTAAGTGAGGTAAAAATCCCACATTTCACGGTCTTATCCTCAAAGCCCGGGAGCCTTTTGAAGGTTTCCTCCCGAAATAAAAAATAAGTAAAAACGTAACAATAATGAATGGCGGTTCCAATAGCGTGTGGTTATTTTGAGTGCAGAGTAAAAGAAAGGCTTGCAAAAGCTTTTAAGTACCTTGTTTCTCAATCTATATAAGAGAAGTTGTTTTAATAGCAATCGTTGCTATTTCAATTGAAGTCAAATAATTTATTAATTGTTATTTTTTTTTTTATTGGTCGTCAAAATTTACAAAAATTTTGAATTAATTTTAATTGCACCTTCCAATGCGTTCGTATGAAGAAGAGTAAGCAAAAAACTCCACAGTTACTCTTTTAAAATGTATTACAATATTTTGTATTCATTCAATATATAGGTAATCGGCCCGCGGCTTCGCCCGCGAGGTATGTCGATAAAAACTATCCTATGTCCTTAACCTGGATGCAATGAGATAGATTGCATCCAGGTTAAGGACATAGGATAGTTTTTATCGACATACATTCTGCCAAATTTTATCGAAATCCGTTCAGTGGTTTAGGCGTGAAAAGGTAACATACAGACAGACAGAGTTACTTTCGAATTTATAATATTAAGTATGGATTATAAATATGTGAAGACGATGCACTTAGAATAAAATCACTATGCCACAATAGGTAAATAAAATTTAAAATAAAGCAATAACAGGTAAATTAATTATGACGTGATAGATATATGTCGCAGCCAAATGGTTAAATGAGCCGTTTAGATAACCGCCTGGCCTTTGGAACACTATTCGCCTCGCTTCGCTCTCTCGGCTCACACGTGGTTGATCACAGTTCTAACCTAACCTAATCCATTTGGTCGGGGTGCCCTGGCTTAGTTACTGTAACCAAATTCGGCTCGCGCGTTATTGGTTACAGTTCCAACCTAAACTATAATTGAATATCATTCAGGCCGTTGAACTGCCGCCGTTTAGTTAAAAGGCTAGGTGGTTAACTAAACAGCTAATTAAACCAGTTGGCTGCAACAGATACATAGTTTTCTCCTTGTTTTCGTGTCGATGGGACTCTTCCCCGTTGTTTTTATATAATTTGAGGCATCACTAGCATTCTTTAGGTAATTCGATATACATGGTGCACAATAGTTTGAACAACTGCTCCTCCTCCTAAATCTTGTTGTCGTTTCACGATTATGAGTTAATGCTCTAATCATCAAAGGTCACGCTACGTGGTAAAAAGAATAATTACCCAAATCATCGATACAAAACATCTCAAATTTTGATTAATCACCGTTCTCACTTGCTATCTAAAATGCACTCAACTAAGCACCCTAATGAAACCGTGGTATTAAAGACCGGTTTTGTTGGTTGCAGAAGATCCTTGTATCACAAGATGTCTGTACAATGAAGAGCCTGTTGTGTACCATTGTTAGAGCCACCATTGTTCCAAACTCCAGCCAAAGGGTTTCGCCTTTTATGCCAACGTCGAGGGCCCTCACCGCCTCTGATAAATTTACTTACAGCTGCAAGTGAAGTGAATGGCAATGAAAAGTTAAGCTGGCTGGCTCTTTTTTAAATTAAGAATTTTTGGCAAAGGAAATAAATCTGACAGCCTTTTATGCCAATATTAACTGGCAATGGTGTGTAATAAAAAAATAATTGCTTTTTTAAGAAGGTTCGAAAGTATTAAGGTTTTAATATAGCTACGATGTTGTGAGATAAGTGAATACGTTTTATATTAAATAAAGTTATGGCTCATATTTCTTAGGATTAAGTCTCCTTAGTAACGGAAGGTTAAGAAATGTTAGCTTTGAATTGTTGGTAATTAAGTTGATTAAATATTAACTACCTTACTAATAAATGTAGTATAGCGTCTGTATAGTTACGCAACGTTTTGTCTTCGTCTTTCGAAAGTTAAATTACTGACGACTGAAAGAGAGAAATCGGTGTGTATTACTATTCATCTGATATAATATAATTATTAGTAAGGGTGTATTTAACTGGCGAGTTAGTCTTCTAGTTTCGTTACGCAACATGGTCTTAGGTCCAGCAAAAAAAAATATATAAAAAGTTTTTAATTTTGACTTTTACTACTCAAAAATATACCCTATCAAACAAGGAAGAAATATTAAAATCGGTTCAACTAATATGTTAAGTAAGTACATGGATAAATATTATATATACAGGGTCTGTATATGTTGGGATCGCTTTAAGTGACGCGAGACAAAGCGAACGTGTGTTTTGTATTGATTATATAGACTTAGTATTAGGTAGTGTATTATTGTACCATTCTGCTTTTTCTCTGAATTGTTAATTAATTATTTTTATATCAGTTTTATTTAATTAATTAATGCTCCGATTTATTCAAAATGTAAAGTGATGTCCTGAAACACAGGTTTGAATAAACCTAGTTCGGGTGGGTCGCTACCTAAACACTAATTCCGAACCATCCTCCTTGCACCTGTAATGAAACACATTTAGTCTTAGTTTATTTTCAGGCACTATAATTGTATGGAAAATTTGCTCTTATGGGCTAAATGTACACCTTTTGTAAACGTTTTTATTAAATAAATTATTTATTTATGTACAGACGAATTGAGAACCTCCTCCTCATTTGAAGTCTTAAAACGAACTCAAGATTTCAAGCTAAAGTATGATAGTTAATTAAAAGCTGCTTGCCTCAAAGTGTTGCAGTGAGCACTGCTTTTAGGCAAGATTTTATCTACGAATAAAAACAATAAAAGGAACGAGATCTCCATTTCTCAAAAAGTGCGGCACCGCAAATAATAAAATAATCTTATATCATCACAATCGTCGATTTCTTTCGCTTCAGTAAGATGGAATGCGTGAAAAATCAAGTGTTTCCACTTGAGAACCTCCGTAACCATCGAACGGTGAACCTTTATTTTTCAAACGTATAGGTAACAGCGATTTTCAATCAATAAACCACACATTTCCTGCATAACACGCGAGATTCCCTCGGGGTCATAGAGACCGGATAAAAATATCAAAGCTGGAACATCACTTTTTATTGCATTCATTGCCGTTCTTCTTCGACATCCCTTAAGTTTTATTTTCGCAAAAAAGCAATGGATTGTGGAGAAGAATGGGAGAGTTATGTATCGTTTTGTATGGTAGGGTCTTTGAAGCCGTTGGTCCATTAATCTCCGTCAGAAGTCAGAGGGTCGACCTCAAAAATCCAGCGTCCTTGCATTGTCCAGTCCTTCTGTGCCGAGTCATGGTGAAATCATGGCAGAAAGATGTGATTGATAAGTTTTACCAAGTTTATTATAAATTGCTTCTCTTGTGTATTGGACAGGCTTCAGTGGTCTGACAGGAAGGGTCACAACGAAATAATATTTTCAGTGCATTCAAAATGTTCCGAACAATGTAAAATTAATCACGAAGTGTTATTAATTAGGTTGGGAAAACCGTAAAACTGATTAATTTATTCTGGTAAAATAAATATTCATTAACCGATATTGACCGAAGTTTATTAACCTTTTGACCGTTATGACAAACCAAAATGTGCCCAGCACGCCACAGTTCGACTCGTTCGACTACATGACAGACTTTGACGCCGAGGGCACGTATTTTATTTTTTTACGTGTGGCGGTCAAAAGGTCATATGATCATTATAATATGGTAACCACATTCACTGCAGGTGTAGCTAGGAAAACTATTTATCATTTTGATGGACTGTGTGTAAGGTGTTATCCTAATAATAATAAACTTAGTAGTGTGACTTTTGCTAGTTGCGTTTGTATATTTATTATTTTAATTATATATAGGCACGTGGGTATCTATATCAGAATCACTCATCGTAAAGTCGGGAATCGCACAAGATATTCTTGAAAGAACTAGACAGGTCTTCGATCAGCAGTCTTATAATCAGGAATCTCAATTTAAATTACAAAAATATCACCACTACAATCAGATGAAAACAGATTATGACTCAGGACGTAAGCGATCCGTCGTAACCGTCTAGACAACGCCACCGTTCGTTTCAAAAACTGCGCGAGGCCGATGGCCGCCTGCTTGATGTTTCTGACGTTCCGCTAGAGTGACAGTAGTGACACCACCGTTGCCACTCTCGTCCGTATAATGTCAAAATAAGGGTGTCTATGGCGCTAGGCACGCGCCTTCATATATTATAATTATTAACATTCTAGTGACATTTATTTTAGAAACATGTATGCATTATGTATATATATTTGTATATATATATTTTTTTTATATGTAAGTACATTCTCATATTATTTGTTTTATTTTAAGGGTTATTATTATAAATATAAAAACATTAACTATAATAATATTATAGACATAATGATATTTTTGATTTTATGCATTTTTTTTCTCTTTTATATTCGCTACCATCTCTTGATAGCGAATATAAAAGAGGGGCCCGTGGCTAAATAATAACAACCGCACAGGTCGATTGATCAGGTTAAGCTACGCTTGCCGCGGTTGGTCTGTGGATGGGTGACCATCTTTACATACCGTGTCCCCTCCGTGCCTCGGAAAGCACGTTAAGCCGTTGGTCCCGGCTGTCATTCGTGGATCTTTGACAGTCGTTACGGGTAGTCAACAGCCTGAAAGTCTGACAACCAGTCTTACCAAGGGGTATCGTATTACCCAGTAACTGGGTTGTGGAGGTCAGATAGGCAGTCGCTCCATGTAAAATACTGGTATTCAGCTGCATCCGGTTAGACTGGAAGCCGACCCCAACATAGTTGGGAAAAGGCTAGGCAGATGGTGATTCGCTATCATCTCTTTATTAATATCTACTTTATTATCGCAGGTATGCTGGAAGAGATTTCTTTAGAAATAAGCATTAGCAAGCCTTTGTACCTATTTTTACGTTCTTTTTTTTTCTTGTCTGTATAAATGTTCACTAACCCACTTCAATTCTATCATTACCAAGACTTTACTAGAAGTTCCTAATTATGCACGACTCGTATCAAAACTTTTAGCCCTTTCCCGAGTCTCGAAACTCCACAAGACACTGACACACATTACGCAAGAAAATTATAACAAAGGCAAAATTCCTGAACAAGACATCTCACTTCTGTTCCAAAAGTAATTTGTAACAAAACATTTAATTACAGTCACAATCTTACATACTTCGCAACTCAATCCGCTCCGAACAATAGTATCTCTCTCATCAAATCATAAAAGATTATTCTAAGTCACTCTTCAAGTTATTAATTCGACATGAAGAGTTAGATAAATCAGCACACAATTCTTTGAGGGGAGATGGATCTTCGCTGAGAAATAGCCTGTTTTGTTTAAAACCATCATTACACTTGATGGCGTCTATTGTTTTGCGAAAGTGCGGGTCGCAATGGAAAGGATTATTCATTTCACTCACTCAAAAGGCAGCTTTTAAAGTTCCGTAACTTAAAATGTCATGACTGGAAGTAAATTCGTACTCGTTTGGCATCGAACTTGCTTCATTAGCGTAGTGCTGTGTAACTTGTTTTTATGATAAACTAGGTATTTCATGCGACTTCCTTCGTTATATATTTCACGGCGTTTACCAGAATTGGTATATACTATGCATGTTTCGTTTGACACCCTAAAATTCTTTAGTAGTGTAGCGCATGCTTAACATTTATAAACCGTAGTATTTCAGCACATCGAAAACCAAAAAAACAGCGTGACTCTCGCTGCGAATGTACTCAACTTAATGGTAGACGCACATAACCCCTGGCCCATTTCATAATTTATTTCCCGTGATAAAAATAAAGCAAGCACATTTTCGAACGCAATTTCTATATTCCGTTTCGTTCCTCGGTCGGAATTTTATTTGAATAAAAATGTTTCTTTCATTACGCACATAAAAAATGTTTGAGCATACATGGCCGTTCGCGCTGGCCCAAGTGCTGCCACTAATATCTTTATTGCGTCTATACCAAATGTTTACGAGCCCTGCCCACGCTTATTGTGGCCCAACACGACACAACAAGCCGCTCTTTTCGTAATATACTGGCGATTTAGTTTGTCGTTCGCCATTTTTTTTATCTTAATAACACTATTTATTGTTACGGCTCTTGCAAACTATTAATGTAGCATTGGCAGACGAAGCGAGTTGACAACCATCTTTATTTGATGATTTCTCTTTATTATTCGCCTCTGTTTGCTTCATTTGTTTATTATTTTTATTATGACTATCGACAATAATGGACTAAACCGTAGACTAAGCAAAACTTTGTTATATCGTTTCTAGTAAAAGTGTTTTTTCTAATTGTGCTCAGAATACTTTCAGACGAAGGTTTTCTTTTTATTTACATAAACAAAGTGTTATTGTAGAGCTTTAAAACGATTTGTTAAAAACAAATCTAAATAATTTATTTGAGCAAAGAAGGTTTTGTAAACAAAAGTGGAGGAAAAATATTAAAATTAAAAAAGGCCATTTATGGCTTAAAGCAGTCATCCCTAGCTTGGTATGAAAGAGTTAAAGATGTTTTAAGTAAATTAGATTTTTAAAACAGTCAGTATGAACCATGTTTGTTTACAAAAAATAATGATAAAATTAAAATTGTAGTGGCACTGTATGTAGACGATTTTCAAATTTTTTCAAACAGTGACACTGAAACTGATAATTTAAGTTAAAAGACCTAGGGCATGAGAGTAAATTTAGATAAAAAAAAAAAATACTGTAGATCAACAACAACATATTGAACAGTTAGTTTCTAAATTTCAGATGTCTGATTGTAAAACAAAATGTACTCCAATTGAGCCTAAATTGAATTTAGATAAGTCAAATGATAAATGTTTACCTGATGATCCTTATCAAAACCTAATTGGAAGTTTAATGTACTTAGCCGTATTAACGAGACCAGACATTGCTTACTCTGTGAGCTATCTTAGCCAATTCAATAGTTGTTATAGTCTGATACATTGGAACTATTCAAAACGTATACTGAGATATTTGCAATGTACTAAGAGTTAGTGTTTAAAATATAGTAATAATCATAGCGATCCACAAGGATTTGTGGACAGTGATTAGGCAAGTGACGTCAAATCCTATACTGGTTTGTGCTTTATGCTGTCAGGGTCAGCTATTTCTTGGCAAAGTAGAAAACAGAAAACGGTATCACTGTCTAGTACAGAAGCTAAATACACCGCTCTGTCTGGAGCTTCTAGAGAAGCTGTTTACCTAAGAAACTTAATGCATGAAATTACAAATAGGTACACTTTATATAATTAATTTGTATTGCGATAACCAAAGTGCATTAAAGTTAGCTTTAAGTAATCAGTGTCATAATAAATCGAAACATGATGTACGTTGTCATTATATTCGAGATGTTGTAAAGTCCAAACTTGTTAAAATTAAATATATCCCTAGTGGGGAAATGAATGCTGACGTACAGACTAAGGTCTATGTCCCATAAAACATTACAAGTTTCTGAATTTGCTTGGCATTGTTTGTGTGTATTAATCTGTGTAAATATTTAGTTTATTTTGAATGAGTGGGGGTGTTATTAGGTGTATACAAACGTCATAGTAGTGACTATAGACTACATAATGTAAAATGCTTTTTTGAATAAAGTATAGTCTGTTGCGAACAGTTCACGTGTTTTAATAAAACTTTCAGTTGAGTTGCTTTTATTATACTTTAAAAGAATATCCATTATCCATTCACCATTTTTAATTTTATATTTCTTTTAAACAAAACTTTAAATTCATGACCATTTCTTCTGAAAGGTCCTTAATCTCTCACTCTTGGCTATATAAAGACCCACTTTAAACTCGAATATACAAATTTAAGCACTCACGCTTATGGTTTTAATAACCGTTGGAGTCTCATCTCGCAAGTGTTAAATACATTTAACAAGCACTTAACAGCATAGAGATAGGCTAGCATCTTCTCAACCAGGAGTGTTAGAAACTCAGAACACGATCTCATTTGCGTTTCAGGTACAATTAGCTGCTTCATTTTGACACGATCACGAGATAACTGACTGTGAATGTGAGTACCATGCAGGCAAGATTAAATACATGACTTTATACCTGTCTGTTAGTTTTGAGTATTTTATATATGGCCTACGCAAATGTCCTGCAGATCTGGCAGCGTCCTAAAATAGGGTTGAGCTACACGATGACTGATGCATGGATGCCGTCTGTTGGGACAGGTCAACTCAAAGCTGGAATGACTCATTCTTCAAAAGGCCCTTTCAGACATGTCCCTGCATTGTTAGACACACATAAAACCCTAATAATATAATGCTCGGACTTTAAAAAGAGACCGTGACGTCTGAGTTTGTTTCCGCTTTCTTTATCAGTGATCAGTCAGCAAGGAAATGAAGGCGTCATCTAGTTTAAAAGATTGACCAACAAAAAAATATTTACGTGTTATAGTGTCTTAAAAGATCTAGTTGTAGAAATAAACGTTGACACTAATTTATGCAACGATAGGCGTAATGCTCATAGACACGAGCCGCACCTTGTCTACGGCCTCTGCTATTGACACCTGCCGCTCGTGTGAACACACAGCTAGCTCAGTTACGTAGGTGTAGGTGCGCTTAATGTGGTCGAGTATCGTCATCCACAAAGGATGATTTAACGTATGTAATTGAATACGCTTGTAGGTAGGTACTATTGTACAGCAAAACTTGTCAGCCAAATAGTGAAATTTTCTACGTATAGGCTTCAATATAAAGCTTCATTTTCCCGAACCTTTAAGAATTGCGAATTCCGGAGTTTAACGCAGAAAGCCTGCCAGGTCCACACCCGAAACGAGCCTAAGTATATCATTATAAATCATCCCTTGCCAATTTCGGGCACTTCATTACAAAACGATATGTGTTGGAGTAATATATGGCGGTCGCGTTCTAGCGTCTACGACTGTCAGCTCAACAAAAAAAAAAAGTGTGGAAATATGGAACTGCCGTATGATATATCCGACCCATGTCAAACCGCTATACTCAGAACGATGTTATTTGAAAATAAATAGGTGCCCACCTAATTTGCATGGGATCTCCCTCTGTTATAGCAGATATGGTACAGCAGTGACGTTTTTGTATTTACGACTATGTTGTATACGACACTTTTGGTTCCGGAATGTTTTTGTGAGATCGCGGATCGGTTACTTTTCGACCCTCCGAGGGTAGGAGTGCCATGATGTTGCTCTTGTTCCCATTAAAGGGGTAAGGCGTAACGTGTTTTGTCTCGAGGATGTTGGTAGGTGCCTTTGAAAGTAATTATGAGTGAATTTATACTACAGTGTATCAGTATATAAAATGAACAACTTTTACTATGAGACCAACACTGAAATCGAGAAAATAAAACCAGTCGCTCTATACATTTATGTTCGCATAACTGGACAAAATGTAGGGAACAGCTGTTTTTTTTCTTCATATTTTTGAGTCCGCCTCATACTGGTATTAAGAGTTGTTCATTTTTATGAGTACTGCACTCTCTTAAAGTATATCCCTTGTTTTACCTGACAAACTGTATATATAAAAATTCAAAGTCTTGACTGACTGATATATCAACGCACAGCCTAAACCGCTGGTCCTAGAGACATGAAATTAGGAGGGTGTGTTCTTTGTGAAGAGTAGGTATCCACTAATAAAGGTTTATTCGAAATTTCATCCCTAAGAGGGTGAATGGGAGAAGAGTGAAATTTCCATTGTCGCGGGCAGAAGCTAGTATTAACATAATTGAGAGTACGTTCTTTAGCAAACATCTACGTTTATGTTTGTATAGGTTAAGGACGTAAGGCATACACTCAGTCTCAATAGTTAGGTACAGTGCCCTCAAAAAGTTAAAGTTGCTGCATACGTAACGTGTTTTTATCCGGACGGAACGGGACATGAAATATTGGAAATATCGTTTCATGGAAAATGTAAACGAAAGAGCATACGTCACTGTTGCACGGACGGGACGGGAACGTGGCAAGCACGGAGAGGAAAAAATATCGCCTGCGACGATGCCGCGATGTTTAGCACGTCTCGCCCGGCGCGTGCCCTGTCCGTGATTGCGCTGCGTATGCACAGTCGTTCCGTTAGGGTATTTATTTTCTGTGGTTCCGTCCCGTCCACTTTCTAACGCCATCGCCGCCGCGCCGTCCCGTACACGTTACATACGCAGCGACCTATAGTTGACATTTTTCCACTTTAGCTGTGATGCCACATTATGATTACACATACATATAATACAACACGACGACAAACAGTGCTGGCCCAGTGGTAACGGCAGCGACTTACGAGCTGTAAGTCGTAGATTTGAATCCAGACAGGCGCTTTACTTTGTGTAAATTATTTCATCGCCACTGCTTTCAAAACGGTGAAAGAAAACATCGCGGCATGTTCTAGAACCAACAATTCGAAGACATGTGACATCTACTAACCCGCACTGGGCCCTGGAAAGGTGAATTACAGCCCTTTCCCTCCCACTGAGAGGAGGCCTGTGTCCCAGCAGTGGGAACGTTATAGGCTGATTATGTATGGCTGATTATGTACAAAACTGAATCCAGAAAAAATTAGTAAAATCATGAACACCCTTGTTTAAAAGCCTACACGTACATACATACACATAAATTAAAAACATAAATGTATTCACCCCTGTATGGCGAGTGCTACATCAAAGGTTTCGATTTAAATGCCATCAGCATTTATTTTGTGTACAAACATTTTACATTTGTCCATTTGCAATCAGGGGTCATCGAATTGATGTTAATTAAGGGATTCAAGGTGGATTTTTAATCTTGTTCACCCTTTTATTTTATCAGACTTTCGAGAATTATTCGTACATGTACCTAACTGCACTGTACAGTGGAATCCGTTCATCATGAAGCCGCCTATATTGACCAACCGTTTAATATGAAATAATTGCTGTGCGAGAGCAGTAGTGCAGTGGCCCAGTAGTAACGGCCCCGAGTTAAGTGTTGTATGTCATGGGTTCGAACCCAGGCAGGCGCTTTGCTTTGTGTAAATAATTTCACCACCACTGCTCTCAAAACGGTGAAGGACAATTTAATGCGATGTATTATTGTAGCAACCTGTCAGAACATCGAGATTTCTATGCTATATCTGAATAACAGTTACATAAATACATACAAACCTTCCAGAATAAATTCTCAAAATGATGGTAAAAACCGTATTAAAATTCATTGTGACGTTTAGAAGAACAACGTGAGCGGTCACACAGGCAGACAGGAAAAGCGACTTTGTATTTATAAATATAGATGAAGAAATAATTATATAACAAAAATGGAATGGTTGTAAATAAAATACGCATTATGTCTACACCAAACAAAACAGACTGAAAACATTTTGAGCATCCAAACGAAGAATTTCCGACAATAAGAAAGAAAGAAAAATGCGTTTATTGGCATTACAGCAAAAAAAAACCTTAAACTATAAAAAAAAAACAGAAAAAAAAATTATGCCAAAAAAAATAAAAATAATCGGTCAGCATAATGTCAGATGACAACACAACGTACCACCTGACGCTGATTTTCAGCTGCAACCCACGAGTGCCATACGCTAGAATAACTAACAACAATTTAGTATTTTAAGGCGCAGATATACGACTTCTAATGATTTTAAATTCAACATCACGTCTAATCGACCGGACTGATTTCTTTGAAAAAAATTAATGTTATTCTAGACCATTTGCTTCGTAATTTGATATGTGAATATTTGCAATTATATTTTTTTAACATAGTGTAATTAATTTGTAAAATAATGTCTACCGCGGACATAAAAACGATAATCACGCAAACACTATCGGGTGTATTTCCATAAAACTTTCACCATATAAAAGACAATTTAATTCCCCGAATTTTAGTATACGGTTTTTATTTGTTTGGTGTTTGATAAATCAACAATAGATGATTGTTTCATATTTTGCAATAAATTATCAGCGTTGTGTCATCGCGCATCTCTTTCTTTTCTATGCAGTCCGATAGTGACCGCGCTTTTGGTCATGTAGTCGCCTATCGCCGGTCACAAATGAATTAATTAACTTAGCCCCACTCGACATCTTTTTGAAATTTGTCGAATATTTCCATGGAAGCAGTGGGTTTTAAATCACGTTAATTTAATTTACTTCGGGTAAATTAAGTTAACGTAATTTAAAACTCACTGGGGTTACTCCAACCAATATTATAAGGTACTATAATCAGTTAAGGCTGTAAGACAGGATTAATCCATTTTAATCCATACATAATCATATCATAAATGCGAACGTAACTCGTGTTTGTTTGTATGTCTGTCTGTTACCTTTTTACGCCTAAACGTCTGTATTGATGTTGATGAAATCCGAAAAGAGTCCTACGTCCTAACCCAGATCATAGCCTAGGTTAGGACATAGGATGCTGTTTATATCTGTAGTACGTTACCGTGGTATAATTTCGATCTCCACGCGGACGAAGCTACGGGCAAAAGAATATTACACTTTATCCAAAAACAGAAATATTTATTCTAAACTGACAGCCGGACTGATTGTTTTCCGCTTCTTTTTCCCGTTTAAAAGCTACATTTCCGATAAGCGTCCCAATTTCACACAACAAACAAGAGATAACAAGAAATTTTACTCAATAATACTGATTGATCATAACTTTGGATAAATGTCAATTTTGATATCAAGGTCAAGGTCCTCAGGTCTACAAATTAAACAAGTAATGTGTAACGATTGTTATCTTTTTGGGCCTATTTTTTTAAAGGACAATATGTTACTGCTTCTTTTATTAAAAAAAAAACAATCCTGACAACGATAAGAACTTTTATGCAATAACCATGTATGTGTTCCAAGCAATATGACAATAATTGACAAATTATAAACACCACTTCTTTTTATTAATTTTAATAATGCGAACAGATTACCTACAAAAAAAGGTAGTCATATTATTTGAATACTGTATTTTGTTGAAGTAGATAGATACCTAAGTACAACAAAAAAACGAAAGTTAATCAGTCTTCGCTTAAAACTGGTAATTCGCTCAGAAGTCAACTCATGTTATAATTAAAACAACTAAAAGGGTTTTTTTAGGTTCTTTAATAATTTTTTTTTTTTATTTCCCTCTTTGTAGTTTAGAAATGTGAAAGATTTCGTAACCGATTTAGTTCTTGGTGCGTGTTTTTTAGGATTTGTCACTTCGAATTAGGTACTTTTAACCATATACGAGTAAGTTAAAGATATTTTTGGAATCAACTCTTAAAACCCTTTATTTTGACATCCCATTCAACAGGGTTGTTGACAAATTATGGCGCCAAAAATCGGCCGATTTTTTTTTTTTTCAATTGTTATATCTCTCTCACAATTAAGACGAATCTAACGGCACCCCTCAAACTGAAATCGATCAAGACGTTTAGGCTGCAGAGCGTGCCAAAGAAATATACCTACATACATACAAACGCTCGAAAAACATAACCCTCCTTCTGGCGCAGTCTGGTAAAAAGCACGCAAAAATTATAAAATAATTAAATTGTCTTAAATTGAATTCTAAAAGCGTGTAGCGCCTATTGAAGTAATTTCCTCCTCCTGGGTCCATCATCATATCAGCTCCAAGCTACGAAATTATAGTTTTGTCTTCCGAACTACTTATACATACAAAGTTTCATTATGATCTGATAATTAGAAACAGGTTAAAATTGACTTCTAAGATTTTGTTACATTAGTTAGTTTGTTACGTTAGTCAGTTAGTTATAAGCAACAGTAGTTAAAGTTAAGAGTTAGAAATAAGCAGTCAGATACGAAAAGCAACTTTATTTCATGCTATTTATAGAAGACTTGTTGCGCCCCGCGGTTTCATCCGCGTAAGTTACGATTCCAAAAAAATGTGGAGAGGGCCACCCTTATCACTTATGGGTACGAAAAATAGATAGTAACCGATTCCCAGACCTACTGAATATGCATATAAAATTTCACAAAAATCGGTCAAGCCGTTTCGAAGAGTATGGTAACTAACATTGTGACACGAGAATTTTACATATTAGAAGAAAGAAGAATAGAAATAGATTATAGAATCTATTTCTATTCTTCCAAAATCAGAATCTTTTTTTTCTTCTTATAGTATAGACTTATATCCAATACTGGAATCAGGGGGCCTAAAAAGGCCACTTTGGCAGAATCATAACACAATTCATATCAAGCAATTAATCTGTTTGACAGTTTCACACCTATATATCCCTGAAGGGTTAGGCAGAGGTGTAACTGTAGCAATTTACGAATCTCTATAAAAAACTGTCATACAGATGAAATTGCGTGATATGAATTGTTTTATGATTCTGCCAAAGTGGCCTTTTTACGCCCCCAGTACCTAAATTAGAATATCGTTCTCGTGGAACAATTTACAGTAGGCCCAATTAATTCATAGAAAATCTTCAGTAAAGCCGAAAACCGACCAATTTGCAACAACAAACATTAAAATAGAAGTTGTGAAATTGGTGACGAAGAAACTGGTTTTCCCTAAGTGACGGAGAGCACTCGATCGCGATGGAAATTATTTTCATTCAAAATCGGGTGGGGAAATGCAGTAAGCGGAAAAGCAAAATTACAAGTATTTTGTAGCGTACTTGCAACTGAAATTATTGGCTCGAGGTAACATCAAATTTTTAAAACCTATTTGTTTGTTCTATTTCATTCTTTAAATATTATTATTGCCTACGTAATTTATTTATCAAACCGATTCATGATTCATTACCTATCGCTCCACCATAAAAATTACCCCAATTTTTTTGACAATCACTCTAAAACTCACCCACTTTGTCGCAATCATTTAAAAAACCGGCGGACTGCGTGTCGGACCACGCACATTGAAGGGTCCCGTAGTTGGAATAAATTTATCCCAAGAACAAACTTAACTTTGTAGTTGAAAAAATGGTCTCCCATGCACACGTCGCGGTCAATTCACCCAACTGCAAATGTTTGTAATAGAATTTTTTAATGTGTTAAAGCTACAAATTAATCATTTTCGTAGGTACCTTTTTCTTTACTTGTGTTGGAAGATCTTGCTTCGTGCCAAGTTTTTAAGTCAGCGGGAACTACCTTAATATAGGTTTTGATGTATTTGCGATTAGGTACTAAAATGTGTCGCATAAATGGCCTTATTGCTTTGACTTGAAGTTTGATTTTTTTAGAACTCCAAGGGATCGTAGACCTACCTATTAGATATTTTGATTGATAACCTCCACACATTCCTGAGAAAAAAGGTCTTGACAGACTACCAGACCGACAAACAGACGGACGGACAACGTAGTGATTCTATAAGGGTTCCGTTTTTTCCTCTTGATGTATGGAACCCTAAAAAAGGAGAAAAATATTTAAATTAATTATTCAAATTTAATGTCTCGCTACCCGCTTTCACTGTAACGGTATGAACAGACGGCGTGCCTCCGAGATAATAAAATTTAAAAGGGCAAACTTCGTCGGCCATAGGATGGGATGAAAAGTGATTTGGCTAATCCACTTCTCAATTTTCCAATTCACTGGTCTTTTGGAATTACAGTCACTATCGACCTCAACTCTTTTTTTAAGTGATTCAGGGTCATGACTAAAAGGTTGAAACTCACTTTACTATCAATTGAAATTTTCCTTTTATTGAAATCACAACTGTCATACTTACTTCATCAGTGTAATGGCTACGGTATAAAATAAGTTATTTAACTTTGCAATATCTGAATTATATAAACTAAATAGTAAATAATTATTATTATTGTTTAGTTTATAATACAAACTAAATAATAATAATATCTGACTTTTATTATTATTTAGTTTGTATTATAAACTAAATAATAATAATAGTCAATACAGAGGTGGTGGATCGATCAGAGCGGCGCGCAAATTGTTGACATTACCGTCCCGCATAATGAGAACCTAGTGAAACCCGAGAAAGATAAACAAATCAAGTGTCTTGACTTGTCTCACGAGGTTGTTGACTTGTGGATGTGGACTCAACGATCATTGTGCCGATAGTCGTGACAGCCAATGGGTTAATAGCCAAGAGCCTCGACCAACACCTAAGGAGGCTCCCGTTGGGCAGCTGGATCCAGGGTTTGATTCAGAAAGCGTTACTTCTGGACACGGCCCTCATTGTTAACAGGTTCCTCTCTCTGGAGCCCTGAACGCCGGTAGCTTGGACCATGTTCCCGTATGTAAAAATATACGTAATTTACATGTATATAATGAAATAAAGGAAATAATAGTCAAACATTGTTTTCCTCGGCCTAGCCAGACTATAACTGACAGCACGGGCCTAAGCCAAGTGTCCAACAGTGGGGTTAAGTGTGGAAGTAATATTATTAGTAGACTAAACTATATTTGAGTGGGAGTGTTGATGCAAGTTGTCCGACTCGCACTGAAGAAATGAATTATAAACCTGTGTTTTCCCAATGCTGGGCAAAGGGCTCCCTTCCCTCTTTCCACTTTTCCCGGTCTACTGCCAATCCTTTAAGAAGGAGTTCAGCTCATCCCGCCACCTTTTATCTGATAATATATAGATATGTTTTTAAACTGTTTTTGGTGGTTTTTTTTTTCTAGCCTGAGATGTCCCACTCCTCCCCCTACCTCTTCCATCTTTCGCAAGCCCGCGCGTCCTCCTTCCAGTTTTATCGGAACCTAATCAGCTCGTCCCGTCATCTCCTACGTGGTCTGCCGCGACCCCGCCTCACTGTCTCAAGACACTAATTCTATGCTATTTGGGCCACAGTTTCTCCGACATGCGGCACACATGTCCTGCTTTTTAAGTTGGGCAGCCTTTTCAGCCACATCAGCTATCTTTGAACATGATCCCTTAATTTACCGCCTAGTATACTGCGCTCCATTGCTCGTTGGCAGACCTTGAGTTTGGATTTCTTACTCAAGAGCAATTCTTGAGTAAGAAGTACTCGATTTCTAACTGTGATATTTTTATTACGAACAGCTAGTAATAAATACATTTTATACTGTCGAGTTCGTAATTGCTTTACCAGTTTTGCCAAAAACTCCCAGAGTTCAAAGGTCGAAACTAACTAACTGTTACATTGGTCTGAAAACAAAAATAGGTAAAAGGCTAGGTACCTCTATTTTCTATCCTGTTCAGCCTACCACTTTTCTACTTTATTTTTTATGTTTTCCAACGATGCATCCATATTATCCCCAAGCTATTACATCCGCGGCCTTTCGCGACCCCATCCTGGCCACCACCTGTTCACTGTACGGCATTGTAGGCTTACCGGATGTTTGGCAGGGGTCGCAAACGTACATACATAAAATGAATTATACATGAATATAATAATTGATCTCGGCTGTCATTTGTAGACGTTTGACAGTCGTTACGGGTCGTCAGAAGCCAAAAGATTGACAACCAGTCTTAACAATCGCTTCGTATCACCCAGTAACTGGGTTTTGGAGGTCAGATAGGCAGACGGTCCATGTAAAATACTGATATTCAGCTGCATTCGGTTGGACTAAAAGCCGATGCCTAAATAGTTGGGATAAGGCTAGGCAGAGTGATTGACAAGACCATAATCATAACAATTTTGACACGTGTATTTCCATTTATGGCATTGTGCTTTGTTTTTAAAAACATGGTATTATTATTCGTAAATAAAACAATGATACCCTTTCCTTCCTATTTCTTAGAATAATATTTATAACTAACTAACTTTTTAGACCTTTGTATCCTGCTTATGCGTATGAAGTTTCATTAAAATCGGTTCATTCATTTCGAAAAACAACGGCTTGAAAGTTTGTATGAAATGCCGTACGGCGTTAACGCTCTTAACCCTAACTCTCAATTTGTATACAGTTTGGCAGGTAGATCGACGCACAAACTGTTAATAGTAACAGTTTGAGCGAGTTTGAGTTCAGGTATTGCACTTGAATTTCTGTGAATTCAGCTCACGATTCTGCTGCTTACGCCGTCAAAAAGGATAGAAAAGCATTTTATTTTTTACTAGCTTCTGCCCGCGACTTCGTCCGCGTGAAATTTCACCCTCTTAGGAGTGGGATTTCAAAAAACCCTTTCTTAGTGGATTCCTATATACACTTCACAAAGAACACACTCCAAATTTTATGTCTCTATGACCAGCGGTTTAGGCTGTGCATTGATATAATCAGTCAGACAGGATCACAGGACTTTGAATTTTATATTAGATTATAAAAGTAAACCTAAGTACCTACCTAATAAAAAAAAAACTCAATAACAGAAAATAAAATACCTACCTACCTAAATAAACCTATTTCTGATGATACGTGGCTAAATAATAACAGCCGCACAGGTCGATCGATCAGGTTAAGCTACGCTTGCCGCGGTTGGTCTGTGGATGGGTGACCATCTTTACATATGGAGACCCCTCCGTGCCTCGGAAAGCACGTTAAGCCGTTGGTCCCGGCTGTCATTCGTGGATCTTTGACAGTCGTTACGGGTAGTCAGAAGCCCGAAAGTCTGACAACCAGTCTTACCAAGGGGTATCGTATTACCCAGTAACTGGGTTGTGGAGGTCAGATAGGCAGTCGCTCCATGTAAAATACTGGTATTCAGCTGCATCCGGTTAGACTGGAAGCCAACCCCAACATAGTTGGGAAAAGGCTAGGCAGATGAGGCAGATGATGAACTAATCTAAACTCAATAAATAAGCAAAATCCCTAAAAACTAATATCTATACGAATGACTAATCCTACCTAACAGTTTTATAAAATAACCTACGGTCACTACGTACACTATCAAATATACTACCCATACTTTAAAATTAAAATCTATACTTACTTATAAAAACGACTTATAAAAATAAACCTAAATAAGTCTACCTTAAACTGTACTTAGTAAAAACTAAAAGGAATAAAAAGGTCGCACTGAAAAGCACGTTTTGGAATTGCAAGTAGCAGTTAAAACATACAATTTATAGAATGCTAATATGAACGAACGCTCGCCTATTATTATTATCTTCGTCGTGTACTACGACAAACTTATTATTTGCGGTTGGTACAGTAATCGGGTCTAGGGATCGAACCGCAAAATTAAGTTTGTTTTTTATTGTATATTTTTTTCCGGGATAAAAAGTACCCAGTGTGGTGCCCAGGATATTAAAGAATAATTATACCAAGTGTCATCGTAATCGAACCGGTAGTTTTTGCGTGATGCCTGAACAAACAGACAGACAGACAGAATTTTTTTTTAATCACATTTTTGGGTTCTGTGTCGGTCTTATAACACAACAACTAATACCTATTTTATAAAAAACAACAAAATAAATTCAAATAAACTATTTAAAGACTAAAAGTCGCGCTGATAAGCACGGTTTGTTAATATCAATTATCGTCTGTCAATAAGGTCGAACGCTCTGAACGCATCAACAGCCAAATATTGAATGAAGCTCGCGCTCGGACCTCCCTTACCCTACCGCCGCGACCCGCGTCGAGCGCGGCAACCGTTACACAAAAATAATCCTTATGGCATGATTCAGTATTCACGCGCGACGGCGCGATGGCTTATTAGCGTATTTCATGTATAAGTTTGGTGTTTCTATACCGATTACTATGATTCTTTTTTTATTGAATAGGTAATAATATTAACTTCTTTTAATTAGGGATGAGTGAGAGTATTATAAACGTAAGAGTAAACAAATATAATCAGAAAGCTCCGTACTGCTAAGGTATCGGGAGTTACACGTGTTATTGTGAGTCAACCATAAAAGATAGACATATGCTGTAGTAGGATATTTTTTAGATAATTTTATGTAGAACATTTCCGTAATAAATGATTTCTTTGTAGCTTTAACCATTAAGGCTGCACACGCGACGGAAGCTTAAAAAATGGAGCAACTTCTCCCGTTTTCCCAACATTTCCTTTCACTGCTCTGCTCCTTTTCATTGTAGCGTGATGAAAAGTATACTATAACCTCCCCAGGAGTATGAAGAATAATTGTACCAAGTTTCGTTAAAATCCGTCGAGTAGTTTTTGTTTCTATAAGGAACATACAGACAGACAGACAGACAGACAAAAATTTTACAAATTGCATTTTTGGCATCAGTATCGATCACTTATTACCCCCTGATAGTTATTTTGAAAATATATATCATGTACAGAATTGACCTCTCTACAGATTTATTATAAGTATAGAAGATAACTGACGAAACATTTCAAAGCATTATTCAGAATCATGTACCTACTTAAGCCATCGTAAGAGTTTGCCAGTCGATGTCGAAATCGTGTTGCTCGTATATTTGAGCGACATGTTGTCGACGGCTGCAGTTGCCTCGTCGCCGACGCGTGTCGATCGTGTCTATGCCCACTAAGTAGGTACATAGGTAGTGGTTCTGATTACATCTATTTTTCTGAGTAGTACCGGTTTTCAGTAATATTGGTAAGGTGCAAATTAGGTTTCGCCCTAATCCCTCGACTCGTGTATTGAATACCTTTATTGCAATTAGGTTTACCTACTGCAGGACTTCGTTAGGCATGAGAATAAGATAGAATACGAGATTATATAACAAGACCTAATATTATTCTCTCTGTAGAAAAATGTCGACCGATCCAGCGCTTCCCGCATTCAGTGGGTCTAGAATATTATAATCGTGCAGCAAAAAATTCGTCGAAGATACTTAACAGAATCACACCGCATATTCGAAAGGAGCTCAAGTTTATAAATGTACATAAAAATAGGTTAGTAAAGTATGGTTAAAATAATCAATTTAAATTATAACATCAGCAACCACACGCGAAATCCGATCAAATCAAGTAAACAACACAACAATATCCACCTTAATACAATTTAATAAAGACTGGTATCCAATATCATAATCTCTTTAACCAGCGTCCTTTTCCTCAAAAAGATAATAACTCGAGATTCTATTGTCGCCAGGATCTTTATATTAATTACAGACATAAAAATGATTAATGACTAGAATCTGGAAACAATGCTTAGGAATCCGTATTTATTGGACACCCTCGCCCGGTATTTGTCATCAAGACAAATTATTTGTCCAATGTTTGTTTCCGCCATTTTTAATATTTCCACCCTTCTCATTTATTTTTCTGTGATATTATTTATTTGCGCTGGTATCTATTTATAACACCTTAATGTTCGTCGTATTTAATTAAAACAACGTTAATAACAAAAGAAAATTTGGAAATGTTGTTAATAAATAGCTATTTTGAAGTGTCTAAACCTCTACAAACTATTGTTCTACACTTAATTTCGAACCAAAAACTATATAGTTATGACACACTTTCACAGAATTTCACAAAGAAAACCTCAGGAATCTTAGTAATCATCTGGTCAACCTTTGATCCTTCAAACCTTTATACAATTGACCGTTGCTAACAAACACTTAACGAGACCTCCCAGCCCCCTCGTAATGTTCCACAATTGATTGTTTAAGAGGGGGTCGTAGTACAGTAAGAGGGGTCAACTATGTTGGTCTTTACACGTTTTTCAAACAAAGCAAATCAATAATTCAAGAATCGGGACGCCCGGCGGCGGCGCTCCGTTGGAAATATTTCCTTTTATTTTTCCCGTCCGAGATGCTTTTAATTTTGATACAGAAACTTGAGGTTATAGAGATAAAGGCGCTAAGTAAAATTCTAAGTGTTTTCCCGCCCTTTTGTAATGAAGAAATAAGTAGGCACTGGTTCACGTTGGCAGAATTTTGTCTTGTAAACTGGGCGTTATAAATACAAGGAATTAAAAAACGTAAACGAAAACGTTCTGGAAGTAGACGAAATTAGCCAGTTGATACCCTACATGGTAAAAAAGCTGATACGCTGATACACCCCATTTTTAAATACAACCTCCAACACCAGAAAAATAAATGGAAAAGGAGTGATCAACCGTATCATATACTTAAAGATATCCTAGCTCCTTGCTAGCTATAAGAAACCTCGAAAAAATAAAAAAGTCGTCGGTTCTGCATTTTCGTTTATTGACACCGACTTCCGAAATTAAAGTTATTTAGCACTTTGTAGTGTTTTTTTTTGGAAGTCGGTTGTTTTTTTTTGTAAAAAAGTTTTTATTTTGTACTTTTTAGTGGGAGAGTTTGTAATTTATCTAAGTTACAATAGCCTAATGTCAACTGCTGATCACCTTTTACAAAATATTGCTTTTGAATTTTTAGATATTTGTTTGTTTTTCAAAAACCGCTTGTCAGATTTCGAAAAAAAATTCATGGGACCATTTGGGAAGTACACCCTTTCCAACAAAAGCAGAATTTTTCAAATCGGTTGGCAAGCGACGGATTTATACGCGAACAAACATTAAAAAAAATGGTAATTCATTACTTCATATGTTTGAATAAAAATTCTGCACAGCAACGTAAAAAACGCAATAAATGTTGTTGAACTATCAAAAATAAAGCCATTGCTTCTGTTAGTGTTTTACTCCTCAATTACACAGCTGGATGAAATTTGGCACTCAGAAAGACCATGATCTGGATACTAGGAAAAAGGATAAATTTTTCCCGGTAGTACATTCCCTATGATAATATTCTGTTTCTTGTAACTGATCTATCTAGTCACTGTACTTAACATAAACAAAGATAAAAAAAAACTTCTAAGAACACAGTTTATTTACGGAAAAAGCAAAATCCGTATAAACTGATTTCTTGTAACAAAGTTATTTTGTGAGTACCGACGAAGGTAGATACAATCTAACGAACCTAATTAGTGAAAGGTGGATTTTTCCGCGTAATTCAATATCTTTAAGTAAGTAAATTCCTGAATGTTTTCTCGAGTGTCTCTCTTTGATTTATTTTTATTGTTTTCTTTGATGAAAATACGATGATATTGGCAATTTTCCCTGTAAAATTGCCAATACCATATGTGTTCGTCTGCGTAGATATTGGAGTCCCTTTTTAGGAGGATTAAAATCATTTTATGGGTATTATTGCGGTATATTCTACCTAAATGCAAAACGACCAAATCCATTCAGCTGTTTTGGTGTAAGGCCGCATCCTAACCGAAAGCGATGGTCGCTTACGCGATCGTCGTTTTCCGCGCTCGTTTTAAATATGAATATGAAATACTCGCACGATCAATCAGTCGCTGTCGTTTAGGACACAGGGTATTACTAAGCGGTTTTCGGCGGCCATAAAAAATGCCATTACCTACTTATCGCAATAGGCTACCGGAATAATAAATTATTAACATACATTATGTTCTGAAATGGATGTTTCTTAAACAAAACTCACTTTCTTTACACATACATAGCCATCAGTACAAGGAAAGTTGTAACAGTTCAACGGGACGGTTTGACCTTCGGGTGTTTCTTGTGAATTATTTAAAAGTTGCGCACAGATATTTATTGCTATACCTACCTGCCTGCCGCGCCGAGGAAAAGGTAAACTTAGGTGATCCCGAAATTGCGTGAGAAACTGCTTTGAATTCAAGTTATAAGTTATTCTGATTGAAATTTTGTGAAAGACGATTATTTATGTATTAACTTTCTTCGTAACTAGTTGTAAGCCCTAGGTGACTAGAATTAAACCCGCATTTGGCTTTGCTGTATACAGGTAAATAGGTACAAATTATTGCCATGAAGCGGAATCGGAAAACATGAAAGACATGTAGGATTAGGTACGAGTTACTGTTTCCCCCGTAAGTTTCAGGCTAGGTGGAGCGACGATCTTCGCAGGGAAGGCTGAATTCTGAATTCAACTGGAGAGGCCTATGTCCAGCAGTGGACTGCTGTAGCCTGATGATGATGATTACTTCATTACTAAACTACTCAAGTTCTGAGTTGAGCTGCACGATTTATGACAAATGCATGCACTGGACAGGTCCTTTCAATCTGTGTGATTCTTTCCTCAAAAGACCATTTCAGACACCAATCTAGGTATATCAGGTCTTCACTTGATCTGACCAAGATTTTGTCTGGAATTTAAAAGAGACTGTGACCTCTGAGTTTGTTTCGGCCTTTCTTCTCAGAATAATCAGATAGGAAACGCCGATCTCAACCAATTTAAAAAAATATCATTGACGTGTAAAAGTGTTTGTACAAACCTAATTACAGAAAATAAATAATTTATCATTCATTTATCGTTTATTACTAAGATACTTTCATTTAGCCTAAAACCAATCCCCAATAAAAATAAACACATTCAAAAACATTCTTTGTTCTTACTAAAATCTTTGTGGCTTTGTATATAGAGTTAGCAAATTCTATTCATATTTAAAGCTAGCCCTTTGTCCATGAAAAACAAAGTCCAAGTGTTAAATTATAAAAAGGGAGTGAATAACATTTTCTGGGGTTAATTTAGCGGTCGCTTAGAATAAATCTCTATAAGGTTTCATTTGTTTCATTCTTCCGATTCTCCTTGGTCTGTGCGAGGAAATCGGACGGTTCGCGAAGTAATAATGTACAAAACATGAAAGAAAGTCAAAGTTTCGACCCTCAGTTTGAAGGCATTTTGAAGCTATGTGGTGTAGATATATTTTAGGGGTGGTCAAAAATATTGGGATATTTATATGGAATGTAAAACAAACAGTGCAGAATGTGACCATCAAACGCTTTTATGGCTGAATTTAAAACAAGTATTTCTTTCCTCTCTTGTTCTTTACTTTGTATCCATCATATTGCCCGCCTATTGTGTTACCCTTTGTATAATTTCTACATTTATATCTGTAATGCATAGTTATACATAAAATTTTTTATATTTTTACAGAGAAAACTTTTTATCAAACATACACGGCTCTCAAGTGCTTGTTATATTTCTGCTATGGACTCGATTAAAACCTTGAAACCCTTTTCACGACTTCGAAACACGGTGACGTCACAAGGCAAATTTAGTTTTTTTTTTTATTGGCCTTACCGAAATATGTAAGTGAATAAAATCACAAAGTAAGAAAATAAATAAAGAAAAAGTATTTATTGTGACGCCTACAGGAATCACAAACTAAACACAATCATTTAAAAAAACAAAATTATCTTAAAAACAGAAAGTCCTGTATGAGGACATAAGGCCCTATACGAGTATCGGTTGATGCTGCGACATTCAAAAAATAAATATCGCAGCGCTGGTATTCTGATAGAGCCCGCTGTCATGTCACAGGAGTAAGTACCTACCTATTATAAGCATCTCTCTTCCATCACCTATTCATCCAAAATTCTTCCCTTTCTCTAACTAAAGTATGAACATTACTTAAGGATTTCTACAAAAGGCTAGCACCAAATCTAATTCTAGATATCCGTGGCCCATTCACATTGGAGCAGTCGTTTAACACATTGTGCTCGCTATGGAAATAAAGGCTTATTTTCTCAAAGCATTTGTTCCCTTCCAGAAGATGTATTTCAGATGCGAAACAGTTTATCTCGGGAGTTAGTATCTTTTGGGACACAGTGGGATTAAGGATGGAGAGTTTAATGGAACACTGCGTCTGCAAGACGCAGTGTTCTAAGTTTGTGTTGATAATCAGGCGTAATTTAGTTCAAGTGTACTTGAATAAATTACGGTTTAAGATAGTTTCGTTTCTAAATCAGAATGACCTATTTGGAAAAGATCCATTCATCGGCATTTCATCTCATACAATACAATTATGAATTATTGAAAAAACCGGTTGTAAAATTTATTGTTTTACTTATTAACTAAATACCGCTATATAATAATGATGGAACACTTATTTAACAGTTTAATACTACTTAAGACGTTACCATTAAACGTGTTGGGTGCCACTAACTTATTTGACTGAATAACCTGACCGTTCGTGTGTCTCTCGGTTACGTATCGTCGTTAGGACTGGAGGTAATCCGTTTTTATTATCGCGCCACTAATGGTGTCATTTTTATAAAACCCGAAGAGATATAACCGTTAAATTAATAGATGATGTCTGAAGAACATTCTAGAAGTCATTTTCGAGAGTTCAATTTACATACAACTGGATATAATTAAATTGGTAAGCTGTATAGCTGTTATTCGATGATAGCCAGGTAACATATCTATCGAGGTTACTATGTTCTAATACTAATAGGGGCAAATATTAGGTACCTTCTTTTTGATACCAAGTGAAGATGTGATTCGGGGTAATGCACGATGGAATGAAAGTCGTCAAGTGGGTACTGTAGTTAGCTGTTAAGTTCCAAAGCCAGTTACATAGAGATAAGCGCAGAAAGTAAGAATAATTGAAAAGCACAGATCGGCTAAATAGTCTATAAGTACAATAACGAAAAAAATACAACTACTCAACGGTCATACGGTCATCTCACATTACTTCAAACATACTGACAAGATTTTCCATTAACTTTCAAGAGAGCGGTGAGCGCAGAGAGTCTGCGAGGGACAGGAGACTGGGCTCGAGCAAAGGTTCGACGCCCGAACACGCCGAACAATCTGTACCACCTGTTACGGCTATAATTTATCGGAGCAAAAAGATGGGACAGTTCGCCGTGCAGTTCAGGAGCATCTGTTTTTCCGTGAAGGATCTTACACATATTAATAATTTGGTCATTTTTTCTTCTAACCTCGAGAGAAATTGTACCGTTAACAGCCTAAAAGAAAGTTCGAAGGGAATATAAATGGATTATATCCATTTAAACATTTATATAGATACCTAAGATAAGCTTTTTGAGCCTTTTCTAAAAGTAAAGTGTAAAGTGAGTAAAGTGACTGTAGTTCGCTGCGAACAAGTAAATTAAAAAAAAGAGCGCTGATGTTACTTAAATCTTTATCATTACGCCGTATAAAACCCAATCGCCTAAGCCCTAAATTAATCTTTTGCTACCGACATTATGTGATCATGAAATGTTAGATTGTGGTCCAATGTGACACCCAGATCTTCGTTTTAGTTGTTCTAGTCAAAGTTCTGTCATATTTTTTTTTAGTAAGGGGTATCGTGCTCGAGTTAAACTTAGGACGAAGCATTTGGAAGAATTACATTCCATTTTGTTGATCTTCCCTCCAATATCGCCTTAATATTACGCCACAGCGGCAGCTAATCAACTTCACAGTGAACTTCGGAAAAGAGTTTTAAATCATTTGCATACAATAGCCTTCTGGCGTGATGAATAACTGAAGGAAGGTCGTTGATCATTATCAAGAAAAGTAGCGGTCCGAGGACTGAACCTTGACTGATTCCAGAACGCGTATGATAGGACTGGGACTCTTAAAGGTCCAATCTGACAAACTGCTGACGATCGCAGAGGTAATCAGAAAGGAGTCTTAAGAAACCTGGCGAAAATCCGATGGCACATAGTTTTGCCAGCAAAATATCATTATTGACCCTATCAAACACTCTCCGGAAGTCAAAGCAAAAGACATCGACCTGGCTTTCAGGGTCCAAACGTTTTGATATATAGTCTACTAGGGTAGATTGGTATTTACTGATCTTTTGATACTTTTCAACTTGGAAATAAATATAATTATGTAGTACCTACCTATGTTTTCAAAAACTTTAGCTGGTGATGTCAAAATGGCAAAGGTTGTCTTTACAAGATCGCTCTTAGCGAGAAGACCGCCCATTGTGTCAGCCTTTGTAAAATTTCTGCATTTGTATTTGTAATTTATATGGTGTACATAATATAGAGTATTGTAATCTATCTATCTAATAATATCATTTTATTGCCATATGTATTTGCCGCTACACTATCAAAAAAAAACCCGATAAAAGGAGATTATGAGATTCCTTCTAGAGGATGAGCAGGAGTGTCCTCCTATCTACTAATAACAAATCAGCTTTTAGTCGAAGCCAAAAAATCAGTGCTAGCTCTTTAGGAACTGAAATGATATTATACCATTTTATAAATTTATCCAACCTGGATCTATCAGGACCTGATACAGTTAGCTTTCTTCCCCTTTATTCATAAACGTTGCTTAAAGTTAAGTAGTGATAACCATACATTTTTGATGTTTGAACGACATTATCTCAGTTATCGACCTAACGTTTAAAATCTAGCTGCAGTATTAAGCTAGTGAAATAGCTGGGGGTATACCTACAGACACCGAAAAAATACAATTAAAGATTTTATATCCGCAGTTATTCAATCGACCGGAACCATCGAAACAGTTCTGAGTCAAAAGGTAAAATAAATTTACCAAACGATCCGATGAACTGAATAATAAATAAATATGAAAAACAGTGTTTTAAGCTGTTCCTTTCTATTGAATTATGAATGGTTCTTTGATGGACGATTTCTCGCTAAAAGTGTTTTCAAAAGAGCTATATTTTTGTGTTAATGTCTTAATCGATTTTTATTAACACAGTTTTAGCTGGGTTATGGGTAAAAAACATTACGGTTTTATTGCTTTGTGGGTTAAGTAGAAATGTAGGTACACCACGCCTAGTAGAGGTCAATACTTACCCAATTTTCCTCCTCATTGAAACCTCAAAACGTCGGTTTTTTTTTTCTCTGTTTTGAAAATAGGAATAGATAGATGTTTTTCTTTTTCCATTTCCTCGGGGTGTTTATTTTTTATCCAAAAGTCGTATTGTTCACAGATTCGTATTGACACGGTTGGCGCAGTGGTTGAGCGATTGACTGCTGCGCAGCATATCGCGGGTTCGATTCCCGCACGGAACAAATATTGTACGACCTACAAGTATTTGTTCCGGGTCTGGGTGTTTTATCTATAATATGTATGTATTTACAAAAAAAAAATGTAGTTTATCAGCCATCTCGTTACCATAACACAAGCATTAGGTTGCTTAGCTTGGGACTAAATGGCGTTTTGTGAAATGTCCAAGGATATTATTATTATTATTCACCTGGTATTAGAATTCGTTTGCTGCTGCCAACTATGCCAAAGTCGTTGGCAGGAGAATGCGGAAAATTTGCAAATAGTATCGAGTTATTTCAATTCTCTTTGAAGCTTATTTAAAACTGTTGTTGTTTATATCTTTAACCGATATTTTTTATCAATTGTGGACCCATTTTGATATAATTTTTTTATAGGCTCCTGATTAGGTCCCTTAGAATATTTTTTATGTTCTGATGAGTGGTTTTTGTGTTGACTTCTATAATACTTGTTAATACGTAATATAACATTGTAATGTTGATGATGTTGTTATCCATTCACTGTTGTTTATATGGTAAGAGTGGTAAATGAATACGTGTGGGGTTGGTACCACAATTAAAAAGTGAGAAATAAAAAAGTTAATAAAAAAAAAACAACTGACTTCCAAATCTTTTTTTCATATTTAACATTCGCCTCAAATATTTCCAGGCCTTTTATGTAGAAACCGCACAAAATCATTTAAGGGAAGAAAAATAAAACACACCAGTAAATTATCCGTCATAAAAACCATCGATATATTTACAATTGTTAATTATTTACATATTTACATGATCGAATTCTATTACAGTAATAATTGAACCGTATTTACACAGTACATTACGTTGAAACGATAACATCAAATAAATAATACGTTAGATATGTTAACGTTACTATGAAAACAATGCGTAACATCAAGCGGTGTATTGGGTCCCATGAAAATATAATGGTCCGTTTTGAGACCGACATTACTTTTCATTGAATGATTCTTTCCATACCTGTACAGTCGAACAAGCTGTTTAGAATACAGTAAAAAAAAAACGAGTTTGGTGGGATGGGGGCCGTCAGGAACGAAGTTTCATACGCGATACTCGCACGCACACACACTCTTATATAATAGAAAGAGACGGAGAGATAGTGTAAATACGCATTTTTAATACGAGCCATCTAGTGTAAGTTTTTAGAAGCTCTTATAAAGTTGTCTCTATCTTGGATTCTAATTTTGATCTCGCTATCGGCTTAAGCTAAAAACTTATACTAGATGGCTCTATATTAAAAATGCGTATTAATTTCACACAGAAAGAGACAGAGAGGGTCGCATGGAGCATCGTTTGCATAACGCTTTTTCGCTACGTGACTATTTCTACCAGTTAAGTCCTACCGCAAACCACAGCCACACAGCCATAAAGAACTTCGTTACAAAAATACTCATAGTTCCACTACATTTCCAATATTAATTTTTATTGTGTGTGTAGATAATAACTTTTTAAGATTGTGGTATGTTTAATTATATCGTGTTGTAAAAGAATTGACTACGCAAAACACTCACAACATTGTTTACAAGTAGTTGCAAGTTACCTATATATCGCCTGTACATTACATGCTTTGCACGCATACATGCTCAACGTTATTTTACACAAAATTCAACGGGGTGATAAGGGGAAATTACTCACTGTGTTCATTCACATGTATTCACATTTACCGATGCAGAATTCACTGGAATCGGTTAGAAACAATGTGAAATTAATGAAAACGTTGTATAATCACAAAATATTTCGCTTTTTGCTTCAATACCTAGTGTATGTTGGCCTTTTATTAACTTGGAAATTGTAGGTGGTACTTGTGGCCTACGTTAATACGTTTTAAATAATTGAACTGTAGCTATTTTATACAGTAAAATTGTAGGCCAATGGCGGATTCTACAATGTTCAGAAAAACACTTATTACTTTTAAAAAATTTCAAATAAATTACACTTAAGTGAAAACAATTTGATCAATAAAAACTAATATCGGTCATAAAATAAGCCAAATATTTGCTCCAATTGCAAGAATCAAGCCACCAAGGCGAATTCGTTTCGCCATCTCTTCTTTCTGATCTAATTGAATGTTCTTTCAACCCAAACCACTTATCTTTCCCGTCTTTTCCTTTATTTTTCTCTCACAAATCTATGTTAAATTCGTATTCCAATAGAAAGTAATGTCGGCCTTATGGAATTTTGCTTACACACAGTGCAGAAACATCTATAACATTTAGAATTGTATACCTGAAGTTTTCTATTACAATAAAATATGCATTGACGAAGCAATATTGCTATTTTCGGTATTGAACATGTAAGGAATTGGTATATATTTGAAAAATCATGGTTACAAGATATTGCAAAACCGGTTTCGTTCTACTCCGAAACTTTAATAAATACTTCATTTAAATTACACCAAAAATTATACATAGTTTCAAAAATTCCGATAAGTACAGTGCTATTCAAACTTTATGGCGGCTCAGAACATGATGTGAGTGGCTGCGCAGTAACAAATTCACGTGACAGCGGGGGTGAGGGGCGAGGTACTGCGCAGCGAGTAGCGCACTTTAAAGGCGCCATAAAGTTTGAATCGGGCAGTAATACAATTTGCAGCAAATATAGGTATTTAAAAAAAAAAGGTCGCCTGTAAAGTAGGTTTACGGACGATAATTTTACGTGATAACGTCTTAAGAGATAGATGCGTCACAAGCCGAACGCTTAGGCCGATCGTGCCTCTCTATCGCTTGTTCCGAGCTCTCGCTTGCTCGCTAGGCTCAGGCGTAACGTGACAATGAGTCATGCTTTTTCGTGTGTGCAGCCGGCGTTGATCGATTTATAAGACGTTCTCACGCCAATAATGCTTCTTCCTTCATTCATAATTAAATTCTGACATCAAACATGGCTACGTACACTAATCAAAAATACAATTTATGTAAGTATCTACCTACTTCATTTATGCGAGATGAATTACATTCATATTTGCATACAAGTGTTTAACTAAGTTTTTATGCAAGAAATGTAAATAACACGCTCGTGGTCTGTATATAAATCAAGCATAATTTGAATAATATTACATGTTTCTTTTTAATTAGGTAGGTACAAATGTACAAAAAAATGTTTTGTTAAGCGAAAAGTCCATTTGCAGTAATTGTACTAGAACTTGTTTTCATTAAATTATTTTGATAGACAACAAATAATTAAACAGATTAATTAGGCAAGACGAGATCATACGATTAGGTACGTAAAGCATACGTGAAATAAATAATTTCTTATAGAAATAGTAAGACCTAGTCAAAAAAGTACTAAATTAACTTTGGTTTCACAAAAATAAAAAGTTCCTCGAATAACTTCATTTCAACCCATAGAATAACCACACGATAGTTAGGTAATAGTATTTACTCCAACTATTTACATGAATCGTATATTGAAACTTCTACATATCAGTCTGCAGTGTAAAATATACTCTAATTACATCGACTCGAAGGTTAATATTGCTATGTTGGTTCTTCAAGTTCACTTTTAGTTTGTATTTGTACACTATCAACGGCTTTCAAAGTCGTTGATGACGTCATGGCTATCAAGTCTTCGTCTATTGTGGTCAGTTGGGAGTATTCTGTCTTCGGGTATATTGTCCGGCATTTATATTTTCTTGACTTTAACTGTGGAAGAAAATATTTAAATTACTTGTGGCAAATTAACTCTCATAACTATTTCCATCGTTTCCTCTTGTACCAACAATTTTCTTTAACTCTAAACTGGGATTTACAAAAATGCAAAAAAGAAACTAATAGCTTATAAAATAGACTTAAATATACGAAAGTAAATTGGTCATCTTTATTGCTAAGAAAAAACTATACATAGCTACCTTACCTTAACAGCAATTATCACTATGACAACAGTTGCTAGTAGCATGGCTCCCACACTCCACAAGGCTACTGAGTTACGTTCTAGAATGTTCGAGGCATCCTTAGAGTCTTCTATGAAGAATGATGCTGTGATGTGCGTGCGAATGTTCTCGGCTATTCGCCGCTTTCCAGCTGATGAACCGTTTAGACAGCCTCCTAGAAAAAAAATACGTTTTACCAAAAGTTCCGAGGCCTTGTATACTTCTTTCTGATTATGTTTGATAGATTTGTCATACAAAATACGTCGAAAACACACAAATAAGAGACCACAGAACGTTTTTAAATTAATGGAATTAGAGCCCTGGTTTTCAGAAGTTCAAACGGCCGAGTGTGATACTTGCTGTCGAATCACATGTCAGTTACTTATGATATAGTCAGTTGTCAGTATTCTGGGGAACCAACCGCAACAACACCATGAGATAGTAGAATCAGTTTCCTTTGATCTCTGCAGTTCTAGATTACTAATGTAGGTCTTCATAAGGCTTCCCAAAACGGGACGTTTGACGTACAAAATCGTCTAATTTTACCAAAAAATATTGCTAACCAAAAAAAAAAAAAGATATTGGTCTTCAATGTAATTACAATCGGCAAAACCACTTTCTCTTAATAAATGTAGCCACATAATATAATAGAAGTTCGCGTTTCCAACCTTTACCTTTCTCATACAAAGCTTGCAAAGCTTCGTACGGACAAAGGGTATTTGTTAAGGAAAACTATCAGTTAATCCTATAGATTGGAACTACTATGACTACAGGGCATTGACTAAATATAAGGTCAACTACGGATCTAATTCCTTTGAACACGTTTTTTGTAAAATGTTTTTTTAGTACGTAAGAAAGGCGGTAGGTGGTTGTAATTTACGAAGTGCAAGTAATTTCAAATACCTGAATCAGTAAAGATAAGTTTTTTTGCTGACGGCCCTGCTTAGGTAATTTTTTGTTATACTGAAGATGAAAAACTTATGATGGTTAAAATAGTTTTAGCTCAAAAAAAAACTTATTTTTTACCATTTTGTATTTAATAGAAAATAAAAAAATACTCAGCACCCGTCTCAAAATGCGTTCTAATTGACACATGCCAAGTAAGTCCATTTTTCAAAGTTTCGATGAATATTAATCGTACATGAGAAAAGTTTTTAGCCTAAATTAGAACATAGAACCCCATAAAGAAGATAAAGTGCTCTTTCGAGATTTATTAATCACAAAAGTTGGTACTATTTACTTTTGGATATACCGTAAAGTTTATGTAAGTATTTATTTTATTCAACATAGATTAATTTTTGAAAACTTGACAGCGTTAGGCATCTAATATGCCTGAAAATCTCCGGAAATTTAAATTATATTAATAACTCCAAAATTTTTTACTTTTTGTACAAACTCCAACCCATCAAGCTACTTCAATCTGTCAAATGTCTTTAATAGACTTTCAACTTTATCACTAAAGCATAAGGTTCAAAGTTTATTCGACAAATTTTACAGTTTCGGGTAGCTTGATGTGCTGGTATCTGTACATAGGACCTTTAGAAAATTAACATTGTACCCATGTAATAAACACGTTGGATTTTAAATAGCTCATGAAAATCATTACAGCGCACTGCCTTCATAGGAATATCATTTATAGATTTTGGGAATATTCCGGTAATATCATTTCAGCAATCTGACCATTCCGCCTAATCTGACTCCAAAGCTTATTTGTTTGTAAAAACAGACCATTTACTTGACAATTGATGGACAGTATCAACATCAATATAGACGCCAGTTCTATCCCGATTTTTCGCAAAAATCATTCGCCTTTACGACGCTTTGATTTTTGGCAGACAGTTCCGAAAATTTTACAAAATTAGCTTACCTATGTCCTTATTACAGTGACAGCAATCCGTCTGATTGCTATTTACGAAAAGCGATACCATGCTCTCTGTGCAGCACGGCAAACATTTGTGGTTCACTCTGCAAAAGAAAATGTGTTTATATAACCGTTTTATTTGCGCCAGACAGCCTGGCTGCAAACTTGGATGCTTAAACCTGCATTTGCAGTCTAAACTGTGCTCAATCTAGTGAACGAAAATGCGTTCACTGACTCAATCAGACTAAGATTTAATTTATTTTTGGTGGGGAACTGTAGGTAAAGTATGTTTCTATTCATGAAATAAAATCCAATTTTAAATGCTGAAATATTATGATAATTGGTAACGGAATTGATATACAGGGAGGCAGGGACATTCCTGCCACCCTGTATTTTCTCCCGCTCTGAAAAAGCTGATTTTGCACCAAGAAAATAGGCTTTTTTAGTTGTCAATCAACAGTGACATCTTTGTGTTTGTCATTTTTGACAACACGCTAAATCTACTATAATGAAAATAACTATTATGAATTCTGCTTGAAACTGAAACTGTAAAATCTGATACTCTGTTATAATAATAAACACAAATACACCTAGCTACCTATAATTTCATTTCATAAAGAAATTACAACGTGAATTAATTTAATTGCTTAACATTTCTATTATTAATACTGTAATACAATCATGACATTTTGTTATAGTGCTTCACTTAATCGAGGTCAACTATATGTTAGAACTGTAGATCAATTCTATCGTAAGAAAAATGTTATAGTGACTTAAGCTAAATTATTTTTTAAACTAAATATTTTTTTAATAACTCACCTATCTAATCGAAGTGGGTGTGCACACGTGACACAACTGGTCGCTCCAGGTCCTGAACAAGACCTGCAGGAGTCGTGGCATGGACGGCAGGTCCTCGTTCTAGGCTCATAGTACTGGGAACTAAGGCACTCCACGCATAAACCGTTCTCTAATGAAAAGTGTGGTGGACAGGAAGTGCACCGCTGAGGACCAGCGCCGTGACAGTCCTGGCAGTAGTGGTGACAGCGACGACAACTGTCCTGCCACGGGAAGAAGTTCTGAGGACACTCGGGCCGACACTCTCCCGCCGCCAACCTCCAGTCAGGGGGACAAGATGCACACTGGTCTCTTCTGGGACCCGTGCACGTCTCACAGGACAAATAACATTTCGAACAGGTCCCCTCATCAGGGTAATAGCCAGGAGCACAGGTCGCTCGACACGTCCCTGACTGCAAGCGTAAGGCACCAGCACACAACGTGCAGTTCAATCTTGACACACAACTCTTACAAGTATGCGGACACAGCGAACACCTTCCTGCGGTCTGATAAAAACCTTGTCCACACTCAGCAACGCACCTAAAATAAATATTTCATATTAACTGAACACTTGAAACCGTACAGGAAAGGTTTACATGGCTAAAGGGCCATTACCTCGATCCTTGTAACAACAAGGGACTCGAACAAGACAAACAGTCCCACTCGTTCGATCCGCTACATTTCTCGCAGGTAGAATGGCAATTTTTACACCTTCCCGCTTCGTGATACTCACCTGCAAAAAGTCACTTTAAGTCTTTGAGGTACAAGAATTAAAAAAAAATCGTTGTGAAGGACTTACTCGTGTCGCATTTGTTATTGCCATCGGGGAGACAAGTTCCACTCTTAGTTAGAATCCATTTGTCTTGGCAAACAGAACAAACGGCGCAAGTGCAAATTGAACAGCCAATTGGGCACCTAAAACACCAACACAGTTACTCACATTTTGTTCTTAAAACAAGATTAAAATATAAAGGCGACAATTAAACGCTCGAACAATGTAAAGCTCAAAGCGAGGCGTTTAAAATTCCGAGCGCTCGTAAGATTGACGACCTCTGTTTCATCATGAAATGGAATGCAAAGATAAATTATCATAACAATAACACTTACGGCAAACATTCTCTTCTTTGGGCGTCAGCGTAATATCCTGGGGGGCATTTTGGTACGCAGCGATTCTTGAATGCGTAATCACCAATGCGACACGAAACACAGGCATTTTCGCTGGGTCCGTGGCAAGATTCGCATGTTTCGTGACACGGCATGCATCCGAAATCATCTTTTTGATGTGTTCCCGGAGGGCAAGCAGCTAAACAAGAACCGTTGTAAAGGACATAATTATGGGCGCACGAGGAGCACATATCTGCCTTTTCGGAGCATGTGTCGCAATGCTCTGCGCATGGAAAACAGGCATTCGCGTCAGGATCTTCATAGTACCCGTCCGGACACTGTTGTAAGCAAACAGCTAAATCAACTACTAATAAGTGTGCCGGGGCGCACGTGAGGCAGGAGTCCTGGCCGGCCCCGGCGCAGGTTTCGCACGACTCGTGGCACGGCCAACAAACCCCACCTTGGTTAACGAAGCTTCTCGGAGGACATCGAGACACACATGTATTATCTAAACGATAATGCTTGCAGGCAACACACTGAGTTGGCCCCTTCCCATAACAACCTTGTGAATCACATTCCGGATCGCACAGTCTTTGCACTTGTTTATCGTTGGCATCTGCCAAAACATTTTTCCGTTGCGCGGAGGGAATATTTTTAGGGTAATTGCGTCTATCAGAAATGCCGAGTTCGATTTCGTTGAGGAATTGTGAGTATTCTGAGGCGTCGTAAACGTCATTAATATGATAAGCCTTCTCTTCCTGGTAAACATTGTTTGAATTGAAATAGCTTTTATTTCGTAGCCGTATTGGACTTGTCGCCGTACCGTAAAATATTAACTGCCACTTTTTCAATATGCCCGGTTGAGTGACGTGGATATTACCGGCGTTTAATATCTGAAGGGTCCAACGCCCTTCGGCACTTTCTCCCCAAAAATGGACACTTAAAAACGGCCAATCGTCGAAGTTAGAACTCGTTGCGTCATACGTCCTCTCGAATAAAAGGGTGGAAGTAGTCCCCATCGGCGACGTAAGCAATATCCGTAAATTTCCTCTAGGGAAAAAGCTCAGTGAAATTTTACATTGAACGTGTTCCAAAAATCTGACCTCGTTCATCGTCCCGCTGCACCCATTCACATCCATGTGCACTGATATCGTATAACCGAAAGATGTTTCAATAGACTTGTCCTCGTTTATTTCTTGTGACTTACAAATGTGCTGAGGGGGTACGCTCGTCCATTGTTCGGCTAATGTTACCATCTGAGCGGCGTCCATTAGTCCGTAGCCAAACTTGTGACTTACTTTTCTTTTTACGCCATTTACGATCCATCCTTCTTCCTTCTCCAGTGGTTGTGACCGAGACGTCATTACGACGAGGTGTTGCATGTCCCGCCACGTTAGTAATGCATTTGCTTCTAAGGCTAATGCACAAATACCTGCGGCTAATGGCGCCGAGGCTGATGTGCCCGTGTGGTCCACAGTGCAAATGTGGTCAGGCCTTAATTGCACATCCATATCTACCGTAGTTACGCTTTTGTCTCGGCCTGGGGTTCCTGAACTGTAAGTTGAAGCTATTGTTGATGAGCATTCTTCTAAATACCATGGTTTATATCCCCCCTGCGTTGCACTAGAAATAGAAATAGTAAATATGCTATTCGCATATCCATCACAATTGCAGGAGTCCGTATGCTTGCCGCCGTTTCCCGACGCCCATATAAAAATAGATCCTTTCCCTCCTCTTCCGTTCGTCACACCATTTATAAACGCCCTGAAACAAAGCACTTTTTAATGAGCTCGCCTGTAACCATTTCTCTAAATCGCATGCAATTAGACAATACCTTCTCGCCAAAGGGCCGGGGCCGTCGACTGTTTTTCCGTCGTCCTCGGGCCCCCACGACGCGCTATAGATGTCTATGTGATGTGTGTTGAAGCCGAGTGCCTGGGCTTCCACTGCGTCGTTAACAAGGCCGTCGAGCATCCTGATGCCTCCGATGCTGGCGTTGTAAGCTATGCCGACGCCGCAGTATCTATTGTAGGCGACCGCAGCCACCTCCCCCGCGCACCGGGTACCGTGTTTATTGTCGCCATTGTCCTGCGGCGTCGGGTCCGTGTCGTTCCCATTTATGTCCGTCGATGCTGCAGGATCCTACAATATCGGGATTCCCGTTTAATATACTTCAGTTACGTAATACATGGTGGTAAAGAGAAATCGCTTTGTTCTAAATTGGGTTTTCATTTGACAGTTCTTAGCTGTCTTGATTAATGTGTGTTTCAGTGCACTTTTAGGAGATGTAAAAAATATTTACATAATTCTGTGATAAATCTGGATGATTAGGTTGAATTCCGTCGTCCAGGATGGTAATAACGACTCCTTTCCCTGTATATCCTTTTCTCCAAGCATAGCCGACGTTCATATCTAATCCGTCCGCTGCACCGCCATTCTGAAACAAAAAATAAGGTTAATATCTAAAAATAACCTAGAAATACACTCAAGTGGACGGATATTACGCTTTGCGCATTGAATACTTAATGTAAGTGTTTGTTGTTGACGTGGAATGGGAGCGCAGCGGCGAGCGGGAAATATGTGGCTGTGACCTTAGTGGAGCGGTGGGCGAGAAACACGACGAACATTTATATTAATTTGATTACCTACCTTGGCACATTTTTTTTTTTTTTTGTAAATTGTAACTACTTATTAACTTTGTACCGCGAAACTAGGTGTATTTGAAATACTTAAAATATTGCTAATATTTTCCGCCTTCGCTTTTTGCTTAGTCTACACTTAGTGGAGGTACACTTGTCGCGTGCAAGTAATAGATACGTGCGTGCGTGTCGGGAAGGTGGTTTACCTGACATATAAGTACGAACATTCATGTTATTCACCATTAAATGTAAATAAAAGTTATTAGATCATTTAATATAATTTACATTACTAGTCGTAAAAACATAAATAAGCTGTTCTAAAAGTGGAAATTATATTCTAAATTAACATGATACTAAAAATAAAAGAATAAATAATATTGATGCCAACAATGTATTTTGGTTCTGAAAACTTCAAATTCTGAGTAAACTTTCATTTTGTGTCGTAGGTAACCTACAACATGATTTCTGTAAATCGCACGAAGACATAAAATCATAAGTTTGCATTTGATGTGTACTCGAAAACGTGTTATAGACTTACTACCAAATAAACTGGAAGAAATTCATCACACCGGTGAGAATGTTTCACACCTCCCCATATTTTATTCAACGAAATTCATTCTCACTTTAGTCAACCTCTGTACAATAAAATTGTACCCGAAAAAAGCAGGTAACATTACGAGTGGCCTTATAAAATAATAGGACGTCAAGGTCAACGGACTCGCAGGTTAAATCCCTCGAAAGAGGAGATATTCGGTTTATGCCTCGATCTGGGGACTAAACCACGGTAATATTATCTATACAGTATTGTGACTCGACCCTGTTCTAGAATTAATTACCTACAGCCGCGCGGTACGTAAACACGCGAGAGGGCTGCCCCGCCTACAGTATTTTAATTTCATCAACCCACTTGAGTTTCTTTCTAGTTATGTGATTGTAAAGGTAAATAATTATAATTTTTATTTAAAAAAAAGGAAATTCGTTGTGAATGAAATAGGAAGAGTTCAATAAAACTACATTTTGTGTTTTTTGATTAATAGTAGATTTAATAAAAAAAAACTTACTGACAAAAACAAGCAACCAAAAACAGCACAACATAGTCTATGAATGCTCTTTGCCATATTAAGTAAGTACTTGTACTTATTTCAATTAATATTTGTCACAAATCGCATGCTTACTGCTTACAAAACCATCACACCGTCCGGCGTCCAATCGTCACTGCGGATCATTCGAGACTGTTTGTTTACCGAGTGTAAACCGAACTCGAGGCGCGTAGGTATGACTCGCGTTCCGACCGTTTGTATGAAGATAGAATACGGTATATACAGGTGAAATTGAAAACATGCGAAAAAAAATCAGCTGTTCCCTACATTTATGTTCGCATCACTCGTCAAAATGTAGGGAACAGCTGATTTTATTTTCGCGATTTCAGGTTTGGTCCCATAGTAAAAGTTCATAATGATGAGTACAATCTCCCTTTTCGATTTGTCGCATGTTTTCAATTTCAACCTGTATAATATTACCGTGACTAAACTATTGAATTAGTAAACTATAGAATTCCGTACACTATTCTTTGTCGGATGAAATTTAGTACAACGTACAAATGATACCGTCCCGCTTTGTTCTGCTAAAGTTCGTCGACTTGGTACACTCGTACTATTAAATTATACTTAACATCTGCCACTGAAATGTTCTGAAATATTTTGTACTTGGGCTGAATTTTAAGCAGTAAGTAGGTACATTATTCTTATACGAAGGTAATATCATTACTGGATTTGTTACTATATTACATATTTTCAAAATTAAGTTATATTCATTAGTTTCATAAATAACTTATTTTATTTTGATGAGTTACATACTTAATATGTTTGCTTTAATAAATAAAACAATTTAATTTTGGTAAAATTATAACATACCTACGTTTAGTACCCACCTAAAAACGACCGGCAGAGTGTGCTATTCATGCCAGCATCTGTTTTCAGGATTATAAACTAGTGTATGTCCAGATAAGGCGCTTTACGCGCGTCCAGTAAATGTACGTCCGCAAAACGGCTTATCTGTAGCAGGTCTAAATAGAACACATAAGAGGGGCCCGTGGCTAAATAATAACAGCCGCACAGGTCGATCGATCAGGTTAAGCTACGCTTGCCGCGGTTGGTCTGTGGATGGGTGACCATCTTTACATACCGAGACCCCTCCGTGCCTCGGAAAGCACGTTAAGCGGTTGGTCCCGGCTGTCATTCGTGGATTTTTGACAGTCGTTACGGGTAGTCAGAAGCCCGAAAGTCTGACAACAAGTCTTGCCAAGGGGTATCGTATCCCTGGTCCAAGCCATGGTCCGGGGCGAGAGGGAGTGGGAGGCAGTCACCTCCTTCTGCGAAGCAGTCATGCTAGCGAAGGAGGTGGCGGGATGGGCGAGGGAGACAGCCGAGAGAGCCGCCCGTCCCAGCCGCCGCGGGAGACACCCCGGGCGTCGGGAGCCTCGTGACGACTCCCGGCCACCGTAGGCGCGGGCCTGCGGACGGCGAGTAATTGATAGCTCGCCATTATATCAGGACCAGGCCCGTGCTGGACGGCGCGTATGTGTTCCACGCGCGCCTCAAAGAGATGTCAGCATCAAAGAAGGGGCCCGTCAGGGCCGAAGCCTGCCGGGGCAGCGGGATTCTCCGAAAGGGTTACCGCTACCCCGGAACATAAAGGGCTAAGGAAGGAACACTGATGGGTTTTAGTCAGTAAGAGTCTGACACTCCCTTCCGCTCCACCCAGAGCGGGAGGGGTCATTTGATGATTTCCCATCCTTAAAAAAAAGGGGTATCGTATTAACCAGTAACTGGGTTGTGGAGATCAGATAGGCAGTCGCTCTATGTAAAATACTGGTATTCAGCTGCATCCGGTTAGACTGGAAGCCGACCCCAACTTAGTTGGGAAAAGGCTAGGCTAGGGGATGATGTCTAAATAGAACACATAATTTTATTAGTAGAGCCCTGCCAAAAGACTCACCGATGAAGCTCGACCTGAACCAAGATGGCGGCAAGGTCGTTAAAAGATGCCCATCCATAGATAATAATTACCCATCTCTCCACTAGTCAAAGGCTTGCTCTAGGATGCATATCCGGTAGGCTCTTATATCCTTACCTATCCTACGGGCACGTCTTCCCTACCATTACCGCGCCCCCGGTCTATTCCTTGATATGCAATGGTCGCTGTAGCACCGTGAACATGAGGCTACAGGAACTAGTGCGAATCTTGGGGTTCATTCGATTAATCGAGTCTGGTTTAACCACGCTGGGATCGGTGCAATTCATTCATTCATTCATTCATGAGGTGACTGCAGTCCCGCTAAAGTTAGGCATATCATTAAATTTGTAAAGGACGTAGAACATAACGATGACGAAATTTCGAGTAAAATATTGGCTTGAATTCTGTTGCAGCAGCGGTGAGGTTTGTGAAAACTCAGGTTTACTATTTGATTGTGTTGAGGATTATTTTAATAAAAAACGATGCGTTAGGTTTAACGAGCAAATTCTATATATTCGCCATCTTATTTTTACAATATTCGAGGAGAGGGGTGAGGGAACAATATTTTAAACGGAAACCAATCACGATCGAGAGATTACTATGACGTAGCGTATGGTGTCGTTTTTGTGACTCGAGGTGTCGCTATCAATCGCTGTGTATTTACGGAGTACGAGTTCACAACAAATTCCATTTTCCACATTATAAACCCAGTCTAAAAGCGAAAGTCAAGTTATTTTTTTCATTATTTGCATTAAAACAATGAGAGCAAACGACAATTTTGCGTCTAATGTGTCTTTTAATTGTTATACAGGGCATGCCGGATGCTCATAAAAGGCGAATGGTCAGTACTTTATCAGGAATACCGAAACGTTTAAAAATCTTTAGGTTTTTACGTTTTATTGTATTTTTTATGCTTCTTTTTGAAGGTTCCAAGTTCACGTAAAGTTCTTAAGGAAAATGATAATGTCAGTAACATTAGAGAAGTTTTATATTATATTCCTTGATATTATCGACTTAGAAATTTATATTATGTACCATTTATCAAGGTATGGACTGACAAGCGACAGTTGTAACCACACCCATAGCACTGTTTAGAGCTCAACTGTCACTAATGAGACACAATTACTGTTTTTCTATTATTACTAAACTTAGTAAGCTTGCCTAATAGACAAGGGATTATAATCCCAACACAACTTTATAAGATACTCAAACTAATTATAAAGAGCTAATTATTAATTATATTTCTGTTCTGTGCTAAGTAATAACAGCCGCACGGGTCGATCGATCAGGTTAAGCTACGCTTGCCGCGGTTGGTCCATGGATTATCTTCACATACCAAGATCCCTCCGTGCCTCGAAAGCACGTTAAGCCGTTGGTCCCGGCTGTCATTCCTGGATCTTTGACAGTCGTTACGGGTCGTCAATAGCCCGAAAGTCTGACAACCAGTCTTACCAAGGGGTATCGTATTACCCAGTAACTGGGTTAAAGAGGTCAGATAGGCAGTCGCTCCTTATAAATACTGGTACTCAGTTGCATCCGGTTAGACTGGAAGCCGGTGATGATGATTTATGTTCTGTGCTCGTGAGTAACTGTAATCATCATGTCGCAGTATCATGTTGAGACAGGAGCCTTTTGGCCTCGTATAGGACTTTGTTTCATTTCTTTTTTTGTTACTGTTTTTTTTATAACTTGTTTTATTTTTTACTGTTTAGTTTTTAGTTTAGTAATAGTTAGTCGCAATAAATACTTTTTCTTTCTTTCTTTTAATCATTCCTGTAAAGGTCTAAGTATTTTGCTTTTTATTATTCGATTTAACTCTTTTTCGTATGCACGTGTCGGAATATGTAGAAATATTGTATGGAATTAGTAAGTACTTTCCTAAATTGCATGGAATTAGTATGTACTACATTTTTGCTAAAGTGTTTCTAGATGAAATAATCAATGAATTCCGAACGAAACCGGAGATCTGTGAGTCTGTTTTAAACACAATAACTTATTTTACTTTTCTTCTAAAATGTAAGGGTAACAGGATTAAACATTGTATTTAAAATATTTTCCTAATTTTATGTGCAATTCTTGATGATTATGTGGTTATAAATAATAAATATAGTAAACTCAGTAAATGTTATGTTTAGGAGACTTTAGCTAATTTTAGTCGGATAAATTGTTATAAAAATACATTGAATATCTTTTATCGTTTTAAAATAGTTCTGTCAAAATAGATTTACTTATAACAGTCAGTATTAAGAGTTATTTTGGTCCAAATATATGATTGTTAAAATGGCGGGAATGTTAGAGGTACTTGAGGATTATTGTGGATGTGGGCTCGCCAATGCGGGCTCTCTTGGGATTCAACTGTGGTGAAAGATGGACTACGGTTCACGTAAGTTAATTGATATTATTGCTGTTATAGTTGCTAACTTGCTATAGCTTTGAGAAATGGAACAAGAGATTAACTAATATGATAACGATAATTGTTTTAAATGCAAATGTACAATATGTTGATACAATACTTTAAAACAAGCTGCCATGAAGTTTACTTGTCCTTCCTTCTTCATGATGACCTAGTTTCGGGAACGGACAACTAGTTTTCTCACTGACAAGCCCAATTGAAATAAATGCCTAGTCTTGTCTTTCTGTGCTTTTCTTCATAAAACCCTTTCCCTACACACAAATCACCATATTCATAGGTACTTCATACCATAAATAACTAGTAACCTCCATACACAGTAAATAACACCAATCAACCACACTCAAAGCTTGCTAATTAAGCGGATATTATACATAATCATACAGTTTTCATTCACCTTTCTGACATCAGAAGTGGGATTGTGCTCTAGCTTACATATCAGATTACTAATGATTTTATTTTCTATTTTCATGATTAATGTTGGAGCTATCGATGGTCTGCTGGAAGCTGTTGTTAATCGGTGCCTGGGCCACTAAGACGATGACATCGCGCAGCCGCCTCTGACGTCAGGGCTGCGGAGTTGCAAGTAACTGCACGGACATCGAGACTGCGGAGCTGCGAGCTGCTGTACGAGCATCGAGGGTCAGTGGGTCGTCTTAGGGGTCGAGAATGCAGAGACTGTACGAGTATTGGTAACTGTTCCAGCAATGAGAAATGCGAAGTCGGTAAGGCCTCTATAGGCTCTGCTTTGATCTTATTTTGAAATCTGAGACCATCTGCAGCTGATGGTGTATCATAGAAGTGTGGTAACATAAAAACATGAATTTAAGAACAATATGTCTGTAATTAAGAGTTAAGCTTCAACTGGTATTTTATCCAACTTCAATTAAGTAGAAAAAGGTTAAACTTCAAAATGATGGGTAAATTGTATAAAAAGATTCTCATAAGAATGAAAAAAAAAATGTACCTACCTATTAATATATAATTTATGTAAGTTGAAAGGTCATCAATTACCCAAAATTAGCTTGTAAACCATTGACATTTAATTACTGAAATAATTTTTGAAAACGGTTATTGAAGCTATGCTTATAAAACCAATGCAGATGATTGATAGTGTGTTAGTTATTAGTTTTCAGAAATGAAACTATGTTACTGAAATACTGATGTAAATTCAAATTCTTTATTGTGGTACACAGGTGAAAAATATGGTGTTACAGTTTCTAGTGAGATGTAGATTCTAGTGTTTATGAATTATTTTCAAAGATACATTTTGGGTATAATTGCAAAACTTATTAACATGATCACACACATTTCACACTAGACAATATTATAAAGGTTATCAGTCATTCTCTTTATTTTGTTTTTCACTTTTAAGGTTTAAAGAAACTTTGACTCAATGAAAACATAACATGTTACTTGAGAACAATAATACCAACTGAATAATTTTTACAAAAAGTTTGTCATAATTAGTTAAGAGACAAGCAACGTAATTATCCGAAATCCGTTTTAAAGTGCTTATTAATAGCATACCATTAGTTATTCTGTGCTAATAGTATTGTTAAAATAAACTTTTAGTTTGGTCTGAACCGCTACTGTGGGTCTTGATAATTTAGTTTTGGGTTATAACTTTTGGGTGTCAACTGTTCAGTGTGATCATGTCAAAGCCTGAAATTACTTTAACAGAAAATGTATCATATCAGTATAAATTGCAAAGTTATTGTCAGATTGGCCAAGCGATGTATAGTTTTGATTATTCATATAATCAATACTGGTTGTTTGATAAACTGGGTAAATTGATGAATTATTACATTATGTACAGTTATTTTGAAAACTGATTATTAACCTGTCGTGTGTCTAATTAGCAGACACAATGAAAATTTTATTGTTATCGGTACACATGTATGCTTGACATGTGAAGAGTTAAGTATTGCTCTGAAATTATTATATTTGATAAAACGTAACACTCTTACACCACTGGTTGGCACTGGTGGTGGACTATTTACTTGATGCTATTTTGTCCCCAGGAGTGGATTGGTTGTTTAGTTACATAGTAATAATAATTGTTATTGACTTCTGATCACATAAACTAGAAACTTATTATAAAGTTGAAACTTTTGAATCGGTCACTATCACAAATGGTGCTGTTTTTGGTCTTGCTAAATACATACTTCGAGAGCGAAGTAATGGTCAGCATAGCCGTGTGAGATTATTCAAATTTATAGCAGAATATCTCATTGAATATTGATCCACCTATGTTCTGTGTTATGGGTTTGGTTTCCGCACTTTCTTTCAATGGACCATTGTGCGTGATTGATCCACCTATTGATTTTGTCACAGAGTACTTTTCGATAGATTTTGTAAAACAATAAATTACATCACAGAGTAAATCACACTATGAACGTCAGCTGTCAGACAATAATGACATTGACATAATTATGCTAACGTTCCATTTCAAGAATATTTTATTATCAAATTTAAATTATTATTTTGTGAATAGTTCAAAGGTTGCAATTTAATATTTGTTATTCCATTTCTTTCATTGATATTTTAGACTAATTTATTGTGACTTATTTATAAGGTTGCTTCACAAACAACGATTCCAGAGTTGTCGAACAAGTCATTATTTATAGTTTTACATAATCAAAACAAATGTGTATTAACTTGGAATTGCACTATATGAATGTGACAAGGTCAAAGGTTATTTTGTCATTTTAGACTTAACAAAGTGGTTAATGAGTGGGTTGTCAAAATAAACTTCTAGTTTTGTCTGAACCGCTGCAGCGGGACTTGATAATTTTGTGTTGGCTTTTAACCATTTACTTAGAGAGTATAATTGGTGTCAACTGTTAAAAGTGACCATGACGAAATCTGAAATTATGAGTGTTGTCAGATTGACTGAGCAATGTGCTGTTTTGATAATTTATTTATCTGATGAATAATGGTTAGTGTTCGATTGAACTGTTACTGATTAGAACATTATTTTTATTATGTTCCTTATAAAAGCAAGTACACACAGCTCCATTATGTGGTTACCTCCAAAAGACATGTGCTTTCCAATTAGACATGATGAATATAACCATCAATCATTAAATTGAACTAATATTTAAAATTAACTGTGATATTCAACAAACAAAATTAGCATTATCGAATAAAAATATCATATCAACTTCATCCAACACAACAACGTCGAACTAATAATTAAAAAAAAAAAAAAATATTCCGTTACGTGTATTCAATTGTATGCTCTATCTCTTACGATAGAACACATTTACGGTTGGGGATATTTTATTCTAAACAAAGGAAGTGATATTTTTAACAAATATTTCAATCGGATAATGGTTGATTTATTTTTATTTATTTAATCATTTATGTACACACATCAGAAAAAAAAAAACAGAACAGAAAAATAGGTACTTACAAATTGATTAATTGAGAGTGATTTTTGTTGTTAACAATTTCAATATGCATTAGATAATAGAATATTCAACATATGGCAGATACTTGAATAAAAATATTTATGAATATTTTCAACCAATAACAAACAATTTCATCCAATATTCTCATCCCTAGTTCAAATCCGTGATAGGCCCAAGTTGGTTTTGTATTTTGCATTACATACAAACATTTTATTATAATGAATGTACTTATTGTGTTAGTGAACAAATAAGTTGTAAGTTTCTTTTTTTTTTCTCAGTTTGTTTTAATATATTTTTCTTTCAATAAAACGTGTAATACTTTATTGAGTATAACGACAAACAATCATAGGGTTAACATTTACAATTATTTATTCAATGTCTAAATAGACCGGGAGGTTTCCAGACAGCATGCCGTGCATTAGATAATAGATTGAAGGTTCAAATCCTAGGCACGAAATGTGCTTTTGTCATGCATTTTAAATATTTTTTAAATAGAGCATTTTTCTATTTTGTTTTAGTAATATTCATAAAGAATTTAAAAATCTATACCTATTTCATTTAATATTAATTACTACTGCTATTAGTTAACAAAACAGTACTACAAAGACTTAATTTGATTTGAAAATTGTTTGCAGTTATCATACTAGACATAAACTTGCCAACCGACACAAACTGAAATAAGATTAAAAACAAAAATCGTACTTGTTTACTCTTCGTCATTTTAAGTGAACGTATAGGTACTGTATACATCAAACGTGGTAGTTGTATCTTGAGGGTGTTTATTAATTTTATAACGAAGACGTAAGTAAAATTTATGGATACCCTCGAGTTAAAATTCGAGTTAATATTGTATTGTATGTGTTTTTATGGGCCTTGATGCCTGAAATAAATTGATTATTATTATTATAACATCATATCAATTAGACAGAGTACTTTTTGATAGAGGCTCGCTGGCTAGTTTGTCAAACTGCGTATGAGTATGATGACGTACGGTGATGCGATAGTTCGAATCCAAGTCAAAAAAAAAGCTCTACGAAGTAGGTATTCTTTAGATCATTCTTAACTAATTCAATGTTGTAGCAGTGTTAATATTTTAAAACTTGATTGGTTAGTTAGCCCATACTGACGCTGTGTGTACGTTTTGTAATCATTTTCGTTAATGTCGATTATCAATTTGTTGGTTTTATTTTGTTGAATGTGACATCAGAGGATATCAATGTGGATAGGCATGTGATATCAAAGAGGATATCAGTGTGGATAGAGATGTGATATCAATGTGGATAAGGTGTGATATCAAAGAGGATATCAGTGTGGATAAGGATGTGATATCAGTGTGGATATGGATGTGGTATCAAAGTGGATATCAATGTGGATAGGGAGGTGATATCAAAGAGGATATCAGTGAAAACAGGGATGTTATAGCAAAAAAAAAAACATCAACGTGGTTAGAATGTGATATGAAGAAGGTATGAATACAGATTTCATATCAATGATTGATGATCATTAATGTATTTTGAAATATGAATAAAACTTTTAGTCTGTCTTAAAACTTTTTCTCTTAACTACTATTGTCTACTATTGCCTATGTTCTTCGGGACGAAGCACAGATCAGAATGGCCGTGTCGGAATATGTAGAAATATTGTATGGAATTAGTAAGTACTTTCCTAAATTGCATGGAATTAGTATGTACTACATTTTTGCTAAAGTGTTTCTAGATGAAATAATCAATGAATTCCGAACGAAACCGGAGATCTGTGAGTCTGTTTTAAACACAATAACTTATTTTACTTTTCTTCTAAAATGTAAGGGTAACAGGATTAAACATTGTATTTAAAATATTTTCCTAATTTTATGTGCAATTCTTGATGATTATGTGGTTATAAATAATAAATATAGTAAACTCAGTAAATGTTATGTTTAGGAGACTTTAGCTAATTTTAGTCGGATAAATTGTTATAAAAATACATTGAATATCTTTTATCGTTTTAAAATAGTTCTGTCAAAATAGATTTACTTATAACAGTCAGTATTAAGAGTTATTTTGGTCCAAATATATGATTGTTAAAATGGCGGGAATGTTAGAGGTACTTGAGGATTATTGTGGATGTGGGCTCGCCAATGCGGGCTCTCTTGGGATTCAACTGTGGTGAAAGATGGACTACGGTTCACGTAAGTTAATTGATATTATTGCTGTTATAGTTGCTAACTTGCTATAGCTTTGAGAAATGGAACAAGAGATTAACTAATATGATAACGATAATTGTTTTAAATGCAAATGTACAATATGTTGATACAATACTTTAAAACAAGCTGCCATGAAGTTTACTTGTCCTTCCTTCTTCATGATGACCTAGTTTCGGGAACGGACAACTAGTTTTCTCACTGACAAGCCCAATTGAAATAAATGCCTAGTCTTGTCTTTCTGTGCTTTTCTTCATAAAACCCTTTCCCTACACACAAATCACCATATTCATAGGTACTTCATACCATAAATAACTAGTAACCTCCATACACAGTAAATAACACCAATCAACCACACTCAAAGCTTGCTAATTAAGCGGATATTATACATAATCATACAGTTTTCATTCACCTTTCTGACACACGCATTTTTGTGACAAATAAACGCATTTTCTTTCTTTCTAATGATTAAAAAGAAAATTGCATCAATTTCTTACCAAATACCACTGCTCTTTAAACAGTGGGTCAGGGAAGGCCGGCGCACTGGACTGTCGCATGACATGCCGCGGGCTCAACTGATGGTCTCTCTTAGACCGCCGGAGCTCCCTCTGCTGCATCACCCATCTCACCTGTCAAATGAACTGTCTTTAATCCCCTTTGATAAATTACAGAGCGGCGGGTAAGAGTGCTCGGAATTTAAAAGGTTTTGAAGGACGTAGACAATATCTGTGGGTGGCTTTTTTGACAATGGTGCCGATTCCCTTGTTCACAAATTAAACCAAATTTAAGTTCAGTGCATCTTTTTCTTTTTATTTCATTAAGAAAAGGACAGAGGAAAAATGTTAGTTTAGTCCTGTCAAACTAATCAACGCCTGACACTAGTTCATAAAAGTTTAAAACTTGCCTACTAAAATTACGTCAATTTACGTCAGGCTCTGATTATTTTCACAGGACTAAACTAACATTTAGAAGATAAATGTTAGTTTAGTCCTGTCAAATTAATCAGAGCCTCACCTTTTTTTTAATGAAATAAAAAGAAAAGATGCACTAAACTTAAATTTAGTTTAGTTTGTGAACAATAGAATCGGCACCAATATTTGTGGTTTTTTTTTTTGTTTTCTTCGATTTTTATTTAAGTACAAGAAAATCAGTATTTTAGTTTAAAGATACATGGAATAAGGATCTTATTTGCCCAGCAGTCATTTTGATCAACAAGTAGTTAAATCAAGGTTTCAATTTAGCAGTTCCGTTGGTGCAAAAATCTCAGCAATTAGCTTCTGCGCCAATAGTCGAAGGCTAAATACCTGCCAGTAACAATTTAATATTTTTAATAGACTACATCAGATTTATTCTGTTAAAATCTCACCGTAAAAACCAAGGCGACTTGAGCTGTCAATAATATCAATCGCTAGCATCTGGTGAAATTAGAGCTCACATCAAGCTTACTTTACCACAGTTTTCACGGTGAGAGCTCATTTCTAATTGCAATACTTAACCCGACATGCATCTAAACCCATTAACGCTCGATCGTTAGTAATGCTACAAAATGCGAGTCGTCACGTTCTGGTCATAAACAACGCCATATTAACAACTACTGGTCTAGAACTACTGAACTTGCTAACAATGATAATTCCTATTATGTCTGAACTTAGGATATTGGTGTTTCCAAGTCATTGGGTTTCGGAGATCAAATACTTGCTCCGTGTAAAATAGCAGTACAATACACGAAAGTTTATTGATTATTCGGCTATATTATAGATGATAGCTAAGAAAAGATTTCAAAATCATGGATGTTTTACATTGAAATACTGACTAAATAAGTGGGCTTTGATCAACAATAAAATTACTAGGTTTCAATAGGCAAATATGCATGAAAAAATTTATTACCTAATTATTTTTTATTGTGTATACACTCTGAAATAAGATAAGAAACAAATGACTGGTTTTAATTCCAAACAAGTGGTTCCATTTTGAAGTCATACCTACTTACAGAACTTTTACCTATCTATTAAACTAGGACCCCACCAAGATTACTCGACCAAACCGATCTTTTCACCGAACCTCCGTTCTGGACAGCCATTCGACGGGAAAACTTCATGGATGGCTAAATCCCATTCAAATTGGAAGATTAACTAACTGGCCAATCCCTTGAGACAGAATCCTTGCGTCAATACAGCATAGAATCAATTATTCAAAACGGAGCAAGTCATGATATTCACGCCGACAACTTTATGGATAATCCCAATGAATAATTTGACGGTGGACCGATGTCAATGATGTCAATCAAATTAATGCGCATTGAGTGGGGTCGTAAACAAACGAATGGCTGTCTGCAAGTTTTGGATCGAAGAAAATTTGGTTACTATTGTGAGTTTGTCAGACGCAATACTCACCTGAAAACATTTTCGGTGAAGCTAAATACATAGTAATCAGAATTTTAATTATTTCGTTTGATATATTATTTTAATGATTGCGTGACATCATTATAATTATCTTTCTCACATCATAATTAACTCCAACTAAGTATTCCACGTAATACACTTAATAACATCTAATTTAAACAAATTGGAGACATATTAATGTCTAGACTTTAAATTTAAATATAATTCGCCGAAATTTATTATTACTTACCGTACCTACCTACATAAATTACACAACACGACTAGCATTTTTATCCGCTCTATATACGAAATTCTAGAATTAATTAACTTTTTTAATTAAGGTTTCTGGTCCCTAAGACTATAATAATCGTTACCTTTATCCTAAAAATCGTGTACCTAAATATTAATCACCTAATTCTGTTTTAATCTCGCTTTTCTTGGCATCTTATTATTCATTGGCAAAGAGACATTTTAGAGAAACCAGTTGTGGTGGCGCAGTGGGAAAAGCCTTGACTTACGAGTTGAAGGTAGTTACCGTTAGAAGGAAGTACGTTTGAACCCAAGCCGGCACTTTAATATGTGTAAATTATTTCATCAGCACCGCTCTTAAAATGATGAAGGAAAACATCGACCTTCTATGACATCACAGAACCAAAAATTCGAAGAAGTATGTCATCCACCAACCTAACCTGGTTGAGATTTGGTGCACTGACATTTCCCTGGTAACAGTGGATATATAATATAATATATTTTTATCATTTTTGTCCACAGTTTCTTTGTTAACCCTAAACAGGTATTAGTAGAATATACATAACTGTAATATATTTTATGATGTGGAACTTTATGATAAGTTAGTTTATACTATCAAAGTTACTGTTTGTTACCTGAGGGTCATTTTTGAGACTATTAAAATGGTCGATGCTGGCATTCGGCGATCTCTTACTGACGTGAGGATGTGATAACAAGAAGTAGTGCTTCAGGTTGCCAATCTGTAAACAAAGAAAAATACATGTAAGATTCACACGCTAATTTACTTTTAAAATGAAGGGTTCGTAATATTATACGGGGAGTCACATATACAAAGCAGGTGGGATTAGTCCAACGATACACGTACCAAAACAACGAAAAGGCCGGATCACGGACGAATGCAGAGGCGTCATGCGACACATGTAAAAGAGTACACATAACCCGTCAAAATATTCTCATCACGTTGGTAAAGGAGCCGCCATCCCGCTTCCATTAAAAATGTTTATTAAAATCGTTACATGCAACCAGAAACTTTGTAATACGAACTTGCTTTGCTGACGTAAGCAAGACGATCCCTCGTTCTGTATGCGTTCCTAACATTCCCCGGGTTCCCGACAGAGTTCCGCTTACATAAACATTATGATATACTGTTATAACGAGAATCCGAATATTACTGTGAAAGAATGACGTGATAATACTGTTATCTTAAAATTGTTAAGAGTTAAAATTACGACAGAAAAACATTTTGGGAAAGACGTTCTAAAACAAACGTTTACGGTAAATTAGTAATCTATCTATACTAATAATAATGGTGAAGAGTTTGTTTGTTTGAACGCGCTAACCTCTGAAACTTCAAGAAGATTAAAAAAAAATTGTTTTGCATTTGATATCTCAATTCTCGAGGAAGGTAGGCTTTTTAAGGCGCTGTGATGAAAAAAATGTGGTTTTTCTATTTCGTGTGACTTGTTAAGTATGTGGAATAGGGATTTAACATTTTGGTATATGTGTTTTGACTCTTTCGTCTAGTATTATGTAAAAGGAATATACGATTCAGAAAAAAAAATACGAGATACAAAAAAAAAATTGCACGGCGTAACGCTTAAGAGTTATTCAATGGAATTTACTTTAAAACATAGAGAAACATCACATCAAAGTTTACTCAAAGAAGTTTTAAATTTAAGGAGTAAATTCGTTTTGGCACACACGTCGTTTTATTCCGAGGGCACTCATGTTATAGCCATCTCTCTTATTTTGCGTTTCAAAAGTAATTGCATCACTCTCGCTCGCTTATTAGGTTTTCGAGGATTATAGATTTTCGAGGTAGCGCCTTAACAACACGCTACAAGCATAAGGAACCAAGCAATAGTTTTTTTGACGTTCAAAAGTGCCTTTTATGTGCCTATTTGAAATAAATGCTTTGACTTTGACTTTGAATAGTCAGAAAATGAAGTATGAATATTATATGAATAATAGTATGAATGCGACGCGGTGGGTCGGGGGCCGACATTTTACGCGGACGAAGTCGCGGGCAGCAGCTAGTAAATGTATAATAATTACGAGTGTATAATATTACCTCAGGCAACGTCTCAGTTAAGCGGTCGGCCCATAATCCTTATTGTTCTCATTTACTTTCATAAATATTGAAACAAACTTCTTTGGAAATGGCTTCTTCAATACAAATCTACCATTAATACAAAACGTTAAATATTAAGAAAATAAACATTGATTGCTTTCAAGACTGAAACCACACATTAGATTTAGGTGGAACAATTTCATTTATTTATAAACAAAGATAAATAAATTGAACAAAAAATAGAACTAGGATCTATCGAACAATAGAGTGGTCTATAGATCCCTTTATATTCAACATATAAATGACTAGGTAAAGGTAACCCTTTGTTTTACGACCAAGCGATAGTTTACGCCATTGACACACGAAGATTTTAGTAAATTGTCGGCTCAAGCGTAAAGCCCTGTCGTAGCATCTACGAGGTTACGCGGCTACGCCGTAGCTCGTAGCAATAAGTAGTCGTAGACCCAAACAAATTCAACGAACACATCATGCATTTTGTCTTTTTATCCATTGGTTTTCATCAAAAGCGAATCATCACCTACTGAGCCTTTTCCCAACTATGTTGGGGTCAGCTTCCAGTCAAACCATTACATGGAGCGTTAATGGGTAATACGATACCCCTAGTAAGACTGGTTGTCAGACTTTCACGCTTCTGACGACTCGTATCGACTGTTAAAGATTCACATTAAGCCTTAAGTTTTGAGTTGAGCTGCACGATTTCTGACAAATGCGTGCACTGACTGGACAGGTCCTCTCAATCTGTGTGGTTCTTTCCTCAAAAGACCATCTCAGACATCGATCTACATGGTCTTCAAATAACCTGACCAAGATTATGTCTGGACTTTAAAAGAGACTGTGACCTCTGAGTTTGTTTCGGTCTTTCTTCTCAGAGTAGTCAGATAGGAAACGCAGACCTCATCTAGTTTTATAAAAAATATGATTGACGTGTAAAAGTGTTTGTGCAAACCTACTTACAAAATAAAAATCATTTATCATTTATCACAAATAACAGCCAGGGCCAACGGCTTAACTTGCTTTCCGAGGCACGGAGAGATCTTGGTATGTAAAGATAGTCACCCATCCACGGACCATCCGCAGCAAGCGTAGCTTAACCTGATCAATCGACCCGTGCGGCTGTTATTATTTAGCCGGTAGCCCCTCATCATCAAAAACGAATTTAAGGCATTGACTGCCAACGCGGTCACCTGGTGACCGCTAATAATAGATTTTCTATTGTGTCTGTTGCGTGGCAGTCAACGTGTTAAAGTACTTATTTAAATATTATAGCTTCAATACTACAGTTAATAATACACAAAGGTAAGAGTGTGGGGGTTGTGGCTAAGTAATGACAGCCGCGTGGGTCAATCGATTAGGTGAAGTCACGCTTGCCGCAGTTGGTCCGTGGATGGGTGACCATCTTTACATACCAAGACTCCTCCGTACCTCGGAAAGCACGTTAAGGGGGGCATAAAGCCAGAAAAAAATCAAATTTCACCCGCGCTTCCTTGCCTACCCCTCTCATCAAACACGACAAAAACAAAACACAATCCCTTCCCGCCAGCAGAAACTTTTCGCCCGGCCAAGTAAGCCAGAGATTAAAACAGAAGAATAACTAGCAGGGGATCGAGGGGGGAGGGGGGGGGTTCTCATGGGAACAGATCGGTATAAATCATATATATTTGTGTTTGAATTTCCATCTTCTGTAATAAGTATATGCAAAATAATCAGATGAAACGGCTCTATTCAATGTACCTAAGTATTATAGCAGGCTGTGCAAGTAGATATCTTGATAGGGCAATATTATTGTATGTCCCTGAATCTGTTCCGATGCTGGTAACAGATTCACGGACATACATGTAATACAGCCTATCTATGAATTTCCAATTCTGGATTGAAGGACTAACTTTACTATACAGTAAAAAAAAAATCTTATATTAGAGAGCAAACCGAGTTGAATGCCTATACATTTTCGATTCCGAATGAAATTACAAATGAACGATTTTTGGATATTTTCCTGTACCTATTTATGCTGTGAGACCTTGCTTCTTGCCAATTTTCATTATTCTAGGTCAACGGGAATAATTAAAACGTATAAGGTACACCCAAGGATTTAAATTTCAAAACACGCGACATGAATGGCAATTTATGCCAGCTTCTAAGTCAGCGTCTTTGAGGCTTGATATTTCTACAGCTCCAAGAAACCGTAGATCTAAGTATTTGATATCAATTTCAACTTGATACGTATTCCTGAGAAAAAGGGACAGACGGATGGACAACGAAGTTATCCTGTATCTAAGGTTTTCGATTTTTCCTTTTGAGGTACGGAACCCTAAAAAGCAAAAGCACTTTCATCAAAGTATTATATTACATACTCCTAATCATAAATCATGATGAAAACAAACTCAACTAATTTGTTTTTTTTTAACAATATAAAGGCCAATGTAATCACATCGCTTATCTTATGATTTTTTATTTTGAGTTATATAATCAAGCCTTTTTAGAATGACGACGTTGTAATGGTCATATTAAGGACAAAGATGATTGAAAATATCTATCAAAAATCTTAGAAAACTTGTCGCACCGCAGTGATGAGCAACCCTATTTAATTTTCTCGTATTGGTTTCTCAAATTACAATATCGAAATATGATCATTGTTCATTCCCTTTATTTTCAATGCAATTCTTTAGTAAGTAAAAACATCCGTTTATTTTGCATATACTTACTATACGCTAAGTTTGAATTCAGAATCTAAGAATCATGTCTTAGTATTTTTTTGGAACTAGAAACTCAATGTTGATGTGACAAAGTTCAAATTCCAATGTAACCAAATTTTGTTTAGGACCTACAAGTTGGACGTCACCACATCTTGATGAAAAACAGTGTTGACCAAGAAAAAAATTATATTTGTATATCGTGGATTTTTCTTTGCAGGATCGTGCAAAGTCAATAAATTAGCAACAGTGATACCCAAATAAAAAATGATATTCGTATGGTGGATTTTGCACTGTATTATGCAACGTCAAACGGCATGTGTCTTATAAGCCTTTCCTGCGCGAAGTGCGAGTAGGAAAAAATCCCCACCGAAAACATTTGTGGAAAACGAGGCTAAGTTCGGAACAAAAGAAGTACATGTTTGTCGGATTTACCAATATGGCATCTATGTAAATGGGTTCCAAAGTCTAAAGTTCATTAGGTTCCTCTTTTGTTACTGTTGAAACTTTCCAAGTTTCCAACTTGCCAAGTTATAATATGAACTGTAGACTTTCTCTCAACTCTATAGAACTTAGCACCCATTCAGAGCTTAACTCTTTTATCGGCGAAGCCGACAATCCCAAACATGTTGATCCGTCACAACCTTTACTCATCCTCACCATAAAAAGAAGGCTAGTCATGAGAACACTATCTGTATGAAATATTTCATGTGCCGTTTCGTACTTTTGTCCACAATAAACTCATTACGTATTTAATTTCCGATATTTCTTTTGTATGCTCCAATAATAATATACCCTTTACGCTGAATTTCGAGTTTCAACTTGATTTAGGGAATAGTACTTACTAAAACTTTATACGGAGTTTGTCAAGAAAAGTGGAAGAAAACGAATTTGGATTTTGAGTTAATCACCGTAAGGTCTAAAATCTCCAGCACGAACTTTCAAATGAACGCTAGTTGGCTATGTTGCAAATTTTCTCCGCAAGAAAATGAACCGAAATGCAGAACAATGGCGCTAGTGGTACTATACCAGTCAAAAATCTGTCAAATAAAATGTATGTCATCTTGACTTTTCAAATATCAACATTGAATTATTTCAATATTTTTATTTTATAGTTTTGCCTCTGTATTTGTTTAGTTTATCAAGTCTTATTGTTTTTAATAATCGTTTCGGGAGTGGTTTTAGTTATTTTTCCATGTTTTCTGTTTCAAAGTGTCTTTCCTACAACGTGATAAATTACGAAAATATTGTTTACGTAAATTAAATAATAGCAGCGCAGCCGAAAATTTGAGCGCAGTCCTCTCGTCTCAACAGAGCGGGGGCGACTGATTTGTGAAACATATATATGTTTGAAGTTCCCGCAACGTGCGACGGAAGATGATTTCTTCCACGAACTAAGAACGTCGTAAGTGCTATAAGCTTATCGTCGTAATAAAACCACAGATAAAAGTAATAAAATAAAATCCTTCCACAATCTAAGTCGCTTTATATTAATAAATTAATCATCAAATTTTCATTCTAGTAGTCATTAGCATATTAAGTACAAATCGAAAAGTCGTGAAAATTGGAGGTAACTTCGTGATGTTTTTTATTACAGAAAATTTTACTATTTTGTGATTTGTTGCCACAATAAGTTTGGAAATATCATGTAGTTATTCGTGTTATTTTTATTTTATACCTAAGTCTCATCAATTTCATGAAAAATCATATTGAAGTTAGGCTATTTTGGTTGATACCTGCTCTTAAGCCGTTTGTCCCGGCTGTCATCCGTGGATCTTTGACAGTCGTTACGGATCTTCAGTAGCCCGAAAATCTGACAAGTCTTACCAAGTGGTATCGTATTACCTAGGAACTGGGTTATGGAGGTCAGATAGGCAGTCGCTCTATGTAAAATACTGGTACTCAGCTGCATCCGGTTAGACTGGAAGCCGACCCCAACATAGTTGGGATGATGAGTAATGGTGGTAATTTGTCATTATGTATTATAATTGTTTTGTATTAATATTACTAATACGTTTATCACGATTGGCAGCACCATTAATCTGTCGATAATAATAATTAATCAAACATCAATTACTACTGGTACTTGAAGTGGAATAAAATCCAACTAAGTATACATACAATAATCGATTGTATATTAACTTGTATCTCTGGACTTATACATTTCTGTCATACTTAAAAAATAATACATTAATGTTAGTTTTCTTTATAAACATCAATTCATTATTAATTCTTACATACAAAGGTAATTTTATTTACATATATCGCATTAAATAACAAAATTTGGATTGAGGCAGTCATGTATTTAAAAATAAAACATGAAAAAAGAAAATTACACAAAAAGTCGAGAGAGAAACACGAAGTTAAAATAATCAGAATACATCACATAATAATATTGTATTACTTACACGTGGTTTTGAAATGTTAATGATATTTATCATGTCGTGATTTTAGAGTTCCGTACCTCGAAAGGAAAAACAGAACCCTTATAAGATCACTTCGTTGACCGTCTGTCTGTCCGTCTGTCAAGACCCTTTTTCTCAGGAACGCTTAGAGTTATCAAGTTGAAATTAATATCAAATACTCAAGGCTGCAATCCCTTGAAGCAGTGAAAAAATCAAACTTCTAAGTCAACGCAATAAAAGGTAGGTACAGGCGTTTATGTTCCGAAATCAAAACCTATAGGGTACTTCCTGTCAACCTAGAATCATGAAGTTTGGCAAGAAGCAATGTCATGTAGCACAAGTAAAGGAATAAATCCAAAAACCATAAATTTTTAGTTAAGTACATTTAAAAAAAACCGTAATAAACTATTTACATACCTAGAAATTTGTACGGACCCTCAGAGCGCGAGACCGACTCATACTTGACCGGTTTTTTTAAATGTAAAAAACATCCTGTAGGGTGTATGTTATTAGATTAAGTAAGAATCAGCACATAATTCTATATATCTCCTAGCATAGAAATGTTTCGTTACAGAATTATGTGTTGAATCTATGGTTACAGGTAGCACTTTGATCCCTGCCACTGTGTACAGAGCAAATCAAGCTACTGTAATATATTCGGTTACCCACATTTGTTCTATTTATCATCGAGTAGTATATAAGAGGACATACTTGTATGAACGTCAGTTGTTTGATTATACGCTTGCTATCGACTCACGTCTTTCATTTGCCTAAGTATCAACTTCTCAGTGGCGACGAGGATTGGACGGTACCTAACTTCCTACAATTGTGTCCGGGTATCGTGTTTAAATATAATAAAAATGTCGAGTGGACAAATTGGTAGAATAAGAGACTTCGATGTGACGTCAGGAAATTGGACTTTGTACGTGGAAAGGTTGGAGATGTATTTTAAAGTAAATAACGTGGACAAGAACATGTGGTTGGCGATTTTAATCACCGGCGTTGGTGATCAAACGTATGAGTTACTGAGCACCTTGTGCAGCCCAAGCAAACCGGCGGAGTTAACCTACGAAAAAGCAGTCACAATGTTGAAAAATCATCTTGAACCGAAACCAGCGGTCATGGCGGAGCGTTTCCGGTTTCGTCAAAGAAGGCAGAAGGACGACGAAAATATAACACAATACCTAACCGTGATTAAAAAAACTGTCTAAAACCTGTGAGTTTGGCGGAAATTTGGAGGAGAATCTGCGGGATCAGATTGTGTGCGGAGTTAAGAGTGACGTCATCAGACAAAGATTATTTGCGGAGGACAATCTGACTTACTCAGGGGCGGTGAAATTGGCGTGTGGATTGGAAGCGGCGGAGCGAGATGCGGCCGTGGTGGAACATAAAGCAAGCGCGGAGGTACCAGCAACCGTACACGCGTTTAGGACAACACGTGGGCGTGATCAGCGCGGAGGCCGAGACCGCGCTGCGCCGGACACGGACAAAGGCGCCGGTAGCTGCACGGCGTGCGGCTGGCGCGGGCATACCACCGATGAATGCCGTTACAAGCATTTTGTGTGCAGTAAATGCAAGAAAAAGGGACATTTGAGACGCGTGTGTTCTCGGTCGAGCACAGGAAGGGAAGAGGCGCAGGGTGAACCACGTCGAAGCTACCGGGAGCGAGCAGCCGGGTGAACTAGGGGGCGGTTCTAGTTCGGACGAGCTAGGGGAAGAATTACACCAACTGTGTTTGAACGGATATAGTCCGGTAAGCTTATCATTGCATATTGATTTGTTCTATTTATCATCGAGTAGTATATAAGAGGACATACTTGTATGAACGTCAGTTGTTTGATTATACGCTTGCTATCGACTCACGTCTTTCATTTGCCTAAGTATCAACTTCTCAGCTACTACTATCTGTCAAAATTATTTAATAGATTTTCAACTTTACCGCTTAAGCATAAAGTTCAAAGTTGTTGGGAAAATTGTACAGTTTCGGGTAGCTTGAAGTGTTATTTATTTATTTATTAAAACTTTATGCACAAGTAAAAGAAATACTGTACAAAGGCGGACTTAATGCCTGAGGTATTTTCTACCAGTCAACCTTCGGGTGATGCAAAGACAAAACATGGCAGGTGCAACATACGAGACAAAAAGCTAGGAAATGACTATAAAATAAAAGAATAAATACTAATACATAGATAGATACATACATACATATAAACAAAATGAACTGCGAGGAGAAAACAATTATCGGTAGAGGAGAAAACGAATCCAGCAAATCAGCGCTAGGATGTGACGACCAACTTTTGACGGATATGTAAGTGCTGGCGTCTGTACCTTTTTAATAGTGTGATTAAATATAGCTTTCAAACGTAATGATTATTTTATAATGGCTTAGTACTTAAGACGTATGCTCAAGACTATTAAAATAACAACAGCATAAAATCGTTTTTTACATTACAAAAACCATTTCTACGATGTCATGTCATAGATTATAAAAGCAATGAAGTCAATACAGGGGCTCAAAGGGTTTGAACTCAAACATTTTTTATCGACCATAAAAAATGACAGCCAATAGTTACGCTAGGATCGGATCGAGTGTCGTTTTGCCCAACAAAAGGCCGTTGTGCCAAGAATGACGTCATTGATAGAGTACACACCCATGCAGTTTATTTGATCGTTGGTTTCTGCCCTTATCCCGGTTTCGTTGTAAATGATATTGTTGTATTTTTGTGGGGAGTAACAATTACTTTTGTTCCAAGAAATAATACTGAATAGGATTTGTATATCAATGGCTTTTCGCTTTTTATAGACGCATTGTTAATGTTATAAAGTTACGTTACTCTGTTTAATTTTTTTTTCCTGTGGAAATGTGCCTCGTAGCCTCGTAGCTGTTACGACAGGGGTTTAGGGTTGACGTTTACGTTTTAAACATATTGTATCAAATATTCGTATATGCAATTTCAATTTATATTTTATATTACTGTCCGGTGTAAACGCGGCCTATTAAACGTTCGCAAAATAAGGTCAAGCGCTTTGTGGCTGTTTATCCATACTCAGTTTGTTCTCATTGTTACAAATGGTTCTAATTAATTTATAATAAGTACCTTTGTTTTGTTATACATTGCCGATTTTTTGTTGAGAATCTGACATCTAAGTCGTTTGTACCAGATTAAACAAATAATTTATTAATTATTTCAGGTACAATGTTGCCGGCGCTTTGAAGTAAATTTGAATATTTAAGGGTGTAAATAAATAAGAAATTTAGAAGATAAAGGAGGGTAGTAACAATTGTCGTCATGGGTCAGCGCATAAGAAGTTATAAAACCAGTTGTTACTTGACGAAGCGTGTATTCCTGTTCGTCCCACTACCTTCGAACCACTGGTGGGACGAACGGGAATTTAATAAATAATATTAAATTTATTCCCGTTCGTCGCACTCATGTTGTAAGTGGGACAAACCATTGAACAAGCAGACTTAAATTATTCAGTGGGACCAATGGGACTTAAACAACGGCGGAACAGTTAGACAACGGCAGTGGGTGAATACTCGGGGCCTGACTTTATCACGGTCTGCCGAGTCGGAATCTATTCCTTCATCCTGATTTAGTTTACTTCTTCTTACGTAGATCATTGGGTAGTAACAGCTCACGATTTAGGTACTTAAATAGGAGCTAATTTTGCTTCTTACGGAAAGGTTCGTCCAACAAGGCGCTAAAGTTTTTTCTGTCGCCATGTATTCCAGAATTTCGTTTAGCAAATGTCGATGTTATAGGTAAGTGATACCAATCAACTACTACTCTATACTGTAACTTGGTCTCTAAGGTAGGCCCACGCTCTGGCAAACCCTTTTCGTATAACATTATCAGCTTAAAAGACTGTAAGTAATGTTCCCACTGCTCAAACACAGGCCTCCTCTCAGGTAGAGGGAGTGGGCCGTAATCCATCACACGGGTCGCGGGTTGGTAGATGTCACATGTCTTTGAATTTTTGGTTCTAGGACATATCGGTTTCCTCACGATGTTTTCCTTCACCGTTTTGAGAGCAGACGTAATGAAATACTTTGCACAAATTAACGCGCCTGGATGGGTTCAAACCTACGACCTACAACTCATAAGTCGCGGCCCTTACCACTGCACACTGGGCCGCCACTGTTCTCGTATTGCAGGTGACTAATAATATTTATTTAATAGGTACTTCAAGCACATAAAAGTATAGTCTTGTTTACTGAAACTATGTCAACAAAAGGTGCCAGGAAAGTTGTAAAGACAGCTTGAAACTAGTAGCATAAGTATACGCCTTTCTCTATGCACGATTAATTTTAAATGAATCAGCTAATCCTAAATTATATTATGAATGCAAAAGTAAGTTTGTTTGTTACTTTTTCACGCCTAAACCACGGAACCGATCATCCTGAAAATTTTCATATACGTTGTCAGGTGTACAGAAATGAACATACCTTTCATCCCGAAAAAAAGTGCTGTTCCCGAGGAAAACAATTTTTTTTATGATAATAGATGGCGCCACGTGTCTTTTGTCTTGATCGCAGACGAAGTCGCAGGCAACAGCTAGTGATCGATAATTGTCGGTAATCTGTGCGTCCTATTTAGTGACTTACAGCGGGGCTTATTATAATCCCAGGGGAGTCGTAACGAGTAGAATATGTGTGTCAACTCGCATACTAACTTTACTGTTTTACGAGCAAGACAATAGCCAAATGCCATTTTGTTTAGATAGGTGTTTATTTTTATTCTTTTATCTTTTATTGTTTACCATCAGAAACAAGGAATCTTACTGTTTTTCTACAGTGAATCAGCCATTATTTCGAAATAACAAGATCATTTTTTTTAATTCAAATATTTCTACCAATTCTGCCCATCGCCAATCTGAGAAAAATACCAATATAGGTACTATAGTCGACGCAATGCGGTAAATCGCTTGAAAAATTATATTAGCGTTCGCGATTTTATTTCGCATGAACATGCGATTAAAAAAATCGCATTGCTGTGCGCGCTAGTCTGAAACTCATATTGTGGAATTGCCCGTGTTATCCACTCAACTGCTCTTAACGCCCAAATGCCGAAAATCGACACGGAAGGAACATGGCCGACTGTCCCAGTGCCAGAAATCGACATTAAATTTTTTGCGCGCCTGTTCACACTGTATTTTTATTTTTAGTAATTTTGTCTATGGTAGTATCGCTGTCATTCTATTTTATTTAGTCGAGTAATTGGGTGAAGTATTTTTATGATCATAAAAAAAAAGAATCCAATAAGATTCTAATAAGTTATCTGTAGTTGAAAATAAACAAATGGTCGCGATGACGTAAGCGCAATGCGTCATCGCATGGTGTTAATGTTATTGTATAAATAAACTTTGGAGGACCATTGGTATGTATTGTATATCATTGGATTCAGTATTAATGGGGCTATTTTTTATGTAAATAAAAAAATAGGGTCAACGCTTTAGATTTTGAATGAAAACTAGTTTTGTTTTTTATTTACGTAATGTAAACAAACATTTATTGAAAAAAATCTAATTCATTTAAAGTTACGAAACAAGCATTGAAATGTTGCCTAATTTGTATACATTACAAAACAATAAACAGTAAGCATCGCTACATAGATTTTTTTTGTGTAGGAGTCGTGTATAAGTGGCGAGACCAGCCGCGGCGCGTAGAAAAAAAGTGTTCGGGAAAACCCGGTCGTGTAAGTGGATCTGACTTACAAACCTTCTGTAACCGATTGGTTACAAAAGGTTTGTAAGTAGTAGGTTTGTAAATTTAGTATAACAAAAAAAAAACCTTTAGACATTTTTTCTCAAGCATTAAACTAAACTAACCACTGATTTAGCACTAGCGCCCCACAAAGGAATAATACCGTCTAGATTTTAGTAGACTAAACTCCAGGCGATTCTACTAAGTGCTATCTGAGTTCACACGACCATAAACTGCGGAGTTTTAAGATTGCAATGGTGCATAAATTGTGACCAGTTATTGTGCCTCTGGGAGAGCTCGATAAGGAGCCACTTGCATCCAACATTTATATCTCTTACGTGACGAAGTGGAAACGCAACAGGTTTTTTTCTTTATAATAAGATAAAGATTCTCTTGTGGGTGAACAATTTAAGAATATTTTTTATTGCATAATTGGCCCGCTCTTGACCTCGATCTCGCCTAGCGGAGGTCTAGGGCGATGGATGAGGTCTATGTTGAAATGAGCAAGCCCAGAAGATGCCCATTTACTTTTGCTTTGAAGGCTGATGGGTTACACGTAGAGGGAACACAGAGGCTGGCAGAGAGTTCCACACTTTGGCCGTGCGCATTATAATTGTGGAAGAGAAGTGCTGAGTACGACTAGTCGGTATATCGACCAAGTGCGGATGGTACCCTGCAGTACATCTGGTAGTCCGGTAGTCAACGGGATATGGTGGGATCAAGTACGATCGTGGAACTCCTGTGCACACTCTCCGAAGTACAGTCTATAGAAGACCGACAGGCAAGCAACATAGCGCCGATGAGCAAGGCTGTGAAGATGACAAATGGTTGCACTGACTGGACAGGTTCATTAAAATCTTTGTGGTTCATTCCTCAAAAGACCATTTCAGACACTTATCTACGTGGTACTCACTTGATCTGACAAAGATTATGTCCAGACTTTAAAAGATACTTTGACCACCTTTGACCCTTGAGTTTTTTTTTTGTACGTATGACCTGTAAAAGTGATTCCTATATCATATTTACAGAATAACGACTGCATGTAAACTGACACATGGTGGACTCAATAACATTATTTTAACTACCTATCGTGTAAGAATATGAACTAGTTTCTAAATGACCTGTAACAAAACTAAAGGTTGGGATAAGCTTTTAAAGAGCATGCTTCGAAATAAAGCTGCTCTTCCGCAGAAGCAAACGTACGTGTCTCAATGACTGCTTTGGTATAAACTATAGCTTGTATACAGACACTTCATCGTAATTACAGATTTAAGCCAATTGGAATATGGTATGGTTAGACGAACAAATAGAGCACGTTATGATTTAAGGGGAAAGATTACTTACTTGATGAGGTGAAGTGTACGTACAGTAAAGTTAGGAGTCATTAAAAAAGGTTGTTTATTAAGGAACCAAGCTGGCCAAAACAACGAAAACCTGTTCAGGTGGAGATTCCTAGACGACTCCGCCTTGGAGTCTTAATGTGGTGCTGTTCCACAAACGATGAGACACTTCCTGCATGTCCTATCAGCTGCACGTTACAGGAACTTATGAACCCTGGTGATGGCGCCAAAAAAGTAGCCGATTTCTGGGCTGAGTCCATTAAGATTGCTATCGACACGCTAATAAGAGAAGAGCAGAAAGATTATAATGTTAATAAGGAGGTAATGTCCAATGCGCGTTTGTAATTAGATTTCACTGCGACTATCGACTGTTATTTATTGTAGTGTTCAACCGCACCTTGCTTGAGCAAAGAGTTTGAAGATGATAAAGCATGCAATTAACACGCGAGGTAATTTAATATACCTATACCGATACGCCGCAGTGAAGTGGTAACTTTACAAAGACTCCGCGGAGTGCGTTGAAGCGAGATTCCAATTATCCAGAGCTTTTGTTCCTTCTCACTCCGACGCTCTATTGTCATCACACTCGCGCATTCAATGAATATTTTTCATTCATTTGTGGCTTTAATTAATATCTATTTTAGATATTTTCAATGGAAACTGTACCCTTCCGTTCCCAACATGTTCGCTTTTGTTGTTTAATTGATTTTCAGTGTTATCTGTACCGAAACTGTAATGGAACGTGTTTAGTGTGAATAGGCTTTTATGTGTCCGTAGGTATCACGCGTTAATGTGGGCTCAGCTTAATGTTTTGTTTGTTTCTTGTGATATTTTAAGCCTTTTATCGTGTAGACTTTTGCAATTTTGAATTTCACCTTTGCGTCTGATTTTTTTTATTTAACATTGAAATAGTAATAATTGTTTATAAATACTTATATATATTGGTGGCATATATTGGTTATAAAAACCTATACCTACTTATGTAAATTATTTAGGTACCTACAACATTAAGGAAGTAAAAATCTTTTGCCAATTGTCGTTTGTCGTATCAATCAAAATAATATTATAATGTCACTTCATCCCACCCACCCATTTGATTTATTAGATATTACTTATCTAAAAATCGAAATTATTTTAGCCGGATTGCTTATAAGTACTCCAGAAGGTTCAAAATTTTTTGATTTGTCCTAAAACCTTAATCAGCTGGATCCAGATAGGCTGACATTTAAGATTGCTCCCCAAGGAAGTAAATCTGGAAATAATAGCTTCTCGTTAATATTTTAACATGACTTTTAAATAAAGTTGAAAAATCGTTTTTAGTCGCTTTTAGTCTGGTCCAGATTAAGTACTTAGCAACCCATCATTTTTTGTTGGTTTATTTGTATTTGTGCATGTCAATAAAAAGTAACCTATGTCCTTCCTTGGGGTTCAAAGTATCTCTCCATATAAAATTTCAACAAAATCAGTCGAGCTGTTTCGGAGATTAGCCGGAACAAACAGAAAGACAGACAAAAAAAAGCACTGTAATACCTACTTTCATGTGCATCAAGTAAAAATCTATTATTGTTTATTTAAAGAAAGAAAGAAAAAATATTTATTACGACTCGTACAGGAAGATCACAAACTAAACTAAACACAGTAAAAAATATAAAACCAAATTAAAATATAAAAAAATATAAAAAAGAAATATGAAACTGAAAGTCCTATACGAGGCCAAAAGGCTCCTATCTCAGCATGATGCTGCGACATTAAAAAAATAAATGAACAAAAAAATGAACAATGAATAAAACAAACAAACATTTTAATTTTATTTATTAATAAGGATGTATAGATTTAATTGTCTTATTAAAATCTAAAACATCACATCTGGACCTAAAACAAAATTAATCTCTTATAAAAAAAGATGTATATCAAAATACAAGGACGATTAAAATTGTTTACTAACAAACTCGACCGAAGTCACTGACAAGTTGTTTGTCTTGCAATACTCCCCATAAAACTCATTATAACTCAGCTCAGCACCAAATACTTACACAATCTATCCAAGGCCAAGATCCCAATAAAAATTAAATTAAAATACAAACCGAAAACAAACAATACTTGAGAAGAAACTTTACAACTTCTATCGCCATCTGTTGGCCGACCATTGTAACTAAACTTCGATGCGAGGAAACTTCCAAGCTTTTCGAGGTCGGCTATTTTTCCCTTAGCGATTTGCATTCTTTTCACATTTAGAGCAAATGAGCGTACCCAGTAATGAATTTGGGAAGTGCTCCCTGGTGTTATGACGACTTTTTATAAGGACCTCGTTTAATATAGACTTGATTTCGTCGCGACTCCGCCGGCGATGTTTTTGAGCACGATATTTTGTGATTACTTTTTGATAGTTTGGTGGGTGCCAAATAGAAATGCTGAGCGTTATTTTGTTTCCAGATTGTTGGGTAGAGGTCAGACGACATTAAGGTCTTGGTAAAATCAAACATTGCGCATTATTTACTACTATTTACTCTGGGGTAACAGAAGTTACGTTTGTTAATGAAACCAGTATTTCACAATAGTATCTGATTTTCATCAATACGTTTCTAAGTTTCATTTCTATCGTTAAGAAGGGAATCCTTTTCAATAACAGGGCATTTTCGATAGTTTCTTGCGTGTAGTTTTGAAAATTTCCTTTGACAAATAAACAACTAAAATACATAATATAAAGGGACATCGTTTCCCATCGACGGTTGATAGGCAGTTAATTGATGGATGGTGATACCAACATGATCCCTCTGGTACCCGAGTCACGAGGATAATTTATTTTGCTTTTGTTTGCGTTCCCTTTACTATGTGATAAACTCTTTTTTCCTTTCTTCCCGATTTTTTGATGGTGGCACATGAGATTGGATAGTGATTGATAAATCGTAGTTTTTAGTGATGTTATTGTCGATATGTATTGATGTTGTTTTGTTGGTAACCTCGAACTGAGTGTAGTCTTTCATGCAGAAGATTATTTCATGGCGTAAAAATGCGATTGGAGGGAAATAGGCAGATTGTTTTATCTTATAGTAATTTGATGAATTATGAATGTATTTTCAAAAATAATAGAAGGAAACTACTTTTTATAAATGCACAACAATTATTTGGCGCCTCAAGTTACTAAACAAAAATATCCGGAATCATAAATCCAGAAATAAAAACATTTAACGATACTACATTGCCCTCCCATTCCCCTAAAACACCATTGAACGAAGGCCTTCAAATGTTTACCTCCAGCGTTTAATCCGGTGAAATACTGGGCGAAAATCGGTGTATTATGTAATCCTACGCTCCGGGCGTAAATTCTACGGCAGGCAAAAACAACACATGTGACGTAAACAGAGCTGGTCAGTTCCTCTGATGATTGACATTCGATAAGCACGGTAATGCTCAGCATAACGCTGGAAACACGTTCTTGAACATCCGTACAAATAACGAGCTTAGCAGAATTGCAAGCTAGATTTAAATCGATTTAAAATGACCGTCCGTTATGTTCGCCTGGGATGTTGCCGCTTGCAATAATTCATACCATATTCTGATTACGCAATTGACAAAAAGCAAGCACACTTAGATTTTCTAATCTGGTCTCTAGCCCACACTGCGAAGTGACAAATTAAGTTTATTTCAATTATTTCGGTACAAAGTCTTGGATGTTCTACTTGACACTAACTTCGAAAGAAAAACAGGTGGCCCTCAAACCTAATACTCCCTAATAATCCCTTTCATAGCTATACGTCAGCAGTTGTCCGGATAAAGTCTGAAGCAAAAACTTTTGTAACTGAAAGTACTTCGACACTCGCAAAGTTGGGAGCGATGGAGAAAAAACTTTTGTGCCCAACAGTCCGTGATTTCGGACATTTTGTATCCAATGGATGTAATCTTGGTCGCGTTAGTACATGTTCTTGTACCGTTTTCTTGGTGTTCTGATTAATTATACACAATCCTATTTAACTTTTTTGGAATTAAGTAAGTTTTTAAGCACATAAGTTTGTATGTTACGTGAATAGGGTGAGAAAAAATGTAATTACTACTTCGAGAAGAAACTCTCTGAGGAGTCTAACGTTAGTCAGACAGTTTTGTTAGCTAGTCGATTTCTTTAAACCATTTTCCAGAATTACACCATTCTGTAGTAAATGTTGGCGGGTTTATATAGGTACAAAGTATCAAACCGCCAATTCACACCGCTGAAACCCATACCAGTAAGCCGCTGCACCAATTCGGTCGCCAAACTTTGTTTTAAGGCAACCCGTAATTTTAGTGGTTCGTCAAGCCTATTAAGCGACCACCAATTATAACGCCTTTTCCTCTTAATAAGGTTTAGTTACAAGCTAAAATAACCCTAACTTGTTTATTCCAACGTAGAAATAAAATAAACACAGATCCAAATCTGCTACTAAAATTAATCGTAGAATACTATAGAAGTCATGTTAACGTAACGCCTTGGCACGTAACAAAAACGTTCATGTAAATAACGAAGGGTTATTCAACCGACGACCGTGTTTTGGGGCACAAATATGAACCGACCTCAAAATATTAATGTGTTCATTTTTATGGCTGATAAAGAGGAATGGGGGAGGGTATTCCCCGGGGTATCGTGAATGGGGGAGTGCCATAAGACTTCATTACGTAAGGGTTATTTTGTGATAGTCGATCTTGTAAGTTTATCTCTTAGAATATTCTCAAATTGCTCGTTGTGTAACTCATAAATAATTTATTTCTTATGATGGGATTTGAGTGTTACATTCCATGGGGTATTTTAAATAGAAGGGGAACTGTTATGACTGTTATGAGAAATATCATTACGAAAAAGGTTTTTTTCTATTGATCGTGAAAGTTTTATATCTTACGGTAATCTAAATTAACTATATGACGCATAGACTCGCTGAGCCAGTATATTTGATATACTTTATACTCATATGAGCAAAGCGTAATCGCAACACAGAAAAATCACAGTGCAGCAAAGTCGCCTTTTAATAAACAGGAACCCAAATTCGTTTAAAAAAAATAAAACAATTTAGAATCGTTTCCAGAATAAAATTTCTTATTCTAATTTAATTTAAATCTTAACAAAGTCAAACCTAATTTAGGATTTGTCGTAAAATTCCAAAAAAATATTACAATTGGAACACAAATCATTAGTATTCTGTTCTCGTTTTTTTAGAGATAAACCACGGTAGCGTACTACCTACCTAATAAATATGTACCGAATTTCTGGTTTTATTTGCGATATAAGACTTTACCTCGCTTCACCTACATAATTAAATTCTTTTGTGGGTCCAAGAAAGCAGGGCTCAAGGGATTTAGTGGGAGTGAAGTGAATAGTAGAATTTAAATCGGAAAGCTGAGGTATTTTTACCTAAAGAGTTTTCAAGAGTCGGGTATATTTGCGTTCTTAATTTATACATTTATGAAAATCTGAAATGGTTGAAATTCTTTATTTTTTACAAAACCGTTTTCAATGTGACCCATTTAAAATACACCTAGAAATCTGACAAATGCTCCCAAATCCTACCTGTAGTAGGTAGTGTGTAAACCAGTAGGTAGTGGTTCTACCTCTAAAAAATAACCCGAAGACACAATCAATAGACGATTATAAGTGAGTTTTGCTTCATACAGACGTTCCCTATTTAGACAATGTGAAGAGTGCACGTCTATGTAGCTCAAATTAGTTTTTATAATGTTCTAGAAGATCTACTAGACACACTTTTTAGGGTTCCGTACCCATAGGTTTAAACGGGACCCTATTACTAAGACTCCGCTGTCTGTCCGTTCGTCCGTCTGTCACTATGCTGTATCTCATGAACCGTGACAGCTAGATAGGTAAAATTTTCACAGAATGTGTATTTCTGTTGCCGCTATAACAACAAACACTAAAAACAGAATAAAATAAATATTTAAGGGGGGCTCCCATACAACAAACGTGATTTTTTTGCCGTTATTTTATATGTGGTGTTAAATATTGTATGGTGGTACGGAACCCTTCGTGTGCGAGTCTAACTTGAATTTGGCCGGTTTTTTTTAATGTTCTCCTTTGTCTCTAATATTTTTAAGTTGGATGTCATGCATACCTTTTTTTTTTTTTTTTAGGATGGGAAATCATCAAATGACCCCTCCCGCTCTGGGTGGAGCGGAAGGGAGTGTCAGACTCTTACTGACTAAAACCCATCCGTGTTCCTTCCTTAGCCCTTTATGTTCCGGGGCAGCGGTAACCCTTTCGGACAATCCCGCTGCCCCGGCAGGCTTCGGCCCTGACGGGCCCCTCCTTCGATGCTGACATCTCTTTGAGGCGCGCGTGGAACACATACGCGCCGTCCGGCACGGGCCTGGTCCTGATCGGACGGCGAGCTACCCATTACTCGCCGTCCGCAGGCCCGCGCCTACGGTGGCCGGGAGTCGTCACGCGGCTCCCGACGCCCGGAGCGTCTACCGCGGCGGCTGGGACGGGCGGCCCTCTCAGCTCTCTCCCTCGCCCATCCCGCCACCTCCTTCGCTAGCATGACTGCTTCGCAGAAGGAGGTGACTGCCTCCCACTCCCTCTCACCCCGGACCATGGCTTGGACCAGGGCCGGGCGCGAGAGGTCGCCGCCGCTGCCGATCGCCTCTACGAGGACACGGCGGTGCTCTGCCCAAGCCGGGCAGACCTCCACCGTATGCTCCACCGTGTCCTCAGGGCGATCCTCGCAGTGGTGACACCCGGGCGTTTCCTCCCGCCTGATGATGTGCAGGAACCTCCCGAAACATCCGTGTCCGGTGAGGACCTGCGTCAGGCGGTAGGTGAGGGCGCCGTGACGCCTCTCTAGCCACTCCTCAAAGAGGGGCCTTACCGCCGCTATCGCGGCGTGCCCTGCGCTGGGTTGCGACAGTCGCGCTTTCCATGCCGCCATGAGATCGCGCCGGAGGTCCGTCCGCTCCGCAGCAATTTGCCGCGGAAGCGGGTTTTCCCCCCGGCGTAGTGCCTCCGCGCGCCACTCATACAGGCGCGCGAGGACTATCGCCTCCAGATCCCATGGCGGCAGTCCGGCAAGGAGGCTTGCCGCCTCGCGCGAGATCGTGCGGTACCCCCGTATCAGCCGTATGGCGACCACCTTTTGGGGCGCGTTCAGGTAGTGGGCGGCTCGAAGCCGCAGTGAACGCGCCCACACCGGGGCGCCATATACGGCCATGGACCGCACGACCCCCGCGTAAAGCCTCCGGCATCATAAAGCCTCCGGCATCATGCATACCTGAAGGCCAATTCTCGTAATTTAAAACGTTCAAAATCTAGTCGCAGTTTTATCTCGGCGACAAACAAATGTCAAAAACTTGTCAAAATGTAGGGAAAATATAAGTATTTTTAACAGATTGAGACTGAGATCAGACTGTGAACGTTCTTAAAACTACGAGAATTGACCCTCTGTTATTGTAACTGGGTTGTGGAGGTCAGATAGGCAGTCGCTCCATGTAAAATACTGATATTCAGCTGCATCCGGTTAGACTGGAAGCCGACCCCAACATAGTTGGGAAAAGGCTAGGCAGATGATGATGATGACCCTCTGTTATTTGCACGGTCACTGAAATGCAAATTTTAGATGATATTTAAATTTTAAGTGACTACTGTTGGTGTGCTTATTATAAATAAAAACACGGCCACGGTGGCGGTACCTACACACATAAATTCTACCTATAATTACACCTGTGCCGAGAAATTAAACCCAATCCTCAACACTACATACAACGAAAAAGATTAAAATCAAACCCAAGTTCGCGAAGTCAGCTCGAAAACTAGTTCAGATTATAGATTCCTATCGATGGCTCCATGCGAACAGGTGCATCCGAGCGACCTGCAGAATAAACTTCAGTTAGAAACTACATAATCAAGATCGTGTTTTAAGATGCTGCAGATGTCGGATAGAATAAAATTATCTACTATTTGTAGGGACGAGAAAGTAGATAGTATTCTGTGTTTATGGAAAACGTTTGTAAATAAAATATCGCTTTGTCTGTAAGTAGAGTCAATCGCGTGTAATCTGTCATTGCTTCATTTTTAATTATTTTCACCTGTTGTGTAATTTTATTCTGGCTGCATTGTCACATATAAATATATTTTTTTTATAAAATATTTTAAATCTTTTAAAGAGAGTCGAGTTGCTTGCACTTTCTTCCCCATATGAAGTTTTGGAAGGGGCGACTAGAATCTTTTTTTTTTTTTTATTGTAAATTTTGACATTCAAAAATGCCTTTTGTGTGCCTATTTGAAATAAATGCTTTGACTTACGTACAACAATCAAAACCCTCCATCACCTTTCATAGAATAGTTCTTGTACAAACGCCAGCACATCAAGCTACTACAATCTGTCTATTTACTTTAATAGATTTTCAACTTTATCGCTAAAACATAAGGTTCAAAGTTGATTGTGAAAATTTGACAGTTTCGGCTAGCTTGATGTGCTGGCGTCTGTACATAGTTTAGTTTTCTGCTCATCCTATACATGCTAGAATTTTAATTTTCATTTAATTATTTTCATATCATTGTACACTCTAGAGGTATGTTGCAGATACTTTTTAATTTTGACCAACTTTATTTCTTAACCACCTACCACAACAATAAACAATATTCTTTTCTATAACTTTTAGCTTTTCTGTAGTCGGTTAAAACACTGCTCGTCTCCGTTCGTAGGAGTAATAAAGGGTGCTTAAAGAACACATGACAGATGGATTACCAGATAACTCCAGTGCATTCACGAAATCCGTGTGCTAAGCCTGGTGACTATAGCAATTTCCCTAGTGTCTGGGTGGCATTTTTTATTTGAAGGAATGTTCAATTTCAGCAGAATAAAGTTACATAATAACCTGATTCATACTGTCCATTTTTAGGGTTCCGTACTTCAAAAGGAAAAGCGGTACCCTTATAAGATCACTTCGTTTTCCGTCTGTCTGTCCGTCAGTCAAGACCCTTTTTCTAGGAACGCGTGGAGTTATCAATTTGAAATTAATATTAAATACAATCCCATGCAATCCCTTGAAGCAGTGAAAAAAAATCAAATTTCTAAGTAAACGAAATCAAAAGTTACGGGAGTTTATGTTCCGAAATCAAAATCTGTAGGGTACTTCACGATGACCTAGAATCATAAAATTTGGAAAGAAGAATCATTTAACACTAGTAAAAGAAAGAAAAAACGAAAACTGTAAAGTAGTCACATTACAAAAAAAAAATTAAACTATTTACATAGGTACCTAAAAATTTGTACGGAGCCCTCGCGACCTCGGTGCGCGAGTCCTACTCGCACTTGACCGAGTTTTTTTAAGTAAGCGTTATTATGTCCCACTGCTGGGCAAAAGCCTCCCCTTTTTCTTTCCATACCTCTCTATTTTTTGCGATTTCTGGTCATGTTGAGCCCGCAAACATGGACTAACATACTAATATTATAAATGCGAAAATAACTTTGTCTATTTGTCTACCTTTTCACGCCTTAACGGCTGAACGGATTTGAATGAAAGGCACACGGATAGACCATGACATAGGATACGTTTTTATCCCGGTAGTACGTTCCCGTGGGATATGATTTCACGCTGACGAAGCGACGGGCAAAAGGTAGTTATTTATATTCAGTAAAAACATTGTAAGTATAACCTACTTTTTAGAAACAGGTACTTGCCCGGATGTCTCGACTAAAATGTTGTTTTACACACTAAACCGAGTTACCTACATTGTCTTAAACAAAGCTTCTTGCAAACTTCAGCAATACCTTAGAGAACAAGAGATAAGAATATAGTACTTTCCCCACTTTCAAGTAGTAAAAATATAATTGTCTTTTGCACTCGATTCTCAACTCTCGTTTGTCGTAACAAAGTTGAGTTTTGAAAATTACGGATTAAGTTTCGTAAAGTAGGTTAAGAGAATTAGTATATCGATGAATGTATATCGTAGTTTATACCTATAGTGAACCTCTTTAGTGAATTTAATGTTTATTTTTTTTTTTATAGGCAAAAGAAAGGAGCTTTAAGGTGGTGTGTTGACGTATTTTTGTCTGTTCACATATTATAAACCGCTATTTGCAAGTACACACATTGTTGACAATGAAGACGATGAGATACATATTGCAATAGAGATATACATACATATTATATTATGTATCTCACGGTACTGCTTGTCACAAAAGATATTTTAGTTGAACTTTTTTGCAACATTTCAACGAGCCTGTCATGATTGAAACCAGGGCGTGCCTCGTAAGAGACATATATTATGTATGTAGCGGTATAGTTTAGAGATCACAGGAGTTATGTTAAAAGGTTTAATTCCCATTGGGAACAAACATATGTTCTCTTCTCCCTCATCGTTTGATCTATCGCTAGGGTACACTATCCTATAAGAAATCGTTCATGCGTTTATAAGTAAGAGGTTCAGCTTATTAGGAATGACTGGCGAGCAAGAAGTTGTGGGTTCAAATCTAACCTGTTACTTTATGAGAGTTTCTGTTCGTAATTTACGCTACCCTACGTTTTTTAATGTGTCGCACATCGTCAGCCATAGCAAACCACAGCTGGATATAAATTAAGCTCTCCAATCGCACGCCACCTAACTCGATCTTCGGCTAGTCTTATCTATGTAGCTACTATCAGTCATCATGTAAAGATTGTCGTTCTACCTAGCCTCCTAAACGTTTTTACTGATAAAATAGCCAGTCGTGTCCATAAACTGTTAAAAACTCTTTTTTTATCTTCCAATTCAATAATCAATGTCATTATCTGCCTAGCCTTTTCCCGACTATGTTGGGGTCGGCTTCCAGTCTAACCCGATGCAGCTGAATACCAGTATTTTACACGGAGCGACTGCCTATCTGACCTCCACAACCCAGTTACTGGATAATACGATACCCCTTGGTAAGATTGGTTGTCAGACTTTCGGGCTTTTGACTACACGTAACGACTGTCAAAGATACACGAATGACAGCCGGGACCAATGGCTTAACGTGCTTTCCGAGGCACGGAGGGGTCTCGGTATGTGAAGACCCATCCACAGACCAACCGCGGCAAGCGTAGCTTAACCTGACCGATCGACCTGTGCGGCTGTTAATATTTAGCCACGGGGCCCTCTAATTCACTAATCAATGTATGATCATCATATAATTATCAGTTTATTATTCTGTTGTTGCTAAATTTAATTCTTTTTTTTTTTTTGTAAAGAAGAATCAACGCTTAGCAACCTGCTACCTGACCTGAGCATAATGTTGATGTATTACGAGGTGTAATACTGGAAACAATACCTAAACATTATTCTATTATAAACAACGATTGCCACGTTGTTTGACTTCATCTCTAACTTATGTACTTCAATCACCTCTTACTGAACCGCTCTCTAGGGAAATAACAAAATGGCAAAAAATCAAGAACCTACAAATCACGTCTGAAGCACGGTTTATAAATAAGAATTTTAGGAAGATTAGAAAAAAAAGGTAACGACAAAACGTTGCTTTTTACAACAAACATACTAAACTCGAAAAACATTCTTATTATATTACGTTGAAGGAGAAAAAACACAGGATAATAAAAATCTAGGTCTCGAAGGCCACGTTTAGCGCCACCAGCAGTTTGGGAAGTGCCTCTCATTACGCTAGATATGAATTGGGATTATACCCTTGTTCCTGTGTAAGCAGCGTTGCTTCAATCAACGTAGCTTTAATAATGATGCTGTAAGAACATTAATTTACTTGACTATGATGGCTATTTGTATTTTACAAGATGTGTGGTAATTATAAAGAAGTTGTACAGTCCTTTCACAGCAATTTTTTTACCTGATTTTGCAACACTGTGTAAATAACAGTGATCTTTATTGTTGTTGCAATAAGGTTGCTGTTGCGTTGCTGCCACTGACCAGTCTGTCAAAATCACAGTGATCTTTATTCTTGATGTAATAAGGTTGCTGATAAATGTTGCTGCTTTTAGAGATGAAATAACTGTGAATCGACTATTTACAGGCATAAAAGACATTCCAGCCTTGTCTGTGTCTGATGAAAAGAAAAAGTATTTATTTCCGCCTTGGTACAGATGTCTCTAGTGCGATTTTTTCCCGTGAAATTCTGAGTTCAGCCCTCTGGTCAGCAGAAGTGTCACTGGGTTTTGTCTTTGGAAATTCTTAGTAGCAGTCTTGTGTGTGCTTGATGGCGCGCCGTCTGTTTTGTGGGACTTGAGTAATTTGCACAATGTGAGTATATATATGTATTATACACACCCACACAGGTATATCCTTCCGTGGAATGCAGTATATAGCAATGATGGCATATTATCAAGTTTCTGGTAACGCAAGCTATTTCTAGACCTAGTTCTAAGTGTATTGGTTTCTGAGAACCAATTCTACTAAATTAATTTAACTATCACAATAGATAACACAGAGCTTGATGGGGATTTTAATTCATTAGGGTTCCAGTAACTGGCTGTACCTAATACCTTCGTCAGGTCTTGATAGACCTTAGCGTATCCCAGGGTTGAACATTAACATTTTATATTTCTATGCCCAATTACGCACGAGCACGTTTTTCCCTTGGTGATTTTTTTTCATGCACTTAATTTTCAACGTACTGCTCAGCGCCGATAGTTGAAAATCTAACAGTTTGTTTTTTAAACGCGCTGGGATGCGCTCTGTAGGATTCTCAATGCTCAGTTCAACACCGAGAGTTGAAAATCCAGTAAACGATATTTTTACGTCAGCACATCAAGCTACTACAATCTGTCAAATTTCTTTAATAGATTTTCAACTTTATTGCTAAAGCATTAGATTCAAGGTTGATTGGGAAAATTTGACAGTTTCAGGTAGCTTGATTGGCTGGCGTCTCCACGTCCAGACGTGGGCTAACCGTAACCCTGACATAGCTCCACCAGCCGGTCTAAACTGAACAAATCTCACCGAGAAAACTTGGGTGAAGTGAGCAGTCATTCTATCTGATTGACACTATAGCTCTTTTCTAAATTTATTGATAGTTTAGCTGTGCTAGCTGTGAACATCACATCGACAGACGAAAAGAATCATTAACCCCCAAAAAACCGAGGCGTTTTATAAGTTTAACGTGTGTATCTGTGTGGCTGTGTGTCTGTCTGCTCCCCCGTAACTCCCAAACGGCTGAACCGATTTTGATTATTTCTTTTATGTTTGAAAAGTTACTTGATCGAAAGTGTGCTTAGCTATTATTCAAGAAAATTGGTTCAGCTGTTTGAAGATATCAGTCGGTCGATTCTGTTAGAATCTCACCGTGAGAAGTTAGGTGAAGTGAGCTGTCATTCCATCTGATGCTATAGGGATTGACACTAATGACAGCTCACTCCACGCTCACTTCACCTAAGTTTTCACGGTGAGATGGTTACAGAATCGCACTGCAGGGGGCCTAAAAAGGCCACTTTGGCAGAATCATAAAACAATTCATATCACGCAATTTCATCTGTATGACAGTTTTGTATGGAGATTCGTAAAATGCTATAGGTACATCTTTGCCTAACCCTTCAGGGATATATAGTTGTGAAACTGTCAAAACAAACGAATTGCGTGATTATTATGAATTATTTTATGATTCTGCCAGTGGCCTTTTTAGGCCCCCAGCTCTTATCTAGTTGATGACTTGATATTATTTTCTAGAATTTAATAATTAATAGAAAATCTATAATTAAAAATGAATGGACTGTCAGTTTAAAAGTAATTACAGCAAATCATAGTGACAGGCTGAAGCCCCACAATTATGTTAGCATAGCAAATGTGTCATGATAAACGCTAGACTTTAATTACTGAAATACTGTATTTAGGTATGTAGCTTTTCAATGGCGTACGTATTCAATTTCGTATTTAAGTCGATCAAAGACACCAATTACTTTGTATGATAAAAAATATCGTAAACAAACCAGAGGGCCTAGACAAGTGGCAATCGCTTTTAATGCGTTTCGTAATTCTACAACAACTTTCAGACACAATAGAATTGACATAAGCTTTTATGTAGCTTAAGTCAGTCACATTGATTTTGAGTTTTCCATCATCGTTACCGCTAATATCAGAAGGCCAATTCTCGTAATGTAAAACGTTCAAAATCTAATCGCAGTCTCATCTCGGCGACAAACAAATGTCAAAAACTTGTCAAAAAGTGTGACAGATTGAGACTGAGATCAGACTGTGAACGATCTTAAAATTATGAGAATTACCCCACTGATCTACCAACCCGCATTCGGTTCGCTATCACCAAGAGGAGGCCTGTATCCTAGCAGTGGGAACATTGTAGGCTGATTCATAAACTACCTACTAATAGAATGTCGAATGATGAAGTGTTATTGAGTTTTTCCATTAGGACTTTCTTACTAACAGCCCGGAGTCTGGAAGTTGGCGGTGTGATACCCCTGTGCCTCGAAAAGCACGTGAAGCCGTTGGTCCTTCACCTGATCCCTCTCCGGTCGTGTCGGATTGCCGTCCCATCGGACTCCGAGAGTGAGGGAAGAGGGTGTGCACCTGTGTCTGCTCACACACTTGTGCACTATAATATCTCCCGCGCCGAAGGCTAGTCTCCGTTGAGGTTGGCCGCCGTGGCTGAAATACGGTCTGGAGGACTTAATATGGGATGAGGCCCGTTTTCGAGATATTATTAATGGCCATATTGTATTTGCACAAGTCCTCAAACTTAGTTTAAATATTTAAAGGTAATCAGGATTTATCCCAGGACCTAAAACAACATAGAATCGAGTCTGGGTTTATTACACATAAGACTTTGTTCGACTATTCTTACAATGCTCTCAAAACGGTGAAGGAAAACATCGTGTGGGAACCGGCATATCCTAGAATCAAAACTTTGAAGACAAGTGACATTCGCCAACCCGCACTGGGCCCGCGTGATGGATTATGGCGTACTCCCTTTGACAGAAAGGAGGCCTGTGTCCCAGCAGTGGGAAAATAATAGGCTGATTATGCATTCAGGATTTATCCCAGGACCTTTAACCATATAGAATCGAATTCTGAATGATTAAACAAAAGATTTCGTTTGACTAACTGTAGGTATTATTCTGTTCAATCTTATGTTTTTAATCTGAAAATCTACAGATTTTTTAATGCAATTCGTGAATGATCATTAAAAGATAAAGATCACATCCACATCACGTTAGTCATAAAACAAGAATTCTAATTTTCTGAACTAAGTTCGCTCGATAACGTCCACGCACATTAGTTTAATGAAGTGTAAGAAAAATAAAGTACCTACCTATGTTAGCAGAAATTCTTAGTAAGATGTTCATACTTACCATAAACCCAAAAACGTCTACATTCTTATGATCTAACACTATTGTCATCTCCTGTGTCAATAGAATTTTTTTAACGTATAAACAATCTATGTGGGAAGGGCATCAGGGAGATATACATAGATGGATCATAATATTCTTAGAGAATATCTAGAATAATTGATCAAATAATTTGAATAGGCCTTTGTAGATAAGTTATGATATGAACTAGGTAGTGTAGTAGTTCTAATCTGCGGGGTAATTGCATAACAAACTAACAGCAGCAATCGCATTGTGACAGTTCAACAATATTCATTGCGTTATTTATGTTGTTGAACCAACAAATTTTTCGAACATATGAAACAATGGATTACCAATATCCTTCAAAATTATTCAGAATGTCATTAAAAGTGTGTTACGCAATTAGCGTGCTGGATGGTTTTTTCATCCAACCTTCATGAAAATGTTAGAAGATAATGGCATAATTTGGAGATAAATATTATTTCATACTTAGAACTAGCTTATGCCCACATTATGCGTGAAATTTCTTGTACCCCCGACCCACAGTGTCGCATCGCATCGCTTGCTCGAGCTATTAGTACTTCGTTTTCAGTAAGCGTTATATCTTACTTTTTGCTCGTCTCCTAAAGGTCTTAGCGTGATGTTAAGTAGCCTTCCCTTAACAATTGGGGTGTCAAATGCAACTTCGTCCGCATGGCATTTCTCGTTTCGCTGACCCGAAGTTACGTATACTGCGGGCAGGCGATGTGATGCGACGGGGTGTCGCATCGCATCGCCTACCCACACTACAACTTCATTTTCGCATAGCGTCTTTTCTGACTTTTTTTGTTAAAAATTATTGAATTAGCAATCAACTAAATATTATTAAAAAAAAATATAATTAAAATGCTAATCTAACTTTTTTCCAACCCACAATTTCTGAGAACTGTTAAATTAAAAAAGGTTCATATTATTGGATTCCCGGGATTTTCCTAAAACCTCATTTAAAATTCACGTCACTTACCCACTAGACTAAACCGTAACACGCAAATACTTTCGGAGAAATCTAATTCCTTTAAAAAAAAAATAATATTAAGCTGGGACTCTCGGAAATATTAATTTCCGGCGACTTAAAAATACCGCCGCGAACCATTTCTTTAACAAAAAATATGGTGACCCCAAAAATAAATCGTGGGATTTATCCTCTCATTAATCCTCTATCTTGAGGCCCCTGTAACAATTGATTACGTCACGAAAAGATCATCTCTCGACTGTGTCCCTTTTGGACGAATGTCGTCATTTGTCTTTAAGATTTTTACCGTCATTTTCTTTTTTTAAAGACCCAGCTTAAAGTGGCGTTTGGAATTAGAACGGATTATGGTGTTCGTTGCAAATGAAGCTTCTGGTTCAGTGTCTGGGCGGAATAATCATTATGCCGAGCCACTGAAAACCAGAAGCTTCATCAACTATGGTTCATGTGTATATTATATTTGTTTACATAGTAAATCACTATTTTATTCTTTGACAGTTATAAAATGGCTAGAACACGGCAAATTGACATAGGGTGTAAATTTTCTAAATTACTGATTTCCCTGACTTTACACGTAGTAAATAAAAACTTAATATGAAGATAAATATTTTTCCTGAGGTTTTTACTTAGATAACATTGTATCATATTAAACACGTAAATGGAAAATTCTGCCAATACAAGCACACATAGTAGGTAATTACGTAGTTGTAATCATGTGTCATGTACAAACGGGTTTAGGTACCGCCCTAAGTATTGACAAGTTATTATCCCTTTCGTTTGGACCATCTTATTAGGGACTCGTTTACGTTATCTGCCCACATGATTTGCGGGAATAGATAAAAATATGTAGAATAGCGCAGGAACGATAAAAATACATGAATAGATAACATAAGCCTAGTATATCAATATTATCTTTACTTGGCAAATAGTTTCTTTAAGGCTAATGCAAATAATTGGTTGACAATAAAAATAAAGAAACAATAGGAGATAAAGAAAACTGGATCAAACAGGTGTCTAATTCCGACACTTATATCGAAAAAAAAAAGTTTAAAACCTAAAACCCGACTACTGAAACGGATGAAACAAGAAAGTACGAGTACCTTCCCGTGGTCGCATACCTACATATAACCTATGGTAGCATGCGACCACGGGAAGGTACTTTCTTGTTTTATCTTTTTCAGTAGTTAATTATTTTGGATTTCAGTAATATTTATATTATTAAAATGTGCTAGTTTAGCCCTTTCATTTGATACCCCACAAGGCACCATACCAAAATATTTATTTTTAAATTCATTACTTTATGTCCTCTAGAGGACGCCATATTAAATTAAGTGTGACGTCACATAACCTATAACCAGCGGACGATCAAGACATCATTTGTCATTTTTATAAGAACTTTTGAAATTATGAGGGAACAGATGAACATACATACCTACATATGTACATACCGGTCAAAAATCATAACCCTCCTTTTTGCTTCGCCGTAGTCGGGTATTTAGTACTTTCGATTATAGAGACGAGAACAGCACCCTCCAGAACCGTTCCCTCCGAAAGGTCACGGGAGCCCCCTTCTATGTCCGAAATGTGAATCTGCATCTAGATCTCAGACTCCCCACCATCCAGCAGTTCATGAAACGCCTCTCCAAGCGCTTCTTTGACTCTGCCATAAAGCACCCCAATCCCCTGATTGCGGCGGCCTCCCGATACACTCCCTCCCGCATAAGTAGGATTCGCCGACCAAGGCATACCCTCACTATCCCCGACGACGCCACTACCCTCCTCCAGGAGAGCAGTAAGGCCACGAGTACTCTCAGTCGACAACACAAACACAAGCTCAGACATCCGTCCTTCCGTCCTCGCCGCCGAGGCCCGTCGCGACGTCCCGCACCATCACCGTGCCCGCCCCGACCCTTGCGCGAGCGCAGCTGAGCCTGTAGTTTTAAATTCGCCCCTAAACACTAATAATAATACCGATCCAGCCTGTCCCTTGCTGTCCTCTTCCAGCGACGCCCTGAGCCGAGGTCCGAACCCCGCAGGGGGTTACCCTTAGCGCTGTCGCTTAGTTTTTAAGTTATTGTATGCCCTGGCTGGAGGCCTTAATTCGAGGCATCCACAGGAAAGTCCGGTTAAGCAGTAGCCATCCTCATAAAGGATGAACTGCGAGATGCCATAGTTAAAAAAAAAAAAAAAAAGAGACGAGAACAATTCTAATTACTTTAAACAGTTCCAGTAACAAAAGAATTTACTATACAGCCTTTACGTGACTTTGTAACTAAAATATTCCATTTTATAGTCACAAGCATCAGAGTTATGCCTTTCATTTACAGACGGTTAACTAACAAAATCGCATGAAAACGCCAGAACAAAGTTTGAATAAAATTAGCCTAGAATATTTAGCGCTACATGGCCGGGTTCACATATTTCCATGGCTTACAATAAGAGAAGAGCCTCAGTTGCTTACAACAACGCCATTTGTAAGTAAAGGCGAGTGTTAAGTTTATGTAAAAGTTTCTTCATGTTTTCTTTTAAACTCAAACAAGGTAAGTAAAGGTACTATGGTAAAGAGAAAATCGTATGGAGAACTCGTTTAGCCGGAAGAATTATAATAAAGATATTATTGTAGAATTTCAAATAAGATATACTGCTTTCTTGAACAACGATGATAGTCATACTTTATCAATCAAGGAATCGCTGGCGTGATGACTTAGGTTAAGCGCGCACTACGAATTTTAATCGTTGCGAAGAAAATTCGTCAATCTGTAAACAATACAAATGTACTAAAGTCCGCGCACTGCGGAAAAAAATCGCTTGAGAATTCGTTTGAAAATTGTGTGTTTGCGTTTTTGTTTTTTTCTAAATCGCAACGATTAAAATCGTAGTTCGCGTATAGCCTTTTTTTTTTTTTTTAAGGATGGGAAATCATCCAATGACCCCTCCCGCTCTGGGTGGAGCGGAAGGGAGTGTCAGACTCTTACTGACTAAAACCCATCCGTGTTCCTTCCTTAGCCCTTTATGTTCCGGGGCAGCGGTAACCCTTTCGGACAATCCCGCTGCCCCGGCAGAATTCGCGTGTAGCCTTAGATGTGTTTACAGGAGATTGGCCTGAGAAAGTAAAACACAAAAAAGAAAGAAAGTTATGGGGAGACCTTTGCCCAACAGTGGGCAATAAAAGAGATTATTTTTTCTTTTAGAAGTAGTTGTCATACATTTATTTTTCGTGAAATGTATGAAACCTACTGAGAGAAATATGTTTATCCTATTCCAATATACTGCTGGAGTTCCTTCACTCAAATAATATTCTATATTCAAACATCTTCGGGTATAATTTGCCGCGTAAACAGAATGTTCCACGTTTCCCAGTGGCGCGGTATTTATTTTGCTTATCTAATCGTGATGCGGCAATATGGCTGTGATCATTATTAACTCCTCGATCACTCCATCTACGAACATTTTGAATTATTCACTATTTAGTTACAATTAGATATCGGTAGATGTTCAATAAGTTTGTGTAACGTGTATTTAAGCATTCTATTTTTGGAATGAAGTTCCATAACACGGTTTGCGAGTAGATTGGTAGAAATCATCACGTTATGAAAAAGCGTTATGCAGACCTCCGTGCGACTTTTTCTCTCTCTCTGTCTCTTTCTATTATATACTAGGTGTGTTTTATTTTTAAGAGCTTTGCTCATACCGTTTGGTCTGTATACGATTTTATTTTATTAGTTTTATATTCTAACAATTTCTATTAAAGTGATTAACAGATTTCCTGAATATTCATGAAACAGATTATACCTACATATTCATCATCATGTAATCTTATACAGTCTTATTACAAGACGAGTTTTAACTTTAGACCTTGCCTAAACCTTCGAGCCAGTTAGGTACTATATTTTGAACTTTATTCCACCAAACATAAAGTTTTTAATGCAATATTGACAAATTAGACTCAGCTTGAACGCCAGTTTTTGTAATAAGAAGTTTAACTTTGACGGTGTATAGTTCGAAATTTAAAAAAGGCTCGATGGTTTAAACCTGAGTCTGAAGATAAACCTTGTTTTGTAATAATACCGATAAAGTTTTGCACGCGTCTAGTTAGGTAATGATATTCGCCTACCATATTAATCCTATTAATCAATTCGTAACGTAGTTTCATTAACTTGACTGAAATGCAAAAAAAACGTAGACTACAATTTTTTTTTTTTACTTCAATACACTGTCGTAAATTATTGTGCGTGACTCTACACAATCATAATATAAACCACGGTTATAATAAATAATGTGATTTCCATGATTTATTGTACTTCAACATAAAACGGCATTATCATCTATAGTCCCAAGAAAACCTTTTTCTGAACTATAGCAAACCTTTTGTGCCATATTTGAGCCTGTAAATAACCACACGAAGCCCAAATCTCACTATTTTTATTCGACACATTTACTAAAGTTTCCTTCGGAGGAACGCTCAGTTGCCTTGAAAGTTTAAATGTAACCAAACTTTTGTATTTATTATATTACGATGTCTGAAACATTTTCTTCACATTATTAAAATGTCAGAATGCTTTTTATGAAACAGCGTGCGTCATATGAATGTAGCTATCAATGGAATGAATGTAATTTCTGTGCTAATTAAAAAAAAAAAAAAATGAGCAAGTCATACTTAACAATAATATTAATACCTAATAAATAATATGTTATCACTGATACCATAAAAAAGTCTAGTCTATGTATTCAAAAAATGTACATCAGGTATAGTAAACATTTTTCCATTAAAACTTTGCCAAGTCAATTTTGTACATATTGTGTTAAAACCTATTTCTGAACAATTGTAGAGGAAGTAGAGCATTACATACCTACAACAAAAATAAGAACTTGTAATATTTTTGCAGTACGTACGTAACTTGGTAGGTATCTAACTTACATGAATATTGGCCAACCTCATCACTGGTTCACCGAAATTGCTGTTTTCATTCACTGAACATAGTCTGATCTAGCATCGTAATTTATGCGCATGCATAAAATGAAAAAAAAATTCCCCACATATTTATTATGTGTCACCATACCTCATTCCAAAACAAAATTCAATGAATATTTTGATATTGCAAAGTAAGCAAATAATAACTAATACCTAATTAATTAATAAAAATAACAAAATTAAATCTTAACTTAACTAAAACTATAAGTACAGAAACTAAAATATAGCGACTAAAAATTTGTCCGTATCGCTGTCGACTGGTAATGTACCCAAGAGACTGGCGGCATTACCACGTTGTATGGCAATGCTTAGCCTTTCGCCAAGGTAAAAGTTAGCCCTTGGGTCACGGGAAGTGTCAATCAGCCGTTTTGAAATTTGCTTAAAATCATGAGCACTGGGACGTATATAAACGTATTGCAAAATATGAGCCATTACATAAATATATTATGAGCCTTAAAAAAAGTGTTACTAGCTTTAATAAGTTACGTAAATCATAAGGTTTTGGTTGATAAAACGCTTATGGAATTTAGAAAAAATACCTCTCAGAAAACTTCAAAATTGAGAGAAACCGTATCACGCTACTTCAAACGAGCACATTGAGAGGACTTCATTATCCTTCGTGTTTCAAGCAATGCGCTAAACCTATTTCATATTATCTAGACTTAAAATCTGAACGGTACCTAACTACCGCGACTAGTATTAGAACTACTTGAAATTCTGCTTGAACCGTTTATGGACATGAAGGGAAGTTAATAATTGATAAGGTACTACAAAACATGGCAAAATATATCTAGATTTTTTTAACCTTAAGTTCTGCTGGTTTTCCAGTTTTCAGATTTACCTACTCCTAAATATATTTTCTCAAATTAAAACCCACCTATAAGAACGCTTTTCATAAGAAATGAAGGCATAATCCCTACTCCAAACAATTCATTAATAACGTCCGTACAATAAGCTTTTTCTTAGTCCTCGCAGAAATGAAAGAAAAGCATCGCAAGATAGATCACTTGTCCGCAGCATTCCATCCACACTTACCTCCCCGTGATTAATGAAGCCATGTCTATGCGCCAGTTCGTGGGCCCTCTCTGGGCCACTGGGGACGAACACCGCGAACTGGTGATGGTACAGCGGCACACAGACGTCCAACACTGTCAGTACCACGACCACGTAAGCTAACATCGCGCAAGCCGCGCATCGCACGCTACTACCTAACTAAATCCCGAACCACCAACCGAATCATTATAAGTCTCAACACTCGCGAGATGTAATTTTTATTCGTTCAAGCGACGTCCGTTCTGTACGACGTCTTCACGAAGACTGGCTCCGCGTGACTGAAGGTCTTTTGGTCTGTTTTTGTTGGGCGCATGCGCGAAAGTTGGCGCCCTTTCTTAGTCCACTCTACCCGAACGTATTGTGTGTAGCGTCAATTGTCTTGAATAACTAATTGGTTTGCATCGATGTGCGTACTTTAACGAGGTGAGATTAAACTAATCTCTTATCTCTTAAATATCTAACATTTTTGCTTTATAAATCGAAATGTCCTGGATCTTAAACTCCAATAATGAGATTAGAATCTGAGGGGCAATTCTCGTAATTTTAAGAACGTTCACAGTCTGATCTCAGTCTCAATCTTTCAAAAATACCTTTAAATTCCCTACATTTTGACATTTGTTTGTCGCCGAGATGAGATTGCGACTGGATTTTGAACGTTGTAAATTACGAGAATTGGCCTTCTGATGTTAGCTTCATTTAAAAGTGCGCTATTATCTAAGATCACTGCCCACTATAAAGTGTAAGTCAGATGTTGCACTGAATTACAGCGAGCGAAATGGTGACATAAGACAACAGTGTTGCACAATTACATAGTATTAGCACAGTTGTGGTATTTCGAGAGAACCTACAAGTACTATTAAACTTAGAAGTGGTATAGTAAACTGAGTAAACTCAAGTTTCGCTCCATGTAACAGTAGATATGTCTCTATGTATTAGTATTGTGTACACTAAAATAATTTTGGTATGGACCTAGGCCAATGTGTAGGGCGCTGTCACCCTTCGGAGCGATAGTTCGTGAGTTCGATATCATCTGCCTGACCGAGTACCTATTGCTATTTACATGAACGCATTTCTAGACAAAGTATGTTCAGTTCAGCTGGAAGGGTTACCGATATATATATTTATAAGTACAATATTATGGATACGATAACGAAATGTATATGTCGCAGCCAACTGGTTAAATTAGCCGTTTAGTTAACTGCCTGGCCTTTAGAAGCAGTGCTCGCCTCGCTTCGCTCTCTCGGCTCGCACGCGGTTGATCACAGTTCTAACCTAACCTAACCCATTTGGTCGGGGTGCCCTGCCTTAGTTACTGCGACCAATTCGGCTCGCGCGTGATTGGTTATAGACTTCCAACCTAAACTGTAATTGAATATTATTCAGGCCGTTAGTTGAACGGCCGCCGTTTAGTTAAAAGGTTAGGCGGTTAACTGAACGGCTAATTTAACCAGTTGGCTGCGACATATACAACAAGGTGCTCCATACGAGAAAGCCTATACTTCATAGTAATAAAACCTCAATGTCGCTACCAAGCAAAAATACTGCAACACTTGTGCAAGATATGCACCATAACATTATTGTAACAAGAGTCTGCAAGACTTGGCTCAACTTGCAACTTGTCGGTGTCTCGAAGTGCAAGGCTTTGTGAAACCAGTGTGGGATGCGAAACTTATACAAATACGATATGAGTGCAAGTAAAACATAATAAAATTACCAGGAAGTTGGCATTATGACACGAGCATAGGGTACGTGGTTATACAGTTCGACAGCTGCAACATTTCCTTAGGCTTATTGCTCTTTGGTTGACTGATTTTCCCAGAGTAACCAGCAGAATAGCTGGGCAACGGGATTAATCGTTTTAAAAATAAAATAAAAATGATGAAGTTTAAATATTTTATTTCTGGTTTATTTTTATTTTGTCGACCCGACTGTAAATTCGAAACTTTAATATTTTATCAAAATGAAAAAATAAAGAATTCATACGTCGTTATTCTCACAGAAAACAATCACTTTATTCACTCGATCACACTGTCTTTCCCAAGGCTAAGTTTCACCGATATTTGACATACAACGTAGGTAAAGTGTACCAGTAAGATAGCTTATTGTGTTCAACTGTGTGTGACGTCATAACTGATCTCCTTTACGACGGATAACAAGGTTCTATGAGCCTTTGAAACGTTCACAACCTATCGGCTGAGAATGTTATAGTGTTACTGATATTGGATATTGAAATAAGTAATATGAAGTCGATTTTTTTTTTGCTGTTCTGGGCCTTTTGGCGCAGCCGTGAGGCACACTTTCCTGCTAATTTCTTACATCGGACTTTACACTTTTTATTTGATATTTATGTTTTGTTTTTATCTGATGTATGTATTATGTGTATTATGTGCCTTCTAGTCTGCGCTAAATAAATGTATTGTCTCTCTTTCTTTCTTTCGATAAATAAGTAAGTAGGTACTTACTGTAATACTAAATACTTATCCAATTCTATCTTGAAGCTGTTTTTTCAATTATTTTTAAACTTGGCGCTGTTATATGGGAAAGGATATCATTGATATCGTACCCAAAAGTTAAAGTAACAGGCTTAGGACTAAAAACAAGCAAATCAATAACTGTTTGCGTCTTTAAACAAATCTCCAAAATATTGTTGGCAAAAATATGATTTTTGATACTTTCAAACGCAAATAGCAATCAGGGGGTTAATTGTAGATCAATATAGTAGTACAGTTAAAATATGTTTGGGATGTTATATTCAATTTAAAATTTGGTATATTTTAAATATTAAGGTTTACTTGTTTTAAAAATATGATTTTTGGCATTTTTAATCCCAAATAGCAGCCAGGGGGTTAATTGCAGAATTACGCTGTAATAGTAAAAAATAATTTAGATGTTATTTCCCAAAAGAAAGAGTACTTTTTTCTGGCCGGCACTTTAATTTTTGTTATCAAATATTCGAAACTTGAATAGGAAGTGTCAGTTTCATTCCTTTCAAGAAAACTGAACGCGATCAGCATAATATCTAAACCGCATTCAAGAGCTGTCAGTGTCATCATTGTTGTGGAATATTGACACTGACGGCACATGAACGTAGTTTAGATTTTCATAAATCCTTACATTGGAGCTGATTATCGGAAAATACTAATAAAAATAATATAACATTATGTGTGACTCAATTGCTTGCGGTAAGGCTAGCATTGTATTCGTGAATCATACGCCGCCGCCGTCTGGCTCTAAATGTACCCACAAGCAACCACTCACCCCTATTTAATCCAATACATTTAGATAAGCAAATAGTTCTATCATCACAAAGCACTTATTACGTCATCAGTGTCCCAACACTCCCACCAGATGGCAGGGTGTCGGCTCGTATAATGGCCTTTTGGAAAAATATTAAATTACGCTCGCAATTAAGAGGGCCGCGATTTGTGAGCGACACACTTTGAATAACAATGTCGATGGGACACCTCGGAAACAATTATAAGACTAAGTTTAAGCTGCGGCTTTGCTCGTGACGTGTCGGCAATTCTGGTTTATATCGTGCGACAGAATAAACGCAAGTTCTGAAAGTAATTTGTTTTTAATCAATTTCAGACATAAATATACGTGTTTATTTTTGTGTTGGTTCTAGAAATAATTATGTGTTTACAACTTGCAAACGCCAAAAAAAATATTTGGAAAAAGATATTCATTTTAAAAATAATCTTGGATTTTATAGGTATAACTTAAAATTATGGTGTCGAACTTGCACATATGCTGTAACACGTTGTATTTAAGAAGGCTTCTAACGTATGACCCTTGAGTTCTGCTAACGTGTGTATGGGCTTAAGAAGTGCATTAGAAGAGCCTTCACGGCGATATTAACTGGCTTGCCTGTCTTGCTGACTGGATAATCTGTTTAATGCTTTAAGAGCTACTATCGACATAACACTATCACCATCACACTTAGTAAATGTACAGGAGCATGCTGAAACCTGCAGTCTTGTATTCTCTAGTAGTCCAGTAGAAAAGAATATAACCAAATTATAAAGTCAGTATTTCAATGTCAATTGCAGTACTCTTAACATTTGTTTCTACATAAATGTGGTCTAAACGCGCGTGCTATGAAAAAGCCAACACACAAAAGGTATTTTTTTTCCTACAAAATTAAAACCTAACCTTCAATGTTTTACTTAGAAGAAGTTATAGAAATGAGACGATGACGTCATCGTATGTGTACAATAAGTATGTTAAGCATGCGTAAATAGGACAGGCCCACTTGCACCACATACAAAAAGCGCTTAGTGCTAGACACAGAATAAAAATAAAATGTTATGTAATTTAATATTAAGTTTTAATTCCACCAAACCATGTTTTTGGCTAAATTGGATTTAAATATGTCACATTGGTCTACTAGCGCTACTGCTGAGCATGAGGTCCTGGGGCTGCAGTCTTGACATTCATAGCGATCGCTTTACCACCGAATTCGGTCGCAAAGTCCTATGGATCCGGATGTAGCGATATTTGGTAGTCTCGACTCTCAAAGTCATCGATTGTCATCGGTATTTTATCGACCTTGTCGCAAACTTTCCGATTTTCTTAAAATTTACGAAAATATTTTGCGAGCATTTTTGACAGCCCGCAAAGTGAATCGTTATCATTGTAAACTTATAATTTTGAGGGTGTTTTGCGTTTGTCGTAAGCATCGTTACGGCAAGCGATTATTTTCGGTATCATTTAGCGATCGGTAGTTTGCGACAGCGTCGTTATCTATGTCGAGACTGCAGGGGCTGGGTTTGATTCCCGGGTCACACAAAGTGTAATTAGGTTTTTCCATTTGGAATTACTCAGTAGCAGCCTGGAGTCTGCATTTGAGCCCGGTTGATAGCAATAGGCTAACGAAATGTGGGTGCACTATAAGTACACGTCTATCCAACCATTTGGGGAATACATGCGTGATGTTATGTTAGGTATGTATGTGAAACTAATATTTAATTTGCATATTGTAATGGATTTCTGCAAAGTAACGCATGATTCCATAAATTATCACATAATCAAAACGTAATTCTGATTCCGTCAACATCAAACACTTGACAAAATAGAACCATGTTTTAAATTCGTGAAGCGCTAAATGTATTTACTAATTAGTTTGTGTAGAGCAAGCGAGCCTAAAGTTATGATAAATGATAAATGATAAATGATTTATTTTCTGTAAGTAGGTTTGTACAAACACTTTTACACGTCAATCATATTTTTTAAAACTAGATGAGGTCGGCGTTTCCTATCTGACTATTCTGAGAAGAAAGGCCGAAACAAACTCAGAGGTCACAGTCTCTTTTAAAGTCCAGACATAATCTTGGTCAGATCATGTGAAGACCATGTAGATTGGTGTCTGAAATGGTCTTTTGAGGAAAGAACCACACAGATTGAGCGGACCTGTCCAGTCAGTGCACGCATTTGTCAAAAATCGTGCAGCTCAACTCAGAAGTTGAGGAGCTCAACGATTCGACGAACAATACCAAAGAAAGGACATTTGGGTAGGCCGCGTAATGTACTCAAACTGCCAGATCATGATTAAAACTAACTAAGAAGGAAAACAGTAAAAAAAGAAGAAATGACCCACATAGTCCCCACATTCAAAACAATTAAATAAAAAAAATAAAAAATACTTTACAAAGTAAATATTCATGTCATTGTATATATAAAAATCATCAATGTCAAAGTGTATATAAAAATTTGGGCATAATCTTTGAGGGCCATGTAGATTGGTGTCTGAAATGGTATTTTGAGGAAATAACCACACAGATTGAGAGGACCTGTCCAGTCAGTGCACGCATTTGTCAGAACCGTGCAGCTCAACTCAGAACTTAAGGAGCACAACGATTCGACGAACAATACCAAAAACAGGACATTTGGGTAGGCCGCATAAACTACTCAAACTGCCAGACCATGATTAAAACTGAAACAATGACCCACATAGTCCTCACATTCACAATAATTAAAATAATATAATACTTTATACAGTAAATGTACATGTCATTGTTAAAGAAAAATATATATTTCGAAAAAAAAAAAATAAAGTGTAAAATAGCAAAATGAAAAAAATAAAAACAACAATTACAGTCTAAACCTATTGGAGCAGCTCAATCCCAAGCCTTTTTGTCCTCAATACAGTCTTTTACAGTATAATAGGCTTTCTGGCATAGTTTTCGCTTTATAAAAGATTTGAATTTATTAAGGCTTAGTTCTTGAATGTGACTAGGAAGTTTATTATAAAAACGTATACATTGGCATCTAAACGACCCACCTATTTTCTTGAGCCTTGTTGTAGGAACAACAAATTTGTGTTTGTTCCTAGTATTTATGTTATGGATGTCACTGTATTTTTTAAACAGATTAATATTTTTATGTGCATACAAAAGATTATCATAAATGTACTGAGAAGGCACAGTCATTATATTAATCTCTTTAAATTTGTCTCTGAGGGAGTGTCTGGGACTTAATTTATAAATGGAACGAATTGCCCTTTTTTGTAAAATAAAAATTGTCTGAATATCGGCGGCATTTCCCCACAACAGAATACCGTACGACATCACACTATGAAAATAACTAAAGTAAACTAAACGGGCTGTCTCTAAATCAGTTAAATCACGAATTTTCCTAACGGCGTATGCTGCAGAGCTAAGCTTTTTTGACATTTTATCTATTTGGGGGCCCCATTGAAGCTTGGCATCCAAAGTTATGCCTAAGAATACTGTGGTATCTTCGGGTTTCAACTCTTCATCCTTAATGAGAACACTAGTTTCTACTTGTCTAACGTGGGGTATCGTAAACTTAATACATTTCGTTTTTTTTTTCGTTAAGAAGTAGGTTATTGACATTAAACCAGTGAACTACTTCTGCAAGGGCGCTATTTACATTATCAGTAACCAGCTGCTGACGTTTGAGTTTAAATAAAAGTGAAGTATCATCTGCAAACAACACTATATCATGTTTATCCCTTATGAGGTAAGGCAAGTCATTTATATAAATAATAAATAAAAATGGGCCAAGAATTGAGCCCTGGGGGACCCCCATTCTTACTACAGATCCGGGTGACCTTGTTCCGTTAACATCAACTCTCTGAATCCTATCACTTAAGTAAGAAGTAAGAAGATCCAGAGAGGCGTTCCGGATTCCGTAGTGGTGCAGTTTCCTGATTAAAGTTTCATGAAGAACACAATCGAATGCCTTGGACAAATCGCAAAAGACGCCCAAAGCATCGCACTTGTCCTCCCATGCATTATAAATATGTCCTAAAAGTTCAACTCCGGCATCAGTAGTTGAACGACCCCTTGCAAAACCGAACTGTTTGTAATGCAGTAATTTATTTTTATTAAAAAAACTTTGCAATTGAATTAAAATAAGTTTTTCAAAAATTTTACTAAAGGTAAGTAGTACTGAAATTGGTCTATAATTAGTAGGGTCTGATGTACTACCCGATTTAAACAACGGTATTATTTTACTGTTTTTCATAAGATCAGGAAACTCACCACGGTCAATACAATTATTAAATATAACAGCTAAAGTAGGTGCTACAATGTTTATAATCGACTTAGCAACATCCACAGAATTACCCCATAGATCTGCGGTCTTTTTTACATTTAACGTGTGAAAGGTTTTAATTATATCTTTACAGGTTACATACTGGAAGTGAAATTCAGAATCACAAACTGGAACGTTTTCTTTAAGTAAAGACTCTGCAGCAGTGGGTGATGAGTTCAGAGATTTAGTAGTTGATACGGGAATCTCTGCAAAAAATTTTTCAAAGGCCGCTGCAACTTGAGAATCTGATTTAATTATATTGTCATCAATAGCAAGGCTGTAGTCACTACTTCGGTTGGATGACCTTCCTGTTTCGCTATTAATGACATTCCAAGTCATTTTGATAATGTTACTACTATTTTTAATTTTTGAACTCAAATAACGTGATTTGGCAATACTACAAACTTTTTTAAATATTTTAGAATAATTCTTAACATACAAATTAAATTCAGCAGTGTTTATACAAATCCGTTCTTCATATAATTCATAAAGTCGTTTTCTACTTTTATGTATACCGATGGTGGCCCAGTCACCGAAGGAAGCGTTACTATTAATTGATAATGTCTTTGGAATGAATGTGTTATCAAATTGTGTGCAATACATATTAAAAAAATCATTATATTGTTGATTAGGGTCATCATTAGTCAACAAAAGTGGTAATTTACTCAAGAGTTTGGTTTTAAATGTTTCCAAGCGATTAGTTGTTTTTGGGTTAACAGTGATATCTTTTTTAGTAACTTTTTTGTTTTGATTTGGAATAGTGATCAATTGTCCGCAATGATCTGAGTCTATTAAGTTAATAATTTCTTTGTGGGTTGGACTAACATCTGTATAAATGTTATCTAGGCATGTGGCACTAGTAGGAGTTATTCTAGTGGGCTCCAAAAATTGGTTAGCAAGATTGTATGACTGAAACAAACTTATAATTTTAGTACTTAACCCAGAATTTTCTAACAAATTAACATTAAAATCACCACAAGTGATGATGGACTTGTTTGTATTACAGATTTTGTGCATAGGTTACTATTCCGTCATTCTACATTTTTAAGCCCGGGATGGCTAGCAGAGTTCATGTTCATTCATGAATTGCACCAGAGACGGAATTTCTGATGACTGAATATCAGTTTGAAAACTTATACAAACGTGCAGAAAATAAATATTTCTGGAACAGATGTAGATCTTAACTGGGAATGTTAAACCTATATTGTTTCTTATCTTATAGGTCGCCCATATATCTGTCAGAGGATGTAGTCACCTATGCATTGTAATAAATCTACTGTCCAAACTATTACTTCGAACTTTAAGGGGTTTATTTTTATAAAGGATGATTAAAGTTAAGTGACGTTCAAACGTCAACAATGTACGGTTAAACAGTCGCTAATCACTATTTAACTTTAAGCATCGTTTATGAATAGACGGGTCAAACTAACATACATACCCCTTACACTTACTGCGCATACGTTTAAACCTTCAAACGTCACTTAACTTTAATCATCCATACTTCCATAAGTTCCATTCTAATATTAGCCTTATCACTGAAATACATTATTCGGTTCATCTAACTAAGGGCCAATTTCACCAATGAAACTGAACGCGAACAGTACACCTAAACCGTGTTCAAGAGCTGTCAGTGCCATCGTTGTTGGCGAATACTGAGACTGACAGCTCTGGAACACAATTAACATATGCAGAAGGCCAATTCTCGTAATTAAAACGTTCAAAATCTAGTTGCCATCTCATCTCAGCGACAATCAATGTCAAAAATTGACAAAAATGTAAGGAAAATACAGGTATTTTTGACAGATTGAGACTGAGATCAGACTGTGGATGTTCTTAAAATTACGAGAATTACCCCTCCGATTGCGGTTAGTTACATTGGTAAAATCAGCTTAAAGATTGACCCATTTAGCAACACATTAAGAAACCTAATAGATACGTCTGTTACCGTTCACTGTAGCTCAAACTTTTCCTTAGTTTACTTTAGCAGTCTTTTTAAAACATGACTTTTAAAGCGTCGGTGAGTTCAAAACTCCAAGTCGGGGTATTCAATTGGAAGTGGGCAGAGAAATTCAAATGCCCTATTTGTTTTACGAACTTGCCAAGTTAAAGTACGCGGTATGAAGTTGTTCTAGAAACTGCTAGAGAACAGAGGTACCTACTCTCGGCAATGAGGAACGAATAAACACGTTTAGTTGTTGCCAGTTCACAGTTCTCTGCGCTATATTGCTTTTCAATTATTTTCGCGGGATCAGCTGAATTTTGGCAATAGCGTCGGTCTGTTGGATCATGTGGAGTTGGTATTAGAAAATAGTGCTCGACTCATACCGCCCGTCTATCAAACAAAAAGTTTGTACAGAAAATAATCCTTTGTTCGCTTCAGCTCGATGATGAAGATAAATAAACTATTACCTATTATTTACCGGTCTAAATATATGTAATTTTATAATCAACCCTGCTTCAAAAATTTTACTATTCAGCAGGATCACTCAGTTACCCCATTTATGCATAAAATCTGGTGCTAGAAACTGTATTTTTGTGAGTAAAGAATACAATTTATTTATTTTAACTTACCTTCCGATATCAAAGTACTTTTATAATGTGTCCTTTTACTTTTACAACCTGCTGACTTAGATTATATTTAGTCTAACCCACAGTCACTCCAGAACCACAGTTTGTAAAAAATAGAACAACATAAGTGTTATTAAAAAATGAGTAGGTATGTCGATAATTACTGCCTCCACATTGTAGAGTGTGCGTAAAAATTGTATTCAAATAGGGCAAACAAATATTAATATCATAATACAAGATGTAATATCAAAAATAACCGAGAGAGTACCTAATGTATGAAGCTGTCTGTACATTATTACAATCAGGAAGGGCGCTACTACCGACTGCCACATTACACAGTTGAATAAACTATGTGGTATACAGGCAAACATATTCATGTTTAGAGAGAAAGATAGATAAAACATTTATTCAGTGCACACAAAAGACCATAGCACAACACACAAAAGCACAATTAAATTACATTAATATATAACAACAAGGTGCCAATATACAAAAAGAAAAACATACTTAGGGCAGATTTTCCAATAGTCACGGTTCCCAATAGGTCGTGGGTTTGAACTCAGACAGGCGCTTTACTTTGTGTAATTTGTTTCATCACCACTGCTCTCAAAACTTACATCGTGCGGAAACTGACATGTCCTAAAACCATAAAATTCGACGACATGTGACATCCACCAACTCGGCCCGCATGGTGGATATGGCCGACTCCCTCTGATAAACCTGTGTCCTAACAGTGGGAACACTATAGGCTGATGATTATGCTGCCTGTATTATAAATATGCTTGTTCGACCATACAAAGTGGCAGTCAAAAGCAAAGCGTATCATGTGACCCAGCGTAATATCTCTGCTTCATAATATTACTCGTAACAATAACTAGCTAGATTGTAACCTATACCCGACCCACACAATAACGATACACTATCGCATTCCCTCTGAAGACAATATCACATAGCATTATACTTAGGAATCGAAATGCAATGCTGAATCAGTATTAATAAGCTATAGAGCGCTTTACACATAGTACCTACCATAACTCAATTTCATGTTATTTTAGAAGTTGCCCTGAAATGTGAATTTGCGACAATCGTTCGAATATCGTACGCATAAAATAATTTATTTATTTTAAAACCAATCGCAAAAAAGGGAAATATGTTGGCCAATTGCGTACTTTACGGCCTTTGATATACTAACCAATATTGAAGTGCAACACATTATGAGGTTACCATAATTTGCCTATGTATATGTCGCAGCCAACTGGTTAAATTAGCTGTTCAGTTATTTGCCTGGCCTTTAGAACCAATCACCTTAGTAACGTAAATACAGACAGTGTCTAAAAAATCATCTTGTGTAGAAGCGCTAGAATGAGGCTTTGCTTCGGGCGCAGTTTTATGTTGGCACGGCTCTGCATAAAGGTAATCTTTTATGTATTTTAAAATTGGTCGTCCGACCATTTTAGTACTAAAATTGGAGTAGAAATGTTGTTTAATACCTGTGTAATCCACGTCCCGTTAGCGCGCTCTATAGCTCATAAATACTGCAACCCATCAACACATCAACCCTGAATTACTTGAACATCCCCGTGATATAATTGAACCGACAAAGTGCCATTGTTAACCCTATAATACGGTCTAAGCTAAATGAGACTATAATGGGCCAAGTTAACAATAGAAATAGCTCAATGGCCTTATAATGAATTGTTATAGAGCCTCGTTCGTAAGAAATCCCGTTGAATAAGGCACCTACGTCTTGAATGGAGAGATTTTATAGATCCGGTGTGGCTGTATTGTTAGTATGAATAGCAGTCATTATCGAAAGATATCCACTTCGTGAATTGTGTTTGAATAAAATTTTGTAAGCCATTGTTGGGTTGCAGTTTAATTTCGAGGTTTGGGATTAGGATGATAAAGTTTATACTGAATGAGTTTGCCTGTTACGGTTTATTCGAAGCGGTAAATTAAGTCATACTTGAATTATTTTCTTGTTTTCCTTCTTTCTTTTGTAATTTTTCTTTTATTTGAAACTAATGTCTCGATTATAGTCATCCTCGTGTTGATATAATATTCGTGATGTTGTTATATCTCACTAAGGAGTTCAAGGAGAGAGAATAATCAAGTATGGCTGATCATTACAAAGTTCATGAAAAACGTAAAAAAATGGAATTGGTTTCAGAATCTAGTTCGGACGTCAATCAGATTATATTTCTATCATGATATTGGAATTCTAGCTGAATCAATTTATCGTACTTAAAAATGCTCAAAATCTAATTTAGATGTAATATCCATATCGTAAATATCAGAAATATTGTTATAATATAAAAACAAAACACTGAGGATCGTTATGTTAAGTCACGCTGCTATTTATCACATAAATAACTAGTGTAGCTATAATTTAATTATTTATCTCTTAGTAGCTGTTACGGCCCCGCCGCCGCAAGATGGCGCACGGCGGGACTTTCTGCGACCATGCCTGCGGAGCCGTGCCGTGAGCGTGCCGCGACTCCACTTCGCGCCGCCAGGTGCGCCAGTCGTCGTCTCGCCATCACTTTGCGGACACGTCGCTCAAGTACAGCTCAGATAATTTTATAAATATAAAGAAATTTAGAACCTTTATAATAATACAGATATAAACCAACACCGTCCATTATTATTATTTCGAAGCATAACACAGCGGCAACAGCCGAAACAGTAGCCTTTTCCAGATAGGAACATAAAGACATGAAAAATACCTAAAAACATTTTACAAACACCCTTACAAATATACCGTAACCTTAATACTGTGAACATGTTACAATAACCATTGTCTACGAAACATTAACATGTTGTACGGGTCGCTACGATGTGCTACGAGGTGCTACGAGATGCTACGATCTGCTACGAGGGGCTACGACACTTCGACGCAATGATTATTTTGTGTGATATTTAGTTGTAAAGGGAAAATGGAAGTAACTATAATATATATAACTTCATTCAGAATTCACACTAAAATAGAAATAAAACAAAAATTCTCAGAAAAAAATTATAATGAGATAGATATTCTAAATTTCTCCATCGCAAATAACAAACTGCTCATGGCGTATTACATGAAGAAACTTGTTAAATAATACTTAATGTATAAACCAGACCAGAAAGTCTATTTTGTAAAAAATCTCACTGTGAAAACATAGAAAGAAAGAAAAAAAGTCAAAGTCAAAGTCAAAACGTTAACGTCAACTTGAACTGAGCCGTCATTCGACCTGATGCTAGGGATTGACATTATTGACATCTCACTTCAATTCACTGGAGATTTTTACATAACTGATCGTCTATTTAACTTATGAGTTTTAGAATGTTATATGGAGATGAAAGAAAACCTAATTTCATCGTGCCACACGTCATCATCATCATTTCAGCCGAAAGACGTCCACTGCTGGACATAGGCCTCCCCAAGCACCGCCACTTCGACCGACTCTGTGCTTCTCGCATCGAACGTGTTCCTGCAGCCATCACAAGGTCGTCGGTCCACCTTGTGGGAGGCCTTCCAACGCTACGTCTTCCGGTACGCGGTCGCCACTCCAGAACCTTTCGGCCCCATCGAGCATCTGTTCTGCGAGCAATGTGTCCTGCCCACTGCCACTTATGTTTGGCAATTCTTCGGGCTATGTCGGTTACCTTGGTTCTCCTGCTGATCTCTTTATTTCTGATTCGATCACGCAGGGAATCTTCAAGCATACTCGTAGCTGTCTCCATTGCCCTTTGGGACAAAAGGTTATTTATTGTTTAATCTAACAATATAAACGACACAAAAGACGAACCGACAACGATCCACGCCTCATAAACGTCATGTAAGCACTTATAACCCACGAAAGTATTTCCACGTCTCTGCGACGTATCTACATTCCTTTTCGCACTTAACCCTTAAACGCGGCGATAAAACTAAAGCGTATATACGCTAACCGAACGTTGGTATTTCGTTGTACGTCATTTAGACGCAATAAAATTCTGAGTAACGAACATTATGGGGTTTCTTTTGTCGTCTGATTTATGTTATGGGCTATTTTGTGCATGCTTTCTCTGAGATCGTTTGAGTGTATGAAATAATGATGGTGGGAGACTTTGTACACTCATAACAAAAATTATAATGATGGTAGGACACTTTGTACACTCATAGACAAAAATTCCTACTGCCCTAGCATGATCCTTCAATTGGAGATTCAGTAAATATCAGTTGTTTAAACGCACGGTCGCACGAGCGACGATATCTAAATATGTACGAGTATTAACATCTTAAACGAAAGTATTATGAAGTATGTTATTAAGTATTTACGTATGAATTTTTTGCTAAAAACTAAAGAAACAGACACAGTAAACAGAAAAATTAACAGACAGACAAATTAAAGGATGATTTCCACCAAACGGCTCGCAGCGCATCGGATCGGAAAGGATACGAACGGATGCGGCTACAGCCGATCGCGTCCGGCAGCATGTCGACACATAGGATCGGCTCCGTACCGTCGCTTGCGAACGTATCCGTTTCTGCGCCTAGTCAAATAGTTTCATTCCTGCCATGTTGACGTGTTCTAATTTTTTAAAGTGGTTGAAGTTGACGTAGTATTGTTGGCTATTGCATTAGAAAAAGACGAAAATAATCATAAAACACAGAAGAGGTAAAGAAAAATTTAGACGACAGCCGAAAGGATTCAATTGGATACGACGACAGGCGAACGGAGCCGATCGCGCGTCGCATCATACTTTCGAGTACGATCGCTGTGCGCGGCTTGGTAATATAGACTTTAAATACTGTGTACACGATTTAATATCGTTTAAAGATTGTAAAATCCGACTTGGTGGAAATCATCCTTAACTGTTTACAAAAATATTAGGTACTTAATGACGTCACATATATACACCCTTCTATTTCCAAAGGGCAACACGCCCTACCGATTTCTCGCTTTGGTAACATAAACCTGTGACCGCGGTCGAATTTCAGAAGCACTACCCGAAACTCTTTTTTTACCATTTTTTATTCCCTGAGGTACATATATTGTTGTTTAAGCAAAACAACTGGCTCCCAGTTCGGATATAGTCGTCACAGATTCGGAAATTGTCAAGAGTTATATCACCCTTGGGCAATATTCAATTAGCGGACGGATTGCAAGCGCCTGGTTCACTGTTTGCCTGCTTCAATCGCTGAAAGTGGCGATTGAAGTGTTATACAGTCTAGCGTCGAAGCGCTCGAGCGGATGGATAGTGAAATGCGTATAGAAATTAAAGTTCTGAAAAAGATTGGTAATTGTTGTCGAGTATGATTGGAGGCAGTTTTACAATAGATGTTAGAAAACTGAAGAGTCGAGTACTAAACAAGTGAATTAGATTTATTGACATCACTTTTGGAAACAAGCATTTCATTTCTTGGTTTTGGTAACATTACTACTTCTATACTTCCCAGGAAATGTCTTCCTACTTTCACAAACTGAAGAAACTTTTATGGACGGCCGTAAATCGTGATACAACATCCGTTTATATTTTGACTTCGATAAGTAATGTCTGAAAATATTATTTTCGCTATCAATTTGGTCAGTCAGTGGTAACAGTGGTAACAGTCGCGACTTACGAGTTGTAGGTCATAGGTTCGAACCCAGACAGGCGCTTTACTTTGAGTGAATTACTTCATCACCACTGCTCTTTAAACGCTGAAGGAAAACATCGTGAGGAAACCGGCATGCCTTGAACCAAAAATTCGAAGACATGTGACATCTAATAACCTGCACTGAACCCGCGTGGTGGATTACGGCCCACTTCCTCTCACAGAGAGGAGACCTGTGTCCCTGTAGTGAGAACATTATAGGCTGGTTATGTTGACTGATTTTACCATCTTACTTTCAAGGAGCCTTTTTGAAATCTAACCGCATCGCAATATTATTAGTTGTTGTTTATTTGGTCAACTGATTTCAATTATATCTAAAAATAGAATCACACCTGTATTCCTCAGAAGGGTAGATAGGCGGACATACAGCACACTCACATTTCTTTAACAAAAACCATGTAATGAGGGGCAAGCATTTTATACCCACATTTCAAATTCGTCTATAATTATAATTATACTTATATAAATTATACAAAGTGCCTTTGTTCAAGGTAAAGTCAAAGTATTTATTAGTGCGATTTTTGGTGATATAACAGGTCTAACGGATATTTTATAGATACTCAAAAATCTACCCTTTAGGGCATACACTATTAACTTAAAAATATTAGAAATTAAATAAAACATTATGTAAGTACAATTAAACCAAACTTATTTGGTTCGTGTATATGAAGGTACCTTGAAGGCAACAGAGCTAACAATATTTCGCGTGTTAGTTACCAGGCGTAGACACCTAAGCTACTTATTTATTCTAAACAGGTTGTCAGGGTCAATGTAGTCCGACATGTAGGTGATGGGCTGACAGTACATTTTACGTCATAAAATACTCGTGTTAACTTTGATGTGGAAATAGCTAGTTTTGTGTAAAGTGTGAAGGTAGAAAGAGAAGGCCAAGCTCACCACTAGGATTCCCGCTTGCACACCAAATAACTAAATTGCCTTTAGCGTCGTTCTGTTTCTGTCAATCGTTTAAAGATGATGGACGTTAACTCATATCTCCTAACGGGTAAACCAGAGCTGCTTTAGAAGTGACCCGAGACGTTTGACACTCTGGCTTGGGGCCCTCAGAAATTGGTGTATCGGATTCCTTTCCTATTGAGGTAAACTATAACTTTTCACTCTCTTCGTACTTATGTATATTTACAACGCAATTTTCTTATAGATCTAGGTTGTGATCTAGGTAGTTCAATGCGGCTTTTGAAATCCAAGGTAGGTTCTAGGAAAAAATTAAATACCTACTTAGATTATGTCTGATAAAAAACTCACCTGTAAATTCCCATTTTAACATCTTAGAGCTTCGTTTTTGTAAGTAAAACTCGTATATACCGGAACCCACAACAAAATTTTAAGAACTATTACGAGGTTTTCTCCCTCAAGTCCAGGCGAAGGGGCTGAAAAATAATTTTCCTTTGTCAAAAAATAACCACGCTATCATCGTCATCGGTAAATTTTTTCTTTTATTAGGTCTCCAGATTAACGGCCTTGCTTCGTTTCAAAGAAATTTTATTGGCACATAAAAGCCGGTACATAAAGCTCGCCATTAAAGCCGGAACTTTAAATTAACCAGAAAAGTAACTGACACTGTCATTCTCTAACCAACAATGTTATACATTATTTATTATCCGATTTTATTGAGGAAGTCTTTGGAGATAATAATCAAAACTAAAAGGTAAGTAGTGTGCTTAAAGTAATGGATTTTGACTTTGATGTTCGTGGAGACAATTTAGTTTTCTGTTACTCCAAAAAGGACAATTACAGGAAAACCTTCGACGGAATTTATTGACGTAAAAACACCTACATGATATTTTAGAAATTGGATATTTTTACTGTCGGACTTTATAAATTAGCAGACCAAAAGTAATGACTGATAAGTACGCTCCGTCTCAGAATATCATATTCTCAATATATCATAATCTCAAATCACCATAATCACAAATCATCAACTTATCAAACATCATATTCTCAAAACATCATTTGTCACGTGAACGTAATAGAAAATCCAAAATAAAGTTGTAGGGACAGACTCTTAACATGTAGATATTCAACAACGTAAAAACTTTTTTTTTTTTTTTATATGGCATCTCGCAGTTCATCCTTTATGAGGATGGCTACTGCTTAACCGGACTTTCCTGTGGATGCCTCGAATTAAGGCCTCCAGCCAGGGCAAACAATAACTTAAAAACTAAGCGACAGCGCTAAGGGTAACCCCCTGCGGGGTTCGGACCTCGGCTCAGGGCGTCGCTGGAAGAGGACAGCAAGGGACAGGCTGGATCGGTATTATTATTAGTGTTTAGGGGCGAATTTAAAACTACAGGCTCAGCTGCGCGGGCTGGCTCGAGCAAGGGTCGGGGCGGGCACGGTGATGGTGCGGAACGTCGCGACGGGCCTCGGCGGCGAGGACGGAAGGACGGATGTCTGAGCTTGTGTTTGTGATGTCGTCTGAGAGTACTAGTGGCCTTACTGCTCTCCTGGAGGAGGGTAGTGGCGTCGTCGGGGATAGTGAGGGTATGCCTTGGTCGGCGAATCCTACTTATGCGGGAGGGAGTGTATCGGGAGGCCGCCGCAATCAGGGGATTGGGGTGCTTTATGGCAGAGTCAAAGAAGCGCTTGGAGAGGCGTTTCATGAACTGCTGGATGGTGGGGATTCTGAGATCTAGATGCAGATTCACATTTCGGACATAGAAGGGGGCTCCCGTGACCTTTCGGAGGAAACGGTTCTGGAGGGTTTGCATTTTATGCAGAAATCGCGGCTTGGCGTGTGCGAAGACTACGCAACCATAGGTCATGATGGGACGGATGACAGCGGTGTAGAGGCGCAATTTGCACTTGAGTGACAATTTGCTGCGGGCAGTTATCATAGAGTGGAGCCTACCGAGAGCGAAAGAGGCGCGCGAACGCGCCGTCTTTATGTGCTCGTTGAAGGTGAGGTTGTGGTCTAGGATGACACCTAAGTATTTGGCTCGCTTTCCCCAGGGGATCGGCTTGCCATACATAGAGATCGGGCGCGGGAGGGGGGGGGGGTAGTTTGCGCGGTTTCGAGAAGATGACCGCCTGACTCTTATCGGGGTTGACCTCGATTCTCCATTTCCGGAACCAATCGCTCAAGGCGCTTGCGGAGGTTTGGAGGTTTCGAGCTATGGATGACTGGTTGACACCCGAACAGTAAATGGCAGTGTCGTCGGCGAAGAGCGCCAACTGAGCCTTTTTACTGTTCGGGATGTCACTAGTGAACAGGGTGAAAATGAGGGGAGATAGAACGGAACCCTGGGGGACTCCGGCGCGGATGGGGTGAGGGGGAGAGAGAGCGCCCTCGATACGGTAGCGGAAAGTGCGGTCCGACAGAAAATCTCGTAAGATGAGCACGAGACGGTCTGGCACACCTAGCAGGTACAGCTTATATAATAAGCCATTGTGCCAGACCTTGTCGAACGCCTTCGCTATATCGAAGAACAGGACGCCTGTCGAAGCACCTCGCTGAAAAGCAGCGCTAATGTGCTCGACTATGCGGTGGAGCTGGTGGATGCACGAATGCTTCGTGCGAAAACCGAACTGTTCGGGGGGGATGAGGCTCTTTGCTTCGGCATAGTCTTTGAGGCGCTTATAAATAAGCCTCTCGTAGACTTTGCCGAAAACATTGAGCAGACTGATGGGGCGGTAGCTGGAGGGCTCAGACTTGGGCTTGCCTGGCTTAGGGATGCCTATGACTGTGGCTTCTTTCCACATTTGGGGGAAGATGTTGTTGCTCAGGGCGCCATTGAAGATGGCGGTCATGAGCAGTATGAGGGGGGCGGGGAGGAGTTTGTACACCCTATTGGTGATACCGTCCGAACCGGGGGCTTTGCGGGTTGCGAGCCCTTTTATGATGTCTTGCACTTCGTCGGGAGTGACGGGAGGCAGAGGATCATCAGGGTCTTCGACTGGCGGGAGGGAGGCTCTCCGTTCGACTTCAGCGTTCACCTCGTCGAGGTGCGCTCTGTCTACTGGTTGAGAGCTGGGAGTGCATTGAGCCTCTAGGCTGTCGGCTAGGCATTCGGCCTTTTCGAGGTTTTCGAAAGCGACCGTTTTGTCGGGGCGTGTGAGGGGAGGAACTGTGGCCTCTTCAGAGGAGCGGAGCTTCCTCTGGAGTTGCCAGAAGGCGTGGTGGGTGGGCTCGAGTTCGCCGATCATCTTATCCCATCCCTCGGAGCGCCATTCCCCTATGCGTTTCTTTACAGCACGCTGTAAATGGCGCATGTGGGATTTGTTCGCGTCACAGGGAAAAGAGTCGTAGGCACGAATGGCAGCGTTCTTCTCGGTCACCAGTTCACGTACGTCATCGGGCAGTTTCCAGCGATGGTCTTCCATCACTGGAACTTCCCGTGAGCAACGTAAAAACGTTTACCCCTTGATATAAAAATAAACCTACGTAGGTACAATATGTATAATAATGAATATCACCGTTAACATTCCAGTAAACACCGGCTATTTTTTCATAGGCAACCATCTTGAGATTCCATGGTTTATGGTATCATGAAATTCGTAGATTTTATAGGAAATATAAAAACTAATATTTCCCCAACTTTTTATGGTGATCCGAGAATAAGTAAAGAGCTGATTATGAGCCCTTTTATGTTGTGAATGTCTGTTTAAATTATTAGTAAATTCATAGTATTTTTTATAGAGCCTAGCAAGATGACAAGCCTATGAAAAGCCTTCTTCCACTGCAGCAATATGAAAGTACAACTTCTAAATACTAACACAGAGCCAACACAAATCTCAAACATTTTTTTTTCTGTCTTGTCAGAATTAGCGTAATAATGTGATTCCTCACGATGACATCTACAACATGTTGATTCTCAGAACGCAAGCCTAACAAGGAAAAACGCAAATCATGTTTAGTCTGTGGACTGTGAACGATGGAAGCAACAGCGGAAGCACTCTGTACAATAAATTATGTGATTTTATAAATAACCCATGTTTATTAGACACGTGTAAGCTCGGATTGCGTGTCTATGTGGATTACATGCTTTTGTTAAATATGATGATAAACATTAGAACAATAAAACATACTGGAATAGTTTTCAATTGTGCCACAACAAAACATTGAAATGACAGTTCAGTGTCTTAAACTGCATATAAAAACCTCAGACCAAATAAAAAACCAAGACAGAGGGCTGTCAACAGTAAAGTGAAGCCGGTAAACATGTGTGCACTTAGTGTAGTGTAGTTTGATTGTACATGTGTGCGTTTGAGCGTGTATGCACCGAGCGGAGGTGTAGTTTTGGCATACTTCACTGTATCGTTCTCAGCGCTCTTTCTTGGTTTTTCATTTGGTTTGAAATAAAAACATTCAAGCATAAGGTTATTTGTGAACGTCAATGCAGTGAAGCAGTCGACTGCCTCGGACACCATAGCATATCCTGCAGAAAGAGCGCTGGTTGGATGGCACGGCACGCCAGCATTAATGACATCATCCGTCGGGCTCTTATTGCCACCGCCAGCCAAGGTGCCAGCTATTTGAGAACATAATGCCTTGGCGCGCGACGATGGGAAGAGGCCAGGCGGAATGACCATAATGACTTGTAGGACTTTGGTGTAGGATGCAATCTGTACAGACACCCTCATGCCGTATCTTCCTAGCACGGCGGGCTGTGCTGGGGCGGCTGCTGTAGGTGCAAAAATCTTACAGGGAGCAAAATCTTACATGAACATGTACATAATTTATATATTTTAGTGTTGGCTTGTTTATTGTATTCAAGATTTTCTTTCCCTAATTGGTTTAAAAATACAAGATAAAATTGTATAAGCCGTCTGTTAAAATTTTCTACCTTCGTCTGACCGTAAACCGTGGAATGTCGCAAAAGATTAAGCAAAACTTTTCGACATCGTATATTATAATAAAATATAAATAAATATCTTATTGCTACCTAAAGCCTTGCCAACCAATATCGTCGTGCAATTTTTAAGTCACTCCCTCCATTCCTCGGCCCATTACCCCTAACACCTTCCCTAAGGCGATAGGAAATATATTAGCCGCACCGTAAAACGTCATCAGGCGCACAGGCCGCACGATATCTCGTTAGTTCTCAATTTGAATATCGGCCAATCAACGCGCGACGCCACGGCCGGAGCGACCCCTTCCTGATTCAATTATTTTGTTTTTTGCGCTCGCAACACTGTGGGTAAACATGTTTTCTTTTTTAGAAATGCACGACCGTTGGTTGCCAGTTATTTTTTTTAAGTTTTTTTATCCGAGTTATAGTTAACGTGTGCGTTAGAGAAACGAAGGTACGTTGTTATTTTGGATGAAAGATATTTTTTATATAATGTAGAATGTATACAGGGTGAAATTGAAAATATGCGACAAATCGTAATGGGAGATTGTACTCATCATTATGAACAACTTTTACTATGGGACCAAAACTGAAATCGCCAAAGAAAATCAGCTGTTCCCTTCATTTATGTTCGCATAACTCGTCAAAATGTAGGGAACAGCTATTTTTTTTTTATTATCGCAGATGCAGGCACTTTTATGAAAGGTTTTTAATAATTTTACCGAGTTGACTCCTCTACCTAACCCCAAATATCCACCCAGTAAAATGTGACTGAAACCCAATATTCAAGCTTGTGCCTTTCCAATATTCACATAGTGGACTATTCCAACTAAAAATCCTTTATTCTATCTAAAAATAGATAGCAAAATTTTGACAGCACTACCCGTACTTAGTTGTAAAAGCCAATCAGGTATAACTGGGCTCCGGGCAGATGTCAATATCGACTCATGTGAGATAGGAATCACGGGAGGCGGAAAAAGTATTTTTTTAACGTACCGCGTCAAAAGGTGAAAAACAGATTTTGTAGATCTTTTAATACTTAGGTATAAATGGAGGCGTATAAACGATGATTAAATTTAAGTGTTTCAAACGTCAAAAATTTATGCTTAAACAGTCTCTAATCACTACTTAACTTATAGCAACGTTTATGAATAATGGGGAAAATGTTTTATAAATAAAATACGGAGTATAAAATATGGGCAGTAAACTAAACGTGAATTTAATGTAGTAGTGAGACCATACTTAGTGATAGTGAGTATTCCCTGCTGATCTCTTTAGTGCTGACCACTGCTGCAATCAACTGTCATAAGGTAATGTATTATGATGTAATTTTTGATGTTATCTTTAACCGATGGCCGGTGGAGCAGACGAGTCCTAGAGTGGAGACTGCGTATCGGAAAGCGTAGTGTGGGACGCCCCCTAGCTAGATGGACCGACGACCTAAAGAAGTTGGCTGGGACAAACTAGATGCGGAAGGCGGAGGACAGGGTGTTGTGGCGCAGCCTGGGAGAGAGGCTTATGTCCAGCAGGACTGCGATAGGCTGAGTTGATTGATATTACCTTTCAGACGAATTTGTCAGCGGCGTTTAAAATGTGACCCATTATTTTTTACACACGACGTAACATTAATTTTATGTACTTTCCTTAATTTGCTGGAACAATCTGATGACCCAAATCAAATTGCCGACAAATACCTAATAAAACTAAAAGATGTCGTAAAAATGCTTCCATAGAGATTACAGTATTAACTTAGTAAAGAAATTCTTTTAAGGTAATAAAACCTTCACGCTACACTTCATGGTTCAGATATCAAAATTATGTGCGATTTGCGTGTCGGAAACGTAATTATATTAGCGTCACCGCGTCTAAAGGTGAAAAATAGCATGTTTGAGACGGTCAACTGTAAGTGAGGGCAAACATGTTAAGTTCAGATTTTGGTAAATAAACAGCTGGTGTGTGGCAATGGATTTGCATGACAGTATTTGACTATAACAAACTCCCGGACTCCAAAATCGAGTCACCGTGCAGTTCCATGTTACGTTTATAGGCCTACAACATTAAAATAACGATAGATACCTATGTATACCTATAGAAAAGTTATTATACAGTTTTGTTGCCTACATACTGTCCACTATTTTGGTGTCGTCATTGTTTCGACTACGGCACTCCAATTGCGTAACATACTTCATAATTACAATTATCATTTAAATCATTAAGTGTTTTTGCTTTGTCGTTTTATAAAATTCTTCAGGGGCATAGTTTCTATCTAATAATAGATATGACTGATTGATATTTACTAGATATGTGAATATCTAGTAAATATCAATCAGTCATATCTTTGATACGTAATTAATCAAAGCTAATTTAGAGAACAAAAACGAATTTCACAATGAATAAAAAAGCCAAAGAAAGAGAAAGAGTTAGGACGCCAAGCGATAGAATGTCTTCAGTTGTTTGTTAAAAATGATCTTCAGTTTTATGTTAAAACCTAAAGAACTCGAGATACATCATCAAGTTGGTAAGTTACACATAAATAGTAAACCAGACAATATTCAAATTCATTATTATCATTAAAGTCTCACTTCGTTACTCAAACATGGTTGTAATTAAAGTTTAAAATGAGAACGTATTCCTACAATTTACTCCGGCTTACTTAGACAATCATTAATTTTAAAGTACTTGAACATAAGACCGAAGCAAACAAACCGCACAGACTCTAAGCAAGTCAGTGTTCTCATGTAATGTCTCGGTGCCTCCTACATGAACACTTGTACAGCTTAGGGTCATCACTAAATGTTATAATTAATAATTCCACGTTACAATTCATAGCTGTTATGTCAGCAGGAATATTCTAGAACTGATAATTTTAAGAAACATTGTTAAAGTGTGTAGATATATTGTCTTATTGCATCGACGCTATTTTAACGACGTCACTGGTTTTGTAAACATTCAAATGCACCTATGATTGCTGAAGAAAAGCTACAAACACGTTCGACAATTTAAAAAAAAATTGGTGGGTGCCTGAGGATGGACGGCGCCGCCAAGGCTGGCTCAGGAAGAGGTGGTGAGACGACCTAGACGCGTAACGCAAGGGTTGGATGGAGATGGCTCTACTAAAGGATGGATTTCCATAAGGATTCCTTCCGAATCAAATTATTCTTCCTATGTCATATACGGTGGCGTGTGTGTTGGATTATTTAGCTCCCTTCAAAATGGTTGAGCTGAATGTGCTGATCTATGCGTCATGTTCGTGAACGGGCGCCGTCAGTTGGGGCTGGTCATCACTTGGCTGCCTCGGCTTATTTTTAATTATTTTATTTTTGGATTGTTGTTTTGTTAAGTACTATTTGCTGTACTCTTTTGGACGCTTTTAACACGTACGTCTTTTTATTTTATTACATCGTTCTCACATACCTATGATTATAAATTCAACATTAATGATGTAACTAATATTTTTGTAAAAATATAATTTAAAAGAGTGTCCATGGAGATTCTTGCCCGTTCTTCTCCATATATGTACCTCCAAGTGCCTGTAAATGGTTTAATTGAAATAAATGCTTTGAGTTTGAGATTCTTTACTATTCCTTCCTAATAAATTACAGTTTAAACAGGCTAGTCTAAATTAGACTGATTTCTAAGCATAAGTAAATTATCGCTTGCACAAAATCCACTAACAAGTTGTTAGAACCGGCGTTCCGAAACTGCTAACATATTGCTGACCAACTGTATGTTTCTTTCACTTTTGCACACAGGCAAAACTGCCTGGTTATTAACAGAGTTCTGGTAACAGTTTGGAAGCCAATTAAACTGTCAGTTTAAAATTCAAAGCGCCCATTCAGCGAACCATAGCTAGGCTATTTTTAGGATATTTATGTAGATTAAATCAAACTCTAGAGAATTAGGACAAACAAAAGTTTTGAGAGACTGAGGGTGCGCCATTTTATCTTTCTGAGTACCTACTAAGACTTTTATCTGACTTCTTCAAGAGTTCACTTTTCTCGTGTTTTTATATGTAGTGGTCACCATAATGTGACACTGTTTTTAAGGTTTACTTGGCAAAACACCTCAAAACTCTTTCTGTCAGTATAAACTTTCTTTTCAGTTGATTGTTATTAGCAGGTAGAAGGACGTGTGTTGATGCATTTGACTAGAGTACCTAACCAGTGACTCTTCTTGGCCAGGAACCACACCGTTGTTTATTTATTTATCCACTAGCAGCGCCCCCGGTTTCACCCGCATAAATTTTGATCCCGTGGGAATATCGTGCCCAAGGCATTAAGTCTGCCTTTGTACAGTTTTTACTTGTGCATAATGTTTTAATGAGTAAATAAATAAATATCGGGATAAAAAGTATCCTATGTGTTAATCCTGGTTATAAACTATTTGTGTGCCAAATTTCAATCTAATCCGTGAAGTAGTTTTTGCGTGAAAGAGTAACAAATATCCATCCAGCCATCCATCCTCACAAACTTTCGCGTTTATAATATCAGTAGGTTTTATGCACATACACACACATATAAACAGACAAGAAGAAAGGAACAGAAAAATACGTACCTACATAAGTAGTGCTTGCTTATTTCTAAAGAAATCTCTTCCAGCTTACCTCATCATCTGCCTAGCCTTTTCCCAACTAGTCGTCATCCAGTCTAACCGGATGCAGCTCTATACTAGTATTTTACATGGAGCGACTGTCTATCTGACCTCCACAACCCAGTTACTGGGTAATACGATACCCCTTGTTGTTAAGACTAGTTGTCAGACTTTCGGGACGGACCATCCACAGATTAACCACGGCAAACATAGCTTAACCAGATCGACCGATCCGTGCGGCTGTTATTACTTAGCCACAAGCCTCTCCTTCTCTCACACTTCAATCTTCCTGCATATCTGCGATAGGAAAATAGACCGAATGACTGAATATCAGCAATTCCTAGCCTAGTTAGTTATGTATCAAAGCGTTGTGTAAAAAACCCATTCAAACTGTTATGAAATACAAACAAAAGAATGAAAAAAAAGCATGTTTTTAACATTTCCGAGCGATGAATACCCGTCATTTAACTGGCACAGCCCACAACAGCACATCAATCCAAGTCGTTTCAAATTTAAATCGACTATGAGCGTGTTTTACAATTCAAATAACGCGAAGTTGGACACCGCTGGAAAGGTGGAAACCTTTATATAAATGTAGAACTTGATCCTGGTTCGAGTTGACTTTTAATATCTTTCAGATGTCTGATGTACTGCAGTTGGTGACGTGCTTTTAAATTTAATGGTAGCTGTATTTAGTTTTGTCTCTTCTCTTACTGTACAGAGTTTTTTAGATTGCGAATTTTTTGGTTGTAGTTTTGGCGTATGAATAATCAAGTTAGAAAGTTTGAATGTCATTAGTATCACAAAGATTGCAATAGTTCTAATCTGGAGTTAATAAAGAGGCCAGGTGCCCCCATATTGCTAATTGTTATGTACATTAGTCCTTTAGTTTTTAAGATTATTTCTAGCATAAGTTTAATGTATATGATGTGGCTGCGCTTTTTAAAAATAATATACCGATTTACTTACGGTAATATCTGAAAACTGTTTCTGACATTAAGAATAAGAATGCTCAGTGTATGTTTACGAACCATCATGCACACAGTGACAACTCCGTAGCCATTGGACAGCAACTCGCTTTTTTCAAAATGATATTATGAAAAATGCGACTTTTTCATTAAGATTTTAAAACACACGTGGACTTTTTACTACTGACTTTTTACTAGATTAAAAAGGAGCTTCTCTTTTGTGTTTCACAAAGAAAAATACATAGTAATAAAACACTGGCATTTCATAAAATATAATGCAGACACATTAAACGAGTACTCATGTTAAATTCTTCCCTCGTTTAAGCATTCCGTCGTCATTTAATTTCAACGTTCTGAAGACATTATGCACATTTAAAGTTTGTTATTAATGTATAAATCTCTTCTCGGCATTTCCCTTCACTTTACATACAATTTCGTTAAGATAACATAACGTTTAGTAACCTGTGAGTTAGTAATCATTACAACTGAGTTTGGTAGTTTAAACGTTTTATCGAAAGCTATTTTACACAATCTACGATCAAATTCAGTCTTGTTTTTATAACCTTGTCCTGTCTTTAGTACTACCTAAAGCAGTATAGTATATCAACTAGATATAAATCCTACCTCATAAACATGATAACTAAACAAACACTAAAATACCCGACAAACACTCAGTCCAACTCAATCCAACACGATTGCAGTAAGCCGTACAATACAACATTTTAGCATTATTAGGACACTAAATATTATTGTTATTATATCCAGGAACACGAATTTGTTTGTCGTCCTCTCAGAGGCTACGTAAACTTTCGTGAGTGATGCCTCGGGCCAGAAGAACTGCGAGTTAAAGACGAACTATGTACTGGACTTTCTTATTCCTTGGATTTTCAAGTATTTCCACATATGTATGTAATGTGACAATTCTTGTGTAAAATTGCTGCACAATTTTCATGATTTGATGTGTAGGTGTTTCTTCAGAAAAGTGTCATAGTTTGTGAAAAGTATTTGTTATTCATTTACGTTGGAAACCTCGATGTTAACACGTCACAAAAGTATCTACGTACCATCATAATTTGTTTGTTGCTGTACCACAATTTTCCTGTAAATAAATAAACGAAAACAACGAATAAACACGAGACGCCAGTGACGACCATTAATTAACCTACAACGTAATTCAGAAAATAATTGTATCTCTAACAAATAGACTTAGTTAGTACTCAAAAACTATAAAAATTTAAAAGTTTTGAATTGCCCGATTCAGGTGAGTTTAATTTCGTGCGACTTGCCCACTAAGCTCATAAACTATTACGGTTTGAATTCATTTATTTCTAAAGATTACAAATCACTTATACAGAAATAAATACTAAAAGTTACTTAATTTATTACATTTTTGTTGTCCAGGAGTATTAAGAGCTTATAGTGTTGACATTACGAATATAACAAAGTAATTGTTAAAGGTTTTTTAAAGTTTTGTGTTTCCCAGTTATTTTGCCTCTGATTTTGCATCACTGTCCAAATCACAGTGATATTTATTCTCATTCTAATAAGGTTGCCGCCATTAATATATAAGTCTGTCAAAATCATTGTGATCTTTATTCTCGTTTCTGTAAGGTTGCTGTTAGGTTGCTGCTGTCTCAGGTAAAATTATTGTGAACGGACTGTAGTGTCAATTTCCAGGCAACGTGCAGACGTTGCCTACTAATACCAATATATACCGGGATTTACGAAGAGCTATTGCGTTCTGACCTCTAACTTTAATTGCCTTTTACCGCTACTTTTATGGCCCAGGCTTAATGTTATTGGTAAAGATTTAAAACCACCTACCTAAAACTACAGTATAGGTATACCGTTAGTATTTTAATAAGAACTAGCTGTGCCCGCGACTTCGTTCGCGTGGATGTCGGAAAACAATAGGTAAAGTGTCGCTTAGAAAAAGTGTAATTGCCACTCCTTCATTGAAAAGGAAGAATCATCAGATCTTGCCTGGTAACGCTTTCCTTACCTAGGGTTCGCTACCACGGCCCTTTCGACTGCAATCACTGCGTCTTCATGGTTCATAATGACAATGCGACGAAGTGCCACTTTGATTTTTGAGAATAAATTAAAATAAAAGCGCCTGCTCGAGGCTGATTATCTAACCAAACAGCCATAATTATGTCCATTTTATTTTGCGTCTGTCTTAGAATGCCAACTTGTAAAATCATGTCACCATTGTATCTAAAGTATATCTGAGATTAGTAGGTGAAGTTTGAAGTTAGTTTTTCTAAGTCTTGGTTTCTTCTCTGTGGTAAATTTAGAATTTCTTAACTTGGTATTGAAGATATCATATATACCTACCAATATTATGCCTTATAAAGCATCGAGATATCTAGATGATAAAAGAAAGAATACATTAATGGTAAGAGCTTCTACATAAAGTTGCCCGTGTAAAAAGCAACCCATTAAACTTTGGTTATATTTGACACCGGCCGCCATTTAAACTACGAAGATGAAACCCATGAAAACTTTAGACATGATTTTGATTTAGACATACAGCCGAAAACCAGAAAAAAAATTGTGAAGATAATTACAAAAAAATATAACCGACTTCCATAAAAAACCCTACAAAGTGCAAAATAACCTTAGTTTGGGAAGACGTTGCGCGTTGGCAAGAAATTACAGACTTCTGAAACCAAAGGTCTATTGCACTTTGAAGTGTGTTTTTAAGTCGGTTGTATTTCATTTTATTTCACACAAAGTCGTGTAAGTTTATATTGAAAACCATGAAAACGACACACATGATAAAAAAAGAAAAAGAAAATTGCAGCCGCCATCTTCGATTTTCATTTTGACGTCACAATCGGCTTCAGCACTCTCGAAAACCATGAAAACGACACACACTACCAATTTTTCGATTTGCAGCCGCCATCTTGGACTTTCATTTTAACCAGTACTGAAACGGTTTATCAACAGTCGATTGGTCCATGAACCGTTGGTCAACACCATTAACTTTTCATCCAAAGGACTTGTGACCCACGAACGTTTCCCCAACAGAACTCTACGTCAGTGAATGCTTAACCAACAGAATGTTTTGACCAATAACTTTTCACCCAAAGAACATTTGACCCATGTCAAATAGAACTAAGGATGCAAGGGCGAGCGAAGCGAGCTCGGGACTTGGGGCACCCCGACTCGGACAGGTAGGGTTCGAAGGGATGATGGCGGCTCAAGTGAGCGAGCAAAGCGAGCGAAGGGCACCCCGAGGTTAGGCTTGGTTAGGTTACTTTATACCCTTTTCACATAAATAAAGGACTACGTCTTATTATTATTTTACTTTCACCTTTCCCGGCGTCTGTTGGCCTTGTTCTTTGGGTGAAAAGTTATTGGTCAAAACATTCTGTGGGTAAAGCATTCACTGACGTAGAGTTATGTTGGCAAAACGTTCGTGGGTGAAAAGTCCTTTGGAAAAAAGTTAATGGTTCTAAGATAATGTTCACCAACGATTCATGGGCCAATCGACGGTGGGTAAGCCGTTACAGTTTCATTTTAACCTCACTATTGGCTTCAGCACTCTCAAAAACCAATAAAACGAAACCCATAAAAAAAAATTGCAACCTCCGTCTTGGATTTTCGTTTTGACCTGCCTATCGGCTTCAGCACCTATGAAATCCATGAAAACAACATCCATGACAAAAAATCTAAACAAAATTGCAGCTGCCATCTTGGATTTTCATTTTGACCTGACTATCGGCTTCAGCACCCTCGAACACTATCAAAACGACACCCATGACAATCATTTAAAAAAAATGGAGCCGCCATCTTGGGTTTTCATTTTGACCTGACTATCGACTTCAGCACCCTCAAAAACCATGAAAACGACAAACATGATAAAAAAAAATTGCAGCCACCATCTTGGATTTTCATTTTGACCTGACTCGACTTCAGCACCCTCGAAAACCATGAAAACGACACCCATGACGAAAAAGTTAAAAATTTTGGCAACCGCCATCTTTGATTTTCTTTTTGACCTCACTTACCGGGGTCAGGATCCTCGAAAACCATGAAAAATAGCTCTCTCTCTCTCTGTGTGTGTGTGTGTGTGTCTATCTATCTATTACTTTGAAAAATGAGGCATAACGCTTTTTCGTTATTTGACGATTTCTCCTTAGAACTCCTACCGCAAGCTCCATATAAGAACTTCGTTAAAAAACGCTCTGCGTTACTCAACTTTCTATATCAATAATTATCTAACTTCTTTATCGCTCAGAACACCACATTAATTATTATTATCTTACATTATCCTCACTTTTTGTTTAAAATTAATTTAGCGCCACAGGCGCCACTAAATAAACCATCAATGGAAAGCGATTTTGTTTAATATTATAATCATTATCATTACTTTTTAAAATAACATAGACATAAGTAGGTATCTGTGTTATTTCGTCATTTAAGTAAGCATAAATAGGACGTGATTATTCACATCACAACAACAATATGTTTTCGTTAGTAGGTACTATATCGCGCCAATAGATGTCGTTACGTGTTACTAAAAAACGTAAAAAGTTGTTCTAGAATACTTTAAATTGATTATATCTTTTGATAGAGTGAACCGATTGCGATGAAACAAAAACTAATAACTGCTCCGAGTTCTACACCATATTTGAGTATAAAAATTAACCGCATTGGTTTGGTACTTTTTACGTTGACCCTGTTCAAATCAATAATCTGTCACATCCAAACAGACAAACAGACAAACCGACAAACCGACAAACAGACAAACAGACAAAAATTCCAAAAATTGATGAAATGGCATCTGTTGGTTATCCTTTAACACCCCAACTATTTTTTTTGGAAATATTTTCAATGTACAGAAACGTCTCGTCAACAGATTTATTATATGTATAGATAGATATAGAAGATATAGATAGAAGATATAGATAGAATAGAAGATAGATATAGATAGAATAGATATAGATATAGAAGAAGATATAGAAGAAGATATAGATTACCAGTGACGTACGTCATCTCATTTATTTATTTATTTATCAGTATTTTTTGTTGTTACTGTTTTTATCTGTCACTGTAACATCCGTCACCTCACGCATCAGCATGTCGATTCTGTAAAAATCTCACCGTGAAAACTTGCGTGGAGTGAGCTGTCATTCCATCTGATGCTATAGGGATTGACACTAATGGCAGCTCACTCCACGCTCACTTCACCTAAGTTTTCACGGTGAGATGGTTACAGAATCGCACCGCTGGTCCAGCATTTTTGGTGAACTGGGCCTTTTTGGCGCAGTCGTGAGGCACACTTTCTTGCTAATTTCTTACATCGGACTTTACAATTTGTATTTGATTTTTCATTTGTTTTTATCCGATTTATTTATCTGGTGTATTGTGTGTCTTTTAGTCTGTGCTAAATAAATGTATTTTCTTTCTTTACGTATAATAATATTAAAACAATTTTAAAAATAATGGCGTGGTAGGAAGTGGATTAAAGGCCATGTATTCTGTCAAAAAGCCATTACCCGATAATAATACTAGAGCACATCGTGTCAAGCTTATTCAGAGACTGTCATAATATCATCTCTGGAAGTTAATAAAATCCAGCTTTCCCCAGCACGCTATTAGTCTACAAGATGCACAGAATCCATTTTAAGTTCAATTTCATTAAATACTGTCTTTAAGTTACCTTAAAAAAAACTAGCATCCCGAGTAACGAACTGGTTTGAAGGTAATTATTATAAGAGTAAATTAAACACGCATAATTACAGTAGCGATCTAATTATTCTCTTTTATAGTGCTATGTGTCTGCAACATTGTTTTACCTGTAAACTTGGCGTTCAGTTACACCGGTGTTTAACTGTAGTTCTTTAACAAACATCGAGATTGTTGTGCTGGATAATTCGACTTTTAGGAAGTCGTATAACAGTCAGTGTTTTGTTTAAAACGAACTGAGCTTTTTACATTGACGCAAATGTTTCTGTAATGGTTTGTTCCAAACTTCTACCGATTTTTTTAATACAGGGTCAAATTAAATTACCTAGCGAAACGATACATCGATATCTAAACACAATATGTAAAAAAGATTATATGTTTTTTTTTAGGGGCCAACAACAGCTGGTGTTACTTGAAGTATGAGTTGAGAAAATATGTTTTATTGTGTTTAGATATGGACACCAACTACGTCTGAAAAGTTTACATAAAAAAATTACCCTGTCTATAAAAGTAATACGACTTTCAAATTGACAAAATATTAATCAGCTTAATTTATCGCCACTAATTCTTTTAACAAGAAAACTCAGAATAATCATTCATCTACTAATTGAAATCGTCTTATCCCAAATTCTTATTAACATAATCCAATGCAACTAAATTCCAACCGATTAGAACGAAGTTCGGTTCAAACGAAGAGCTCAGCGATAACGTTAATCCCAGTTTAGTACTTAATCTTCGCATTTAATCGTAGTGCAATCAACCTGAGAATGTTCTCTTTTATTGCACCACAAATTATGTAGGTATCCGAGATCTTGTCTTAGGATAATGTAATATCACCTACTTACACTACCATAAAAAAGTGATAAAATAGGGTACCTATCTAGAGTTTATGACTCCACCTTAAACTTAATTCAAAAGGATATAATAGGTTGTTAGAACCCTTGAGACATTAAACTAGACTGCAGTCTATCAATTTTACAATTTAAGCAAGAAAGGTACTTTCGGTGCTTTGCTCAAGAACATTTATTTCTTCTTAGATTCAGAAGTCAAGCAATCAGCTATAAATATAAAACAGTAGATTACAAGAATTCCAAATAATAAATTTGGAAAAAGCGCCAAGTTATCGCCACAATAAAATTGGACAAAACAAAAACTAAGTACGGCGACGCAACGTGTTGTAAAGTAACAACGAAAAATGACGGTCGCCAAGTTGCTACGAATTTGTCCCACCTCAGTAACAAAGTTAGGCAAAAGTGGCTAGATTTATCGATGGGGGGGGATCTTACCGGCAAAACGCTGGCAACACCGTACACTGAGTTAAAAGCCGTGAAGTTGGGAAATTGAAATGAGTTTACTATCTGCAATTCATAGCTCAAACTTGAGCGCGGCTGACATTTTGAGAATGGAGTCTGATGTTTATTTAAGTTGTACTCAAGTTATGTGAAATTATTTCATGAGCTAGAAATAAGTTTGTGTTTTAAATTAAATTAAATAACTTTGTGTAAATTATTACATCACCAATGCTCTCAAAATCATGAAGGAAAACATCGTGAGTAAACCGGCATGTCCTAGAAACAAAAATTCGAAGACATGTGACATCTACCAACCCGCACTGGGCTCGTTATGGATTACGGTCCACTTGCTCTCACAGAGAGGAGGCTTATGTCCCAGCGGTGGGCTATAGGCGGGCTGTGGGCTGTGAGATTATAGCCTGATTATGATGATTTAAAAATACTTACGTTTTCAGGATTGTTGGTAATAGTTAAAAGTAGTGTTTTCCTTATCTCAACGCAAATGCTCTCATTACATTACTGCAACTCACTTTACAAACACAACATATCCTTTCCCCTACTACAACCCCGACGCCCACACGTCATTCGGCTCACAAGATGGCGTCTATAACGCAAAACTTTATGGGTTGTATTTGTATTGTTGGTGTATGGTATACCATCGACACGGCGCAAATCGTCGCCTGTCGACTGATTGGCCATTATGCAAATCTCACACTAACAACGCCCCCGGAGGCGCCTTGCATATTTTACCGGATTATACCCGTAACGCCAATAAGTGATGGCAACCGACCCGTTAGATGTTTGCGTTATTGTGTGATGTATGCCCCAATGAGTTGGGGGATTGAACTGTTATATTTTATTAATGGCTTCGACGAGGTTTTTGGGTAAAAATATGGTTTTTGTATGCGCTTTCTGGTACGGGAAACTGGCTATTTATCATGTTTGGGTTCTTTTCTGTATAGGTAACTTTTCTACAGATTTCAGTTAAGTTCTGAATGAGAAGAAAACTTCTCAGGTAGTAAATACACCAGTTGCTGAATTAACCGCTGTATCTCTTTCAGATAACTGCAATAACAGCAGACGAACTTTCGTAGAATAATTTTCAGATGTCCTGTCATAACAGCTGAGCAGCTAGCTTGCAGACCTATTTTCATTTTTGCATGATTACCTTCGTGGTGAAACATTCAACACAAGTGCTTGTTTACAACATCATCTTTAATCGTAAGTCAGGGGGAAGTCTACTAACTCAAAATAACGTATGTACTTAGAAAATTGGTACCTTTCACTATGACTCACAAAGTCACAGTTAGTTTTGCTTTGATTTAACGCAAAATACGTTAGCTTTACGTTGCTTAAATCCCATAGATACAAAACTAAAGGGAAAGGTATATCCCAGCTTAAGGTCGGGATGTTAAACAAAATACAGCTGATCCCTTACTTCTGGATCAGCGGGCAAAAGAATCGATTCGCACACATCCTTAGGTACTTATCGTACGGCCTTAAGAACAGCGGGCGTAAATCCAAACGAAATTTCGATTTAAAATAAATAACATGCACAATCTGTTACTTTATGTATGTAACTATAGGCCGACCGCCTGAGGTAGCTGCGCGGTGCGGGAGGCTTGCTCCCGCATTACGTCGGTCGCCAAACCTCTCCCGTACCGCGCTGCTACCTCAGGCAACGTCTCAGTTACGCGGTCGGCCTATAAGCTGGACTAGATAGGTAGACCGTAGCTACCTACAAAAGGGGGTTGTGGAGCTATAATTTAGCCACATTCCTGGTTATAACATACTTAATTCAATATAACATGATCTCAGCTATTGCTTTCCAGTAGTGCTATTTTGTAAAAATGTCACTGTGAAAACTTAGGTAAAGAGAGCTTAAATTGAGCTGAAGCGTGAATACTGTCAATCCCTATAAAGGATGAGAGCTCATTGTAATAGGTTTCTAACTTCTCAAAATGTAATCGTTGAAAAAAAATAACTGAATAGCAAACGCTTTTGGCTAATCTATCTTATCGAAGATAAAACGTCGGGTGATCGCCATCCTTTAGACATAAATAATAGGTAAATCAACCAAATAATTCTTCCCGACCGGCTCGTTTCATTACCACAGCCTTGAGATTACATGGAACTTGATTTATATAAAGCAATCATCGTTGGAACAATTTACAACATCCGTTCTGGATCACCACGATTATTTATCAACGTGTCCTTGTTTACGATACAAACTAATTTGTTTATTTACATTTTCAGGGTTGAATAGTCAGAAAGTTATTTTGATAACGATCACTTAGGAATTCGGTATACGTTTGAGTACTTTGAGTTGTGTATTCCGGGAAAGCATGGATCCTTATTAGTATAGACACAGTCTATACATCTTTTTATACTGTGGTATAGGTGTCTATGCTTTCTAGGTAAAGATGACCATTATTTTGCTTAACTCATCAAGCTCCGCTAATGAGACACAATTGATTTTCTGTTGTATCGTACTACATAGGACACACGCGGAGCTTGACCGGGTAACATTACTGAGAATCCGACATTCCAAAATACACAAGGATGGACCACTGGTATTAAGGTAAGGAACCACTCTATGGTGGCATTGTAGCAATACCGTCCATTGTTTTCCACTATCTTATAGCCAGTGAGAACCTGGCCGTAGATTATGCCTTACGCTCACACGTACAGGGAGTAAAAAACAATTTGCACGTAAAAAAAAACGTAGTAACGTAATTTATAAATTATTCTTAAACATCCAAATATAACGAGATGGAAGGTAAATATTATTAACATTTCCCGTCACATTAAAGGGAATCAGATTATGAAAACTCGACTCTTCGCCGTGAAGGTACTGGCTTTTAAATATTTTATTTATTTACCTCATATTTCCGACCAACCACCATTTACCTTATACATATAAACGCCTTGGTAGGTAAGTATTTTATTAATTCACCAAATAGCCCAACTGCTGTAGTCAGAGACGTAAATTAAAAATCATTAACTTCAATTAGCCAGCATTACGTCAACATAAAACGTTATTTTATAATACATACTAGCTTTTTCTCTAAGCTCGTGGCTAAGTAATAACAGCCGCACGGGTCGACCGACCAGCATACCTACCACGAGCTCTTAACGCGATCCACTTTAGGACCTAAACTGAACTGTTCTGCTAATTCGTACCATGACGTCAGTGTAACGATTCAATTTAGGCCGTGCCATCTGGATATCTACCACTAGCTCTTAAAGCTCATTCACTTTCAACGATCCAAATTCCGCTGAGCGTATTGGACGTCATGGTACGACTGTGAACGATGCAGTTTAAGAACCTAAACTGAAATGTCTTGCTTTTGAATCGTTTTTAAATAGATCATGGTAGGGCTACGCTTGCCACTGTCGGTCCTGTCGCCTTTTGCACGCGGCTTCGTCCGCGTGGAGTTCGGAAATTATCCCACGGGAACGTACCACTGGGATCAAAATTATATACTATGTCCTAACCTAGGTCATGATGGTCCCAATCCGTTCAGTCGGTAAGCGTGAAGTCTGTTATCTTTTCACACTACGGACAGATAATAATATAGGTATTCAAATATTTTGTTATCCGTAAATGAAACCGCGTACCGGAAGACGTAGCGTTGGAAGGCCTCACACAAGGTGAACCAACGACCTTGTGAAGGCAGCAAGAACCCGTTGGATGCGAGAAGCACAGAACCGGTCGAAATGGAGGTGCTTGGGGGAGGCCTATGTCCAGCAGTGGACGTCTTTCGGCTGAAATGATAATGACGACAATGAAATGAAATAGTTTTTTATTATTCTAAATGTCTAACTCACCATTAAAATTGAAATGCTCTAGCGCCGCCATTGAACACGTAATACCTACATGTTAGCGAAGTTAATTTACAACTTCACTCACTCACCTCAAGATACGGACTTGTTATACTACCTATATTCTCAATACCTTAAATCTCTTAAAAACAGGTAAGTACACAAAAACATTACATGTGATTTTTTTAATTATCCCTTTTTTACAAAAACATAAGCATTCATTTGATTTTTATGGATTATTTTTTATTTTCTGAATTTGCCATACATACTTTCATCGCCAATATCCCCTTTTGAGAGTAAAAGTAGTATATGTGCTTCCCCAGGATGCCATTTATCTCCTAGTTTTATCGGAATCCATTCAGACGGACAGTCAGAGTAACTTTCGAATTCATAATATTATGTAGTATGGATTAAACACAACAAGAGCACTGCCACTCAGCTTCACGCTTCACTTCCATGACAAAGCAGATGAGAATGTCACAAAGGGTATGAAATTCAATACAGTACAGACGTATTAGTTGTCACGAAAGCTTGAAATGTATGATAATGTACAGTCACCAAAGGAGATAGTAACCAGGGTCGTTGGATATAGTTAAAGTTTAGTAAGAAAACGATGGAAATTTTAATATAAAACAGTTAATTTATTACATATTTATTAATTTGTTATTTAATTTTTTTTTTTCAGTTTCTTACTAAACTTCAACTATTATCCGAAGACTCTGGTTACTTGTCTCTTTTGGTGACTGTACTACACATGCCTACACAAATAACATCACCATCATCATTCTCCTGCCCAAATCCCGATTTATTTGGGGTCGGCGCAATATTTGTCTTTTGCTTCCAAAAGTTTTTTTTTTTTTTTGCTGAATGGGTCCGCTCATGACCTCGATCACGCCTGATGAAAAGCGATGGATGAGGTCCATGATGGAACGAGCGTGCTCAGAAAATGCCTTAGGCACGAACTCCCACGCATCGACGAAACACAGCAGGCTGCTTGACGCCGGATTCCGGTGGGAGGGTGGTGGCAAACCAGGCGGGCTTTAGCCCTACCACTGCAAGGAAGAATTGTCCAGTCAAATAAGGTGTTGAGTGTGACTGTCCAGGATGCGCCGAGCGCGAGCATTCAGTTGAGTAACTGACGAAACAAACTGCGCTACACGAGGAGGCTTCTTCATGCATCCCAAAATAACTTTGTCTGTCTAGGCGGACAGTAGGTAGGTGCCTTCTATCCATCTCATGCTAGTAACTCTTAAACCACGTTTTACTTAAGTGCCCATTTCGAATTGATACTTCCTATCAAATAAATATTTAACACTAATTAAAACCAATCGTATTTATTAAGGCAACTAATTGGTTAAATATTGTAGAGGCATATTCATTTAAATGCAGTGGTGACTGGTGGCTTAGGGCCAACGGCCGCGAGTTACCGAGTTGTATGTCGTAAGTTCGAACCCAGTCGGACGCTTCACTTTGTGTAAATTATTTCATCACCTCTGCTCTCAAAACGGTGAAGGAAAACATAGTGCGGAAACCGATATATCCTAGAACCAAAAATTCGAAGTTATGTGATATCTACCAACCCGCGCTGAGCCCACGTGGTGGACTACCTACTCACTCTCACTGAGAGAATGCAGTGGAAATATTATAGGCTGATTATGTATTAAAAGATTTATTAGTGACCGCAGTATTTCTTTTACTAGTAGATACTGTTACCATTTGCATCTGCTTAGACTAGAAGTCGACTACAAAGGCTGCACTGATATCGTTAACTACAGAACTCTGAGCAAGCCTGCGTAATCTAAGCCCGAGTGAAGAACGTCACAAAGGATATCAAATCCCCATCCTCAGCTGTGTTAGTTGTCACAAAACTTTTTCCTCCAGTTAGCTTAACAAGGAGAAACTTGTAACAAGCGTCAAAGGGACACTAAGTCAAAGACATCGTTATCTTTTTAGCTCTTTTTTATAATAACCAAACCCGTAACTTCATCTTTGGAATTCTTTGTGAGTTTGTTTGTCCGTTAAGCATATTTCATGTTTACTTTTCACGATCAAACGATCAAAGTGGGTTTTGAAAATATCTAAATGGACATTGGAAATTACCTCAAAGGTTTCATCATCATTTCAGCCGAAAGACGTCCACTGCTGGACATAGGCCTCCCCCAAGCACCGCCACTTCGACAGGTGCTGTGATGAGCATTTGCAATTTTCGTAAACAATTTAAACAACCGGTATATTAAACACGTCCTAGGATTTGTGGGATTCATTGCGATAAGCGTTCGGAGAATTCATCGTTACATTTTTATTAAATAATTACCTGCCTACATGAAAAAGATTAATGTATTCCAAAAAAAAATGCAGTTTCTTCCATGTTATTTCATTTCAGCAAACAGATCATAATTATCATCATCATTGGAATTACACAATACTCTTTGTGGGTAAACTCGGCTAAACATAACTTAACTTCTTCGTTAGATCGAGGGTTCAAACCAATTAGGTACTTTTCAATTTTCTTTGAATATTCCAAGTTAATCTACGATACTACTGATCAGTCGGACAACGTCAAACCAGAATTTATAAATAAAATCGGTAACACTCAAATTATAGCTTGAAAATAAAACCATTATTTCAATAATGATGCACAATCAGTTTCTAGATTGGAATTGGATTAGATACTTAATTTTTTTACTCACTGCGTTTTAACTGCATATCGAATTGTAATTTTTATCAGCTAATTGTGACTGCCTAAAACTAATCGTATATAATACAGTTATTACGTGAGCATTGTAGGAATGTGTATTTTCTAATTAATCTCTAATAGAATTTCTTAATATGGCTATAAATTCAAACTGCATGCAATACTTAGTTGGTTCACAGAAATAACTTAATAAGGGTGAAAGCGTTTAAAAAGTGGCTAAGTACAAAACAAGATTGAGAAACTACGCAGCACAAAGTTGAAAAGATCAGAATATTTTGTGAAAACATCGCCTTCCAGAACCACTAAAAAAAGTAAAGTCCATAAATTGTTTCAAAGATCTTCATCGAATATCCTTTGTACGAAATGAAAGCAATACTTTTCTGCTTAGCAATTTTCATACCTCTAGTCGCAATGAAAACTCTTAATTGTGCTTGTCCAATGATATATAGACCCGTGTGTGGCTCGGACGGCGTGACCTACGACAATGAGCGTTGTATAAAATGCGATAAATCGATCACAATTATCAATTACGGGCCGTGTGAAGACCTGGAATATGAAGATATGGTCGAACAAGGTATCCTAAACTCGAAGAAATAGTTCGTGTTGTATTAAAATTGGATTATAACTTTGACTTTTGTTCTATTTCCGTTTGAGTTTTGGTGCTATCGCATAATTTTTGTATTTTTTTTTACTATACACAAAATAAATACTACTTACCAATTTTCTACATTTACAAAGTGCAGCTACTTACTTCTTTTCTGTTTCAAACCTTCAAACACAGATAATATGCTGGAATAGAGTTCGAAATACCCATACTTTTGTGCCTTTGTTTTCTGTTAACATAATATTTAAATCATGATTCAAAAATTCATAATACCCAAGTATACAATAACTATTATTAATCCAGCTCTTCATTTACCAAATAAAATCAAATTGGAAACTCGTAGATACAAGGAGTATTAATAACATCATCTCAAAGTATTTATGATTGTTAACTGTGAATTTACATTCGCAGGGACGTAACGCGGCAATCACAGTGAATGAAACTGTCACGTCAAAGTTCGCGTTTGCGTTTACCTCGGGCGCAAACACGTTACACGTAACTAAAGTTTAATGTCTGTTTGCCAAGTTTTGAAGTGCGTCTTCATATCTTGGGTGTCTGTTTGTCAGTTGTTATTTAGTGCTGGAGTTCAAGGTTGAGAAGTCTACTTTACAGTGATAATTTATTAGGTGTTGCCAAAGGGTGTTGATTAGGTTCGCCTATCAAAAGTTTTGGTCAGATTACTAAAGTCAGTCATTTAAAGGCAAGCCTCTAGCAATACGGAAAGTGATTCTTTATTTCTTCAGAATAAGCGGTATTCGCTACCGTCTGCGGTAAAGAAAACCGAGTGGGTATGCGGTAATATTACTGTTCACACCAAAGCGGATTTCGCTATGCTTGTGGGTAGAATACCGAGTTCGAGTTTCGCCCAGGAAGGTGCACTTCTACCCACAGCAAAAGTGAATACCGCTGGTCGCTGTAGCCGCGGAACTTGATACTAAATACCTGAGCGAAACCCGCGCGGTATGTACCTCTACCCACAGCGGCAGTGAATACCGCTTAGGTTTGAATAGGCCTTTACTGAGATTTTTTAATGAAAGAACAAAAAATCTCATCAGAAACACTTAAATAAGTTTCTTCACGAAACTTCGGAAACTGGATCATGTCTAATGAAAAATACAACAGCATAAGGGTGGCGAGATTAAAACTAAACTGTGTAACACAAGATGCGTTAGCTAACGCCGCCTAGCGTTTAAGATAAAACTTTTAGAAAGCAGTATGATAATAAATCGTCAAGTTTCCCTTCTCGTTGGCAAGTCTTGGAGCAATGATGTTGAACGACTAGAAGAGATTGAGGGTTTATTTATACTTAACACGGCTTCTTGTGGAATCTTCAATTGAAAGCTTAATCAGTTTAAACCCCACCTTACTGTTGAAGATTGGTTGAAATCTTACATGAGTAATAATTATAAGAGTTGACATGAAATTCGAGACAGAGGAAAGAGAATATGAGACGTTTTCAATATAAGAAGTGACCTCTTTCCTGCAGGCTTTAGGACAGATTATTTTAAAATGTACTGCAAACGGCGAGTACTACGTGTGTACGAGTACTACCTATAGTTAGTACCTACTACCAGTGCCCGCGCCTTCAATCACGCGACTGTTTATTCATTTGTACGAGTATCTCATTGAAAACGTGTAGTCATGATGTATTTATAAGAAATCTCGCTTGAAATTATCAAAATAAGTAGTTATTCAATACTTTGTGAGTAATGCATTATAGTATCGAAAAACATCACGACATGTAAATGTCCTCTTTTTGTTTTTTGTCCCTTAACACGTTGGCTGCCAGGCGACAGACACAATAGAAAATCTATTGTTCGCGGTCACCGGTGACCGCGTTGGCAGTCAATGCCTTAATGTGAAATCGTTTGTCTCCTACTAACTCCAAGTTACTTTAAAGTCATGAGAATTCAGTTTATTTAATCCAATATTCATCATAACAGAATGCCTCCCTATGAGTACATAAACCGATCTCGTACAACTTAGACAGGCCTCAATACCATGTACGTCTAAGCACGTTTGCAAGCCAAACTTGATTGATGACAACATAAATTGAGCTGTCATTAGTTGCCGCATCCAGTAACTCAACATCCGTCCCCTGCCTTGTCCTACCTTATGACTTAGCAACGGCATAAATTAAGCGCCGGCAAGTAATGGGCAATATTAGAGACAAGGCTGTTTTATTACCCTACTTGGGTGCAAGTTTTCTACGTGTATCCTAGATCGGGCGTTATGCCACAGTTTTACTGAACATGTATCGGTTAAAAGATTTATGGGTGAGAGTTTAATTTTGTGGCGTTTAGTGTGTTTTGGCTATTTTAGAACAGGTAGGTTTTGAAGACTTCAGATTGGAGCTTACATTGTATTCTCATGCATTCTGTAGGAGGAAATTGATGGCAGTTTTATTGGTTTACAAAATTTAATTTCAATCCGCCTTTTTTGGTGAAAAAAAGTGAGTGTTCCAAAAAATGCCTAGAAAATGATACCTAATGATAGTGACAAATGTGCAGTAACAACCAATGAGATTTTATTATAAATGTATAACATCATTGGTAACGACAGACGTTGTTACTGACGCAAAGAAGTTTGCGCACATTTTGCTATGACGTCACCAATGCCAAGCGTGGGGATTTTGGTCACATTCCTTCGCAGCCACTGAAAATATGCCACTAAAAAGGTTAAAGTTCAGCATCAGGTACAGTCTGTGGTAACAATTTGACATTGACAACACCTTTATGTCAATGCAGTAAGAGTGGTTTTCGTTGTGTAAGTGTTACCATCGATCGGTTGGATGTACATATTTGTAATTTATACCTACATGCTGAATTGCTGAATGAGTAATAAATATTGTACTTAAAATTAAAAAAGCAATGTTTTATTAATTACAGTGTGTGTTCATGTATCGTTTCATTAATTTGTTTTTAATAAATAGTCGGTTTGCAATTTACGCAATTAATTTAAACAACCAGTTTATTATAGACGTCATGGGATTTGTGGAATTGATTTCGATGAGAGTTCGGAGAATTCATTGTTAATTTTTTTATTTTTTATTATTTACCCTACACGAAAACTATTACGGTTTTGCAAAAAAAAAATCTGTTTCTGTCATCCATACCTACTAATATTATAAATTCGAAAGTAACTCTGTCTGTCTGTATGTTACCTTTTCACGCTTAAACCACTGAACGGATTTGGATAAAATTTTGCAGAAAGATAGATAGCATCCCGGGGAAAGACATAGGATAGTTTTTATCGACATACCTCGCGGGCGAAGCCGCGGGCGGAAGCTAGTGTTATATAATTTCAGCAACAGATGACAATTATCATCATCATTGGAATTATACGTTACTCTTTGTGGGTAAAGTCCACTAAACCACAGAATAACTAACCTAAACATAACTAACATGTTCGTTAGATCGAGAGTTCAAACATAAGGTACTTTTTTTTTAAGTTCCTTTAAATATTCCGTTAATCTACGATATCACTGACCAATAGATGCACAACATCAAACCAGAATCTATCGATATCGAAACTATCTATAAGCACGAGGTCTCCAATATCTAGAGATTTTGCTTTCGTCTTCCAATTCAATCATTGTTGTAGCTCGTGTATATATTCACGCTTCCAGCGTGACCAGAGATGCTGATGAATTTGTTGCAATCGAGCGTATCGTTGCAGGTGACTTTCTTTCAAGATTTCTAAGTAAGGTTCAGGCAGCACCTTCAGCGGTCTTCCAGGGAGGAAGTACCCTGGAGACAAAGGGAGGTAGTCATCAAGAGATGAGGACTAAGGACACAAGGGGCGACTGTTCAAAACGGCCTCCACTTGTGCGAAAAGTGTAGATATTTCTCCAAAGGTAAGATGGGTATTTCCCATAAGTCTTTTTATATGAAATTTTGTAGATTTGACTCCGGCTACCCAGATGCCGCCAAAGTGAGGAGCGTGAGCAGGTGAGAACACAAATTGTATATGTTCATGGTTGCAAATTCAGCTAAACTCCCTATTATGTAATTTTAGAAAAGCCCCTATATCTTTAGCAGCAGCTACAAAGTTACCCCCCGTTATCACAAATATTTCATTAGGTTTGCCACGACGGGCAATAAATCTGCGTAATTTCATCACAAATGCGTCCCTGGTAAGGTCACAGACTGCTTCCAAATGAACGCACTTATAACGCAAGCACACAAATATACAAAGGTAACATTAATTTGTTCTCCTTTGCACCTTTACCTTTACGATTAATTATTATGTAAAAAGATACACAACTTCAAACCAGAATCTATGCAAAAAAATTGCCAACAGCCAATTTATAGGGTTTGAAAATTAAATCATACAACTTCAATCAAAACCTATTTAAAAGAAAATCGCTTTTAGTTAGCTTTGAAGTGTTCTATAGGACTGGGCTATTACTTAATAAACTGCCTACTATTATCATCTGCAACATCTTCAGCTATAACGTATGGCTTGGGTCCGTCAGTCTTCGATGAGTACCTGCTATATGTAGTCATAGATATCATGTGTTCACGAATACCTAAATTGCAGGTAATCTCCATCATGATATATATGTGCATTTGTGCAATTGTTTATAGCACTCTGACGTGTTAAACCATGAAATAACTATAGCCTAGGCTGTGAGTTATTTAATTCTTTAAACCACGTTCTAATCTTCTAAATAGTTCGTGCCTACGCGAGAGAATAAGATTTTTTTGGTTTTTCTTAGCGTGTCGATGGCAACCTCGTTACAGTCAGCCCAGAATTTGTCTAAGAGCTTGGCACCATCAATGGCGTCCATCACGTCCTGTAGCTTGCAGACAACAGGACACGCTGGACACATTGCTAGTGGGACAGCAGCAGCGTATTGACGTCTAAAAGTGTTTGTACAAACTTACTTACAGAAAATAAATAATTTATCATTTAGCACCACATTTACACTCCAGGGTGGAGTTATCTGTGTATCTCTACCTGTTGTAGCGAAATAAAATAAAAACAACACTTCGCTAGTAAATACGTATAATTTTGATTGCTTTAAAAAATAAAAATAAATCCGAAATACATGAATTACCATAGATATATAAAAAATAAAAAAAGTAAGAAAACAGATGATTTGCTTGTATATTAAAAGTACAAATTGAGGATACTTAAGGTTTGTAAGGAGGAAAAAGAAAAAATAAAGAGTGGATTTTGTCACGCGGCGAAAGAAATAAAATTTACGTAACATTGTATTACCCTACAAATATGGCGGGTGTGTTACGTAAATTTTATTTCTTTGGTCCGCGCTATCTAATCTATCTATCAATTGCAATCACGTCCATATATCGCGTCGCATGACAAAATCCACTCTTTATTTTTTCTTTTTCCTATTTACAAACCTTAAGTATCCTCAGTTTGTACTTTTAATATCCTTCGTCACAAGGATTTGTCAAGCAAATCATCTGTCTTGTTACTTTTTTATTTTTTGTATATAATTCATGTATTTCGGATTTTTTTTATTTTTTAACACAATCAAAATTAAACGTATTTACTAGCGAAATGTTAAGTTTTTATTTTATTTAGCTACACTGTGCAGGTTTTCTTTGGTACGGCCTACCTTAGTCCAAAGTTTATTTAAGAGGAGATGTGGGTGGTCCTTTCTCCAAAGAAACGCTCTCGCCTGTTTTCTTTTGGTTAGTGACCATAAAACAATGATTTTTTACATAAGAATAAATATAAACTACTTGTATGTCCCTATGTTTTCCTTTTTGATGACACATTATTTTTATAAGCACTAGAACCCTCAAAAAATGCTCAAAATTGCCGATTTAAACCGCTGTCAGCAGAGACTTAGTGTACAAATTTGACAACTCATCATCATCTGCCTAGCCTTTTCCCAACTATGTTGGGGTCGGCTTCCAGTCTAACCGGATGCAGCTGAATACCGGTATTTTAAAAACAAACACTTTAAACAAATTTGACAACTATTAATGAAAAAAGAAGGGAGAGTGAATGATACTCGTACGAGTGACGGTTGACAGGGGAGAATGGAAAAAGAAAACGATCACAAGTAACATGGGATAAGGGCTGGAAGATGATGATTAATGAAAAAAGAAAAACATAGGGCCACAGTATATCTTTTAAATTGGTCCAATATTGGACGAGGAAATAGGCGAGAGCCAAAACCTCGAATTATGACTTTTTACTTAGGCTTTTTTAAAAAGTTTCTCCGACCACATTTCCTCTTAAAGACTTCCAGGTAAGCTTAGACAACTCATGTTCATGTGCGAGATTTTCAGCAGGTGGAAGGATTTTTATTTGTTGGGAATAAATGACAAACTGACTAGACGGGTGTTGTGATTTACGTCATGAAATTCAGGAATGAACAACAAATTTTCAGCATTAAAATGTATTAAGACAAAACGCAGCTATTTTATACATTAAGATTCCAGCAAATATCTTTAGTTACTATGCACTGAAATTTTTGGCTCTGGCGTATTTTGCTCTGGGGTGGTTGGCAATGGAGTCATTTTCGTAGATTCGGCATGCACTTTCATCCATACCAGGCGGTATGTAGCGGATGGAATCGACTAAAACAATGGAATTTGGAGACGCCATGCCCATGATGGATATCTGCAACACACAAAGTGAGTTTGTTGGTGGTTGTGGAATAAAGGTTAGGTAAAGTTCGAGCAGGCAACGGTGCGGCAAGTGCGCCACGATTAGGTACTTAGCCAGCTTTTGGCTTGAATCAAAATTATTCGAATTCAAACATGTTAACGTAATCGTATTGGTCCACGAATAATTTGGCGAGTTATTTGACGAACTATTCGCCGAATATAATTTAAACGGGGCCTAAGCATTTTCGTGGAAGGTCATCTATCATTAAATGTTAGTGTGCTTACACACGAGCGAAACGCGCCGTCGATAGAGGCAACTGCAACCGTCGACGCGTGTCAGCGAGAGCCGTCAAAGCGTGTCGGCGGCAGCCATTGACGCGTATCGCTCGTGTGTACATACAATAATTAAGAAAAAAATAACAAGCTTTAATGAATCTTAGTTCCTGTGTGCATAGGAGTAAAAATTGATAGTTTTAAGACACTTCACCCTACATTTATATCACAAGCAAATAATTACGCGATAAACACCTATTATGTAAAATATTGTCATTACTTACGTAGCCATCATAAGTCTCTGGTCCAAGTAATGTCATCGTGAGAGTCTGCCATCCGCTCACGTAGTTTGGAGCCACGGCCGAATTTGAAGTAATTGCTGTTACCCTGTCACCATTTTTGTCTAACATGTAACTCAAAACAATGATTTGGTCAGCGGGATCCGTTGCTTCCATATAAATGTTCACTTCTACGGTACCACCGTAATTCATAGAAAATATGAATGATGACACACAACTCAATTCTGGTAGAGGCGTTATAAATGAGGTACTGCGTTCATTTGGACCAATCAAGTCCAAATTGCTGTATTTGCCAACACCCATATATGGCATGGAGATACAAGCTCCCCCCCACTCATTTGTCAACCATTCATTAAAATTTTCCTCAAACGTGTACCTCACACATGAGTCACTGACAGCGTGGCTCACGAATATAAAAAATATTAAAACTTTGCGAATCATTTCGTTTAACTACATGCAGTGCCACAAAATGTCTGATTTATATTTGTATCATATCGTCCTACTGCTTTATATATCATTTTGTTTTAATCGCGCATCCGCATTTTAACATAATGGATTCTGATAAGATAAAATTAAATCCGTCAAAAAAGATATGAATCTCTAACTGATTCCACAAATAGAATACAGGAATAAAACGTTTAACAATCTAAAAAAACCCGACTGCAGAAAACAATAACAAACAAGATGATGAGTTTTCAAGCAGTCTGACGCGGTCAGTGGCATACAATCTGAGACTCATAGAATAACCGCCGCAAGTCTCATTACTACGTCCATACCTACTATATAAGTATGTAAAAGCGATAAGGTGAAAGAATAAAAGAAAAAAAATATTATTTCATTTAATTTTCTAAATTGCACCTGCCACTGTTTGTTTCTGCATCACCCAAAGATTGACTAGTAAAAAATGCCTATGGCCTTAAGTCTGCTACTGTAGATTTGTGTGCTTCAAATATTAAATTTTAAATAAATAAAAGGAGTGGCAGCATCTCTCAGCTTGCATTTTAGGTGATATTAGGTCACAGGGCTCGAACTATGTAAAGTCACGACTCAATTTAGGTACTTCAATAGTGATTATATAGCCTATTTTATAATTGGTAGTAAGTAGTTATTCTCAGGATAAAAAACACGTGTACGTTTGCCACATAGTGACCAAAATACAGGCATCAATTCTCCAAATAATTGAGCGTTAAAATAATAAAATGCACATTTTTTAGAGCTTGTCTGGCGTACGCATTTCCCCATTGATGTAACCAAACAGACATCGAAGAAATTTGCGATATAGGTGGGTATCTGAGAGGGCATTTGGGGCGTCTCCAACAATTTGGACTCACCCTTAGTTAAAATCAACATTGAGTTTCACGCATTTTCCCTCCCGGGGGTATACTGGGTTCAAAGTAGGTTGAACATTAATATGTTAATATTGTTGACCCAGTAACTATAATCACAGAGTAAGCCGCTTATCTTACAGTGCAACTTCTGCATGCCTACGGGGCGAAGCTAGCCGCTTCGGCAATGTATCTATACAGTGCCGAAACGTCTACAGCCTGTACCATTAAGTTTTTGGATACCTCAAATCTTTCTTTTCTGGTCTTAGAAATTAGGTCATAGGTACCTACCTAAAGTAAAAGTGAGACTGTATTAATTAAAATCCTGACAGAGCCATAGTAGTCTTAGTAGCAGGGATCTGGCTGTGGAAGTAAAACCTTCTAGTAAGTTGCAAACCTCATATTGCATGCTTGTAAGTTTACCACTTACATCGTGTACATAAAAATTTTTGCTTAACCATTTTGTTTACCAAATGTACATTTTATATAGCAGTAGCAATTCTGCATGCCATTATTAATTATGTCACAAAATATCACACAAAATATCTAAGTCTATTCCACTATCCATCATGTTCATTCATTACCATCAAATCATTCAAATCTTTTATAAAGCGAAAACTATGCCAGAAAGCCTATTATACTGTAAAAGACTATATTGAGGACAAAAAGGCTTGGGATTGAGCTGCTCCAATAGGTTTAGACTGTAATTGTTGTTTTTATTTTTTCATTTTGCTATTTTACACTTTTTTTTTTTCAAAATATATAATTTTTCTTTAACAATGACATGCACATTTACTGTATAAAGTATTATATTATTTTAATTATTGTGAATGTGGGGACTATGTGGGTCATTGTTTCAGTTTTAATCATGGTCTGGCAGTTTGAGTAGTTTATGCGACCTACCCAAATGTCCTGTTTTTGGTATTGTTCGTCGAATCGTTGAGCTCCTTAAGTTCTGAGTTGAGCTGCACGGTTCTGACAAATGCGTGCACTGACTGGACAGGTCCTCTCAATCTGTGTGGTTATTTCCTCAAAATACCATTTCAGACACCAATCTACATGGCCCTCAAAGATTATGCCCGAATTTTTATATACACTTTGACATTGATGATTTTTATATATACTTACAATGACATGAATATTTACTTTGTAAAGTATTTTTTATTTTTTTATTTAATTGTTGTGAATGAGAGGACTATGTGGGTCATTTCTTTTTTTACTGTTTTCCTTCTTAGTTAGTTTTAATCATGATCTGGCAGTTTGAGTACATTACGCGGCCTACCCAAATGTCCTTTCTTTGGTATTGTTCGTCGAATCGTTGAGCTCCTCAACTTCTGAGTTGAGCTGCACGATTTAGACAAATGCGTACACTGACTGGACAGGTCCGCTCAATCTGTGTGGTTCTTTCCTCAAAAGACCATTTACATGGACAGACACCAATCTACATGGTCTTCACATGATCTGACCAAGATTATGTCTGGACTTTAAAAGAGACTGTGACCTCTGAGTTTGTTTCGGCCTTTCTTCTCAGAATAGTCAGATAGGAAACGCCGACCTCATCTAGTTTAAAAAAATATGATTGACGTGTAAAAGTGTTTGTACAAACCTACTTACAGAAAATAAATCATTTATCATTTACCGACTGCTTTGCAAACGTAAAATCAAATCAAATACTTGAACTGTGGACTGTATGCTGGTGCACCACAAATATTTGACTGTTAAGTGTAAAATATTATGATAACGAAGCATATTTTATTGCTCTAGTTTTGGTTTTTTTTTTGTTATGGAATTGTTGTACTTACCAAACTTACAAAGATTCTGATCGACTGCAGAAGGATTACCCGAGATCTAAAACCTATTTATTGTTACAAGGAAGTTCAACAATAATTCCCTCTCTACATGTGGCTTCCCTGGTACCTCGTTAACGGCATATCTATGTAAATGTCTATTAACTGCTCCCAAATTACGATGTTTATTTTTACATACTTCCTGTACCTACATAATCTTCTCATTTATTTGTATACCTACTTTTTCTAATTTCAACTCTTAATTAGTGGCTTTTGTTGACAAGATAATAATTCAGTTTTGTTACAGTACAAATGGCGATCGAAGTATTCCCGTTTGAGCACCTATTTTTAGAGCACCAAAAGTATTCCCATTTGAGCTCAAAGGGGAACAATAAAAAATATTCAACTTTATTCCCTTTTGAGCACCTACGGTAGGTAGCTTTTAGTGATGGGGTGTATAATATGTCATTTGGTTTAAACAGGTTTTTATTATTTTATATGTTATTTATCTTTATATAGATTCTTTTGTGGGAACGTTGTAGACCTTGTAGACCGTAGATGTGTTGACCATTTTCTATTTTGTTAAATACCTGGTAATTGTTGACAGGGCTCCACTGTCCTCCCGTACTTACCAACATATTAATTTTAAAATATTGTAAAAAATAATCATTTTATAAAGAGTAATCGTAGAGTTTCTTGCCGGCTCTTCTACACAAAAACGAGCGATTGGACCATGCACCTAGCTTCTGGCGTTTCAGAAATGACCAAAAAAGGTTCATGGTAAATTATCGATATCAAAATAATTTTAAATGTTTATATCGATGATTTCTTTGTTTATTATTAGGTATAAGGGAAAGCAGGCAAGAAAATGAAATATGCTGAAAACCTACACGACCTTTAATAAATTCAGCGGAGAAACAATATACCTAGTATGATGCGAAAATATTGTTTTTTTTTTAATTAAAGGGCTTTTGCTCTTTTTGCAATAAGTACAGCTACGGTACTTATCACGATACCTCTTAAAACAAAGACATACAAATTCAGAAACAATTAAATGAGTCATTCATTTAATTGTTTCTGAATTTGTATGTCTTGAAAATCTCAAACGAAACCCATCAAGCCGAAATGCTTTCAAACAACTCCGTCATATTCTTGAATACTTATGAAAACAACTGAGATTTGTTGTTTAAGTAAAGTGGTAATATAACAGGCTCAGATGTTACGTTCCAGCTTTAGCTAAATGAAATGCAATAACATCGCTTGGAGAGCTATTAATTTGATTGGCTGCCATTTATACTTGACTATTGTGGTTTACGTGTACAGGCAGACATAATTTTGTATTATAAGTGGAGTATTTTGAGTTCAATTGCGAATAAATCACTTGTATGTGACCATCATACCGCTTTATTTTCATGATGGTAAGCAGAAATGCGCGGACGACATTGTTACCATAGCGAGTGGAACTTGGATGAGGTTAACACAGGAGCGTAGGAATTGCACAAGAAAAGAGAGGCTCAGCACAGCAGTGATGATGATGAAGCAGAAATGACAAACTCGAAGTCGGTATTAGTATCATACCTATTGATCTAGTTAGGTACTCAATCTTCCAGTTAAATCTTAAACTATACAAATATTTACTTCAGATAATTTTATTGCTGTTTTTATAATATATTATTTTTTTAAGTTGGAGGGTTTATTTCTGAAAATATTTACATAATTAATATAAGTAAGTTAACATATAAAACATAATATTATGTACATTTATATGAAAACATTATTTACTTATTCGTAGTTATGTTCTAAGCAAGTATAAATCTCCAAAAAACGGTTTATATATTCGCTATAAATATCACAAACTCGCAAATTCCCTCGAGTGCACGTCGAATCTAAAATCGCGTTCACCTGTCGCAATGTCTAGCCAAATTTTATTATAATTTATTCCTAACCCCAGTTTGTACTATACTTCAATTCCCAGCGATGTTGCTAGATTTAATACCAAACAGAGCTGAATAAAGCCACAATTATTCTTTACTAGCTTCTGCCCGCGACTTCGTCCGCGTGAAATTTCACCCTCCCCGCATTCACCCTCTTAGGAGTGGAATTTCGAAAAACCCTTTCTTAGTGGATACCTATATACACTTCACAAAGAACACACTCTCCAAATTGTATGTCTCTATGACCAGCGGTTTAGGCTGTGCATTGATATAATCAGTCAGACAGGATCACAGGACTTTGAACTTTACATTAGATTATAAAAGTAAACCTAAGTACCTACCTACCTAATAAAAAAGAAAAACTCAATAACAGAAAATAAAATACCTACTTACCTAAATAAAGCCATTTCTAATGATAACTAATCTAAACTCAATAAATAAGCAAAATCCCTAAAAACTAATATCTATACGAATGACTAATCCTACCTAAAAGTTTTATAAAATAACTTACGGTCACTACGTACACTATCAAATATACTACCCATACTTTGAAATTAAAATCTATACCTACGACTTATAAAAATAAACCTAAATAACTCTACCTTAAACTGTACTTAGTAAAAACTAAAAGGAAAGGAGAAAAGGTCGCACTGAAAAACACGGTTTAGAATTGCAAGTAGCAGTTAAAACATACAATTTATAGAATGCTAATAAGAACGAACGCTTGCCACTCGACACGTCCGTTCAAATCAAAGCTCAAAAAATTTATGATGCGCGCGCTCAGACTCCGATCCGTGGCGGCCGCGTGTGCTGCGAACGGTGCAAGCCAAATTCTACCTTCAGCACTACATTTACAGTGCGGGTGACGTAACCTACGACAAACTTATTATTTGCGGTTGGTACAGTAACCGGGTCTAGGGATCGAACGCAAAATTAAGTTTGTTTTTTATTGTATATACTTTTCCGGGATAAAAAGTACCCAGTAGGGTAAGCAGGGGGAATAGCGCTCACTGGGTAATGGCGCTCACCTCTGTAACTTTGTCAAAATGAAACATAGAAACACGCCGCGGCGCGTAAAGCGCGGGGTTTGGGGACCTCTAACAGGTAACGATGCGTATGTGCAGTCAGCTCGCGGCACGTGATCGTGAAGTGTGTTTCTCCGTATACGGCCGGACTGATCTAATTTTCGATTCGGTCTTTTCGTCGGTAAGTCCAGACTTTTGATACTTATTTAACAATTGATATCACTTTTCTGAGTATAAAACTATTCTATTTTATGATAATGTAACCAATTTTGAACAATATTGTACATGAATGTTTATAAATTTCAAGTTTAATACAAAACGACCGTTTGGGGTTATACCGTTCACCTGAGCGCCATTACCCCTTAATCACTTATTGTTATTTTTCTTATAGACATGCCCAGAAATCGTCCACAAATCACCACTAAAGCGGCTTGGAGCGAAGAAGCCCTTCGATCTGCTAAAACTGCGGTCGAAGAAGGGATGTCTAAACCAAAATCTCCAGCATCTTGGGGATACGCAGTCTTGTAGTACGACCGTAATTTCAGGACATACATCTCCTCTTCTACAGTGATGACGAAATTAATGTGGGTGGATGAAGACTACAAGAAATGCATTAACTGCGAAGAATTTGGAAAAAAATACGAGATGTGGTGTCGCTGTACCACCTGCAGACTGTGGTCTCATGCTATATGTTCTGGATAGGCTGATACATCTGTGATTTATGTAACCAACGATAGAATCTTACTATTCCTTATTGTGATTACCTCTAATAATAATAATTGAAGTTAATTTGGTATTGAAGATTATATCTAATTTTTTTTTATTATACAAAGGCTTACCTCACGTACAAATAGGTATAACTGATGCTAATTTGTGATTGTAGACTTTACTTTAATTATTTAAGGTTGATCTCACGCTTAGTACTGCAATGAAAATGAATCTTACTAGATATTTTTCCAAAATTATGTTTGAGCGGCATTACCCTATAGCCTGAGCGGCATTACCCAAAGTCAGGGGCAATGGCGATCAAACCTGTTTTTTTTTAAATAGTTTCCTAATGCTTATGAGTCAAAGATAAATTCGTTTGGTGTTAAAATGTTGATTCCTGAATAGTTAAAGAATATGTTATGTTTTAAAAGTTTGAAGTAAAATTTATATTTTGAAAAATACAGCGTATTTTCCTTAAGTGAACGCCATTCCCCCTCCCTACGTACCCAGTGTGGTGCCCAGGATATTAAAGAATAATTAATTATACCAAGTTTCATCGTAATCGGACCGGTATTTTTTGCGTGATGCCTGAACAAACAGACAGACAGACAAAAAGTTTTTAATCACATTTTTAGGTTCGGTGTCGGTCTAGTAACACCCCCTGCCGTTAATTTTTTTTATATTTTCTATGTACAGAATTTTCACTTCTACAGATTTATTATGAGTATAGATTTAGCGATCTCTCGTTACTGAAACTGTTTCGTATGAAAGTAGCATCCAATTAGTTATTTTAAGTAACGATTAATAAAGTTGAAACCTTATACACCAACGAATGCCTTTTATTTATTTGCGCTTATGATCCATTTCAGACATGCAGTGTAAGAAAATAGCGAGTGTTTTTTTTTTGCTGGTACGATTCCCGGTTTAGGTAAGCTTGACGAGAAATCTGTGAAAGCAGTTTTGTTTCTTTTAAAATTAAAGGAACGTTTCCTTTACATAAAATAATCTATCTTAAAGATTTAAAGTGGTTTCCCTCCAGGGCCAATTGATTTTTCCACCCTGTATATACTTCAGAGGTTTATTTCCAAAGTAAGAGCATAAATAAACTAGTAATTAACTTTACACCTTTAACCATAACTCCCCGTTAGTGCCACTCGACTAACCAAGTACTACATAACAGAAAACCACGAAACGCGCACACTCACCTACTTGCACAAAGAGAAAACACACACGAACAAATTCTCATGTATTACTTACGACCCGAGTCTTCCCTCAAAACTCAACTAAAAACCTGCCTTATCAAGCTACGGAACAATAGGCCTACATTTAAATTTAATTAAAAGCAATCTTCAGGGATCCTTAGTCTATAAACACCTGGAAATAAATTCACCCGACTGCCAACAATTCTTCTTTAATAGGCCAGCGAGCCGACAACGTTATCGCGAAAATTTAATAACAGTAAAACAAGTACTGTGTGGTACACACGGCCATGGAGGTTTTACAACTTTGTTACCGTCACACTGTGTAACCACGTCTACAGAGTAAAATTTCAATTCCGCTTACGCTCAGACTAAACGCAACAATAAATACCATTTTAAGTGAGAAAAAATTGTTTAATTGACTGTTTGCTAAACGCCAAATAAGATTAAGAAAAACTACCGATTAGATTACACCGATTTAGACTATTATTACTGTATAAAGTCTACCCACTAATGAACACAGGAAATACCTACTTGCTTTTTCTTGATGTCTTTAAATATTAGTCGGCTTTTCAGCCTAGCTAACTATGAAAACCGATGAACACTGTTGTGTGTATAAAGTCTACAATCTTATAGGCTTATTTTGACACTTACCATATTTCAATTTATTTTATTCACACATCCCTAATTTTGATATCGTTATTCCATCTATAAGAATTCGATCGCAAACATAATATTATTCCCCTCAAGCAAATTTTCAGAGGGAACGGGCAATAAAATCAATTAGATTTTGGAACTAAACTTAATATTGGCTTTGGCGATTAGATTTTTATTCACCCCTCAGCCAAGAGTTTAGCCACACGTTTGCATATATAAAAGTTTGGAAAGAATTTTGCATACGTTGTGGCATTTTGGGGATTGTATTGGCAATTTTCTGTTTTGGAGTTGCTTAAAGGCTCGTTTTATTTTGATTTTTGAATTAAATCGGGAGTATTTTGCTCGTAGGAGTACCTAATATAGGTAGATGGATATTTTAAGAGTATGAATGGATCGTAGCAGGTGGCGTTTCTGCCAGCACCCATTAAAAAAGGCTTGAGGTTATGTATGAATTTCGCTTGTGAATGACAAAATATCATACCTATGATGATATAAATGTATAGGTAAGATCAGAATAAAATCCATACTCCATACTAATATTATAAATTCGAAAGTAACTCTGTCTGTCTGCATGTTACCTTTTCACGCCTAAACCACTGAACGGATTTCGATAAAATTTGGCAGAGAGATAGATTGCATCCCAGGGAAGGACAAAGGATAGTTTTTATCGACATACCTCGCGGGAGAAGCCGCGGGCGGAAGCTAGTGAGTTTATAAATGTATTTTACTGAACGAGACGGTCTAGGCCTTGCCAATTAAGGCTTCTATCATGCCTTCCTAGTAGGTAAGTTTCAATAAAGAAGATTTTATTTTGGCAAATTGATTTACCATAATTAATTAATCCTAACCATAAAATAGACTTAACTCTGTTTAACATTTTCAGAAAAAGTCAAATATTAATCGTATAATAAATTTATCATTGAACCCAGCTGTGTGTACAGCATAAGGGCTATACATATATCTCATTAAGTAGTTATTCGAGGATGCTATGGGAGCCACAACAATGAGCCGTTAGGGCGCAGGCTCACTTAATTAAGCTTAGTTAACTACATGTGCTCACAAAACAGCCATTAACGTCAGTTAAAACTGAATGTTTGATGAGCCACTGATAGTTGGCCTTTTAAGTTTTAACTAAATACCTGAAATTAGGTCTATTTTTAATAACAAGAGACGTAGCTAACGACCCTTATTGATAAATGTAGAAGGCTTGAAACGTCAACTTTTGAAACTAGGTAAGTACTTAAGTTTCATGGTCGACTTGGTAAACAACTTTTGAAAGGTCTAGTACTAAATAAGCCTTTTAACGAATCGACAAAGTGTCTGCTATCTAAACTCAAATTCTTTTTACCTTGATTCTGGACGTTGATATCGAAGACGTTGATAGAAGTTTCAACAGTAACTAAGGCTTGTAACCATTTAGCCATTTTATATTCTCGTTTGGACTTTGGTATATGCTAACCTTCGTAAAATAGGTTCCATGATTAGATATTCTGCGTTATTAAGTATTTTATCATCAGGTGTGAAACAAGTAGCAAGTTGCCCTCAGTTTATATAATAACAGATCTATTAACAATGAACACACAGTAATTAAGCGCAGAGGCATCAGGTGCATCGAATGGAAATCAATTAATGTTATTGCCGAGCCATACTGGACTGTAGGTAATTTGCGTTATTTGCTAGCTTATTAAGCGAGGATTATCTTGTGCAGATAGAATGATAGGCATATACTGGTAACTATTTAGTTGTCTGGGAATAAGTTTTAGTCATAAACATAGGCTTATCTTTCAAAATAAACACAGCAATGCTGTTTGATAATAATAATAATGTTTATTCAGTATTAAGGTTGGTAAAATTATTACATAAAGTCTTAGAAATTATTTACAAAGGTACCTATAATAAGTTTAGATGCCTGTAATAGGATAAACCTGTATCACAGGCAGCAGACATGCTGCTTGATGTCGGCGATAAGTGTATTACTTGTTCTTTTTCGTATAATAAGATCGTTCATGAGAAAGGTACATACGTTTTATGATGAGGTACCTAATTATTATGAAAATATCGTCGACATCTTGAGTCTATCCTTACTTTATTTCAAGAGACTAGGAATTTACTTAAAACATGAAAGCCCGTGCCGGGTACCCGTTTAACCTAAAACCACAGTCAGGTAAAATAAACTTTGTAATATTTTTTTTGAGCATGAATTTTACAGGAGTCTACTTAGTTTTAAGTATTAGGATCACGTCATCTTCTATGATTACCTAAATCAAAAGCTTAGTTTATATTTTAAATCAAGAAAAACTTCGCAATACTAAATAAAATATGTGCCGTCAGGAACGAAGTTACGCGATACTCGCACACACAAACACTCGTATTTATTAGAAAGAGATACGCGTTTTTAATACAGAGCCATCTCAAAAACCCTGAAAACGACACCCATGACCATGAAAATTTTAGCCCGTTTTGGGTTTAAATTTTGACCTCACTCGGCTTTAGCACTTTCAAAAACCATGAAAACTATCTCTCTAAAGTCGTATAGAGGTGGCATAACGCTTTTTCTTTACCTAAGTACGTGACGATTTTTACCAGTCAATTCCTACCCCAAGGCACGTTAACTTTGTTCCAAAATGAAAACCCAATATCATAGAGTGTAGAGCCAATATTATAAGGTACCATTCCGACTAAAAGACATCTTATAAAACTCAATTTAGTTAAAATCGGATCCCGGCTTCCCCTTGCATAGGATCGACTAGGATTCAACGTAACCAATGATTTTAAATTTGAGATAAGAAGATTTGACTTGGTTATATTATTTTATTAATAAGTGTTTTTGCTTGGTCTTGAAATTCATCTCATAAGGGATGAAATGGAATGCTATTCTTGCATACGTATATAATACAAAAGTGAGATAAAGGGTATTTGATTAATTTACTGGTAACTTATGTCTATCAAAGTAATTCAGGAGGGTTCATTAAATGACTTTTACTTTACATGCTTTCATTTACATGCTTTTTCTTGTTTTTTTTTTGTGTGTGCCTTTTTTTTTCCTTAAACGTAATTGGCGAAATGTGGGTCACGTACATTTTGATCTGCCTAGACCTTTGAAGATTACAGACATGATGTTACTTTCCCTTTAATATTTCAGAGGATAGGTCTTCGACGAAGTTAAAAACGGGCGTCGTCACCGAGGGAGGTCTAGGAAACGAATCATAACGGAAAAAAAATGACTTGGACAAACTACTATGATTTCCACATTGAACTTTTACAACTTACATGATTATGATTACTTATTACATGTAGATTTATAATTTAAGTTTTACCTTCTTCGAAAATGGCTATTGATTGAGTTATAACAAACCTAGACAGCAGACAGCCTTAAGAGGTCATAGTAATAATTAATGGGTACAAACTCTAGCCACTAAGTACCATAAAATTAATTTTATAAATTCGTGAAAAGCCGGTTCTAATGACCTTTCTTACTATCAATAACTTTGTGATGCTCACGGGCAGACATTAAATGTCAGCTTGAACTTATATTCAAGTATTCCGAATGATTAAGCCATCCTGGAATGTTTTCAAAGATCTTGAACAGTTTTCAAAATTGAAGTCATAACAACTTAAATTCAACCATATTTCTTTGGAAATACGTAGTTTAAAAAGCGTTTTAAATTAACCGAGTTTGTAATTAATTACATAAACGGCTCTTAATTAGCCTATATCATTCCCACTGCTGGGCCATATGCCTCTATCTGTGAGAGAGAGCAGTTCAAAATCCACTACGCTGGCCCAGTGTTGTTATGTAGATTAAACATGTCTTCGAATGTTTGGTTCTAGGACAGTTTGTAATTTATTTGTAGCAATATTAGTGACAAGACTGTTGTTACTAAAATGCCACACTCTAATATACAAAATATCAGCATCCTAGTTGCGTAATATACTTTCAATCACAATCTGAATAATTTTGAAGGAAAGGTAATCAATTGCTTCATATATTTGAAAAAATTATATGCTCAATAACGTATTTTTTTTATCGGCAATCAGTCGCAAGACTATAAGCAGATGAGTTGAGTGAATATGGCGTTTAGGCGAAGAGACCAGTGTTTCGTCTGCCTTCTTAGAACACATCCTTCCTTTTCAGCCTTTTCACCGTTACGGAAGGGTTTAAGAGATCATAGGCCAGGGTATTTGGATGAACCGAGAGCCGATCAGCATAAATTTCATATTTCATATCAACAACGTAAATAGCGCAATAAATGTTGTTGCACTATCAAAATATGAACTTTCATTAGCCATAAATGGCATTTCCGCAAGCATTGACTACTATGACATATTCAATAATTCCCCAAAGCGAAACACTCGGGTAAATCTGCCTACATTTCCCACCGGTACTCTCTCGGGTCTTAGCAATCGTAAGACGTCGTAACGGACACCTACGTCTAACTGGAATGCCTTCAAATAATTTGAATATGAATACTCCTTAATTCACCAGACAGTTTGATATTAAATTTGCGTAAGACGTTACTTGGAGTCAGGTTTCTGTGGACTTGCTAATAGAATTGAAACTATGAAATGAACTATTTGTTCTTATTATTAGATGGTGGTGGGGAGTAACAAGCTGCAAGCTTGCACCAGGTGTTTGGGAATTTAATTCTAAAGTTGTCTGGCTAGATCTTGACCAAATTAATTTTAGCAGAATTAGGCACAGGTTCAATGTGAGATAAGAGACAAAAGGAGGCCAAGTGTAGGAAAGAGGATATTCAAATTATTGTAACCCAGAAACTGTGACTATAAAATACTTATAGGTATTAAAAAGGTTTTGCTTTGTTTTAAAAATAGTAATGGGAAAAGGAGTGGATTATTACATTTATAATTTATCAAAATGCTTTCAATGTCAAAGAATCAGAATTTCAGCACAGTAGAAAATAGACAGGCTTATACCCGACATTAAATTTTTCCAAACTGTGAATCATGATGATAATAAAAACGAGACAACCACATTTTATTTTTATTAGAATCAGAATTATAACAAAGTCTAACAATAACTCCTTTTCTATCACCAGAACTTTCTCTCATGTTTATTTTCCTCTCATAATAAATCCAAGTTTGTAGTACATAAGTTTACATAAGTGCGTCCGCACAAGTTACATACTCGCTCGGGCGCACACTAAACTTTAAGCTCTAAGTACTGAAAGTCCCGCGGCGCCTCTAAGATTTGTACCAACTGGTTTGACATTCTTTCACACGTAAATACTGGACTATGTTGATGGTTTTTCTTTTCTTTTCTTTCTTATGAGATGTAACGTGGCATGTTATTGAATAAGTATGAGGAAAACTTGACTAGACCTAAGGAGACTTTCTAAAAGATATTTTGAAATTCAAAGTTATGGATATTCTTGGTTTAATTGTTGACCTTCGTGTTATAAGATCAATTCTTTTTGAAATTCTTCGAACTTTGATTTGGGTTTCACTCGCATTTTAGAGTATATTTATTTGCAGCAGTTTTTAAGCCCATTTAGATAATAGTTAAACGTACGACTAGTATTATCGCACGCAAAATACGCGCATCGACGTGGAGTTGCAGATACCAGCCCGTATTACATAGTTTTACGTAATTTTGCAAATCAATATTTTCAGGAACTTATTTTATACCTCTCATCAGAGAAATCTGCAAAGTGATGCAACCTGCGTCTCACACAAAACAAATGGTGTGCTTTGAAGCTGCAAAAACACATTCCACCGCCCCAACTGCACAGTTTAAAGATTAGAGGCACTACTGCATCATGTGGACTAGCAATTGACCATTAGTTCCCGTAAGAGGCAATTAAGAGATTACGTCAGTGCAATGGGCTCTGGCACCCACCTGAACCTGCTGTTGACTTGATACCGCTTAGCTTTAGGATTCCACGGGAAAAGCTGGGCTGTTCGGTACTACGGCACTCAACCGTAGGGTACACAAGTAGGTAAAAGGAATATTCATCGGTGCGACCTTATTTCAGATAAGGTTTACCATAATATCATTGATTCAATTATTTATAACTAGCTGCTGCCCGCGACTTCGTCCGCATGAAATCCTAACTTCCTAACTAATATTATAAAGATTCAATTTCGCTCGCCATACAAATTCATCTTAAGATACGAAAATATGAAATATTATTTACCCACAACACACCCCCTGCCATTAATTTTTTTGATATTTTCAATGTACAGAATTTTCACTTCTACAGATTTATTATAAGTATAGAAGATTTTATTTCCTACTTATTAGATATTACTGAAAAGCAGGATAAGCACCCAGTAAAAGGAAAAAACTTAAAACATTAAGGCGAAAGCGCCAGGGTAGCCCGTGAAATTCAATATTTTTAACGTTTTTTTGCGATTTGCTGGTCAGTGTATTAAGTTGTACGTTGATTAAAATATGATTCATACAAACAAATATGTATTTACAGAACTATAATAATTAAAGTCATCAACACAACTCTCTAAGACCAAGTAATCCTACTGAATGACTATTAAATGAAATCTTGACATTTTTGGATTATACTAACTTTACGACTTTGTATTACTGATTCTAATAATTATAATTCTGCTAATACAAATTTGAATTTCGCGATCTACCTTAGCGACTGCGTAGTTGTTCAGACCTAAGTAATAATAAAACTGACATTGCGATGTACCTACACGTAGTCATCATGTGAAAGCTTATCTTTCACATACAAATGCATTTAGAATTTAATAATCTGCTCCATCTTCAGAAACAATGCATGAAATCCTTCCTTTGACGTATTACATGTGGAACAGATTTCCCCGAGGCATAGATAAATGTGCTATTGAAATGGTTCGACGTACGCGTTCTCTCAGAGTGCATAGTAAAGTACCTTTAAAAAGTAATCATTGTACCATAAATCTTGCTTTAATGGATGTACTCGTAATTTCCATTTTAACTGGCACAGGAAGAAAACCGTTGAGTAAAAAAGGAACTTATCTAAATGGGATTCCAGGGATTAATTTATAAGATCGTGCCTCATCTTTGATTTTTATTATTCTGATCGAATTTTCTAAATTTTGTGGGGTTTTTTATTGCTTTGTATTAAGATTGATTGATTGTCAATAGCCTAGTCAGACATTTGGCCTTTTTTAACCCAAACGTGAAGTCATTGTCAAAATGATAGAAAACATCCGTTTCACCTTCTGCTTATCCTGGTTGGGAAAAGTGAAAGAATGCTAAAAAGTCACCTGCAAGCAGGTAAGTTTTGGATTCCACACATGACAGAACGATCCAGATTGTTAGGCTGGCCGATTCTCTCAGAAACTAAGAGAAATACCCACGTTCTTACGATTTATGTCGCTCACATTTTTCTTAGTAGTGCAATTTTTTTGTTTGTATATGGCCACAAGGATGTCGTGACGGCAAGTCTCCTTTGTATTTCGTGAAATAAAATCTCGTGTGACGACCGTCGGCAACGGTATCCCTCGGCCCCTTTACGGGGTGTAACTTTTCTTTCCTGTCGCCAGTATTTTATTCGATAATAATTCACTGGACGAAAGAAAATCCTTTGTTTCATTAAATTTCTTATGTACGGAAAGTTGGGACGTTAGTTTTATTTCTACCTAAATTCGCTATTCGTATTTCTTTTTTGGTACCCGCGTCGCTTTTGTTTTATTTTTATTGTTACTATGTAGAAGGTTAAATGTGGTCAACTGGACCCGCGGGTCCAGTTCGAGTGGGTCCAGTTGACCAAAAACTCCTAGTTTTAAGAATTTCAGGACCACGTAGGTTTATCTATGGTTATGGACCCGTACTGAGTAACGAGTTGTCAATTTTGATGCAATACGTACCTACCTAAGGAGCCGCCTCCACGAGCGAGAGAATCGCGGCGAAATTATCTTCGTGCCACGTATTTCTATACACTCTCTTAGAACGTGTCTCCACACGGCGATAGCATCGCCGCGAAAATTTGATGCACGGCGAGACTATCGCCGCGATTCTCTCGCTCGTGGAGAGTGGAGACGGCCCCTAAGCGTTATGATTAATGCTCTTTCTTTGCCTGTACAATAGAGACCTTTGTCCTGCAGTAGGTTACTTAGAATTTGAAAAATGTAAATATAAAACAATTGAAACTAAGAAAAAAGACCCAAGTACTTGTATTAGCTTATTTAGCTTGTTAGGCAGATTATGTTTTTTCAGTTCACTTTGACTCACTCACTTCAATATTTCAAAGTACAGTTTGTGTCGTGAGCTTTACTGCCCACCTTCATCGAATACTGGACAAATATTAATGTATGCTAATTGTAAGTGGTTACCGGTCACTGATTAGACTAGTTTGCCTCTCCCCCAGGGCGTCGTAAGAAGCCATTGGCAACAAAGGGATTACAAACATACCTACAGGCTGGCCAGGAACATCCATCTATGAATTAATAATCCTAATTACGTCTGGAATAAGTGATCTAACTGTGTAGGTATGTATTTCGTCTAGTATATTAAACATAAGCCTAAGAACACAATAAAACGTGACTCCCAATAACTGACAATATTTTTTGCGATTGCATTGTTGCTGATATTTCAATCCCGGATTTGATTCCCGTATGGAATAAAGCTTAGGTTCTGTAAAAAAACTCTCAATAGTAGACCTGAAATTGGAATAAATCCCTGTGGATGGTAACAGGATCATCCTCTATGAAATTGGGTCTGTTATCTCATTGACAATGTGTAAAGGGCGACGTAACCCTACGCTTATACCTATTTACGCCATAATAACTTTGAAGAAGCTGCAGTAATTAATTAACATTTTATCTTTAAAGCCATAATTCTATACGAGCCAATCCGCGGCGGTCGGTAAGTTTAATGAAATTTAATTAACTCCAACAGTTCGCTAGATTTACTATCGGCTATAAAATCTTGAGTATTAACGATAAACTTGCACTTGCGGCCCGCGGATACGATGTGTAAAGAAAATAAACTTAAGTACTTAAGCTACGTATTCACTAGCTAGAGAAAAATCCGCCTAATTTCGACACAAACGTAATACATCATAATGAATGTCGTCATGTCGGCTTCATGTTTAGCTATTACTTTAACTATTATTTGCGAAGTGATTTATAAAGAGACGAAAATAATCAGCACAATCGGTACAGGATTTATTAAGAGAAATTGAGCCTCAGCCATTACAATATGCTTATCCAAGATAATGATTAGAAAATTTCTTTCCTTTTACGAGAATACTACATCTACTATGAGTCTATGACGTTAAGAAAATATGGTGCAGATGTCTCAAGCAACTATGACTAATATTTGTATTGTGAATACACAGCTTAATAAAAGCAGGAAATTATAAAGTACATGCTTATGTCGGACTAGTTTTTGCCGGCAGCTTCGCGCGGATATCGTTTTTAGATTTCAGCAACTCCGACACGAAGCGGAAAGTTTTTTTGTTTTTTTTATGTAGAAGGAACATTCGTACCAGTTCCTCTATTTACGAATATTAGGAAATATAGGGTTTTTCGTGATGTTTTTCCGAAATTAATATCCACTTTTTGGATGTCGTGAAAGGTGATTGGCATAAGCAACAAAAAAATGGTCCGTGTTTTTCTTGCCCACTTACTTACAACGATATAAAATGATCATCAATTTGTCTGCCTTGGTTCTGATCCTACCTAATTATTTTATTTGGCCAACCGTATTCTACATTAGGTATTTGTTCTATACTTGTAGATTCAACTGTCTTTGCGATCTAGGTACTGCTCATAGTTCAGCCATCACTTTTGCTTCATCATTACAAATCCTTATTTTCGTATTTGATATCTGATTCCGATTACTTCGTCCGTAAAATGATGAATTTCTGTTGTTATTCGAAGCGTATTCCTTCTGATCTTTGCTATCGTTAGGGAAAACAGTATCTATTATTTTTTTCATCGAAATGTTTATTGTAGGTTGGTAGTAGCTAGTTACTATGCATGAATTTACTACCCTGTAAATATTCTGGGAATTACTCTAAAACTTCTAAAGGTCAGGCCTGTAAATCTAATTTAGGATGGGTACATTATTAAGCCTCTTGGTCTCGTTGCTTTTGAGGTTGCTTGTCTGTGTAGGTTCTTGCATACAAGAGTTGCTTCACGCAATAAGAAGTAGAATTACTTTAGATTTGTGTCCGCTACATTGTTATTTTTATCTCAGTTTTTTAAATCCATTGTAGAAAAACGATATTTACAAAAATCATAACTCCAATTTGTGTCGGTAACCAAAAACTCCAAGCACATAATAAAACAAACTCAGTATAATTAAGAATTGAATTACGACGAAAAATAACGATGGTGTTAATTAAACTAGACAATGAACGAATAAAAAATATTTAATGGCTACTGAAAATTTGCTTCAACGATCCAATAAAGGAAGTGGGACAAGATATTATGGACGTTACGACTGTTTTAATTATATTCTATGTGCTAGATCATATTTTTTTGCAGTATTACTTAGAGATGAGGCGAGAATTGGGTGCTTATAGCGAGTAAATTATGATTGTGGGAGAAAAATGGCTGGTAATGAGAAAATAATTGTGGAAATAATAGTTCTAGACGTAGGACTATAGTTATAGAACTCTGTGAAAGATTTGAAATGAACCAGGGGACTTACACATAACTGGCGAAATGTGGGTGTACATACACCTTTCTGCCTAGCCCTTCGAAGATTACAGGCGTGATGTTATGTATATATGTGTATGTGTGTATATATGTGTATATGGGTATGTATGTGTATGTGTGTGTGTATATATGTGTTAATTATCAGAAAAAAATAAAAGTTAGTATGAAGATATATTCACATTACACCAACGCGTACATAATCATCTTTTAATTATTACCAACGAGAAAACATTTGGAGGAGCAGCATCATCAATTTGAGTAATGAAGTTGTTGGTAACTAATACAGAAATAATAAACCTTGCTTAAGAAAAAGTTACAACATTTTCATTAACTTTCTTACGAGTTAGCCTCTAAAGCACCGGCATTTATGAGCGTGTAACTAATTGTTGATCTTCCACTAAAAACATATTATTGACTGTACACCCACAACCTACTTACTTAAGCTAAACCTACCCCATGTTTCAGACTTAAAAAAACTCCGTAATGAAGATGAAGAGCTACCCACAAAGGTTACATGCTCTGTACTACCCACATTCCTTAAGACTACATTTCCCTAAGTGTTCCTAACAAAGAAGCATCACACAAAATTGTTTTAATTAAAATTTGTTTATTATAACAAGACAAGCCATAGTTTAGACTGAGCAAGTTTTAGGCATAACTATGTAATAAGAGTTGGAGCTAGTTAAGACATAATATAGTTTAGCTCAAGTACTGCATGGTACAGGGATCGAGTCACTCAGGTAATTTTATAAACATTTAAGCCAAAGACTTATAAAAAAAGGTGGACTCCGCGCCACGCATATCGAAAGTGAAGCACCGTACCGATCTATGTGTGCGTGATTGACGATTGACGCTGTCGTGTCACGTAATACCGGCCGGTCGGCATACTATGTTGTAAATGTGAGCGTGAGGCGTGTTTGTACAAGCGGTCCCGGCATACTTACTGTGCTTCACTTTCGATAAGCGTGGCGCGGAGTCCATCTTTTTTTATAAGTCTATGCATTTAAGGCGTCATTCTATGAACCAGGTCCAGTTGAAAACCGAATGAACCGATTTTAATGAAACTATGTACGAATAAGCAGGATACAAAGGTCTAAAAAGTTAGTTAAGAACGTTTTCGAAGAATAGTGTAACAGCCAAATTAAACAGAGATTTCCAGTATTTTTTTTTAAATATGACATATCGCAAATGATCTTCACTAACTTTTTAGACCTTTGTATCCTGCTTATTCGTACGAAGTTTCATTAAAATCGGTTTGTTAATTTCGAAAAACAAGGGCTTGAAAGTTTGTATGAAATGCCGTACGTCGTAAATGCTCTTAAAGAAGTAAATCAAGTAGCGAAAACTGATTCTACCAAATGGTTCGCCAACTTCAACCACTGCGATTGTCATCTAAATACAGACTTCGAGTACAATGAGTGATTCCCAATAAGCTAAGAACCAATATTCTCTAGTATTTATTACAAATGTTATAGTATTTGTTTTATTTATTTTCTTGTTCACATAGAGACTTCCATTGATCATGCTTTAACGCCCATTGAACATTAAATGCTCAAAGGGTGTTAAATTCGTTATAATTTTAAAATTCGTCAGATATCGGTAAACGATTAAGTCTTCACACGACTCAGTCTTTTACCTAATAAACACGCATTGGAGTAAGTGACAAATCGTTCCACCTGTTTACCTTTTCAAGCTTTTCAGCTTTCAGTTGAGTAAACAAGTAAATTTGGCAAAAACCTGTTTCTTAAAAGGGCTGACTGACAAATTGTCTTTTACGTAAAAGGAAACACAATATACTTAAGAAATGTATTGCTTAAGTTAATCATAAAATTATACCAACGTAGCTCATGTGAAGATATGTCAATTCTGCCAAGAACAAATATATCCACAATAATGATACCAGCGACCTATGCTTCGCACGGGTGCCATGTAGGTACTTACTGATGTAAAAACATTTCAAAACATTGAGATAACTGTGAATCTGAGTTAAATAGTAATGTAGTATACTTATAAACCTTCCGGCATAAATTCTCTAACTGATGGTGAAAACCGCATAAAATTCCTTTGAGCAGTTTAAAAGATCTAAGCGGTCACACCGAAAGACGCGAAAAGTGACTTTGTTTTATACTATGTATATTATAGATGATTCTAAATCACAGGCTATTCCACAACTCGTGCGCCCCTTAACACCAAGGCAACATCAGACGGTGCAAGTCGCATAACTTCCTGACTCGCTGACGTCAACTCTCGTAAGTCTGGATAAGGACCAACTAACTAACTTGCACCGTATATTATGCACAAATAAAAGGTAACCACTTAATTTAGCGCCTTTGTTTATAGCAGTAGTTTTTGTACAACAACACTATTTCGCTAAAATTGTAGGAATGGAGTTCATAAAGAAAGTAGGTACATGAATCTTTCAAAAGAAACTTCTTCTTCTAAACAGGAACCCTCCTATAAGCAAGTACTGCAATCATTGTTTTGTCTACCTTTCTGATAAAGAATAGAGCCAGAGACAGACCTATCAACCACCTACTGATGGTTAAACGGACAGTTTTAAAACGAAAAAAACTTTAGCGTCCTAAAAAGTTGAGAATATCTTCTAATCATTTTAAACGTTTTAGAAATATGCATCTATTATTGATATCAGAGTAACATTGAATTTATGTCAAACAAGCAGATTCTCAGTACCTACATGTCAAACGTTATTGCAAAATAACAAAAAAGAGACAGGCCTTGTTTCCGAGGAATAGCTTAAAATCGTTATAGTCCGTTTGTAACCACAGTAAATAATGTAAGGCAGTAGCGCAACGAATTTACTAGATATACTTCAACCTTCCCATCAAAACTTATTTAAGATCTCACTAAGTAAATGGACGCCAAAACGTCGCAAAAGGGAAACTGAAATAATAAAAGTATTTTTAGACCCCCATATCAATGTATGCGTGCCCTGAAATAACATTTTTGCGCGAATTAAGCTACTGAAATTTCTATTTACTATGTCATAATGGAGTCACGTAGGGTAGCCAACTTTTATTAGATCCATCATGTCGGCTGTGGTGCATTAAACCATGTTTTCACGCATCATTTTCTAAGAATATTGTAACGTGTATACTGTGCTGTGTTTTCGGATCACGTCTCTCGGTTATGAAGATATCTACGTGGTTGGGTGAAACCTTTAAGTTGAAAATGTAATTCAGAGGTTGCTTGGTGAGAATTATACCAGGAATAAACAGCAGCACTTGCAAGTAAGCAGCAGCGTTGATTTTCCAAGTGTAAGCTAAAGTGTTAGTACTTGATTTTGAACTGAGAGTCGTAGATGCTATCCCTTGCAAGTATCTAATATAAAAAAAATTAATATAATCTAATATAATATCTAATATAAAAAAAAATCTCGTGTCACAATTTTAGTTACCATAGTCCTCCGAAACGGCTTGACCGATTTTTATGAAATTTTATATGCATATTCAGTAGGTCTGAGAATCGGCTACTATCTATTTTTCATACCCCTAAGTGATAAGGGTGGCCCTCTCCAGATTTTTTTTGGAATCGAAACTTACGCGGATGAAACCGCGGGGCGCAGCTAGTATTATTATATTTTCTAATAGTACATTGTCTTTCTTCCAACTACGAATTTGTATTAGCACAACTGACAACTTCCTCCTCTATGTCATACACAAATAAAATACAAGATAAGCAAAACGACTAAACATGATTATTGCACGTAGTGAATAATCCGTTAAATGTAATCTAGCGTACAGTGGGTCCATTTATTGCTATTATAAAAAGATAGATACCGCAAATCGGCTTAGCAATATGGTGGAACATTTATACCAATCACGAGTCAATTATTCAACATCAAACTACAATTTTGAGGAGTAACGTACTGTGTAATAATGTACATTGGAGTTTGCCAAGGATAAGTAAGAATGGAACAACCAAGAGTTTTTGGTATAGTGAGGTAGCGCTCCATATCTGTGAGTATTTTTTAATACCACCACTTTACCCATATCCAACACCATACACCATTGCTATACTTTGTTTGAAGGGTATAGCAATAGCACAAACTTTTAATAAAATCCTTAAAATGCATCGGCAATTTCCTCCAAGACAATATACTGCTGAAATAGAATGCTGAGTAGTGCCACACACCAGCACACAACACCGCCGACCACCCGAACAATAGCAACCTTTTATTTTTAAGAGCTGTCAATGTACAGCATTTAAGATGCTTGCAAGAGATGACAATTTTATCCCATTATAAATTTTCATTTCACTCGGACATTATCTCTCCATCAGTTACTTCTCCATGGCGCCAGGGTACATTGTTCATCCGGCTGCGTGTTACTCTGTATATTAGACGATTTGTTATGTTGTTGCCCAATTTTCTCGCTACACTGTAGCCGCCATGCTGTGTTGTGAAATAGGAGACCCGAGCTAAAATTTTTGCCTGAAATTATTTCGAATGACGGGATGAAGAATTTTGGTATATCAATCTATATTTGCCTCATCGCCATAGTAGTTATTCTGTGCTTTCTACCGTAAATATAATGATACCAAGCGTAAAATCATCTCTTTTATATATTAAACAGGCGCTGCATGTTTTCATGAAACATAAAATAACAATCGAAAGATAACAATTACACAACGCACAACTGATCCTATCCGGAAAAGACACCACATGACTATAATACTCCTATACCTACTTAGAACTCAAAAAATCCATAAAAGAATACCAGAATTTATACTTAAAGAACAAAGACTCAAGTTCCTTGAAACATGATATTTCTAAAGTTTGCCAGCCCATACCTATTATTCAAGGAAGCAAGAGACTGAATGTAAACAGACAACTACCCACTCTATAAGAGATAGGTAATAATAATACACTACATAAAACAACGGAAACCGTTGGATGCGAAAAGCACAAAATCGGTAGAAGTGGAGTAGCTTGAGGGAGGCCTATGTCCAGCAGTGGACGTCTTTCGGCTAAAATGATGATCATGATGATGAGATAAGACAATAATTATTTTCTCTGTTCTTACAGAGAAGAGTTTTACGTTACGTCGAAATAACTATTAGGTATTATTAGAAACGGAGGAATCCTTTTAAAGTTATACCTAAAGATCTTATTACTGGTGGTAGATATATCTTTTGAAATATGTCAGCAATTAATGTTAGTATATGTATACCTAATTCAACACGTTCCAAAATAGTGTTGTGAATATTTTTTACACGTTACAATCTTATTATTTTAAATCCAGTAAGTAGTAGGTATATAAATGTTAAGCTAGGAAGCCAAAATAAATAACTCGTATATTTTTCTTTATAAAATTAGAAACTTTCGTATCTATAGTAACAAAAGGAGTCCAAAAGATGCCAAATACCATCCTAAACACCACGATCCCCAATAAAGTGCACTGAACCTTGCTCAACTGACAGTAATAAATATAATACACGAATATTTTCCACGCCACGTTTAATATTAGATCCAACGAATTTCGTTCGCTATTGTTTCTCTAAACTTCTTCTAGTTTATAATAGTCTGTTTAAAGCTTTAAAGGGTAGTTGCTGCCTGATACATCCAAAATAATGTTGTCTTTCATTTTATTTATTTATTTACGTACACACAATAAAATACACACTTAAACAAAACAATTTTGAGTACAATACTTATTTCGCATTTTATTGACCACATGTAGACATATATCTTTAATCTATACATATACATATTATTAATTAAAGTCATTTTTCGGTTTTGTCTGTGTGTCCGGATTTTGATGAAGTTTCGCTATCGTTTAGAGAATTTATTCCGCATGGTTTATGTGTAACTGGTGAGATGTAGTACAGAAATCTATATGTGTTGACATGTCTCGACATCAGCAGATTGCGCGATGGGCGGGTCGCTAATTGTTTAAAAATAAACTTTTGTTCGGCTTTGGAGCAACTCAGATTAGCTATCAATAGCAACTAATTCGACAAAGTTATCTATTTATGCTCCTCAACCGAGTGATCAGAGGTGAGAGGGCAGAGATTCGAGGTTATTAAAAAAAGGTTAATAATAGTTACACAGTTTAACCGCCAAGTCCAAAGGGGTAATAGTTTAAATTAAATGCATTTCTAATATTATTACTTTTTATTTGTAGGCATTGAATTTTGATGTTTTAATGTTTTGTATGAAACTGGCGAAGTGAACATTCACCCTTAACATTAACAATATACACGATGCGTCTCGCTGTGTTAGTTTTTATTTAACTTTGTGTTGCTCTAATGCCAGCGATGGTTCAAACTTTTTGTTATTATATTACGAGTATGTTAGTCAGGAATACTGTTGAACACATTATGGAGATTTAAGTTGTTTAATACAATGCGTTTTATATGCATGAGGCATCCTTGTTTTACTTGATGAAAAGTTATTGTAACATTCATTTACGCCCAATTATTTTACATGTATTGTGCTGGCAAAAAGAAGTGGCAATGTAAGGACATTACACGAGATAACATTCATTTGATATATCCAAAATTGAAAAGATACTGATATTGACATCTCAAATAAGCCAGGGGTACTGTATCGCCCCTTTTTCCTCAAACTTTATTGGATATTTAAAGCATCTAAGCATGTAATTTCCAACAGGATAAGCGAGCTACCCGGCATTCCTAATTAAATCTGCTTCAGTAACACGGTATATTACTTTATACTCTTTATTTTCAGACACTGTAATTGAACTGTTGGGTTTCAAATTTAAATATCGTAACTGGGCTGTTTTATTTTTATCAAAGCTCAGATTAATCCATAGAAACCAACCAATTAAAACAGAAAACCTTGACACCAAAAGGTCCTCCCATTAATCTTTCAACCACAGTACCTTAAATGTCACCTACAGAGAAAGAAATAAAAAAGAGCGCCGTTCCATTTCATGTAACAATTAGAAGGAGGGAGTAAAAAAGGCCACGGCTTAGGGCCCCACAATAAATTATTAAGGAGACAAAGTTTTGTCTGTACGTTTTTTTATGTCTAAAAAGGAACTTGGACAATCATTAATCCTCTGGCCGACGTATTAAACGGGATAAAGCAATTTTTATTACGACAACTTTTCTTAACGTCGATTTAAAATAATCTTCGGTTACATTCGGATTATTTGTAACAGCTTCACAATCGTTTGAGAGTTTTTCGGAACTCGTCGGGGTTTAGTTGAATTTTAAAGGGCCTAATCGTTCATTTGATTTGGTCCTTACTTTTTCTTTTATCGGTTCCTTTCGTAATTTGTAGATGTTGTGTAAACTTTGGGACAATTTATGTTGTTTATAGAATCCAATTTATTTTAGGTCATTTAGCTTCATTCAAGACAAAATGGGGGAATTTCCGTACTTTTTATTTTTCTTTTATCGTTAAACAACGTTTATTTCATTGGTACCTACTTTTTACATTTATAGAAGTCAAAACAGAAGCAGAGATAATAGACAAAATCACTGATATTGAAGTGTAAATAATAAATTCAATTAACAATAAAGAGTTGTTGATACGACTAATTTAAAAAATGTTATTATTTATATTTTTAAGGCTGACATGGGGAAGCTTCTATTTCTAGTCCTTTGACAAAAATATCTCTAATTTTGCCAATTCAAAATATTTTTTAAACTTACAATAAAATAAAGCTTTTACTTGGCCCGCAAAACCACAAAAGCATCAGCGAGCTTCCTTGAAACCAATAGCCAGTTTCTCTAAGTTGATTGTCAATACATTTGATATATCGCTAGGTTCCCGTTCAAATGTTATAGCAGCCTGACACGGCTAATGCTGGCTGCGCGCAGTTTACACGGCAAACGCATTAACACCGCAAATTTGTTACGACGTTACAAAGATAACACGAACGGTTTGTTTGCGGACTAAGCCAATAATATTTGATAAATGTTAGCGGCTTTCAGAAGATGTGTTCTGAGAAAATATACTTGGGATGTTATTAGCGGATGTACCCATCTTCCCAAAGTGTGAAATGATTGCAGAATCTTTTGACCCCTTGGTGAAAAAGTTCTTAAAACGGTGAAGGAAAACATCGTAAGGAAACTGACACGTCATGAAACGTTTATTTTCTCTTGACTGTACTTACCTGTCATAAAGAGTAACCTAGCATAAAATTGGATAAGAAAGATATTAAACCAGAAGAAGAAGCAGGGGATCGAGGAGGGGGTGGAGAGGAGGGCTCAGGGGAATAGACCGGAATAAATCGTCCTAGAGCCAAAATTAAATCGTCCTAGAGCCAAAAATTCGAAGACATGTGACATCTACCAACCTGCACTGGGCCCGCGTGGTAGATTATGACCCACTCTCTCTCACCAAGAGAAGGCTTGTGTGCGTGAACGTTATAGGTTATTATGCTATGGTAAAAAAGTTGGACAAAAAAGGTACAGTCGCAAAAGGTTAGAAACGCTCTCGCCTGTTTTCTTTCTGGTTAGTGACCATAAAGCAATGATTGTTTACAGAATAATAAATATTAACTAATTGTATGTCCCTATGTTTTCCTTTTTGATGATACATTATTTTTATAAGCACTGGAACCCTCAAAAAATGCTCTAAATTGCCGATTTAAACCACTGTCAACAGAGGCCTAGTGTACAAATTGGACAACTATTAATTAAAAAAGAAAAACATTGAGACACTGATATCCTTCTTATTCAGTTTATGAAAGATCTTTTACATTGTTCCAATATTGGAGGAGAAAATGGGCGAGAGCCAAACCTCGAATTATGACTTTTACTTCGACTTTTTCAAAAGTCTCTCCGACCGCAGCGTACAAGAGGTTACAATAGAGTAAGAGCTTGTACTGGTTTTGATACTACTGACGAGCGGCTTACTGTACCTTTGTCCTGACAATATTTATTTGACTTTATTCCTAATACCTAATTATTATTCATTTTACACTTAGAAATATTACCGTTCAATTTATCACTCTAAAAACAATTGAACAAATTTCGTACACGTGAATTGTCAACGTGAAAACTTTATCAACGCGTAGTAATTCCAAGTCTTGATTTCAGTTCAATCAGTTATTCGAAATCTTTCTTAGAAATCATACCTATAAAATATTGCAAAAACAAAAGAAATATAATACTCTAGGCAAATAATAAAGTAAGACCTTCAAATAATCTTTTTCTCAGAATATTCCCGTTGACACAACTAATCTCACATGTGCTGTTTTGACATACGTCGCCTCCACAAATTAGAGATTTTGTAATATATCTAAATGTAAAAGTTAACCCTGAAATAATAGCTCCGTAAAGAAAGAAAGAAAACGCTCTTTGTTTGAAAAAATTCAGAATCTTTTGTGTGTGAAAGTTGAGGTTCTGAATGAAAGGAGTTACATTTTACAGTAGCAATTTACGAGTATATACCTAAGTACATATCTAGGTAGATATAAGGTTGACGTTTTTGTATTTCCTCAAGTATAATTTAACATGGTATCGTCTGATAGTCGGACTCGCACGCAAAGGGGGAATCCGTACCACAATTGCTTCTTGTATAATTCTTAACTAACACCCTTATTTTATTTGACCAACAGGATTTCACAAAACAAAAGGTCAGTCATCATTGTCGGCTAAAAACAAAAATCTCTCCTTGACCTCAGTATCAAGCTATTAAGAAATTACTGGTAACAACAGGTGTTCCCTAGGGTACAGCGGTCACACGACACTCGCTACGCTTTTACTAAGTGGTCATCTTATAAACTGATTACTTACGCTGCGTTTTGGTCGACATGGTTGATATAGTGACGTCCTGAATTATTAGGCTGGAAAGGTGTACTGTACTATAAAGTTTTCTGTAGAAGACTGGAGTTCAAAATAGCGCCTGCTAAACAAAATAGACTCGCCTAGTAGTTATTGGAATTATTTTTGGTACCTACGTTCAATATAACCTTTTTATTTCACGACCTCATCTTATCAGCATAAAGTTGAAAATTTCACCGTCGTAATATAGATTTTTAAAGACAACACAAAATCTCCACTTAGTTAACAAACTGAACAGACACAGAACAACAAGCATTGTATTCCACGCAGCGTCCGAACCAACCTCTTTGAAACTCATGTTAAAGAAACAAGATTGCGGAATCAGTTCAATGAATATAAGCTCCGTACAGAATTTCAATGCGACGTCACTTAGAGAAACTGAAGAAATTTTATCAAGAATCTCTACTGGAGCGGACGAACAGTTGGATAAATAAAGGGAATGAAAATTTAAGTCCATTAGCGGCCTTGTCCGCGATTTAGATCTAAAAAGGAAGGATCTGCAAATATGTTAATTTTAGGGGGTTCTAAATTTGGACGTATCCGTACTAATACTTTCAAGGTTATTAAAAGAATTTGAGTATTAAAAAAAAACTGGGCGATTTGTATTACTTAGTACCTACTTAACACGAATAAATGGTTCTTTACGCCTGAAATAATTTTCATATCATCATGTTCGTTGTTGTCTCACTGCATTAAATATCATTAAACTTATCAAAAAAATCGTCACATTAATCGGTCTGTTATCTATAATATCAGTCGATAAAACGTGCGATGGCGTTTCGCACTCGTAAAGAGCCAGTTGCAGTTTTATTGAAATCATGGAGAAAATAAAACACAATAAGCAATTTACGAGTAGATCGCCAGTTCCTAAACCACTACAATTATTACCGGCCGTGTGCAGCCTCCCTAACATCACAGAAAACATGCAAACAAAGCGAGATAAGGGGGCGGCTGCAAATGACACCTGTCTCTTGCCGTTGCCAAGATACGAAACAAAGATTGACAACAACAGACGGCAGATGAATTATTAAGGTGTAATTTTTTGGACTGCTTCTCAGTTAACGTGGAAGAATGATATCAGTTTGGACTGTCAGTCAAACTTTACTTTGAGATTCTTTGAAGATTTTGTTTATCTTTAATTATAAATGACGTTCTTTTAAGAACGATTTTAAAGCAGACACTGTTTAATACTTATACCTAACTTTTGTTGATTATTTGAAAACTCCTGAATTGTATTCTGAGAAAAAAATGGCCATCTCAGAACATTAGATTAATTGAATTTAATTAGGATCTAATTTATTTAACCTCGCTAACGAGACACTTTTTTTTTCTATTGTATTGTATCGTACTACATAGGATACGCGCGCAGCTTGACCGGTTAAGACAAACTAAACCTCTACCTCAAGATTAACTGCTTTTATTGAAACTACTATAGTGATGGTCCTTTGATACGAGTTTCGATTTTCTAAGTACAGACGCACATCAAGCTACTACAATCTGTCAAAGGAGAACGGCAGGCTTGTATGGGAATTTCGTACAGCTAATAAAAGTTCGTGTTTTGGAATACTTTTTGTATTAATTGGTAGATAATAAGATAAACAAGCCCTTTTTAAATTCTTAGATTTTTAGAACTTGGGACGTAAAAGTTATAACCAGTTTTGTTTATTAAGGTTTTTATGTACTGGTGTATCAATGTAAATTGATACTTAGAGGTCATAGCCTTGTGTGCGTAATTGACGATTGACGCTGTCGTGTCACGTAATGGCGGCATAATAATAAATTGCTCAGACGCAGTCACAAACCAAAATCCAAAACAACAGCAAAGAACTGAACCATAGAGTAAAGTAATATATCGGAACTGAACTGAAAGACAAAATGATTTTTTTTTTCCTCTCAATAAAATAATTGCCATGAACAAAAAAATATTTTTGACTAAAATCATTCCTATCATAAAATCGTTAAATAATATGATTTTATGCAACAATTATGCATTCATACGATTATTATATAAGTGTTTATTTATATTTAATGTTATTTCCATTTCTAAATAATTAGTTATCATTTCGATATTTGTGTTATTTTACATATGGCAACTTCTAAAAAGATAACTGCGTTTAGTTTACGATTCTATTGCGTTTATTTATTAAAATATTTTTATTCATATTATTAATTAATCCGAAGTTCTAAAAATAGTACACTTAGATGAAAATAAATGGCTTAGTTGCCTTAATAAGTGGTACAAATTCTATAACAGAACAACAAAAAAAGTATCCTGTACCAAATCTGCCGTTCACCTTTCTTTGATAGATTTTCAACTTTATCGCTAAAGCATAAGGTTCAAAGTTGATTGGGAAAATTTGACAGTTTCGGGTAGATTTATGTGCTGGCGTCTGTACATACCTCAGCACACCTCCCGTCTGCCCATTGTTTCGACGTTATCTTTTCATTGTCTCTTAGGACAGTAAAACAGCAGCTGTTTTCCAATCCGCCTGGTATCTTATAAAATCTAGGGTTTGTTCTAGATTTCGAAGATTTGATATTGATTCAGTATCGAGTAGAGCATACGAATTAGTTACATTGTAATCAGCCAGTACCTAACCACTTAGCGTATTGCTAACAGGATTAGAGATAGCTGATACAGTACCTACATACCTACTTAATTTTGTAGAAACGATATTCGCTGATAATAATGATGTCTGAGACTTTCGCCCTATTTAGCCGAAGATTTTCCTATTCTGTTTATGAAGTTTTATCTATTATATGATAATGTTTTTATCATAGTTTTGGTGACTTTTTATTCAAAATGATGTTTTGATAAGTCGGTTCTAGGGCTTCCAATACCGCAATACCAAGATCCCGGTATTCCGAAATCCCAAGTCATTTTTGTGTTACGGGATTACGGATGCGGGACCACGCGGGATTTGCGGAACTGGAGGGAAGCATGTACGCGACCATTTGTTGACGACACATTTGACATGTTATGTTTTCTTCGCACACGGGTTATGTTTTTTTTTAACTTGTTGAAAATATTTTTTATTTTTTCAATTGTATGCAGATTGTTTTTTATTTTTATTTTACCTGTATTAGATTTCTATAAATTAATAGCGCAACTTGATTGATCTCTTGCTAATAATAAAAGAGAAGTTATGTTGATTATTTAATTGTTTTAATTACCTTATATAAATATGTTTAATTTCTGTAAGTATGCGGAATCCCGAAAATACCGAGATTGAAGATAGGTTGCGGTATTGGAAGCACTAGATTGTTCTAGTATTGTTCTGGTATTTTTACTATCGGAATATTGTCCTGTTGTAAAACTGTCGGGCCAAAGACCTTCTGTCCTCGATCTTCGTTTAGTATTATTGGAACATCAATATTTTGATCGTTTGATTTTATTGTGATACGTATCTTTATTACCTATTTATCTGAGTATTTAACTGAGTGTTCCAATTATTTATGTATCTAGAAAGTCTTATTGATAATCAATTATGTTGTGTGCTTAATCGGATGACCTGGTGGTACCGAATAATGCAGATCAATTAAACGATATACCTAATTCTGTATTCAAAACACAATCAATTAAAACAAATTAAAAATAACTTGCGAGATTATTTTGATAAAATTAAATTTACCTTGTAATTTTAGTTAAACGTGACCAACGGCAGAGAAGTATTTTCCCAACACCATATCTGAATCAAACCTTACAGAGATTTTTTGTAAAAACTACAATAATAATTTGTGTATGCACCTATAGTATATACCTGCAAGCAAGTCTAATTAAATTGCTGCGAGCTAAGAAATCAATCAACACGATCAAAACTAAAGTGGTCTTGTAACTGTTATTATTTAGATAATGATCATCATCAAATCAGTCATATGAAACCACCAAAGCCACTAAAACAGTCATTTTCTTTCGACACAAATAAATTCACTAAATTCAGACAAAATAATACAAGCAGAACATCTCAACTAGAACTAACGTAGCAACTTGTAAGTAATCTGTGCTAACTTACTAGCGCGGCACGTACGCGTCGACAAAGTTAAGATAGAAGATAAACACGGACCTACACAAGGATATTTCATTGGGTCAGCAGTTAACGCAATTTGTTTGGACGAGGCATTCACGGCGCCCCGGGCCCGGCAAGATGAGCCAACTAGTGTAGGAGGCCGCACAAGGCATAAGTGGCAGCGATAAGTTATAGTTTGTGAAATAATTCATGAAAAGATAATTAAATGTCTAAGTAAATTGAAAGCTTGTTAGAGGGTCTGTACCACTTTACAATCACCATTCACATTTTTTCAAGTTACAGATAGATACAGTCCGTAGTAGCCAGTCAGAAAAAAAACCGGTCAAGTGCGAGTCTGACTCGCGCACCGAGGGCTACGTAACATTTTTTAGGTATGTAAATAGTTTTAAAATATTTTTTTTTGTAATTTAACTACAAATTTACGGTTTTCGGATTTTTTCCTTCATTTTTGCTACATGAAATTGCTTCTTGCCAAATTTCAAGTTTCTAGGTCAACGGGAAGTACCCTAAAGGTAGGTTTTGATTTAAGAATATAAACGCCTCTTTTGATTGCGTTGACTTAGAAGTTTGATTCTTTCACTACTTCAAGGGATTGCAGCCCTGAATATTTGATATTAATTTCAAGTTGAAAACTCTACGCGTTCCTGAGAACTTCGTTGTCCGTCTGACGGACGTCCGTCCGTCAGACGGACAACGAACTGATCTTACAAGGGTTCCGTTTTTCCTTTTGAAGTACGGTACCCTAAAATCCACAGGTTTCAACAGTGGTTACAGTGGAAAGAATATACCCTCATTTAAATCTAATATTAAGCTTTCTGCCCACTACACCGTACCATACCATGCAATAAATATATCAGCCACGGAAAGAAACATGACACGAAGTACTAGACTACTATAGTATACTCTCGTCTTCTTGGTATTTCATACGGTTCCCGTTCTCTCCCTGCTATGGCTACCAGAAAATTATCAATGAGAGTATTGGCAATGATAGCGCCCATTGTTGCATACGAGGAAGGAAGAGAAAACAATAACATCAGACGATCACGACGTTACTGGGTTCACGCCGCTTTAAAAAAAATAAAAGTCGAAGGAGAAAACTGGAGAATACTGTTTATAACACGATTATAACGGTCATAATATGCGGTTATAACCGGTACCTATGCTCTATGTTTCGCCTGCGTGCATCACAATGTTGCCAAACCTACTATCGTAGTAGGTACTTACCATTAGCAAAGTATTCTCACCAACAATAATTGTTGACGCTCCTTGCATGACACGCAGCGGTGTTGGTCGGTGACGGAACAGTCTAGTAAACATAGTCTCATACTTTTCAATACAAAGAATATTTTTTTGCCTGACACATTCCTAACACGGTCTTGCTATAATACGGTATAATGAGCAGACTCCTTTACTAACTACGAAAGATGACAGACCTATACAAACTACTTCAGGATGAATGAAGGCGCAATACTTTAACGAGTTATGTAGGTAGATACTACCTACAAAGTTATAACAATCAAATAAAAATGAACCACAGTGACGCAATCTTGATTAGCTTATCTAGATATTTTGTGATCAAATATAGTATCCGTTAATCTGCTTCATACACAATCAATCTGAATTGTTATCATTGATTTAGATTATAGATTTAGAGAAATTGACTTTGCTGACCCGCCAGGGTGCAGCAGTGTGATCAGTCAATCGGCGAAGCATACTCTGTTGATAATAATCATCGACAAAAAATCCCCTAATACATATATTCATATCGTCTCCGCTATCTCTTCTAACTTAAAGGCCCCTATTAAGCTTCTCCAACCCTGAAATTAAATCGGCCGTGTGATTTACATTTTAATATGGCAAGAGGCTCACCTGTGTTAAAACAGATTTATTGTATTGACGTTATGACATTAGCTGTCCATCCCATCGAAAACTTTCAACGATTTTCATCGTTTATTTTGTTAAAATGAACTCTCTTGATACAGTTGCTCCGGGTTGAAACGTTTGAATCGAAATATAGATAGGCAATTGTTTATATATTTTTTTTATATTGTGATCTTATGCCAACATTTAACCAGGTAACAAAAAGTGGCTTCTTTCATAGGCCTCTGGTGGCCAGACAAGCCATGATTAGTAGGCAGAAAAATCGTGGTTTTGGAGGTGTTTCGGAGAATATTGCTACAACTTTAATCATAAAGGTTGCAGTAGAGGAAACTTGCAGAAACACACTCACATAGGGAAGGGTTTTTCACGAGAAAATTTCCATTAATGCTTTCCCAGATGGAAGCCATCTTTGGCAGTCGTAGTTTTTTAACCGACTTCTAAAAAAGGAGGAGGTTCTCCATTCGGATGTTTGTATTTTTTTTTTATATTTGTTCGGGCATAACTCCGTCGCTTGCCAACCGATTTAAAAAATTCTTATTTTGTTGGAAAGGGTATACTTCCCAAATGGTCCAATGAAAATTATATCGAAATCGGAAAAGCGGTTTTTGAAAAATCAACAAAAATCTAAAAATGTATTAGCAATATTTTGTAAAAAGTGATGAGCAGTTGACATTAGGCTATTGTAACTTAGATAAATTACAAACTCTCCCACTAAAAAGTAAAAAATAAAAACTTATTTACAAAAAAAAATCTTTATGTTAGACATAGAATGAAACCCCGGGGTGGTTCATCGGCTAACATGTCCAGGGCACATACGCCGTGCCCTGGGCAGGATTTATTAAGCAAACAAAGATGGCTATAGCTATGTATAATAAAAAAATATAACGTCACTTTCAAATTGTTCATAAAATAAGTACACAAAATCATCAATACTTAGTTTTTTTCTTCTCATTATAATAACAGCGGAAGTGTCGTATTAAGATATATTTGACTTTTATGACTATTTATAAAATATTATGGCTGAGCTTATCTGGCTTAGCTTAGGTATTACAAAATAAGTAGGTATGCTCAATGTGCAACGTAGAGTTCTTTCATCTTATCTGACTAAACGAAATATAAAAGTAGAAGGTTTAATAATATTCAAGTTCAGTATTGAAAACCTCAACCAACTTCTCGTTTCCGCACAGTTTCGGTTCGGTAGATACACCCTATCTGTTAAGCATCTCCTCCCCGTTTCGCACATCTCCGCTTTGGTGAAGCCCAGGCCTATAGGTACTATAGACCTATTTGAACTAACTATTCCAAGGATCTTCAGAAAGCACTATAATCTGAGTACCACCTCAATTAGACCGGCTACAATGACAAGTGACCATAATTGTGGTTCGGGCAGTATTAATAGGACCAATCAAGTATTACACAGAATGCACGGCGACGGTGTCACTTTGAAATGTGTTTCATTATCACTATTTATGTACACATAGGTGTAGGTTCTGGATATGATTGGGTCTGGGTAGTGTTAGCCGTGGTTCAAAATTGCAAGTTATTATGCAATTACTTTTTGGCGCAGCCGTGAGGCGCACTGTCTTGCTAATTTCTTACATCGGACTTCACACTTTTTATCTGATGTATGTATCTGGTGTATTGTGTGTATTTTAGTGTGTGCTAAAGAAATGTACCTATTTTATTACTTTATTTCTTTAACTAAATAAATCACGCCCATTTCTATTAGGTACCTTATTTATTTATGTTTTACTAAATTAAATCGTTTTACATAATTACCTACCCAAATACTGACACTGCTTGTGCATTTTGGTGGTTTTGTTCAACTTGTTCGACCTAACCGTATTTATATTTAAAATTTTCATGGAAATATAATGTAAATATTCATGAATATTAATCACATTTTAGACTGATATTTGTACGCGATCATGTTCCAAACGACCGCTTTACTAAATTAGCTTACCTGCAAATCGTTGAAATCACAAAAACGGAAAGCACCTTACCGACGGCAATTCCTATGAAATATTATAAGACATTACGCCGTTCGGTCGGACTCACTATATAAACTATGTGCTATTACCACAATGAGAGTTTAAGTCTAGGGAGAGTGTGCCCAAATGGAACGAGTGTCGTCAGCAAGGCAAACACCTTACCTTAGAGACCGCATTATTCATGAGCCTATTTATTTGTATTGCTTACTTGCGTTGTTTTCGTCTCGGGCTCTGCCTCGGTGAGCTGGCTAGCTGATATTTTTACATAGACATTATTCGGTCTGGAAGGCTGTGGAGATGGGAAAAAGGATTCTTAGAAAATAAAATGAGCGAGAAAAATACTAGATAAATGTAATAAATAGATGACGAAAACGTATTACTTTAGTTTTAAAACTGAAGCTACTTTCTTTTGAAACGTTTTAGTTTCGTCTGGTTGCCACGAAAATTACACGAGATAGAGGTATCCCTCAATGTTACGGCGCAAGAGGTATATTGCAGTCGTAGTACTCGTAGGGCAGAAGGTACCACTTATAAAAAGGGTTGACAAAAATGTCCTTTGTATAAAATTGTAAGTCTTCAGAAAGTCAAAAGTCACTGCAAACCTTGATCAAAGACATTTTCTTGTGAAATCAAGTCTTCCGACCATAAACGTGATAAATGAAATCGATAAAAAACTGTTTCATTATAATACCGGTAATCGCGATTATAAACAACAAAATGATAAGTAAATCGTATTTTCGTTCAAGATTTAGTCGATTACAAGGAATATAGTTTTATCAATGTATCTTCGGAGCTAATAGAGTTATCGAATTGGATCTTATCGACTTATAACAAGCGCACTGACTAATCATTATATTTAAATAACGTTTAATGGTAGGTATATCACTTCCCTTCTGCGCATTTGTTTGAAAGAGAATAACATACAATGTGTCAGCTGACTAATTAATTCTCGCTTATCCAAAATGTTTAAGTACAAAAAAAAATGACAACAATGGCCCGATTGCACCACAACGCATTTAATTTAATTTAGAAGTAAACCTAAAGTCAATTCATATAAAGAAAATTAAACAGATAAATAAGACTTTCAAAGAAGATCAACGAGTCTGTGCCAAATCATCGGTTTAGAATAACTCGCGACCAGCACAGTGCAGAAGCCAACTGCTCAGCAACTGCGCCAAACTTGCCGTCAACCGAGGATTTTTCAATTACATTTTTATTTAGATTTTGTAATAGTTTATGAGTTGTCGTGAACCCTGCTCTTAGACAGAAAATAAAATAAATTAGAAGTGAAAGAAAATATAAAAAATAGGTAGGTAGGAAAAATCACAAGCTAAACATCACAACACAATACAAAACAATTAAACAAAATTCTATAACGAAGTTTGGAAGTTAAAGACCTGAGTACTCAATGTGTTGATTCAAATCAAATCATAGTTTACATCAAATATACGTAGCGTTATCTTCCAGATTGTAACTACGACTGCTACTGTTTTCGCTACTTTAAACATTTGCTCTATGAATAATCTATAAAACTTATCAAGATCTAACAATATTTTATGATAATTAGGGACAGTTTTATTGATTATGAATACGTCAATAGATTGACTTTATGAGTTCTGTCTGCTAATTACTACAACAATCTACAAATGACCATCCAAGAGTACATAAATGTAAAACTTACTTGATTTATGTATCTGAAGTTCTTAAACGATCATCAAGAAAGTTGAAGGTTTTACATATGGAGTACTTACTTAGTTAACGCCTTCGTGGTCCGTAATAAGGAAAACTTGTCGATTTTCCTAAAAATAATGAAAAAATACATTAAAATTTGCTGGACGTTGTTGGCACTATTCAATTGAAGAGTTGTTTTGTGTAATAAATTGACAAACAAGCTTATGGATCCCCTGATAAAAAGAGGCTATATCCGCCTATAAGTACTATCGCGGACACTCCCGCCTGACCACCACTAAGTTCATTTTAGCTTGCACTCAAAAAATAGAAGCGCTCTCGAGTAAGCCCGCCAAGGTCAAATAGTTCGTCCGTAAAATGCACAAAAGGAGTACACGTGATGCGTCACTAAGCTGCGCAGTGCAGGTTGCAACTAATTGCGTTATCGTTTTCCTAATAGGCGAAAACTTTAAGGTGGCGTGGTTTAGCGCCACCGCAGGATTTAGGTGAAAAAATGTTTGAGTGATCAAGCAGAAAAGGCCGCGATGGTACCTGTAGCATCACGGTGTTCGTTGGCTTCTTGCCAACCTTACAAAGTTGAAAAGTTTCATGTGGATGTAATTGAACTGGAAGCAATATGTTTTAGATTACCTAGACTAAACCAATACATCAAAGGCTAAAAGCTAAAGCTACCTACTTTAAAAAATATTCCAAATTACTGATAAGATCTAGGTAAATACTTAACGTATGCCGTAATTGAACAAAATTACGTATATTGTATCGAAAGTTGATTCATATTACTGCTGAAACTTCTTCTAATCTCATAGAACTTCTAATCTTATAGAGCGCATGTAGGTACCTATTGCTATAATAAAATACGTATGAGGAACGGCTGGGTATTCGACAATTTTCACAAAATCAGTGATTAAAACTATCACAAATTTATTTTATGTGTATTAATAATAGTAGCAACAGCCGAACAACTTTTTATTGATAATACTTCCTATGATTAGTATCTCAGGAAGATAAACTCATAAATGTTGTATGAAAAAGTCATACATAACGCAAATTGAGTTTACTAACTGACACTTGTAAGTTTACTTTCTTCTTATTAAAAGTCGCTTTAAAAATGACCTGTATCCACTCTATAGATAAACTGTTTGAAAATAGGCTAACAAAATATACCGAAGGCTTCAGCACGCCCACCACCGGAAGTGCTGGTGACGTCACGCGCGCGGGCGCCACCTACATCCGGCCGCCTGACACGCTCCGAATTCATCGGATTACCTCTCAAACAAACCCCTCGGTGATTTATGGATTTTCGTTCAAAATTACAGACGCGGTCATGTCCTATTATTATGAAGGTTTGGTCGGTATAGTTAGCTTTATTCGGAGTTGATATTGCATTTCTTTACTGTTAATAATCTGACTGAGGACTTGAGCTTGACTCTAACCGAAAAGGCTGACCCGTATTACCAAAGAACAGAAGTGTAAGGAAAAGGGATTGGAAAGTCTTTGTCTTGCATTGGTACAACAGAAGTAAAACAGAAAACTTAATACAAACTCGCAATGATAGGTACACTACAGAGTGCGGCAGTATGAAACTTAGAAGCTTTGCCTCTGTGGCGCAACATTTATTTATTTATTTAAGATTACATGGGCAACATTACAGAATGGAATCCCAATGCGTTGTACAGAACAATTTACAAACTAAAAAATTACACATAAACATACTTAAGTAGGTTAGGTAAAATACGTTAAGCATTATCAGCCTATAAATGTTCCCACTGCGGGGACACAGGCCTCCTCTCTGTGAGAGGGAGTGGGCCGTAATCCACCACGCTGGCATAGTGCGGGTTGGAAATGTCACATGTCTTCGAATTTTTGGTTCTAGAACATGCGGTTTGCCTCACGTTGATTTCCTTCATCGTTCTGAGAGCAGTGGTGATGAAATAATTTGCACAAAGTAAAGCGCCTGTGTGGATTCGAACCTACAACCTACAACTTGTAGGTAAGTCGCAGCCGTTTCCACAGGATCACCACTGCCAAACACAATAACAAAAAAGAAAATAACAAAATTAACAACAACAACATTGTTAAGTTTATTGTTTATTAGCGTTTTGTGAAACGTCAAGTCGATTTTCGATTATCCGACTTACATCGATAACACCTACACAGTAGTAAAGTTTTACACAGTAAACATATAATAACGTGTTATTATTTTATTGTTATTCTACATTTCGGAGAATTTTATGCCAATGTATTTATATATAGTCTCATTGATAATTTATTTGGTGTTAATAGTCGTAGTAAACTTATTTGCTTTGTGCAATAATTAATGATAATAAGGTTACAATATCTAGAACCCATTGCTTCGATGTAGTTCTACGAGTACTATTGCTGGTGAACGGCGCGGTCAAGAAGTAGGTACCACATAAAAAAATATATACATTCCGGAGAAAACAGCAGAGGAACTACCTATGCTGTTTTCTTTGCTGGATTATAGATGAAAATTATAATAACGATTGCAATTAACAACATTACACACACATACACATAACTACATTACATACACACACACACACATTATTATTTATTTACAACAGTATACAGAGCTTCCTTTTGCGATAACCTTTTTTTTAATAACTTATTTAACTGGAATGTGTAGACCAGGGTTGCTAGATAACAATAATGAAGATTTAAATCAATGATCCAAATCAATTATAATCAGAATGAGTTATCAAAATATTTCAATCAGAAAACCCCAGAAGCAGGTTACAAAAGACCAGCTTGTTTTTTTTTTAGAGAAATCAAATAAACAACATGTTTAGATATTTTCGAACTTGGCCACCAAGAGAATGCGTTCCTGACACCTGTCAGTTGTAGATACGATTAGAAACTGGTAAAATTAAAATTTCATACCCACGTATTATTCTGTAGGTAAGTATAGTCAGCGTTTACAATCGTCGTAGCGTAGTAGCTATAAGGTTGCTGTCTGCAACATAGCTGTGAAAGGACTGTATAGAACTGTCTCAGGACGTATTTTGTATTCGAAAGGCGTGTACAAATATGAGCGATGGTAGTGAAGAGCGAAGTCATCATTCTCTTGCCTTTATTCCAATTTATTTGGGGTCGACACAACATGTCTTTTATTCCATATTTCTCTGTTAGATATCATCTCGGTAATCAATCCCTTTCTAGCCATGTCACCTTTCGCATAGTGCATCCATCGTTTCTTTGCTCTTCTTCTACTTTTAAAGACACTTTCCAGACGACATTTTTCTCATTCCTCCGCATCACATGTCCTTACCATGACAACTGATTTCCACGCAACTTTTCAGTCAGCAGCACAAAAGACTTTCAGGCTTCCTCTTATATTCTTAACGGAATAATTAGAAAATCGTCTACACCAAGTTTGGCAACTAAGAAGAAAGCTAAGAAAAAACTAAAAACTATAATAGGTACATAAATAAATCAGAACTAGAAATAAGTTTTAAAATACTTGCTAGAAGCACCTAAGCATATGATCACCCATCATAACGTAATTTTAACTACTACAGTTCCTTCCAATCCCGTCTAGATTTCCTTTGTACAGTTTCTATATTTATGTCTGTAATTTATATGTTGTACATAATTAAGAGTATTCTATTTATTTATCTAGATTTCCTTAAAAGAAAACCTGCAATAGGAAAACATAAAGGCCTTTTTCTAGAAATCAATCACCAACTATCGTAATAAAAGCATTGTTGACTTCCTCCAGTGTTTACCCAGAATTCACAGATTAAAATCAGGTGGCCGCTTTCTGCCACACTTTATGTTATCTATGTATGCTATTCCGAAACAAATACTTAACAATAAATATTTATTTGCATATTATTTGTGTTAAAACGAACTAAAAGATTATCACGACGCGGCGTCTGTCAGTTTGTGGAAACGTTGGATGTTAAATGTAAAAGGTAAGTAATGTAGGTAAGTAAGTACTTACCTATAATTTCTTCTGAAGAGTTTGATAAAGTGTAAAGTACTTAGGTACTACCTACTAGGTATTTTCTCATTGAAATCAATAAAAAAGCTTGTAAAAAAAATTGGCACGTGCAACTTTTCTCTATTAAAAGTTCTTCCAGACTAGATTTTAAGAATCGAAATCAACATTACCGTCAGAAAATACCGTGATGTGTATTTGCTAATAGTAAGTTTCTTTTTGTCAATAAACTTCAAAAATGATATTATAATATTTGTGTAAAAAAACACATATTGCAAACGAAGCCGCCAAGCAAACGGCTACTCGAAGATAAAAAGAAAACAATTGCACTTTATCAATATGCCGGATACGTATATAATAATGTAATCTTATCCACGATAACTTTAATATTCCTATAATCACTACACTTACACGACAGTTGGAAGTATCAGTTGTGTGTAAATGTCTGAATATGGTGGAATATACAAAATGTTTATTGACTTTGCTGCTAGCGATTTCGGCAATAAAATGTGAAAATTGCGTTACATACGATTTTGGATCAAATTTTTATGATAACTTCAATAATGGCAACTCTTTGTGTGCTGGTATGGCAACCTGGAAATTAGGGAACTACAGTACTCTTGACGTACTCAGTCCTAATGAAGAAACCGATTTGTTTATAACTCCTGATGGGACTCTGAGTTGCGTGTCGTCGTACGGCTTCGAGATGAGGTCGAGCGGAATTGTGGAGGTTTATGTTTACATGGAGTCAACATCGCAGCGGGATCAGATCGTCGTGCTTGCTAACGAGGTCTCGAGCAGTGGGAACAATGTCGTCACAGGCACGGCTATGCTGACGCCCCTCAGCACCAATTACTTTAATGGATGGCACGTTCTGAAAATAAATTTGTTCGGCACTGGGATTTTTAGTGGATACGTAAGTTTTATTTTTGTTTTAATTGTTTTTCAGTTCACATTTACGGTAGATAAAAGGAAATTCAATTTAAGCCCTTTTATAAATTCTATATTTAAACCCTATCATGGATTAAAATATTACAGACGATACCATAAGTGTTGTAACGCGGTCAGTGCACTAAATGAAAACTGAATGAAAGCTTCCTAGGAAACACGCGTAGCAGCAAAACAGCAGTCATCTGAAGACCAATTCCCGTAATTAAAAACGTTCAAAATCTAGTCGCATTCTCATCTCAGCCACAAAAAAGATCAAAAATGTAGGGAAATTAGAGGTATTTTTGACAGACTGAAACCAGACTGTGAACGTTCTTAAAATTACAAGAATTGCCCCTCTGATCTGAATTTGTTTATGTGCTAATTTTATCGTTACACTATTCTTTTCGCGATGTCGTAATGATAGAGTAGGTTTTTAGATAGATAAAGAGAATTAAAATTTGTTTTACAAACTAATAAAAATAATCCCTTAATTATTTTATCTTACCTATAATTAGTAGTGTAATGAAAATTTTATCTTTGGAAATAGTGTTTAAAGCATATTGGTATTCTTTTAAAAGTGGAACAACAAAGGTCAAAGAATTATCATAATCTTTTCAAATCGACAGACTACTTTTGATAATAAATAGGTCATGAACTAGTAGAAAATGCCACAAAACCGTGTCTTGTGTACTATCATAGTTGATCATAGTACTTACGTTTGAGTATGAACATACAATATGGTGCTTATCACTATTAATTTGTAAGAAATTTATAGTGTGCGCCTTCAACAGAGGCTGAGAATAACCTGCAAAAGCATGGTAAACATAGATCAAAACTAATGTAAATAACACTAGTCTAATTGCATTATACCTAATACTTACCTATTAGCAACATAGCAATCACATGCAATTTTTGAACCGCCTAAATTCATAAAAGGGATCATTATGGGTTCATATTGCATCACAAAATTTAGATTTAGTCAAGAACATTTTGGGTAGTTACCTGCAGTAAAATTGCGTCATAGCTTTTCTATTAAAAATGGCTATGACACGCCACACTTATCAAGGATTATAATAATAAATATTTTTATACCTATGAATAGCTCCATAGATTACCAACAGTGATAATACTATCGACGTCATTAAAATAGAAAAATAAACAAAGCCTATCCGTCCTACCAAAACCACTATTGTTTTGCTAACTTTTCTAAATTCATTCATTCCTATTAAAGTCCGATTATAACCTGAGTTGAGTCCCAGAACAATTATTTCTACAATAATTATTTTAAAAGCGGTTCGCGATTGAGTACATTTTTTTTTCTATTTCAGGTGTCGTTTCTCGGAGTGGCATCACCGGGTTCTAAAGTGATAATCGATTCCTTCCGATACATCCCGCCACTATACGACGATGATTGTCACGTCTACGATGGAGAATTTGTGACCTCAAGCCCAGTGGAACAAAAAACTGAGGATTGCGTCGCATACAATTTCGAAACAGACTTCGATGCCCTATTCGACAGCGACAGGGGATTGTGCACCGGCTTCACACGCTGGGAATTAGACCAATATACTTCTTTGGTAGTTGATCACCCAAGCTCAGAGAGTCTTCAATTCATTTCTCCACAAGGTTTCATCAGTTGCGTTTCCTCATTTCCATTTGAAGCTAGTAATGGCGGTGTACTGGAAGTTAACGTATATATGGAATCAGCAGAAATCACTGATCAAATTACTGTGCTTGTAAATAAAATTGTTAATGAAGCTAGTGATGTAGTGATTGGAAGCGCAGGACTTTCACCTTTGGTTTCAAACTATGTTGACGGATGGCATGTCTTAAAAGTTGTTCTATCAGGAAGCGGCACATTTAATGGATACGTAAGTTCTATTATTGTATCCTTATTATTGTTCGAAATTCTAAATATTTGGTTTCATCCATCAGTATCAACGTAGATTAAATCTGTTTCAGACCTGATAACATTGATTTTATTATCATGAGAACTTATTCAGTCGGAAAAGTTTATTAATCTTCCATATTTTATTCCAATATTTTACAAAGATTTTAATGTAAATCTTATCAGCTAGAAAGTCTTAATATGAAATGTCACTTTTTCTAAAACAAAAATAAAAAATGTTTTTTTTATGTTTTTCAGTTATCCTTCCTGGGTTCAGCATCGGCAGAATCTATTGTCCTCATTGATTCCTTCAGATATATTCCGCCAGCACTTGCAAACGAGGAGTGCAAAATTTATCAAGATGAAGAAACTACAACACCAGTTCCGGTCACAACAGTTGCTCCAATAGGCACGGGCAATGACTGCGTCACTTATAATTTCGAAACCAACTTCGACAATTCATTTGATACTGATAATGTGCTATGCAATGGATATTCTTCCTGGCATCTGGGAGATTACCATTCTCTGGCTATTGACACAATTGATCCTGACAGCAGGACTTTCATTTCTCCTAACGAAACATCCAGCTGCATATCTTCGTTCGTCTTCCGAATGATGCCAGGAGGTGTTATAGAAGTGAACACTTTTATGAAATCAGCTTCACCTCTGGATTACATAATAGTTTTGGCTAAGAAGCGCGTACCTTCTGGAGAAGACACTGTGGCAGGATTCCAGTTATATTACGGCTCTAACGCTAATTTCGTAGAAGGATGGAACGTGCTGAAAGTGACTGTAACAGACTTTTCAATTTTCGACGGATATGTAAGTCTGACTTTTTAATGTAACCCTTCATATCACTAAAAGTCTTAGGCCCGTTGTCACTACCTTACTATCCACTTCCACAGTTCGTTAAGACGTTATATGCATAATATTCACTAATTAAGCCGGGCTAGATTGACTATAGAAAAATAGTAGTCAAAATAAAAATGAAGTCGAAATTCTGAAACACGTGTTTCATATTTTTTGCAAATAAGTGATCGAAGACGATCACGTTTTTCGTATTTGAACTCGTAAAGATTGCTAATTTTAATAATAAACATAACGACTACTTCTTGCTTCCTGTCACGTATGTTACAATTTTTAATCAGATTAAAGACAGTTTTTTCAGTAAAATAATAATGATAATCTTATAATTGTTTACATTGTTATGGCATTTTTTTTTTTTTTTAAGGATGGGAAATCATCAAATGACCCCTCCCGCTCTGGGTGGAGCGGAAGGGAGTGTCAGACTCTTACTGACTAAAACCCATCCGTGTTCCTTCCTTAGCCCTTTATGTTCCGGGGCAGCGGTAACCCTTTCGGACAATCCCGCTGCCCCGGCAGGCTTCGGCCCTGACGGGCCCCTCCGTTCAATGCTGACATCTCTTTGAGGCGCGCGTGGAACACATACGCGCCGTCCGGCACGGGCCTGGTCCTGATCGGACGGCGAGCTACCCATTACTCGCCGTCCGCAGGCCCGCGCCTACGGTGGCCGGGAGTCGTCACGCGGCTCCCGACGCCCGGAGCGTCTACCGCGGCGGCTGGGACGGGCGGCCCTCTCGGCTCTCTCCCTCTCCCATCCCGCCACCTCCTTCGCTAGCATGACTGCTTCGCAGAAGGAGGTGACTGCCTCCCACTCCCTCTCGCCCCGGACCATGGCTTGGACCAGGGCCGGGCGCGAGAGGTCGCCGCCGCTGCCGATCGCCTCTACGAGGACACGGCGGTGCTCTGCCCAAGCGGGACAGACCTCCACCGTGTGCACCACCGTGTCCTCTGGGCGATCCTCGCAGTGGTGACACCCGGGCGTTTCCTCCCGCCTGATTATGTGCAGGAACCTCCCGAAACATCCGTGTCCGGTGAGGACCTGCGTCAGGCGGTAGGTGAGGGCGCCGTGACGCCTCTCTAGCCACTCCTCAAAGAGGGGCCTTACCGCCGCTATCGCGGCGTGCCCTGCGCTGGGTTGCGACAGTCGCGCTTTCCATGCCGCCATGAGATCGCGCCGGAGGTCCGTCCGCTCCGCAGCAATTTGCCGCGGAAGCGGGTTTTCCCCCCGGCGTAGTGCCTCCGCGCGCCACTCATACAGGCGCGCAAGGACTATCGCCTCCAGATCCCATGGCGGCAGTCCGGCCAGGAGGCTTGCCGCCTTGGATTGTTATGGCATCAATTCATATTACAATTTAACCAACAACCATTTAACACCATGACTTTAATTTATCTTTACTTAATAGTTCAATGTTTTGTAAAATTCACGTGGATCTACAGACATCGTAAAAATTTCAATTCACATTTCCATAATTAGCACTGTTTTTATTATGTAATTGAGTAATACTGCATTTTGTCTATCGTAAACAAGGTATAATTATTACTAAAATCTTGTTTTCTTTTATTTTCAGATTACCCTACTCGGTTCGACTGCAGAAGAGTCCATAGTTCTGATTGACTCGTTCAGCTACACTCCACCTTACTCCGCAGACACCTGTGAAATCTATTGAAGACGAAGTTTCGGCTGAAGTATTATCTGCCGTCATATTGTTGAAAGTAAGGCTGTCTCCACTGTAGATTACAAAAATGTATATAAGTTTAAGTTAGAAGTATGTATTACATCGACTTTGGGTTTAATTTGTAATGGGATTACTTCTAAAATTATTTTTTAGATGAGAGAACCATAAGCTGCTTTGCTAATTAATTAAAATAATATTATAGTTAACAAAAATAAGACCCACTCAGGGATCAAAATACAAAAAAAAACGTTATAGCATTAAGCCCAAACGAAGGTGGTGGAAGGAGCTTGACTCCCACCACAATAAACAATAATCGACGGGGACAACTATGTAGAAAGAGGAAAAAGAAGCTATATTTTATTAATCTCTACTTAATTTTTGTACAAACTCAATATAATAAAAATATTTTTTGAATATACCATTAGACTTTACTTTCAACAATACGACGTAAGATTTGAAGAACCTGACCCAAACTACACATCAATCTGATTAGTTCAATCGATATTAATTTTTCAAGAATTTTGTGAAAATTTATAGTAATTTGCAATGTTTTCTATACCTATTATTTTCATAAGTAACAATATTCACAAAAGTCATTTCAATATCTACTTACGTTAATTATATTCTCAGAACTATTTTGTCGTAATAGCTTGTTTGAAAAATCGAAAACTGTAATACAGAGTGGAGAGACCAAGATTTAAATTATTGTTTTTAATAAAATACATCAATAAAACCGTTCTATTGATTTTATTAAAACACAGTTTCATGTGATAGATATAGATCGGTTAGGTTAAGTTAGATTAGGTTCCTAACAAAAATAATGTTCGTATTATACCTAGAAGATATATTTTTAATTAATACCTACACTACTAGCATCATTTTACGGTTACACATAATAACGATAATACCTAATTTATCCAAACTTAACATATACGTGCAAAATGTTGTCAATAATTTGAAAGGAGGTGCTATGAATGTATTCATTTAAATATATTTTTAAGAATAACTGTATTGCAATTTAAGTGCAATTTCTCTCTGCCTTCTAACATAGGAGGACATGCTGCAAAATCATGTAAGTGGCTCTTATTGAACGACTCATATGAAGCGTGAAAAGATAAAACATGCGTTCTGTGGGTTAAATTCTGTACAATGATATATCAGTTGTATTACAGTGGGATTCATTTAAAGTGGAGAATTAAGCTCGATTACGTTGTATGTATATTAAGTTGGTTTAGGGACTTTCTTTCTACTGTCACATTATTAGTGTGTTAATAATAATTTATTGTTGTGGATTTTATTTTACTATTAAGGATAGTAATGACTGACTCTTAGGCCCATAGAACCTCACTCAAGACTCAAGCATTACTTAAAGCTAATTAAAGCAATTTCATTGGTTGAAACTAAATAGTTTTAAGTAATGCTTGAGTCTTGAGTTAGGTTATTTCTGTCTGAGTCTAGGCCATTTTAGAAACTTGTTGGTTGCGCTTTTTCACCGAAATATGGGGAATGGAAGTAATGTCGTTTTTTCATTCATAATTGAAGACGCGTACACATGAAAATAATTAAAACATTATAAAGAGTCCTTACAAAGAGAAGTGAAACAAAAGAAACTATAGCCCAGCCCTGCAGTGCGAAATTAGAGGCCTACATTACTTACATTTATTACTACTTACATTAATTAACCTAAGTATTGAAAAGTACTTTGGTACGCCCAGAAAAGAACTGTGCGTAAAACCGAAAACGTTAATAAATATCGTAACTATCTGTTGAAACTGACCCTGATCTAGTCTACCTAATGTAAGAGTACCATAATGTACGGCATCATAGGGTGCAGTACTTTATGGTGCTCTTACATCATTACACCAGATCCATATGACATCATCATATTTGTTTCTTGTCACGAAAACAGCAAGGCAATGATGTCCGTACAAACAAGTTGGCAGGGCTACTGCCAACTTTTGCACTAGAGGGAGCTATAAATTCATACGGATTTGGGGGACGCAAGCGTTAACTGCGCGCAGGCAATAACCTGTCACCTTAGCTTGATTTACGCAATAGTGACGTCACGTGAGAGGTTTTCTTTGAAACGGATAAGGCAACGGTATCTTGCAATTTTATGATCGATTGATTTACACGTGCGTTACTTTGATGATTATCAATCAGCACAGGTATAATCCAGAGTTATGCTTGGTAAACTAAATTCTATGAAGACCATTTAGGTACAGTTGTTAAGTTAACGGATCATTTTTTAACCTTTAGCAGACGTTCCTAAACGCACACAATTGAAATGACTGAGCAGGACCTGTTTGCAGACTTCGACGGAAATGACGAGCCGACTTAGATGGGACCGGAATCGGAAAGAAGAAGAAGTCTTATTCCTTTGACTACCATTCGGAATTTCGGATTATGTAGGACATTATAGGAGGTTATAGTTTGATAATAAAACGAAATATATTTTCGTTGGATCCCACTCTTGAATCCTATTTTTTAGGTATTAACGATGGGTCCCATTTGCAATTTCCATTGAATCCCATGTTATAACAACATGACTGTGTTAACTTTGGATAATTAATGTTGATAGAAAAATAACAAACCGATATTACTTACTAGCTCCGTGGCAAAAATTTGGTAGGACAAGACAGTATTGTCACCAGTTATTTTCGTACATCTATTACCTAATAATTAAAATCCAAATTTTACATATATCAACAGTAGACCAAACATTACAATCTTCAAAACCTACAAATGTATGTATGTGGTTACCACAGATATAGATACACCTAGATAACGCAAAAGCAACTACTTCGTGTGCCCAGCTTACGTACCTACAAAAATAATCTTTGAATTGATTTGATTTTCCCATCACTAAATAGTACTTGTAACGTCATAGTAGGTAGTCAAAAAACGGCACGCTTGGTTTTTATACATACTTGCGTTATCTAGGTCTATCTATATTTGTGGTGCTTACGTTCCAGATCGAGTCGACAAAGAAAGAAACAATGGCACAAACAAAGATATAAGATATAACAAAGATATACTAAGTCGCTACTGCCACTACCTACACTCTTCTGATTGGTTGTCGCAATCTATTATGATTAGATTAGAGAAATAGTCCCATCCCCTTGTTTTCTAAATTTCACGTTTTCGCACGTCCGTCGATTAAATGAATAAGGTAAGTAGGTACTTCAAAATAATAGTAGATTATTCACTAAGGGGATAAAGCGGTATCTTATATCACTGCGCTATATTGAACTATTTGAATTCTAAGCGGATATGATATTCTAGTGCTCCCAAGCGCAGCGAGCGATCAGATTTAACTCTTGAGCCAAGCGAGAAGGTTATCCCTAGAATCCTGAGTGCAGCTAGGGATTCAAGCTCGCCCAAGACAAAGACGCCTGAATCCCCGAGGACAGTACCCTAGGTACTGCTCACACCTACTGTGATATAATGAAATGCAATTATTCGATTATCAAATAAATTGTTGCAAATCGCATTATTCACCAGCGGGTTATAATGCAATACAGTACAATATTGTTGAACAAGCAAACATTTATTAAAAATGGACTGACACGTACGGACTTAGATACGTTATTTTTATAATTGAAACACACCTTTAAGAACTATACCCAATGCATATTCTTAATCTACTATTAAACCATACCTACCTATTAGGTCTGAATTGCGATTCGATAATGAAAATCTAAGAAATAGTTAATCCCTGCAGATAATACAATTCAGGTATAACTTTGATAGGTTCTTATCAGATAGATAAGTACTCAATAATGTTCGTTGATGTCATGGCAAAATTGTGTGATATTAGCCAAAATTATATCGTTTTATTAGCGATGAAATCAAGTGGGGACATAAATTTTCACCCATGGACTTAGTTACGTTACGATTACTGTAATGTGTTATGAGTCTCTTAATTCGTTTGTTTCTGTGCTAAAGCTAAAGAATTCCAAACAGCTAACAGACTGAGCAAAAATATTGTTTGTTTTTTTTTTATTAAGTACTACCTACCTCGTATATAAACGTGGATTTAAGTAAATGGTACATCTCTACTATGAGAACCAATAACCTATAGAGTATATTCCTACCTCCATTCTACTTACTACTTGATCGAAAAGATGGTTGTCTATTGATTTACATGTATTTTTTTTATATGTTAATGATATTTCTCTAAAGCGATATTGCCATGTATTTGTTTTAAATAAATTGTCCATTTAAACAAATGGACTGTTAAAAGAGTTAATTAAGTTATGGCATGTCATGAAGTTTGTAAACTGATAATATGACACGCGACGGGGATTCAAGCTAAATTAAATCTCTAAATATCTTGTTGTAATTCGTTCAGCAAAAAAGACTTAAAAGAAAATAAAACAGTAACTAATAAATCTGTGATGTTAAACGACACTTTAATATTGGATGGCTTTCAGCTGCTTTCAGGCGGAAAGTCCAATTCTTTCGTTTAGACACAAAGAGCACAGTGTGACAGCCTTTGTGTTACTGTTTAGGGGACATAGTACACCGCAATGCGGAAATACAATAAAATTTAATACAATTCCCAACGTCTTTGACTTGATCTGAAACCGTAACACGGTGTATTAGTATTAAGTATTTCTATTAAATTATTCGTATAGGCGAGCTGAAATCACAATTTATTATGATTAAAATTATTTAAAGGACGCAGCCTGTATTATTTAAGCTATTTCAGAGTTACTGGGGCTGCATCAAGTATTGAACCTTTTTCCACAAAAACTAAGCTGCGGCGTAGAATAACTGACAACGCGACACAGCTGTTTGATTAAAATTGATTTATCATTAGATACTACATTATGCAAAAATGGCAGTGGGCAGGGCACATTGCTCGCAGAACAGATGTTTGATGGGGCCGAAAGGTTCTGGAGTGGTGACCGCGTACCGGAAGACGTAGCGTTGGAAGGTAGGAAGGCTCCCACAAGGTAGACCGACGACCTTATGAGGCCAGAGGAACCCGCTGGATGCGGGAAGCACAAAATCGGTCGAAGTGGAGGTGCTTGGGGGAGGCCTATGTCCAGCACTGGACGTCTTTCGGCTGAAATGATAAATATGCAAGGGCGGGACATTAAGATTCGTTCAATAGAATTTTCTCCAACTTTCCGACATCCCATTGAGCTTTAAACCAGAACTTTGCACTCACATAAATGTAGTTTAGTAACATCAGAATATCTTTCATGTTTTACCAATGAGACTTGGTCGTAACGACAAGGCACTTGCAAGACAAGCACCACGAAAACTATCTACCTACCTATGTAATCTTTACCCGTCTATATAATCAATCCATGAACTTCGAAACGCAGGGAAGTTTGTCTGGGAGCTCAGCACCGCCAATCAAGCTCTATTCTAATTCTAATTCGACGAGGGGTGGGCGTCAACGTCGGCTGAACTTCCACGTCAGGTGTTACACTTTAGTTTGCACCTAACTGTTACAGTTTATATTGGTTTGGTGTTACCACAGTCGAAATGTAGTTTGTTCTAAGGGACAGTTATTTATTGTTGGTCAGCTTCACTTGTTTGTTTATAAATCTTTTTCTAAGGGCTGATTTCTCAATCGAAAAATATTTTTTATTGAAAAATTTGCCCATAATCTTGTTCTTTGTTTAGTTCACTTTCTGGTTCATTTTAACCAGCTCCTAAACAGTTACAACACAAATTTCATGATTTTAAACAATTATAGTAAAAGTTAAGGCCGGCGCACACCGGTTGATTTCGGGGGACGGCATCGAGGAGGATTTACCACACTGATGATTTGCGATGCTGCCAGCGGTCGCCGCTGTGCACAACTATATGTTGCGACATGCCGCGGCATCCCGCAGTATGCCACGGGGAAATGCAGAGAGAGATTGTACGCTAGCGGACTCCGGCGCATACCCGCGCAACCTGCAGTTACGTCACGCCGCATGCTGTCGTGTCCCGTCACATGTCGTCGCATCCCGTTGCGGTATTCGCCAGATTCTTTCATATTCGCATAGCGCATTCTTCAATACCGCAGAGACAAATCACCTTTGATGCTTCGTGGTCGGTCCCTGAGTTTTGGAATCTATATCTTGTTACCATTAGATACGTACGAATTTATGTTGGTAAATTTTAAATATCCTGCCCCGCCGTCCGCCGATGTGCGCTGGCCTTTAGTAGGTGTAGGTGTACCTACTCTATAGATTACGATTACCTAGTAAGTAACAAGCGAAAGCATTTTAAAAAGGTTGGCCATAAGTAGTACCTACTAACTTGAGGTCCTATAATATAATAGATTGATTTGACAAATGAGATATCCATCGATTCGTCTAAGGGCCTAAGCCGCCGATCGATCAAACTGTTTGGTTAGGATCTGCTGTCATTTGCAGACTAGACGAAATTTTTATTGAAATTGATCACTCGACAAATATTATGGTTACCAGCGAAAGAATAATAGCAATTTCACGAAATATAAAATTTTTTATGATTTTTCACACATATCCAATATGAGTAGGTATATTGATTCGTGGGTAAAGTTTTAAATTGCTTTTATACACCTCCTGAAACATGAATTCTATCAAAATTATAATCTCGATATAGATACAATTACCTACGAAAAATTGTATATACCTACTTGGTACCACTACCTACTGTCGAATTTTTTCTTAAAAATCATTTTTATCAAAAAGTTTGCTCTCTCTGTCTCGTTTTTAAAGCCGTTTTGAGTAGATCTCACTTGCAGACCTACTCAAAATTGGTTTTAAGATAGATACAGAGATCGAATACTCTCTATTGTAGTTGTAGGTATGTACATAATTATGAATAATATTACAAAAACTTCCAGAAACTAAATTAGCGTTAACTAAATTAACTATGAATTCCCAATTTCATCATCATTTCAGCCGAAATACGTTCATTGCTCGACATAGGCCTCCCCCAAATACCTACCGCCCGTACGCGAATTCCCAATTTTATCATTTATATTTATTTGTGCGTTTTGTTTGTGTAGAATTATCAATTTTGCTTTCTTTTTTATATCTAAAAATAGGTTGATGCAAAATTTTTCTTAAATTATTGATTCAAGCTTTTCAATTCGTCACAAATCAAAAAAATACGAATGCAAATTATTTTGCCAATGAACTGTAAAGTTCTCTCATTTAAATTCAACTCCCATTTTTCCAATACCAATCAGCCAGACCAATTCCTATTTACAACTAAGAGTGGCGAGTACATGTAGCAACCAATGTTGCGCAATTATTCAACTGTGCTATTTCATAGAGTGAAAATCACACACTGGACAAACTTCTTCTACTGTGATGTTGCATTTTAGCGTAAACGTCATCACTTCGGAGAGGTTTTTTTTTTGTATTTGAATTTTTGTTTCGTTTAGAGGCTTTTAATGTAGTCAATTTCGATCGCGATCCGTGATTGAAAATCGCGATCATTGATTTCTGCACGACCGTGGAGATTGACTGTGGGTGCCATTGTACACAAGTACCTAGTCATCCAGCACTTTACCAGATCGATATGCATAAGTCATCAAGGTTCACCATTTTCTTCTAACCAAGATAAAGTCCTGTCACCAAGATGTGCCTTAGTTGACTGAACTTTCAAATTCTGTGTTTTAATGCGTATAATGTTAAAAACTTAAAACGCACGCAAAAAAAAACTTTTACAGAAAAGTATCGCGCATATATTGCGTAGTTTACGCCCACACAGTTCGTATATAAAAAGGCGTAACAATATGCAGTGTACTGGGGCGATCAATGCAAAACGGAATCCATTCCGAACGCGATCGTTACGTATCGGACGATCGTTCCGTGCGATTTACGATCAACGATAACGATACTTTCTCGTCTACATCGTTAAACTGCGCAGATAACATTTGTTTAACCCCGTACGTTGGTTGTGCAGACAGATACTCTTGTTAGCTAATGCTAGAAGATCGGGTCGGGTCGACAAAGGACTAAATTAACCTATGATATTTATGATTCAAGAGTGTCATTGCCTGAGCCTGTCTTTTTTTCAGCGACATTAAACTTGAATAGGTTTATTCTAACTCAACATAAGAAACACCCACCTAATATTAATTATTCTGAGGTAATATAAAATATTGTCTTACAGGTTTAGGTACAGAAAATGCTTATCAATGATTTATAACGATCGATAATCATGAACTTCATAACGCGTCGTTATGCAGGCTGCCACACGTAAGCTCATTAGAAGCAAGCCGATAACACTTGATTAGACACACCCAGGTGTTCGAAGAAAGTCTTCGATACCAACTGATAAGCTTGCGATAGACCAAAAGTACCTACCTAGGTATATTGGTGGCTAATGATCCCATGACATGAAATTAAACGAATTTGCGGTGTCTTATACCTACTTACATCGCAAATCCGCTTACTCAAAAAATTTCAATATAATGTTTAATTCAAGAGATTAGAATGTTATTCCATATTCTAAAATACTTTATTATGCTGGGTTAGCAAAATCCGACGGTGTCGATCCACCAGGTGGAAAGTGGTTACCGCCGTAAGGACACCTTACGTGCATGTTATTTTACTTACATATTATACCTAATTTTGATTCAAAACGACACAGCGATGCTTTTTAGGAAATTAATGGTTTCACGGACGTACCCACGAGTGACTCTACTCTCTCTCTCTAAGTACTTCTGCCAAGCCTTTTCCCAAATATTTCAGGGTCGCCTTCCAACAACACCTCCTTGCCAACAATATATATGTCGCAGCCAACTGGTTAAATTAGCCGTTCAGTTAACCGCCTAGACTTTCAACTAAACGGCGGCCGTTCAACTAACGGCCTGAATGATATTCAATTACAGTTTAGGTTGGAAGTCTGTAACCAATCACGCGCGAGCCGAATTGGTTGCAGTAATTAAGGCATTGCACCCCGACCAAGTGGGTTACGTTAGGTTAAACCTGTGATCAACCGCGTGCGAGCCGAGGGAGGAAGCGAGGCGAGCACTACTTCTAAAGGCCAGGCAGTTAACTGAACGGCTAGCCTTTTAACTAAACAGCGGCCGTTCAACTAACGGCCCGAATGATATTCAATTACAGTTTAGGTTGGAAGTCTGTAACCAATCACGCGCGAGCCGAATTGGTCGCAGTAACTAAGTCAGGGCACCCCGAACAAATGGGTTGGTTATGTTAGAACTGTGATCAACCGCATGCGAGCCAAGAGAGCGAAGCGAGGCGAGCACTACTTCTAAAGGCCAGGCTGTTAACTAAACGGCTAATTTAACCAGTTGGCTGTGACATATACATGAAGCGATCACGTTCATCGTTCGTCGCTCAAATACTTGATTGTCGCATTCATTTTGTTCGACGATCGCGTATACACGCCAAGACATTAGGACACGGGGTACTACAGTACTTTCGAGATACTTAGTACCAGAATCTAATAATGCCCATGGATTTCTCAAGACAGATTATTTCGGTTATTAAACCAGTGAACAATATCCGTTTAGTGACGTCAGATCAATGCAATAAATATGTCGGGTTGAAATAATCCGCATTACGTCAAGATTATATGTATCATTCAATTTATATTAATTGCAAGAACCATACTACATAGGTACCTACCATTAAAGCATTTAAATCAGGCGTGCGTAATCATATTTCGATTAAATTGATTGCCATCGGTAATGACACAAAGGTGAGGAGGTAACTAAAACGGCGATGGAAAAAACGTAATCTCAGAACGATCTGAAAACTAAGTGAGTGTTTGATTATGAAACTGACGATACCTCCCGTCAAAAAATTGTAATTTTAAAACCAGATCTGCTATAAGGGTAGCCTGGTCAAAAAATCGAAGACCACGGCAATATAGAAACACTAGCTGCGCCCCGCGGTTTCACCCGCATAAGTGTCGATCCCGTGGGAATATCGGGATAAAAAGTAGCCTATATGTTAATCCAGAGTGTCAGCTACCTCTATACAAAATTTTATATAACAATCATATAAACACACACACGCACACTCACAAACTTTCGCCTTTATAATATTACTAGCTGTTACCCGCGACTTCGTCTGTGATACAGGATGAAAAGTAGCCAATATCCTTCTCCAGGTCATGGTCTACCCATGTGCCAAATTTAATATGCAACAATAAGTTTGTTTGTTCACGCTAAATCGGCTGAGCGGATTTGGATGAAATTCGGCACATGGTCATAAGCAAGGATATAAGCTACATTTTATCCTGGATTGCAGACAAAGTCGCGGGCAACAGCTAGTAATATTAAAAATGCGAAAGTAATTTGTTTGTTACCTTTTCATGCCTAAACCACTGAACCGATCATCCTGAAATTTTGCATATACGTTGTCAGGTGTACAGAAACGGACATAGGGTAACTTTCATCCCGAAAAAAGTACTGTTCCCGAGGAAAACAACAACAACGTTATTATGATAATAGATGGCGCCACGTGTATTGTAAAGGTACCCGTTTCTGTACACCTAACAACGTGTATCTATGCAAAATTTCAGGATGTTAATTGTGCGAATGTTGGATGTTTCAGTGGTTTAGGCGTAATAAGGTAACAAACAAACAAACTTATTTTCGCATTTATAATATTAGTTAGGATTAGTGTGATTGATTTGAAACGAAGTTTTAGCGAGGCACTCACTAATATTGTTTATGCGCTAGATTGTCCCGGAACTACATATCGACGGTAAAAAGGAAGTAGGGCCATAAGCGACATTTTGGTCAAAAATGAGTATATGCCATCCTACGTAAATTTTCCGCTCTTTCGAATGCGCTTAAACCCATGACTCTACGACAACTTTTTGGCGTTTATGCCCTAGCAAAAAAAATCATAAATAACAAAATACGTCAGTTTTTTCTAAAATTTAAAACTTTGAACGGCTCTCCTGAACATTTCATTTTTTGTCGTTTCCTCTTAACCGTCGATATCTTGGTTTTTTTAACATGCATAAAACAACTACTATAATAACTTAAACTCTACGATACAATGTTAAATTAAAATACCTACGTATATTTATGATTTTACACAATTTAAATAGAACTACGAGTAAAACATAAACGACGGTTACGACGAGCTTGACTCCAGCGAAAGGACTGGCCAGCACTCGCAAAAGACCGAACTGTGTGGAAAAGGGAGAGGGCAGGTCTTTCCCCTGCAGTGGGACAATACAGGCTAGTTAATAATACAACATAAATAGTTTACGCCTGCCAATGTTATTATAGCAATCGAAAAATTTACTTCATTAACCACATAAAGACGCCTGATAAAATATTTCAATTGTTAACTTGTACATATTCGTCAATCACAGTTTTCTTTTAATGATAGGCGCTTGTCTGTGCCTCTTTGTTCTAGTTTCTAGTGATCACAAGCGATCCCCGGATCGAGCTAAGTCATTAAAAATCCAAGTCAAATCATTTATTTCAAGGAGGCAATTAAAAGGCATTTTGACCTTTAAAAGGAGAATGCCCATTTCTCTACTGCCGCTGCGCATCAAAGAATTTTGTAGGATACCATAAATTGGATATAATACAATAAAATAAAATTGTTTTTTTTTTTCCAACGTTATTTATGGAGAAGAATGGGCAAGAAAGAGATACAGGGTGACGTATTCCTTCCAGAACGTGACAGTGTGACTCATTTGCAACAATTAAACACCTAAAGCCTAGGCAAAAATTCATGGGATTCGAGTAAACCCAATTTTTATGTTTTTATTTTTTTATTTCCTAGAATTCGTCATTAAATATTACTTTTCTCAAAACTCTCATATTGTATTCAATATGAGAGTTTTGAAAGTGATATTTATACATGTACTAGCGGCCCACCCCAGCTTCGCACGGGTGCAATTTTTTTTATCGATCATTTTTTTTTCTCTACGTACGAACCATCCTCGTACTTCAAGGAATATTATAATAAAAGAATTAGGCAAATCGGTCCAGCCGTTCTCGAGATATGCGCTTAGCAACACATTTAGCGATTCATTTTTATATGTAAGATATTCTATAAAAAAAAAAAATATCACAATATTTTCCATGCTGATGATATCACTCTTATGGAATTTGTGGTAATTGATACTATTATTTATATTGACTTAATATATCGTTATCAATGTTAGATCTCTGATGTACCTACGGCTGATCGTAATCATCAAACAGTCCATCCATAAACCTTGACTATAATAATACTGCCGTTACCTAATTCTATGACGGTAGATAACATAAATAAAAATTAAGTTACCTAAAAACACTCACTCATAAACGGTTACAGCACAGCGGAACGTGATAGTCTTAGAACAATTTTAGTCGTAATACAATCAAATAGTTTCAGGTCCCTCTCGGAGTTTCTGTCTTCTTTCAAGATGTGTTTTAATTTCTTATTCTCTCTAGATCGATCCCTCCTAGATATTGAACTAATCTAGAATCACATCCTCAGTGAGCTATTTGTGTGAATTTTCTGAGAGAGCTCTTACTGTAATTTATTGATTTTTATTACCTAGTATACTACTATAATTTTGTCCTCAGTTTATCCAAAAACTCTTTTTGTACCCACATCGTATTTTTTTTTACATAGATATCACTATTTCTTCTTATTTCTGTGGTGGACATTTTTCGGTATTATTTAAATGAAACAGGTATGAAATATTCCCTTCAACTCCCCAAGCATCGCCCACACCGGTATTATTTATTCGCCTATATTTATTTAAAAAGTTGTGACGCGTCCCCGGAGTGTCGTATTCACCGTTTTGCTGTGAAAGCATTCGATGGTATTTGAATAAATTGCCATTTCCTTTTATTTTATAGGTACTTGTAAACTTTTATTTTATGTGTAGAGACTAGAGAGTCAGAAAGAACCAGATCAATAGCTAATCCTTAGATTTACCGAGTAGGAAAGTGCCTGCTTACGTTAGAAAAAAAATATATGTGATAGTTCTACCTAGTGTAAGATCTTTCACAAGACTTGATAAGACTGTTATAATATGTTCAGTGTGATTAGGCGATTATCTAGGTGCAGAGGGGTACAAAATGTTGATCCTTCGTGTGCTATTTGTGGTGTTCACTATGATCTCTTATTAGGGTCTTAGGGTTTAAAGTAAAACCACCGAATTATCAGTAAGTACACAACGACTCAAAGAAAACGTCTAGTCGCCACAGGATATAGAGCGAGACTCACTTGAGGCGCTACCATTGAGTAGTGTGCTACATTTAATAGTATATCACACTATTTGCCTAAGGAAAAAACATAATGGAGTCACATTAGAACGAGTTATCTAAGGCATAGTTTGCATCATGCAGAATTACGCTATGATATATGTATGCATGCAGTTTTGCTTGCTCTGCACGATAGCTTAAACTATCGTGCAGAGCAAGCAAAACTGATAAATGCCTCAACTGAGTCCCTACATTGTGCTTCGCAGAGCGGCAGATTTCACAAATATTAAAGCCTTTTCAGCATTGACGTTCTAATAAGAAATCAGTTGGAACCTAAGGCGGCAGCATGGACTCCACAATCCACATGAGACTAAATATAGTCTCATGTTGGAGCGCATACAGAACATGTTTACGAGATACATTACCTAAGCCGGTATGGAGTATATCCCTTTTACCCCTTGATGTATCCAACCTTGTTTGTGTTGGGCATGGTGGGATACAACAAGTTGGAAACAAGGAGGGATCTAGCACTGGCATCGTATATCCGTGAAGTGTTCCGGGTTAACATAAATAATCCGGGTGTGCTACAGGGGATTGTCTTGTGTGTGCCGGATGGGTACGTGTATCGCCGACAACGGCCCAACTAGTTCGCGGGGCCGCGCAGTTGAATTAAACTTAGCACACATATCAACTGGGAAAGAGATCGTCACCGTATCGCCTTTTCCCTCAGCGTCAAACAGGCGTCAACCTAACGTAAGCACGTAACCAAAGTGGATCAGCTCCGATACGTCGACTCGGCTACGGCTAGGCGACGACGCCACGCTTACGGTTCGCCGATCGCCGCTGGTTGATGGTGCAGCAGGCAGGCGGCGGGAGGGGTGAGAGGGCCAAGGGTGGACGAAGAGACGTAAGCTCGGGGACGACGAGCCGTAAAGCACCGCACCGCGGTTCGTGAGCTTGTCCCGAGGCGAGGCGATTACGATTCCGAATAGTGTGCGTTAAAGTAGGGAGTTTCATACAAAGAATACTGAACGGCTTGGGTTGATACGGTAACGATCCCTTTCCAATTTGATACGTGTGTTACTGTACGTTCCTCTGAAGCGAACAATAAACTAAATTTGGTTGCCGACAGAATAGACATTATTTTCTCATGTTCATTGAGTGAGTTCGCACAGGTTACACGTGATATGTTTGTAGGTAATTTGTAAATTTTATATTGTAAATTATTCCATGAACTGTTAATTAACTACACACTACCAGTTACTGTAATGGTAGCATTGGTAGCGTATGTATGTAATAAATAAATAAATTTTTAAAAAATGCATACATTCCTACATATTTTTTTAAAGAAAAGCACTCGATACATTAGGGCTGTCGCATTTTACAAAACAAATTACTTTCCAAAATGACTTCTTGAATTTTGATTTACGATTAAACGACAAGTCAAAACTTAAATCTCGCCCCAAAACAGGTAAGTTTTTACAATTGTTAACAGTTTCATATTAGACTCTCTAACCAGTATCTGTGACAAGCATCCGATTTACGGTTTTTTAAGTCATGGATTTGTTCTCCCTGATTTCATATATATTTACACACATAGGGTAACAATTATTCATTTTAAATAAATGTGTGATGCGTATGAAAGCATTTGCTTTAAAAAAGTTGTACTAAATACTAGCGTGCGGTTATTAATTAATTAATGAGTGATAGTCAGTCATAATAATCAAGTGTTTAATGAACTAAGTTAAATCACAATGAAGAAATTCTAAATCTGTTGCACACGCTTCCAATATTTCTAATAAGATACAACCCAAATACTTAGATTAGTAAGAAAACTCCAAAAAATATCCTAATTAACTACAAGATAAATTCTGGAAATATTGTTTTTATAACGATAACATCAGGATGGTTATCAAAGACATCTTCAATGTTTCAGCAGTAGCTGACATTAAGATAGCGATTTTTTACCTCGTCGCGCGTCACGTATTCTACTAGGGTGTGTACATTTGTACGTAGTACATATGTACATATATATGTACAATGGCGGTACGTACAGTACCTATCTCTGTACGTTCGGTTGATGGTCAGAGATAAGTATCCACCCCACCTACATAGCTGGTAATGAAGTAGACAAACAGGTTTAAAATGTTTCTCAGCTGCCTACTGATAATATCCTATGTAGGTCAGTATGATGTTGAATGCTTTGCAAACTGTGTTAGTGTAATGTGAAATCCTGTGGATCCGCATGTCGACGATATTATATTAAAACTTTAGTTTTTGGTAATTATTGTCGAATTTGTGGCGAAATGTGGATACACTTTACCCACGGGAAATGTAGACATACATATAAATAAAAGAATATAATGTCTCACAAGGTTTTACAATGAAATCATCTCTACCTTCTTCACACTTGTCAATACTGCTTTACTTTCGATTCGGCCGGATATTGATTATTATTATTATTTATTCTTTTGACACAGGGTTCCGCCGTTGATAGTCTTAACAACCATTATCAATTTTATTGCTTATCAAACTTCAATTAAGATACCGAAAATAGTATCTGATTTTAAGATAGAAAAAAATATGATGGCATTGTTTTATTTAACGTGAACGAGCAAAATGCTGACGCGGCCTCTGTTTATACTTTTATGTGCATTTCATTGCTGTGTTGGGCACCAAATTAAACAATATTTGACCTTCCATTCAAATAAAAAAGTTGGCGGTTGTGTTAACACTTCTGCATGGATACAAGGATCCGAGTATTTTGCTCATGACAAAATTAATGCAAGTATTTTGACACCAAACGAAAACTTAAGTTGTGTGGCATCTGAAGTCAGACAAATACCTACTGGAGTGTTAGAAGCCCAAATTTTTGTTGAATTAGCTTCTAAGAATGATATTGTGTCTTTATTGGTGTATGAAGCTTTGGACGGAAATGACAAACTGGTAGGAAGAGCCGACATATTTGCATCTGAAAGAAATGTTTTCAATGGATCTCATACACTTACAGTTCCTGTGCCCAAGAAGATTAATGGATTTGTAAGTATTATGGTTTGGTATCATATAAAATAAATTCACTCAAAAATATTTCAAGTGACTAATAATTCGTTATTAAATTATTTTCGGTTCAATATTAATTGTCGGTTCAAAATGTTGATCACTCTTTCTCTCTCGATCACTCAGTCATTTACAGCTTTTCTCAACATTGTACCCCTAAAAAAGACGATTCCCTCTTACGCTTTTATTTCTTGTTTTGTTCTACCAATGGGCTATGGGCCTCAAATATTTCTTCTACAGTATTTGTCTGTCCTTCCCCTTTTAAATCCATCCAAAGGTTTGTCTTTAAAAGATCGCTCTTAGCGATAAGACCGCCCATTGTTTCACCCTTTCTACAGAGGCCAGCACATCAACCTACCCCAATCTGTCAAATTTTCCCAATTGAATATGAACCTTATTTGTTTGTGGTAAAGTTGAAAATCTATCAAAGAAATTTGACAGATTGGGGTAGCTTGATGTGCTGGCCTCTGTACAGTTTCTTTATTTATGTCTGTAATTTATGGTGTGCATAATAAAGAGTATTCTATCTTCTACGTACTAATCATATCTGCCTACTGTTTTGGGGTATACCTAAACAAGGGTGATGACATATTATAATGAGAATAGAAACGAACAAACTGACGGTTCTCGGGTTTTAACAATTATAATTTTATCAATTTCAGGTTGTTCTCCTGAGACGTGCTTCTAAAGCGTCTAGCATCATCGTCCGATCCGTTTATTATAGACCAGAACCTTTATTAAAAAATTTCAGGTATAATAGAATTAATAGTTTATATTTCTCAATGCAGCCTTTTGTATCCTTGCCTGGAATTACTTTACCAACTATATCATTTCCAACCGCAGGAGTTCTAAATAATATCGACACAGAATTTGCAACGGAGACTGATTCCACTACGATAGAATCAACCACTGTGACTGACCCCACTACGATAGAATCAACCACGGTGACTGATCCCACAACGATAGAATCGACCACGGTGACTGATCCCACAACGATAGAATCAATCACGGTGACAGATCCTACTACGATAGAACCAACCACGGTGACGGATCCTACTGCAATAGAAACAACCACGGTGACGGACCCCACGACGATAGAATCGACCACGGTGACTGATCCCATAACGATAGAATCAACCACGGTGACTGACCCCACTATGATAGAATCAAGCACGGTGACTGATCCAACTACAATAGAATCAACCACAGTTACTGACCCCACTACGATAGAATTAACCACGGTGACTGACCCTACTACAATAGAATCAACCACAGTTACGGACCCCACTACGATAGAATCGACCACGGTGACAGATCTTACTACGATAGAACCAACCACGGTGACTGATCCTTCTACAATAGAATCAACCACGTTGACTAATCCCACAACGATAGAATCGACCACAGTGACTGACCCCACAACGATAGAACTAACCACGATTACTGATCCCACCACAATAGAATCAACCACAGTCACTGACCCCACTACAATTGAATCAACCACGGTGACTGATCTTACTACGATAGAACCAACCACGGTGACTGATCCTTCTACAATAGAAACAACCACGTTGACTGATCCCATAACGATAGAATCGACCACAGTGACTGATCCCACAACGATAGAATCGACCACGGTGACAGACCCCACAACGATAGAACCAACCACGGTGACGGATCCTACTGCAATAGAAACAACCACGGTGACGGACCCCACGACGATAGAATCGACCACGGTGACTGATCCCACAACGATAGAATCAACCACGGTGACTGACCCCACTATGATAGAATCAAGCACGGTGACTGATCCAACTACAATAGAATCAACCACAGTTACTGACCCCACTACGATAGAATTAACCACGGTGACTGACCCTACTACAATAGAATCAACCACAGTTACGGACCCCACTACGATAGAATCGACCACGGTGACAGATCTTACTACGATAGAACCAACCACGGTGACTGATCCTTCTACAATAGAATCAACCACGTTGACTAATCCCACAACGATAGAATCGACCACAGTGACTGACCCCACAACGATAGAACTAACCACGATTACTGATCCCACCACAATAGAATCAACCACAGTCACTGACCCCACTACAATTGAATCAACCACGGTGACTGATCTTACTACGATAGAACCAACCACGGTGACTGATCCTTCTACAATAGAATCAACCACGTTGACTGATCCCACAACGATAGAATCGACCACAGTGACTGATCCCACAACGATAGAATCTACCACGGTGACAGACCCCACAACGATAGAACCAACCACGGTGACTGATCCCACCACAATAGAATCAACCACGGTGGCTGATCTTACAACAATAGAATCTACCACGTTGACTGATCCTACAACGATAGAATCAACTACGTTGATTGATCCTACTACAATAGAATCGACCACAGTGACTGACTCCACTACGATTGAATCGACCACGGTTACAGATCCTACTACGATAGAACCAACCACGGTGACTGATCCCACCACAATAGAAACAACCACAGTCACTGACCCCACTACAATAGAATCAACCACAGTGACTGATCTTACAACAATAGAATCTACCACGATGACTGATCCTACAACAATAGAACCAACCACAGTGACTAATCCTTCTACAATAGAATCAACCACATTGACTGATTCCACAACGATAGAATCGACCACGGTGACTGACCCCACAACGATAGAATCAACCACCATGATTGATCCTACTACAATAGAATCGACCACGGTGACTGACTCCACTACGATTGAATCGACCACGGTTACAGATCCTACTGCGATAGAACCAACCACGGTGACTGATCCCACCACAATAGAATCAACCACAGTCACTGACCCCACTACAATAGAATCAACCACGGTGACTGATCTTACAACAATAGAATCTACCACGTTGACTGATCCTACAACCATAGAATCAACCACTGTGACTGATCCTTCTACAATAGAATCAACCACATTAACTGATCCCACAACGATAGAATCGAACACGGTAACTGACCCCACAACGATAGAACCAACCACGTTGATTGATCCTACTACAATAGAATCGACCACAGCGACTGACTCCACTACGATTGAATCGACCACGGTTACAGATCCTACTACGATAGAACCAACCACGGTAACAGATCCTACTACAATAGAATCGATCACGTTGACTGGTCCCACAACGATAGAATTAACCACGGTGACAGACCCCACTACGATAGGATCAACCACGGTATCTGACCTTACTACAATAGAATCAACCACAGTTACTGTCCCCACGACGATAGAATCAACCACGGTGACAGATCCTACTACAATTGAATCGACCACGGTGACTGACCCGACTACGATAGAATCAACCACGGTGACTGATCCTACTACAATAGAATCAACCACGTTAACGGATCCCACAACCATAGAATCAACCACGGTTATTGACCCCACAACGATAGAATCAACCACGGTGACAGATCTTACTACGATAGAACCAACCACGGTGACTGATCTTACTACAATAGTATCAACCACGTTGATTGATACTACTACAATAGAATCAACCACAGTGACCGACTCCACTACGATTGAATCGACCACGGTTACAGATCCTACTACAATAGAACCAGCCACGGTGACAGATCCTACTACAATAGAATCAACCACGTTGACTGGCCCCACAACGATAGAATCAACCACGGCGACTGACCCCACAACGGTAGAACCGATCACGGTGACTGACCCCACTACGATAGAATCAACCACTGTGAGAGAACCCACTATAATAGAATCGACCACGGTGACTGACCACACAACGATAGAATTAACAACGGTGACTGACCCCAATACGATAGAATCAACCACGGTGACAGACCCCACTACGATAGAATCAACCACGGTGACTGACCTTACTACAATAGAATCAACCACAGTTACTGACCCCACGACGATAGAATCAACCACGGTAACACATCCTACTACAATAGAACTAACCACGTTGACTGCTCCCACAACGATAGAATCAACCACGGTGACTGACCCCACAACGATAGAATCAACCACGGTGACTGACCCCACTACGATGGATTCAACCACAGTGACTGACTCCACTACAATAGAATCAACCACAGTTACTGACTCGACTACGATAGAATCAACCACGGTTATTGATCCAACAACCATAGAACCGACCACGGTGACTGACCCCACAACGATAGAATCAACCACGGTGACTGACCCCATTACGATGGAATCAACCACGCTGACTGACCCCACTACAATAGAATCAACCACAGTATCTGACCCCACTACGATTGAATCAACCACGTTGAATGATCCCACTACAATAGAATCAACTACAGTGACTGACTCCACTACGATTGAATCGACCACTGTAACAGATCCTACTACGATAGAACCAACCACGGTGACAGATCCTACTACAATAGAATCAACCACGTTGACTGGTCCCTCAACGATAGAATCTACTACGGTTGACTCATCTGAAAGCCCTGACAACGAAGACATCGCAGGATTAAGCGCTTTTGTTATTTCAGTCATAACTTTGAGTTCTGTTGCTGTAGTAGCCGGGATTGGATTTACTATCTGGTTCTTCGCTTGCTTCAAAACAGGTCTACTGTGTGGCACCTCTTCATATAATTTAGGTGGTACTAGTGAGATACCTTAACTAACTGCTGTGTTGTAATATGGTTATAATGATCACGTTAAGTAAACACCAGCGTGCACTAGCTAAAGTGAAAAAGTTTATCTATTTGTATTTTCCATATTGAAGTGGTGTACTAACATGACATATTTGTTAATAATAATAATAAATAATAAAATAATTTATTTGCGTAAAACATGGTATACAATGGTGTTAATCATAGGTCAGAGTAGCACAAACATGTTTAGCTAAGATAAAACATAGCATGCACAATTTTTAATGTTACCGGGTCATTAATTTTAAGTACATTAATGTTTGAATATAATGTCAATATTTTTGACATTATATTCTAATTATCTATTGTTGTTATTCTATGAAGATTTTTTAAAGTTTCTGTCATGAAGGTCAAGATCATTAATTTTAAAACGAATATTTTATACTCAATGTAGGACAATTTTATCCTGCGATCAAGAATTACTGATTGAGGATTTTAACCTACTTTAGTAGATAATGTTTAGTTGTTCATTAATAATTTAATATTCACTCTGTACATTTTTTTAAAGTAAATTTGTTTTTTAATAATTACTTACTAGAATATTTATTTAATTAATGTTATAAAATTATTATTAACTAATAATGTTATTAAGAATGTAAGCTAGTCTAGATTTTATTATTTATTTGTTTTTAGTGTTAATTATTACTCTGTTGCCAATCAATCAATTAAAATTTATATTTTGCATGATAGAATAAATTTATTTCTATTTCTATTTTGCATAATGTAATTAATTTATTATTATTAATGTGATGTAATTATTTATTACCTATCTAGTTGCACTCATTATCATATTTTATTTTGTTAATATGCGGATAATGTAGTGGGATGCAATATTGTTAATATTTTGTATTATCTTTTCTCTGTTCCAACACTAGCTGTTTATTGTCCCTAATAAATAAAATAAAATATTAGGTACCTGTAAATTGAAAAACGACGAATATGTGTATTTGTAAGGTAGTTATATAATTTATTTACCTACTGTAAATATTGTTATTTTAATTTAATACCTATGTTTAATTGTAAACTGTTTACCCGGTTTTCCGCTAGTTAAGCAGGCAGGTTGCACGAAAATGTTCCTAAAAATATGTCTGTGTAAAATATAACTGGCCTGTTTTTGTCTTATTTTTTTTAACTTAACAATTGCTTTGATTAATTAATATAATTATGAAGGAAACAGTTTAACTATTAACAAACTAGCTGCGCCTCGCGGTTTCACCTACATTAGTGTCGATCCCGTGGGAATATGAGGATTAAAAAATATCCTCGTTTTAGCGTGAAAGCGTAACATACGAACGTACAAAAAATCTAATATTTTCTCTGTATTATATTAGTTTAGATAACTTGAAGATTTTGTACATTACCTACACATTGGTTTTGCAGTGATTTTATTTATCGAGATTCACATATACAATTTGCCACTTGCGGCGAGTTTTTTCGTTTTCCGCGGTACCAGCTTTCGTTTGAATAAATAATTTTGTCAAAGTCAAAACGTTTATTGCGAACTAAGTGTACAATGTTGGTGTTATGTTATGTTAGTAAGTACTTATGACCTAGCAGCGTGTATTGCCCATGGTCCACCCGGCTAGTCCACCTAGCCCTTTACAAGCATTGCAATATCATTCGCCTGCCCTTATCACACTAAATTAAAATGCATTAAACATTATTATTACTTAATTATTTTCTTTTATATTAGTACAATTAAAGACAAAGACAAAGACAAAGACATTTATTCGTCGGATATGGTAGGTACAAAGTTGTTTGGTATTTAAAATGGATAAGCTCAACACATCCGCCGCTAATAGCGGCATACGAATATTTACACGTGGGTAGGTATAAAACCTAACTTGTATAGTACTTACTTAAACTCTAATGAATAATACAAAACACTATTAAACACTAATATACAATATCAAAATGAAAACATAACAATAACAATATTTTTATTAAACAACTAAATACATCTACCTTATTATTAAAATATATATATATACCTATATTATTTACTTATTTACCCTTATAATCAAAAAATTCTTTGAGAGTGTAAAAATTATTTTGGAGAAGCCAATCTTACAGATTTTTTTTGTAAAAATTAAATGGTAGCTCTCTTATCACTTTTGGAATATGGTTATATATTTTAATGGACATCAGGTAGCTGTTTCTGTAGTGGAGAGTGCTATTACAAAATTGGTTTTTTAATTTGGTGGGGTCCCTTTTTGTAAATCTATTGTTTTCGGCTACTGTGGAGAAGAAGTGAGAGTTTTTCTTGACAAATATGGCTATTTCAAAAATGTAAGTAGAAGATAGAGTTAGAACCTTTAGCTTTTTAAAAATTGGTCTACAGCTCTCGTATGGAGGCGCCCCAGTTATTGCTCGCAAGCATTTTTTTTGCGCTATGAAGGCTCTTTGTATGTGAGATGAGTTACCCCATAGGAGTAAGCCGTACCTCAATACAGACGCTACGTAGCCGTGATAGGCGTTGAGTGCAGCGTCTTCATTTGCTGTTTTGCGTAGTTCTCTTAGTGCGTAAACAAATCTGTTTATTTTTTTACATAGATTTTCAATGTGAATTCCCCAATTACAATTTTCATCTAGTGTTAGACCTAAAAATTTTATAGTATTTACTTTATTAATTATTTGGTTATTATGATTTAAATTTATTTTTGGTGGATTTTGTTTGTAGTTTGCAAATTGAATGAATTTTGTTTTAGATAAATTTATTTTTAAGTTGTTTTCGTTTAGCCAATTAATTATATCGTTGATGGTTTGATTTACTTCTTGTTGATGTAATGTTTTGTTATTTTCCGGAATTATTACTGATACGTCATCTGCAAATAGTACGCACTTATGATTTGTTATGTTTGGCAAGTCGTTAATGTATAACAGGAACAGAAGAGGCCCAAGGATGCTTCCTTGGGGCACTCCGGACCCATTGTGTCTAAATAAAGATTTATATACCATTGCAACGAGTTTATCATCAATACGGGATATTTCAACACACTGTTGTCTATTGCTGAGATAACTTTTCAGCCATTCTAACGCTGGACCTCTGATGCCGTAGCGCTCACATTTATCTAGGAGTGTATTGTGGTTAACGAGATCAAAAGCCTTGCTCATATCTAGAAAGACTACTGAAACAGAGCGTTTTTTATCTATATTATCTGTTATGGACCTTACTAACGAGAATGCTGCTAAAGTTGTTGACTTACCTTTTTGAAACCCATTTTGCTCTTCATTAATAAGTTTATGTTTGTTTATGTATTGAACTAGACGATTATGCATTATTTTCTCATAAATTTTTGAGAATATTGAAATAAGAGTGATAGGTCTATAATTATTTTTATCTAGTGTACTCTTACTTTTATGAAGGGGCTTAACTATTGAAAATTTTAATCTATCAGGGAAGGTTCCGTCAGATAGAGATAAATTAATTGTGTGGCACAGTATTGGTGATATGATATCAGCACATAGTTTGAGTATGTGCGTAGAGATCTCATCATACCCTACCGACTTTTTATTGTTTAGAGATATTATTATACGAAACACTTCGGTGTCAGAACATGGGTTCAAAAATATGCTGGAACTGTTCCTATTGGGTTGAGACGAACGGGTATTTCTTGAAGGTTGAGGTTTTATATTAGCAATATCAATAAAAAAATTATTAAAAGAGTTAGCTATTTGACTCGGATTGTTTAAAATACAGCCATCATGATCTATTGCATTTATTTGGTTAAATTTTTTTTGAGTGTCTGTTCTATTTTTGATGATATCCCATGTAGCTTTGTTTTTATTTTTAGATTTTAGTATATGGTTAAGGTTTGAAAATTTTTTTGACCGGAGGACGCAGGATTTTAGTACTTTGTTATATTTTAAATATCTAGATCGTACTTCATTATTTTTATTTTTTAAGTAACACATTTTTTTAAGCTTTCTTTTATGAGTGCAAGATTTTCTTATCCCTTTAGTAATCCATTTGGGTGATGTATTATTAACGTAAACTTTAGTTTTTCTTAAGGGAAAACATAACTTATTGAATAGTGAGAAGTTTTCATGAAATATATTAAAACTACCGTTTGCATCAGTGTCCTCGAGAACATCGATCCATGACAAATTCCCAATAGCTTCTATAAATTTTTTGATGTTATCATCTGAGTAATCCCTGTTTACATTATACCAGTATTTTAGGGCAGGTTTCCTCTCTTCAACTGGAAATGTTAATGTTTGACAAGTGTTGTGATCTGATAGGAAAACTTCGTGAGTATTTCCAGTAGAATTTTTCATGTTGCTTATAATCTGATCTAAGCAAGAAAGCTGACGTGTTGGTTTATTTATATGTAGTCTTAAGCCATAGTTAGATATAAGATCTTTAAGTTTATTTGTATCGTTGCTTTCTTTTAAGGTATCAATATTTAGGTCCCCTGTAATGATAATGCGTTTTTTCCGTTTGAGTAATTTGTGCAATAGTAGGTCTAATTTTTCAAAAAATATATAAGTGTTTGAATTTGGAATTCTGTAAATACAAATAACAATACATTTTAAGGAAGGTATCTCTACTCCACAACATTCAAATATTTTTTCAGTACATAAATCCTTAGGTAATTCTGTGTTCTTATAATCAAACATTTTATTTACTAAGATACAAACACCTCCACGCTTTTCTCTTTTTCTTGAAAACGAGCTTGCTAGATTAAAATTTTTAAAATTAATATTTAATTCATCGCCTGCTCTTAAAAATGTCTCAGAGAAACATAGAATATCCACGTTAATATTTTTATCTACTAATTCATATAAACAGAGTTGGATAGAGTCCGTTTTATTGAGCAATCCAGCGATATTTTGGTGCAAAAGAGTAGCGGTACAATCATAGTAATTGCAATCAGTATTTTTATTGATCACGAAAAAGATTATTATCTATTTTAGAATCTAGTTTTTGCTGTGTACAAGTAGAACTTCGTTGAATGTTTACTGAGAAGTAAAAGGGAATAGTGCCCCTTTTTGGGGGCGGATTTGAGGCAATCATTACCTGAGGTTCGATAGTAGGACAATGTCTTATAGCTAAGTTCTCATGGTCATTTCTGTCAATCAAGTAGTTAATTCGGTTGCTAGTGTGTATAGGAAGGCTTTTTTATATTTTGTGACATTTGATAATGATAGGAAATTACATTGCTTAAAATTAATACAAATACCTTTTAATAGATTATTGAGCTTCCATTCATTTAAGTATGGGTTGTGTGTTACACTTAAAATTATAATGTTTATAAACTGTAGCTTACTTAGTAACGCAGCCAAATCCATGGTAATTTTTGTAGGATTTTTATCATTCTGTGCAACACTCAGGATAATATAGTTTTCAGGTGTATCTTCAATATAGTTGTGACAGTTTCTGAGGATATCTGGAGTTTGAGCAGATGGTTTTATTGTAGAGGATATTTCATAACGTTCGAATTTTGTATTCTGTCTTGTACGCACCAGTATGTCGCCTAATCCAGCACATTGTTGACCACCAAATATGAATATCTTTCGGCATTTGTTGAACTCGGAGCTATTAACCCCATCTGTCGTATTTTTCTGAAACGAATTTGACCTATCTTCGGTCGATTGTTTGCATGCAGTTGCAGCGCCATCCGTTGTCAACTGGTCGCAATTATTACTGGTATTGAGTTGACTTTTTCCGTCAATAGTTTTTTTGGTTTGCTTGCATGTGGCGCCATCTGTTATCGTGTTGTTGAATACGGTTGTGTTTTGATTATCACAAAACTTTGGAGGGTTCTGGTTTTCTGATTCCTCTGCATCGATGACATTGACTTTTGTTTTTTTATTACGACGACGACGCACAGTGGAACGAATGTATGGGAGCGGTTGGACGTAGACATGTCCGAAAAATAAGAGTAAAATTATGACAAACTAATGATGCCATCTTATTCGATTACTTAATGCCTTCATAAATTGTGGTGATGAATTTCTTCATAACTCCTGTTATGTAATGAAACAAAAGGCTGGATGACAACTGCTTTAATGTCATAAACCAACATAGACAATCCACAACACCTTCCCATTAAATAAGATAAAATAATAATAAAAACAAACTTAAAATAAATCAACAATCAAACTTAGTTCTAGGTACATTATAAAAATAGAAACTATGTCTTACTACGAGTATGAGGTGGCGAGTAAGATGACGATACATTTATTTTAGTGCTTGGTACATAATCATCATCCCTATCATCCCCCGAAAAATACTCATCATCAATATCAGACAAAATATTGTCTGCAGGATCCTTTACAGACCTTATCAAGTGCCGACGATTACGGCGATATATACCTTTTTTGTTTTTAACAATGTAAGAACGTGGAGTCGACGCTTTTCCCATTATTTTGCCACGACTTCTTTTGTTTGTATTTCCTAACATTATAACTTCGTCGCCCACATTCAATTCCGGTAGCAGTTTACAATGCTGATCATAGAAACTTTTAATTTTTATTTGTTTTTCCAACATTTTTTTATGTTGTAAGTTATCACAATTACTTTGTTTTAATAAATCTGGATGGACTGGTAGTCTACAATTTAAACGCCGGCCCATCATTAATTGTGCAGGAGAATTCAAATTTTCCCGAGGTGTATTCCTGTAACTTAGCAAATGTAAATAAAAATCGGATTTACTGTCTACTGATTTTTTCAATATGTTTTTAATGGTTTGAACTGCTCTTTCACTCTTGCCATTAGATTGAGCATAATACGGAGATGAAGTGACGTGTTTAAAACCCCATTCTAAAGAAAATGTAATAAAAGTACGGCATGAATATTGTGGACCATTGTCACTGATAACCGTATCCGGTATACCATACCGCGCAAAATCTTCTTTCATAACACATATTACTGAGTTTGACGTAGTGTCCCTCAAATATGCGACCTCAATAAAACCAGAATAATAATCAATTAATATTAAATAACTTTGCTTTCCATACTCAAATATATCTGTTCCAATTTTATTCCATGGCAATTCTGGTATAGCTACCGGAATCATAGGTTCCCTACATGGTTTGTTTGCTGTTTCCTGACATATTTTACATCTTCTCACATAGTCCTCAATATCTCTTGTTATACCAGGCCAAAATATCACTTCACGAGCACGTCTCTTACAACGATCAATCCCTAAATGTCCTTCGTGAATTAGCTTTAACATGTCCCTTTGCATAGAATGTGGTATCAAAACCTGTTTGTCTTTAAATACAACACCATCTACACAGTATAGTTCATCTCTTATCGACCAATAGTATTTCAAATCATTGTGTATGTTAAACTTATCTGGCCACCCTTGATTAATATATTCAAGCAACAATGTTAAACACTCATCCTTACTAGTTTCCCGCTTGACGAGGCTTAACTTATTCTGCGACATAGGTATATTATTGACTACCATTCTAATTTGGCATAGTATAGCTCTGCTAATTTTATCGTCATACAAATCCGGAAGAGGTGCCCGCGACAATGTATCAGGTATGTACATATATTTCCCAGGCTTATAAGTAACCACCAATTCATAAGCTTGAACCTTTAACATCATTCGCTGCAAGCGAGCTGGAACCGAGTCTAAAGATTTTCTAAAAATGCTCTCCAGTGGTTTATGATCCGATTCGACGACCACACTATTTTTTCCATAAATATACTGATGAAACTTTTCACAAGCGAATACTATTGCCAACATTTCCTTTTCTATTTGTGCGTATCTTTGTTGTGTGTCAGTGAGCGTTCGTGACGCGTACTCTACTGGACGCCCCTCCTGCATGAGCACAGCGCCCAGTGCCACACTACTTGCGTCCACTGACAACACCACTGGACTACTAACATTGTACAAAGATAGTACTGATGCATCACATAACAGTTCTTTTAATTTATTAAATGCATCTTTATGACCAACTTCCCAACACCAAGCCATATCTTTTTTTAATAATCTAGTTAATTGAAAAGTATGGTCTGAGTAATTAGGTATAAATTTAGAAAGATAATTTACAGCCCCTAAAAACCTTTCTAAGCTTTTCCGATCCGTCGGTTCGGGCATATTATATATCGCTCTTACTTTCTCAGAATCCATTTTCATTCCATCTTTGTTAAAAATATGACCCAAATAAGTTACTTCCTCAACACATATACGACATTTATCTTTGTTGAATTTCAAATTAATTTCCCGTGCCCTGTTTAATAACTCTTTTAAACGCAGATCGTGTTCGTCTTTAGTCCTTCCCCAGCAAATGATATCATCGATAAAAGAATCTACCCCCTCTAGGCCTTCAAGTAATTGCCTGATTTTTGCATGAAACACTTCAGGTGCACAATTAAGACCAAATGGCAATCGCAAATATTGATATCGCCCAGACGGTGTACTGAATGTACATAAGTCTGCACTTGCATTATCCAGTTTTACCGACCAAAACCCTGAAAATGCGTCTAAAACTGAAAAATACTTAGCACCGTGAAACTTAGTAGCCAATTCATTTATTGTTGGCAATTGAAAATGTGCACGCTGTATTGCCTTATTAAGCGGCCTCGGGTCTAAACATATACGCAACTGCCCATTTTTCTTAGCAACAATCACTAATGAATTCACCCATGGAGTTGGATGACTCACTTTCCTAATAACACCTAACTCTATCATTCTATTTAACTCATCTTGTAACTTATCGCGAACTCCTAATGGTACCTTACGATTTGCACAAATCACCGGCATCACAGTTTTGTCTACAACAATGTGATATTCACCTGGCAAACAGCCTAACCCATTAAACAAATCTCGATAATTTGTAAGATTTATATTATGAATTCTTTTAACTAATCCTAAAGCTAGACAAGCTTGCAAGCCCAGCACACTCTGACAATCACTAACCGCAATTGCAAATTTTAAATCATACAAAACACCCTTATACCACCATTTTAATTTGCAAATGCCTTTAATAGGAATAATATCACCACTATACGATTGTAATCTAACACCTTGTTTGCCACCAATTAGCTTACTGTCATAGCCTAACAATAAAAATCGCTTATACGATAAAACATTAATGTCTGCTCCCGTATCTAATTTAAATTTTTCAGAACCGCACTCCTCTTGGAGTGTTTCATACCAACCCTCGGACGAAGAGCTAATCTCTGAGACATTGCACAAAACAGATATAAAAAATGACTCACAATCATCTTCTTCATTGTCTTGTGCTTCAGATAAACCTATATCGTACATTTTTTTAGCTTCTTTTTTTAACTTGCACATTCTAGCAAAATGTCCATGATTTTCACACACATAACACTGTACTGAAATAGCCGGACATAGACTGGGTTCATTGCATTGACCTCCGCACCTGAGACAATTTCCGGTCTCGCTAGAATGAACAAATCTTCGTGCTGTGTTGGAACCAGCAGCAACATTGGCCATACTGCGCCCTTGTCGACGTCCGCTGCCGCGCCAGCCACCGCGCCCACCGCGGCCGAATACACCGCGTACGCCAACTGCATCAACCTGCACCAATCCTGAAGTACCACTTCCACGCGTCTCCAATAAACGTCGATTATCTATTGAAATTTGATCAACCTGGACAATATTAATGGCTTTTTCCAAGGTCAGGTCCGGTGCTCTCAATAATCGATCTCTCGCTCCAGTACTCTGGATACCACATACAATACGGTCGCGAATCAATTCGTCTTCCAAATTTTTGAAGTTACAGTTTTTGCTCAATAATCTTAATGCCGTAACATACTGATCAATTGATTCACCGACTTCCTGACTCCTTGTAAAAAAATTGTATCTTGCCAATGTTATATTCTGTTTGACTCCAAAATATTCATCAAATTTTGTAAGCAATAGGTTCACTTCATCCTTATCGCTCTCCTTGTCAAAAGAAAATGTCTCAAAGACTTCAAATCCTTCAGGTCCGATTAAATTTATCATTAAGCTGGCTTGAATACCAGTATCTTCTTTTTGCACCCCCGATGCTTTTAAAAATAACATAAATTGCGACCTCCATCGCCGCCATGCGTCAGCCCGGCTGACGGAGCTGCCTTCCAAACACAATTCTGTTGGTGGTCGCGCGTGTTCCATAGCGCTCTTGAATCGTCCCTGACGATTTTACAGTCCACAACTTGCCTTTATAACCGACTTAAACCATTTAAATCGAATAAATTTCCCACCGCTGCCACCATGTTATGTAATGAAACAAAAGGCTGGATGACAACTGCTTTAATGTCATAAACCAACATAGACAATCCACAACAACTCCCATATTTCGGGAGTAATTTGAGAAAATGTGAAATTTTACTATGAAAATGAGTGTATCGAGCTCTCTCCCTCCTGATTCCGGGCTTGTCTCAAGTAGCGGTCTCTAATATCGTAATGCTATTACTAAGAGCTATATTTAATACTAAGACACATAGTGCGCCAAATGTGCACTTTCTGGGATAAAAGGAAATGAAAATTTAAAAAAAAAAACGTTTTTTCCCCATTTGTATTTACTTTAAACCGCAGACAGACTTATTAAGAGGTCTATAAATATATTATATATATACAGAAATATATATTAACAAAAATATTCACAAGAACTGATGAGAGTATGACTTTTAAGTAAGTTGATAATAAATTACCTAGTTTCATTAAAAGTACAATAAATAATTAAGATGTAAGCTCTAATTTACTAAGTTACACATTTTAAAACAATAACATCATTTAATTATCTTCGTCATCATCATCATCATCAATTAATTCAAATTCAGAATCGATGTCCGCTAAATCATTTATGTTAACAAATTCGATATCACTTTTCTCAGAATCCGTAAGCTCATAAAATTCCTTAAAAGAAGATTTTTTTACAAACTTATTTTCTTTTGGACGGATACTTGTAACAAGTGGATCAGAAGACAGTAAAAGATTGTGCATAATATCTTCATTGCATGAGATACTGCTATGCTTTCGAGAATGCCCCTCTCTATATTTTCTAAAATCTTTATTTCTAGCCTCAGATGCCTCTTCGGATAGAAAACCAATGGGCACAATTGACATGTTCTGAACTATGTCTGGCCCATGCATTAAAATTTTATGAAGTGAAGAAGGCATATAATACCATGGGTATAACTCCACGTAAAGCTTAGCAGTATCAAAGCAGAACTCTCGGAATTTAGTTACGTTGATCTTCTCTCCTGATGAAATACACTGCAAGATCACACAGATTTTTCTTAAAAGCATAGCATCTATTCCGGTCAGTTCAGCAGATTTAGTGTAGTTTTCAAAAAATCTCCTTGCCGAGTTGCCATTGTTGGTGGATCCACTGCCTTGTTTCACAACATCGAGAAGTAAGCCCGTTTCTCTTCTTACAGCCTCTTGAACTCTTTTCTTCCTGTCATCAACTTGCCTTTTTGCTATATCACCCCTTACTTGCCATGATTTTATGTCTAATTTGTAGGAAATGTGTAATAAGCATTCCATTGAGCGAATCCAAGCGTGAAGGGTGCTTAAGCTATATTTATACATGTCCTCGTTTGCGTGTTTATCTTTGATTAACTCTAAATTATTCATTTCTTTAGGACAAGCCTTGCATATGTCACACACTGAAGCTGCTGTATTGGATATAATGGAATGAATTTTACCATCAATCATTGTCAACAGCAGTTGGTGTTTGACACTAATTCCATCAGTGATGGTGGATGGAGTTAAGGCTTCAATCTCTGCTTCGATTTCAGCCATCTCTCTCTGCACATTTTCTTTGGTTTCCTTTATAAACTTAAACAATATTGGCCGGCAAAATGAAGTGGAAGATGGTCGCTCGTTTTCCCAAATTGTTACACCTTTTGAGACGAGCCGCAGTGGTACAAGACTAATCATAAAATTACTAGCAAGATCGATTTGCTCATCTTCACTCGTCCTTTGATGATAAATGCTTTGGCTAGATGATCCGTCAAAACCCCATTTGCTGGTCAATACGAGCTGTTGATTGGGATCAACAGGGGTTTCTAACGACCTAATAAGTCTTCTTGAGGTTAAATCCATCAAGGCTTGTAATTTGATTTTTGCAGAGCTCTCTGTAACTGTGAGATCTTCTTTGGCCGGATAGCACTTAATTTTTTCTTTAACCAACATGTAGTAACTCGGGTATTGAAGAGCTCCTTCTTGAGTGTTGAAATCCCGAAGAGTGTTATAGCGCCATTTCGATAAGTTCATCGATACATAAAGAGCCAATGCCTTCAAAGGGGATATTTCCCGTACCTGAATTGATTTACCTTCAATGAAGGCTTTGATTTTTGAGGCCTCTTCTGGATTCTCCGTCAAGTATTTCATAACATAAGCTGTATCGCTTTGTCCTGCCTTTTGAAGCGCCCTTTCGGCCGAAAACATAATTTCAGCGCTGCTACTGCTGCATGAAAGACTATATTCAGTGCGTCTTCTTTTTTGCCGGTTACTAAGGTCCTCAAAAGATTTACGAGGACTAGGATGTGTACAAGTTGAAGCATCAGATTTAGCAGGAGAAATTATGGGCTCGATGACGTCACTTATATTTTCTGTAGAAGGTTCCATATTTTCATTCTGTAATTCCGGCCATTGAATTGCAGCCTGTAGCCAAATCTCATGTTTCTTCCGAAACTTATCTGTGCTTCTTCCAGACTGTGTCCATTTTGCATAAATGCGGTAGCAAAATCGACGACACCAGTCTTTTAAACTTGTTTCAGCACTTTCACATAACTGAACACAACTGTTATCTTTTAAAACACTGAACAAATAGTTAAAGTCGCGTAAATCTTTATGTGCGCGTGCGCATAAAGCAACGTGAATATCAAGATTTGTATTAAAATTTGGAAAATACATTGCGAGATTAGCTTGGATACAACGAGGTGTAAATCAACACTGATTTTAAAGTTACTAATAGTGACCTATTTATATAAAATCCAGGTATCCCAGGTATCCTTTGTTAAATATTGCAAGGTAATTAGTTATTGTGATAATTAGTAAATGATGCATGCTAAATTAGTGTATTAAGAGCCATTTAGTAATTAAATAATAGCAATGTTCTTATCAGTAATCATTAGTGCATCAGTTTTATATGTAAACCTTAAGTCCCTAATTATATATCCTAATTAGCTTATATCTTCTCTAATTGGCTGCTCAGAAATGTTATTGTAATAAGGTAAACCTTTAGAAAAACGGTTTTAATCAACAAAATAAACAAAAAATAAAAAAATTGTGTTATAAAATAAACATCACTCTTTATCCCAGAAAGTGCACATTTGGCGCACTATGTGTCTTAGTATTAAATATAGCTCTTAGTATTAGCATTATGATATTAGAGACCGCTACTTGAAACAAGCCCGGAATCAGGAGGGAGAGAGCTCGATACACTCATTTTCATAGTAAAATTTCACATTTTCTCAAATTACTCCCGAAATATGGGAGTTATGAAGAAATTCATCACCACAAGTTATGAAGGCATTAAGTAATCGAATAAGATGGCATCATTAGTTTGGCATAATTTTACTCTTTTTTTTCGGACATGTCTACGTCCAACCGCTCCCATACATTCGTTCCACTGCGACGTCTAGGTTCAGGTGTGCTAGTTGAAGACGAAGAGTGTATTGTCAAACATGAAATTTTATACTCTTGTTCTTCAATTTTTTCTACCAAAGATTTTTTTTCTAATAATAAATTATCGATTTGTTTTTGAGCATTTTCTAATTTTGTCTTCAAATCAAAAACTGTTTCTTGAAGTTCTACAGTTTCTTGGCAATTCCATGTAGATAAATCGGGTAGACTTTTATGAAAGTTGTTTGAGTCTGTTGACAAAAACGACAGGTCATCTATGGACGATTTATTAGAATTGTTTGTGTTTTGCTTTTTGAGTGCCATTCTCGTTGAATATCGAGTTTCCATTTTTGTATGTTGCGAATTTTTATTAAAAAAAAAAAAAAATATTATTAACAAATAAAAAAATTGTAGAGTGAGAGGTTCGAAGACACGACCATTATAGTAGGTGTAGATAGCCGATATTTTGTTTACAAGCAATTTTCAAAATTCCAAAAAGAAAAGCTTAGTCTACGGTGCGAACCTGCTATCTCTCACTTAAACGTATACAGTGCATACGTTACGAGCCACAAGGTTCATTAACTTTGTATTTGAAATAGGTCTTGTGTTTATTGTAAAAATGTAAAAAGTTCGTTAGGACGCTGGTTTTTTTTAAAAAAATGTGTATGCGCGCGCATCGTTTAAAATTTGTTTGCACTGTTAATGTTTATATTTTATTTTGATCAAATCACATGAAAGTTCACTTAGTTTTTGTTATTTATATAAGTTCTATGTCATGTACATGTTTAAGATGTATTTTGTTCACTGTTTATTGAAATGTTTTAATATCACTTCGTTTGTTTATATTCACATAACACTCAATTGTTTTGGTCGGAAGATAATTATGATAGATGGCAAAGATAATTATTGACTACACTTGTACTAGGTTACTGCTTCTAGTTTATAACATTTAGCATTACAAATTCAATAAAGTAAGCTTCAAACTATTTTTAATTATTTTTTTAACTTTAAATTGAGAAACTATAGTTGCGTCAAAACTAAATGTCAATAATAATGAATTTAATACAATTATTCAGCAATATTTATGTCATCCTTTTCAGGTAGTACAAATTATATTCTATAATTTTATATAAAGTTAAATAGGGTAGACTAATTCTTATTGTTTGTACAGATCGCCACTTTTGTACAGACGCAGCACATCAAGCTACCCGAAACTGTCAAATTTTCCCAATCAACCTTGAACCTAATGCTATTAGCAATAAAGTTGAAAATCTATTAAATAAATTTGACAGATTGTAGAAGCTTGATGTGCTGGCGGCTGAACATGAGAGAAAATCGTTATTTTAAGCTAGACTCTAAATATTCATTTACTGAGTAGAAACATTTTTTAGCCTTTTTTGGAATATTGTTACTGATTTTTCAGTTTTAAACATGTTGGGCAACTTATATTAATTATTGCCATATCACTAACACTTAACATTTTAATTCTTGAGGATGGAGCGCATAACCTCTTTTCATGGCGAGTGTTTGACGTGCGTATCTTCTACTTTAATGAACTTGTCGATATTTTTTTTTCAAAGAAGTCAAGTATGTATATTGACGGCTGATTCATAAAGTATGGTTTGCAGCCTGCTCTCCGTATTATCTAATTGGGGTAGAATTCTTATACACTTCTTTTGCATTATGAATACTTAGTTCATCTACGTTAACACTATTTCCACATATTGACGCCATATCGCAGCCATGAGTATGCATAGGTATATAATATTGTTAATTTTATTAATGAACTCATGTTGAACGAAAACAAGTTCAGAGTGACACGTGTCCAGTGCTATGTTAATACGTTATTATTTTCCCCAGATAGATTTGGTTAGGTGTTAGTAGATGAAAACGTCGAGGAGAGAACTTACAATCACAAGTCACCACGAGAATTGCAACAAATCGTTGCAACAATAACCAGATTTAGGAAATCCAACTTCTCATCATCTGCCTAGTCGTTTCCCAACTACGATTCCAAGGTCGGCTTTCAGTCTAACCCGAATTCAGCTGAATACCAGTATTTTACATGGAGTGACTGCACTTTACCTTCACAATCCAGTTACTAAGTAATACGATACCCCTTGGTAAGACTTTCAGGCTTTTGACGACCAGTAACGACTGTCAAAGATCAACAAATGACAGCCGGGACCAACGACTTAACGTGCTTTCCGGGGCATGGAGGGGTCTTGGTATGTAAATATGGTCACCCATTCGGACCAACTGCGACAAGCTAACCTGATCAATCGACCAGTGCGGCAGTTATTATTTACGACAACTTCTCATTTATAGTTATTTCGCGCCTGTTGCTGTTTTGAAAAATCAATCACAATAGCAGCTGTTCAAGGATTGTTATATATTTGGTTCCCGATGACAATACAGATACCAGCATAAAATATTAGTGCGTTATAAATAGCAACGTCCATGGCTAGTAAACGTAGTAGTCTTTTATTACCACTCAAAGACCCTCCTCAGCTAAACAGATAAGCGTAGATATTTTAAGCTCTTTACTTACATGGCGCCTACTGATAATTTTGGAATAATATCTACGTATTGGCTTAAAGTGATTGTAGCTATACTACTAACATATGCATTATTGTATTTAAATTAAACCTGGATTGTACAGAGGCTAGCACATCAACCTACCCCAATCTGTCAAATTTTCCCAATTGAATATGAACCTTATTCCATTGCGGTAAAGTTGAAAATCTATCAAAGAAATTTGACAGATTGGGGTAGCTTGATGTGCTGGCCTCTGTACAGTACAGTCCTGTGTACGACAAAAAAAATAAATTGTAAAACAACACTAATCATCACTAGTGCTAGTGCTATTATTTATGCGTGATTATAAGAGTCTGCAGTCTTACTAGCGTAAATATAATCAGCCTATAACGTTCCCACTGCTGGGACACAGACCTCCTCTCTGTGAGAGGCAGTGGGCCATAAGCCACCACGCGGGCCCAGTGCGGGTTGGTGGATGACACATGTCTTCGAATATTTGGTTCTAGGACGTGCGGGTTTCCTCATGATGAGTTCCTTCACAATTTTGAGAACAGTAGTGATGAAATAATTTACACAAAGTAAAGTAGCTACCTGCTTGGGTCTCACAAATTAGGCCAAAAAATGGCATTGTCTGGATTAAGTAGACAAAGCTAACTAGCCATAATGTATTGAATGTCGTTAGAAAAGGCGGACATTTACTATTACATTGCCATTATAATATTACAAAATCATTTTTACGAGTAAATCACAATCCGGACCAGGCAGGTACATTTTGGAGATTTCAAATATACTTTACTGTTACTGTACAGTAATTACTTCTGCAATCTCCTCATCCCGTTGTTTTCACAAACAACAAAAATTCCTATCTACCTACTCTAAAATAAAATAATTTTGTAATGTAATTTTGTAATAATTTTGTACTACAAACACCACATACAGGCTGAATATTTCAAGTGGGCGTGGGTGGCCAAATCCGAAACTATGAGGAATAGCGAAAAGTAGGTACTCAAAGGAGTCTCGGGCTCGATTTTGATGAAAACTAAAACAGCATCATTGGATTTTTGAAAAATAAATATTTCTAGCCAGGAACCGAACCTGTTGATTTTGAAAAAAATACAGTATTATTACACCATTCGATAGTGTCGTTACTATGGATCGAATTCTGGGAAGTAATGACATATATGGCAAAGGACCTTATCTTATTTCAAAGAGAGCTCTCACTGTGAACCCACCCAGAGTGCAACAAAATACATCTATATTCTCCGCTATATTTAAGTTCATGACATCTACCGCCACCTAGTGACCAGGCAACGCAACGGCGCGCACGGAAGCGCACGCGCGGCCCATCGGTCACCGCTCGGACAACACAGCGACGTGAGCAACTTGTTCCAGAATGATGGACAAGATGGCGCTGTCCCGCACCAATAAATACAGCTGCACAACGCAGCCCGTCGAGACTGATTTGCTCCTTGTCGTTTACATTATAATCTAACTGACAATAATTTAAATTCATAACGGTTTTTCTGTAACGTAATTTTGTAATTAGAAGCATATCATTTTAAAAGACATTATAACTTTGTATACCAGGAAGAGTCGCTTTATTTCCCTGAAGTACACAGAATTCAAAACATTGAGAAGCCAAAACACCTACTGTTGAGGATACGGAGTGCGAGAGTAAACGGCGCTTCATTCACTAGCGGCCGCGCGGCACTGCCAGCAGCCGCGGCCGCCGCCGCCGCCACACGTATCTGGAACACACATGTAGGTACACCAGTTGCAATACGTCTGGATTGTGAATCTTTCCCCTCATCACCTTGTAGATATATGAGACTAGCGCTAAATTCCTCCTGACTTTTAACTCATTGTATCCTAACATACCCAAGATGAATAAGGTAGGATACTTATTTGGGTAAAATGGGTATACTCCGTAAAAAAAAAATATAAATATCTAATACCTACCCCACACAAATTCATACAACACTACTTGGTATGTAAATATCCGAAGAGTTCCGTTATCTGTCTCCGAAACTAATAATCAGATCTTTACAAAATGTAAATGGGACGATTTCGGAATAAACCTCTTTCAAACAAGAAAGAATTTTGCAAATCCGTCTTACATAAAAAAAAACAATAAACATCTAAATTGAGAACCTCCGCCTTTTTTGAAGTCGGTTAAAAAAGACATGTTGCGCCGCCCCAAAATTAATTGGGATAAGGGCAAGAGAATGATGTTGATGATATTTTGGACTTACAGCAAATAATTGAGAATTAGAGCAGAATTGAGACCGATGGAAAAATGTAGAGAGACCTACTTATGCTCACTAATAAGACTATACATATTCGTTACAATTTTTGTGTCTGACACATATTTATTCGACACGTTGTAGTGTAAAACTGACTTACATCCGTCACCTCACACATCAGGTCCAGTTGAAAACCAGCGTCAGGCACTAGTTGTCTGGCATTTTTTGCTGAACTGGGCCTTTTTGGCGCAGCCGTGAGGCACACTTTCTAACACTTTTTTTTTGATCTTTGTTTTTTATTTTTATTTGATGTATGTGTACTAAGTGTCTTTTAGTCTGTGCTCAATAAATGTATTTTCTTTCTATACGGGCATTGGCCTAGTTTATCATAATTATGCAGCCTTTTTAATACCAGATATATAGACGGGTTTTTGTACAACCTTATAATAGTACCAACCATTTTCAGACTTTATCGCGATGTAAAAAGTTAAGTACGAAGTTTGAATACAATCTAGAGCCAAGTTAACGGACATTATTTTTTAAATCTTTATTAAATAGAAAACTTTATGATTTTAGTACCTACAAAGAAAAGTTTTAACCCTGAAAAGATGGAACCTTGGATTACTTCCCAGTAAGGACTAAATTGACTGTCCGATGTTCCCATCTTCGAATTATTTTTGTACGGGAAATAAGTTATGAAAACCTTAATGTCTCTACATGGTTAAAAGAAGACCATAATAACTTGTAAACTAAGAATAAACCAAGTGCCTTCTGATATATTCATTGTTCTTTATCTCAAATTTAATACTGTCTGACTACACGTTAATTCATTTATTTGAAATATAGAGTTATTTGTGTAACAAAATCCGTAAATATCAATGCGATTAAATGGATACAAATAAAACTTATTTAAAGCGATAGCGAGTGCAGCGCGTGCTATTATCAGGTCATTAGCATTTTTACAATCTTAGGATAAACATGAAGTGACTTTCATTAATAAAAAGTCACCGGATCCTAGTTTAAAAGATAAGTTTAAAAAAGTACCTACTAATTGTCAATGTGGTAAAGTTTCATTAAGGGCTGAGAAAACTGCAGGTAGGCAAGACTGTTGGTCTGCCCACGACAACATAAAATCTATAAGCACTATCTCTACAACTCTTCGCCTCTTTCCTTGTACGGGTCATTCAGATCTAGTTCAAGTACAAGTAACTATTTAAAATGCGAAAATATCGCATTTGTGAGAATAAGAGGATGATGAGAAGTCCAAATCACAAAGATGTCCTAGCAGATTCACTCGCCTCGAATGATAGATAAAATAACGGTTAATCAAGTCATGTGCATATCTCCAATAACACAATCAAAAAATTACAGCGTAAAAAATTATGTTGTTTGTTTGTTACAGCTTACACACTAAGGCAGGTTATATTACTATACACAGTAAACGAAGTCGCTCTTCGTGATTATGTGTCGTCGTAAGTTTCCTTCGTGATTTTGCACAGTACTCAATGAATTTTGATGCGGTTTTCACCATCAGTACCTACCTTCAGAATTTCTTCCATTATAAACAATTAATATTTAACGTAGATTTAGCACAGAAATATCGATGCTTAGACATATCACTGGTTTCTCCTGTGCGAAACAGGGGCGAGTGTCTAGTCTATAATAAAGAAATTGTAAATGAGGCCTTACATAGCCGATTTCCGGTTTTTGCAATATGATTTCATTTTGCATTGCAAAGTTCGGTTCAACCTTCATACTTTGCCCCTTGATAATAGTCAGAGGTCAAGTCGGCGACCCCTTTGAACTAACTTTACTGTTACTTTTACTGGAATGGAATAACATGCGTCTTGTAACCTACACTTTATTTTAAATATTGCCTAGTGTAAGTCACTTAGCTAAAATAGGTACAAATAGCTCTGTACTCCTGGACACACCTACTTATTGGATTATTCTCTATATACATACGCTTCTTGATGTGCTTATGTATTTCAGTCATCTTACATGTTCATTATATTCGTTTTCTTTAAGCAATTGTATGATTCATGATTCATTCGCGCAGACAAGACATGGTGTCCCGCGTCGAAGATAGTGCACCGACGCCTCCGATGTTTGTATCTTCGAACTATGCACTCCCGTGCGACCGTGCCATTTTGTGGAAATAAACTACTATATAAAAAGCACTTGCCTAGATCACCTGGATGATAAAGATGGAAAGAAAGCACAGCTTTTGGCAAAAGCATATCCAATCGGTTCTAACCATAATACCCATTAAGAAAAATAAAGTAATATGCATAGACATAAAAAAAGATGGACTCCGCGCCACGCATATCGAAAGTGAAGCACCGTACCGATCTATGTGTGCGTGATTGACGATTGACGCTGTCGTGTCACGTAATGGCAGCCGGTCGGCATACTATGATGTAAATGTGAGCGTGAGGCGTGTTTGTACAAATGCTCCGGCATACTTACTGTGCTTGACTTTCGATATGCGTGGCGCGGAGTCCATCTTTTTTTTTAGTCTATGGTAATATGTAAGTAAGTTAAATGGAATATATATTGTTTAAGAAAATAGTAAACAAATAAAATGCCGGTCCAGCAGTAGGACAGTCTCAACTAATAAGTTTTCAAGTCTCGAGTGAAGAATAAGCTTATTTTAAGCAAGCGCGCATTAGGTGATCAATTTACAACTACGTCACGGTGCCCCAGAGATTAAAAAGCCGTGGAAGCTTTCTTGAGTGCGTTGTTGTTGTTGTTGTGTATTGTGCTAGTCTAGCCAATAACATTAAACGACCTGACAATATTAGGTATCAAACCATCTGAGAGCCTTACACTTGGGCACGCGATACCACTTTAAAACCGTCTTGGAAATCTCTAAACAAACTTCGAACCTAAGTCACCAGGAGCAAAGGCAATCTCCACAGAGAGTTTATAGAACCTCGTGGAAAGTTCACTCATCCTACACACAACCAGACTACACAGACTGGGTGTTGTGTCTGGTGGGCTACTGCCCAACTATTGCTGTTGGGGCGTTCTATTGTTGTTATTGCTAGTTGCGCTGTAAATTATGCTTGCGCGATGCAGAATTTATGCGTGACGTCAGCGTGTTGAATAGTTCGCATGTGGCGTTGTTCGAGTACAAGCCGCTACAAGTTCATGGACGGCTCAGATCTCAAGTGCAGTTTAGACAAGTGCTGCTCTAACTATAGCCCCAATAGTTCCTTTTGTGGAAACCCGAGCATTGGCCCCACGAAGAGAAGAAAGTCAATATTTTTAATAGCCCTATACAAATTTTGGCATTATTCGTACCTAGCCTACTAGTTTCTGACTGCCTAATAATCTATCTTATGAGGCCAGCCTTGGTTTTTCAGTGGTGACTAACGCACATTGATTAATTTAATTTCCAAGAAGTGGTTATATCTCATACCACATGAAAACTACCGCAGGAAATAACTAAACCAAGGACTTCACTAAATTAGAACAACCGAAATAAGTACCTTATCGACTTACCACAAACAAAGTGGTGCCAAAACCTAGTCTCGCTAGTTAAAATAACCATTTTTTATGTCTGTGTCACTTTACTTCAAGTGCTTCATGTTCAGTGACGTTTGAGGGTTTAGGGGTTTTTCTATCTAGATTATTAGTATTTCAGCGTGTTAAAAATGTTCATCATGACCCAGCAGTTATTTTGTATGTGAAACTAAAGCTACGTTTTAAAATGATAGCATACAATTAATAATACAAATAATATTAATATTTACTTTAATGGCAGCCAAATCCGCCGCATAACACATGTTTCACTAAGAAAGACAAAAGTGAGTCTAAGTTTTTAATATCACTTACGAAAAACATTATCAATTGATTTATCTCGTTTACATAGAACGTTATCTTATCCTCGATTAATATGTGAATAATTATGATAGGTGATTATAACGCAAGCTCAATAATCATAGTAAAGGTTGTGCCTATTGGCAAACATACATGTTTGAAACTGGTGTTGACAAACGATATGTTACAAGAACTTTTTTTATTAACACTTTTAGTGTCGCATGCGTTTAGTGAATCTTGTGTAACCTATACATTTGAAGATGACTTCTATGACCAGTTTACAAATCTGGGGATCTGTACCGACTACAACTTCTGGGAAGTCGGGACTTACGATAGCATTGATGTGACCGACCAAAATGAACGCAGTAGTACATTTATCACGCCTTTAGAAACTTTAAGTTGTGTGTCATCGTTCTTGTTTCCAATGACTGTTGGAGGCAGACTTGAAGTGCTTGTTTATATGGAGGCAAACTACCAAGACGACCAAATAACCGTATTGGCGAACGAGTTTGTGGCCAATGGTGCTCACACCACTCTAGGAACCGCTGGTATCTCACCTCTTGCCCCAAATTACGCAGACGGATGGCATACATTGGTAGTGAACTTGAGCAGCCAGGGAACGTCTTTGTGCTATGTAAGTTTTTTTTTTTGCTTGTATTATGATTTACTATAACAAATATCACCACTTTTAGCGTGACATAATTATTAAAAAAAAAAATATTTAGAAAAAACATAAACTTAAATCAAAATCATCTTTAACCATCTTCGTCAGATTAAAGCTGTATAAAAAGGTATACTTAGAAGTTCAAAACAATCGGTAATTTAAAAAAAATTAAGCTTAATACGTTGTCTCATAAAAATAGTAATAAATAATAAAGAATAGGGACACTTAAATTACATTAACATACCTACCGTTTTGCGTACTCTGATGCAGCCAGCCCCTCTACCGACTTACTGAATGGCTATAAACTTACCACCATAAGTAAAAAAAGAAAAGTAGAAGACTCAGAATTCCATAACAATTTTAGACAAATTATTAGATATGTTTTCCTGCTACTCAGAAAACCAACTGTACACACGCACATTGCGTGTGTACCTATATTATGTAAAACTAGAAAAATAAAATAGTTTCTATTATTTATTTGTAAATTAATTACTTAAAAGCATGAAATTATGTAGAGGAGTTCATTAATTAACGTAGCATTAACAAATGATTTGGAAAATTCAACCCCTAAGAGGGTTAAAACTTTGTATGGATATTAGAAACTTTAAATATTGCCGAGGTCAAGAGCCCGTTCAATCAAAAAAATAATATTGAGACGTTGCCGATGGGAAATCTCATCGGACACGCAGCTGATTTCGTATTATTTAATAAAAACTAACATGTAACAGTACCTGAAAAAAAACTAGAAAGTGATAAATAACTTAAATTTCGGAAGTCGGTGTCGTTGATTCTGCATTTTCGTTTATTAAAATTGTCCATCGTCTGCTTAGCACCTACCGGTATCAAGCGTTTGTTTGCGGAAATCTATGATAAGTACACAAAACATGAACCTATAGATTTATGGGCGGGAGCCGGGAGGGCAACATCTGCATGCTGCATCCAAGCTTGATGAACTACTTTGGCGAAATAAACACAAGATCTGGTTTTAGACATATTTTTAGCGTTAACCTTCAAATACCTACTTCAAATAAATTTTTGATTTTCATCCTCAAAAACATGGAAATGTCTGATAGGTTGATCGATTGTGATTTTGATACATTTCCGTCAACCGGTTCTCAAAAACTGATACTATAGGTACCTACTATTACTAGATACTATTTTCCGCATCAATCAACCATCGAACCAAACTGGGTTTCTATCTATCTGGGTATTTGGTCCATGATGAGGAACTTGATAAATTCTTAACCCCGCACAGTTCAGAAAACATGTCATCCGCGCAATACACCGATAGCATAGAGAGAAAATCATCGTATGCCTAACCTCCTCCTATTTACAAGTTGGTCTTCTTCTTCTTCGAGTCGGTGGCACGACAGTTTATTAGATTCAGTTGGCATAATACTTCGCCACTTCCACGGCATCGCCGGTGGCAGCGCAGTCCTCTATAAGTTGGTAAAAAACTAAATATCGCACCTCCGATAAAATAGGGTTACAACTCGAAAAATCTGGATTTTTAGAAAAGCGAAAATTAACTCACGGATTTGGCAAATCCGTGCGATATTATGCAAGTACTCCGAGATTTCACTAGGTATATTTGTTACTAGCTTCTATCAGCGACTTCGTCCGCGTGAAATTTCACCCGACCCACCCCGTCGTATCGCATCACCTGCCCGCGTTATCACTTCGTTTCACTTAGGATTCTTTCTAACATTTTATTATTTTTGCTCATAGCGAGATGTCAAATGCAAAAAGATTTTTTAAATCCAACTGATAGTTCCAGGGATAACTCCCTACATACAAACTTACAGACTAATTTTACCCCTTTATAACATTAGTATGTTTTTTTTTTTTAATGTGAAAGTTTACAATATCGTACACAATACTCTAATTTTAGAGAATCGACACCAATGTTAAAAGTTTAATTTTACTCTCCTGAAATAAAATAAATGTGATAGAAAATTAATCAATAAGTAGGTATACTTATGTTATAGAGAGCGACTTATACACTTTGGATAAGGGTGATAAAAATGAGAGTTCTGACAGATATTATAGGTAAGTAGGTACTCAAGAACAATAATAATATTATGATGGAGGTATTAGAGTGCTACTAGATATACTGATTTATTTGGTTAATTCTTTTATGGTTTAATAGTAGATTGTTTGCCAAGGGAGCAAACTACTATTTTGAAGGCGAAAGTGTTTCTTTGAATCCCTCGCTGCGCTCTGGATTCAAAGTACGTCACTAGAGCTTAAAATAGTGTTGCTCCCGAGGTGAAAACTCTACTTTTTATAATCCTCTGTGAAAAAATAAGTAAGTGCAACTTATGAATAAGAATAGTACGTTTATTTATTTAGATACAATTACTTGAGGAAGACATACTTACTCATTTTTATAAAACTGAGTAAAATTCTGATTTGAGTACACAATTATGAACTAAAACGAAGGCAGAATGCTTTTCGCGCATTTTTTATTTTTTCACAAACTTTTTTTTTTTATTTAGCTCTCTCGTTTTACTTGATCATACAGCCAGTTACTTCTTCATACAATTTTCGGGATTGATCTCTTTGGTGATTGGAACTTTTACTAACAATATCCACATTCCAAATTCAAATCACTTTTAGTCCCTAGGGATTAAAATGATATTTTAGTCCCTGTTTACGAGGAATACACTAGCTCTTTTTTAATATATGTGATTCCAATTTGTTAAGGCATTGACTGCCGACGCGGTCACCGGTGACCGCGAACAATAGATTTTCTATTGTGTCTGTTGCCTGGCAGTCAACGTGTTAAACTGCAAGCCATAAAATTAATGCACATACTCGTAGTAGGACTACGTTTATAGTTATCTCCTGAAACTACTATACCATGTTGTTGTCCTAATTAAAATTGTATTAGATTGATACTTAAGATGAACATGATACCTACAAGTTTAATGCATTGATCGAGATTAGGTAAACTAATCATGCGATATTTATCTATTAATTAATTTTAACATAAGTTTTAAACGATAAGCTCAGATAAAGGTTTAAAATGAAAACTTTTGTTATTTAAAAGATGAGTGACGTCCACTTCAGGAAATGAAATACAAATTATTTTTATCAATAACATAAAAACCCGGTTATACCTCAAATCCTTGGGTTTTCTAAGACAGCGGTGGAAGTTATATAAACTACATAATGCCTATCGTCGTGAAAATTACGGCACCGTGTGATGTTTGGCTTTACGGACAAAATTACGCTTATCAATAAGGAAATAGTTTAGGTACTATGAGGACGGCTATCAATACGGCTTTTGTACAACGGCACCGCGGTTACATTCTTAAGTTGGGTTGACTCCTAGCGGACGACGAGATGATGCACTCTAATTTCACAATCCGGAAGATTTTAAAGGAAAATGCTCATCCATTGCGACATTGTTTGAAACGTTCTTCTGCTCAATAACATAAATAACGCAATGTTGATGAACTGTCAAAATGAAAGGCATTGCCATTGTAAGTGTGATCCGCCATTACCTACCCCGCCGGTGTCGAGCTGTTCGATGATATAATAATAATAATAATAATATCCTTGGACATTTCACACAACGCCATATAGTCCCAAGCTAAGCAACCTAATGCTTGTGTTATGGTAACGAGATGGCTGATAAACTACTTATATACATTTTTTTTTGTAAATACATACATATTAATACTTAAATTAATTTGAATAGGTAACTAATGTGCATTCTAAAATTCATATTTTTCGTTTGTGCCTTTTTTTGTCGTAACGCGATAAATGGTATATTGAGATTTTTTCCATGTTAATTTGATAGATCAAAGATCCCCAAAACACCAAAAACAAAACTTCCTTACATGCAATTTATATCATGAGTGAAATTGCTTGTCTCATTTTGATTTGAGAGTGATTAATTATAATCTATAAAACATAAATTAACAGGTTCTTTACATAGTTATCATAATGATGATTACCACGGAATAAAAGGAACTAGGTAGATACGAGTATCTAATTCCTTTTATTTTGTGTCCGTATGTATGAAACGATTAGGCGATTTTATAGGCCCTATCCTGGAATTTGTTGTAAAACCCTTAAAAAATTACAGGACGTTTAGGGTATGAATTGAGGAGCCACCTTAGAATTCGAAAACTAGCCGATAGTTATTTTGAAATTTGGTATTAGTCATTTCGGGTTAGTAAGTAATGTTTATGCGTAATCTGTAAAAAAAAGGGTTTTGTACGGATAAATTTGAGATAGCTACAAATATTCATAAAAAAAAAACAAATTCACCGCGCTATTTTTCGGAAATTAATCAGCTCCTTAATACATACGGGCACCTAGTTTTGTGGAAACAATGACGTATTACCTAATACATATACCTATTATAACCACAAAGTACAGCCTTGTCATCATCATCTGCCTATAGCCTTTTCCCAACTATGTTGGGGTCGGCTTCCAGTCTAACCAGATGCAGCTGAATACCAGTATTTTACACGGAGCGCCTGCCTATCGGACCTCCACAACCTAGTTACTGCGTAATACGATACCCCTTGGTAAGACTGGTTGTCAGACTTTCGGGCTTCTGACTACCCGTAACGACTGTCAAAGATCCAGGAATGACTGTGACAGCCGGGACCAACGGCTTAACGTACTTTCCGAGGCACGGAGGGGTCTCGACATGTAAAGATGGTCACCCATCCACAGACTGGTTGGTCTGTGGATGGGTGGTGGTGGTGGATGGTAATAGTTATTATTTAGCGACGGGCCCCGCTCAGCCCCCTCTCAGAGTACAGGATTGTAAAGCTTGAAAAAATCTTTTCGTCATCTTAGGTGTAGGTCACACTGAAGAGATACACACACCACGACAAGAGCCGCACGGGTCGCTTGCCGAGGTCACTTCGTGGAAGGCTGACCATCCATATCGAGACCCCCCGTGGAAAGCACGTTAAGCAGCCTGCGGCCCTCATTCGTAAATCTTTGACAGTCGTTACGGGTAGTCAGAATCCCCAAAACTCTGACAACCAATCTTAGGGTGCTTACATAAAGAAACAGGTTTTCGGTGCAGGCGAGTCTGTGCAGCGGGTCGGTACCGATCGGTGCAAGTGAAATAGTCCCACATTAATAATAATAATAATAATATCCTTGGACATTTCACACAACGCCATATAGTCCCAAGCTAAGCAACTTAATGCTTGTGTTATGGTAACGAGATGGCTGATAAACTACTTATATACATTTTTTTTTTTGTAAATACATACATATTATAGATAAAACACCCAGACCCGAAACAAATACTTGTAGGTCGTACAAATATTTGTTCCGTGCGGGAATCGAACCCGCGACATGCTGCGCAGTAGTCAATCGCTCAACCACTGCGCCAACCGTGTCGTCACATTAACTTATTAACGTAAATATTAACAGGTAAAATATTATAACAGGTAAAATATTATCACAGGTAAAATATTATAACAGGTAAAATATTATATTCTGGAGGTAGCATTATTTGTTAAAAATAACTTAAATCTTTTTGAAACAATGATAAATCATTCTTCAAGACCAGCATTACTGAGATTGAAATACAAAGATATATTACATACAGGAAGTTTCAAAACAGCATTATTAAGAAAGAAAATTATGCATCTGGGACCCGTTATTTACAATAAAATTCCTAACGACATTAAAAATAACACAATTTTTTTTTAAGATATTCACGGAACTAGGTACTAGTTGAAAAATGCTATAACGCTGTCAGTGAATTTTTAAATGATAACACCCTATGACATTGCTCAATAATATTTCAATTTATTAAATTTGCTATATTTTGTATACATGTATGAATAATATTTTTTTGGTGAATTTGACTTTTAAGAATATGATAATTAAAAACTGATTACCTGACAATTATTGATTAAGATAGATTTGCAATACTTATGATTATTATAGTGCCTAATCTTGCATGCTTTACGGTAGAATGTACTGGATCAAATTGTTCTTCTTTTTTACGTCATCAAACTATGTTTTGTTACCTACATTCTTTGCAAAAATTTCTGATTCTGATTCTGGAAACATGTAACAGTTTCCTTTCTACGATCAACCTGCAGAAATCTGTACCGGGAGTCGGGATTGAAAACCCGCTTCTTTATTTAAGCACCCTTACCAAGGGGTATATCGTGATTAACCAGTCACTGGGTTGCGGAGGTCAGACAGGCAGTCGTTCCTTATAAAATACTGATATTCAGCAGCTACGGATTAGACTGGAAGCCGACTCTAACATAGTTGAGAAAAGGATACGCTGATAGTATTGATATTGCATGTTTTATACCCATCAAGTAGTTTCAAAGCCTATTTGAATACACAAACAGAATATTAATCCATTAAGAGATGCTATCTTATCCTTATTCAGTACATAATTATTATAATTAAAATACATGTTCGATTGAATTATAAAACTTACAGTAACGAGATTTTAAGTTTATTAAGCAGTGACCTGTTGTCACATGCGAAACGAAAATAATGATTCGCAAGATTTTAATGGTATTAATATTGGTGTATTATGCAGTCAGTGAATCCTGTGTGAGATACACATTTGAAGAAAATTTCAATGAATGGTTGCCAAATAAGTGGGGGGTGGCTTGTGTCTCCGAGCCATTTTGGGTTGTTGGCAATTACAGCGATTTGAACTTGACTGGTTTAAATGAACGCAGTACCTCATTTATTACACCTCTACCGGAATTGAGTTGTGTGTCATCATTCATGTTTTCTACGACCTCTGGTGGTACTATTGAAGTGGCCATTTATATGGAAGCAACGGACCCTTTTGACCTGATCTGGGTGGTAGCCAACCAGATAGAAATACTTCATAACCGATTCTTAGGAGAAGCTTGGAATAGAGCTTGGGAACCTAACTTCGTCAGTGGATGGCACACTCTGAAGATTACCTTACCCGCAACCGAAGAAGACATTAGTGAAGCCTACGTGAGTATTACTTAACTTTATTTTAGTACAAGTTTGTCAAGATAGACGATCTATTGATCTGCATATATTTTTATTTCTTTACCTCGTCTTTTATATTTACTTTGAACTCAATGATGTTAGCTCCCGCGTAGGTAATCAATTCCAACTATCTCATTGTGTTTGAAAATAAGCATAATTATCTTGACAGACCGACAAACAAAGTACCTTAAAATATAAATAGGTATATGTCACACATTTTGGATAAATGAACCCCAAGATTTGCACTAGCTCCTGTAGCCTCATGTTCATGGTGCTGCAGCGATCATTGTTCAAAGTTATGATATATTATATATTATTATATTATCACCGTAATGTTTTTATTATAAATTCTTTAAGTACCTAAACTTTTTTAAATTACATAATATATGTAAGTACTGTAGGTAGGTATAGTTAACGACGAAGTAGATCAACATTTAATTTTCAGTTTTTGAAATCATAATTACTGACACGTAAAAGTGACAGTATAATACCAAGTTCTTATCTTCTTCCTAAAGGTTCATTTTTCTTGTTATTCATATCGATTCGTATTGTGTTGCTTATTTCTCGCCCTTCTATGCAAATTATACAACCATCCCACAGAGATAATTCCAGGAATTATTCCGATCTATCATCGCACCCTGCTTTGCAACTAGGGGACATATCAGTTCGAACTTTATTTTATAAAGTTAAAGATAGGAGTGATCCTATCTTTAACTTTTTATTCCTGTTTGATGTTTTCTCTTAATATATTACAGCTTTCCGTAATATTATTATGTTTTGGGTACCTAGTACATAATGCGCACAATTCTTTAATGATACTTTGTCAGGGTACGCCTAATAAAACTTGGTGTCGCGGCTGGGAAGTATACTTCCCATTATTCGTTGAGGTACAATTTTTTTCACTACATGTAGGTACCCTAAAGTACATAAACGGTACAATTTATCTTACGTGTTTCTAAAGAAACACGTTTAAAATTCACATATAAATTGTCCACTGTGACGCGGACAGGACGCATCACACGGGCGGCGGAGGACAGAGTGTTGTGTTGTGGCGCAGCCATGGGAGAGGCCTATGTCCAGCAGTGGACTGCAATAGGCGGAACTGATTGATTGATTGCCACTTTCGTCACTTTCATCACATAATAACGGCTGTCCAAATACATATTGTGTCAAATACTTGTGAAAATTACAGGTTTTCATGACGGCCATAACCGTAGCTTTAGATGGTCGTACGGATACGGAACCTATTTAATTACACCTTGTGTTTAAGCAACTGTAAAAGCCCGTAAATCACGTTTTTCCAACATAAAATAAGCTTTATGTTTTTTTTTGTTACCTTTAAAACTTTTTTCTATAAGTAACCGGCGTTATATGCGCTCTTTTTAAATCGCTTGACTTTCGACAAAGGCCTCTTGTAAAGATTTCCATCTAAAGAAAGAAATAAAGAATAAGTATTTATTGGGACTCGTACAGAAAGATCACAAACTAAACTAAACGCGGTCACCTTTTTTTTTTTTGTTATCGGGGGGAATCCTTCAAAATGCGCCCGACCTCTGGGGAAGGAGGTCGGGGAGTGTGGGATTTTTACCTCACTAAAACCACCCCGGTGATCACCATCAGCACATAGGGGTGGTCCCGGTTCCTCTTAAAAGACCAATTCCGGAACCCCCCCGTGCAACGCCTGTAAGGCACATCACCTGCTGACCGCGAACAATAGATTTTCTATTGTGTCCGTTGCCTGGCAGTCAACGTGTTAAGGAACAAAAAGAAAAATTAAACGGAAAGATCTCTCTCTTTCTATCGCCCTCTGAATCCACTCTGGATCAGCTACTCTTTTGACGTAGTCTTCCCAACGTTTCTCTCTGTTATTAATTTGGTCCATTTCATTTATTTTGTATTTTGGCCATCTTTTTTTACCGTGTTTTTAAGCAAATAAATATTATTCTTCTCTTTTTTCTCTCTAACCACATGTCTGTGTTTTTGAGTTTTACATACTTTTAGTGGATCTTTAAACTTGGTTATACTTTTTACTTCTTATAATCTCACTTTGTCTCTTCTCTTGACTCCAACTACATTTCTTACTATACTATTTAAACAGACATTTATTTTCTAACTAAATTGTTTTGTTTGGCAACCATAGGTCGACTACGACAGAATACCTACACATGTTGTAATTTTTCCTTTTATCTTTAACTATCTGACCCGGCGAACTTCGTACCGCCTCTGAAACGAAATCAGTCAATCCGTTCTCGAGATATAATTAAAAAAGCCGTTTCATACAAAATGTATGAGAAAATTATTTATCTTCATTATTATAATTTTTTTGTGAATTTTTTCCATGTTTTAATAGTTATTCTGTTATTTGGGACGGAGACAAATCCAACAAATGAAAGATCATAAAAATCGGTCCCGCTCTTGAGTTATAAATGGTGTAACTAATCCGACATTGTTTTATTTATATAGATAGATAGATACTCGTAGATTGACATATATCTAAGGGGCAATTCTCGTAATTTTAAGAACGTTTACAGTCTGATCTCTGACTCAATCTTCAAAATTATCTCTAATTTTCCTACATTTTAACTTCTGTTTTTTATCACTTCGCAAAGCGACCAAAATCTCCAAGTGATAATACCTTCTATCAATTTCTTTACGCAGTGTCAGTTGTAGAGACTACGTAGAAGACTACATTTACTTAGGATAATCGTCAAGATTCATAAATACCATCTCGAGAAGTAATGAGAATAACTTAGGTGAGATAGGGTCCCCTTGAAGGACGCTTCTCTCTATAGGGAACTCCTCGTCCGTTTTCTCCATCCTGACTTGTGCAGTACTTCTAGAATATAATAATGTTCTTGATTAGTCTTATGTACTTTCCCTATATTCCTAAGTAATGCAGTGCTTTCCAAATATATTCATGTTCGTAGAAATCGAAGGCTTTGTTGAAGTCAACAAAACCAAAATGATAGGTTTTGTGTATTCTTTATATTTTTGTAGAATTTGTGTTATAAAATGTATGTGAAATGTGTGTGTAATGTATGTGATTGGTTTTCGTCGAGTGCCATGATCATCGATATACCTAATATTATTTTGGAGAAAACTTCACATACACATTAACTTATACAGTACACATTAAAATAATGCGTCGATAGTTTCCGACTATTATTGTTGATTTAGTCCAGTCAGTAGGAATATTGTAGGTCTCTATAATTTTGTTAAACATGTCTGTCATTATAGGAGCAATCACTGTTATAGTCGATTTTAGTAGTTATTTTTTTTATTTGATTGGATCCGCAGTCGTTTTGTCCGATCTTTTTGTGTTAATTTCTCTTACTGTTTCTTCCCTTACTATTCTCGGTATTGATTTAGAATCTTTAATGTACGTTCCTTTGTAATTACTTTTGAGTTCTTACTTTGGTATAGGTTTCGATAGTTGTCTTTACGTATATTCAGGTACCTATTTTGCATGTGTGGTTCCCATCTTTAGTTTTCACATTGGGAATTCGGTTTTTTTAGTGTTTAGTTCTTTTATAGCTTTATTTATTCCACCTTTTTTGTTTTTCAATAACCTTTTTCAATGTATTTTTCCTTATTTATTTTTTCTTTTGTTCATCTTTATCCTCATTTCTGATACCTATTCTAAAACGGTTGTCTTTGAGTTTAATTACTTTCCTTGTTTCAGTTTTTAATATGTTCATAGCTTTTACCAACATGTGTTGGTAAATGCTATAAATAAAATAGTCAAAAGATTTTGTCAAAAAAACCTTGTATCATAAATGACATTCAACCCCAGGGTGGTAAAGCAATTAGGTACGAGGTCGACTATACCGTCAAGTTGACTTCGTTTTATTTTTATCCAGTTAGAGATACTATCTTTTCCGAATTCATAACATTAATAATATTAACATTATGAATAATGAAGATACGTGTTCGATTAAATTATAAAACGAACAGTTAGGAGATAACGGTTTAGTAAGCGGTGACTTGTTGCCACATGCAAAACGAAATAATTCGCAATACAGTAATATTATTTGTCTTACGTAGTCAGTGATTATTGTGTGAGGTACTCGTTTGAGGAAAATTTCAATGAATGGTTGATTAATGAGTGAGGGGGGCTTGTGTCTTCATACCATTTTGGGTTGTTCGCAAGGACAGCTACATGCCAACAGTCTCAGCAATTGAATGCATATTATAAGATAAAACACATCACAGAATTGCGTAAGTGTAAAAATACAAGGTGTAAATGTAATAACTAAAAAACCTAAGCAGTGTACCAACAATAAACATAATAAGCAATGGTAATTAATGTTTATTTATTAGATTAAAATTCACATATATAATATCATGATACCTACGTGGAATAAAAGAATTTCTTATAGTGGTCGCATAAGTAAGAAAGCAAGAGAGATGTCGCAGGTGATTAAAGTAAACAGATTTTTTAGTTAAAAGCCCAGTCCTACAAAAAACTCGATCGCGCAATCTCTTCATGGCAAATGATTGCTTTGCGAATAATCTAGAATGTACCAGCCATGAGCATAAATATGGTATACTTGGTGAAACTCAAAAGTGATAAATTCATAAACTATTGATTGAATAAATGTATTGTTTTTTCGAACCCGTACCTTATACCTAAAAATAATTGTAAAATAGGTATCATTTTAAAGGGATAATTGGTACTTCACAAGGAAATTGCTTTTGAATTTTGGTAAGTGTTCCTACATACATATTGATGCTTGTTACTGTACAGTACGTAGTTGGAGCCCGGTGACCTAGACTAGGTAATGTTCGAGAAGATGCCGTCACCACTCCTAGGTCGTCGGCCATTTTAAATCTATAAGTATGTTTTTTGGCCAAGTTTACCGCAACTACCTTAAAAGTCTTATTCATACTTATAAGGTAGTTGCGGTAAACTTGGCCAAATATTGCCAAATTATCTGGAAATTTAATTCGTACGGTCTTACCCCAGCGCCGAACTTACCCCAACGTACTTTACTTACTTATGACACAATGAAACTGTTCTTTAATGCTAATCGATAACACGCAGTATCTACTTTATATACAGTTCCAATGAAAAGAATGATCTAATGTGCTATAAAACTTGTAAAATAATTTATGGCAATTGATAATACCTAGAAAGCCATAAAAAACATAATATAAAAAGTTTTTATTCTTTTAAATGAAAATTTGTAGCATAATATGACTGCTTCTAATAAAACATCGCCAAAATATATTTTTTCCAAAATTGCCAAAGTAAAAATGGGTGATAAAGAATTCTAATTATAAATGACTACATTATTTGTGAAATATTTGAAAATACAACTAATTTTATTGTAAAAACCACCATTATACGTATACCTATCTACTTTTTTCTATAAGTACCTTATTCAATTAGTGGAATCGATTATTGATTCATATCTTCTTTTCAGAATTAAACGATAAAACATAATAATTGATAATTTAGTGTTTGTTTGTCACAATATTATGTTAATATTGTTTTTTCTTTATTGATGACCTAAAATTGTAGTTAGGAACAGAACCCATTGCTAAATTAGACACAGACAGACTGCATTACGATATTTCACACAATAATTAAAAAGAAGGATTCGATATCAGTCGCCGGCTTATTCTACCGTTATAATCAGCCTTTAATGTTCCCACTGCTAGGATACAGGCCTAATCCCGGTGAGAGGCAGTGGGCCGTAATGCACCACGCGGACCCAGTGCGGGTTGATAGGTGTCACGTGTCTTCGTTTTTTTTTTTTGGCTAGTACGTTCCGGTTTCCTCTCGATGTTTTCCTTCACCGTTTTGAGAACGTACTACTAACTGCTTTTTGTAGCAAAACCTTGCTTTCAGTGATGCAACATTTGCAAGAATATTTTTTATTTGTTCTAATGCATCTTTCAAACATATGGTGGGACTTTTAATAAAATTAGCTGCAGTAAAATTACATTTCATACTGTCATTTCGTAAAAAAAATATACCACACTATCTCTACTAGTGTATCGTTACGTTTTAACTGTAAACAATCAAAAAATGTTTTGTATTGATCGGATAAAAACATATTTTGTAGTTTCATTCACAGTCTAGATTATTTATAGTTCAAAACATGGTATTTACAACTTTACCCGATCATAAAAAATACGAAGATTGACTGATTTTGATCGTATCTAGTAATACTAAAAATTTGTCAAACTGTTACTCCCAAAAATCATGTCGAAATTATAGGCAGAAGAGTTTTCAGGAGTGGTTCGCTGCAATTCTACCTAAACTCAAGCCGAATGCAGTAAGTAGATAAGGACAATGTGCCTTACCACTCTAGAAAGATTGAAAGGAAAAAAAAAATTGTTTCAGTTTTTACGCTAAAAATCCTGCGATTGGAATACACACCCACGATACGCCCCGGACCTTGCTCCAACAGATAACCACTTTTTCCAGAATTTTTACAGTTTCATGCAAGGAAAAAAAAACAATTCCGATGAAGTAGTCAAAACCGCCTAAAGATGTTATTAATTCACGCTCCCATAATTTTTAGTGCATAGATAGCAATGTTGCACAGATACTTTGATTGAATAAATATATCTTTTCATTTAAATACATCTTTTACCATATAAAATGAAAAGTTCATATGTAAGGACTTATTAAATATGCTATCTTTTTTGTTATAAAATTAATTTAACATTGATCGATTTTGAACTGAATGTTAATTGAATCGATTCTTTTGTCACATCACTATTTAAATTTCGTTAAAAGTAAAAACACAGCTGTCATTTTACTGTTGTTAATTAAAAGTCCGACTATAGTTTCATAGATACAGACCAGATAAAATTAATATTTTAAGACCTTTTATCTACTACTTATGTACACAAATAAAGATGAATTGATTTATAATTTTATATAATGAAACACGCATTAAAAACCATCCAGTAGTTTAACAAATACTGCACAGAAAGACAAACGCACCCGGGTGACTCCATTTTATACAATCCTAAAGATTTTATCTTATCAAAATCCATTATGAATAATTAAGATACGTGTATGATTAATATATTATTCGGAATATAAATTAAAAAGATTTTGTATCTAAAGCAGTAACTGCTGCATGTGGCGAAACAAAATGATTCGCAAAGTGTTAATATTATTTATGTTAGTGTCTTACGTAGTCAGTGATTATTGTGTGAGGTACACGTTTGAGGAGAATTTCGATGAATGGTTAATAAATGAGTGGGGGGGGGCTTGTGTCTTCATGCCATTTTGGGTTATTGGCAAGTACAGCGATTTGGACTTGACTGGTCAAAATGAACGCAGTACCTCGTTTATTACACCTGTACAAGAATTAAGTTGTGTATCATCATTCATTTTTTCTATGAACATCGGTGGAAAGATAGAAGTGAACATTTATATGGTGGCAACGGACCCTTCCGACCAAGTCATTGTACTAGCTAACTTGTTAGATAACATTGGTGGTGACAGAGTAACAGGAATGGAAACGCATTCGGCCTCAAATCCAAACTTTGTGACAGGATGGCACACTCTGACGATGACCTTAACCGGCTCAGAAACGTATGAAGGCTATGTAAGTTTTTTACATTGTTTTACTTAGTAAGGTAGTCGTTTTGTTTATAATATAAACGTAGCGTGAAGGCGAAAGTATCCACTAATTTTGTAACTATCAATTTATGTATCAATAATTCCAATGCAAATAGTTAGTTCAATGGTTACCTACATAATTGCACGACTCATAATGCGAAGCATTAGAGAGTGCTTTACGACCGTGATTTTTTTAAAGAAACGAAAAAAACATAAAATATTTCTAAAAAAATTCTCGTCAATCAAGTGTGAAACCTGAAAACATTGCAGCTTGCGAAAAAATCAATCCTATTGAAAATGGCTCTTTTTAACCGACTTCAAAAAAAGGAGGAGGTTCTCAATTCGGTTGTATTTTTTTTTTTTTTTATGTTTGTTACCTCAGTACGCCGTCCGTTATGAACCGATTTGAAAAATTATTTTTTGGTTTGAAAGGATATACTTCCAGATTGGTCCCATTTTTTTCAAAATCCAGTTCTGATGATGGGATCCATGAGGAATTGAGGGAACTCCTCAAATATTATAGGCATACATATAGCAATTTTGGTATTTTCATTAACAACTCAAGCATTTGCATTCAGAAAGTATAATTTGGTGAAGTGGAACTGATGATGAAGACCACAGATGGCCATCGGAACTACTCAATGACAAATATTTCACGGGTAGCGATTCGATTGCTCTCAAATGGTTGCTAAGCATTTTATGTTCGTCACAATGCGTATGGTGAAGTGGAGCTGATGGTGACTTCACTAACAGCTCCTGGTTCTTACCAGGAGAACTCCTCAACAATTAACGTCCCAGCATCGGGAAAAGCAATATTTTGTAACAGGTGATGAGCAGTTGACATTAGGGTTTGAAACGGTATGCTCTCGAGGTGGTCCCATTGTCACCAAGTCAAGAGTCTGATGAAGGGATCCCATGAAAGCCGAGGAAAATCCTCTTTGGTAGGCATGTACAGTGTGTTAGTTGAAATCAAATGAAACCTATTGATGATTCAAGTGTTTGAGTCTGAGAGTCATCACTTACCTACCTATACTCCGACTTTTAATTAGCTGCAGTAAAATGGCACTTCTTAATAACTCATTTCGGACTGCATTTAGAGACATGCATGTCTATATAAGTTATAAGTTTCGTTTGTTACACTATTCAGTACTAGAAAAACATGGTTTCGTTGATGGCCGCGAAAAAACAAAAAGACGCCAATTTTAGTCATTTGAGTTACACATAAGCTGTCGTTTTACTGCAGCTAATTAAAAGTCCGACTATAATGCTACCGAGCCGTCGATGGTAGCCACAGCAGTCCTTAACTGTTTGGAGTTAGGAGATACGGCAATATGTCGACAGAAACTACTTAGCAGTTCATGGATAGACGTGGACTTGAAAACAATCGTCTTCATCATTCCATTTCTCGTAATGATGTAACGGGACGAACAGGTCCCGCATCTGTTGATGGTAAGGGCTTGTAATTGTCGAAAGAGCTTGTAATAGGCCTAATTGAATAAAAGTATTTGACTATCAGCTCAGCAGCGTGAAATGATGACTCTCAGACACTTAACGGTCCATTAAATCATTAAATTTGGGGAAAATTGGATGTGACAGACGGACAGACAGACAGACACTCGAGTGATCCTATATCAGTTCCGATTTTTCCTTTTGAGGTAAGGAACCCTAAAAAGTGAAAAATAAAAAACTTTTTTACAAAAAAAACAACCGACTTCCAACAAAACACTACAAAGTGAAAAATAACTTTAATTTCAGAAGTCGGTGTCTAAAAACGAAAATGCAGAACCAACGACACCGACTTCTGAAATTAATGTTATTTTTCACTTTGTAGTGTTTTGTTGGAAATCGGTTGTTTTTTTTGTAAAAAAGTTTTTATTTAAAGTAGTTTAATTATTATCTATATCTATGGTTTTTTATACGATCAAAATATGACCATTACGAGTCGTACACTTTTGGATTTTACAATTTTCGCTACCGTCTGCGGTAGAGAAAAGTGCTGTTCACACCAAAGGGGATTTGATAATAAATACCTGAGCGAAACCCGCGCGGTATGTACCTCTACCTTCAGCGGCAGCGAATACCGTTTAGGTTTGACTAGGCCTTAGTTTTTAGATAATTCGGTTTAAAGACATTTATTTTCTCAAAGAACAAATACAGTTCACTTAAAGAGAAACTTAACTAAATTAGCAATAAGTTGTAGTTTAATTCCCACACTAATATCCCGCATTCACGCAGTGGTATTTCAGCTTTCTGCGTATTGATTAATTTTGGAAATATTACCTATTTTCGCATTTGATCGAATGGTGTTCTAGTCTGCAGCGTGACAAACCAACTAAGATTGTTTTAAAAATAATTATGTTAACGGCCAAACCTTGTTCTAGGACAAAATAGTTTTGCCTAAAGGGCCGAACTGCACCCTAAATGCGTAGGTAACATACAAACACAACACGAAAAATTTCGAAGGAAATTCACAAACCCATTCCTTCATAATTATGTTTTTTCCTAATTCGGCTGCCGTTGAACTACATAAAAAATCAGGAAAATAAAAATTAACCACCCCTTATTACACCCATGGTACATTGGTATGAGGAGGCGAGCCTACTGCCCTCAACCGGGTACGAATCCCGAATCCGGGCTGCTACTGGGAAATTGATGATGGAAAAACCCAATAACACTTTTCCTGACTTGAGAATTGAACCCAGGACCTCCTGCTCAACAGTATCGCTTGCGACCGCTAGACCAACGAGGCTGCATGTATTATGACAACCTTAGCTTGCATTCACAATCTAATAAAATTTAACCATTTAATTTGTACGTGACTGACGTGCGTGAACCTGCCTCTAAATAGTTTACTAATGATAAGCATAAAATAATATATTGTCATAATTAACATTGGAAAATCGAAATTCTGCATAATGCTCACTACGCATAATATTATTAGGCATAAATGATTTGCCATAATGTTTATTTCAATTTCAATTATAATTGATTTATTTCAAGTTCATTTAATTTACCTATTAACTGTAATTTGTTTTCAATTATTTATTTAGATATAATTTTAATTTATATTCAATCATTTGTTTCGATTTATCTACTTTGATCTCCTCATGACTAACATAGTTTTAAGATAATGTTGTACTAACAAAATATGGACATTTAAATAGTCTGAATTAAATGAATTTTATTTTTATTTATTGCTATAAATACTGTTGGTATAATAATAATGAAGCATAATTTTATAAAGCATCTTTATCTTTACATAGTATAAAATAAAGTCACTCCCGCTGTCTGTAAGCTTAGATCTTTTAAACTGCACAACGGATTTTATTGCAGTTTTAAGGAATAGATAGAGTGATTCAAGAGGAAGGTTTATACGAGTATGTATAATACATGCATATTATACCTTGTAGAGAAAAGCCGAGAAATTCAAAGATTTGTAATGTGATATCATAACAAACATTTTTTTGTTCGCTTACATTGCGAACGCTAGCTAAACCTTACGAGATAGATCAAATTAATGTACTACGGAATTGTATATCTTAAAAGATCGCGATGGTGTATGTTTATCTCTTATGGATAACCAACAGTAACCATTTATATCTTTAATAAAATTATGGGTTATTTACCAAGCTATTTTAACCAATACAGTATTATTCCTTATCCAATTAAGTACATTAGATACGTTGTGAATTTTATGTAGATCAAAATTGTGCTTTACAGCATAAAGATTTAAAAAGCGAGGGCAGAGCGGCTGGCGGGGCGATACGAAGTTCGCCGGGTCAGCTAGTATTATTATAAACGCATAAGGATGTTTACACATAATGCTCTTTGGAATAAACATGATAAACCCAAATAAATAACTACTAAAGGTTGTAGACACTCATCTGCCCAGCCTTTTCCCAACTGTGTTGAGGTCGGCCTCCAGTCTAACCGGATGCAGCTGAATATAGCCTATCTGTTCTAAGATCTGAAGGCCAATTCTCGTAATTTAAAATGTTCAAAATCTAGTCGCAGTCTCAACTCAGCGACAAACAAATGTCAAAAACTTGTCAAAATGTAGGGAAATTTGAGGCATTTTTTGACAGATTGAGACTGAGATCATGATCTGAGACTGTGAACGTTCCTAAAATTACGAGAATTGCCCCTCAGACCACGACATATATACCTAAATATAGTGTGTCTGGTTAAACGAGGGACATACTTTAAGGGAGTGTAGTACTCATGAAAATTAAAAACCTTTAACATGGGGCGGACTCAAAAATATTAAAAAAAAATCAGCTATTCCCTATATTTTTTCCAGTTATGCGAACATAAATGTATAGAGCAGCTGGTTTTATTTTCTCAATTTCAGTGTTGGTCTCATAGTAAAAGTTGTTAATTTTCATGGGTACTATACACTCTCTTATAGTATGTCCCTCGTTTAACCTGACACTCTGTATTTAGGTATTACTGCCGTGAATTTTTTCACATATCTTATATCAACCATTTATCTAGCGGGACACTTGACTCTAACGAAAATTAGCAAAGCTTAATATTTCGCAAACGGACCCCTGAATCGAAAAATGGTTAACACGCCCGCGATATTTTATCATTTTATTTTGCCAATTTATTGACGTACTAAATATGTATATTGTATATCCACGCTAATTGTTTAAATAAAATTACAACTTTATAGTACAAAGAGTCTCTGAACTAAGCCGCGGACAGACTGACAGTTTCTTAATGCCACAGTATTTTGAAATAATCAACTTTGTTTAGGGTGTACCCCGATGATATTTTAATTTTGGTACAAGACTTAACTTTTAATGATTCCTATTGTTAGATATTTTCCAACTTCTGAATACCGACAAATCTTGACAAAAGGGTTAGCTTCAAATTAAAATAGAAATTAAAGCTATTCAGTTACTTGATTTAGAGATAAATGCAAACTTATAACAACTTTTGGGTACTTAGGCGAATCAATGAAATTTTGTCATATTGGCCAAAAGGCTCCATCAAACCGTCAGATATTTATATAATTATTTACTATCAAGACATGTAACACTATCAAATAACTTTAATTTTACCTGAATATCATTTTAAAAATTGTCCAAATGTGAGTTTTAAAAATTGTCAGATTTAGGAAAAGCCCACAATTTCTTCATCAGATTTGCCTATTTAAGTAATTAAAGGTTAGACCGCACACGATCAAATCAAAATCAACGGCTCTGAAGATCACTTTACAGTTGTTTTTTTGAAATCTGAAAGTAAACTCCTGACCACGGGGCTCCTATCAGAAACTTTTCAAAAATATTTTCATATCAAACAACTTTCCCAAATAAATAATGTTGTTTTTACCAAGCGCATGACTAGTCACCCCAATAGAATATTGAGTAACTACTACACTAAGTAAGTAATACACCATCAGCTGTAATTTAATTCAGTTAGGTACTAACAAATCCCTTTAAAAAACTGTTCCACTTTAGCCGACTTACAGAACAGATTCTTGCGAAAGATGGGAGCCCCCTTCTATGTTCGCAATGACATCTTAATCTAGAACTCAGAATCGTCCCAAAATAATCATAAGGGTCCTTAGCGTGTAGGTATAAGTGTTATGATCTGGCTGGAGGCACGTAGAAAAGTCCAGTTAGGCTCTTATAGGGTGATCCACGAGATGCTATGTATAAAAAAACGACTTATGTTTTGCTGATCGTACATGTGCTTTTTTCATAAGAATATAAACAAAAGGGACACACATACGAAGTCTCTATCTGCTCATTGCGGACACCAGCCCGTATCACCTATTGCCTACCTAGTGATCATTAATTCACCATCGTTATTGAAAAGGCTACCGGTCTGCCGGTCACCTTTTCAATAATTTCACAACATACCTAAGTTGTACTTATGTGTATATACTAAGCAGGTATTGGTTTCCACTCATAATTTACACTGACTGTTTTTCATTATGTTTTTAGATATGAATAAAAAAAAATAAAAATCGTAAAATAAAAAATAAGCATGCTGCAGGTGATGATAGCTGGTAACAGTTTTTAGATAAAGGCCTAGTTCCGTAAAGAAATGTGAACGAGGATTTTTATAAGCACATTTAGAACAGTGGGATAACTAACACTAGCGATGGATTCCATTTTGACAACGCAACACTGTCCAATGACAATGTAGTGACAATTGCGTAAGTATAGAAATCAAGACACATATAAATCTGACACACTAATTGCAATAGAATGGTTAAATAAAAACAATTTTAAAATGAATTTAAATAATACTAAAATCATGCACTTCAGTCAACGCTCCTTGACATTAAATAACAATTTTATTTTTATTTTATTTTATTTGGGATAAAAAACAGGAGTACAATTAAACTTTATACATACTTCTTACTAATTAAACAAAATACTTATTATACTACCAACAACATTATCCACTTATTACTAATTAGACAATCTAGACATAAACTATAATAATAATAATATTCAAAATAATATTGACGAAGTTGATACAACAACATTTTTAGGACTAAATAAATTAAATTGGAAGGCACATATAGAGATTATCAGTAAGAAAATAAGTACCTCAGCCTACGTTCTGTACAAAATGACAGCAGTAATTAGTATATCTACATTAATTATCTTCTGCAAATCATTTGCTTTGCTCACCACTTACTACGGCCTGGTGGAGTCCATTTTAAGATACGGTATTATCTTTTGGGGCAACTCGACTGACCGGGAACTTATATTCAAAATCTAAAACGATGCATTAGATCGATGTTCAAACTTGAAACCACTCAGAGTTGAAGCCATAATAAAAAAAATACAAAATCATGACATTAAGTGAAGCTTAATATAATAGAAAATGCAATATTTTTAAGATCCAGCCCTCACCTCTTTTCTAGCATGGCAGATCGATTTTCTCGTAATAGACGTGACAATAATCAAATTTGCCTACATCAATATAAAACGGCACTTATGCGAAAAAGTGTCTTTTGCATGGCTCCAAAAATTTATAATAAACTACCTAAAATCTGGAAGCAGTTAACTGTAGTAGCGTTCAATAAGAAAGTTAGCAGACAAAGCTTATTATAATTTAAATGAATTTTGCGATGAGAGCTTTTGATCATGTTTTACTAATTTATTATCCTACTTCCTACTATCCTACTTAATATTATAAATGTGAAAGTTTGTGAAGATGTTTGGATTTTTGTTAATCAATCACGCAAAAACTCCTGAACGGACATGGATGAAATTTGGTACACAGATATTTTATAACCAGGATTAACACATAGGATATTTTTTATCCCGATATTTCAACGGGATCGAAATTAACGCGGGTGAAACCGCGGGGCGCTACAAGTTTATAATATTTTAATGTTCTCATATTATCATGACATTTTTTACTTTATTTTATTAATATTTGCATTCCATTTTTTAAGGCAAACGTGATGATCTGTTTTATCCCTACTTTTAACATCTCTTGCATGCTGACAATTTGTGTTGAATGTATTGTACCTACTCACGTTTGAGCAAATAAATGATTATCTTATCTTAACAACATTCATTGCGTTGTTTACATTACTAAACGGACAATTTCTTCGAACATGTGAAGCAATGGATTAGTAATATCCTTCAAAACCGTTCAGATTATGATTGATCGTGCATTACGCAAATATGGTGCAGGATAGACCATTTAAGTTGAGCATGACAGTTAAATTATCTAAAGATCCTTGAAAAATCACCAATTTTGAAAACGCTAAAGTTAGAAAGGGCTACTTCTTATTGGACCGGATTCGTATCAAACGGACGATGCAACCTGACATAGAAAGTGCAATAAAAAAGATTAAAAATGTACTAATTGGAACAATTTGCAAGGAAGCAATTTTTTACTGTTGTGGAGACTTGAATAAAGATTGCAGTCCACAGATTAATAAGAAAGTCGAATTCTTATGGTGGTACACATATTATGTAAAAGATAAAATGAAATGTATCATACATACGTTGAATCAAATTCTCGTAGTTGTTGTTATAATAGATTAGTGACACTTAACACAAATTAGCCGTCCAGTTTAACAGCAACGATTCTCCATTTGAAATAAGATTAGACATTTAAATAAACCTTTTTTACAGTCCGTTCAACCGATTTTGAATTCTATTGCATTGGCTGCATGACAAATAGCAGCTGCAGTAAACAGTTGGTATTGTAACCACTTTTTGCTTTTAATACCATCCTTATGCCTACGGCATAAAAGTCAAAATCGGTTGAACGGACTGTAACAAAAGGTTTATTTAAATGTCTAATCTTATTTCAAATGGAGTATAAATAGGTGAATTTGTTTCAACCTGTGATACATTTCATGTTATGTTTCTCGAAACTGTGCCCGGTATTTAACGTAACGTCTATTATTAGTCTTTAGATATGCTGCCTCTCTCATTTTAAGACTTGGTCTTTTATGAAAAAATTCGTAGGTATATATTTTGCCTAGTATCACCAAGGTGTCAGGAACTGATTTTAAATTCTAGTTCCTATTTTAAAATATGTAAATTTCAGAACATATTTTTAGCATAAGATGAGATTTTCTTTTATTAGGTACAACTGTATCAAATACTACAACATACCTACATTGATCTTCATATTCAATACTAACTTCTGCCTGTGACTTCGTTCTCATAGAAGTTATAAAATACCACAATATACTAACCCCTTACTAATAAACGTTATAAAGCGTCTGCATAGTTACACAACGCTTTGTCAGATGTCTTCTTCTTTCGAAGTCAAATAAGAAAGATTTCAAAACAGAAGAAGAACTAGCAGGGGATCGAGGAGGGGGGGGGGGTGGAGGGGGGACTCAGGGGATCAGACTGGAATAAATCACTGTGACGACTGAAAGAGAGAAATCGGTGTGTAACTATTCATCTGATATAATACGTTTATTAGTAAGGAGGTATAATAACAGCCACATTTCCTGCCTACGCTATTCCCTCGTTTTTGCATAGCCTTCTTCCTGGCTTTTGTGCTTTTTACTTGGCTCCTAAGCCAATAACCTTCCTCAAGAAATGGGCTACCAAATTTAAGAAGAATTTTTAAATCAAATACTTACGACTGGTAGGATATTAGCGCGTTTAAAAAAACAAACAAATTTTTAACGTAACTTCTAAACGAAATGATCGATTCGAATAGTTTAAAGAGGAATTTACATGTAAACAATCAACCTTGATTATGAAACTTAGTTGGATAAGGATAAATATCATGATACGAATGTCATCATCTTTCAATTCTAACCGTGTTTTGATCGACTAATTTGAACTTAAAACGGTTACCGTGACTTGACTTTATTGGTTAAACATAACCTGGCGGAATTTTTTATGCGTAATGATGAGTACTATAAACATGTAGTTAGTATTTTATGTATCATCAGTAGTTTTCGCAGCGCACGCCAAATAATGATTTTTATTAAAAAAAAATTTGATACCTTGAGTTACATTATTTCACTTTTCGTAAGGTCTAATTTTTTTTGGTTTTTTTTTTTATAAAAGCACATGTTACTCGCAGATAATGTAGCTTAAAATAGGTGAAAGAAATTAAAATATCGGTTAAGTATTTTTTTTTAGTTTGTCCTTTACAAACAAACATACAAAAGATCAAATCATGTCTCTTCATAATATTAGTTTAGATTATGTGTAATCAAATAATTACGTATGCATTATCTTTTGTTATGGATTAAAATAATAAAATAATAAATAAATTTGTTTTGTAGTTTGTTTGTGACCCTTTGATATTTTAATAAATGGCTATCAAATTGGCTAAAAAATGACTTTTCGTTGGCTATCGAATTGGGTACGTAATTACGTACACCAGTAACTTTTTACTGTACAATTCCCATGAAAATTAATTTTTTGTCTCATTTATATATCTATATATTCGAACATGAAATTGCTAATCTACTACCACAGTATAGTAAATTTTGACTTAGGTTAAAACATTTATTGGTACCTATTCTTAGGTTAAAACTGTAAAAAAGATATTAAGTCACTACAGTCCATACAGATAAGATAAAAGTGTCAAACAGTCACATTCATCTTGTAAGCAAAAAATAGATCTTGTCATTTTATGACATGCAAATAACACTCAGCCTTAGGGTGGTAAAGCAATTTTATGGTGGACTAATACAATATTTTCTCCCGACATCAAAATTGTTATATAGGTACAAACAAAACCGCTGTATGAATATTCGGTGTCAATAAACACAGGAATGCGAAGATAAACATTAAATGCTACGTGCTAAATAATCATTTATAAAGAATGCTATCTTATCCGTATCCATTCTGAACATTAAAATATCAAGATACATATTCGAAAAAATACAAAACTCAAATTATTGTGTAAGAGATTTTGTGTCTATTCGTAGTAATTTTTGTATGTGGCGAGACGAAATGAGTCGCAAAGTATTACTATTAATAATATTGGTGCCTTACGTTGTCAGTGATAATTGTGAGAGGTACACGTTTGAGCTAAATTTCCATGAATGGTTGACACATGAGTGGGGGTCTTGTGACGCCTTGCAATTTTGGGTTGTTGGCAAGTACAGTGACATTGACTTGAGTAATGAAAATGATCAACGTACTACTTTCATTACGCCTGGGCCCCCACCTTTACCTAGCTGTGTTTCGTCATTCAAATTTTCTATGAGGCCCGGCGGTACGATTGAAGTGAACACTTTTATAGAAACATTTGATTTGGAAGACCAGATTAGGATTGTGGCCAGAGCTGGAATTGACAGATTCTTAGGAGAAGCTTGGAATATGGCTTCGGAACCAGACTTCGTGGCTGGATGGCACACTCTGAAGATAACCTTACCCTTAACCGAAGCAAACATTGATGACGGCTTTGTGAGTATAACAATGTTTTAGTAGGAGTTTGTTATGCATGATAAAGGATTTGTTAACCTACGGCTATAAAATTACAGTATCTTTACCACGGAGATCTTTACCATCATTAACATAAGTATATATAATAGCAATGATGTGATATTAATAGCAATAATTACTAAACATTGCAGTTTGGACATACCTACCTACTTTTCAACTTCCACTCAAGCAGTGTAATGAACAAAGACAAGTAACATTATAGCTTTAGGATTACTCATCATACATAACATAATATCACGCTTGTATCCCCTGAAGGATTAGGTAATGGTGTAGCTATAATACACCCATATTTCGATGATACATAATCAGCTATAATTATTTAGGCAAATAATCTACTTGAAAATGTCGATATCAGTGCAGTATGGAGTTTTAATATACCGATTATTGTGTGTAGTCAGGGACCTTGATTGATAAGCAAATTAACTATCTACCATCTACCAGCAAATTATCTATCTATCTACTTAAATCGACCATGAATTCAAGTATCTACTCTCATACTTAGTCACTCGTTCAATCTGCTCAACAATCAAGTTCTGGGACGGTACATTGTTATAAGGAATTGTACATTAGGTACATCATACATAGTCGCCCTAAATTCTATGTTGTTAAAAAGTCCGCACATAATTGGTGTACCTACATGATATAACACTCAGGAATTCTATTTATCATGAACCAAAACAGTTCAATCTTTATGATTGAACTTTTCAATGTCATTTTATTTTGGTAAAACCTCGGTGCATTGTTAGGCGACTGGAAAATATGCTAAAACCGCCTAGAACTGTTCTACTCGTATACGGTTTATTTGCAGTGTTGAGACAATAAACTACGTAACCCTAAAAAGGGCAGTCAATATTAGACATATTTAGCTTTAATTTTTTTAAACACCGGCTATTGTAGACCCTATATAAACATCTTTTATTTTTTTTAATGAAACCGGTGCGAGGCTATTGTCTCAAACTATCAAATTATATTTTACAAAATTTCGACTCGATTTCCTAAGTAAAGCATATGCTTTTATTCGGTCGCACCTAAATCTCACAGAGATCCTCACACCAGAGAATTTTCCACATCTCTAGCCCTTAAATCAACATGACCTGCGTATTAAGTGGTTTTAATTATTTTTCACCCGCGTAAGTTTCGATCCCGTGGGAATATCGGGATAAAAACTATCCTACGCGACGAAACGCTATGTCCTTTCCCGGGACTCAAACTATCTCTATAGTAATATTTATGTCAATGTCTCTATACCAAATTTCATCTAAATCGGTTCAGCGGTTTAAGCGTGAAGAAGTAACAGACAGACAGACACACTTTCGCATTTATAATATTAGTATGGATGTTTATTTTTAACAAGATCGTCTAGAACTCTGTCATGATGCAGTATCCGTACAACTTTAATTACATGGTTAACACAATGCTCCCACTTCTTTACTGAATATCCAGCAAATAATCCCTCCCACATATTTTTTTTTTGTCCAAATTAGAGTCGATACTTTTTTGTACTAACTGTCGTTTAATATCACCCCAGACCAACTCAGTTGGGTTCAGGTCTGTGTGGTATGGAGGCAAACGCAACACTTCATGTCCGTTTCTTTTCAATAACTCGTCAATTTTGTAAATATCTTCTATGAAATGGCTTTTAATTAATTTAAATAAGTTTCTAAGTTTATCATCATAAGGCATGCCATGCCGTCGTAGCCAATCTTGCATAGCTAGCTGGCTTGGTAGATGCCATAGTCGGCTTTTTCTCTTCTCGAACCGAATGATAAGTTGCGTTATCCGTTACTATGGCAGAATTCGATGGTATATTAGGCATGAGTTTTTCATTTATGCATTTACTGAAATTCACGAAATTCGTAAAATCGTGATAATCACCTTTTTTACACTTGGATTCAAATATCACAAGTGCTCCGGCTACAAATCCAGTTTGGCCTCCACAATGTACGATGATCAAACTGTCCCTTTACCGATATGAGACAGCACGCTGCGCCGTGTTCATCCTTTCATTGCCAACATTTTGAAACTTTATGAGACGCATTAACATAAGTTTCGTCAAGATATAAAATATGTCTTCCTTCTCTACGATATTTTTTAATAGTAGTTAGGTATTTCCACCTCCATGATGTTATATTTGGCTGTTCGATACGCAGTTTCCTTTTAGATACGCATTTCTTAAATTTAAAACCTAGATCATGTAATAATTCCCTGCCGCAGTGTAATACATTTTCTTCTCTAAGTACAGCATTCAAAGTTTTCAGAGTTGGTATTTTTTCAAAAATTTTGTAAAACTGAGTGACTTTTCTTCTTACTACGCCTTTTGTGAAATCGTCTACTTCCACTCTTTTTCTGCGAATCTGTTTTGTTTTTCTCAGTGATTTAAATCTTTCGTTGTCTCTTAATAATTTTCCTTGTTGTACAATTCTAGATACAGACTTTTCCGGTAGTCCAGTAACTTTTGCCACGGTTTTGTTTAAAGGTACCTATAATTATCTTGTTGATATTCAGCAAAAATTATATACAGTTTTTTTTCTAAAATATTCGTATGCATTAAAAGCCGTTTACTGACTATTAATTTTATGTCCGAAGTTCGACTCATCTTGATAATCTAATCTCATGTATAACTCTCACAAAGCGTCCGCAACTGTCAACACGTGCTATCGCTAACCGCGAAGCGAACGAGTTTTGACAAGAATGCGCCTGCCGCCCGCACGTCTCCTGGTCCCCGTCCTCGTCCTACCCCCGCCCCTATACCCCTCAGGCGAGGATTCAATTAAGCGGTTTGCCTAAACATAGTTGTCTGTATTGTAAATGCAGTGTGAAAGCAGGCATGCATTTTGCATTGTAGCAAGGCGTTACTAAAAATGCTAGCCGCAACGGGAGGATATCGAATGCTGTACATCGTGCGTGTAACGTGGGTTGGAGAGGTCTTGTCATTCTCTGCCTGTCCGTCGTCTCCTTTACACCTCATTGAACTCCGGGTCACACAACTACCAAAAACCTCACTTTCTTTGTTTCAGATATCCATCATGGGCATGGCGTCTCCAAACTCTATTGTTTTAGTCGACTCATTCCGTTACATACCGCCTGGTATGGATGAAAGTGAATGTCAACTATACGAAGAAATTACTACCCCAAATCCAACAACCGTTTCAACTCCTGATCCAATCACTACTACCCCCGTAACAACCACCCCGGAGGATACAGCGTCTGACCCAACCACGCCGGGGGATACAACGCTTGACCCGGCCACGCCGGGGGATACAACACTTGACCCAACAACGCCTGGGGATACAACACTTGACCCAACAACGCCGGGGGATACTACGCTTGACCCGACCACGCCTGGGGATACAACCCTTGACCCAACTACGCCAGTAGATACAACGCTTGACCCAACGACACCCGGGGATACAACGCTCGACCCGACCACGCCGGGAGATACAACGATTGATCCAACCACGCCGGGAGATACAACACTTGACCCGTCCACGCCAGGAGATACAACCCTTGACCCAACTACGCCAGCGGATACAACGCTTGACCCAACTACGCCGGGGGATACAACGCTTGACCCAGCAACCCCGGGGGATACAACGCTCGATCCAACCACGCCGGGGGATACAACGATTGTCCCGACCACGCCGGCGGATACAACGCTTGACCCAACCACGGCGGAGGATACAACGCTTGACCCAACTGCGCCGGGGGATACAACTCTTGACCCGACCACGCCGGCGGATACAACGCTTGATCCAACTACACCAGGGGATACAACGCTCGACCCGACCACGCCGGGGGATACAACGATCGATCCAACCACGCCGGGGGATACAACCCTGGACCCATCCACACCGGGGGACACAACGCTTGACCCAACTACGCCGGGGGATACAACACTTGACCCGTCCACGCCAGCGGATACAACGCTTGACCCAGCCACGCCGGGGGATACAACGCTCGACCCGACCACGCCGGGGGATACAACAATCGATCCAACCACGCCGGGGGATACAACACTTGACCCGTCCACGCCAGCGGATACAACGCTTGACCCAGCCACGCCAGGGGATACAACGCTAGACCCAACCACGCCGGCGGATACAACGCTAGACCCAACCACGCCGGGGGACACAACGCTTGACCCAACTACGCCGGGGGATACAACACTTGACCCGTCCACGCCAGCGGATACAACGCTTGACCCAGCCACGCCGGGGGATACAACGCTCGACCCCACCACGCCGGGGGATACAACGATCGATCCAACCACGCCGGGGGTTACAACACTTGACCCGTCCACGCCAGCGGATACAACGCTTGACCCGGCCACACCGGGGGATACAACGCTAGACCCAATGACACCCGGGGATACAACGCTCGACCCGACCACGCCGGGGGATACAACAATCGATCCAACCACGCCGGGGGATACAACACTTGACCCGTCCACGCCAGCGGATACAACGCTTGACCCAGCCACGCCAGGGGATACAACGCTAGACCCAACCACGCCGGCGGATACAACGCTAGACCCAACCACGCCGGGAGATACAACGCTTGACCCAACTACGCCGGGTGATACAACGCTTGACCCATCCACACCGGGGGACACAACGCTTGACCCTATTACACCCGGGGATACAACGATTGATCCAACCACGCCGTGGGATACAACACTTGACCCGTCCACGCCAGCGGATACAACGCTTGACCCAGCCACGCCGGGGGATACAACGCTAGACCCAACCACTCCAGGGGATACAACGCTTGACCCAACTACGCCGGGGGATACCACGCCTGACCCAGCTACGCCGGGTGATACAACGCTTGACCCAACTACGCCGGGGGATACAACGCCTAACCCAATGACACCCGGGGATACAACGCTCGACCCGACCACGCCGGGGGATACAACACTTGACCCGTCCACGCCAGCGGATACAACGCTTGACCCAGCCACTCCGGGGGATACAACGCTTGACCCAACTACGCCGGGGGATACCACGGCTAACCCAGCCACGCCGGGTGATACAACGCTTGACCCATCCACACCGGGGGACACAACGCTTGACCCAATGACACCCGGGGATACAACGATCGATCCAACCACGCCGTGGGATACAACACTTGACCCGTCCACGCCAGCGGATACAACGCTTGACCCAGCCACGCCGGGGGATACAACGCTAGACCCAACCACTCCGGGGGATACAACGCTTGACCCAACTACGCCGGGGGATACCACGCCTGACCCAGCCACGCCGGGTGATACAACGCTTGACCCATCCACACCGGGGGACACAACGCTTGACCCAACAACACCCGGTGACACAACGCTCGATCCGACCACGCCGGGGGATACAACGATCGATCCAACCACGCCGGGAGATACAACGATCGATCCAACCACGCCGGGTGATACAACGCTTGACCCAACTACGCCGGGAGATACCACGCCTGACCCAGCCACGCCGGGTGATACAACGCTTGACCCATCCACACCGGGGGACACAACGCTTGACCCAACAACACCCGGTGACACAACGCTCGATCCGACCACGCCGGGGGATACAACGATCGATCCAACCACGCCGGGAGATACAACGCTCGATCCAACCACGCCGGGGGATACAACACTTGACCCGTCCACGCCAGCGGATACAACGCTTGACCCAGCCACGCCAGGGGATACAACGCTAGACCCAACCACGCCGGCGGATACAACGCTTGACCCATCCACACCGGGGGACACAACGCTTGACCCAACAACACCCGGTGACACAACGCTCGATCCGACCACGCCGGGGGATACAACGATCGATCCAACCACGCCGGAAGATACAACGCTCGTTCCAACCACGCCGGGGGATACAACGCTAGACCCAACCACACCCGGTGATACAACGCTCGACCCGTCCACGCCAGCGGATACAACGCTTGACCCAACTACGCCGGGGGATACCACGCCTGACCCAGCCACGCCGGTTGACACAACGCTCGACTCAACCACGCCTGTGGATACTACGCCTGATACAGCCACGCCGGGGGATACAACATCTGATCTAACCACGCCAGAGGATACAACGCTTGACCCTACCACGCCAGAGGATACAGCGTCTGACCCAACCACGCCGGAGGATACAACGCTTGACCTAACCACGCCAGAGGATACAACGCTTGACCCAACCACGCCAGAGGATACAGCGTCTGACCCAACCACGCTGGAGGATACAACGCTTGACCCAACCACGCCGGGGGATACAACGCTTGACCCAACTCCACCAGAAGTAACGCCAACTACCTTAAAAGGTTTTTGGACCCCACTTACCATTACAATGGTGGTTCTTCTATCAGTTATAGTATTAGCTTTAATTTGTCTGTTATTTTACGAGCTTGGGCGGAGAAAAGCTAAAACGGCGGCAGCGGCTGTTGATATTGTTGATTTCGAAGACCTTCCAAGCGCTTTCAGAGTGCCAAGAGTAAGAAATGTATACTCTGACGTCAAAACAAACCCACTGTCAAGAAGTAGTGCTTATATACCTTAATAACAAGCAATGTACTAACAAAGATATTGCAAAGTTTTCTTGTAACTGAACCCTGCAAGATCAACCGATTCTGAAATATTTAAACATTCATTTATTTTAGTAGTAAAGAATCCATAGTTATATTCAGTTTAATAATCACATCCATATAATATAAAAGCATTGTTAGCATTTTCTTGCATGTCCATATTGTACTATGTTTCCGCCTGATCACTTAAAAAAAATTTGACCCGACCTGTTCTGTAATCATTGTATTGCGCGTAATTAATAAACCTGCGCAAGATCCTGAACGTTAGTTCAAAGTCGGCTATCTGACGATTTTTATTTGCAATTTTTGAGTCGATATACATTTTTGAGTATACAGGGTCAAATTAAATTAGCTATCGAAACTCCGCATACGTGATGGGTATCGATAATGTAAAGATAAACAAGATAAAACAAAAAATTTATCAATTTGATGATTGTTTTATTAGACTCATCGACCGCATTTAGTGTATTCACTTGAAATATCACGTAAAAAAACACTGTTTTTTTTTAATGAAATAATTACTGCGGACTTGGTGGTCCGCGCCCTTTTTTACATTGTTTGTTTAATTATAGTTTTTTTTTTTTTTTATAGGGAACAGTTATATTTCTCCCACATCGGACACATCCATTTTAATCTAAACTTACGATACTAACTTAAATCCATGAGTCCATCTAACAAAAACATACCTAGGTATATGTAAACTTAATATCTTTTTCTTTTTTTTTATTAGTAAGTATCGATATCTAAACACGATAAAACATATTTCCTCAACTTGAAGTAACAACAATAACAGCGGTCGTTGACCCCTTAAAAAAAATCAAATCTATTTTAATTGCATTTTATTGTTTTTAGATATCGACACTCATAACGTCTGCAGAGTTTTGCTAGCTAATTAAATTTGACCCTGTATAGTCTATATCTTCTAATCTTCAGCTACACCCGGTTAGACTGCAAGCCGACCCAAACATAATTGAGAAAAGGCTAGGCAAATTATAATGATTTTGAAGGCCGCAAAAAAATGGAATCCACAAATGATGCCAATCATCATCATCTGCCTAGCCTTTTCCTTACTATTTTGGGGTCGGCTTCCAGTCTAACCGGATGCAGCTGAATTTTATTTTAAGCTGACTAGTATTTTACATGGAGCGACTGCCTATCTGACCTCCACAACCCATTTAATGGGTAATACGTATCCCCCTAAAGACTGAAAAAAAAATTTATAAAGGTTTCGTTTTTTTTTTTTCATTTTCTTTGGAACCTTAAAAATTTAACTTAATTTAAGGATTTTCTCTACATCCAAAAATCTATAAAAACCAGTTTTTACAGTATTAATGCAATTATTATTGTTTTATTGCTCAGTGAACCTATTTGCATTAGAAGTATAAGTTATTTTTTAATTAATCAGCATATTTATTATTTGTATAAATATTAACGGACTTTTAAGAGCTTTTACGCCGTACGGGATTTCATACAAGTTTGTGTATTTTCGAAAAATAGTGTTACAGTCAAATTAAACCGATTTTATAGTTTCCATAGAAACAGAGATTTCCAGTTATCTTTTTTTAAATAAGACATTTGGAAAATGTTCATAAGTAACTTTTTAGACCTTTGTATCCTGCTTATGCATATTAAGTTTCATTAAAATCAGTTCATTCATTTCGAAAAACAAGAGTTTGAAAGTTTGTATGAAATGCCGTACGGCGTAAACGCTCTCCGGCTACACACTCCGTCTTCCCTTCGCAGTATGGCTTTTAGGTACCTACAGGTAAGAACGCAGGCAAGACGGAGCGTTTAGCCTGGGCTTATGAATAAGTCATCCTAGAAATTATAATCATCATTATTGTTAATATTAAGAGAGCGACATAATTCCGTTTGTGAATTTTTGAAAGTGCACACTAGACCGATTTTAACTTCCATGCATTAGGTAACTTATGAGGAGGTGAATTCTTGGTCGAAGATTAAGAGTCTAGAACTTTTAGGATTATATCCATAGCTGATCTCATATGCCTAAAAATTACAAGAGTTGAAAAGAGATGATAACTATTAAAAAGCAAAGCAAGACTTTTATAGGTAGCGTAATTAAATCTAACATAAGGTGTTCTCTCCTCACTTCATGATTTTACATACAAACAAAACCGCAGCATTAGTCAAGGTCAATAAAACAGGATTCTGAAGATATACCTACACTTTATGGCTACCTACAAAAATTATCGTTTATTATCGTTCTTATCAATAATTATGAATAATTAAGAAATGTTTTCGAACAAAATAAATGTTATAAGTAGATACTTTATGTCTATTAGTTGTAACCATTAGATGTCTCGAAAAAAATGATTCGCAAAGTGCTTATATTTTTGATTTTGGTGACTCACGCTGTCAGTGATTATTGTGAGAAGTACACGTTTGAGCAAAATTTCGATGAATGGTTGATAAATGAGTGGGGGGGGGCTTGTGTCTTCATGCCATTTTGGGTTGTTGGCAAGTACAGCGATTCGGATTTGACTGGTCAAAATGACCGCAGTACTTCATTTATTACACCTCTACCAGAATTGAGTTGTGTGTCATCATTCATTTTTTCTATGAACATCGGTGGTACGATAGAAGTGAACATTTATATGGAACCAACGGATCCTTCCGACCAAGTCATTATAATAGCCAACCTGTTAGACGTTACTGGTGATAGGGTAACAGGGATGGAAATGCATTTGGCCTCGGATCCAAGCTTTGTGAGAGGATGGCACATTCTGACGATGACTTTAACCGGCTCAGATACTTACGATGGCTACGTAAGTATTGTTTGTGATGTTTAAATGTATATGTTTTAGTAGGTGTTTATCAAAACGAAAGTCGCGCCTTTCTGTAAGTGTGTCCCGACCCAACATTAAACAACGTGTAACAAAATAAAAACAAGGCCCTGAAATTAATATGATCAGAATCGATCACTATCGATTTCACTCATTCCGAACACCCAATGTTTTATTTTATTACAACGAGTAGCTTCGGCCCGCGACTATGACCGCCTGTCCGTGCTGTTAGTTTATCTTCTTTTTAACGATCTGGAAGTTCTAGAGACTGGCGCGTTTAAACAAACAAACAAAAAAAAAAAAAACTCTTCAGCTTTATTATTAGGTAGTATTTAGTATAGATATACAGAAATATTAATAAACACTGTGTACGACAAGAGCGTGTCCAGCACAATTAATTAAAAAATTTGGTACCTAGTGAAAATAGTTAGTGTTATATATTACTAGTAATACACTTTGCCCGCGACTATGACCGCGTGGGTTTCGTACTTTCCTTAAAAAAATTTAATACTCTCTCTCCACCTCCCCTCGAAAGGTAGTTTTCGATAATTAATGTTTACGATCTTTATAATTTATAGCTCCTGCCCACGACTTCGTACGCGTGAATTTTTTTTCGCCCGACTCACCCCGTCGCATCACATAGCCTGCCTGCGCTAATACTTCGTTTTCGCTTTTTTAGCTAGCGAAAACTTCTCACTTTATTTTTCTTTTTTCTCAACTCCTAAGGGTCCAAGCGTGATGTTCAACAGCCTATAGCCTTATTCAAGTATTGGGCAATCAAATGCAAAAAGATTTAAAAAATCCGATTGATACTTCCAGAGATTAGAGCTTTCAAACAAACTACTCTTAAGCTTTATTATTTAGTCTTTAGCTTTCGCCCGCGGCTTCGCCCGCGAGGAATGCCGATAAAAACTATCCTATGTCCTTCCCCGGGATGCAATCTATCTCTCCGCCAAATTTTATCGACATCCGTTCAGTGGTTTAGGTGTGAAAAGGTAACATACAGACAGACAGAGTTACTTTCGAATTTATAATATTAGTATGGATACGGTGTCCAGACTCCTCCATTGTCTACCATGCAGCTTTGCGGCATTTTTCCACTACTTTTTGGTGACTTTCCGGCTAAATGACTTCCATATATATTTTTTTAAGTTCGGCAGCTATGTGTATTTTTTACACGCATTTTAAGCGTCGTTAAGACCCAAAAACATTAAATCAGATTAGCATTGAGCGATTGTGAAGGCAAGTCAAAGACCCTCGATGATTTCAGGGCCCTGCCTTTTTTGTGTTTTTTAATGTGTATCGGTAAAAAAACGTTATCTTGATGATGCTTCTATATTTAAAATCTACTTCCACTAACCGTTACTTTATAGTATGTAGAGACCTATTAGGACCCTTTTTCTTCAATTGTTTCTGGCCATAACAAATAGAAAACCGTGATTTCTGTTTTATCTTCGGCAGGACACACTCTACTCAATGTACAACGGTGTGGTCTGTTAGCGTTGTTTGTAATTATATATCGTTTTATGTACTTTGCCATATACTTCTTCAAATACTTTGCAACTTAAGCACGCGACATTTTAGGGCCTTTTGGGTGCGATTACAGGGACATTTGCACGTAGCGCGCCGCGTACGCGACAATCACGGCGGCTGAAGTGCCTTTAAAAAATCTAGCTTAAGAACGATCTCTGTTGACACGACACACGATGCATGCTAGGCAATGACTCCCTCTACTTGCTACATTATGTATTTAATTTTACGATAATTTAAATTATTTATTTATTTATGAAGGTACACCAACAGCTTCTGTAGCCATTTCCTACCGAATTTCAGGACTTTTATTTTCGTTTTTAACTTACTTCAAAAAAATGAGGAGGTTGTCAGTACGGCGGAAACTTTTTTTAAATTTATGTTCATTGATTACTCGAAGACGGTTGGACTGATTTAGAAAAGGCAGCGGGCACTGGGCCCACGTGGTGAATTACGGCCCACTCCCTCTCGATGAGAGGAAGCCTTTGTACTACGAGTACCAGTGGGAACATTATAGGCTGATTACATAGTGTTTTTAACGAAGTTAGGTTTTTTTTTTGTAAAAATGTTATTTAATTTTCATTTTTTTGTGGGTCGGTTTGTAATTTATCTAAGTCACAATAGCTTAATGTGAACGGCTTATCACAAGGGTATAGTTGATAGGTATATAATATGTAGCTGATCCCCAGAGAAATACCACAACAGTATCAGCATTGGTTCATAGACCACTTTTTATCAGTCTCTTATAAAACAAAAACCACTGTTATGTCCGTTATGTCCAGGAACTATTGATGCAAAAGGGTTCATATGTTTTAAAGACAACGGTTAGTGGAAGCTGACCTCAACGGAAGTATCATCAAGAATGCGTTTCTTACCGAGACGCATTAAAAACAAACAAAAAAATCGTGGCCGGGAATACATCGAGGTTCTTAGACCAGCCCTCACAGTCGCCTGATGCTAACCAGCTGTTTGAACGTTAAAAATGTGTGTTAAAAAAAATGTATCCGCCAAACATATACGTAACATAAATAGATACTATAATTATCTAGGTATACTAAAATTACAAAGAGGTAAAAAGTGTGAGTTTGTATGAACACGCCAGCACATCAAGCTACCTGAAACTGTCGAAATTTCCCAATCAACCTTGAAAATTATGCTTTTACGATAAAGTTGAAATCTATTAAAGGGGAAGCGCTAAGGTAGCTTGCGAAATTCAATTTTTTTTACGTTTTTTGCAATTTGCTGGTCAGTATTAGGAAGTTGTACATTGATTAAAATATGATTCGCGGCCGTAACAAATATGTGTTTATAGAATTATAATCATTAGAATCAATAATACAACTTGTTAAGTTAGTATAATCCTAAAATGTCATGATTTCATGAAATAGTCATTCAGTAGGATTACTTGGTCTTAGAGAGTTGTGTTGATGACTTTAGTGATTATAATTCTGTAAATAAATATTTGTTTCGGTCGCGAATCATATTTTAATCAACGTACAACTTAATACTGACCAGTAAATTGCAAAAAAAAGAAAAAAAAGGGAAAAAAATAATTTCGCGGGCTACCCTGGCTCTTTCGCCTTAAAGAAATTTGACAGATTGTAGTAGGTTGATGAACTGACGTCGGTTCATAGGAGTTAATATACGGAACTCCTGATTCGATTCCCAATATTCTTTCACTAATGAGAAGGTACAGTATCGCCGATTAACATAATAATTATGATACGAGTATATCATATCGGACGAAGTCGCCAGCAGAAGCCAGTTGAATTATAAAAACTTGGCATCAACTTCCTTCCGAGCTTTCTACTCTGTATGTGTATAAACCTGTCTGTTCAACTGTTCGTTTCACTCTGCGTTAAACCTAAATTCCTTTGTTTCAGATATCCATCATGGGGATGGCGGCTCCAGAATCTATTGTATTGGTCGATTCTTTCCGTTACATACCGCCTGGTATGGATGAAAGCGAATGTCAACTTTACGAAGAAATTACTACCCCAGATCCAACAACGCCGGAGGATATAACGCTTGATCCAGAACCAATCACTCCTACCCCTGATCCAACCACGCCGGAGGATATAACGCCTGACCCAGAACCAATCACTCCTACCCCTGATCCAACCACGCCGGAGGATATAACGCCTGACCCAGAACCAATCACTCCTACCCCTGATCCAACCACGCCGGAGGATATAACGCCTGACCCAGAACCAATCACTCCTACCCCTGACCCAACCACGCCGGAGGATACAACGCCTGACCCAGAACCAATCACTCCTACCCCTGATCCAACCACGCCGGAGGATATAACGCCTGACCCAGAACCAATCACTCCTACCCCTGATCCAACCACGCCGGAGGATATAACGCCTGACCCAGAACCAATCACTCCTACCCCTGACCCAACCACGCCGGAGGATATAACGCCTGACCCAGAACCAATCACTCCTACCCCTGACCCAACCACGCCGGAGGATACAACGCCTGACCCAGAACCAATCACTCCTACCCCTGATCCAACCACGCCGGAGGATATAACGCCTGACCCAGAACCAATCACTCCTACCCCTGACCCAACCACGCCGGAGGATACAACGCCTGACCCAGAACTAATCACTCCTACCCCTGACCCAACCACGCCGGAGGATACAACGCCTGACCCAGAACCAATCACTACTACCCCTGACCCGGAACCAATCACTACTACCCCTGTCCCAGAACCAATCACTACCCTTACACCAACTGACTCTGATTCAGATGACACAGGTGCGTCGACACCGTATCCATGTCCAACACCGCCTATGGATAATAAAGATACCAAAGGTTTTTGGACCCCACTTACTATCACAATGTTGGTTCTTTTATACCTCATAGTTTTAGCTCTATTATGTCTACTATTTTATGAAATTGGACGCAGAAGGGCTAAAATTGCGGCAGCTGCCGATGATTTCGATTTTGAAAGCCTTCCAAGCAGTTTCAAAGTACCGAGAATAAAAACTGTATATCCTGATGCCAAAAGTAATCCATACGCAAGAAGAAATAGTTGGTAACCAAAGCCTGCGCAATCAACTGTTTCGGATATAATTAAGACACCATTTATTTATTTAGCCACAAATAATCTACTTTACAACAATCGCATCTATTAAATTGTTAGATGTATATTTTTTTGTGCCCTCTCAAATAAGCATAATGAAGACACTGACGTCATTTCAAATTCAATAAAAAAAGGCTCTTACCAATTTAGTATTTATCCTTTAACTAACTTATTATTAGGTATATAACCTATTTATTTTTTGTAACGGACAATAATATGTACCTTTGAATAAGTAATTCTAAGAATCATTTTCATCCGGAGCTTCCAAATAAGGTATAATATTGATTTCAAGTTGCCTGCAGAGTAATTGCGAAACACACTTAGAATGCCAATGCCTTTTTTATTTTGACAGTTCAACAGCATTCAATGCGTTATTAACTTTATCAAGCAGACGAATTTTTCAATCATAATTATGATGCAATCGATTAGCTATTTCCTTCAAAGTCTGATGGATTTTGATTGAAAGTGTGTTTCGCAATTAGGGTACTGGTATGTGCAGTCGCGTCCATAGTAGTGCAGTCCTAGGCCAACAATATTAACCCAAGAAGGAGTAGGAGTACACTTATGGCTGCTACTGTACCTACCCACTAGGAATCTTAAATAGCTAAGCGGAGACCACACCAAAGTGTTTTGTGTGTGCAAGGTGTAGAGAGATCACAAAAGAGATCTTAATTATAAATAAAATAGAAAGCAAAGCAATGTGACGCGAAAGCGTAACAATAAGTTAATGTTTTAAAGGGGCAGTAAAATCCAAAAATTTGTTTTAATTAAGTCTTAACTTAATTCTATTATACTCATAGTAACTGCCCTAAAATTGAGAGCGGAATTGTCACTATGTAAAACACAATGTAAGTAACCATTATTGTAGATATAAGTATTATGTCACTCATGTTATAAATAATTACTGAATTATATGAAACTATCATGTACTCGAATATTATCTTTTTGTAAATATTACTAAATACTTATTTGTAAATATAAGCAAATTACTTTTATACTTAGGACTTTTAATTTTTTCTCAAGCGTTGAATTAAGCGTCATCTAGTGAGAATGCTGTGAACATAATGGTAGCATCTTTTTTTTTCATACATAACGTTACGCCTGCTTTCCTCGAAGGTTTAGGCAGAGGTACCAACCTAAAGTACACTCAAATTTTGGCAGATATGTGCGGAGTCTATTGCCATCAACTGGCCACGTTGTTTCATGGATAAACCCAGTAGACTTTGCCCGACCTACAAATCAAACTTGGAACAGCCAGGCCGGCTGTTCCTCTCTTCATGCCCCGTAGTAGTGCGTGCGACCAGTAGAACATTGCGGTCAAACGCTGCGATGATAGCGAATAATTGAGAACACAATAGGTACTTATAAAAGATGCTGTTGTAGCTTGTAGCAGAGTAGATGTGCTAGATTTGAGCGTTATCGAAATATCAGATTAAGTAAGTAGTTTAAGAACAGTCCCAATAGCCCATAAAGTACAGAAGCATATTTACATAAAACTAACGATAAGAAATATCGCATCAATATTTAAACCTTATTGGATAATCTAACAAAAATTACTTCCAATAATATATCAAAGAGATTGGACTAGGATTGGACAATATAAGAACCAATAGGTTCTATATGTATGTCTTAAAGCACACAATATGGACACTATTTTTCGACGTCAGTATTAGTCCAGAGAGTTTTGAAAACAATGACCTTAGGTACCATACTAATATTATAAATGCGAAAGTGTGTCTGTCTGTCTGCAACCTCTGAGCGTTTACGCCGTACGGCATTTCATTGAAACTTTCAAGCCCTTTTTCAAGCCATTTTTGGAAATGAATGAACCGATTTGAATAAAAATTTATACGCATAAGCAGGAAACAAAGGTCTAAAAAGTTACTTAAACATTTTCGAAAAATAGTGATAGGTACAGCCAAATTAGACCGATTTTAAAGTTTCCATAGAAACAGATATTTCCAGTTATCTTTAAGTAAATAAGACATTTCGAAAATGTTCTTAAGTAACTTTTTAGACCTTTGTATCCTGCTTATTATTTAAGTTTCATTAAAATCGGTTCATTCATTTCGAAAAACAAGGGCTTGAAAGTTTGTATGAAATGCCGTACGGCGTAAACGCTCCGATTTAGATGAAATTTGGTAGGTATAGAGATAGTTTGAGTCATGAGAAAGGACATAGGATAGTTTTTATCCCGATATTCCCACGGCAAACTTATGCGGGTGAAACCGCGGTTCGCTGCTAGTCATTTATAAAACAAACTAATAGTACTAACAGTATCAAACTAATCCTGTGTACCTATCTATTTTACTCTAAAATAATAACTTTTTCATAACACATTCAAATGAGGTTTTGAATCACAAAAATGGATATGTCGGAAGGTATGCCTACACAATGAACAACAAATAAAAAAACGAGATGAAATTACAAAGTTCCGACACATTTTTTTTATATACTCGTAGCTACAGTATCACATATTATTATCCTTGTCATTATACACAATCTAATTTGTTACGTGACTCGAAATACCTACTCGTTTCGTATATTTTTTTGACATATACACAAAAAATATGAAGCAGAAGCACGTACAATCATGAGGACGATCAAATAAAAGTGTACCTACTCGCGTATTCGTTTCTACTTCTTTAAAGGTCAGATATTTATTTATTTAAACTTTTCGCACGATATCGGGATATTCTAATGAGAGATGCAGTCGAGAAGTGATAAAAATATCAAATAGATATTAAATATTAATGAAGTTCAAAACTGTTTAGGAAAAGGCTAGTCAGATGATGACATGAGTCTTGCACTAAAAAGCAATACACTCATAGTGCGTCAGTCATGGCTTTTAATGAACTTGACCAAAACAACAATGGCCTCTGCTTTGACTCAGTTATCGGCCTCGGAGCGGAACTTTTTGTTACGTACCTACAAAAAATATACCAGTAAATCTTTTTCCTAGTTATAATGGTCACTACATACAAGATAAAAATTTAACCAGTGCATAAACTGTAAACATGGTGTCAGTATATGATTCGAGACGGGAAACGAAAGATCCAACGAATAATTTCTACGCTACGGGGTGTAGAATCATAATGCTGAATTCATGGTTACAATTTGCGCACTAGTAATTTTTTTTGGAAGTATAGGTACTATGAAACGACAAATGTCCACGACTTCTTCGGTATTTTGAAACTAAACCTATTACCGATCACTGCCTCTTAGTAATAATATTACTAATCATTGCAGTCGTTTACGGATAAAGGCGATCACCATTAGAAGATCAAAATGTTATTAGAAGAATAAATAAATATTTCCCATTTTCTAACTTATATACTTTCTTCGCAAACAGTATTATGACTTTGCCATCGCACAAAAATAATCCACAGGGTTTTATTTTCATTAGGAATCCAAGTTTTTTACTATTTTATTTATTTGTGTTTTGCAAAAATATGTGTGGGTGAGTTCACATTCAGACCTTGATTCAATTATACTTTTGGTATTTCCCTTGTTCGCGTCCATCCCTAAGTAGCCTTGCAAAAAGATAAGTAATTTATTGCATAACAAACTTCAAGTAGCTGTAAATAGGCAAACTAGTAAAATTATAAGGATAACTTTATGGGGAAATTGGCAAGGTAAGGTCGTGGTTCCCACCCACACATTTATTCCTAAACTAGTAAAAAATACGTATTCATGCTTACTTATACATAACATTGGCTGTATATTGTATTAGCAATAATAACGGGGTCATCGACATCGACCTTGACGATCATAGTAGAAGGAAACGCGATATTTTAATGCTGCTTTCCCTAGGGCGTATATTATGTTTCCTTACATAATTTACATTGTACAAGGAACTTGGAGCAGGAAGAGAAACATAGATAACGAGTTCTAAGTTGAAATTATAAGGAACATGCTACACTATACTGTAAACAACCATTATCATATTCTATTATACAGCAGGTCAGAGACAAAAAGTGAAGTGTCATGCGTTTTCATGGCCGCACTAATGGTTTACTGTAATCTTAACCTGAATTGAACACCACCTGCCCTGCAAACAAGCGACTGCACATTCAATCCCCAAGAAAACTCCAAAAAAAAATCTTGTAATTTACCGATATTATAATGTTTACAATATGTAGGACCTAAATAATATTCTGAACATCTATCTGTTCTTTTTATTTATAAGGGTTCCCTCGGTTTCACCCGAATAAGTGTTGATCCCTTGGGAATATCGGGATAAAAAGTAGCATATGTGTTATTTTGATGTATAAGCTATACCTATTACTGTAAAGTTTCATCAAAATCCGTTAAGTAGTTTTTGCGTGAAAGAGTAACAAACATCCATTCATCCTCACAAACTTTTGCGTTTATAATATTAGGTACTAGTAGTTCAATGGCGATCCGTAGGTACACGTCCGCTAAGATAGTCCCCGAAATCAATTTTTCTTACATTTTATGCAATTTGCAGATCGGTGTCAGGTGTAAGTTGATTGAAATATAATTCGCGACCGTAACAAAAATGGCTTTACGGAATTATAATCATTGAAATCAGCAACACAACTTCTAATATTACAACTGACGTCAAATGTCATGATTTCATGAAATAGTCATTCAATAGGGTAATATGAACTTAGAGAGATAAACGTAACACCAAACCATGCTATTAATAAACAAACACGCTTTAATTTAACGTAAAACCCAATTAACAATCGCAGATCATGCAAGAACCATGAACCCAATGCGTCATAATAACCATATACCAGCAGTCTAGATGACCAAGTTTCTGACGATTTGATGGTCATTACAGCGGAGACAGAAAAACCCAATGCCCTGTGTTCTTGACACAAATATTCGTAAGGCATAATAAGACGTTATAGCTGACAAGACAAGGCTCTCGTATGAATTTACAATGGGCCATGACGTCGTTGGGTGCGACAGATGAAAAGAATTGCCAGGGGTAGGTAGCCTTTGTGGACGGTGTTAGTAAGTAAAGCAATTATATTTGTAAACAATGCAATGTGGCAGTAGGGAGCTATTATAAAAATGAACAAAAAAAAAACCTTAGAATGGTGACGGAAGTACTTATCATGAAGCTTTAATTTGATTTTTAGAATAACATTTTTGGAATAAACCTACGAAAACTTGTCAATAACCTAGTAAATATATACATCTAAACCCAACACAATAAAGGTTACTGAAATAGTCAAACCTATGTAACTACATAAATATTAGGTAGGTCTGTAAAGTGGACAAAGAATTTGTAGCGCTTAATAAAGTAGGTACTGGGTGCTTTTCTTCCTGGAGCTTATGTACTTGAGTAGCTGCAGCACATACCTTGCACAGTTATACGCAAGAAAGATGCTTGAAAAGATGAACGCCGGGTTAAAAACGTGACCCCTGTTCATTCATCTTATGAAATGTAGCTAGTAGGATACATCATTATTTACGCTGGCTAGTAAAAGCTGGATCACTTTACGTCATCAGCCTAATAGAAGTCCACTGCTGGACATAGTTTTTCTCAATTGCATGTCATGTAATCCGATCCTCGGCCACTCATAGGGATGTCCCAACCACCCGAAAAAGTACGACTTCATAATATGGTGTATTACTCCTCGTCCTTATATAAAAAATATTTGGAGTTGACACAATATCTTTTTCTCGTATACCTACATAATTATGTTATATGCATCATTTACGATTTATGGAGAAGCCTTTGAAACCGGTGACAACTTTCACTAATTTAATTTGCGGATATTTTTCAACGCAAATAATTCTGTTTTTTATGGAAAAACGGTCCAAAACGAAATTAAATTTTGACAAAGTAAATTGCCATTGACGCAAAAATATTAAAAAGTATCACAGGCTTTTTTCATATTCCTTCGTCACTTAATTAACGCTTAGAGCGTCAAGTATTAAGAACATTTCTTCCGCAAAGGTTTTTTTACGGTAAACGTAACTTGGGACAAAGGGAAATTAGGAGCATTGAGGAACAAAGCGAAGAGGCCGACCACAAAATAAGCGAAGAGATTCTACCATTGGACTCGGATAAAGTGAGTTATTTATTATACAAAAATTTTATTTAAGAAAGAAAGAAAAAGTATTTATTGTGACTCGTACAGGAAGATCACAAACTAAACACAATCATAAATAAAAATAAAAACAAAATTACATTTTAAGGAAAGTAAAAAAAAAAAAACACAACGTCCTACGAGGCCAAAAGGCTCCTATCTAAGCATGATGCTGCGACATTTCAAATATAAATGTCGCAGCGCTGGTATTCTGATAGGCCCAGCAGAGATGTCACGGGCAGTTACAGAAATAAATAATAAAATTATATACATATTATGTAAGACATTAGCAAATATATTATTCATTTAATCCACGCTTCAGCGCCAGACGTAACCTCATTACTTGTCAGATGCCTTATGTGTCAGTCAGAGGCACTCTGTGGCATTAGTGTGACTAGCAAAGGGTCGCACGCGCCGACCCTCTAGCGAAAATAAATAAATACATTATACAATACGGCTGGGCGGTCTAGTGGAACAGTAGGTACGAGTATTATAGTTAAAATACAATAACAGTGGTAGGTATGGACTTGAAGGTTAGGCCTTGATAAGTTTTGAACTTTTCTAAAACTGATACTATTGTGGTCTAATAAATACCTAAGTAAGCTGTAATATCAATATGACGCGAAAAGAACCTTCTAAAAGACATATTATGAGCGTACGAGGTTCACCGTAAAATATGCGTATACCTACTTACTTTTTTGGATATCGCCAAGATTCACGGTCAAAAACCTGATTAATGCGAATTATTCGTACATTGAAGCGACTAATACAGACCTGCGCGAATTTAAGTATAACGACTTAAAAGGAACAAGAAGACCTTGATATCCCCTTATGTTAAATCATAAGGTCTTAACGGAAATCTGGGTCCGTCCGGCCAAAACAATTTTAAATCCGATTGCTATACGTATTGGTACGAGTATGTGAGGCTTATACTTGGCACTATTACCCTAAACTCATTTTCTTTGTAATACTTTATGTGAAAACCATGTTGAGCAGAGGACGCCGGAGGCGAAGCGATAAGTCATGTTATCCCGTACATTAATACTGTTTATGTTTAACGAAACCACTTCAAGCTCTTAACTCCAACCAATACACGAATGATTCAGTTGATAATGAAGCAAGAAATGTATATACTTAAATAAAACAAAGTCATGTTAGTTACACCATTTATAACTCAAGAACGGCTGGACCGATTTTTATGATCTTTGATTTGTTAGATTGGCCTCCGCCCCAAATAGCAGAATAACTATTAACACGTGGGAAAAACATACGAAAAAAGTATAAATGAAGATAATTGATTTTCTCATAAGTAGGTACATTTTGTATTTATAGATTCTGAGGCGGTATGAAGTTCGCAGGGTGAGCTAGTAAAATCCATAAACAAAACAGTTTAGAAACACGACATTGAGAATTTCACAGAAACAATACGTAACATCAGATCGAGTTCTTGAATACATAGTAGTTATGAATGTTGATCGCAGAGCGCAAAATAATTGGGGCAAGCGAATAAAATTAAAACTCCCAACGAAGACTCCCCACGAACTCGCCAAGATAATTGGTCGCGAAAGCAGAAAAACAAGATAAAATTAATGTGCCACCATCAAAACACTTCAGCATTTCTTAATTAAGCACCCACTTAGGACGCTTTGTTTGTTATATAGAATTGGGGATGCGTTTCAGTTTAATATATTTAGGGGGTGGTGAGTGACAAAGGTTTTTTTTCTAAACACAATGAAATGGTATTCTCGTTAGGTTTTCTCTCGAGGATAGAAAAATCCATTGATAGTCATATCTTATCTATAAACAGTGAAGTCAATACTCAGAAATGTTTGTTTACCGACTGTTAATAAAATAATCCTCAAAGCTAGTTTTAAGTAAGCCTTAAATATGCGTTAGATAGACGCTGATTAAAACCATATTTAATTAAATGATTAAATGATATAACTCAATCAACATAGGAACATGATTCATGTACGAGTAGTTCACTCTTTTGAGAGAAATTATTTATTCCCAGTAAAGAAACTGTAATTTAGGTACCTACGAAAAAGGTGCAGCATACCTACCACGAGCTCTTAACGCGATCCACGTTAGGACCTAAACTGAACTGTTCTGCTAATTCGTGCCATGACGTCAGTTTAACGATTCAATTTAGGCCGTGCCATCTGGATACCTACCACGAGCTCTTCACTTTCAACGATCCAAATGCCGCTGAGTGTATTGGACGTCATGGTACGACTGTGAACGATGCAGTTTAAGAACCTAAACTGAAATGTCTTGCTTTTGAATAGTTTTTAAATAGTTCATGGTAGGAATACAGGACTAGTTTACCTCGACAACATTGGACTCCCGCGACTCGGCGGTATATGGTTGAACGAAATAGAAGAATTTGGACCTGCAAACACTACACAAATGACGACTGCTTTATTACAACACCCTTTATACTAAACAAAAGGAATCCAGGCTGAGACATTAAAAGTATTTTTTAACAGACTTCAAAAAAGAAGGAGGTTCTCAATTCGTCGGAATCTTTTTATATAACAGTGTGGGCTGCATGACTAGGTACTGTAAAATAAATTAGGACATTCCTATTCAGAAAAAAACTGTCTCACAAAGGCAGTTTTTTTGTCAAAATTTTAATATTTGGAAGAGACGCTTCCCTTTTTTTATTGTTTCTGAGAGATTCATCCCTTTTTTATTTTTATTGTAATCAATCTCAAAATTGTTGAATACTTCAATATTAAATATCTCTTCCTGTTTTGTAAATATAAGAACCATGGATTTGTTTATTATGATGTTGACTTGAAATTGAAAGAGCATGGCAGTTGAGAATGTGTCATGCTCATTTAAATGTCTCACTGACGGTAGCGCGTGTGTTGGATCATTCGGTTCCCTACAAAATTGTTGAGCTGGATGGAGCTTTCGAGAGAGTTCGTGAACGGGTGCCTTCGGTTGAGACTGGTCTCAACCGAACATCTCTTAACTGTCAGAGCTTATTGAATTGTTTCTTAATTTGTTTTTGTTTTTACATTGTTCTCACAATGGAAGCAACAAGAATAATGTACCCAGAATTTTGTAATATCTTGATTTAAAAGAGTGTCCTTGGAGTTTCTTGCCCGTTCTTCTGAATAAAGATTTAAGTTTTGGAATGGGCAACTAGTTTCAAATTTCAGACTAACTGACCGACTATTTGACAATTCAAAAGTGCCTGTAAATGGTTTAATTGAAATAAATGCTTTGAGTTTGAGTGCCTAATATCTTTCTTTTAAATATTTAATTAGGCGTCGCATTAATCTAACGTCTCAAAAGAATTAACGCTATTTAAAACTTTTGACAGTGGCTGCCATTAAACGCGGATACTTATTAAACAGGCTCTTACTGGCTTATAAAGTCCTGTGCCTAAACCAAATGCCTATAGAATTTCGTACACCCAAGAGGGTGTAGGATGAAATTCTATAGGCATATGGTTTCTATTCATTTTTAGATAGGTAGGTATCCATTTTTAGATTACCATCTGAACCTACTTTTTTACTTGTGTATTAAGAAAATTAGGATCGTTTTCGAAGGTCAGCATGGTAATTTACGTTGTTCAATCGCATAAAAAAAATTAAATTACTTATTCAAATAAACATTCCGAAATAACTTCTCAGCAGCTCAGTATCAAGTTGTATGGTACCTACTGGTACCTAACAATCAAGTTAGACGTGCCCGTAACAAATATGTAAGTATTTACCAAATTAATTCACAGTGTACGCACATCAAGATATAAGTACATGACGAGTATAAGCTGACTTCTGATTGTACGAAAAACCGGTAACATGTAAATTATATAAAGAGAGGTCAGCTAAAACTGGAAATGTATAGCTTGATGTGTACCCGTGTGTACCTAATCCTTAACCATTAAAATAATCAACACAACTCTAAGTTCGAACAGCTCGATTGAATGACACGATGTATTTCATGAACACGATCACCAACCCTGCTGATTTGTAATTTAGTTGGTAAAAATCATGAAGTAAATATACAGAGCAGTAATAGGCCGACTTCGACACGACAGAACAATATTACAATGTTTACACAACTTACAGTTGGTACCTATCATTCTAGCACTAAAATTAGTGCATTATAGGTTTCATGGCTTTTATTTTCTGTTAATGAGATAAGTTTATATCCGGATAATCCAAATATTTTAATATGCACATATTTGCAAATCTGAGGATAAGACGATATTGCAACTTTTTACTAAGAAAATGATAAATATTTAATACGTCATGACAACTAATCCTGATTGATAACAATAATAAGCATGCTGAAATTATTTGTTGCTTTGCTTTATTTAACTTAAAAATAGGTAAAAATAACGAGATGTTTCATGGGCGGGACTCCCGTTTGGAACGAAGTTCCTTTCGATGTATATTATTTATTAATTAAATGACAGGCACATTGAAATACCTGACGGTCAAAATTTTACACTGATTTCGGTCTAGCTCTCAATCGTGTGTGCAGAGTATAACGTAAGATGCTTCGTTCCAAAACACGAAAAAAAACAAAATGAGAAGAAAGTTCAAAACTATAATGACGAGTTAAAAAATAGGGAGATGGGATCCATCGTTAATGCCTGAAAAATGGGATTCAAGAGCGGGATCAAACGAAAATAAATCATTAATCAGTTTCTAGCTTACCTACTAACAATTGACATAGATGTTCGCACTATGTAATTTATTGCCGTGTCAAAAGCGACCTCAATATAGGAGTATCTTATAGCACTATTTCTCTTATTATTTTATAGTTACTTATGTATTTGCTCTAAGTTTGATCATTTCTCGTATGAGCTATATTTCCTATTAATATCTAACCGGAAGCTGCAAAACAAGGAGGAGGTTTGTTTGTTCCGTAAAATATTTCGCAAATACTCTACATGAAGTGTTTTCGCGAAATACTTTAATATCGAATTAACAGTAAGCATTTATTTAGAAATTTCACAGTAAGTTATTATTGATAAGTGGGCTCTAGGGTAGTATGCTCAGTGTGTTTAGGTTAGCAAAAACCTAAAACATGAGCTCGTAAAACGTTATCTATGTAGATAGATTTGAACAATCCTATTGTTAGAATGACTACGATTCTGTATTGTCATTGTTTGTAGGATTATTACGTATACTGTTGCAAACGCGAACGGTTCTAGATCTAGTTAAACTAATATATATAATAATATCAAAGAAATCACCAGTTACGTCGTTTTTCTATACCTAACAATTCATTTTGTTAACTTATTTTTACTAGTTTTGTACAGAACAGAACAACATGAACCAACACGAGTTTCAAAGCTTGCTTCAAAGAAACATTTGCTCATAAAACAGAACAATACATAATAACGTTCAGAATTACCGGGTTTTTTGCTTTACTTATCCGGGAGCGCCCGGATGAACCTAAATGTGTCTTTTGTCTACCCGGACCTAGACTGGCAAGCAAGTGACCATGTAAAATGTGGTTTAGGAAAAGTCCCGGAAAATTATGTAGATAGATACTATTTCATGATTTGGATAATGATAATTTAATCGATCATAATTATCGCTATTTGGATATCAGGTGTTACCGGTACCTATATTTCTTATGAGTTATGAGTAGAACAAAAAAAAAATTAAAACAACTGCTTCTAATATTTCATTTAAATTATAACAGGATCGTTAAAAAACAGCTGTTTTTAGGCCGCAGGACATAATGCAGCGCTCTGCCTCCTGCGACATAAAACAGCACTATTATTTTTTATCATAAAGAGTAACATCTATGTACAAACAAAAATTAATGCTGTTAGTTGGTAAGCGCATAATTTTAGAAATGTTGGGCAGTTCCTCTTTTAAATGTTCGTTATATATTCTGAATAAGGTTTTTAGGGTAAGAAAATTTTGAAAAGTTGCCCGGAAAATTCGGAAAACTGTAAAGGAGATGTTTCAAAATGTATGGAGCCTGGGCCAGGTCCTTGTACACTATACAATAAAATAGGAAAATTCATTTAAAACAGTTCTCAACTGTCCAATTACTTTAAAATGGCTTGTTTTGCTGGTAAACACAAGAAATTACACTTGAAATTGCAACACACAACAAAAACCCGTCATGGCGGTAAACTGTCATTATGATTGATTAATGACGTTTGACATGTTTATTTCTGTGGAGGAAACCACACAAGAAAGTCGAAGTCCTTACAACACAAGCCGGGTAACAGTCCAAAAACGAAAGCCAGGTAAACAGATGGGAAAGAAACGGTATTAAATCCAAAAAAGAAAGCGAGGTTGTTAAAAATAACTCCAGAAACTCAAAACAAAACGAACACAATCACGACCGACGACAAGACGAAAGTGACTGATGTGACACTTTTGTGACAGCTAACAGTTCTATTTCTATGATCAATGGTTAATTGTCCTTGTTTTTAAGCACAGAGTAACTAAATCGGTGAGACGCCATGTTGAAAGTCGATAAAAATAATTGATAAATATCAATTCACTACCAGAACAGTATACATTTAATTGAATTATCTGTATTTTTCCTGAATTCTATGGATTTTTCTCTTTTTTTTGAGTTACTGTACATAGACCTGGCCCATTTTGAAACATCTCCTTTAGTTATGTGGGATATTTTTATGAATTAATAAAATTTGGACAGAACGACGCCTGTCGGGTCAGCTAATACAAAATAAAAAACGTTACCTGTCCTTTAAAATATCAACAAGGTTTTTGTTAACCCTACCATGGAGTGTCCCGGGCAAAAATCACGGGAGCAAACGAACAATGGGCTCGTAGATGGCGCATTTCCTCCGCGGGAACTAATTAAGTGGATTCTATTCAGGTAATAGTTCCGTTTCTATAGTATCTACCTACGTATTCACCGATTCGTTCAACTTTGTTACCTGTTCCTAAGGCAAATCAATAGTAAATGTAATTGTTGGGTGAATGTATTGTTCCAATTGCCAAAGGTTACCGTGGGTGCATGCTTCACCTAGTAGACTACTATTAGTTATTCTGTGCTAGTAGGTAAGTTTGAAGCCAAAACAATTAGGCAGGTACTGTAAAGAACTACTGAGGCGTATTTAGCGTAAAGCCTGGAGTACACATGCTTTTGAAAGTTGAAAATCAGCATACAATTACCACATGGATTACGAAAAGAGTATGAGTATTTAAGTATTTATTTGTGAACAACCTTAGTAGCAATAAAGTCTGCTTTTTAATTTTTAAATTTCAGTGTTTTGTTAGCTGGTTGCTAACTGAAGGTCTAGTCAGTAGAAATTGATAAATTGAGTTACTTCCATGACTAATGGACAGTTTGAACAACCATCCAACAACTTTAAATCTGTCTAAAACTTTCCACAGAAATGGCCTCTGAATAGGGGATTTTCTTTACTCATAATACCAATTATTTTATTGTTCTGTAAACGGTGTGTTAGAAGTAGTTTATTGAGGTAATAGTGTTAGTATCTACATATTAAATCAATAAATTGGTTATCAATATCATCGATCAAAAATCGATTTAATCCAGATTATCTTAGTTGATAACGATCTACTATCAAAACTGTTGTTTCACCTACATGCAAATTGCGCAAGTCAACGTCATAGCTATGTGGACTCTGTCATGTGTAGATTATTTTATATAATTATTATTCTTATTCGTTCAATACAGAAAGCGTATTTTGAACAAGGGTCTTTAATATGCTTAGGTATCTATGTAATACGTTAATATCTACCTACAACGACATTTTAATTATTTAATCGCCCGTTTCTCCATCGTTCAATTTTAAATTAGTTTCGTACAATGATGCGTAATTTTGTGGAAATTGGAAGCATAAAGTAATAATAAACAAAACTAAACAATGTTTCAGATTCAGACAATCCAATCAAAGAGAGACATTGACAGTACCTTTCGCACATATTCACCTCAGGCAATTACAAGCATTTTTATTGTTCGTAATTTACAAAAACGTTTAAAGTAGTAGGGCGGATAAGCGCTTCAAAGGAATTAAACAACGATACAATTTCTTTACGTTTATATTGACTGACACATTGCCGACTAAAGTAGCACTGTGTTTTACTAAACAAAAACCCTAATAAAATATTTAACACCCCGTTCTAAACTTGCTTGAATGTTCGGATGGAACCCGCGCTAAATTATATCCAGCCTGCACTACATAAGGTTGACTTTAGTGGACAACCTTATCAAATTTGAACACCAATAAAGATATCTGCTAAGGTTCGGATACCCGAAAGACCGCAGCGCCACCTACACTTTACCATTCTCCGATTACGGCATTTTATTACCTCAATGCTGTTGAACCACTTTGTTAAGGCTATTAGAAGCTCCAAAAATGACTTGCAATTGAGCAATACGTGTAGAATATTTTAAATATGTGAGTACCTATTTAAGTATAGCTTACATAAGTCATACTACATACACCATACAAGAAATGCATACTTAGCCGCAAACAAATTGATCTTGATTGTAGTAGGTATTTTACTCATGAATCATCATGACATAAATTAAACTTTCTTTTCCTAATCTCTCTATTTCAACAACAACAATAAACCGATATAAAATTAGATAGGTAAATCGTCATTATTTTCCCAGATCTGATGAAACAAATTCATAACGTTTCATTAGATAATGATTTAGGTACTCGTACCATAAAAGATAGTATTTCAACTTTTTAATTCTGCTTGTGGTGCTTGTGGCTATGTAATAACAGCCACACGGGTCGATCAATCATGTTAAGCGACACTTGCCGCGTTTGATACGTGAATGGGTAACCATATTTACATATCAAGACCTCCGTGCCTCGATAAGCCCATTATTCGTGGATCTTTGACAGTCATTACGGGTCGTCAGAAACCCGAAAGTCTGACAACCAGTCTTACCAAGAGGTATCATATAACCCAGTAACTGGGTTGTGGAGGTCAGATAGGCAGTCGTTTCATGTAAAATACTGGTATTCAGATGCATCTGTTTGGACTGGTAGCCCACCTCAACATAGATGGGAAAAAGTTAGGCAGATGATAATACCTAGATAATTTAACATTAACATATTTCATTTGGAATGTACGATAGCAAAAGTATTTATAATGAGGTTTTAATTTATTGATAACATGTGTGATTGGCTGGCCCAAAAAAAAAAACATTTCCTCCTACAAAATCTATCTAATCCAATTTTCCAGGAATTTTCGTTATGTTTGTACGTCAGTATCTAAGCGTATCTACTCGTAATTACGATATTGTTGTGTCAGTTGAGTATTGATGTGGCTACATGATACATATTATTTTAAAGACCGTTCACAAGGGCAGATACTCAATATTTGGTATAAAGTCTATCATGTGATGATATTTTAGGATGAGAGGTTGCTGAGATGTCATCTCTTTTCGTAGCCATTATATTTCATAAGGGATCTTGGAAAGGTTACTTTCCTAGCACATTTTAGACCTTGCTTATACTCAATAATAATGTCCACTATGACACGTTTTAACCATTCATAGGTAATAATTGGTAATGTCACGTACTTTTCAATACAAGCAGTCTGCGGTAGGTGGCGCACGCGCAACCAACCTTCGTTACTTACAGGGCCATGATAAACATTTGAATTTTATATCGGGTCATTTCTTTCATAATTCATTAATTTCAATTTCAATAATGTTAACCTACCCTGTCGTTATATTTTAGGTACTTCTTCGAATTAATTTACTTTCAATTATTATTAAATATTTTACAGAGAAACAAAATACGTTTATTTGCGGCAATCATGACGCATCAAAAAAAAACAAACACAAAAAACATAAACAAAATAACAATTTGAGAGAAAATATGCGTGATGCGTATGTGTGTGCGTGAGTTGCGGAATTAGACAAATAATTGATTACCTAATAATGTTCAAGGAGCATAAGTAGTACTTTACAACCTTTTACAAGGGCCCTGTAACGCAAACTGATTATTTAACTTTTTAGTAAATTGGGTTTGCACATATAATCAGCGATGTTTGTAACTACATGTAGTGATTGGCCTAGACAGATTTGGTAGTAGCAAATAGGTTAATAAAGGTGAATCAGAAAAGTACCTACATAATGATATCTTGAGTCACCTGTACGAATCATGATTGCGCGATTACTAGAATCGTAGGCAATACCGCAATACCTACCTAATGATTAAACGGAATGACGTTAATTATTCATATTAAGTAGGTACCTATCGATTATAGATTATTTGGAAAATAAATGAAACTACTCCTGAATACGCTCAAAGTTATCAAATTGTAGCAGTAGGTTTGCTGTATGAATTACCATGTAAACTCATAAGTTTACATAGTAATTCATACAGCATATCTAGGTACCATTGTAAACGCTACGTATAGATATAACTACAAAAGTATTCACATCTCTGCCGAATCTTTTGAGAAATACAGGTGAGAAATATAGTTTTTCGAAACTATATCAAGAATGTATTAGAATCAGTTTACCTAAGTATCAAAACATACGTAACATACACAGGTTGTGTGATGAACAAGTTAATTAACTTGTCTATCACACGACCTTGCAAATTATAATATGTATCTATAACATAGGTATTATAAAATATTGATCAAAATTCTAAGAAATCATAACACTACAAAAATTACTTATCTCATAATTAGACCTTAACCTTAAAGGATATTGGTAATGCGGGTAATGACATATAAATCTAAATAATTTATATAAGGAAGCAATGCGTAAAGTTTAAGACCGGTATCGGTAACAAGTGTTTTTAATATCTTTATTTCATAATATGCTTGTAAAATTAGTATTTTGGAGTGTACACGACTACATTTTACGGTCCTGTGTCCAATGTTATCATTGATAGGTAATTATAATCGCGATATCCGTTACAGCTTATTGAAGATTCCTAGAAACAAAGAGTTAATGCGAATAATCCAACTTAACGTTGTAAATACGAACGTGTTTTTTGATATTAATGTTATTTAATTATGGCCCAGCGTATTAGAGATCCGTAACCATGAAAAAACCGTAAAATTCTTTATTTTCCAAAAAAATAAGTCGATATCAGCAGTTATTGAGCGCCATGAATTGAGTTTCGTACACCTTGAAAAATTAGCAGTTCCAGTTTATGCTTTACACGCACATTATTATTGACATAAAGTAAAAAAGACTTTTAAGTAATTTAAAAGTTTATTCTTACTGAAAAATAATAATGCAAATGAAATGGATTTTTTGTTGATAATTAATATACCTACCTACAAAATACAAACTGCGTATGCGCCAAAGAATAGTTATAAAACTTTCTTTCAATAGTTTCATGCTGAATACTGGTATGAAACATAAGAAACATTTTTCCGCTTCTAAAGATGAAAGAACATTCCCTGAGCAAATGTAAAGGGTAAGAGTAAAAAGCAATAAAACATGTTATTTTAGAGTAACAACAGGAAACGAGTGATTTACAAGCACAATGGGGGCAGGTTGCACTAACAATAAAATAGGCACCCCCACTCTGGAAAAGCTGTTACAAAGTATATTTTTACATGGTGTCATAAACACGAATATCTACTTGGTTTTTCCTTTGGAAACAACATAGATAATAGCCTAAATACCGGTTGCTTTCTTGTGAAACTAAAAGCTACACTGCTGACTGCCATAGTTAGCCGTATATTTCATCTGATAAAATTGCTGAATCAAACACTAATATCGTAGGTCCCTAAACTGCAATGCATATTAGGAATGACTCAATTGAATGAATTTTCTTTATTTTTAACAGAGATCCAGTCAGTAATATTAATAAAACTTAAAAATTTAGTAGTAAAAGGAAAATATACTTTCTAGCATCTTTAGTAACTTGTTACGAAACATTTAGCAATAAAACAATGCAATTAAACATGGTGTTTGTAATTACTCTATGAATATTGAATAGGTACACTTTACCAGATAAGAACTAAGCTCCTAATTGCGCTAACTAATCCTGTGGCCGGAGCCCTGCTGCATGAAGCCAATCACACGCGACTACAATACGTCACGATCTGTCGGATTGGCTGTCCGGTCCGTTATCTGCTTTTAGTTAATCACCTCTTTTGTTTTCTGTGATATGCGGATGTTTTATGTATTTTAGAAACATCTTATGTAAACTGGCAATATTAAAGAAAGTCATTACAATAAAAGTAAGTCTTTAATAGATTTTAATGTTTGACCAACACAAATATCTTAGACAACGTAATTATCATCATGGAGCATGGGTAAGGAAATTGAATTATACCTACACGAAAAAACATTAAAAAGAGCATCTGCTATTGATCAGAAAGCGGAAACAGAGATTAAAAGTACTGCTCAAGTCAATAAGAGAATGTCAGACGATCGTTACGCCAAAATAGCATTGGAATGGATGTCATAAAATATAAAAGTACGTCGTGAAAAGCCTTCGCGAAGATGATATCGCCAGGAAAAATCCTTTATGAAAGATTGCTTCACAACAACGTTGAAATTCAGAGGAAATCACGGCCTTCTCGCCAACTGGTCGGAAAATACGTCGGAAAACAAAACATAAGTAAGTAAACACACACCTTGTTCCTATTGGGGTAGGCAGAAACTACAGAACGCCACCTGCTACGATCCTTACAAGAATCCACGACTAAAATTAAAAATTACTATTGACCTGGAGGCCTACCATGATCTATTTAAAAACGATTCAAAAGCAAGACATTTCAGTTTAGGTTCTTAAACTGCATCGTTCACAGTCGTACCATGACGTCCAATACACTCAGCGGCATTTGGATCGTTGAAAGTGAATGAGCGTTAAGAGCTCGTGGTAGGTATCCAGATAGCACGGCCTAAATTGAACAGTTAAACTGACGTCATGGTACGAATTAGCAGAACAGTTCAGTTTAGGTCCTAAAGTGGATCGCGTTAAGAGCTCGTGGTAGGTATGCAGATCTGTGTTAGATTGTGTGTTATCGTTTTTCTTGGTAAATGGTTTACCCTCGAGGTCACCTGTAACTGTCATGAATTATTATGTTGATAAATAAACTAATGAAGCGATTAGCAGCTGTTTAGATTAAAGGTTTAAATGAAATCAAGCATAAGTAAGCATTACCTAATTAATGTATGAATTGGCCGAGTTTTTTACCTATCTTCAAATTGCCAGCGAGGTGAAATTAATTTATTACTCTTCCGAATTCTTCACAATTATTTATTTAATTGTAAGTCGAATTCCAATCTCTTTATTCATTATGAGGTACCTAGATATGAATCACAAACTTATAGATATCTGCAAATAGTGAAGAAAAACAACCTGCACGATCATAATAAATCTGATCACGTGTTTGGTAAAAACCAACTTTATGATGATGTACTATAGGATTAGCAACATAATATTTATGAAGGCATTTTCACTTACTTATGTACCTAAGTACCCAAAGAGTCCAAGCATCAGAGAGGTTTCCCTTAAGAAGGTATACTAAGGCTATGTAGTTTTGCAAATTTTTCTTAACTATTTCGCTAAACGTAAAATCAGATAGGCTTAATAAAAAGTTTGTAATCGAGTTTGATACAAATTATCTATAATATACGATCACACATAATTTATGTATCCAGCATGGTGGAGGTGATTAGCTGTTATGGGTTTTAAAAACAACATGAATTATGTATCTTTTCATTTATTTCCATGAATTATTCATTTCTTATTAATTGAATATCATTCTGTACAGGCACATTTTGGTGTCAACGCCTGTAATGTCATACGTATTAATAAATCACCCTTTGTTAAACCGTCGCTTTGTTTGCGTACCAAATAAAGTACCTATGTTTAATTTAAAAAAACAAGTGCTATATTTCGTTTACATTGCAATCGAAAAAACGTGGGTAAGGAAGCTCTACTTTCAAAACTTGATTTTTTCTACCACAGTTTAGTAATTAGTAGAAATATTTCATTGCGTGCACACACATGCATACAACACAATACAAACGTTTATGTTTTGTTATTGTTTTTTCATAATGATTTGGTAAAGCGTCTCCTTGGACCATGTTTAGATATCATTAGTTTTGGAGCCGCACGAAATATAATTATACAGTAACTAAAAGGAAAACCTTGGTTCTCTACAAGGCTTCCCCCAATCTGTAGCCATAGCAAGGGAATCTGTAGATATAACAGACACTTACCATAAATAATTTCTGTGTACCATTAAATCAACTCAGACGCATTCTATGTTCTACTAACAATCTAAGTACCTACCGAGTGTCTATTCTAACCAAATTACATAATTCTTTGCCTTATAGTCACTTTTAATTACTAGGGGCCCGTGGCTAAATAATAACAGCCGCACAGGTCGATCGATCAGGTTAAGCTACGCTTGCCGCGGTTGGTCTGTGGATGGGTGACCATCTTTACATATCGAGACCCCTCCGTGCCTCGGAAAGCACGTTAAGCCGTTGGTCCCGGCTGTCATTCGTGGATCTTTGACAGTCATTACAGGTAGTCAGAAGCCCGAAAGTCTAACAACCAGTCTTACCAAAGGATATCGTATTAGTTAGGTACCCAGTAACTGGGTTGTGGAGGTCAGATAGGCAGTCGCTCCATGTAAAATACTGGTATTCAGCTGCATCCGGTTAGACTGGAAGCCGACCCCAACATAGTTGGGAAAAGGCTAGGCAGATGATGATGATGAGTCACTTTTAATTACTACGTATACAAATGAATGATCCGGAAGCTACCGTTAGGACATAATAAATATGACTCAACAATACTACCTATAACGTTTAAGGCAGAATAAATAGCTGTCTAAAGTATTGTGACCATAACGTCCAAGGATAATTGGTGGCGCAAGGATCGAATAAGATATTCACATTTTATTATTGTCATTGTTGTTGATGCATTATCATAATGGCTTAATAATATTGAGCACGTTTGTGGGGTATAGTTGACTTGTAGGGAATTCCAACTGGGCTAATGTGTATAGTCTGAACGCGGACTCGTGTTAAGTAGGTAGGTACATCCGAACGCACATCGGCGTCGCTGGTAACACTTTGAAATTGGGCTGGCCTAGAGTAGCACGGAATTTCAATAGAATACGAGGCCAGCTTTTGCTTGGATTTTTACCACTGATGTACCAAAGGTTCATTACGTAATATAGTGAAAGCTACAAAAGGTATCTGGCAATTACTGCCTCCATGGTCGTCGTGGAAGGAGACTGTATTTTAAAAGGATAGCTTCCTATTACCCGATTGTGGATAAGTAATAACAGCCGCACGGATCGATCGATTAGGTTAAGCTACGCTTGCCGTGGTTGGTCCGTTGATGGGTGACCATATTCACATACCAAGACCCCTCCGTGCCTCGGAAAGTACGTTAAACCGTTGGCCCCGGCTGTCATTCGTGGATTTTTGGCAGTCGTAACGAGTCGTCAGTAGCCCGAAAGTCTAACAACCAGTCTTACCAAAGGATATCGTATTAGTTAGGTACCCAGTAACTGGGTTGTGGAGGTCAGATAGAGAGTCGCTCCATGTAAAATACTGGTAGGTATCTAGCTGCATCCGGTTAGAAAGGAAGCCGACCCCAAAAGAGTTGGGAAAAGGCTAGGCAGATGATGAGGTTCCAATTACCCGACGGCGTGTTAAGCAAGAAAGATGGTGATTATTATCAATATAATAACACGCCAAAATGAATGTGACATTATGTACATCGCAATAATCACCATTGTACGACAGGTGTCCGGCAATTTTAGTAAGTAGGTATAAGTAACTACCTCTACTACAAACACAAACACCTCTTCGAGCTAATGTAGATACTGGTATTATCTGATAGTCAATTCGTGGTGCGTAGCGACATCTGTTATCTTGAATACGAAACTAATTAAGTATACCTACTGCTTAACTCGATGATCGTTGTACGTGATTATCTGTTATTCACTCTCGTATCTACCCTAATAAGCACAAAGCATTGTAGTCTCCGTAATATTTAAGCATAAGAGTTTCTGTAAATCTTTAGATTTTTTGAAACAAAGTCTGCCGTACGATAATCTGACCAAATTGTCTTAAAAGCCATGCAAGGCAAGGCAAGCAAATAAAATAAGGCATTGCTAAAACTCACGGTTAGTATGAAAACAATCCGGGAATCCACCACAATAATAAACTCACTTACCTAATAATTCTGCTATCCCTAAAGGAATTTGGTTGTGATGATACTTAATAACTGGTCATCGTTGGTATTCCTTGAGGCTCATGACTCAGAACTTTCTCTACTCCATGTAAGTTGCAATTCCAATGCCTACGAATAATAAAATTGTTAGTTAGGGTTATTAATTAGTGTCGTGTACACAGTGGCCCATGATGGCTCATTGAGCAGTCATTTGATTATCTACGATATGCCTATGATGAAAATCTATGTGATTAAGATATTATACTCGATCGATGATATCAATAGATACGTACCTGTTTGGCTCTTATATCTAGGTATAAATTGCAGTAACGTCTGGAAACCTACTATGAAAATGGACGTTTTGACGAGATCCATTGCCGTTGCCGTAGATATCACCAAACTTGGTGAATGTACTGGCGATTGCCGAGTGTCTTCGGAGATTTTAGTCACAAAGTCAACGTGAAAAGAAGTACGAACCACACTTAAACATCAAAAATACACTTACGAAGCAACATTATAACTATCAATATGATTAGCTAATTAGAAAAAAAAAACAAATGAATTTGCGTTCAAAATAGCGCACCGCCAATTTTAGTTCTCTATCAAAAATTTGAATCACGTTCCATTTAGATTTTTTTTTAAGTTTTTTATTAAAAATTTTATAAGTTGCCATTGCAATTTTATTTAAAGAGCGCTTTTGATTCAATAAAATAATTATCAAATGAATAAATTAATAATATACGTTTTCACACAAGGAAATCACTGTAAAATCACATGACGATACCTACCTTACTATTTGTTTATCTTTTAACTAACTATCAAATTATATGGCAATCATAATCAAATCTTTTATGTTCTTGAAAAAAATAACTGGATAAATAAACCAACTCGGTCACAACTAAGTTCTAATACCAGTAACTAAACAAGAAAATAACTTCCTAAGATAATTAACAAATCACTTCCTAACTTTTCTATTTATTTCCTCCATTCGTTCTTCGATAGGTAATGATTTCAGGTGTAAGGCATCGTCAACAAACACGCAGGAAAAACGAAAGTGACAAAGATTCCGTTCAAATATGATACGTAGGTATTTATTATCTTGGTTTATTATCATTCCAGATACAAATCATCGCAATACCTAATAATTATCTATTTATAACAAAATCATGATATAAGTAAGTAGGTAAATACTTATAAACCCGTAGTTATTTTTATCAGCAAATAATTCTAAAATTCCTGTAAATTAAAGAAGGTGATTGTTTATTGCAGTCTCTTTCACAGAATTTGTGTGGGTCAAGGAATTCTGATTCCAGTGAAAAATGATATAATTAAGTCGAATAAGTCTTGATATAGTCATTACTGTTATTTGGTGTTATCGGTAATGCGATTAAATTGAGAAAGACCTTTTATTATTACTTAGATACTAAACGTTACCTAGATTATGATCATTTTAACGGTCGTGGTCTTATATGGCTATATAAATATAAGAAAGGGTGAAGACCAAAGAAACGATGGATTGACTGTGTGAAAGAGTCAACCCTGGCTAGAAGAAAGGGGGGTGACTACCGAGATGACGACTAATAGAGAAGTAGGTATCTATGAAAGTAAAAGATATGTTGCGCCGGCCACAAATAAATTTGGATAAGTAACGCTAGGAAAATGATGATGATATTAATTCCAATAATTTGCTTTTCAAGTAGGTTCCTATAGAAAACATTTTTAAATTTAGTCATTATTCAGATTAAAGACATCGTATTCTATGTAGACGCGCCACTAGGTTACCCGTCAATTTTGCACGTAACATCCGTTAGATCAAACCCAAACAATGTATACAAACGTTATTACACCGCATTAATTAAAACTGACTATCCGTCTTCGTTTATGACAAAAAACCACAGACAAGTGAGAATATAAATGCAGAGATCAACAGATCATGATCATTGTTAAACAGATCACAGTGTAGTGCGGATCGCAGTGATCATGAATACATTGGTGAGGTTTTTATTATTTAAAATAGTGCAGTAAATATAGTTCTGAATTTTTTTTATTAAGTCCTCCAGAAAATACAAAGTATAATAGTTTATAGTTTCGTGTAGCAAGTGAAAAGAGTTTTTATAAGTAGCATTTTAACTTTTTTATATTTTCGGCCAGTGTCTACGATAACATAGGCAAATATAAAAAAAAAAAACAAGGTAGCGCTACTGCATATCAGAGGGGCAATTCTCGTAATTTTAAGCACGTTCACAGTCTGGGGGCCTAAAAATGCCACTTTGGCAGAATCATAAAACAATTCATATCACGCAATTCATCTGTTTAACAGTTTCACACCTTTATGTCCCTGAAGAACCGCAGAGGTGTACCAATAGCATTTTACGAATCTCCATACAAAACTGTCATACAAATGAAATTGCGTGATATGAATTGGGTTTATGATTCTGCCAGTGGCCTTTTTAGGCCCACAGATCTCAGTCTCAATCTGTCAAAAAATACTTCTAATTTCCCTACATTTTGACAAGTTTTTGACATTTGTTTGTCGCCGAGATGCATCCGAGAAGAGACTGCGACTAGATTTTGAACGTTTTAAATTACGAGAATTGGCCTTCTGATATCGGCAAAGGTATCTCCGCTGGCAGTCTGAGGGCCCTATAAAAGCAGAAAACGAAATGGCACATTGTGAAATAGAAAAACAATGAAAACTAAATACAAATAAAAAAATACACTAAGTAATTTAGGTATATTCAGAGAAATAATATTTCTATGGGTAGGTATACCTATTATTTAAAAAACTTGTAATCAGGTTCCCACGTCAGCGCTTAAGATTTTCATTTCAACAAAATAATATGTGCTATGTTATTTTTATTTTTTTAAACTGTAAGTAAGTAAGTATATTATCTAAAACAAACAATTTTTGACTACAAAACGTACAATCTAAAATCTAAGATAATTAGAGCGGTTTCTATTTTAGTTTATTAATTGATGTATCTTTTAGATTAGATATCAGATTAACCTATCTCTTCCATCTTATGGATTGTTACGATGCTATCCGTTTCCGAATTGGGTATTCAATCTTGATATGATTATCTTTTTTGAATATCTAGTAATTAGATTGTAATACATTATAGTTCGGGACTGGCTTATAACTGTAATCATTCAGCCGGCAGTTGTTTTTTTTACGTAACAAACAACACGTAGTCATCCAGACCTACCTAATGTATAACAAACGTCACTGTAGATAGTTAGGTAGATGCTGTGGTAGGCATTCAATTCTTCGAAATAGTAGAAATATATGTTGTCCTGATAATTAGATATTTCTGAACCCATGTAAACTTATCATTATTTATGTATGGCGCCTAGCTATCACTTAGGGCGCCAGGCGTATTCTTACAGATTCTATGATAAGTGGCCATTATCCAAATGTTAATAGAAAAGCTATGTTTGACTGTATCTTTCTATTATTAGTTTCAATGTTATACCAAAGTGACTAAGTAGATAAGTTATCTTCAAACGATCTAGTCCAGACTCCAGTGATGTTTACGATACAACAAAAAATATAATACACGGTATTAAGTAGGTTGAATATGAGAATTGGGCTAAAAAAAAAACACCGATTGGTTATGACGAAGATGGCTGGGCGAGGTTGACTCCTACCGAAATGACTGGCCGGCACTCGCAATAGACAGAATTGTGTGGCAAAGGTAGAGCGAGGCCTTTATCCTGTAGTGAGACAATACAGGCTAGTTTGATTAGATTATATTAAATAGGCACACACTTAGGTAGGCACTTAGTTTAATTATTGACACTCATCATAGGCAATACCTGCTAAATTAGCATTTCACCAACTGCTAATCTCGCAACAAAAGCAAGTTAGGGCGAGAGCAAGAAGAAAGTACGTGGTAGGCATGGAATAAACAATGGTAGGCTCAAATTATATTGTAGGTACTTTGAATTTTAAAAAAATTAAGTCAATGGTGCTTGACTACCCGTATAGCTAATTGATTTGGTACCTAATCACTAATTGCGTATGGCATTAAAAAACGAACATTCATAGGATTAAAGCCCACAGGAAGGACCGAAACATAGGTACCTACCTACCCATCATCAGATTTAAGAGTCTCTAGGGGCCCGTGGCTAATTAATAACAGCCGCACAGGTCGATCGATCAGGTTAAGCTACGCTTGCCGCGGTTGGCCTGTGGAGGGGTGACCATCTTTACATACCGTGACCCCTCCGTGGCTCGGAAAGCACGTTAAACAGTTGGTCCCGGCTGTCATTTGTGGATCTTTGACAGTCGTTACGTTCTTACGTTAGTCAGAAGCGCGAAAGTCTGACAACCAGTCTTACCAAGGGGTATCGTATTACCCAGTAACTTGTGGAGGTCAGAAAGGCAGTCGCTCCATGTAAAATACTGGCATTGAGCTGCATCCGGTTAGACTGGAAGCCGATCCCAACATAGTTGGCAAAAGGCTAGGAAGAAGAAATAGGCATAACTAGGTATTGCAATATTATCACGTCCAATTAGTCTTTCTTCTCACTCACGTTTTATTTACTTATTGGTCATTTCTATTATTTATAAACAAACCACCTGTTACTAACATGTTAATAAGTTGTATCGCCAATGAATGCAGAAACGATAAGTACCTACTCACTGAGAAAAACAAAATTTGTAGATAAATAGGAGTTATAGGTATTTACAAATGCACCTAGGTACCTAATAATCACCTCCCTAAGTAGCCACGTACAGGTGTATATCTAAGGTGATGAGAATATACAGAAATGAAATGAAAATGTTTAATCTGTAAAGGGCTAACTTCGTTTTACAGAGATGTTCTTTGTTTCCTGTTTTACATAATTTTCACTCTTCCCATGGTTCCAGATTATAAAATAGCATAACGTATCATCACGCCTGTATGCCCCGAAAGGGTAAGGCTGCCATCAGACGGACTGCATCGCAGCAACCACGCGCAGTTGATATATTCCACTGCATGCAGTTGTACGTTCGACTTCGTTCAGTCATGATATCAACATCACGCGGTCGGCTGCAGTCATGTAAAGTCAATATTAACTGCATACAGTCGTGACTTCAGCTTTACGCGGTCGGCTAAAGTCGTGTAGTGTCGACGCACGCTGTCCATCGCTAACCGCATACAGTTAGTGTGCAGTGCATTTCGATGTCAAATCTTACACTGAACTCCTGAGCTAGCATGGCGTCAACTGCGCAAAATTAGATCCGACTGCAGATAACTGCATGCAGTTGAATATAACGACTGCGCGCGGTTGCTGCGATGCAGTCCGTCTGATGGCAGCCTTACCCTTTCGGGGCATACAGGCGTGATGATACGTTATGCTATTTTTTTATCTGGAACCATGGGAAGACAGAAAATTATGTAAAACAGGAAACAAAGAACATCTCTGTAAAACGAAGTTAGCCTCTGTTTGATACCTACAGGAATACGAGTGAGAGACATGCATTGTTAAGTTTAGTTTAATTTGCTCGGCACATTGAGCAATGTGCCTTTGTTCTTAGTTGAGCAATGTGTTTTGGGTAACGATATTGCAGATGAAATATGGAGGGAATCAAAATAAAAATCTTATTTTGAAATACCTATCATCAGGCTAATTAATTCAGCAGTTATTTTGACTAACTTAACCTAACAACGCCGTGAAGTAAGTAAGGATTAGGTATTAAATTTAGGAGCATGCTAGATGATATATCATCCCCTTTATAAGCTGACTAAGGGCTTCATTTACAATAAACTGAAACATGGGTACCTACATACATACCTGAGTGATTATTGTATATGAGTAGAGAGATAAGAGTTATATATTCTGACTGATTTTACGCAGTGTATTATGAAGATTTCTTGACTTCTTCAAAATACCTAGGTAAATGCTCAATATACTTACCTACTTAGGTACCTTAAACGCATCAATAATCCCATCTCCATTGCTTTACTTATAAACAAAACTGACTAAATCAAGGCTATTAAACGCAGCGAGAATTAATTATGATTTATTTTCCTCTCTTTTTCAGAACATAATTTTCCTGTCATGTGCTGTGGCCGTGACCGTCGCTCAAAAAGTGGGGGACACAAGCAATGACATCATAGACGGACAGAGGCGGAATACTGGAGGCTATGGGCTGCTAAGACCCGGTTTGCAGGGTGGTTATAACCAGGGCGGGTATAACCAGGGTGGTTATAACCAGGGCGGGTATAACCAGGGTTACAACGGCTATAACGGTGGCTACGGAGGTGCACCAGGAGGCTTTGGACAAGGATACGGTGGTTATCAAGGCTACGGTGGTAATCAAGGATACGGCGGTGGTGTACCCGGATATGGGGGGTATCCGGGAGCAGGACACGGTGGTTACCAGAGTGGATTCGGAGGTTAGCATATTGACAGCCATTGCAAGCCAACCTACAATACCTTATCCTTTTGCATCTACCTATCCCAATTTATTTGGAGTCAGCGCAGCATGCTTTCTTCCATCTCTAATTAACCGAAATCTAGGCCAGCTATTTATTTTATCTTTCACAAAATCCATCCATCGTTTCTACAATAACTGTACCTGTAACAAATTCGATTAGGTACTTGGCGATAAACTTAACCTTTCAGTCATTACTTCATTATAGTAATAAAGAATCGACAATAAAATCTGTCCTTAAATGCCACCCACCATATACATACATACCTATTATGCATACCTATACCTATTTATATTTCTTTGCTCCCTACCTACTGAAAATCATCATTATTAATCTATTATCGAATCAGAACAACGCCAATAATCCTATAATGAATTCAAGTACCTAGTTCTAAACCAATTAATCACGAATATAATCTGTTTAGGTACAGGAGGCTACGGCGGCGGTGTCGGTGGCTACCCAAGCGGATTCGGACAAGGATATCCGGGATATGGCGGCAGCAGTAGCGGTAAGCATGGTTTACTGGTTAAAATACCTAGCTAGTTTACATTACTTAGATTATTTTATATAAATGCTGGCGCTATTTAAGTAGTTCTAAAATATTGACCGAAAAATTTACTTGCGAAAGTGTCATAAAAATCTAGGTACTTAGTTAAGTACCTACCTATAATTTATCGAACCTAGAGCATAGAGGCTGGTTTTTACATTCATTATCGAACGACCACATTTTTAAGTTTTATTAATACCTACTTAGAGTTGATACACTAACATTCCTATCACATAGATTCTCTGACAAAAGATGAGCTGTATTCGTGGAAAACGATCACGTACTTATGAAGTCAATGGCCACTACGGCCATAGCACTTTTATAAGTTACACGATGTACCTACCTAACTATAGTTTTGTAAAAAGTAAATTATTTGCACGCTAAATCATAGCGGTTTTACGTTAGCAGTGATTCAGATTTTTACAGAAATTGTGAGAATCAGAATTATTTTCTTTTGTCGAGTTCAATAATTAGATAACATAAGTAGGTAGCTGTACTTTGCTTGTAGTAGTTAAGTAAAGTTATTTCAAATAACTTAAAAGTTTTATAAACAAATCGTTAGATATTATCCAAAAAAATTAATGTTGGTGAGAAAACATACTTAATAATTGTCTTTATTAAAATGTTAGGCAGTTACAGCCAACCAACTATCATCTCGTTTCGATTTTATATATTTTCTTAAATAATATATCTACTTTAACAACATGGTAGGTACAGACAATGGATTCCATGAATTTGAAGACCAGCTTATATTGCACCGCTCATTAAATACCTACCCGTCACCTTTCAAGTTTAACGTAGTTCCAATTACAGTGGCTTTTGACATCGGATACCTTTGACGTGCTGCTACATCGAATACTAATTTGGGACAAAAGAAAACCTCTTTCGAACAAAAAAATAATTTTGCAAATCTGTCTCTAAAGGGTGTCCCTGGAAGTATGGATCAAATCTAATAAGGGCGTGGGCAAGGTTATTTCCAAAAAAACATTTTAAAAAAACTATCAGGTAGGTAGGTACTTAGGTATTTATCTAAAAAAAAATTTTTTTTTGATCGTTTGTATTATGATTTTTTTCTTTGAGCACTATGCGAAGTGATTTGGTCATAACTCTTACCTAAACCGTAAAAGAATTCACCAACTTTCTCAGGGTTAAAATTTTAGGAAATGAACACGCCCCCTGTTCGATTTGATCCATACTTCCAGGGACAACCTGTATAATATGACGGAGTTATGCCCCAATATACATAAAAAAATATATATAAACATCCGAATTGAGAACCTCCACCTTTTTAGAATTCGGTTAAAAACGATGTCTAGGTTAGTTGTTAAAGGAGGTGCAAAATAAACGGTTCATGTTAATCCACAACTCTCATAAATTTACTAAGAACGAAAAAAAATTTTCATTACCTTTTTGTCTACCAGGTTACCGCCCCAACCCCTACAAGCCCGGATTTTACTACGACCGTCCTGGTTTCCCGGAACTCGCCTTCCCAGGCCGGAACCAATACAAGCCTTTTGTGGACCGGACTGCTTCAACACCTTATAACTACCATACTGGCACGTACCCCGTAGCTTTGGAGGATGGTTATAGGTACAGTGACAACGTCAGCAGGTACCTAGGCAGAAAAGCCGGCGAAATCAAGGAGGGTGAAGAAAAGTCGTAATGATTTAGGTATATTAGAACTAATTTAAATTTAAGATCTGATTTGATTGTTGCACTGATTCTTTATTAATAAAATTATTTATAGTTGATTTTGGTCTTTACTTACGAAAATCTACCGGTTATTTATAAACATAGTGATCTGTACCTCTAGTAAGACCATTTCTAAAGTAAAATAAATATTACCCAATTGACAATAAACTACTCAAAAGAAAATAAGGCTCACCCAGTTTTTAGGCTGTTAATTAAAAATATTAACCCTTCCGTACCTCGGAAAGCACGTTAAGCCGTTTGTCCCGGCTGTCATTCGTGGATCTTTGACAGTCGTTACGGGTAGTCAGAAGCCCGAAAGTGACGACCAGTCTTTCTACCTAGTAGGTATCGTATTACCTAGTAGGTAACTGGGTTATGGAGGTCAGATAGGCAGTCGCTCCATGGCAAGGGATGACGGAAGGATGATGATGATTTAAAAATATTAATTGTTAAGTGATTTTTATGAACAGATAATTATGTTTATAGTAGGGATTACATTTTTTTTAAACATAGTCTATGGTAAAATTAAGGAAATGTGGAAGAATATGGGGGGAGGTCTTTGCCCACCAGAGCTACAGTACCTACAGGCTAACAAAATAAAAAAAGGAAAATTTGTTTAGGTATTTTGATCAATTTATACAAAAAAAGCACTTGTAAGGGAAATTAACTTGAATAATAAACTTGGTCTAGCGCCCATTTCGTGTAACCGTTTGATGATAAATGTTATGAAAAACAAAGGCTTGAAAGTTTGTATGAAATGCCGTACATCGTAAACGCTCTTAAGACGACGCCGACCGCGCAGTGGCGCCCTCATTGTTTGTTTGGTTATTTCTTTTATTTTAGAATGAAAATGCAGAAAATAAGCACGTTAAGTTGTGCTCTGCAAGATTTTACGTTAATATTATTACAAACTGTAGTTTTACATTGTTTAGTTTTATTATAATCGTTGAAACGGATAATAGTGGCCACTATTTTCCTTTTACAAACGAACAATGTAAAACTACCGTGTCGTCAATGTAAAATAACCAAACAAACGATGAGGGCGCCACTAGTGGGTCGGCGCCCCCTTAAGCGCGCTGCTCAGTGGGCCCGTCAAACAACATGCTCTCGGGAACGTTGATCATCTTTGTGGAGACGATTACAAATAGTTTGATCACAGGCTACCAGTAAAGTACCAGTTAAGTAGATTGCCGCAGCAGGTTTTGTAAGTACTCACCAGTTTCAAGTGATTTGTAAATAGGCCTGTGGATCATAAAATCGTCTTTTTTCTAAACAAAGGGAGGTGGATATTCTTTCCCAGACACCTGATTAAAATTCCACACCACCTTTTTACTCGATATCAATCGGGCATACATTACTCGTTGCATTATTGCATTATAAACCAGTTCGGCGATTCGCATCGTTGAGCCACTTCAATGGCTTTGAATCACAATGGTTCATTCTGATACAAAATAAAACGACGGCATGAATAACTTATTTGATTATATTACATTGAAGTAATCATTTAAATACATTTAATATTTTAATAACGTATTGGTCAAATATGACTTGGTAGCAGTAAACGGCTATACTAGGTACTCATTATATGATCAAATAATGCTAATTTATTTTTCAGTTTGACTATGGTAAGCTCACGAACGCGCGTCAATCATACTAATTTATACCATATTACAATGACATAAGAGATATACATGCGCGCTCGTGAATTGTATTATCTATACTTTTTCTTGTAAGTAGTACCTCTTCATTACTAATAATTTATTTCACGTTATTTCAATCTTCGAATATTTAAATTCTCAAACTCAATATTGTTCTTCGAATATTTTAATTTTTTCTTTATTTTTATTTTGTTTTAATTAATTTCCTCGCTAGGCTGGCGATGCCTCTATAATATAGAGTTGATAATCAACTCTAAGCTAAACGCCTATTTCTCACCTAATTTCTACTCAAAGCCATTTGACCATCATTAAATAATAATATTCATAAATAACAATAATAACTACATTACGATCCGCTGAACCAATCAGAGGAGATAGAGTTGAAGAACGAAGCTGCGCCGGAGCGTGCGTTAGCGAAGTTGATAGGCAAGGAGCTCGTCATCAAATCTGATATGTCAGACCTCGACTTGTTGGGGCTCGATGATACAGGTTTCTTTTTTACCTGGGAAAGGACATATTTTTTAGGAAAAAGAACTTTTTTATTTGATCACAGTTCAAAGTGACTGTTATATATCCCTTTATTCATAAACGTTGCTTAAAGTTAAGTAGTGATTAGCGACTATTTAACCATACATTTTTGACGTTTAAACGTCACTTAACTTTAATCATCGTTTATAAATAAACCGCGTATTGGTTAGATAGGTAATATTTGTGGGCCATTATAAAAATTAAATGCTCGTAGGTATCTGAAACAGTATTTTTTTTTGAAGCCCGCAATCTGAATTTTACTTTTTCTAGTGCGGGATTTTAAAATATACAAGAAATATTATTATATTCAAAAATAAAATAATAATAATCAAACAAGGTATGTTTGACACAGTTACTTATTTGTTTTAAGATAAAATACAATTAAACGCGGGATTATTTATAAAAAAAGTTTTCAAGAATCAGTTTTATAACAAACAAAAAAACACTCAATCACTCTTGATGACATTACATGAGAAATTGTTATGTTTTTAATGTTTGCATACCACCGTGTATGTAACACATTCATTAGATATTAAAACATTAACAAATTAAACAGGTATGCAATAACATTCTGACTATAAGTATGAGTACAAACTGATTGAATGCTATTAGTAAGCAATTCACAAGCAAAAAAAATCTAGGAAACTAAGAAAAATGGTTAACGGACTAGTAAATAAAATTAGAATAATAAGTGTAAATAAACTTAAATCACTCACACCAGCTCACAGTATGAAGAAATCTTCATTCTGAACAATAAATTATGCAAGTTCAATTTTTAAAGTAAATAAAAAACAATACAAAAATGCGCGTTTCAAAAAAAAAAACATCCTATATCCCAACCTATAGTAGGTACTTACGTAGTTCAGTACAATACAACTCATTCCCACATATTTTTTCATGTTCGTAATCTACTTATCAGAGTCAGAATATATTTATTTGTAAGAATCTAGTTTTACATAGCATGATGTTATCAGTTTTACAAGTTCTGTTAATTTTACCACAACTTATACCCTGTTTATGGTGCTTTAGATAGTGACGGTGCCTAAATTGGGACCAGGATACAAAGGTCTAAAAAGTTAGTTAAGAACATTTTCGAAAAATAGTGTTACAGCCAAATTACACCGATTTTAAAGGAGAATGACAACCAATGGGCCCCTAGTTTTGGTGCCGTGTCAAGACTATTTACTTCTCAAAAAATAAGTCCTATTTTTACATGTTTAAGTTTTATTTATCAACATTTTTTTTACCCTAGCATTGGAAAACATAATTAATATTTGTTTTATTGAATTTATATCAGTTCCGCCATTAAAACTTAACCTGAATGTTGCCAGACGACAGACTATGTCAATTAAATAATTGTAATCGATTGAAAATATCGATATTTTACTACCTAATCCGCCGACTAAAATGCCTGTCATTTTAGTCGGCGGATAGGCTAAAATAGCTTTTCTCCCGTCGTAATCTAGCTAACACTCTCATCTAACTAATTAGGCGCGAAGTAGACGACGGGCGGGCACAAATAAAAAAAATAAAAGTAGTAAATAAACTTAAAAAAAATATCTTTGTGTTTCGTGGTATTTACTACCGTCAGAAATATTCCGCCTCATACCTAATTCATCTCTTTAAAAAACAAAAGTTAGTACCACAGATGTTATTGTGGTTAGTAGTTAGTACCTCCCATTCATACCTAAATAGCGTTTATAATATTTTTTTATTTTTATTTATGTAAATAATATTATTTATAACAAATCGATTTGGTAAATCGATTACCAAGATATTTAACATGGTCACACTTAGACAGATCTAACTGTCAAATCTGTTTTCAACTACAGATAATCTTATAAGATTCATAATGGAATGGATGTGGTATTTTTGCATAAAATACCACATCCATCCTCGATCTAAGAAAAATAGAATGACAGCGATACGCCCATAGACAAAATTACTAAAAATAAATTGTGCGGACCGCACACCGCGCTCGCTGTTACCCGATTCAACGCCACTCCATTAGAGCGCGGACAGTCGGCGTATTTTACAACGCCACTGAAGTGGTGCGGGGCGCGTGAGTGGATAACCTCAATTTCAGCATCCGAAAAAATAAGATTTCTCTTAAACTAGGGTGAAAAGTTGAAAATCGATTTCAGGATATAAAAAGGTAATTCTAGGTCTACAAAACCAAGTTAAAACCACCGTGACATGCGAAGTTTTATAGGGGCCCAAAACTCCAAACAAAATGGGCATTGTCCTTTCCTTAGAAACAGAGATTTCCAGTTATCTTTTTTAAATAAGACATTTCGAAAATGTTCTTTATTAACTTTTTAGACGCATAAGCAGGATTTGTATCCTGCTTATGCTTATGCAGTTTCATTAAAATCGTTTCATTCATTACGAAAAACAAGGGCTTGAAAGTTTGTATGAAATGCCGTAAACGCTCTTAAGTGCAGTAAATTTTATTGTTGTGTTACTGTTGCAAACGTTTGTTTCAAAATGTCACCACATCTTATCAATATGATGGTAACGTAGCGATTGACTTATATGCGCCTGACGTATATGTAAGTATCGCCCTGCTGCCAGAGGCTGTTTCAATGCACCCCAATATTTCTTCAACAAAACTACCCACTTATATAAGTACCAAAATAAAAATTCACACGTTTATTACTATTATTATTAATACTTACAGGCTTATCTTGCTTCTTAAGATGACTGGGTGGAGCTGCAACTGGCAGTAAAGAGAACCAGTGAGAGTCTCCAGAAGCCAGGAGTGCAGATGCCTTGTCTCCTGTACCTCCTGATAGCACCGGTTTGGTACCAATTAAGGCAGTTAGTTGGCCGTGGTGGAGGACCAAGCTGCCTAGGAGAGTCTGTTGGAAAATATTGAATATACGATCAGAGTAACCAAACTAAACTAACCTAACGCCTAACGCCTACGCCTACGCCTACGCCTATCGCTCTTAGCGATAAGACCGCCCATTGTGTCACCCTTTCTATAGTTTCTATATTTAGGTCTGTAATTTATATGGTGTGCATAATAAATAGTATTCTATCTATCTAACACACTATCAATGACTTTAATTTTGACAGTTCAACAACATTCATTGCGTTATTTACATTGTTGAGCACACAAATTTTTCGAACATATGAAGCAATGGATTAGCAAAATCCTTCAAAATAATTCAGATTGTGATTGATAATGTGTTACTCAATTAGGCTGCTGGGAGATGTTGGAGTCTGGTCTTCTTTCTTGTGACTCATGAAGGACTAATCAAGCTAAGAGGAATGGTAGTAGCATCTTCTAAAAACCTGAACTGTATTTTAGAGTCCTCATATTCAGTTTTGCAAAAAAATGCATTCAATTAAAAAAAAAAATTGGTGAGGTAAGGTTGTTTTACCGAATGAATAGTGAACGGACTGATAATAATTTCATACTACTAGCGCCATCTCGTTACTTGATGAGGTACAATAATTAATTCACGGATCCATGATCGATTGAAGTAAATTTAGTATTTAAATAATTTACAAGCTACACTAATTTCATTCATTCTCACTAAAAAGTACTAAATAAAAGTTAAAACACTTAAGAGAAATAAGAACTAAAAAGTATAAGAGCTAAAAATATTCCTATCCTGAACTTTTTTATAAATATTTTCTTACCTGAACTCTTTGCACTGATCTCTTCAAGCTGGTCTGTATATATTTATAGAACACATCATAATCAAACGGATCGATCTTCTGTCTCAAAAACTCACAAATCTTTATTGACTGTTCCGTAAATATCTTGTTTTCTCTAGGAACTAACAATAACGTCAAATGCCGTACATCCATCAGAAGTTGAAGCGCACACCTCTGATTTATATCTGTCTCGTTCTCTCTTATGACTTTTTCATAGTGTGCGAAGGTGATCGCTGTAACTCTTTCGATAAATAGCATGTGTGTATCTATTGGTAAGGTGTGTGGGGCCACTTCGTCCAGGATTCGGCTTGTGGCGTATAGGTACTCTTGCAGTTTGAGAGAAGGTCCTGCTGGCACCTTTATTGTAGACTCTACTGGATTTCCTTCTTCATCTTTTTCTGTGATTTTGATGACGTCCCATTGCTACATAAAAAACAGGTGTTAGAGGTTACGTCCATAAACCCTAAGACAAAAGGTTGTAGAAAACTTACCATCATCAAATAATCAATATTCGCTTCCAAAGTAAACGCTTGCGGCAAACCTTTGGTCAAATCTTCAACCTTGGCCACCACAATATCCACCCACTTGCCCCAACAGAACTGACAGTTTACCTTCAACACCACACACAAGTCATTCCACCTCTTCAAGGCATTATCGTCTATATTGATGACATCTAAACTGTCGCGCTCTTCAGGAATATAACACTTGCGTAAATGTGGCATAAGGGTGGATATCGCTTGCGTGAAACGTGCGGTGTATATGGCAGTTGTTTTCTTTTGTAGTTCCGTGGATTGTAAGGTGGGTTCTTCGAAGCATGCCTTGATGTACTGTAGCATGCTGTGAAGAAAAATATTGTAAAAGGCTTTCTAGACCAGAGGGGCAATTCTCGTAATTTTAAGAACGTTCAGTCTGATCTCAGTCTCAACCTGTTAAAAATACCTCTAATTTCCCTACATTTTAACAAGCTTTTGACATTTGTTTGTCGCCGAGATGAGACTGCGACTAGATTTTGAACGTTTTAAATTACGAGAATTGGCCTTCAGATCAAATGACATAACTTAAATGACTTAAAGAAATGAGTGTGGTTGACTTTGCAACAACAAAAAATGTCTTTACCGTGTCTTGGATGAACTTATATGACACATCAGTTACATTGGCATAAAACATTACATAATCTAACTACTTACACAACCTAAACCAAACAATTTCACCTTAAAATTTACGTCACCTAATAATTATTAATTACACATGCAAAAAAAAAACAACATACCTCTGTATATTGCTATCAGAGACATCTCTCAAATACATCTCGATCAGATGCTTATCGCTGTAAATCTGATCGATATCATCTTCGTCTTCGTACGCAAACAGAAGCTTATCTTTGCCAGCCAAACTCTTCTTATCTTTGTACAGGTACACCCTCAAGTCTTCCAGAAGTTTCTGTAGTTCGTCATCTAAGCTTTGGCAAAGTTTTTCTAAAGTCGGTGTGTAGCCGCGGTCTTGGCGGGCCATGCCTACAAGAAAGAGGTAGAGATTTATAGGATAGTACAGATACTGGTTAAATAACCGAGCTGGTTGACTGTTAGTAGTTACTTGGCTTTACTTAGGAATCAACCTACCGTAGAGACTGCATTAGCTAACGGCTCTGCCAAACTACGGGGTGTATTTCGTTAAATAAACGGCTAATTTAACCAGTTGGCTGCGACATAAATACATACGGCCTTGCCAACACCATATTCCAATAATCAGGACCTTATTTTGGCTATTAGCCTTGCGCTGTTACAGGCAATCAATAATTGCACATCAACTCAGTTAGATTGCATTAATAATTATTAGCGAATCATTCATTGAAAAAAATCTTGCATAATCAAGCATATCTTTAAAGATGAAAGATAGCGCATAATCTATACAGATGGAGCCGATCAGAGATCTTTGTCATGATTAATGGCGCTGAGCGTATCCATTGATGACGATTAGACAACACTGATACGTAAGAGATACGATCTTTATTATAATATCATCAAGTTTACATCGGAATCGGTGATTATTAATCACCAACACAGCTATCATAATCACTGATAGTCACAGTAATTGATTATCATAATCACTGATTATGATCGCTGTTCCATGGTCTTTGGTGTATGGATTTATTTGAGGATTAGTGGAAATACCGTCACTTTTAGCAGTCATGATTCTGGGGGAGCCGTTCGCAGACACTGGGTGACACATGGGCTAAAAATATCCACGAGTTATGAGTAAGCGTATTCCCTCATGCATCTATCACCCACTTCAGATATTGCCCAGTAGTGCTATTCTGAAAAATCTTACCGTGATAATTTGGGTGAAGTGAGCTTAAAGTGAGCTGTCATTAGTTTCAATCCCTATAGCATCAGATGGAATGACAGCTCACTTCACCTAACTTCTCACGGTGAGATTCTAACAGAATCGACCGGCAGGAAGAACCAATTTTTTGCGTATCGATACGCGCGCATATATTACAGAAACGCGCGTTTCTAAGATTATAGGCGCAGAACCTAGACTTATATACCCCAAAAATTGTACCAATAAACACCAAATCAAATGATTTTTCGAAACAGGCAGCGACCTTTTAAGCGCTCCCGCCTTGTAACTTTTAAACTTCTCGACCCTTGCCGGACACCGGACGTGATAAACAAAAGTATGTTTATCATTCAAACAACAAGCAAAACTGTCGATAATTTCCATTTCAAAGAAATCATGCCTTTAAATATGTAGAACAATATTCGATAATTTTTGACAAACAATTACTAGACTACTGTGTTACCCGTATCATAGACAAGATAAAGTTATAATGTCATAATCGATCAGTGTCGCATGCACAGCTTACCTGCGGCACTGAACTTATCAATACTGAGAAATGACTGTGGGTTATCACATATTTGTTCAGCGGACATTCTTTAACTGCATGTAGGTAAATAAAATTAATTGATAGCGTTTACAGAGTACTGTATCTATATTTTTTTATATGATATATAACTTCGGGCATTAAGATCAATTTCTTCTTTTTTTTCGCGTGATTATGCCCCTCTCGAGCTTCCCAATCTATGAAAATTACGAACTAAAAAGTCAAATTAATCTGTCATTATCAAAAATCTATAAAGAAGAATCAATGATAATTCTGACGCTCAAAAGTGCCTTAGATATAAGTGCCTATTTGAAATAAATTATTTGATTTTGATAAGTATGATCAATTATGAAAAACATGTATTGATGCGTAATTGAAACGAATTGCATTCTATCGCCCAATCTCTATCGAAATAACAACAATAAACATCATATCTTAATTATAAATAGCCTATTCAGATACAAGATTATTCGTTAATTGCATTACATACTAATATTGACATATGACAAAGAATGTTGCCACTACTGGGACACAGGCCTCCTCTCTCTGAGAGAGAGTGGACCGTAATCCATCAAGCGGGCGGGTTGGTAGATGTCACATGTCTTCGATTTTCTGGTTCTAGGACATACTGGTTTCCTCACGATGTTTTCCTTCACCGTTTTGAGAGCAGTGGTGATGAAATAATTTACACAAAGTGTCTATTTTGGTTCGAACCTACGACCTACACTCGTAAATGGCGGCCGTTACCATGGTACTCTCTATGATATACAGACCTACCCCCTTACTAATAAACGTTGTATAGCGTCTGTATAGTTACACAACGCTTTGTCTTCTTCTTTCGAAAGTCAAATTACTGACGACTGAAAGAGAGAAATCAGTGTGTAACTATTCATCTGACATAATACGTTTATTAGTAAGGGGGTTATAATATAAATAAAAAACTGGCCAAGCGCGTGTCGGACCACGCACAATGTAAGGTTCCGTAGTTGGAATGAATTTATCTCAAGAACAAAATTAACTTTGAAAAAATGTTCTCCCATACATCGATATACGTCACGGTCAATAATTCTCCATCTGTAAATGCAAGTTTGTCATCGCACAAAAAAATGTGATAAAACTACAAATTAACGATTTCGGTCTTTTTCCTTTACTTGTGTCTTTTGCCTTTTCTTGCCTTTTTTTTTTTTTTTAAGGATGGGAAATCATCCAATGACTCCTCCCGCTCTGGGTGGAGCGGAAGGGAGTGTCAGACTCTTACTGACTAAAACCCAACCGTGTTCCTTCCTTAGCCCTTTATGTTCCGGGGCAGCGGTAACCCTTTCGGACAATCCCGCTGCCCACCTTTTCTTGCCTAAGTGCATGATTCTAGATCAATGGGAAGTACCTTATGAGCGATGCCACACGGGCGTTATCAATGCGTTGCGTCGGCGCAACGCAGTGAGCGCTGCGATGACAACACCGCTCAGGCGTTGCAGCGCCGACGCAACGCATTGGCTAGGCCCTAAAGAATTTGATTTATTTAGGAGTATCAAAATGAAGTGATTCTGCCAGTGTATTTCTTTTAGTCTACACTGTTTTTTTTTTCGTAAGTAAACTATTCCTAATGCGGGCAAAACAACGTTATCATTTTATCATCGGTCTGTAGTAAAATCTATCGCTCAAATTAAAAGCACCTATAATCAAAACAAGGTGCAATAACTTACCCTTCATCAAAGAATTCATGACTTTGATAACATCACCCCTGGACTCGATCACCGTCTCTCCGATAAGGTCTTTCCACACAAACCAGTTGATATCCGCCTCCTTTTCTACCTCGCTGTCTGAGGATACCTTGGTCAGGTCTATGAGAAGTTGCGTCTTGAACGCGTCGTAGACTTTGACCCATCGTCCGTCTATGATCGCTTGGACGCGAGAGGTTAGTAACGGTTGGTAGTAGTGGCACCATACGTGGACTTGTGGTATGTCTAAAGAGGTGCATATTGTTGACCAGTTTTCAGGTGTTTCTGTAATAAGATATCGTGGATTAAATCTTGGAGAATATATGAAGATTTGTATTGTTGATGAATAGTGAATTTAATAGCCATTTATCCGCCATATCGTCAAATGTCAAAACCTTAATTCTAGTGCGAGAAAGAGATGGAGCTATACAGAAAGAAAGGATAGCTCCATCCCTTTTTTTCACAACGAAGCAATGATGGCTGCGACGCTTCACGCATCTCACACGCCACTTCTAGTTTATTTTTTCTGAACATGCAGAATACATATCCAGAAATCATAATTAATAATGTTTGTGTTTGTATCTACAGAGTTTGAACAGGCAACACAGGGAAAATTGTTTCCCAGCACAGTTTTATTTTGGTTATACAGTCCAGTATAGCCGAAAAAAGTGTTCAAAAGAACTATACATACCAATCTTAAAAGCCTCTTCCCTAATCTCGTGCAACACTTTGACCCTGGTAATGTTCTGTAACAAGATCTGCACATTGCTGTCTATAAAGGACTTCACCCACACGTTCCAGTCCTGAACTCCTTTCGTTATCTCCGCCTTGGCTAGTGGCTGCACTTCTTTGTTCGCTGATAGCCTGGTAGTATAAAAAAGGTTTTTTGGTAAACATTGAAGTTTTTCTGGGTATAATGACAAGTAAGGTATACAGGAGAGTTACAACTAAGGTTTATTCTTTATACAATAAGGCGATCATAGAAAATCTGTCCATTGTAGACTTATGGCTGGAGCAGGACTGGGTAAGAGCAATAGTTATCACTGCCAAAGAAATATCGACCTTATGACCGTCAAGATAAGGTGCAAAATATGTTAATTTAAGGGTTTGGTTTGTATATTTTGTTTGTAAATGTTTATTTTTTTCGACCTCTGTGGCTACGTATTAGCAGGTAATATAACAATTTAAAGAAAAACATGGAAATAAAATATTCAGTGCAACCATACCGGTAATTACAGATGGCAGGAGGCAGTACTTTCAGAGACAAAGGATCACTGAACTTTACTAGTTCAATTAAAGGCTGCGAATCTCTTTTGAATAAGTCTTGTAACTTAGCTAGAACAGCGCCACCATCATTATCTGTAGAAGAAAAAAGTTTGTAGACCGTTGTTCTAAATAAAGGACTTAAAAAAAATTTAAGCTCGTAAAGCGCTCATAAAATGCAACAATTACATCTCACTCTACAGTAAACCTATTATTACCTATTTCAAGTTGCCCAAGATATAGTTGTTGCATTTCAGGAGCGCGTCTTTCATGGTAATTTTATCATTATATCAATACAGGGTCATAATTAACATGCCACACATAAACAAAGGAATAACAGTAAATACCAAGGAGCTGACTTTATTGATATGTTGCATTTAACTTACCAACAAAACAAGAATACACCAACACAACAGTTTTCAAAACAATTTTAACTCCATTTACAATTTTATCTTTAATCTGTGCCTTGACGTCTCCTTCCAAGATCTGTGCCAAGTCAAACTGTAGCGTGGACTTGAGACTACTGTTGCTGTGCAGACCTATCAATGTGTTGAGTAGTTCCACCATGGACTGGGCGTCCAGGAGGTATAAGCTGACGAGACAGGAACAGGCTACCTGAAATAGGCATGAATAGTGTTACTATAGAGCAAAGATACTATCTAGATATGTTAGGACCTAGAATCAATAACACTGGAGCTTTTTATACTGGTTGATGTTTTGCAGATTGTAGTAGAGCACGCCTTGACCTTTAAACTGGATGTTTTTTTTTACCGTCTCGAAATTTTTACAGGTTCTTCTACCCATGAATATGAACAACTTTTATTATAGGACCAACTTTGAAATCATGAAAAAAAAATCTGCTGTTTCATACATTTTGGTCTTGTTCATTTTCAAGGGTAGAACACCCTGTAAAAATTTCGAGACGCACCCTGTAAAAGTTTCGAGACGGTAAAAAAAATCATCCAAAGACGTGCTCTAAAATCTGGTTACTATCATTAATCCAATTTATCGCAAGAATAATTTTGATGGCTGTTATTTCATTGTAGCTAGAAACTTAAAGTCCGAAATGGCAATGGGTGTTCCTCAAGGTTCGATATTGGGTCCATTCCTCTTTTTAGTTTACATTAATGATTTACCCCAATTACTTCAAAATCAACCGAAGATGGTGTTATTTGCAGATGACACCTCATTGATCTTTAAGATAGACAGACGGGCACAAAATCTTGACGACGTGAATAACTCTATTCTTCAGGTCCAAGATTGGTTTACGGTAAATAATATGGTACTAAATGAAAAGAAAACCAAATGCATTAGATTTAAATTGCCTAATGTTAGAAGTAGCGAATGTGACATCATACTGAATGGAGAAAAACTGGAATTTGTTGATCAAACGGTTTTTCTGGGAATCACGCTAGACGAGAAATTACAATGGGGACCTCACATAACATCTCTTGCGGGGCGGCTTAGCTCGGCCGCTTATGCTGTTAGAAAGATAAGACAGTTAACAGATGTAGAAACTGCGCGTTTAGTCTATTTTAGCTACTTTCACAACATTATGTCGTACGGCATTTTACTATGGGGTCGAGCTGCTGACATTGAATCCATATTTATTTTGCAAAAGAGAGCTGTCAGAGCCATTTATAATCTACGTCGCCGCGAATCTCTCAGGGAAATTTTTAAAGGGATTAATATTATGACGGTACCTTGCCAATTCATTTATGAAAATATTATGTATGTAAGAAAAAATCTACATCTTTTTAATAAAATAAGCGATAGACATAATTTCAATACTAGAAATAAAGATAAAATACATCAACCATTTTTCAGGTTAGCCAAAGTACATACATCTTTTATGGGGTACTGTGTTAAATGTTACAATAAAATACCTTGTGATATATTGCAATTAAATGAAAGAAAATTTAAAACTTGCATTAAACGTACACTTAGTAAACAAGCATACTATAAATTAGAAGATTATATCCAGGATAAGAACGCTTGGAAACATGCTGGTCCTGCTCCATAGGACAATCTAGAGTCTAGACAAAATCAAACTGGTTGCTAAATTAATTGTAAATTTATTCTTTTTTACTTTGTTTACATTCTGTTATTACTGTTAACTCACACCCTGACTTATTACTTGTTAAAATTGCTTTTATATATATATATTTTTTTAATGAAAATCGTTTACTTTTTCCATTTTTGTAAATATGTGAGCACCATGTATCTATCAGATTATTAATTTATATGTCATGGTTTCATTTTTAATTCTTTTACCTATTGTGGTATAGTAATTTTATTTTAGGTGCATCGTCTTCACATATTATTTTATTATATAATTAATGTATGCAAAATATTGTAAAACATTTTAAAAGAGTAACGGTGGAGTTTCTTGCCCATTCTTCTCCATACGAAAACTACCTTTTGGAAGGGGCGACTAGAATCAATTCTATTTCATTGTAATTTTTGACGTTCAAAAGTGCCTTTTATGTGCCTATTTGAAATAAATGCTTTGACTTTGAAACAATGAAGTCTGACAATCAGTCAAAACTTGGAATTTTTGCAAGAATGGCGTTATGTAAAACACTAACATTAGCTCATTTGGAAAAGGCTGGGCTGAAAATGAAACTACAAGGTAAATGCTAAATTGTACACATCCGCCTAACCCTTTGGGGATCACAGGAGAGATGGTATGGTAACTATTTCATACCTCAACACTAATCTCGACATCCTGCAGCTTCTGTCGACACACATCAATTATGGTCTGGTTGAAATTAGCTATGGAGTTCCACTGCTGTTGAACCAATCTCTGCAGGGACTGCATACCTGGCTTCACATTCTTGCCTCCTATTTGGAGCTGCAAACCTGTAAAATAATTAAATAACTATTTATTTTTTAGTCATCAATTTAGTTTATAGTTGTACTCAAACTGTTTTAATTAATTGTGTTATTATCTGCATTTAATATAGTGTATACCATGCTTTTCTTTAACTAATGGTGTCACTTAGAATTAAGTTTGCAATGTACAAATTGTTAAGTAATAGTGTACTCATTGTTGAAGAGCTTAATTTAAAATGAAGAATAAAATGAATAGTTTTTTGTGAAAGCTACTCTGCAGAGTAACTATAGTTCATACTGGCAGCAAATCACAGCACAAAAAATAGCACAAGAAATGCATTACTAATTTAGGTTTATTATTTTAAGCTAGATGATTCCGGCTGATACCACAAGGTTTGGTTTGCGGTGGCTCTAGAAAAGGATGCCTGGAAGAATTTGGGGGAGGCCTTTACTCAAAATATAATGTGCTGTAGGTGAAGTAAGCCTTTGGACACACTTTGTAGCCTCAAAAAGAGGTATGGTAAAACAATTTCCACTTTGAAAGACAACCAAACCAAAAGTTTGTACAAACTACTAAAATGGTATTTCTATTTTAAACTTACCCGTATTAACATGTCTGGCCATAATGAACAACTGTGTAGCTTTCACATAGTCCTCTGTCTCGATGCTGGTCCATATTTTTTCAGGTATTTCCATCAACAGCTTTACTTGGACAGACAAACTGTGTACTGGGTTTGTGTTGAACTGAAAACTATAACATAACAAAATGATAAGAATATTTGCAGTAAAACGAAACATAAACATATTTCTTTGTTTTTTCCTATAAGTTGTATGATAATATTACTAGTTATTTATTTATTTATTTTATTTTATTTTATTCTGTTCGGGAACCTTACAGCTAACTTAAACAGTGCTCTTAAACAATATACATTTGAAGGCCATTTACAAGTTTCCGCTGGTAAACACACATGAAACAAAAAAGACAACAAAAAAAAAGTTATAGTTGAGTTTTCCTTTTACAGAGCAATGTCTTCTCTTGATTGTGAACTAGTCTACATAAGCTTAGGTCTGATACTGAGCTTGACACTACAGGGTTGGTCCAAACCTTTTTTTTTCAGTTCATACCAAAAGGAGAGGTTTGGACCTAGTTTGAGTTTGGTCTTAAACTCAAGCTCACTCTTAAGTTGGTGTGTAGTTAATAAGTTAAGATTAACAGGTACCTCTGAGCTTTAGGTTTGCCATCAATCTTGAATCCCACCAAATGAGTGTTGTGTAAGTTTTTGCAAGCAGCCATCATATCACCAATGTGATTCAGAGTACTGCTAGTGGTCTCTTTCATCTCTTCAATGGTGTCTGCAGCATGAATCAGGTCTCTATATCTCTCACTGAAATTGTTTGTTGGTTTCGTGTTAATGCAAACTTAAGTACTTTGCACCTACTAGGTGTTACTGTTCCTTTCAAATGATAAATATATTTAGGTACTTATGTTAGGCATTTCCTATGCACGATTTAAATAAAAGTAAGCACAAAACTAATTGCATCGCCTGTTCTAAGTAGCAGACTATAAAAAGCTACTTTTGATGAAATAGAAGCAAGTTAAGGGGTAACAAAACTAAGTATGTGATGATAATCTCGGTTTACATTTATTGATGTTTATAATTTTACACAGACAATTTTAGACAGACTTACCCGACCATAGCCCGCAATTCCTCCCTTTTCCTTTCAATTTCATATTGCAATTTCTTTTGTACTTGGTCTATATCACTAATGTAATGGGCTTGAAACAATTGATCAGGAACTATCTCCAATAGGTTAGGTTGAGACATTTTTGTTTGATTCACGCTTTATTTCATTAACTTAGAAATGAATGCACTTATGCACATAGCGACAGTACTAGGCCCTTCCTGCAAAATCATAAGTATTTAGCACTGTTTTTCTAGAATGTAAACAAATCAAGGGTTATTTTGATTGCCAATGCCAACACAACACATCGGCTCATCGGCTGTCAAAATAAGTATGAGTATTAGGGTGCGTTCCGAATTGGTAATATAATTGATTTAATCGATTTTAGCGCGCTTAAACCCGTACCGAATTAGCGTGTTTTCGATTACGATGTCCCATGAATCGTCATAGATAACGTCATGACATGCACCCTCTTGCGATAACGCCTAACATGCCTTGATAAAATATCACATCTGTCAAAAATGACGTTGTGTGTGTGTGTATGAGGATGAGGATGTGTCAGTGTGTTTTTTATTTTGGCCGCCTTCCGAATTGGCTAATATCGCTCACAGCACTCAAATCGTCTCACATGCGTTCCTTATTGGGTATCACGATTATGACACCTGAGAGCTGTCAACAATTCGGAACACTCGTGAGTGCGCTCACAGTGCTTACTCGGTGTCAAAAAGATATATTACAGCAGTATTTCTTCATAAAAACATCACACGTTTCTTTCTTTTCTTTGTTTAGGTGGTGACTGTCAGCCAGAAGCACAATTTCGAAAATGCCACGTTATTAAAAAGATATGATGCAGCTCAAAACAAAACACACACTGACACATCCTCATCCTCACACACACACACACTGTCATTTTTGAGAGCGCTCACAGTGATATTAGTACGAGGCATGGTCGGCGTTATCGCAAGATGGCGCATGTCATGACGTCGTTCGTTATCGCGCTCACGCCAATTCGGTATGGCTTTAAGCACGCTCAAATCGATTACATCGATTATTTCCCCAATTCGGAACGCACCCTTTGAGTTGTATCATATCTTTAAATTAAACTAACGTGGCATTTTCAAAATTGTGCTTCTGGCTGACAGTCGCCACCTAACCAAAGGAGAAGAAATGTGGTGTTTAAACAAAGAAATACTGCTGTAATATCGTTTTGACATTCGAATAAGCACTGTGAGCGCGTTGACGAGCGTTCCGAATTGTTGACAGTTCTCAGCTGTCGTAATCGTAATATCTAATACGAAACGCATGTGAGACGATTTGAGCGCTGTGAGCGATTTTAGCCAATTCGGAATGCGGCGTTGTTATCTTCTGTCACTTCTTCATCACTTGCTTGTCAAACCATTTTGACATGAAAAGAGCCGTTCTGAAATTGTAAACGTCGATAAAAATCTTACCAAGTACTACGTGGTTTTTAGGGTTCCGTACCCAAAGTTTATAAACGGGACCCTATTACTAAGACTCCACTGTCCGTCTGTCTGTCTATCACCAGGCTGTATCTCATGAACCGTGATAGCTAGACAGTTGAAATTTTCACTGAATGTGTATTTCTGTTGCCGCTATATCAACAAATACTAAAAACAGAATAAAATAAATATTTATGGGGGCTCCCATACAACAAATGTGATTTTTTTGAAGTTATTTTATAGGTAGTGTTAAATATTGTATGCTGGTACGGGACCCTTCGTGTGCGAGTCCAACTCGCACTTGGCCGCTTTTTTTTACCCGTGGTCTTACCCGTATTCGGTACCAATGCAGATTATGCGGTTTAAAATAAGATTCTTTATTTAGCTAGCTTACCTATCTAACTAACCTAGCCTTTGACCCAATCACTCAACCATTATATTAGAGTCGGCATCCAGTCATATTGCTAGATGCAACTCCAGTTGTTATTGTGTGGTAGGTAAACATTGCTTGTTGGTATTGTGCAGCCATTTCGTCCAACCAGCTTCTATGTGGCCTGCCGCGGCCGCGACTATCGCAATCGGTTGTGTCAGGGCTCAACAACATGGCGATTATTTCGACCCACTGCTCAGTGGCTTGTTGTAGTTTGTTAAAATAGTTTTTGGATAGATAAATTAGACAAGAGGAATAAGATAAGAAATAAAACTAGCAAGTTTTATCGAAATAATAAATATAATCAAAGTACATAATACGATTCAATTTTGCAGTAAAATAATAATATATGTTTGTAGTCAATCCGGTGTCGCATACTCAGTATGCTTAGATGTTATTGAAGAAATAATATCACAATTTGCAGATCATTACCATAATGAAATTCATAATTATTTAAAGATTCGATTTGTATAAACTTTAAGTACAATAAAATATACTTTGATATAAAAAATTCAGTCAGATAGAAAACAAACTTCTTAGCACATTATTGCAAGAATTTAAATGGAAATAAATTTTCGTTATATTTTCCTATAAAATAGTCTGAACTCTGAATTTTTAACAAATATTTCCCAATTTCCCAGTCCGCTTTCACAGAAAAACTACATTTAACTTTAGCAGATACATGATAAAAAAATACTTCCGAATACCGCTCATATATCCCACCACTTCTTAGAATTGTCAACAATTTATTAAAGAAACTTCATTTGTTTTGATAATTAAAAACTTGTTCACCTAAAATTGTAAAGCACGATTTTCTACTCAATATGAAATGTTTGAACAGGCACTATATTTTTTATTTATACACAAACACTCCATTTTGAAGCCAATGTAGGGGCCTTCAGTATTTGTACATTGCTTGTACTCAAGACGAGTTAGCGCCCTTCACTACGATACATTAGGAACATGAGTGGGGCCGACATTGGCCCCCGCATAGAGACAAAATGCAAAGCCAACGTGTGCGTATTTTGACGCTTCATTATCAAATTAATAATAAGGACGAAAATTGACAATACTATACGCATAATGATCAAATCGTCTTACTACTCAGATTTATCAGTCTAAAAGAACTTAAAAATCAGAATAATAAAATAAATACTCGTAATAAATGGACCATTCACGAAACAAGATTCAACTTGGAAAATTAATAAAAATGATTTTCTTATTTCATTATAAAAATATATAATAACACTAAAAATATCCATGTTTAACGGTGCAACATTGATCTATTTGTTACATTAAAATTACACTTAATTCAACCACCTTTAGTTGGCTGCACACATTGTTATCTACTATAACACAATAAAATGCTTGGAAGTCTTATTATTGCTGAATTTAATACTAATTAATAACTTTGCAACACTAAATTATAATACAAGAAATTTTTGAGATCGTCATGGCTGTCCTGGGCCAAATTAGATTTGTTATCATCGAAAAATTAGTCTTTCTAAATGCCTGAATATTTTGATAACCTAGATTACTTTGTGTAATTCGAAGGTTCGAACACATAATCGAAATAAAACTGTTTAGAAAAGATAAGGACATATTGAAAGTTAAAAATACTTGGTATATTTTCTTAAACATTCCAATAAAAGGGAAACTATACATAATTTATTGCGGGGCATCTAATCATATAGCCATGTGTTATAAACAGGAACATTTATTTAGCAAGGAACTCACGACAACAGTCTGATTGATATGAAACCGTCACTACTGGACAGGTTATATTGTCCAGATCGTCACAGGCACAACACCTGGGCACCCTGCCCAAAGGTCACTACTCTAACCTAACATTATAAAGAGAGACTGTGAGTTTGTTTTGAAGCCTTATTATATTTTGACTAAGAAGCTTGCAGCCAAAGAAGTCATACAATATCTTACTAAAGAAAACAAAATGTCCTAGACGTCCTCTCACACTGCTGTCAATATTTCTCCTTCTAAATTAAGCTCTAAGAAAGTTGTTCACAAGAGATTGAGAGAACCTTCTTTGACTTTCAGTTTAGTACATACTGTTCTGTTCATTGCTGAGGATCGTATCCTGCGATAACAGGCCTACTTTGTCTATAAACCTCTTGATAATGGCTATCTTTCCCCATATTAGCCACTTATCCCGCCGACATAAGTCGGAAAATAATTTTAATTTCTCCTTAATAAAAACAGTATCAACGTATACAGCCAACTAAACCTCGATATAAAACCGCTCTCTTCGCACTGGACCTCGATCAACGTTCATTTATTGCCTATGACTTATGAGATTACTGACACTGACACTTCAGTACATCACTTCGTAGACAGTCGCCTTCTTGTCACCAGAACCCGTCACTATGAACTTATCGTCCGCTGATATATCACAACTGAGCACCGATGACGACTCCTTGGACTGCAAATAAAAATAATTTTTTATCAATGTACAGTCTCAGCATAAACTCTAGAAATTATGAGTAGCTTTATCTCAGAAGTTGAATGCCAGATGGTGTGGAAAATGGAGTCTTTACACATATTGGAGAATCTCGCAATATAAATAACTTTTTGGGTAAAAATTATCAGTCAATAGAGCTGTTCTGTTATGCACCCACTAATTTATACCGAATGAACCAGAATGGTGTGCATCAAACTGAATCACTTTCTTCATGGGACCAACATCGTAATCATGAAAAATTTCTTCAGTTTGGTGGTCTGTATACTTGATATCCTGTATACAATCTTAGGTAAACGTTTCAACATTCGGCATATTTTTAGGTGATATTATTAAGTCAAGATTTAGCTCAAAAAAATACAGCAGCTCTTGTCAAAATTCAAATTATTTTATTTCACTTGGGTATTTATAAAATGTCAAAAGCTGGGTGCACGGTTGCAATTGATTGTTTCATTGTTTCCTATGGAGAAGAGCTGGCAAGAAACTCCACGGTTACTCTTTTTCTGCCGTGTTGTTGGTTTATCAACAGGATTCAGAGTCTATTTGTTGTACAAAATAATCAACCAACCTCTAAAATTATTAATTACATACCTGAAATATACTAGCTCCATAAGGCGTGCGCCACGCATTAAGTAGGTTATCTTTCCCCGTAGACACGAACCACTTGCCGGCGGCCGCGAACTTAAGGGATAGTACACACGACTCGTGCAATAGTAGCTGATAGCGGTCCGGCTTGCCCGCGTGGAGAACTTCTACGTGGGAGTTCTCCATGCCTACTGCTAGCCACGAACCTATAAGAGAGAAGAAAGATATTTACGTTAGTGGAATTTATTTTAGCGGGTCGGTCATCAGGAACGCCAAATATGATTTGAAGGAGCGATTTCGTTGGGTTGCTTCTAAAAGATTTGCCAGGATTTTATTTGTATTTATTTACGAAATCCAATAAAATATATGCACAATACATGACATAAATTATGGGCTACATCAGAGGGGCAATTCTCGTAATCTTAAGAACGTTCACAGTCTGATCTCAGTATCAATCTGTCAAAAATACTTCTAATTTCTTTTTTGAACGTTTTAAATTACGAGAATTGGCCTTCTGGTTAGAAGTAGGCGTACTCATACATACCTACCACAGAATGCACTTTAAAATTACTCTGACGTCTGAGTTTGTTTCGATCTAGAGTAGTCGTAAAGAAACACCAACCTTAATTTATTTTTGATAGTGTTTTTAACCCTATACCAAAATTAATATAGTTTTTCTGATATGTAATAGAGGTATAAGGAAGACATGTTCGCCGACCCCAAATAAATTGGTTTATAGGCAAGACAATCAAGTTGAGTTTACAATGTTTAAAAGAGAGAGTATAGATGATTTTTAGATAAGGGAAAATTTAACATTTTCTGGCATCGTCGTAAAAGGTGATATTGTAACCGTCGCAGATTCATCGTGAGGCGATATTCTCGCGTGGTCGAATTCATTATTACTAGGGTCGCCACGTTGACCACGTGGTTTGGTAGACTGATGAAGTAGGAGCTTAAGCAGTGGTATACCCAAAAACGTTCCCAGTCCTAATGCTATCGTCTTTTCAACATACAGGTTTGCTATTTAGGAGATAGTGTAATGTGACTGACCAGTAGGACAGTATCCGAGCGAGAAGATCTGGCTGGAGAAGTCGTGCTGGTGCAGTTGCCTGCCCTCGCGCAAGTCCCACGAGCGCACCGTGTTGTCGAGCCCGCCCGTCCACAGCCGCGTGCCGTCGCCGCTGATGTCTATGCACGACGCGCCGTCCGTGTGACCTGGACATACACATCATTTTAGGAGTTTATGGGAGCGCTGATACCAAAAATGGGAAAAAAAATCAAAATGGTTGATGACGGTAAAAAAAACATTTTCAAGATTTTCAGAGGTGCTAAACAAGTCAGTATATGGACCACTGCCTTATCTTTCTAAAACGGTAATCCTTCATATTTTCATTCTAATATTTTACCGATTTTACCGAACAAAATTGAATTTAGGTAAATGCTTTACACATACCTTGGAATTGTCTAACTAATGTTTGGTTCTGGAGATCCCATACCGCTATGTTGCCGTCTGAACAACAGCTGAAGCACACCTGTTGAATAATATGTATTTTTAAAGAAAACATTTTAATGAGCACGTTTGACATTTCTAGATAAGAATAATGAAGACATTATTCTTAAGCATTTCAGTCACATTCAAATCAAAATATTTTATTTCACTTAATCCTACACTATGAAACGTCAGAAGATAGGTGCATGCTTCCAATTGGTTGTTACCTAACCTATGGAGAAGAGCCAGCAAGAAATTTCAGAATCAGAATCAGAAATATTTATTTGCCAACAATGTAGGTACAGGTTTGAGATGGTACATAATACAATGGTTCCGCTACATTCTACCTTACGGCGTGCAAAAACATTAGGTAACATTTCATGGTTATTCTTTGAAAAATATTTGGTTATTACAATGATTTCAAATTAGTGTTAATGTACCTATATGGGAGTACAGTGTAGGCCTAACCACAAGTACCAGTTAGGTACTTTAAAAAAATTAAAAGATCAACAAATCGAACATCTATGAGTCTCTACGGCTTACAACATTCTCATGTTAACAAAATAAAAAATAATCTATATGTAAGTCAAATGAAACCTGATTAAACCAACCATAACCATATTATCATAGTTTTTCGTACCTTGGAGTCTGGACTGATAGCGAGCGCGTAGCACGCCGGCGCGGAGGACGTGAGCTCAGCGCGCATGCGCGGCGTGGGCGACGCGAGGTCCCAGATGGACAGGTTGGAGGCCTCGCCGCCCACGATCAGCGTGCGCCCGTCCGGGAGCAGCTTCACTGAGCGAATGTAGTTATCTCTTTGCTGGAATCAAACATTTTTAGGTTTAGTTATGCTTGTAAGGTTACATTATTTATATGCACTCGCTTGTTATCCTTGTGTCTGAAAGGCTTGCAAAAATTAGGAGAAAGATCTTACTCTAGAATTATGTCATAATAAATTATTTGCTGTTGTTATTTCAGTCAGTCTATCACAGACTTGAGTTTGATCATCTGTCAGCTAACTTTCTGTTGTCTTTCAGAAACCAGGTGTAAGGCATGCTAACGATTTCGAGGAATAAAACGGTAGGGCATCTTATTTTAGGCAGTCCTGCGTTTTCCGACACAAACTCAAACTCAATCTCAAAGCATTTATTTCAATTAAACCATTTACAGGCACTTTTGAATTGTCAAGAAGTCGGTCAGTCAAAAAATATGAAGCACACATTGTGCATTTCTTTTTTTTTCAGTTATCTTGAATTTTGAAAAGGTTCACTTCTTGTTGTTCGTGCTCAATAAAATCTGGGCGAACAACATCACACCAAACAATTTGGAGAAAAATAAAAACGTAAGTATAAACTCACCAAACAATCAAGCTGCGACAACGGTTCCAACGCAGCCGGCGACCCCGGGTTGCTAATATCCCATAACTTAACACACCCTTTCCCCCCTGTATACGCATGTCTCGAGCTCCCAGACAGTGACAACGCCACTGCACAGACTACTTCGCCGTGAGGCAGCGCGGCCACGGCCCGGGCCCCGCGCGGGACCCCGGCCCCGCCCAGTGCGTCCGCCGGGAAGCCCACGGGCTGGAGGGGCCCACCGCACGAGTGGTACGAGTAGGCCCTGTCGGTTGGAACATGTTGTAGTTGACTGATGAAAAAAAAGTTAAATTTTATTATCGAGGCCAATGTCTGTTTGGCAGATTAGCATTATATTTGAATTCAGAATCTACTTAATAAAAATCTTTTCAATCATTTATTCACTGACAGTCAATACACAGCCTAAACCTAGCTAAATTTGCACAAGTGTTCTTATTATAGCGAAAGTCAGCACAAAGGAAGGACTTTTGAAAATTCACTGGTCAATGATGTTTAAATAGTGGAACAAAGTTTGTATGAACGTTCGTTATTTTTGCCCATGAGAAATCCTATCGAGCACAACGTTTGTCTAAAAATAATAATCAAGTTTTTGAACAACAAATTCTATTTCATACAAGACAAAGTTTAAATTCCACTGCTACCAAAATGTTATTACAAATGGTCACACTAAGATCAACTTAGAATACATGCTTAAGTAGATAGGTAAGTGGCACTGGAATGTACATTATCTGAAGTTACGAATTCGAGATTAGATTTGCAGTAAAAAAAAAACATTTTTCTAAATATGTAAGCATTCCTACAGAATCATAATATTTATAGAATCATTCATCTTACAATTCTACTAACACCTTACAATTACACTGAAATGATAGTTTAGAGCAATTGAAATCGGATAATATTTTTGTGTTCACCAAAAATATAATGGTACATCTATGTATGCATTTCTAAAATATTGATCTTAAACCCGTTTAATTGTTTTACTATAATTAAACTACTCGGCCAACAAAATATGTTACATCAAACAAATTCCAAATTAACACCAAGATATAACACTTTTTTATTGTAGTGCGCTGCAAATATTCTATTGTAACAATAACTATTTTATTCTTCCCCGAAAAATACTGATCGTGCACCAAATATTCCTGAATGTTACACAAAATATTTAGTATGCATCCTAGTACCGTATACCCATTTAAAACGGTTTTGTACAACTTTTATGTTACCGAAATAATTATAATTGAAGAACAAATAATGCATTTCGTAAAACATTACTTCTAAGACTTATATTTATTTTACTGAAAATGGTTTTGGCGCGCTTGCGACGCGCATATGCCTGCCTATTGCTCTCTGTTGTGCGACGGAGACGGCGCGCGGCGGCGTGGCGATGGCGGGCGGGCGGGGCGGTTCGTTGAGTGAGATAGAGATATTGCAGGATCATAGGAGAAAGCGAGACGTTAGATACACGTGCGACGTTACCGGCATGCTTCTAGTGTTTGTTTACTATTATCCTGTGCGCGGCGAAGAGATTCTGATTTATTGTTTTAAATGTGGGATCTTTTGTTTTAATTAAGGAATACTTAGTACTTATTAAACAAATAGTTTTTGTTGTTGTTGAATATATCAAATATTTTAGTATGGAACGAGAACAATTACTACTTGATATAGAAAATCAAGATGATATTCCCGTGTATTGTTCGGAAAGTGAATCTGAAACGGAAGAACCATCTATTAAAAAGAAGAGGAGTGTAGGTAAAACCTGGGTATTGGTATCAAGATACGAAAATGTTCAAGAAGCAGAAAAAGCAGTATATGATGAGAAAGTATGGTCATTGAGGAAGACTTGCAGAACAGAAGAAGGTATAAAAAAGTACTACCGCTGTAACCAAGTCAAAGCTCGTGGCCCTCAGTGTGCATCACAACTATATTTACTTTTTGAAGCCACTTCTGATGCTGTTATTATTTATCGCTTAGACGCTGATCATGATCACGAGAGTATTAGTAGTCAAAGAAAATATGGTATTTGTCAAGATACAAAAGAAGAAATAAACAAGTTATTCTCTTTGCATTTAAAACCGAAGGCTATATTACACCGTTTAAGTCAGACACCGGGTATCACAGTACCTACGATAAAGCAACTGAACAACTACTTGTCCGATCGCCGCCGCGCAGTTTACGGACCTTCTGTTATCAGTCTGGGGGAACTGGAGAAATGGCTAATTGATCATTCTGCGATACCTGAAGATGAAAATGAACCGTATGTTATCTTCTACTACGTATATGAGTGTGAGTCTCCCGTTTTTCGTTTTGGTGTCAGTACAAAGTCTTTGCTAAAATTGACAACAGTGGCAACCAACATACACGCAGACGCTACGTATAAGATTGTGTGGCAAGGATTCCCCGTGTTAGTGGTGGGAACTACTGATAAAACCAAAAAATTTTATCCTTTTTGTTTGGCCATTTCTAGCTCAGAACGCAAAGAAGATTTTAAAATGTTATTTGACCAGCTTAAACATAGCGCTGACACTCTGTATTCGCATGTAATGCAGCCGAAGGTTTTAATTTGTGATGCAGCCAAGAGTATTCAAAATGCGTTTACGGAAGTATTTGGAGTTGAGACTACAGTCAGAATGTGCTGGGCTCACGCTAAAAAGAATATTCAGAAACAAGTAGTTAAACTAGTAGACAAACGACTGCAGAAAGATCTTCTACAAGGCATCGACATTTTACATTCTGTCACAGCACCGGGCGTGTTCAACACCGCTTTAGCAGCTTTTTTGAACAAATATAAAAGTCAAAAGGCTTTTATTACATACTTCAAGGAAGAATGGGTAATACAAAACCCGAATTGGTACCTAGGCGCTTCGGACGGATCTCCATCTACGAATAATGCACTCGAGGCTTTCAATAGGAGCATAAAAGATAGCCACACCCTTAGAGAACGAATTCCACTGTCCCGGTTTCGTGCTGTTACTCTTGACATGGTCAAGCAGTGGTCCGAAAATTATAAAGTGGACTCGTTTTCAAGCACACCTTTGATAGAACTATCTGATTGGACATCAGCATACCAATGGGCGAAATTGAACAAAAAAGTGAAAACCATATCAACAACAGCGATACAAAAATCTTATCTAGTCGAAGCTTCAGCAACCAATAATGTTCCAAACGGGCAAAATTGGGAGACATTCGATGAATTCCAGAAATTTGCCTTTACTCACTGGACAGTGGTCTTGCCTTCCCAAAATAGTGACTGGGTAAATGGTCAATGTAACTGCCCCGAGTTTTTTAAAAATTATAAATGTAAACATGTTACTGGACTTGCGATCAGGCTGAAATACATAACACCTCCAGTAGAAGCCAAAAACATAGCCATCGGGCAAAAACGAAAACGTGGGCGTCCTACAAAGGCAAAGTGCGCTTTATTGGTGCAATAATTTAAAGAAGTACTGCAGAGATTGAGTGGACTGATAATGTGAACATTGTAGGAGTAAAGACTTTGTTTAACATTTTGAATTATTATGGTTCGTACTGATTAGTGTTAAAAAAACATTTTTAGTAAGCATTACATTTTATAATGTGTTCATTTTTTATTAATAAAGCTACATTGGGCATTAATTGGTGTTTGATTCAAATACATTTTGCAGTGCATTATCTGAAGTAAAACTAAAAAAATAAATGCTTGTTTTTAAAATTAGGTGTATTACTATTTTTACAAATTTGCAACAGTTGTTAAATAGATGCTCGTTATGACATATTTTAATGAACATATTTTTGTGCACATTCAGTATATTTGGTGGAACACAGGCAAAATTAGGTAAATGAAATGGGAATAAATTGAAGTACTTTTAAATACCATCCATTGAAATCGAACTAAAAATATAATTAACATTACATCACGCCGAAGGGTTAGGCAGATGTTAAGTGGCACTCACATTTCGACAGTTATGTTTAAGCCCCATGTAATAGGATGCTAGCTCATTGTTGTCAACCGGCCAGAGATTCAGATTCCGGGCTGGTATTAGGAAAACTCCTAACAGAAATACCCAATAACACTTTTCCCGACCTGGGAATCAAACCCAACCTAGGTTGGATTCCCAGGTCACCAATCCGCATATTTTTCCCCCAACTTGTTCTATATGCGTTCGTGTGTTTTTGTTTATGGATCATTCATACATAAACTTACTCCTTCCCATGAGGGTAGGCAGAAAGTACAGTACGCCACCTGCTATGATCAGACAGACCTGGTCAGACACGCACGCCGGTTACGAGTACTACGCATCTGCTCTTTCTGAAGAACATCACTAATATTATCACTATATTGTCTTTCTAGGACGTCTCGGCGTCTCCACTTACATCTGCCTTTTAAATACCGTTATGTTAGTCGCCTTTCAGTCATCCTCTCAATATGACCTAATTATCTCAGCATACTCTTTTAAATATTTGTCACTTCATCTTCCTTCTTTCATAATTAAAAATACTCGATTAAAAATGTACTGACGGCTTAGCGGGCGCGATGCCGTTGGTCCTGTGATGCTGGTCGTAGTGCATGGGGTGCGGCGCGGGCGCGGCGGCGCGGTAGGCGGCGTAGGCGGGGAAGTAGGCGCCGCGCGCGCCCCCCGCGCCCCCCGCGCCCCCGCCGCCCGTGGGCGTGGGCGCGCGGGGCAGCTTGCCGCCCGGGGTGCCCGGCTTCTCCTGACGGAATAACGTTAAGTATTGGAGTATAAAGGGGTTGGACAGTCCGATTAAAGGGAGAAAGAAGGACATTCAATTAGAAGGAAATATTCTTGCAACAAATGAAGTCAAAATTCCGTCGAATTAGCACAGCATCCAAGGTGTTTACGTCCAAAAGCAACTGGCATTGTTTTTTTTTTTTTTTTGTGTTTGTTTAACTAACAAAAATCAACATTTGGAAGTCAACTGACGCAATAACTTCTTGCTAGACACCGACACCGTGAATTTGATGACTGTCAGAGCGGTTTCGCACTACGTCCGATCCGAATCCGAAGTGACCATAGTCCTATTTGTATGACCCGTTGCGCACTAGATCCGAACACTATCCGTCTGAATTTAGAACATTTCCAATTTGGATTGAAGTCGGATTTAGATCGGATCTCTTACTGTGAGACATATTAATTCAGCATTTGAGTTCTGAAACGGGTTATATGACAGACATTGAATAATACACAATGATCTTGTCAAACTTTCAACTGAATGAACTTGGAAGATTAATCAACACTAATATTATAAAGAGGAAAGATTTGTACCTATTTTTGTATGTTTGTAATGAATAGGCTCAAAAAGTACTGGGCCGATTTAAAAAATTCTTTCACCAATAGAATGCTACATTCTTCCAATTTGACATAGGCTACATTTCATTTTGAAAAAAATTAGGGATCCTTGGTAAAATTTGAACAATGTAACCGAATGTGTAGAAAAATGAGTCTTAAAATGTCTTTCGTCGAATGCGCTGCCGAAACTATTAGCGATAGAACAAAATAATGTACAACAATATTGAAGAACATCATAATGTCTACAAAAAACTCCGCGGTAGCATATGTCCAACTATTGTAGTTATGTCACTACAACACCTTTTTTTATTTTAAACATTAATGAAAATGCTAACCAAATTCAAACCATGCTATGTATGTGTTTATATTAATCCTTATCCAAATAAATTATTTTATGGTCAAGACCATTTAACTACATATAAAATAGTTTTTAAATTATTTAAATTGGACTTTCCATTCAAAAGATATTACGAATTAAAAAATTCAAACAGTAAACAAAACCGCCATAGCGCCGTGGCCGTTGTTTGCGATCTGTTGCATTTGCAGTCTGAAAAGCGCGCCAGGCATCGCGGCGGGCGGGGTGGAGGGGGTGTGGGATTTTTTTTAATATATAATTAATAAATAATATTTTTTTAATAAATAAAAATATTTTTGAAAAAAAGTGTTTTATATCCAAATTTCCAAAAATAAATATTTGTCTACCCCGTGCGAAGCCGGGACGGGCTGCTAGTTAATAATAAACTTAACCTGACAATAAATATATTCCTGAAAGAACTAGCTCTAAGAAATAGTGAAAAAGATCCGAAAGTAACCAACTCACGTCTTTGGAACTCTTGGGTGTGGAGCGACTGGAGGAGGAGCCAGATCTGGAAGGAGGTCGCGGACCGTTCTCTGTCCGCTCGCCGCTGTCCGTGCGCACGCTGGGTGACCCTCGCTCCTCCTACAATAATGGAATTGTAGCATGTAATATTGCACACTGCTACAAGGATCGTTTGGCGCTCCAATGACGTTGACAGGGAGGCGTTGGTGGTAAACATTTGTGCAATTGATTTTTTAAAAGTCTCTTGAAATGTATTAAAAAATCAATTTGGCGGCATTAGTTCCGATTTTGGCCACCTATCAAAATAACCTTGTAGTGCTATATTGTAATAAATTTTTATCTTGATCACTAATTCTATTGTTTTATACACTAGGTGAGATTTTAGCAAAGTTATGTTATTCTTTACATGTAATAAATAAGTTGTTGGAACAAATCATATAAAAACTTGGTGATCCCTGTTAAATCTTATGTCATAGGCAAGCACTGCAAATGCATCTAAACAAACATGCAATTTTATTTGCTTTAAATGAGTGAAGATCGTCGCTTTTATTGAACAAAAACTTTTTTATAGTTGATTGTCTATGGGAGTCCAGATGAAAAACTGTTCTGTAAACTAATTAGCATTTCTATAGACAAGCTCTGCATAGAATGTAAGCCATAATCTAAACATGAATATACACTAGAGCATTTTCTCGAGCATTTCCATGTAATGTAAAATTCTTACGAATGGTACAATACAGTACAGGCAAGAGCTCGAGTTTCCAAAAGCATTTCCATGTAATGTAACGTTTCTGTAAATGCTCGACGCTGCGTTCGACATAATGCTCACTGCGAGTGAGCATTTACCTGTAACATTTGTCTACGTTACGTTCATTGTTGAAATGTCGGACATACAGGTACCGCTCGTACCTTTGCTCGATAAAATGTAACACCAATACGCTCGTTGGTTTTTAAAATCAGGTTGTAACAAAACATCGATAGTCGTGCGCGAAGTACGGTTCAATAAAATTTTAAAAAGGAGAATGCCCGATGTACTGTTACAAGTAAATGCTCTAGGCTATACTCACCTTTACAAACGTGCACTTTTATTAAAATAATATTAAAATATAATAATCAATTAGACACAATGCACTGAAAACGAAAACAGGAAAAACATCTCAAAATCATACAATTCTCAGCCTTGAAATCCTTTGCACACTACAGAATACACAATCGTTACCATCTTACCTCATTCGCCACATCAACAACAAGATCTTGGTCACTTTTTTCAGCGTCGCTGTCCTAGAAATTTAATTAAACCATTAATAAAGGCATTGATAACAGTATTTCTTAAGGAATCAGCAATAATATTAATTGACAAGTATTGTTACAGCAGCCATCGTTATCAGCAACATATTTATAAAGCATCTGTATAAACAAGCAGTTGGAACAGACGGTTTTTGCTAAGCTGAGATCATTTGTATTAATTTTAAAACAATATTATGATTATGAATAAACTTGTATTAGACCTCCCCCTTAAAAAAAAACCTTAGGATTATTAATTTAGCAAAACAATGAAAATCACGTTTTAGAGGTGACGCAAGAGTGGGATTTTTGTTGAGATCATTTGAAAAATTGGGCGGAGAGTAAACTCCGAAATAGAAGGTGCATTATTTTGTACAAGCACTGTTTTGTTACTGCTTCTCTATCTGGATTCCTGATGAAACCTGGGGAACTTGGGGATATGTCAACACGAGCTTTTTAATTTTTTAGTCCTTGCAGTGTCTTGCCTTGGGGGCAAGAAAAACGAGACTCCTCACGATACGAGACATCTCAGGAAAATATTAGTAGACCCCCATTACACCAAATTCATTCTAATATTCATGTGACCTTATGAATAAAATTATTCTTATTCATATAGTAATATCTCCCGCACTGAAGGCTATTCTCCGTTGAGATTGGCTTGACTTCATTTATTTATTTAATTTATAATTTCGAAAGCAACTCTGTCAGTATGTTACCTATTCACGCCTTAATCACTGAACGGATTTCGATAATACTTGGCAAGGAGATAGATGGCATCAAGGGGAAGGACATAGGATAATTTTTGTCCTAGTAGCACGTTCCCTTGGGATAATTTCCGACATCCACGCGGGCAAAAGCTAGTAATATTATAATTGCGAAAGTAGCTCTGTCTGTTACCTTTTCACTTTTGGTTGAACTGATTTTGATGAAAGTTGGCGTACGGATAGACTATGATCTGGGTCGGCACACAGGATACTTTTATCCCAGTAGTAAGTTCCCGTAGGATAATTTTCGTCCTCTATGATCCTAGAGCTAGTATCAACTGAGCAACAACCGCCTAAATCAAACACAAGGAGAGAAAAAATAACACAAAAAGCAACATTAATGTTTTGGAAGCCGACACATACACTACATAGACTCACATGGCCGAGTACCTTCTCCTCCTTCCGTCGCTTCGCGTCGAGAGCTTCAGGTTCTACCGGCGAACGCGGCCGGTACTTCTGTTCACGCTCGTGAGGGGATACTGAGCGCCTTTGCTTTATTAGGAGCAGAAATCATTAATTTATTTATTTTAGCAAACACAATAACATACAAAGACATATCATCATCATCATCTGCCTAGCATTTTCCCAACTATGTTGGGGTCGGCTTCCAGTCTAACCGGATGCAGCTGAATACCAGTATTTTACATGGAGCGACTGCCTATCTGACCTCCACAACCCAGTTACTGGGTAATACGATACCCCTTGGTAAGACTGGTTGTTACTTTCGGGCTTCTGACTACCCGTAACGACTGTCAAAGATCCACAAATGACAGCCGGGACCAACGGCTATACAAAGACATATATATCATAGAAAAACATTTTTTTTTTTAATGTGGGCTTTTTTGTGACTACTCAACATTAAGCTACGCTGCGATGTGGTGTGTTATATTTACCTAGTACCTCATAGACTAAAATGAGGAAACAAAACATGATGGTCTTCGCTTTGTGTGGCTACGCTTTGAATGCAACATAACAGGCATTACTCGGACCTCACCATGTGCCTTCAAGACCTTGCTCGCACTTAGCATTTGCACACATGCATGCCGCACCGTGCAGACTTGGACAGCACACCAAGTTGATTTTAGGAAAAACATAGCAAGAGACAGTTAGCTTCACTAAGCACAGCATAGCGTAGCATAACGTAATATTGATTAGTCACTTAGGGCCAGCGCACTTAGGGCCTTTTACGGATTTATGGCCGCGTGTCCGGCCCGTACGCGCGCCGCGCGCAATCTGTCGCTTCGTACATTGTATACTTTCCCTGTCGTACATGACATGCTACAGGCACGCGGGACGCAGGGAGTTGCATCACACGCGCGTAGCTCACGCATGCGGGTGAGGCTCGCACGCGGGCGCAAACCCACGTGACAAGAAAAAAAGGCCAACAAAAATGATAAATCAAGATAATAAGTGATATGACCTACCTGTTGTAGTCCCCTAGAGCCGAGTCGCTCATCGTCTCTCGGCGGAGGCTGGCCGGGTAGCAGTGGGGGAGGCGCTGGCCCGCCCGGCAGGACGGGCGGCTTTATATCTGCAGGCGGAGGGAGCTCCACCTGATGGAAAATATATAAGAATATAATAAGAAGTAGTAAGTGTAAAATCAATGGCCTTATAACTGGCACCAGACATAGCTTTAACAATTTAACACCTTGTTTGAAGACTATAAGATGTGATGGCAAAGTGCAAAGTGTGTTCTTGCCACACACCGCGCATGTATGGCTCCAGAATAACGATCATCGCGGAGACAACATTCCACAAGTAAAACATGTGCCAAGTCAAGTTACCTGATTTATTTAACATTGTTGCAGCATGTCTGCCGATCTAGCTGTAGATCTAGATCAGACGAAATTGTAACAATTGAAATATTAAAATAGGGCTCACCTTATGCGCCGGCGGCGGCAGGTGCGGCGGGGGCGGGGGCCCGGCGCCGGGCGCGAACAGCAGCCCGCCCGCGCCCAGCAGGGCCCCGCCCCCCACGCCGTGCGACAGGCCTGCACTTGCATGGATTTGCTGCTACAAAAAACATTTATATTGTAAGAAGTAAGGGTATTCTGCGGAGTATTAGTAAGGTGGGTTGATGTTCAAGATTATTTTTCATGTACCTATGTATGACTGTATGTACAATCATGAGCGCAAGTACCTGACATTTACACAAGATTCAAAAGCGATTTCCTCCTAAAGTATTGGTAGAAATTGTATGTTGTTACGAATATGGCATTTTCGAAACATTCTATTATGAAATAGGCATTTTCTCAAAGATGCAAACGTTATTCCACAAGAAAATAGATTTTGAACGTTGCGTAAGTGTAAGGTATTTTATGCTCGTGACTATATTACCGATTAGTTATGACGTAAAATTATGTGGAGCAGTGTCTAATTAATAGATTTGGTTGTCAAATCTCATGGAGTGATTTTATTGGCTGTTGAATCAACCAATCATAACAATTAACTTGAGATTTCACATTAGATTTGCTGATAAGGGTTAGAATAGGGACCAATGAAGGTTTCAGAAATCGGTGGGGATTTATGATAAGTACCCGCATGTCGTGGTTGCTGATAGTTTGATTTATTTATGGTGGGATCAATGGTATGATTCAAATGTACGTTTATGTTTATCCCAGACTGTTATTAAACTGATTGAAGTCAATAGTTCCAAGTGCTTAGTATCAACAACAATTAGACCCCAAGATATTATCATGCAGATCCTTAATACGAAAGTATGCTATTAAAGGACAGACATGACGCTTCTCCCATTCACCATCTGGTCCACGTCCAAGATGTGATGGTGATAACTTTATTTTATATGAATTGGACTCAAAGTCCAGCTTAATTTGTATGGTTTATTAATCATTCATTCATAATTTCTTACCTCACCACACCTTAGCTAAAGTGAGTTAGAATTCCCTACTTTGTACGATCTGTACACAACATACATTTTCTAATTCTACGTCCATTGTGCTATGAACACAAATGGCTGTGAAATAATAACAATATAAATACAGAGTAATAAAATTGATGTGTTAACACAAAGATGAAGCAAGAATCTATTAGAACACACTATTTATACTTTTGTTTTAGACACAGAAAGTATATTTCCAATTAATATTACAAGCGTGCGCATGAAATTAATTAAAATCTCAGCAAAAACTACTAATAAAATAATGAATGCTAGCTAATTGATTAATTTATTACAAAGTAATTACACTTAAATATGCTAATTTTCATTTGAAAACTCTTTCAATGGTATAACTTTATATTCAAAGTTTAGGTATGAGAATTATAAATAGATACATTAACATAGCCATATAACACAATGTTACAATTTTCGCTTATATACTTTGTTACCAGCATGTTGAACACAGATTGATTCGATCATGTTGATAGCAAAACAACTAAACAAACTGATTTACTAGCAACGATGCGTAAATCTCATTCGTCATAATAATGAGAAATTAAAAAAACAAATGTAAGTATAATATAAATATGGCGTACACATCATAAAGCACTAATCATTGCATGTTGGATGCAACATCTACGCGCGACTTGTGTGCTTGCATACAATGAAAACGTGAAGTTAGGAGGTGTGATTATAAAACATTGAAGTCCAATTAGTTTTTCCAATTACTGTGACATAACTTATGTTAAACGTCCGCTTGTGATTATGTTAGCTTGTGCATTCTCTTGATTGGTACTGCTTTATTGCGATTAATTTTTGCATTTGATGGCATTAAGCAATCAAGGTGTATGACGACTAAGATAATTATGATTTATAGTTGTATGTTGAGCTGTTTGAAGCCATGATTGTTAGAATATTCTTAACTATTAAGAACATTTTGTACCTATGAAGAATTATGAAAAGCCAGCCCCATTTTTGAAAATATGAGATAGATGATATCCCCAATTTCGCAGACCACGTAAATCGACCATGATGTAAAATAAAACAACAAGGCTAAATTGTTTCACTGAAACATTTGAAGAGATATCTGCTGGCCCTTTTAGAATAAACTTTCACCTGAACGACTGAGCATTTCAGACACAGTGAAAATGATTAAATTATGAAAAATATTAATATCCACTCTATTCCTCAGAATTCCTTATAAAAATTTTGGATGTATTTTTATAGGCTCGTAGTATACTTAATGAATACTACAGTACAAATTCATAATGAGATGAGAATGCAGAAGCTAACATGGGAAATTTTGTGATTTGAAAAGAAATCAAAGTGGCAACATAAAATAATGCAAAATGTTAATCACAACATATATCAATGTACCAAGCACTGTATATCTTGACTTACAAGCAGTTGCTGCAGCCCCTGCTGTTGTTGTTGCTGCGGACAACATTAACAATATATATGCTGTTGTTAATAACCTACTCTCACTAACGTAACTGCCTTGTGGATGTATCACTATGCTTCTTCGTTACTTAGTAGAATGTTCATTAAATGTACGGGATAGGCTATCAAAATGGTACAGTACAGTACACTTACGCCCGAATACTGAAACGCCACTCAAATTTTTAAGAGCTGCTTAAACGTTTGAGCAGCTCCTAAACTGTAATTTCGTATACCCAAACGTCTTTTTTGAGTATCTCTTAAATATAAGTGCATCTTAAAATAAGTAATGCTTAAACACCACTCAGTTCAAAAGTCGTATACAGGAACGCTACTCAACGTTATTTAGCTGTCAAATCAACTGTCAAACTGATTTGAGCAGGCCTTAGATCTGAGAGTGGTCGCGAGGTCCCTCAAATCAAGTAAAATCTATTGAAACTTTTGAAGTAGTGATAAAAATGTCTCTATCGTCCTTGTCTTCACTTTCGGATCATGAAAGGCCAACTGTGAGGCGCAGAAATAAAGAAAAGTTGAACGCTTTTGAAAAGTACGACGACAGGGAGTTTGTTTCACGGTTCCGCATCTCGAAAGAAACTGTGTTATATTTGGACTCTGTATTCGGTAGCAGTATTAAACCCTTGACCAAAAGAAACCGAGCCATACAGCCAGTGGACCAAATACTTATAGCTCTCCGGTACTATGCGACAGGCAGCTACCAACGCGTAATAGGGGATATTTTTGAGGTTGAGCAGCCCACGGTGCATCGAATAGTGCATAAAGTAACAGCCAAAATAGCCAGCTTGAAGTCAAGGTTCATAAATATGCCAACACCAGAAGAATTTCCAGTTGTAGCAAATGAGTTCTTTGCAATAGCAGGATTTCCAAGAGTTGTGGGAGCTGTGGACTGCACTCATATTAAAATCAATTCTCCAGGTATGTACTTACCAACTCCACTGTTAATCATGTGCCCAAAAATGTCTGATTAATGATAATATGTATTACACAGTAACAACAAATACAACAATTAATAAGTCTTGTGTTAGATTGGCAATTCTAAACTTATTTGTAGAATTGTTTCTACAAAAATATGTTAGTAGGTAGGTAGGTACTATAGTAAAGTTTATTGTCTCAAAATCTAACTAGAATTTATTTTTAGGTGGTGCCCAATCTGAAGTTTATCGGAACAGGAAAGGCTATTTTTCTTTAAATGTGCAAATGGTGTGTGATGCAAGTCTGCGCATAAGGAATGTTATTGCAAGATGGCCAGGTTCTGTACATGACAGTACCATCTTCAATGATTCACCACTATGTGCTCAATTAGAGCGTGGGGACTTCGGGACAGGTATTATTCTTGGGGACAGTGGATATCCATGTCGGCCTTATCTGCTAACTCCATTACTGCATACAAGGACGGCTGCTGAAGAAGCTTATAACCGATCCCAAATAAGTACCAGGAATCCTGTGGAAAGGCTCTTCGGTGTTCTGAAAAGAAGATTTCCTTGCCTACAAAACGGCATGGGCCTAAATATAAAAAACATTCCACCGGTCATTGTAGCATGTGCAGTGCTGCATAATATTGCCCTGTCGCAATCAGATGAACTTTTGGAGGAGGATATTTTTTTACCCTATGTTGGGGAGGAACTCACAGAACAACAACCTATAGGACTTGAGGCAAATCAGAACTTTATTGTAAGGACCAATTTAATAAATACACATTTTTCCACTTAAAAATAGTTAAAAATAGTTATTTCAATTCAATTTAGATCCCAGTTTCTGTAGTCTCAATTTCCAAAATTGCATTTCTATTTTGTATTTATTCATTTCCCTTTTGTTTTTGTTAATGAGGTATTTGGTTTCTAATTTGGCATTTCTTAGTTTTGTACGAAAATATTGCTGTTTCATTGTATGATGTGTAGGTTTCAATCGTCCTGAAAAGTGGTATTTGTACAATATTAATAAAAATTTCATACCATTAGCACAAAGAACAATAATAAGATAATTACCAGCAGAGGATGTTCTTAGATGTTTGTTTTTTTCTTGGGGTTTAATGACCATTGCAGCTGGCTGGTCATCTATTAATTAAAGGAAATGCCTTTAGGTATAGTAAAATATCTAATTAGTTTACCATATAAACAGACTACTACAATAATGAAAATGTTTACCAGCTTTATTTATTGATGTAATAAAGAACAACAATTATTCTAGAAAGGTTAGTAGTGAAATAAAAGTAAACAATCTTGATGTGTCTTTTATGTTTTTTATTTTAAACCTCAGTTTCAAAATAAAATTCAACTAAAAAGCAATTTAAATACAACAATAATGATTACTAATTCAATTGAACCATTAGTGCAGCAGCAGTGGTTTATTTGTTTAATATGTGTTTGTGTAAAAAGTCAAATCAAGATTGTTTACCTTTATTTTACTACCTAAACCTTTCTAGTATAGATAGTTACCAGCAGAGGATGATCTTAGAGGTTTGTTTGAGGTTTGTTCTTGGGATTTGATAACTATTGCTGCTGGCTGGTCATCTATTAAGTAAAAGAAATGCCTTTATAGTAAAATATCTAATTAGTTTACCATATAAACTACTACAATAATGAAAATGTTTACCAGCTATATTTATTGATGTAACTGTACAAGGTTTGCTGTTGTCTGCTATACTCATGTAGGCCATGGTTGTTTCTTGGTGATCTAAAAAAATATCCACTCACCTATAGTACCTATATCTACAATAAATAAAATAGACAAATATTAAAAAAATTAAACTTACCAATGGTCTGGATTATGGCAGATGATGATGAAGATATAACTTCACTATCTGGTTTTGTAAAACTCTCAATGATGACTTCTGGTTCTGTATCACCTATAAATTTAACAAAAACATGATAATTATTATTTTGTGATGTCAAAGTATAAAGATTTTAATATTACACAAACCAAAATATATTGCAGCATCATCATAGTAATTAGGTAATGGTTGAATTTGAGGAGCAGCCATGGCTAAAATCTGTGCATCTTGTTCAGAGAGAACACTTTTATAGGCTCCACCACCAGTGCGGTTGATTTCTTTCTATAAAGTAAAAATTACAATCACAAGATGTTCTTTAAGGTCTATGTTACTTTTCCAGAAATATTTCATTTATATACAAACCTTATCTGTCGATGCCTTCTTTTGTATCTCTTTTGTGGTTTCGTAAAACTGAAGATGCTTAAAAAATATTTAAAGAAATTAGTAAATAAAGAAATTAGTAAATAAAGAAATATGATAAAATAGATATCATAAAAAAATCAAGTCTACATTTGCTTTGGCTATATTCTTTTTAGACCTCTGTTTGAGGTTTTCATAGAGGTGTCGGAGTTGTTGCCATGTCCTGCAGCCGCTCACAGCGACAGCATTATACAGCTGGCACACTCTATCCCAAGCCTCGCGCTTCTTCAAAATTATGTTGGCATTGCTTTCTTTATTTTCAATTATAGTTTGATATCTGAAATATGTAATATATTATTTCCAACATGAAACAGTTTGGAATTAAACTTAGGATCTGTGAAATGTTCAGCTGAGTATGTGTAAAAGTGCATTATCTGGCCGTTTTTATACTTATAGGAATAAAAGTATTTGTACTATTGTTGTTTGAAACATTATTTTTATTTTGTTAATTTTGTATTTTGTGTTTCCCGAACCGACACAGGTCCAAATAAACTTTATTCTTTCTTTTTTTCTTTCTTTTCTTTACATAGTCATAAATCATGTATTTATTCTGACCCTTTCAGATGGTAAGTGGTCACAAGTTTCAGTGGGTAAGTAAGTGCTTGATACAGGCAACGGTTGCCCTGGCCACCCCTGGCTATTTACGAGTATGTTATAGGCATGTACTGTATAGTATACTAAATAACTATTACATGCTCTAGCGGTACAGTACCTCATGCACCAGGCTCTTGCGGTTAAAAAGTATAAAGTACAATAGGTATTTCACTGTTTATGTAGGTACTTACTTCTTTATCAGTTCCAAGAGCATATCTTTCTCAGCAGGTGTATAATTACATCCACGTTTCTTCTTCTCCTCCATCGTGAACCAATTTATACCAATCAAAAAGTACTCTGTGATTTATACCTAATGATATTGTTAAATAATCGCGCGTAAAATGTCAAGTGTGACGTTCCAATCTACGACAATTATCTAAAGATATTTTTTTATCTTATGACGTCTTCTTTTGATATTTATGTAAATGAATACATAATTTCAATCTTAATTCAAACCAAACTTACATTACGCTGTTATATATCAACTGATTAATAATTATAGCAAATATTTGTTTCAAAGAAGACTGCGTAAAACGAATACGAGACGTAAACGAAATTATTTTGTAACTGAGAACGTGCTGAAAACAATTTTTGAGCAGGATGTTGCCATAATATAAACATTTGAGGACTGCTTGGCTAATCATGGTTTCGAATTGCTTGAGTGGGGTTTGTGTATACCATTTAAATTTGAGGGATGCTTATATTTAAGTAGCTTTTAGATAATTATGAGATTTGAGTGGCGTTTCAGTATTCGGGTGTTAGTATATTATTTTCTACACTGTTTCTCACTCATTAATGGATAGTACAACTGCTCCTAACTTTGAACAGCAATAATGTGTTCCTTAATAAGTAGAATGTTGAGGCATCACCTATGGCCCTTTGATGTTAATTCAGTAAAACAGTAACTAGGTATGACAATCTGCATGACAACTGCTACTGAGCAGTGCAATTATTTTGTAGTAAAAACGCAGGTAACTTCACTAAATGCTAATTGCACTTTTCAGTTTGCTGGCAGCTGATTGCAGGTCATTGCTATAGCTGAATTAGATAGTAGAGGATTTAGTCTGTGGCTTTCTAGAGCCACAAATGTTGTTAAGTTGAATAGTACAACAACTTGATTGCTCCAGGTAGAAGGGAAAAAAATTGGTAAAGTATGGTCTTTTCTTAAGAATTGCATCAAAATATCATTAATATTCATAAGTAAACCAAAATTTTGCCTATTTGCCTATAAAGAAATAACACTGTTGAAATAATTTGCATAGAATATAAAAAAATTATTTAGAAACTAATCCAAAGAATTTATTTAGATTGATACATACATTTTTATGTGTGGATAACAAATTATCCTAGTTTAATAAAAACTAAATAAAATAAATAAGCAAAATAATTAATGGGCTAAATTAATGATATTATTCATAACACTATACAAGCCTTTAAGATGAATAAATATTTTTATAATTAGTTGCAGTTTTTTATTGTTTAGGTAAGTTATCTACTGTGGCATGTAAGGTAGCTTACCCCAATGATGGCATTAAGTTCAGACATGGTGACTTGTTTTGCTCTTTCCACTGCAGATGCCACCTGTTGCTGATGCTCCTGTGCTAGGAACGGGAGCACCTGCCCTATAATAGCGCTTAGTCTCTTTGCTATTTCCGTCTGCAAAAAAAAATGTGTATTAGAATACAGTTTAAGTTTTTTATTGTAAGTATGTATAGGTAACTATTTACACTAGGTAATAAATTAAAAGACTAACTATAAAAATAAATACAAAACAAAAGGACACTTAGGTGTTGAAGTTACCAGAGAAAGAAAGAGTCAAAGAATTAGCATTGCCATTTAAAGTGGCAATGTTGCCAGTCTTCTGGGCACATTTCCAGATGACAGCAATGCCGACAAGAACTTCAACATCTAAGTGTCCTTTTGTTTATATTTTTGGATTTGAGATTGTTATTTACCTGTTTATGCATCTCCACATTGAGACCATAAGACATTTCATAATACTGTAAGAGAAATATTAATAATTATTTTCATTATTTTTTACATGAGTTAGAGAACTGGTAGATTGCTCGCGAGCCTATTGTTAAACTCAACCTAGCTGAGGTACCTCAAGGGTCACATCTAAAGTGTCTGATAACATTCAAGACTAATGTCCCTATAATATCATCAAACAGATATAAATATAAACTAATTGGCTTCATTATTGCACAACAATGGGCAAATAATTATCAGCATTATTAGTTACTATTTTAATCTTAATTTTCCTTATAAAAATGACCTACATATTCTTTATTTTAATAACTAAGTTATTGTTTATGGTTAAGAATCTAGATCACACACTAAGTAACAAGCAATAAAAACAATGTATTTTTTAAGATTGTGGGACTAAAATCTTAACACTTATGTGCTAAATAATGTAGCAACCATTTAACATATTGGAATTTTTTTTTATCATGTATTGCAGTTAAACTATGGTTACTCAGTCACCATTAGTTCAAATATCTTTAAATAATCAAGATATCTATAACAACATAGGTTATAACAATAAATTAATACTACTTTACAGTGAAAAAGTTTCTATATTGACTTAATTTCACAACATGTTCAATAATAACTGTTTGAGAATAATTACTAAGCTTAGCCTACATTGTTATCTAGCCCAAACATTCAATATTTGAACAATGATTATCTTAGTTTCTCGCCTATCCTTATTTATTTGTGACTTAACAGTGATATTTGTTCACAAATAAACTTACTTTATCTTCAGCTACATAAAAGTTTAATTACCATAACATAATGCCTCTGCATTTCCGTCTTCTCACTGGCCAGTTTCTCACATTCCAATTTCAAACTGTAAACAATGAATTGTAACTTAATCTCAAGATGAGATAATGAGGATAAAACAGATCAAATTAGAATAGGTTAGCAATGTTATTATGAACTCAACATGTACTTACGTATGGTACTGTGCTTGTAGAAAGTTGAATTCCTCTTTTATACGCTCTAGTGTGTCTGCTATTGTAAATTTGATAGGTCCTGCTGGCGGCTGAGGTCCCTGTACAAACAGTGACAAACAATAATAGGGTCTAAGCAGAATCTACTTCAACAAGCAACTTTGAAAAGTTAAAACTTCTGCTATAACAGAATTAAGTACATGAATTTGAAAGCCAGTGAAAGATAGAAAAACAACACAAACCCTTACCGCGGCCGCCGGGTGCCGCGTAGCTGTTGGATACATCTTAACAAAAATCTACTGCAATATCTCCAGTATACACAATCAAATATAGTTCTCTTTTGATCCGTTTGCTAACACCATCGGCACCATCTCCTATAACACCGTCCACCACTGCTATAACACACCAAACACCGGAGAGCCCGACTTACGCGCTAACGACAATGATATGCACAAACTTTGCCTCGAAACTTTTGAATTATCGGTCATTATATTGACATTTACAACTTTTATGTACAATTATCAATCACCATGCAAATAACGCCGTTAATTGTAATTTATCATGTATTTCAAGAAACAGTCAACAGATTTTCGCAAATTTTTTAACCATAAATCCACGCCGTAATTTTTGTTCGGCTGTCATGTCATCCATCATCATTCATCACAAGAATGGCATTCTCGAAATTGTTAGACATCGTCATATTTGAGTACGTTATTGCTGGTTTGCAAGTCATAGACTTTTTTGGCCCCTTTCATTATATCGAGAATATCAGTTGATGTTTTACGTTCTTTAGGTTGGTAGTTGGATTCGACATCCGTATGACATCCACCCGTACATCCGTAGATGTCCGTCACAGAGTACTTTTTGATAGAGTAGAGCAATCCATATTAAAATGTACTCTGTGAGCAATCCGCTATAGTATAGAGACACTGTACGCTAAACTATACTACGTACTATACTCTACGAAACGACAGTAGTTCTGTGTGCCGATGTGCCGATTCAAAGCGCCCCTCTCGAGGTACTAACTAAAATTGTCACTTTCTTCTTTCAAATAGACGTTGAGTTGTTTTGTTCGTCTCTGATGATTTATGTATAAATCTTCGATCAACATGGTATTGTTGATCGAAGGTATAAATCGTGGAATACGACTATTTTGTGTATTTATTTACGTGATATTTAGAACATTTTTATTATGAAAGTATGCGCATTTTGTAAAACTCGCTATCAAAAAGGCAGCGGAATAACCTTGCACAAGTAAGTGAATTTCATGACTACAAATGTTTCGATGGCTTGTTGTGAGCATTTTTAATATTATTTTATGTTTAGAATAATTTTTTTCATTAATATCTCATCATATTTAGGGCACAGTTTTCACATTTATTGAATACAATCATTTGAGTAGGGTTGTAAATGTTCCATGTCGATAATGAATGTGTCGATAAGTTTCTTCAGACAGTGAATAATTTTAAATTTAAGTACGTGTTTCAAATTGAAATTTACTCTCGTCAGAAATTTCTGCAATTTGATTAGGTAAAACAAATTAGCAAATACTAGTTTCTAATTTCTAAAGATAAATATTATATGTAATGTGTACTTGTTTCCGAAATAAAGACCTAACATCTAACTTGCCATCTACAATGTGTACTGTATACTTTAGTCATTTTTACTTTAATGAAATACTTAATTTCAGATTTCCCACCAACTCAACTAAGCAGATATGGCTGAAAAACATGAAAATTGAAAATTGGAGTCCTGTTTCATTAAACACACTCTTCTCCATACGACCACTATCTTTTGGAAGGGCCGACTAGAATCAGTTCTATTTTAATTTGAAATAAATGATCAGATTTTTCACTTTGTTATTTTTTGTTTTTTTTTTTCATTAATATGCACGGTATCCAAATACCCAATAATGAAAATGGAATCCCTCTTCTTTCCGCTGGTAATCACTACATGGTAAGGTAATGTTACACGGTTCACTTTTGGCATTCAACTTGAGTGAATTGGATTGAATTTGCATGGACGCTGTTTGTTGAATGGTTAACTTTTTTGTTTACATGGTTCAATTCTTCCAAATTAAACACCAAAAGTAACTATTATAAGTAATGGCTATTAAATAAATGTAATGCAATATAGCTCACGAAGAATACAACTGCCATTTGATTTACTAGGATAGAGCGAAATGGCAACATAGCATCTCAATAGTTTTTAGTTCACTTTGCGAACTAATGTCACCCCAGTTTAGCTTGTAGTGTAGTTGAGCCAGGAGATATTAGTTCAACCATAGTAGTTTTTAGGCTAAGTTTCAAGCCTATCCTCATATTTAAAGCTCGCTGATCTGACCGTCATGCACTTTACTAAGACACTATGCACTAGTTTATAGCTTGCGATCTGGCCACGCCCTAATGTTAACTACAAATTCATTACCTACCTTTACCCTTACCTAACCTTTGTTATACTGAAAATTCATTATTCTATTATTTTAAAATTATGCATAAATATAACTGGGAGTGATTCGATATTTTTTTCTTAAGTAATAAATTATTCTCCGTGGTTATAACGATCGATAAAGTTTATACTATTTTTTTATCGAAGGATATGTCCCATCTCTAATATTAGTTCCTCATCCTCGGTACCTCACGTTATCAGCGCCAAAATGGCGAAAATCAAATGTAAATTATTATGCTCTTTGAATCAAATTTACGGCTACACTCTTGATAACTCGTAGAAAAAGTTGCATCCTCCATTTGTATTGACTGCTCAAAAATATTTTACCAAAGATACAACCGAGTTAAAAAAAAAAGAAAACGCTAATACCAGTTTAATAAATTATTATTGAGTAATCTTTGCCATCAATAATTTTGTCCATTATAATATTCCCCTGTTTCTCTTAATCGGTGAGTAATCGCTAACCGTACAACGCTTATAATACCCCGAGGTATTTCGGAAAGCTCTTGGAGAGAAGCTTAAAGATTGTTTTGGACCACTATAAACGTGTCACTCTGTAAACAGACGACTTTTGGAAGAAGTGTGCTAAAAAGACTCGTGTTCCGATCTCGGTCACCCATTTTAAAAGTAAAGTGTGACATTATTTTGTTTGTCTTTGGTTATTTTTTAAATGGTAGAAATTTTGACACTAATTTGTGATTGTGGCAGAATTGGCAGATCGTCGTCGCGCTGCAGCTGTTTGTTGAGCCTGAGTTTGCAGTGTCGAAGTGTTTTGAAATAAACTGACTGGTTGCTTTGTTTTATCGTGATACAGTGTATTTTCAATGATTATATTCAGAAGAAAGTGCTGTTCCTGAAGTGATATTCTGTTTTTGTGAGGTTTTTTTTACGAAGCAAAGAGAACCATCATGGATTTCAAAACAGTCGTTTTCAACGCTGCACGAGATGGAAATCTTACGCGACTGAAAGTAAGTATTTTATAATTATATTTACCGGGTATCATAACTAGTCAAAAGACATTAAGGAATATTATATTCTTAGCTGGTGTACTATAGTTGGTGGATTATCAGCTTTTTCTGCATATAACTGTAGAAATAACAGTTACCTGCTCAGGTCCACGTTTATATTTTCCAATTCGTTGCAGCGTGATTACAGATGGAATAGCAGGACAATCATGACATTAGCTATTTACGTGATATTCGTAATTTTATCCTATCATCGTTACGTATTAGGATTAAAAATATCTACGTAATAGGTGCTGTCGTAATGTAGGATGTAGGTAGCGAAATTTTCGAGTCACTATTTTCGGAATGCTCAATTTGTACGACAAACGGTTGAAGCCCCTAAAATGACATTGACATGAAACTGATATCTTGAAATCTCCATTTAGCAATAAATTAATTAGTAAAGTTATGTACTTAGAGGGGTAATTTTAATGATATCCGTTTATATATGTAAGCAATATGATAAAGTTGCCTATAAAGTATGTGTAATTTGCTAAACATACATTATGTGAAGTGATTTAACAATTTGTGTTGCTTTGTGAGCTGCTAGGTAATAGGTAATAGGTAATACGGGCTGTTGTCCGCAACTCCACGTCAATGCGCGTATTTTGCGTGCGGGTGGGAATTTTGATTATTCGATCCACCCCAGCTCCTCAAGGAAGGCCAGCAACGCCTTGATGTTACTGACCGCCTCACGTAGGGTACCTGGGTTACCGAAGTACTTTGCCCTGTACGTGGCGACCACCGGGCAGTTTAGAAGCACGTGTGCCGCTGTCTCGTCGTCCTCCATGCAGGCTCTGCACAGCGGACTGTCTGTTACTCCTATGACAAAGAGGTGTTTATTAAATGACCCATGGCCGGTTAAAGCTGCAGTAACTATACGCAGCTTTTGTTTAGTTAGACGGAGAACCTGTTTAGTGAGGCGGCCGTCCAATGTGGGAAGTGCTTCCCTAGCCTGCCTACACTCGCTTTGGTCCGTCCAAAGTTTACAATGTTGGTCTCTGGTGCGTTTCCTTACCAGAGTGCGTATATACCCGAACGGGAGTGGGGCGATGGGCTCAGGTCCCACTGGTGTCATGCTAGCCCCCCTTCTAGCAAGCTCGTCGGCTGCGTCGTTACCCAGCGAACCGCTGTGTCCTTTGATCCATTGAATGGTTATTTTATTGAGGTTACCGACCTGGTTGAGGCGCTGGTGACACTCGTGTATTAGCCCAGAGTCAACTGTATAACTGTTCAGCGCTTGCAGAACCGCCATGCTGTCTGAGAGTATGCGGATCGAGTGGTCCATTACTTTCCTGGCCATAATAGCTGCAGCGGCTAGTGAAATGCCCATGCATTCGGCCTGGAACACTGTGTTATGGGCCCCCAAAGGTGTGGCAATATGTATGTTGAGGTCCTCCGAGAAGATTCCAGCACCTGTGCCACTACCTGTTTTAGATCCATCCGTGAAGATGCGCAGTTCTGCAGGGCTCAGCCCTTCACAACGGCTGTCCTCGTGAAGCTGGATCTTGTATTTTTTATCAAAGATAAATTGTTTGGGTACCCGGTCGTTTATGGCTTTCGTAATGGGATATTCCTTGTGGAGTCCCTCAAGCACCGTAGTGTGTGGTGTGTCACTCTTACCCCAGAGATTTAGTGTGTTAAGACGTACTGCCGCCATCGTCGCCTCCTGCTGTATGAACAGGTGAAGTGGTGGGATTCCCAGGATGGCTTCAACTGCTGCAGTCGGAGTAGTCCTCATGCAGCCCGTAGTCGCCATGCAGGCTAGTCTTTGCATGTGTTGTAGTTTGTTGATGGCTGTAACTAGCTTGGTACGGGGCCACCAGACCACAGCCCCGTAGGTGATCATGGGGCGGATCACTGCAGTGTACAGCCAGAGTATAATTTTAGGGGATAGGCCCCACTTCTTACCTATCATTCTCCTGCACTGCCAAAAGGTTATGCAGGCCCTGTTCAGTATGTTGTCCAGATGACTCCTCCAGTTTAACTTACTGTCTAGTGTGACCCCGAGGTACTTGACTTCGTTGGCCAACTGGAGTTCAGTATCGAACAGTTTAGGTAGGCGAAAAGGCCCTAAAACTCGTTTATGGGTAAACATGACTAGTTCAGTTTTAGTGGGGTTCACTGAAAGGTCAAAATCCCTGCACCATCTCTCTACGATACGTAGCGCTTGTTGAGTAAGGTTGCATACTGTACCCGTTACCTTCCCCGAGACCAGGATTGCGAGGTCGTCTGCATAACCTACTGTGTAAAAGCGGTTGGCGTTGAGTTTGGTGATGAGGTCATTGATTACCAGATTCCATAGAAGGGGAGACAGGACCCCCCCCTGAGGGCAGCCTCTGGCTATCATGGCCAGCTGCTGCTCACCTTCAAGGCGAACCACTCGTTTACTTAGCATGTTTGTGATCCAGTCCGTTAGTACTTGTTCTACTCCATGTCTAGAGAGGGCACTGCTGATACTGGAAAAGTTGGTTTTGTCGAAAGCTCCTTCGATGTCTATAAAAGTGCCCAGACAGGTGCCTTTCTGTTGAATCGCTCCCTCTATCTGGCTGACTACCAGATGAAGGGCAGATTCAGTCGACTTACCTGAGCTGTATGCGTGTTGGTTACAATGTAGCGGTAAAGTCTTTAGAGCGCCATCCCTCAGTTCCCTGTCGCACAGCCTTTCCAGAGTTTTTAAAAGAAAAGAGGTCAGGCTGATTGGTCGATGGGATCTGGCGTTTGTATAGTCTCCCTTACCTGGCTTGGGGATGAATATTACTTTCACTTCCCTCCATCCTTTAGGAACGTATCTGAAGGCCAGGCACGCTCTCAATAACGGCACCAGTTTTATGGCGACAGAGGTGCCACCCCACTGCAGTAGGGCGGGGAACACTCCATCAGGGCCGGCTGCCTTAAAAGGGTGGAAGCTGTGGATGGACCATTGGAGTTTGTCCAGCGTGATCACCCTGCTAGCGTAGTGCCAATCGTTCTCAGATGGAGTCTGAATTGCATCCTGCCAGTCAATTGCCTGTGCGAAAATGCATCCCGGGAAGTGAGTTTCAATAAGGACGTGTCTCGTTTCTTCTGGCGAGGATGTAAGTGTGTTGTCAGGTTTCCGGAGGGTAGCTGGTCCAGGTATATGTCGTTGCGCTAGTACTTTCCTTACCCTGTTGGCTTGCTGGCAAGATTCAACACTACCACAGAATTTGCGCCATCCTGTGGTACTCCTGAACCTGATGCATTTTTTGTAGCTGGATTTGGCTGCGTAATAGTTATCCCAGTCCTCATCCGCACAAGTATTCATGGCTCTATTCAGAGCTTTCCTTACCTTACCGCGCTTCCGCTCCAGCTCAGCGCCCCACCAGGGTTGTTTGCCCGGTGTGCTACGCGAGGTGGTCTCTGGGCAGGCAGTTTGGTAGCTGTCTATCATTGACTTAGTAAGATGACTTACTTGTACTTCAATCTGTGTCGTATCCGCAAAAGTTGTCGGATCGTTTGATACCGTCAGCTGTGTTAAAAGACTGCGTGTATAGGTGGCCCGATCCGTGTTGCGCGGATTACGCCTTGGTTGTGTTGCTGGAACACAAACCTGGATGTCGAAGCGGATCCACCTGTGATCAGAGCAGGAGGCCTCCTTGGAGACATGCCACCCAGTGATTGCTTCCGCCACTCCCTCCGTAGCCAGAGTGAGGTCTATGATTGTGCGGCTGCGCCTGGTTACGAACGTTGGTTCGGAACCGGTGTTTAGTAGGGTTAGGTTAGTCGAGAATAAGTAGTCAACCAAGGCCTTACCCCTCTCGTTTTGCGTGTCCATACCCCACAGTTGATGGTGGGCATTGGCATCGGCCCCGACGACAACGTCAAACCCGCTCCTCTCGCAATGGCGCACAAGGCGGGTGAGGTCGTGCGGAGGCGGCGCCTCTGCCTCGGGCATGTAAACCGAGGCGAGGACGATCACCATCTCCATGGCGTCTTCACGCTGTATTAGCAGCTTAGCTGCAGAGACATCTCTGCAACAGAAATCCGTTAATAGCTGTGTTTTGAGGTTGCCTGTGATATAGATGCACGCTCTGGGATGATCGTGCTCTGTGGTGACCAGGAGCTTACCACCAAGATTGGAGAGTCCTTGTATGCGGCCTGTCCTTATCCACGGCTCCTGGATCAAGGCGATGGCCGTGTGTTGAACCTCCAGCCACTTTCGAAGCTGAGCCGTTGCGGTCTGACTGTGATGGAGGTTTGCCTGGAGGATTTTACAATCCGACGAAGGGTACGCCATCGCTGGCCAACCCCTCCTCGTCCCCCCCCAGTTTGAGCCCGGCAAATAGGTCGCCCTCGTCGAAACCGTCCCCTCCCTGGCCCGAAGCCGGAGACAGGATCATGTCGTCCAGCTCCGCGTCAGATGATGGGGCGGCACCCACGGTGGCGGCAGCAGGGGCGGCCGTCCCTGCCAGAGCAGGTTCAGTCGCAGATGCCTCCGGGTTGTCTATAATGGGAGATGACTCCCCCACTGGTGTCTGCGGCTGGTTTGGCACCTCGCCGATGGTTCCCGTGGCGGGGTCCCATCCCTGAGGGGCGTCGGTGAACCTGCCGTTCCGACCCTGGAACCTCACGTACACCGCTCCCAATCCAATTGAGAGACGGCGTTCGGCCCTCATCAGGATCGGAATCTGGTCCTCAGGGACGCCCACCACCACAAACCATTGTGTGGCCTGTTTGTCGGCAAAAAGAAGCACCCACCTCTTAATGTCGACCCAGGGGTTCTGGTAGCTGAGAGCACGCCCGATGTTGGTCGACTCTCCATATACCCCCTGTTCGTCTGGGACCACGATGCCACATCGTGTGAGTTTTTTAATTTCCGACTGACTCTTGACTACCAACGAAATGTTAGTAGGGAGAGATAGGTCGGAGACTGTCTTCCTTAGCCAGGCTAAGGTGTGGTCGTTACCGCACCACAGTTTCACGACGCCCCCGGCGACCAGCGGCTTGGCGTTGAATGTCGGCCCCGGAGTGTCTTGTTTGGGGGAGCAGGCCTCGAGGATGATCTGCCTCTGGATGGCAGCGAGTACCTGGTCCGATACTTCCTTGCTGAGGATTCCCGTTCGGTCGCAAGTGATCGCGACGTCCAGGGTTGCACTGGCAGCTTGGGCGTAGCTTCTATGAGGGACCCGTTTGGATTGCTCAAGACGCGGCCGCTTATGCTCTCCCCGAGGTGTTGAAGTCTCGTTGAGAACTCGCTTGGCCGCGGCCTGATCCTTCCAATCGGGTCGCTGTGTGTCAGAGTTACCAGCCTCTTTCTCCGGAACGCCGGTTGGCGGTTCGCTGGGCGGAGGTCGGCTAGTGCCAGCCCCCAACTGCGATCGCTTACCGGCGGCGAAGTTCAGCTGGCCGCTAGTCAGTTTGGCCGACCTGGCGGCGGTGGCCTGTTTATGAGGGCTGCCTTTACCTAGCAGCCTGCGTTTTTGACGTCGCTCCTTCCTCGTCACTCTTTCCCTCTGCTTGCCCTGTAATGGGGAAGCTGGTGGACCTGAAGGGTCTGTGCGGGGGCAACGGGCTTGTTGAGTGCCTTTACCCTTGCCCTTGCGTTTCTGCACTTGCCAGGAACGTGAAAAAGTGTCCTCTGTGCATTCGGCCGTCTCCGTTTGACCGGTGACGGCCGCCTGATGGGAGATGGGTTGATGAGTTAAGGGAGAAGGAGGGTGTTTATCAGGGAGCCCGGCGCCGGTGTTACCCGACTCCGGGATCTGTGTAGTGAGGGTCGGACCGGCAGTGGTATTAATCGTCGCCTTGGTCTTCGCCTCAGTTTTAGAAGGGTCGGTACTGGTCCCAGTCAGCGCCGACGTCCTTTGTTTGTTTTGGGACTTTTTGTTTTTGGTCTTGGCTGCGGTTTTCGCCACAACCGGACCTGCACCCGCGCTGGTACCCGCAGCATTAGCCGCAGAGCCACCAGGGGCGAGGGAAGTGCAAGCACCTCCCTTGGGAGTATCATTGGCTTTCGCCTCCTCTCCGGTTTTTATATGTTTAACTGGCCTTAATTTATCCATGTTAAAGTTATTTAAATATTCATCTCTCTGGCTTCCCACCCTCCATGGAGCCCGCACCTGGGAACGTCTCGCTACAAAAAAGCTTGAACGTTAGGACTACCAGAGAGATATAGGTGCGCAAGGCTGGTTTACAGTGCGACATCGGGTGCTTGATCGGGTTGGCGTGGAAGGTTCAAAGGGCCAAACCCCCTACGAACTGATCAACCCTCACTTACACCGTCAGCATGACCTTTACCTACCGCTTTGGCCGTCCAAGAACGACCTCAGCGGACCCCACGCACCTCGCCTGTGGCCCTCTGACGGGACACCATGGCCATTTCCCTACCCCTGGCTAATGGGTAGGGCCACCGTTTCGCTTGAAATCCAGACCAAAGGGGGCGTGTTGCCTTACGGGCACATTACAGCCAGAGCCGCTCGGCTCAACCCCCCAGGACTCCTTCATCCCTGCTTACGGCGCTCAACTGCGCAGGTCCTAGCGCAGGTGACTGCTTACTCTTACCCGCCATCAGCTGATTTTAGTGATGGGCGAGCCCGCCACCACCCAGTCACAGGGGGTCACGGTTAGGAGTGGAGTTTGGGACGGTGGAGGTGGAAGGAGTGAGGATGTGGATAGGATGGAGTGTGGAAGGATTGTGAGATTTGGGATAGGAGGCTGAAAGACGGGAACTAGTGGGGTAAAGGGACCTGGGCTGAGGATGCACTGGCGCCTGGTGGTTTTTGTTACGTCTGTTTCATAAGGAATCAGACCAAGAAACGGGGTGGCAACCTCGGGAAGGTACATCCGCCAGACTTGTCTTGAGGATCTACACGACCGTAGCGCTCTCCCTCAAGACCCCGCCACCCTACCGCCTCTGAAGGAGGCGGCAGGGTAGGCCTGCATCTATACTACCAAGCAAAGCAAAGCATGTCGTTGTGCAACCGCAAAAGCATAAATACAGACCCTCCCCTTGTGAGCTGCTAGCAAAAATGTTTATTCTCATACTTGGTTTTGGAAGTATTATGGACCACTATGAGCTGGAACTATTGTCGTATGACAACTACATTCAAATGCACTGTTACACTGGCTACCATGTACTTAGTACAAGTGATTATATCAAACCAAGTTGTGCGCTTTTAAGGCATTTGGTTCTTTTAAGTCATTTTCCTACTATTTTATTCAGACAACATCAATAATGTTTTCCATGATCTCTAGTTTTGTACATAATGCTTACAATTTTAAACAAAGTATATTATTTGCAAAGATCCTCCAAGCCTTCAAGCATTTGTAATACAATTACACCCAGGGAAGCATTTCCTAACTAAATAATTTTTTTTTTTTTCTTTTTTTTGGAAGGGTCATACAAAGCCCAATCTAGAAACCATACAACTGAATTATAAAATATTGAGAAAAAAAAGAAACAGTATTATTGAAACCTACTTTCCTGCAATGTGTTGTTCTTAAAATCTGGCAGGTTGCCATTTCACATATTTTTCCATACTTGTTTCCCTACTTGCAATAATAGAAAGTATCCATGCTATGCATATGTTGCAATGTTTATTAATGAAATGAAATTGTTTATTCTGTAAATGGCAGAATCGCTTCAAAAATCTAATAAAAAACTAGATGTAGTTGACATTTTCTTTTATGACTACTAAAGAGATGAAATGGTGAAACAAACTTGACTCATTATCCATGTTAAAATCCATATTTCTCTTCAGAATAAGAACTTTCAATGTTTTGGAGTATGCCATACTTTTAATGAATAAATGATATTGTCTGTATTATGATTTTGTGTGTAACAAATGGATGTTTTCTGACCATATTTCATGTTTCTGCCATTACACCCTTTAGGACCACATAATACGCTTCTAGCTAGGAAATAACACTTAACAGCCGCACAGGTCGGTCGATCAGGTTTAGCTACGCTTGCCGCGGTTGGTCCGTGGATGGGTGACCATATTCACATACCAAGACCCCTCTGTGCTTAGAAAAGCACGTGAAGCCGTTGGTCCCGACTGTCATTCGTGGATCTTTGACAGTACCAAGGGGTATCGTATTACCCAGTAAGTGGGTTGTGGAGATCAGATAGGTAGTCGCTCCATGTAAAATACTGGTATTCAGCTGCATCCGGTTAGACTGGAAGCCGACCCTGATGTAGTTGGGAAAAGATTAGGTAGATGATGAGCCTTCTTCTGGCTGTGCTGCATTTTTTTTCTACTGTACCAGCATGAAGATAGTGAAAATAGCTTGTGCATGTCATAGTTAAAATATCTGCCAGTTAGTAGTGGGACTGTCTGTGCTAGGTATACCAAACATCGGTCAGTTGGTCGTCTTAGGGGCGGAGTTTCATTAAAGTATTGGTTCTCATTGTGGTGGAGGACAAGGTGTTGTGGTACTGCCTGGGAGAGGTCTATCTCCAGCTGTGGACTGCGAAAGGCTGAGTTGATGATGATGAATTTGTAGAGGTCATTTTTAATGCACCCAACTGCATTCACTGACAGTAATGCAAGGCGCACTCTCGGCTTTCCCCTATGAGCTAGAATAATTAGATAAATATTTTATGTCAAGTTTCCCCGTATAATAACAGCAAGGCAATCTCTTTTATTGTCTCTTGTGTTATCTCACAATGTCAATCCCACGGTGAATGTTCTTTACAATGTTCCACTACAGTTTTTATGCTGAAATGTTAAATAAGGAGTTTTGTTGAATAAGGTGACATACCCAATGATTTCGAGGAGCACGTGGTTAAATAATAACACCCGCACGGGCCGATCGAAGGTTAAGCTACGCTTGCCGCGGTTGGTCCGTGGATGGGTGACCATATTCACATACCAAGACCTCTCCGTGCCTCGGAAGCACGTTAAGCCGCTGGTCCCGGCTGTCATTTGTTTATCTTTAACAGTCGTGGTATGTACTCGTCGTGGTGGTCGTGGTATGGTATTTTACTCAGTCACTGGGTTGTGGAGATCAAATAGTCAGTCGCTCCATGTAAAATGCGGGTATTCACCTGCATCAGGTTAGACTAGAACCCGACCCCAACATCATTGGGAAAAGGCTAGGCAGATTCTTTGACCCAATGATTTCGTAAGCAGATATAACTTACTTAACTCGTTTTTTGTTGCTATTTAGTTTTTCCAATGATGTAGAAAAAGAATGAACCTGACCACCACCACCACCACCACCAAATCTTATATTAGAGAGCAAACTGAGTTGAATGCCTATACATTTTCGATTCCGAATGAAATTACAAATGAACGATTTTCGGATATTTTCCTGTACCTATTTATGCTGTGAGACCTTGCTTCTTGCCAATTTTCATTATTCTAGGTCAACGGGAATAATTAAAACCTATAAGGTACACCCAAGGATTTAAATTTCAAAACACGCGACATGAATGGCAATTTATGCCAGCTTCTAAGTCAGCGTATTAGAGGCTTGATATTTTTACAGCTCCAAGAAACCGTAGATCTAAGTATTTGATATCAATTTCAACTTGATACGTATTCCTGAGAAAAAGGGACAGACGGATGGACAACGAAGTTATCCTGTATCTAAGGATTTCAATTTTTCCTTTTGAGGTACGAAACCCTAAAAAGCAAAAGCACTTTCATCAAAGTATTATATTACATACTCCTTATTATTATCATAAATCATAATGAAAACAAACTCAATAAATTGGTTTTTTTAACGATAATATAGGCCAATATAATCGCATCGCTTATCTTATGATTTTTTACTTTGAACTATTTTAATGAAGCCTTTTTACAGGATGAAATTGAATACATGCGACAAATCGAAATATAATGACGACGTTATAATGGTCATATTAAGGACAAAGATGATTGAAAATATACAATATGTCGTTTTGCATCCTCGTCAAATTTCAGGAGGCTGTTATGAAAGACATAAATAATCAAATACAATAACGATACCTGCTCAATAATAAATACATACTTGTTTTTTTCGTTATTTAAGTTTGACAGTATTTCAGAATACACCACTTGCAAAGAACAGAATCGCCCCGTAGCGTATGCGGTAGGCAGTGTCGCACGAATATGACGCTGTGTGCGTGCGTGTCGACGACCGGCAGACCCCGCCCACGTAACAGCGGCGCGTGCGGCTAGCAATAGCAAAAATCACCTACATGGCATAAACTGTTGATAATTACTTAGATAATTTTTAAGCTTAATTAGAATTAGTAAAAAATGACTCACTATGCGCCAAGGAAAGGTCAAAAGTCAACGTAGGTAATGCAAAAAACGTAGCCAGGGCTACATCACTTCATGAACTTGCGCGCGATAACTGCCTGTAAGCCCAAGTGGCAGCGAAACGATAATAACTCTAGGGTCGAGCGTCTTAGGCACAGTTTAGCACGTAGCGGTCGCCGACGACATGAAAAATGCTTTTATCGCGATAGGTAAGTATAGGAGATTTTGTAGGGAGTGAGGTATCTGTTACAACTTAAATAATTTGTGACGTAACTATCAGCTGATTAATAAAATGTTAGTTTTGCTTATAAAATGTATTTCATTCCTGCTAATCGGACAGTAAGTAATCCTAAAATTGTAAATTTATCTTAGTTATAAAAACGTGTAGGCATGAAATACGCGCCGTGCGTAGTTTAGATAAGTAGGTAATAATAAAAACCTGTAAGACTAGGTACGTAGTTACCAGCTTTGATTAATAAAGTGTTAGTTTTGCATTACGTATACAATTTATTTTATTTTTGATAAATGGTCAGTAAATAATAAAATTGGGAAATTGTAAATCGTATCCACTCACCCGTCCCGCTTCCCGAGAACTGCAGCGGTTAGGCTTGTCCACGAATATTCCGCGAATTATTTTGTCGGCGCGGGGCGGGTCGCCTGCGCACTTATTACACGACTTTGTTTATTTTTTGTTTTTATTTGAAAGTCATTGTTTTCTGCAATGTATTGTTTAATTATTATCTGTGTATGAAATTGGTTGATTTCAAATTTTCCTTCCTATTTAACGGGCAAAGGACCGTCAAAAATACCTCAGTTAGTGTACCTATGTAATGTACTAAATCTAAAATGGTTTATTACTTTGTAATAAAAATGGAAAGCTAGCTTTTTAAGTGATACATTTGTTTAGGAGCACTGGTTATCAGATATTCTAGACCGGTATTTTAGGCGTAGTTAAAAATTTTAAATCAATTTATTTACACCAATTGATTTAACTAACTACGTATTCACAAATGATTGTATGTACAAATAAATAAATAACCTACGCTAGCCGGAGGTATTGTTCGAAGTGTCCACCTTCACGTTCTAAACACAGTCTAGCACGACGTCGCGTCGCTGGTTTTCTTTTAGCTTTCGCAACACAAACACATTCGTTTTTACAGTGTCGAAAGCACTAAACACTTTTTCCCTCAATTCTGTAACACTAGTTATTTCGTCTGTGTACACTAGTCTTTTAATGCAGGGGCGTTAAGTCCGGAGAATGCGGAGGCCAGGCCACAGGTCCACCGCGGCCAATCCACTGATTGCCGAACCTTTCGGTCAAGTACCTACTCGCGTACTTGACGACCGTAGTGAGGAGGGGCACCGTCCTGCTGGTAAAACAAGTTGCGATGGATTGCCAGGGGAACGTCATCGAGCATCTCCTCGACGCCGCGGTGGTGGCCGATTGGGAAACATTTCCGCGAACATCTGCACAGAACACTCTACTCCACTACCACGCCACTCCACTTATCGCGTATAAACGCACCATCTCCACTAACTCAACATTGGAGTAGTTTTCCGTCATCGTGTCGTATTTAAAACGAAATTAAATGACCGCGAGCCGGGAAATCGCGAAAGACGTGCTCACGACGGCGACATCTATCACACTAGTCGAAATGTGGGCGTGGCCGGGTGGGTTTAGGGATAATAGTAGGGCGCTGGCGGCGGTGAGGGAGCGCGCGCGCAGGGGTAGGCAAAATTATTGTATCGTATTTAAACCACATGAGTTTTTAAGTGTGTGTAAAAGAGCAATTGCAGTGCGGTATCACACGGGTCGCGTTTTAACATGCGTGTCCCACACATGCCGATTTCCGAAAATTAGAAAAACAATAAAAAAATTACCTACTTATTTTATTATTGATTCGTATCGAGAATCATTAGCATAGTTACCTCCTTGAATTTGACGAGGATGCAAAACGACACATTGTATATCAAAAATCTTAGAAAATTTGTTGCGCAGTGATGAGTAACCCTATTTAATTTTCTCGTAATGGTTTCTCAAATTACAATGTTTAAACGAAATATGATCATTGTTCATTCCCTTTATTTTCAATGCAATTCTTTAGTAAATAAAAACATCTGTTTATTTTGCATATACTTACTATACGCTAAGTTTGAATTCAGAATCTAAGAATCATGTCTTAGTATTTTTTTTGGAACTAGAAACTCAATGTTGACGTAACAAAGTTCAAATTCCAATGTAATCAAATTTTGTTTAGGACCTACAAGTTGGACGTCACCACATCTTGATGAAAAACAGTGTTGACCAAGAAAAAAATTATATTTGTATGTCGTGGATTTTTCTTTGCAGGATCGTGCAAAGTCACTGACCTGTATTATACAAGATAGAGGTCAGTGTGCAAAGTCAATAAATTAGCAACAGTGATACCCAAGTAAAAAATAATATTCGTATGGTGGATTTTGCACTGTATTATGCAACGTCAAACGGCATGTGTCATAAAAGCCTTTCCTGCACGAAGTGCGAGTAGGAAAAAATCCCCGCCGAAAATATTTGTGGAAAACGAGCCCAAGTTTGGTACAAAAGAAGTACATGTTTGTCGGATTTACTGATATGGCATCTATGTAAATGGGTTCCAAAGTCTAAAGTTCATTAGGTTCCTCTTTTGTAACTGTTGAAACTTTAGCTTTAAAAACTTCCCAAGTTATAATATGAACTTTAGACTTTACCTCAACTCTATAGAACTTAGCCCCCATTTAGAGCTTTTAACTCTTTTATCGGCGAAGCCGACAATCCCAAACATGTTGATCCGTCACAACCTTTACTCATCCTCACCATAAAAAGAAGGCTAGTCATGAGAACACTATCTGTATGAAATATTGCATGTGCACACCGTTTCGTACTTTTGTCCACAATAAACTCATTACGCATTTAATTTCCGATATTTCTTTTGTATGCTCCAATAATAATATTCCCTTTACGCTGAATTTCGAGTTTCAACTTGATTTAGGGAATAGTACCTACTAAAACCTTATACGGAGTTTGTCAAGAAAAGTGGAAGAAAACGAATTTGGATTCTGAGTTAATCACCGTAAGGTCTAAAATCTCCAGCACGAACTTTCAAATGAACGCTAGTTGGCTATGTTGCAAATTTTCTCCGCAAGAAAATGAACCGAAATGCAGAACAATGGCGCTAGTGGTACTATACCAGTGCAAAAATCTGTCAAATAAAATGTATGTCATCTTGACTTTTCAAATATCAACATTGAATTATTTCAATATTTTTATTTTATAGTTTTGCCTCGGTATTAGTTTAGTTTATCAAGTCTTATTGTTTTTAATAATCGTTTCGGGAGTGGTTTTAGTTATTTTGCCATATTTTCTATTTCACAGTGTCTTTCCGACAAAGTGATAAATTACGAAAATATTGTTTACGTAAATTAAATATATAGCAGCGCAGCCGAAAATTCGAGCGCAGTCCTCTCGTCTCAACAGAACGGGGGCGACTGATTTGTGAAACATATATATGTTTGAAGTTCCCGCAACGTGCGACGGAAGATGATTTCTTCCACGAACTAAGAACGTCGTAAGTGCTATATGCTTATCGTCGTAATAAAACCACAAATAAAAGTAATAAAAAAAAATGCTTCCACAATCTAAGTCGCTTTATATTAATAAATTAATCATCAAATTTTCATTCTAGTAGTCATAAGCATATTAAGTACAAATCGAAAAGTCGTGAAAAATGGAGGTAACTTCGTGATGTTTTTTATTAGAGATTTTTTTTTTATTTTGTCTTTCTGTGCCACAATAAGTTTGGAAATATCATGTAGTTATTCGTGTTATTTTTATTTTATACCTAAGTCTCATCAAATTCATGATAAATCATATTGAAGTTAGGCTATTTTGGTTGATACCTGCTCTTAACAACCCACGGTAGCCTATGCGGGTCTACCGTCTTATAAATTAGGTAGGAGATTACAACTAAACCCTAGTATTGCCAGCCAGCTAATATTTCAGTAAATAGAGCTATGGTCGTGGGGAGTTGGAGATAAAACCAGTACTGTTCCTTTCAAGTAAAAATTAAATATCAATATGAAGGATCAGGTGATGGTGGTGGTGGTGGTGTTGTGGTGATGTGTGTTGTTGTGTGTGTGTGTGTGATGTGTGTTGTGTGTTGATGATGTATCAAAAGGAATGATGAATGTGACACGAAATATTGCAAAAACATTGTTTTATTCCTGATCTTCCTCTACCTGTAGGTATCGCTTAATAATTATCGTATCATTGAATTAAATTAATGTAGGTATATAAAGATGTGGAGAAGGAGATGTCGGGGTGGCTATCGCCTTGGCGCCTAACACGCCGAAACCCGATTCCCAAACAAGGTCGCGGGCGCACAGACTCGAGACTGTCCGCCCACCAAGTGACTCCAGGGAAGACGGTGGCACAGTGGTCACGTGCTGCCGTGCATAGCGAGGCTCAGGGGAGGCCCCTTTACAGTTTCCCCAGGGATGTGCCTTACGGGCGTTGCACGGGGGTTTCCGGAATTGGTCTTTTAAGAGGAACCGGGACCACCTCTATGTGCTGATGGTGATCACCGGTGTGGTTTTAGTGAGGTAAAAATCCCACACTCCCTCCTCGGAGGTCGGGTGCCTTTTGCCCCGACAAAAAAAAGGTACTTTGAAGATGTACAAGTGTTCTCTACAATATTACACTAATTATTTGTTCGTAACTTTACAGACTTCCCAATTCTCAAGTCTGAACTTAGTACTTAGGTACCTACTTACTCTCTAGCTGGTTGAAAGTTCGAATGTTCTCGAGTCTTCAATTAACCATGCACGGTGCAACTGACCAATTAACAATATTAAGAGGTAGTACAACAAAGCTTTTTAATTTTGGCATATTTTGTAAGTGCGATATGATTTTATTGCCAAGGGTTTTCAATCATCTTCCACGCGGCTTCAGTCTTGTCTACCACGGCATGTTACTCCGAAAAACTAAGAACTTCAAATGACTACCTCAAAATTAATGATCTTTTAGAGGGAATGCTGGCAATCAATTTATTATTATTTCAGTCGTGAAATCATGAGTCGGTGTCACTCACAACTTCCTATATTATCTAAACGACGAGGAAGTGAAACCACTTCCTTTGTGCAACGAAAGTATTGGAGATTTTCCACTCTGCACACAGTGCACATTGCATCATTTCGCCAGTAAATATTAAAATAGCTTGCAATAATGTTGTGCTAAAATTATTTTTTACATGATCGTAATTACTGGTTACATTACATCACCAGTCTTACCAAGGGGAATCGTGTTACCCAGTGACTGGGTTATGGAGGTCATATAGACAGTCCCTCCATGTTAGATATTGGTATTCAACTGCATCTGGTAAGACTGGAAGCAGACGCTAAATAAGTTGGGAAAAGGCTAGGAAGGACTAGTTACATTGAGTACATGTACAGTCAACAAACGAGATAAGTATGCAGGATCGTCGGATATATTTATTTGAAGTTTAGTAAGAAACCGGTGGATGTTGTCGACTGTAACTTAATTTCATAAATGAGCTCTTTGTTTTCTATTAATTTAAATTTATTCGAGAACATCCATCGGTTTCTTATTAAACTTCAACTATATCCGACGATCCTGCATACTTATCTCTTTTGTTGACTCTGCATAAGGACGTTTTACGGAACATCCTTGCTGTTGGTATAGTTCGTCTAAATAACTTGTTCGATATAAATATTGTCAAGGTGGACACAATCAACATTGGGACATGTAAGTCATTCGGAATATATTACTGTCGCAACAATGCTCCTAAGGAGAATATGCGCATGTTATTCAAAAAAATATTGCGTCTTTGACTTGATTAGAACCATTGTGAAATGCTACGTTTTATTATAAAACATGAGCACAGCGCTGTCGTCTGCGACTTCGTAATTGCCTTGAACCAGCCGCGCGATATGCTTGTCTACATAACTATGTGCGCTGATTATTCCACTGTCTGATGGACAATAATAATTCTCTATAGGGAAAGTAGATGGCAAAGCGTTGACCCCATTCGAGTTGTGTTTACACACAGGCACCTCTGTGGGCGTACGTACTCAGAATTCATGATCGAACCAAGAAAATTTAGTGTTAGAATATTCCAAAAGTGAATGGCGCAAGAGAAATCACAGATTTGTTTGCTCCCAAGTTTCTATTTTCGGATGATTGAGTAGCTTGAAGCGATGTTACTTTTTTTAGCGGATTGCACGAAGGAGCTCACTCAGAGCTCTATAAAACGTGTATGTAAACTTTCGTTGCTCGTGTGTTATTGTGCTCTGATTTATATCAAGAAAATGTGGCACGGTTATAGAATAGTATCAGCTGTCATGTTGGACATGAACTACTCGCGGATTTTGGATTCGTCGAGTGCCAAACCTCAATCAGCGTGGTAGAACTCGACGATGACTGACGCTCTATTAATAACAGTTCTTACCCCGCTACGGATGTAAATGTGTTGATGTATTTAACACCTAAAAATTGTATAGTTCAAATGCCGAGAAAAGAATCGACTCCAATATCGCGAGAACTAAATACCGCACTGCTTTGAATAAGTCACTCAGACGACCTCATTAACGGAAAGCAATTTCGGTAATGGAGGCACTAAATTTAATCTTGCCTCGTTTAGAAATCATCTAACACAATTTTCAGGCAAATGTTTCATCAAAGAAGCAATTTGATGGTTAATTTTGTTTGACATCCTTGTGCTTAATATTTATACAAAAGTATTCTGAAGGAGCATCGACCTAAGTGGGAGCTGAATGTTTGTCAATATTTACTTTCGGATTGTATGATATTCATGGACGGTTTTCGCTATAAGATTCGTCCATATACGTACTCTTGCAGAATAAAACATGGCTCCACCGCATCTGGTGGCTCATCCCTATTCCCACCACGTGTTCCCTTTACGAGATTTAAAATAAGTATCGCGAACGGATTTAGAGCGTTGCTTACTCATCCCGCATGCGCGAATGCAACTTGCAAACGTCGTGGTTTACTCACAAAGCGACGCGTTAAAATTAAACCACAGTTAGTGGATAATGGTCCAATTGAAACGGCCAAGCGATTAATGGCCCAAGTTATGGAGACCAATTAATCTTGATGAGTTTGGCTCAAGTTCGCAACAATGCAAAGGTTTCATTTCTTTCTTCAAATTCTAAATTCAGGTTAAAAGGTGAGTTATAAATAAATTAAGTAATTATAAAAGTTTAGACTTTCTGGTATGCTCCGAACTAAGACGTAGAGAAACAAAGCACTTTACTCAATGCATAATATTAGAATGCCACCTGCTATGATCCTAACATAATCCTTTTGGCTTCTTCTACGTTCATATGTCTGGTCACCTGGTGATGATTCGCCACTTCTTCTTTGGTCTCTTTTAGGCCTGCTAAGATCTTTAGCATGTTTGAATCGAGATAGACGCTTTAAATACCATAGTAAAAAATCTGTATCAGAAAGAACGGGTACTGTATGAGACTACACAACCTGTTCTCAGATGATGGAGCGCGATACATCGTCTGAAAACATGGTTTGCCGGATGTAAAACATCTGTTTACATGTCAAATATCAAACGTAATTTTCTAAAATGAGAGCATCTTCTGACTAGGTCATTCATTACTTGTGTGCCACCCCCTAAATTATGCTTATTTCGGGAAATTTAGACAATGACAAAATTTACAACAATGATTCAGACTACTCGGTTCCGGGATATACGTTTTATTTTATTCGTGTAAAATATAAATGTTTTAGGCTTAAAATTAGACCACAGGCGTATTCACAGCTTTTCCTCTATTTCGTTTTGTCGTCGGTCATTGCCGGTTCTTTGTGCCGATGTGACTCACTCGATCACTCGCACTCAACCTCCTCTTTACCACGGAAGATGGAATGAGGAAAGACAAAGTTTTTGTTGCCCCTCAATATGTTTCCTAATAGACCTTTGTTGATCTCAAACATTAGAATGTTTTATTGTGTGCACTTTATTTGGCCCACTGCCAAAACAACGCATAAAGACATGGACAGTTCCAAACAATTCCGTCTTAAATCAGTTTATTAGGTTAAACACTGTTCGGGGTATTTATTTATGATAATATAATTCGTTCTGCAAATGTTTACCAATATGTGTTGACGTCGTTCTTTGCGCGATACTAATGTGCTCCTCTTCGAGAAAATACGACGGAAACGCACGTTTCATTATCATTGGTGTTCGCTGCATTGTATTCATCACTTTCTTTAGAATGTAACGGGTATTTTCTCCTATAATTAACCCGTATGCTTTTTCAGTACTGCTTAGAAAAGAATGCTTCGTTCGGTAAGGGTCGAATGACGGAAACGCTGCGTTGGCGCTAGTGCAGGTCTGCAGCCAAGTTTAATTAAAAAAGTACGGCTTTCCGTATCTGGTTACTTGGAAACTGCTGCACTAGCATTGTATTGAACACGTATACTTTAACTCGAAACCATTGTCAGAAAGCTTTCTTGGCCAACAAGAGCCGAGAACGTGACTCACAATTAATGTTCTAAAAAAAAACTGTAGCTGTACCACCTTCAAGAAATCCTCATCCTCTTCCTCAAGTTTTAAAAACGTCTCAATTTGTTTCTTTGAGTCGTATTGTTTGCAGCTTTCCTCTTTATCCAATCTAGTGTTTAGGCAATTGAAATTTTAAATTAACTTCATGCTTAGAATTTCAAATGATGTTTTGATGCGCTGATGACCACTCCTATGAGTGGCCAATTTTGGGTCAGTTGTCTAATCTGAATGATCTAACGCAATATGTACTTACATTCAATTGTTAAAGTAAAAAAGAATCACGAATAGCGAGATCATTTTGTATGTGGCTCTATTAAAATTCCGTTACAAAACCATACCGTTAGTTTTATTCTATGTTGAGCGGTATTGCAGCTTCGTGTTGCAATTTAGCTCTGGGCTGAATTCCGTTAATAATGATGTACTTACTTACATTTGTATTAATATAAAACACTAGTACAATTTCGTTGTAAATTTGTATAATGATATTTATGTTGTTTATCTTAATAGTTTGGCACAGTGTGGTATAATACATAGCTCCTGTAATTTGTTTAATGGTAGTTGCCAAGTATGATGAAAATTCACATTTATTTGTTCATACCCATGATTTTCTTTCAGACCTATTTTCCTACCAACGCTTTGTACAATCCTTCTGATGCAGAAATTTAAATGGGCGGAGAAAATAAATCCATTTGTATTCTTGTCTGCATAAATCTCAGTCGACTGAAATGGCAACACAATTAGTAATCTTCGCGTCGCTGATGCCATTCGTATATTTCACTGCAAGTAGGGTTAGGTAACATTCGTTTAGTTTGGAAATCTATATCACCGTAAGAGATTACGACTTGATGGTGAACTATTGGCTCACTCGTGTTAGCTGATTGGAAAAACACAGCAAAGAAATGATGTTTAAAGTTATCTTGTTTATTGTAATGACTATGTCAGTAATGTCATAGGACTTTTGAACTCAACAATAATGGCTGATTGTGGATCGAAAGTTCTGGAAATTGAAATGTTAGTTGATTCATTGATATGTCGATAAAGTTACCAAATATGCGCTGTTATAGCGTATATTGAATTGAAACATACGTAGAACAGAATATTTAAAGAGCCCCTTGTATCACAGTCGGCTATAAATAAAACTGTTTACGCATTATTCAATGTTTTAATTGTAATGAATTAGGCTAACTGTCGCGTAATAAAATCAAAACAATTCAACTATTGACACATATACGGATGTAAGAGACGATAATAGATTATGTAAATCTGACCGTCGTTGTTGAAGAAGGTGGAAAATTCTATTTACACAGAATGTCCTACTTACCTAAAGAATTTCTTTTTGAAATTACAGTTGATAGAATTAAACCTAAGCGCTTTTTGTGTGAGTAGGTGTGGGTGGCGGTGCAGTGAGGAAAATGGGTCGATGTGCTTGTGCATACCACTTAAGAAGGATTTATAGCCAGTGTACGTAGTAACTATGGCACGTGGCTTCAAGTGCTCGCCTATGAGTGATACATCATAACGTGACAAGATAAAGAAAATGAGGCATGCTCTTCAGTTGCACACTTACACCTTTTATGGAATGAGCTCACTGAGGAGTTGCTTACGAATTAGGTTACACTCCATCATGATAAGCCTGAAAAAGCATTATTTTTATACTACTTAATATCTGAATAGTTTACTGCTAAACAAATGCTGCAAAAATCGCTGTGTAGGTAATCCTATTTCGTCCAAGTTTTTTTTTTAAATAATGATATTACGGTTGTTTTTCTTATCAAACTATCAGTCCGGGTTAGGAGTACGACGATCCGTTCCATCACAAAGATAAATGATGTCACTTGGAAAGCTGCCACGCTAAAATGGAATTGGGCTGGATTCATCTGCCGCATTTCAGAAGACCAATGGGCTAAACTTACGACCCAATAGGTCCCTGTTAATGGCAAGCGACATCGCGGCAGGCTCAGACAGATATGGCGGGATGAGCTGACTCCCTCAACAAGTACTGGTTCAGAAGCTTTAAACAGAGAGAAGTGGAAAGAGAGTAGGAAGGCTTTGCCCTGCAGTAGGATATCACAAGCTTTTAAGGATAATATTCTTAATAAGCATCCAGAAAAGTTGAACGAATGGGGGAGGCCTTTGCCCAAGGCCAGGGTAATGATATAAAGTTTGTGGGTGGGTCTGTTCGCTAAGGGTATTTATTTATTATTGTATAGGTTATTTGGGTATTTTTTTGTTATTTTCTTTCTTTATTAAGCTATGTATGTAAGTACTCTTAACTTGACGAAATCAGATCCAACATTTTACCTTTACCTTTCGACTTGTCGTTTGCTCCAGTCAGACTGTCAACTCCCTCTATTGTTCAATTGTGGACGTTTATGAGGTGCTGTTGGGTCTCTTTTACAGACAGTTAAACGATCGGTCTTATTGCCAGAATCACTATATGAAATTAAGTATTCTATTGTAATGTACGATGCGGTGAAGTTGGTGTTTTCCTGTTTACATCTTTACTGCGTAAATATTGGGTTCGTGGACTCAATAATAGCCTGTTGCCTGTTTTAATGTAGGATAATTATAGTTTCTGTTGCCTTTAACAGGATCTCAATAATGAAGAGCTAGTGTTTTTAACAAAAAATATAGTCTACGCCGGAATATTTTTTCAGAAGGTCATTGATAATGATTAAAAGTAGATAAGATAGTAATTTGATAAGATATTAGATATTATTTTTATGCAGTTTCAGTGAAGTTTAAAAATAGCGTCGAGTGGCAGTTGGCGATAAATTGTCTCGTAGCGTGTGTAGGTCTACAGCTACGTGGTATTCTGCAGGACTATCGATTGAGCGTGGAGCTGCAGAAGGTTCAAGGACATACTTAAATGTTTAGACAAATCTTGGCGAATTCGAGTACTTAAATCTTGCCACTGTAAAACGAAAACAAACTTGATAAGTTCTCAAAAATATTGGGAAATACCTACCAACAACAGATTACGCAATTATGCAGCTATGTTATTCAATAGGTATTAGGAGAAGATAAAACAAAAAAAGTTAGAAGTGTGCTCATATTTTTGCTGTAGCAAAACTTGATCGATTGCGTCTTACTTATTGCGCTAACCGTTTCAAAAATGAAAAGCAATGTTATAATTTGTAAGAGTATTTATATAATTCTTATGACGACTTTAGTTTACAGACTCCGCCAATTATATTTTCTTCCGTAGGTACTTCCTTTTTTCCTTATTACATTGTAGCGTGATTCATAATTACTTTGCGAAGCTTTGTGTACGTCGAATTCGGCGAATCTGTAATTTGGGATGTTGGCATGAATCTCATCGTAGGTATACGCTGGACTGAATATTCAAGACCTGGATACCTACCACGAGCTCTTAACGCGATCCACTTTAGGACCTAAACTGAACTGTTCTTCTAATTCGTACCATGACGTCAGTTTAACGATTCAATTTAGGCCGTGCCATCTGGATACGTAGGTATCCAGAGCTCTTAACGCTCATTCAATTTCAACGATCCAAATTCCGCTGAGCGTATTGGACGTCATGGTACGACTGTGAGCGATGCAGTTTAAGAACCTAAACTGAAATGTCTTGCTTTTGAATCGTTTTTAAATAGATCATGGTAGGCCTCCTGTTCTCAAACATGTTTTTGGTACAAATTAAAAACAAAACCCTATAACGCAGAAAGTTTAGTTACCTATTTATGGTTTTATTAAAAATTGCAAATTAGCAGTTAATCAATACTTTGTCATCAACGATTTATACAACTTTCCATTCGCTTTATCGCGTCAATGCATACATTGATAAAATGGAAAACACTGATAACCCTCTGACTGGCCAATAACAGCTTTCGCGATACGACCACGTCAGTATACATTTCTAAGAGTCTATAAATTATTATACATATTTATACCAAATGAGCTGTCTCCGTTCTTTACTTTCGGTCCAGTCATTGCGGTAAGGAATAATGGCCATTCACAAAAAATTGCCAGTTTCGCGGCCAGATGTTATGTGTTCGAAACATTTGCGCAAAGTCGGGACAAGGACAGATGGGCTTCTGAAATTAAAGAACTGGAAGGGACGAGCCGAAAGGGACCAGCTATCGCGGGCAAATCGATAGGTTGAGATAAAATTTTACTCTACGCTATATTTTAATATGTATGAAGCCCGAAGGAGAACAGAATGACAAACAAAATATATCTTCAGACAAAATATTTGGTTAAAGAGCAAACTCTGATTATTTGTTATGATGTTATCTTTATATTCTTTTTATAAGCACCATCGATATTATATTTATAATATATTCTCAAATTATGTACACTGTAAGACATACTGAACGTTGATATATATATATATATATATTTAGCATGTGATAGCTGTAGGACTAGCATGTGGGGTATACTCCTTTTAATTTGAACTTTCTAGTTTATAATAACTTCCATGACTTTACTTTTACTTTTTATGGAAATTTAGAAACGGCTGTTTGACACTTCCCGTAACCCAAGGGCTGCCTTTTATCTTGGCCAGAGGCTAAGTAAGCATTGCCATACAACGAGGTAATGCCGCCAGTCTCTTGCGAACATTACCAGTCGACAGCGATGCGGGGGAATTTTTTGACGCTATAGTTTAGTTTGTGAATAGTTTTAGTTAAGTTACGATATCATTTTGTTATTTTTATTAATTAATTAGGTATGAATATTGTTGTTTACTTACATATTATTTTATATCTACTTAACATTACTATAATGTTATTTTGCGATTATGAATAAAATAAGAAGATTAGATAGCTATACATATAAATATAATTAAACAGATAACACCCGTTGCGTGTCAATATCATGCTCATGTCTTGCTTCTTGTAATGGGGAGCGAAAGAGACGGCAAACGTGAACATTGCTTGAAGATACAGGATCCTGATAGACCATAATTTAGGACTTAAAGGCATCTTTAAAATTAACTTAGCACGAATGTAGCCCTTATGGTAAAGCACGAAGAGCGTGTTATGGCTTGATGGAGTAGTTTATGGTAATGAAATTACAGTTCCGACCTTTAAATGCTACTTGCTCAATTGGATGCATTGCCCTATGCTTGACTTTGTTATGGACCCATAAAAAGTCTTTATTAGAAAATTAATAATGCCGATAATTATGTTTTAAAATTAAAGATTTTTCTCGACGCTTTAACGCGTTAACGTGCTAGGTTTTTTACATCAATAGGAACGTTATCAAAGATACGATGCAAACCATGTAGGTACCAACTACCCTATCTATTGAGGCTATTGAGTGAGAGACAATTTCGCCAGTTATAGGTGCAAACCACGGTTTCCACTCTAAAATGACACACTGGCGTTAAATCTATAAAAATAAATCTCTCAAGATTTTGCTTACAAGAATAAACTCAAGTCTTCGAGACAATGGAAAAGGTCAAACGTGTTTTCAATGCCAAGGACTCGGTATCGATCGACATAAAATGTACAGAAGCGCCTATGTACCTACTACCTCATGAAACATCGCGTGACGTGCCGACGACGCAAACATATTTTCAGAATGAATTTCAGGCGAAGATTCCTTCAGTTTTTTTTTCTGACGATTCGCTATAGAAACTTAAACATGTTATGTTACAGATAAACCATAAAGTTTATGAGATCAATTACTAAGAAATAAAAAGTAGGAAGAGCGACCCTAAAAAATATGTGGACAGTAATGTTCAGCATTGTTTCCGAATCAGGGAAGTAAGACTGAGTGATGAGTGCTTCGTGCTAACTCTGAGGCACTGTTCATCACCACTAGGCGTCAATGTGCATCGCTGAAAATTACTCAAAGAGGCGCATTACTTTTTGACCTGATTTCCACACTAAATAACTAAAAATGTAAATTATTTATGTAGGTTTATTAATTAACTAGCGGCCCGCCCCAACTTCGCACGGGTGCATTTTTTTTTTTCGAATTTCCGATATTTTCTTTCATACAAACCTTGCTCCGGCAATATCGAACACAACAAAAAAAGAATTATCTAATTTGGTGCAGTCGTTCGGAAGTTATGCGCGTACATACATTTCGGCGATTCATTTTTATTCAAATAGATTTCCGCTAAAGGAAATCGAAAATGTCATGTGCTTTGCCTTCTACGTGTACCCATTTTATAAATTTTGGCATTCTGAGAACCTTTGATATCATCCAACAATATGTTTAGAATTTTCTTCTAAAACTGTACATCGATCCCGTCTCTAGCGACCTCTAACTCCAACTCAAATATACGTTTACCGCGAATTTCATGAATAAGGTGGGAGAGGTGGGAGGAAAGGTTGACCTTCGTTGGAAATTGAGCGAAATTTACCGAATTGGGTGGCCTGCCCTGAACAAGATTAACTATACGTGAGAACAGTATAAATATAAATTATTCCTAATATTTGTTAATTACCTTGTTACTAAACGTTTAGCGATAAAACAACAGGATGCCAAAGACCGGTGCCTTAGCAATAGATTTTTTCTGTGCCAAAACGTTTAATTCATACTAATATTATAAATGCGAAAGTGTGTCAGTCTGTCTGTTACCTCTTTACGCTTAAACCGCTAAACTGATTTAGATGAAATTGGGTATAGAGATAGTTTGAATCCCGGGAAAGGACATAGCTTAGTTTTATCCCGATATTTCCACGGGATTGAAATTTATGCGGGTGAAACCGCGGGGCGCTGCTAGTTTTTTATAAACCAAACAGTATCTACTTGATATTTAGTGGGATCTGGTTAATAGAACTTCGCTGGTGACCTTGAAAATATTGGTTGGTTACAAAAAATGCGAATACGTGGCGCCACAGTGCTTCGATCATCTCGTATTCTCGTCTGATGACTTACTGGGCCAATTGATTTAATTGAGCATCATTTAGCTGAACAAAAAGCAATTTTTATCGAGATTGCTAAAAGGTTGACACAAGTTCTCTTTGAATGAATGGACGGGGGCATCTGTATTCTATCTAGGAGGATTCTGTATCTGCCGTGCCATCTTTTCGAAAAGAAACCTGGGTTTGATGTTTAGATCATGATGTTATTTAATAATTTTCAATAAAATTGTAATTTTTGCTTACATGTTTTTTTACGTTGAAGTTTAATTTGTGCATTCCTCTTGTTGCAGGTAAGTTGAGACCGGCCATGTCCGTTTACATTTCGTCAGGTATAGTATATGTATAGCATTCTATTAGGTATTTTCTTCGAAAAATATACTGAAATAACACTGTATAATTTATGTAATACAAAAGCTGGTTATTTATCAAAATTGAATATTTTGTTTCCAACATTGATAATTTCAATAATTATGATGAAGTATTCCACTCAGAGCACTGATTTCAACAGTGCGGTGACTGGCATGTTTGATAATTTTAATTAAACCAAAACAGCACGCGGCGGATTCCTGTCGTAATATTTTGGTGATAAATATAGGACAGTTAAAACTTAAAATGCACGTGGTTTACTATAATTATAATGAAGTTTCAAGCGGATATGTACATAATAGTTAGTAAGTACATAATATGCAACCACAGAGGGTCAATGATCCGAATTACGTTAAGAATACCTACACGAACTAGTAAGTACATGCAAGCTTAGGTAATGACGGGTTACGCCGATGCACCGTATAATTTTAACCTGTTTTGTATAACGTCAAAAAATATCACGAAATTAGAATTGGGTTTGGGTTTCTAATTTTGAACAAACTTCTCGAACAAACCTAATTATTATTTACTTTGCAATATTATTATCATCTAACTAAATATTACTAAAGTCAGTCAGAACAATCTGAGTCATCACCAACTACTGAGATGTTTTTGCTCTATTCTTGTATCAAGTCAAACATAAAAGTAGAGTCAACCATTAAAATATGAGTGCAATGCACAGTGGGAAATAAACCTGCTCGGTCACGGAGGTCACCGAGCTATGTGTGGGCCGCGGAAGCACCTGCGAGCGCGTGCCATGACCGAAATGGGAGACTCCACTCTTGACATGGACACGAACTCGATGTATGCCGAACGATCTCGTTCGGTAACCCTCTTGGAATCAGATAAATAAAATCAATAACCAGCAGAGCTTGGAGATCGAGTTACACATACCGTAACAAGTGGGCGTGACGCAGGCTTAAATCTAGTAGTTTTTATTGTTGTATCAGTTGTATCTCGTAGTGGAAAAAAAACCGAATACAAATTAAAATTTTCCTCCCATAACCTCAAGAATTTTTAATGATCCAAAGTGGTAAGCTGGCAATCAATTTCAAAACACGTCTAATATGAAAGAAGTCGGCATAGTACAAGTGAATCTGTTGCCTCACCAGTCACAGTCACAACAAACCGTTTGACGTACTTGTACGTCAAACTCGTTTCCTAGTCGAATGCCGCGCGTTACAAACACCAATAACTCACTGACATAAATGGTAGGCCACGTAATTACATTTTCCTTTAAGGACGCGTTTACGAATTGACGCGCTTCAATTTTAGGTATTGAGTCTTACTACTACACGTGCACGGCTCACACACACAGCGACATGCGCGAAGCGGCGAAATTATGAGTAAACTGACACGACTTGATACTTGAGCCTACTTTTATTTAATTTTTAGGCATGTATTTTTTTAAGCTTAGGTACTATGCGTTGTTGTCAAAAAGTTTGTACCGTGAAATGTTCATAAAAGTAGATACCATTTACTTACTTGATTGGTAAGCAAGTACATGCCAAAGTACCTATGTATTAACAATTTGCGCGACAAGCTTTTTGAAAACATATAATTTAAAAAAGCTTATTTATATTCGTTTTATTTAGTATTTTTAACCGACTTCAAAAAAGGAGGAGGTTCTCAATTCGGATGCTTATACATATATTTTTTTTATGTAAGGGTGTTAGGTTAGATAACTCCGTCATAATAATACGGCCTTTTTGTTTATGAATTGATTTAATAATTAACCGACTTCAAATAAGGAGTATTTTTTTTTACGTATGTTCGGGCATAGCTCCGTCATATATCTATAGACGGATTTGCAAATTCACTAATTTTTTTATGGATAAGGTATTTATTTATTTATTTAATACTTCAAACACAAAAATGTACAGAGGCGGACTTAATGCCATAGGCATTTTCTACCTTTGGGTGATGCAGAGACAAACAATGGTAGGTGCAATAATGAAAAATGAGGAATAAATATTAGGTATGCCTCAGGATAAGGTATACCTTTATGAGGTATAGCTTTATGAATTTTGCTTAAAGTAATTTAAATTTGTGTTGGGCAGGTACAAATAAAAAATGAAAAATAAAAATTGTTTTCCAATAAAAAAAGAAAATATCGGACTTTCAAAAAAAAACACTACAAAGTAAAAAATAACTTTTTGGAAGGTGCACCTTCAGGTCACTCCATCAAATCCGGAGGTAAGGTCTCAACATAACTAACAAAACGAGCCCAAACTCGGCACAACTAGCTCAGCTCGTCTATTAGTTCCAGTATCAGTCTTCGAAGTACACCTGCAGGTCACTTCATCAAGTCCGGAGGTAAGGTCTCAACATAACTAACAAAACGAGCCCAAACTCGGCACACCTAGCTCAGCTCGTCTATTAGTTCCAGTAGCAGTCTTCCAAGTACACCTGCAGGTCACTCCATCTAGTCCGGAGGTAAGGTCTCAACATAACTAACAAAACGAGCCCAAACTCGGCACACCTAGCTCTTCTCGTCTATTAGTTCCAGTAGCAGTCTTCCAAGTACACCTGCAGGTCACTCCATCTAGTCCGGAGGTAAGGTCTCAACATAACTAACAAAACGAGCCCAAACTCGACACACCTAGCTCTTCTCGTCTATTAGTTCCAGTAGCAGTCTTCGAAGTACACCTGCAGGTCACTCCATCTAGTCCGGAGGTAAGGTCTCAACATAACTAACAAAACGAGCCCAAACTCGGCACACCTAGCTCTTCTCGTCTATTAGTTCCAGTAGCAGTCTTCCAAGTACACCTGCAGGTCACTCCATCTAGTCCGGAGGTAAGGTCTCAACATAACTAACAAAACGAGCCCAAACTCGACACACCTAGCTCTTCTCGTCTATTAGTTCCAGTAGCAGTCTTCGAAGTACACCTGCAGGTCACTCCATCTAGTCCGGAGGTAAGGTCTCAACATAACTAACAAAACGAGCCCAAACTCGGCACACCTAGCTCAGCTCGTCTATTAGTTCCAGTAGCAGTCTTCTAAGTACACCTGCAGGTCACTCCATCTAGTCCGGAGGTAAGGTCTCAACATAACTAACAAAACGAGCCCAAACTCCGCACACCTAGCTCAGCTCGTCTATTAGTTCCAGTATCAGTCTTCGAAGTACACCTGCAGGTCACTTCATCAAGTCCGGAGGTAAGGTCTCAACATAACTAACAAAACGAGCCCAAACTCGGCACACCTAGCTCAGCTCGTCTATTAGTTCCAGTAGCAGTCTTCGAAGTACACCTGCAGGTCACTCCATCTAGTCCGGAGGTAAGGTCTCAACATAACTAACAAAACGAGCCCAAACTCGGCACACCTAGGTCTTCTCGTCTATTAGTTCCAGTAGCAGTCTTCCAAGTACACCTGCAGGTCACTCCATCTAGTCCGGAGGTAAGGTCTCAACATAACTAACAAAACGAGCCCAAACTCGGCACACCTAGCTCAGCACGTCTATTAGTTCCAGTAGCAGTCTTCGAAGTACACCTGCAGGTCACTGCATCAAGTCCGGAGGTAAGGTCTCAACATAACTAACAAAACGAGCCCAAACTCGGCACACCTAGCTCATCTCGTCTATTAGTTCCAGTAGCAGTCTTCGAAGTACACCTGCAGGTCACTTCATCAATTCCGAAGGTAAGGTCTCAACATAACTAACAAGACGAGCCCAAACTCGGCACACCTAGCTCAGCTCGTCTTTTAGTTCCAGTAGCAGTCTTAGAAGTACACCTTCAGGTGACTCCATCATGACCGAAACGAAATATGAATAATCCCTACTTACTTCTAAAAAAATAATATAAGACTGTGAATAAAATCTTTCATACGATAGTCATACAGAATGCGGGAAGTATCAAGTTTGGTATGTCAAATATTTTCTATCCGTACAGCGATCTTTTTCAGCACAAGCTGCTGCTTACAACCGACACAGAGTCCACCCACGACGGCGGCTGAGCGCAGACTAATATTTCATTACAAATTTTTGTGTAATAAAGCAAGACAGTGACCAGTAAAATAACCCTTAATACAGTGCATTAAGATTCACATGTTACAGCTAAATATGTGAAAAAATAGACTCGATTTTTATTTTTTTTCTGAGCCATTTGGTAACATTTTGATAGTTCTTTATACAATCATTTTGAGTTGAACATGTCTGCTTACATAAAATATTTTTAAATACATAAATTTATGTTAATAAATAGAAGAAAAATGTACCTAAAGTCATTACGATATCGTCAATTTTGTGTGAAGAGGCGACGGAAATAATTTTTTACAATATTATAAACCAAACTTTTCGAATAAAAATTTAGCCATATTTGAAGATGAAGGAGCAATCTATCTGTGGTAATTATTAGTTAGATTTGGTTTCGTATCATTTTCCCGCAAAATGTACCGAAAAACTGCTTATTTTTGTTAGATTCGTAAACGCCTCCTTAAAGGAGTACTAATAATATCTAGTTTTCTAAAGTTCTCACACCTATTGTCCTTTCACTCGCACGTGTAATAATGTATGAAGCGTAAGGGAGACCGAGAACATCATCGCGGAAGAGTATATCGATTGGACCTTGACAACCTTTATCTTTATACATATAATGCTCATGTGTCCTAATAGTTACTGCGTGTGCCTATGGTACGGATTAGGTTGCTTGACTATTATGTTTTCTTATAATAACATAAGTCTTTGTTGTTTGGCTTTCTTTAATTTTTCATTCGACGACACGGTTGGCGCAGTGGTTGAGCGATTGACTGCTGCGCAGCATGTCGCGGGTTCGATTCCCGCACGGAACAAATATTTGTACGACCTATAAGTATTTGTTCCGGGTCTGGGTGTTTTATCTATAAAATGTATGTATTTACAAAAAAAAATGTAGTTTATCAGCCATCTCGTTACCATAACACAAGCATTAGGTTGCTTAGCTTGGGACTAAATGGCGTTGTGTGAAATGTCCAAGGATATTATTATTATTATTATTTCATCCAGTACCCAACGCAGCAGGGCCCTAAAATCGTTCTATGATTTAGTTCCAATAGCATTTGATTGAATTTGAATGGTTAAGGAAACCACGTTACCCAACGTTAGCTTCTACAACTTGGCCACGATGATAAGCAGCTGATACGTGACTCTTTGTTTTCCTTTTATTCTCGCATTGTTGTGTTCATGAGTAGGCTCGCTAGCGTTTGTTTTTTCACAATCATTAATTGGTTCCAAATCCGTCATAAATTCTATGTTTATTTATTTTTGACACCAAAAATAGTCCGTTGTGAATGTTACGATTAAAATTAGCATAAACGAATGACATATTCTATTAAGCTAATAGAATATTAATTGATGTTATAGTTCTAGTAGATAAAGCGTTTCATTTGTAAATTTGAAGTTTTTCATAAACGAACTACTTATATAAATGATCGTTCTCCTGCTCTATAAAAATGTATTTTTGGTCGGCGCAGTGTGTCTTGTTCTTCCATACATTTAAATTAGCCGTCGTCGTTTCAGTATTCATCCACTTTCTAGCAAAATCATCAACCTTCACACAAACCATCCATCGTTTTTTTTTTCATTAACTAATTACTGCTTGTCACTACTTTGCTTTGATAGCCAACTTTATCAAGAATATCGCCAATTTAGGTATTTACATTCATTCATTTCAGTAATTATCGTATTGTATTTTGAAGTCAATTGGCAATTCACTTTTTTTACGTTAAACGTCTTTATTAATGTAATACTAGTCGGGTCGTTATAGGTAAGTATATCTTTTAAATGTAGAGCTTTAATTACTCTAACTACATTATTTCTCGCATTCCATTTGGCCTAAGTGAAGATTATTATTGGCTTTCGTATTAAAAGCGTACTTTGGTACTTACTATTGAGAAACTTGAGTCAGTCCGATTTGTTCTGCGGTATGAGATAAATTGCTTTGATCCGACACAGTGCTCGAGAATGGCTGGTCGTTTTACTTTTATGGTAAGTATGGAGGTACCGTCACGATTGTCTGCCGTCGCCAGGAGAGCAGAGCTGCAAGCTGCTTTGCGTTGTGCCAGTTGAATGCTTCAAATATAGCAACAATCAAGATAAAGGTTACAAAACTGTGTCACCAAAAAGTATCTAGTTATTTTTTGTTAACCTTTCCTACTTATGCTGGTGAAACTGTTGTCCCTTTTTTTATCACTTCCATTCTATGGATTATTTTATTGTATGGAGTTCTAGTCCACCTTCCATCGCTACACTTCCGACTAGATTCTTTTCATAAACCTCGCACAAAAAGGCTAGCTTCTTTGATCCAACATTTAGTACCGAACTAACGGTTTTATTGAAAAGTTTATCGGTAAATTGACCGAGGTTTAAATAGAATCATCGAGACGTGAAATGAAACTTGAACGAATACTGAGTGAATCGATTTGACGCGGCTCCAACGCTTCCGCAGTTCTCGATAGGTGAAAGTGGTCTAGAACGATATGATTAGGTGAGCTGCGAGCCTGCAACTCTGCTTCCAATAGTACAGAAATAGCACGGCTCGGAATATCTGTGAAAATAAGAAAATGTTCAGTTTCCAATCTTATAATGAAAGTTTAATTCGATTAAAGAGAAATCAGTAAGGTCGGTGACAGGGCAGATTAAGATAGTCTTTGACACTCATAAAGATAATTTAAAACTTTGTAATTGGTTCAGATCCTGAAAATGAATGACGCATGTTTTGAATACCTAGTCCAAATTCCAAATTTAAAACAAATGAAAATTAATTCCATTGCCCTTCAACTTCTTATGTATTTGTACATTTTGGACACAACGTCCTTATCATCGAAATTCTTGAACTTTGAACTTTACAAAGTTGGTAACTTAATGCAACAAAATCGTCCATTTAGGTAGTAAAGGTGACCAATCATTTACATGAAAAGATATTAAGCAATTATTTTGTAAAATTCTAAATAAATGACTTCATAATGACTAAAACATTCGTTCGTAGAACGGCTTCTCGAACATATTCAGAACTGGCAGCGCCCCGCGGTTTCACCCGCATAAGTTTCGATTCCGTGGAAATATCGGGATAAAACTAAGCTATGTCCTTTCCCGGGACTCAAACTATCTCTATACCAAATTTCATCTAAATCGGTTCTGCGGCTTAAGCGTGAAGAGATAACAGACAGACACACTTTCGCATAAGTATATAATATTAGTATGGAATTATGGATATCTCGACCTTCTTCACACGAATGTTCACACGTGAACTTCATTTAGTTTGATTCAAGTGTTATGTTTAAGCGTGCTCCATCGGCCTTTGTCTATTAAACAGCAAAATTGAAATCAATAGAGCTTTAATCTCCTGAACGATCAACCTTTCAATCGATGGGTTCAATGCATCAGGAATCGTCATTGGACTGGTTCTATTCAAACTGTCTTATAGCTTAAATCGTGCAGTCGCAAATAGTATCGAGGAAAATATAACGATCAACTTAACTCATAAACAGTATGTAATTACCGAAACCTAAGAAGCTAAGATCAAGAATCTTGAGGAGTTAATTAAGGAAAATATGATAAGATAAAATATCAATCAGTATTAATAGCTAAGTTGCTTCTGCGCATAATGAAGAGATGGAAACGTAATGGAAACAAACCGATATAAATGCACCGGATATATCGTCGGATTTGTGTGGGTAACAGATTTTAGAGTAACTCTTAACTGGAATACGTCAGTACTTATAAGCTTTATTGTTCGGCTAATTCACCAATAACAGCTCTGTGACAAGAGTAAGCGATGTTTCTTTTCTTGAATGTTATGGAATTTCATTAAAAGAGCTGAACTTACATTAACGGGCTTAAAACATTGCTGGTTGCTGACGTTGCAAGTTTTTCAGTCAACATGCAATGGAAATGGAGATTGCAAAAAGTAATCAAGATAAAATACGTACAATTTACTTTCAGATCTATTTATTCTAGTCCAATCTTAAGTTTTTACAGCAGTTCTTGCCCTAGTCAACAAACGGCGCTTATTAGCAGCTACAAAAATAGTATTCTAATTACACAGTAGCCGTATTAAATTCTTGAAGCCGTTACTATTAATTGACATTGGCATTATAAATTTATTCCCGTGCTATAAATCAGATTATCGTGTTAGCAATCATACGGAGATAATATCGCAGATCTATGCGTTACGGAATATTCTTGATTAAGTTTTGTTTTTCTGGTTCTAATAATAATTGGTTATTTTTGACGTCAATACATACCAGTTGAGACAAGATAAAAAAATATTTGGCCGATAAGTAATTTACATGTATTTAAGTCCTAAATACTTCCTACTGTTTTTTTTAATCACATCTTTAAGTTTTTAAAATCATTCGACAAGTTTTCAAAAACACTGAAGTGATAACGCAAAAAATTTAAGAATTAATATATTTAAAGGAAGTTTTAAATTTTATTGTCTATTTTCTTTAGGGTGAAGATGAATGTCTCCGCCGATGGATCCTCTGCGAAATAGTTATCTATGATTTTAGTATGTCACAACTACATACTAGATATACTTATTTGTTGATTATAATATAATCTCATAGTTCACACATTAACCCTTCGGATACATACTTAAATTAAATAAACAGATAAATGAGTCACTCAGAAAGCCACATGTGCACTAACGTTTGTGTTTAGTTGATTTTCATAAATAAAAGTTTATTATTATTTTTTGTACACAGTAAAATGGATACAGATACGACTTATCAGGTAAGTACAAAGGTACTGCTTATTTCTGAAGAAATTACGAGCCACTCAGAGCACTGATTTGAACAGCACTTGGACGAACGGCACCTGAGCACTTCCACTAACCGCACTCAAACAAAATTTTGTAACCTGCGGTTCGGTGGAACAATTTATCGCTATTTTTATCGTTATTTTTTAGTGATGGGATATACTTTTTTGTTCAAAGCATTATCAAGCAAAACATATCGATACAAATCAGCAGAAGTCTTGTAACGGATGATTCCATCTTGTTCATGTATCTTACTCGTAACTTCCAGCAGACCTGCGAAAGTTTTTTTTAAGTTTCTTTTTGTTAGTTTCATATCAGGTTTTTGACTGTTTCTGAAACGCTTTTAGATCTTGACTGGATGTAAAAAGGGGCCCTCTATTCATTAACGAGAGATAATTAAAACTTACTCCTTATTCTAGCAATCAGCTTTTAATTCTCTGCAAAAGCGCAAGTTCTGTTCAATAATGCACACAAGACTCCTCAACAAAAGCCGTGCGGATTAATGTTCATTATGAATCACAATGTTAAAGGTCGTCAGTTAACGATCTTCCGCAAACCAGGTATGGTGAAAACACGTTTTGTGAACTTACCCACTCCGGGGGTCGAAGTGGCCATCAGAATCAGCCGGCATTATCCGGGTTCCACGTGAGTTTCTTAATTGTTAGCTTTGTTCATTTAACGCTTTCATATTTATGTAGTTACTAATTAGTAGGTGATGTTGGTGTTCCTCCTTTACCGTTACCTGATAAAATACTCCTTAAAAATGCATATTCTTAAGGGCTCGGCTGAATATTATTCAAACTTCTTATGTCTTGGCTTTTCCTCGTTTAACGCCGAGGCACTTCTCTCCAGTATCGCGTCTACAGTAAATATCATCATCATCAGCCTATAGCAGTCCACTGCTGGACATAGGCCTCTCCTATTGCATTTCATTCAACTCGATTTTCGGCAACTCTCATCCAGCTGCTACCAGCCATCCTGCGAATATCGTCTCTCCACATATCCTGAGGGCGTCCCACCTTACGTTTACCGATTCGCGGTCTCCACTCAAGAACACGTCTACTCCAACGGTCATCGGTTCTACGGCTAATATGGCCGGCCCATTGCCACTTCAGCTTGCTTATTCTGTGAGCTGTGTCGACAACTTTGGTACTCTGCCGGATCACCTCGTTAAATATAGTGTGTTGAAAACTCATCTACAGATGACTGAGTGGATAGTAATTGCTCAAAAACGCTACGTAGGCGTGTTTTTGGCGGCACGTTTGACGTCAACGTCAACCCGGTAATTTCTCTTAGAACCTTGGACTTTTATTGGATAAATACCACTTACTGTGACTTTTATGAATATACAACGCCTATCTCTTGTCGCTAGGCCTCTGATGAATGCTCACGAGTATCTCCTAAGCGCTCGCGCAGTTTAATATACTTTGGCGCCTAGAAAGCGGTTTATGTCGTGGAGAGGTAAGATAGGAAACTACGATATTTATTGCCCACGTGAAAGTGAACAATGTTTAACCTACTATTTGCGAGTTTATTCAGATTATCTCTATAATTCTTTAGGTATAGAATAAAAAATAAAATTTCTTATTCGCAAGGTTTTGACTCAAGGTGTGGCGCGATTGTAGGCGAAGCTTTGGTGCTAACATATCGGTATTGATCTAGACAAGAGATTGATTAATAATGTATTATTGCCAATTAAAATACAGTAGGTACCTAGTTTATTTTGTTGTTACAGTACGTAACATTGTTTGTATAAAAACTGTTTCCTATTACTGCGTATAATAAGTAACTTTGTTTAATGTATACAGTAGGCCATATTCTGTTCCAGTTTATTCTTACAAATTCTACTGAACCTAAATACTTCTTATTTTAGTTTCTATTTTGCTACAGCTTGCTTGCTTGCTGCTTGCTCAGTGGATTTCAGAGGAACAGTCATATTGGGAGTTAGCAGTCATAATCATAATGTATTTAACTATTTACCGATTTCTAAAGAAAAACATCCTACTATCCTACTTCCTACTATCCTACTTCCTACTATCCTACTAGTATTAATTTAACTTTTAACTATATAACTAATATTATAAACGCGAAAGTTTGTGAGGATAAAAGGATGGATGGATGTGTTTTACTATTTCACGCAAAAAGTACTGAGCGGATTTGGATGAAATTTGGCACACAGGTAGTTTATAACCAGGATTAACACATAGGATACTTTTTATCCCGATATTCCCATGGGATCGACACTTATGGTGGTGAAACCGCGGGGCGCTAATAGTATTCAATATTTTACGAGTGACTTTGAACATCCTTCCTTAATATTATTGTCACTTCCAAAAATCTATTGACACCGAATGGAGCTTATTTACGAAAGGAATCACAGTACCTATGCTCGATTCTCATTAAACGAACCCAATTTTAAATAACTTTTCGTTGTGTCATTCCGATCAGCTCGGTCACTGTCCTTATACAAAAAAGTATCTATTACACGCCCCATCGCCCAGCTGTATCTTCGCCTGGGTAAATTTGAGGCGGTTCAGACTCGACTTGGTTTCATTGCCCTAATTACTTTGACCGCTCATTATTTTTACACCATAGATAGGGCAACGGACATGCACCCGAAGTTCTTTGTATCACTTCACGTCACTTTCTGTTGTAAACGCTGAAAATGTGCGTTTTACTGATGATGATCGCCCGAACTAATTCTAAATTACAATAAAAATAACCTTATTTCATCGAGGAGCTGACACCAGAACATTGATAGTAATAAGAGTTCCGACATTATAGACACTCATGCGATAGAATCTTATAGTAATTGGCTGAAATCATCGCCCCTTACTACTAATTAAACCGAAACACGTGAATGATACCGGTGCTGCACGTGTAACATTGGTTAATGGCCGCAGCGAACACTTGACCACGTGAAATGATAATTTAATTAAAGTAAATTGGACACGACTTTGTAACAGACGACTTTCCTGAAGATATTTTGGGCCTTTTTTGTTGCACTATTTTTTGTAACCTGTGCTTTAGACACGGTAGTTCGTTTTCGGTATCGATTGAAGATTTTTGATGGTAAAAAGTATATGGGTGCCAGATGGAAGGAAGCAAATTAAATTGTCATGATAACCAATTTTATGATTTAATGACTGCTTGAATGACAGGCGACCCACAGGCTCTCTCTCATTAAAGATAGAAATAAACATGGTAATTTGGAGGCTTCGTTCCGTAGAAGATGAAGGCTGCACTGGTGCAATACGTTTGTATGGGCGTTTGTCACGTGAAAAAAACTAGTTCATTTAATTTAAATTCCTGGGTGTTATTTAATTATTTATGTTGATTGTTGATTCTTCTTACGTCAGCAGAAACAATTATAGAATTAAATTGCTTTATTTAATATTATTAGTAAACTGTTGAATAAGTGTCCTCATTGTCGTGGAAAATAATAAACGAAATCGATTACTTATAATTATGTAAAGCTCATTCGATAAATACACACTTCAATTAAAATCTTGTTTGCGATTAATTAATTCCAATGATGACAGTATTATTTTATTATTTCCAAGAGAATAAAATTCTTACAGTTATTTTTCATGTTGAGAAGTGATGTTTTGCAAGTTTTCCAAACAAAACGATGCCGCTGGGAACATTGTTATAAAAGGCACGTGTAACGAGAGGTCTTGTGTGTTTTTTTAAATGTCACTAAACGTGTCGAATACGATATTAAATCACTACCACAGTTTACGGTTTCCATACAGCTGAATAATACCTGTAAATTATCTACACACATGATGAAATATCCAAATCATTGTGACTGATTATTCGAAACCCCCAAATCAGCAACGTCAGCTAAAATATTGATGTCTTTGACTGGACGTGTGATTACTTAACGTACAACAGCAATTACTTTATGATGCAACTGACTGAGTTACGGCTCTTTCAGAAAAGTAAGATTTTTTACAATAATCAGGTACTGTCCTGTAAAATATTTAAGCAATAGTTTTTGCTTTAAAATGTCGAAAATATTAGCCATTGTATAAGTATTGCTTAAAATGTCTATAGACAGATTCTAGACTGGAAACCTTAGCTCTGTCGTTATCGCAATTAATAATCAGTTTTGTACGAGCTCTGTGGAAATATCTCTTTTTAACTTAACTACCTTTTAAAATCAACAAGCATTTGATTGACTAATCTTATTGACATTACTGTTGTTAAACTAGATTGGACACAAAAAAAAATACACATTATTTTTATTTGTTGATGTAACCGTAAGATAGACTGATTAACACTCTAACACTTAATAATAATAAAGAACCATGTTTCAGTAAGCTGAAATAAGGTGAGATTTAGAAGTGACTTGATACCTATACAGGGTTATTTACCAGGGTTATAATATGATTATAATTTACCCAATCAGTATTCACTTTGACTTCGACTTTGACCTAAACCCGTTGCACCAAGTTCTCTGCGCCACGGGAGGTAGGGTGCATGGTGCATGATGACCTATTTTTGAAGGTCAAACGACACAGCTCCGCGCCTTGTATGACCTGCTGAACTGGGAAATAGGATATTGGGTTATTTTCACGGTCAACAAGTACTCGTTCGTACCAAAACAAATGTGTACCTAGAGTCAAGATGTCTTAATACATTTTAGATAATTGCCGAACAGAGCTCACCACCTTCTCTAAGACATAAAACACTTTGAAGAGACTCGGGATAATATACGAGTTAAAAAACTTGCACGTCGAAACCTGCTCTTCACTTACGGCGGAAAAGGACGTAAGCAGTTTGCCTACATTTCCTTTGCAACGTGCCTCAAGAGTGCTGCAATTAAGAAACGGGTAGAGCCAGTAGGCAGTAACCCTACTTTTATATATGGGCGAGCCAAACAGGCACCAATTAACATAACGACAAGTACGAGACGAACACATTATGCAGTACATAATGTAGTGTGAACAACTCGCACTTAGAACACCTGGTAATATGATTAAGGGTTATTTAAGGTATGTCGCTCTTTCGCTGAAAAGAGTATTTGGTTAAGAATTTCCTCTTTAGCCAGTATTTTGAACGTTTTTAAGTACGGAATTTAGCCTTCTTTAAAAAAAAACGTTCAAAATCTAGTCGCAATCTCATCTCAGCGACGTTTCAGTTTCAAACATGTCGGTAAATTAGAGGATTTTTTCATATATACTGCTGACTGATATTAGTTCTAAAAAAAACGGAAATTGCCTTTCTGGTGTAACTGTTAACAGCCACAGCCCTTCAAAGTAGGTAAGTATGGCAAGCTTCGATCTACATACACTTATGTATTAAGTTGTTCCTAATGCATATAGATCGATGTTAAAATTTATTGTTATTGAGAGCGCATACCACAACTACAGAAGTAAGCGTCTTGGGAACCGCAATAAAAATTCTACCGGTGTCGTTTTTGCGAGGGCTAGTGCACTCACGTAAATTGAAACGTAGTTAAAAGTCAACCGTATCGCATTCATTTTAAGGTGCAATATTGGTGCATCTGCTCGTGTTCCATGCAACAACAGCGTCATTGATGTGGCAAAATGTTTGAAAAATAAATTACTTAACACACAAAACAATGATGAACTTAATGCATCTGATGCATCTTGTGAAGTTATCCTCGTTCTTGTTTTCCACAATGACATAAATAATGGCTTGGTTCGTAATAAGTGTATGTCCAGTGCAATTAAAACAAAAGCGTGACTAACCATTTATTGTGGACTAGGCTTCAAGTGGCGCCTGCATTCCTCTAGATCTGTGTAAAAAACTTAGATAATGCGATCATTCGTCATCATCATGACTTTAGTCTGTGTAAACAACACTACAACAGCCAAACCCGAGTTACTGTAAATTTCCCAAAGCCTTAATAATTTTTGACTTCTTGTTTATATTTCCAGTTTCAAACAAGGAAGGGAAACTTGGAAAAACATGGCATATTTTATTGCAATTATTATGATGAATGGAATATAATATTAATAAAGTGCTTCCTTGCCGAATGGTTTCTGGAATTGACCTAATTTCTCTCAAACCACAAAAACCTATATTGTGCGTACATTTGGCTCAACTCGGCATTTACCTTGCCAACACGCAATCACCATTATCCTTAAATTTACGATGACTGAAGTTTTGTTTTGAAAACTACGGGCTGATTTTTCAATCGACAGAAAATTTTTATTCGTGGAATTAAATTTGTAAAACGTCTGAAAAATTTTGTATGGAAAAACTGCCAACAATTCGAAACTATTCCTCGGATAAAACAGGGTTGGAAAAATCAGTGCTTAGTAGGTTAATGCATTGTTAAACAAATAACTTATTACGTACGTTGAAAATAACTTACTGAATAATATTTACATAGCTTACCGCAAATATTTAACAATCTTTTATCCTGATAAGTTTGAAGATAAATCAATAATGTAGAGTGCATTTTCTTGCATTGTCAAGACACGATATTTTTTCCTGAAATCGACAACAAGAAATAAAATGAATCTAAAACATGGCGAATGGTGTCGATTATCAATAAACAAGAGTAGTTTGGATGCATGGAATTAGTAAGTATTTTTGGGGTGTTTTTGAGACGCTACACGTTGTTACAAATTATTACGATCTCGAGGCATATAGCATTTATTGATAAACATGTTCTTGCGATAGATATTATTGGTCCTGATGAGAAATTCGTAGAGGCGTTAGCAGTTATATATTCGTGCTAAATGTTTATTTCGCTAATGTTATCATATTTTCGATTATGTTAGTCACGACATATTTGCTCATGAGTTCCGCGGCAAGGTGTATTTTTTGCCAGCCGGCTCACTTACTGATTTGCCTGCTAGATAAAATCTTTGGAGTTTGGAGTATCGTAATTTAAATATTTATGAGTACTAAACCAGAAGTGTTACATTTGAACAATTACACTTTTGGTTACTATGGGTGTGTAACACACCTGCAAAGCTTCGCTTTTCAGTATTACTATCTACCTGTAAAAAAAAAACATTTGATTGATTGACTTGTATGGATACGTGGTCGAAATATGTTATGTTTTATTGGCTCGTTGAACTATGAAAATTACAACCTGCTCTGTAAAAACTTGATTTATGCCTGATAAAAGTGATAAAAATAAATCAGCTCACTTCTGTAATAAACAGTTGGTCAAATTCAAATGGTTTATGGGTCATGTAACCAACATCCTTCAGAGTAATTTTCTGGAAAGTTGTTTCATTGTTACTTATTACGTTTTCAATCCATTTGTTCTTTATATTCTGGATGGTATTAGGGTTCTCCTACCTTTGTCCACCAAACAATGCTTTAAAATAGTCTATTAGCACTACCGTTGTCCTCGTTCATAGAAATATTTGATATCTTCAAGGCATTTGCCAGTCCGTTGTGAATCGATTAATCGATTTGAATATTCCATGCACTGAACGATTAATCGATTTTTTTATTGGCTTAAGAAGATAAAGAGTATTGGCAATGTTTGTTTTGAATTACATCATATTCATAATTGGTAGTTAATGAGAAACAGTTAAGTGAATGAATAATCTTGATCTGAGGTAAAGTACCCGTTTTATAGCATTATTAAGTATCGCGTCGAGTGAACTATGATGGCGTTTGATATTAGATTGTTGTTTTAAATTCTCATATTTTGTACAGTAAGTAGTGGTTGTGTGAAACTTCAAAGGAATCGATTGCGGTCCTCGGAAACATGCAATTCATAATTCATAAATTATGTTCGTGAACGTGAGTCAAAGGACTTTGATGACATTTGCACGAGGCAGTTGGAAGTCGTAAGTCGTTACGATCATGCGATTGCCACAACCATTTCCTTGCATAAATCCATTTTGTATTATCTAATATCCGTTCTAAAGTTGCTGATGTATAACAGGTGCAAAAAGAGTTTATAATATTTATTATTTGACATCTTGTTCGATTAGATTGTTGAAACAATCGCCTCTCCACCTATATTTTGAAAATAATCCAAGAGTTTATCAGGGTGTGAGTTTAAATTGCAGTTTGTAATTGTAATTTATGACTGAACTTTTCTGGTTTCAACGTAGTTTGAAACCCTCCAGGGTATTTTGAAATGTTTGATAAAATACTTGTTTTAAACCATTTATCTTATCGTGTCTAGGTAGTTTTATCTGCGACATAAATCATACCTCCCCATCCCCCAGGTCATCAAAAATAATCAAAGCAAAGACCGCCCTCCTGTAGTGCTTACGTAATACTTGAATGGTCCCCATGTACTCGTATTAAGCATATCATTCTATTCCTCCTAGCGTAGAAATTTTTACGCGGTAAAAAAAAAATGGTTGTTCCATACATTTTGACCACATACATAGGTACCTAAGTAGGTATTGCACTTTTGTATAAAACAACATATTTTTTTTGATAACCGTCGAAACGGTTTTTTTTTTTTGGTAGCTAATCATGATTGCAGTTTGCGTCCTGGTCAAAAATGTATCCTGTATACAACACTTGACATACGGGGGGCGTTCAATGTATTCTCGGTATCGGCATGAAAAAAGACGTTAATTCAATAAAATTCAAATAATTTTAATTTTTCAATGTAATCCCCATTATCCCAATGCATTTATTACATCTCGAAATTAACTTTTCAATACCCTGTAAAAAATAAGTTCTTCTTTCTCTGAAAAATGTCCATTTATTGTCGCCATGAGCTCTTCATCGTTGGAAAATCGTTACCCACGAAGTTCTTTTTTCAAATTAAGGAACAATTTAACACTCGGGGCTAGGTCCGGGCTGTATATAGGGTGGGTGGTTAATTTCTTCGAAACCACAATCTCCGCAAAGCAGCCTTTGCCGTGTGGACCCCGGCGTTGTCGTGAAGAAGCAACACACCGGGGTGGGGTCAGTTTACCCCGTCTTTTTCTTTAATTAGTTTCCGTAAGTTTCGTAAAGTGGATGCGTAGGATGCTGCGTTTATGGTTTCACCTTTTTTGTGTACCTACTCGATCAGCAAAATTATCTTAGTCCCAAAACACAGGCCATGACTTTTCCATGATTTTTTTGGGGGGCGCAGTACCCTTCTTTTGGACTCTTGCATACTTTCAGGGTCATAATGATGAACCTACGTTTCTTCTCCAGTAACAATTCGATCGAAAATACTTGATGGGACTTCACCACAGACCTCAAAAAACTCTACAGCACTCGATTCACAATTGCGGCGCCGCCGTGAGCATCTTGCATTGACTTTTGAAAGATAAAGGTCATGAAGAATAGTGTGCATGGAACTAACAGAGAGGTGGGTCATCTCTGCCATCATTTTGATCTTCATTCGGGCATCCTCTAGTATAAGCTTCTCAACTTTTTCACGTTTTCTTCCTTAGAGGCATTACACGGGCCGCCCGAGCGAGTATCGTCTGCAGTACTCCCTCTGCCCCTTTTAAATTCACCTGACCTCTCTTGAACCGTTGCAGAATCTTGGTTAACAGCCACTTAATCTCTTCGTGAATATTTTTTTGACATTTTTGGCAAAGAATTTAATAACAGCGCGGTGCTCGATCAACATTGTCACGTTAGCCATTCCAGTTGTGGTTGACTAAGGATAACTAGCAAACTAATGATCACAAGTTACAACTATATAAAATTTAACCTTTATTTAATTTGTCAAATTACCTACATCATTAATAAATAAATCACTCTGATACCGAGAATACATTAAAAGTCCCTCGTAAATCTGCTTTCAGTAAGAGCAATGTGAACCTTGCTATTAGGTATTGTCACTGTCTATGTGCTATTCCAGATTTGTTTATCTGATTATACATATTACTTATGTATTCACCGTTGTGTTACGGAGCACGGTAGCACATTATCAAGTATCTCGCAGTAGTGTTAAATGACTGCAAATATTGAACCAGTAACATACAATCTACTTACTATAGCATTACCTGTACCGTCTTATGTACCGGTATACATTTAGCGACCTTTAAACGCTGTGCCAAGTCCGTTTTATCACTGAGCTGATGTAGACAAGCAGTCTATGTATTATTCGTAAGGCTTTTATTATCTAGTCTTTTTAAATCTAGACGTAGCTTAGCAACTGCTTAAAATTCTGTGCAAGTTCAGTAACTTATATGAATTGACGGAAATGAATTTTAAATTGTGTTTACTTGCATCTATGGCCAAGCTAATATAGTTTCGTATCGTTGTATTGCTTAAGCACGATTGTAACTTTATTTCGCTTAAGTACCAAGTGAGTCTGGTCTCTGGCAGACATTTTCAAGTGCCAAGGTTTTTTCAGTTCACAAGAATTTCCAGTTCATGTGACGTACTTCTTTTAAATGTATGTTTCTTGGTCACCGGTCTCACATTAACGTGTGAATTCGAACCCATTACAAAATTGATCAAAACAATGTCGTGTGCACTGTAGCACACGATTCGCTCAACAAAAGATAATTAAATAGAGGTCAATGTCGGCTCCCACGTGTGTGGACGGAAACGGCCCAATTTGCGACAAACGGTACGCGAATATGGCAGTCCAATGCTTTGGACTTGAAAATTAGGTTAAGTGGCAGATAAAAATATACATCGTCAGCAAATTATCTTACGTGGAAAATTTGGGCCAGTTTGTCGCATCGTAAAGATATGTACCTACATAACGTCCATATCCACAACCGCCGCCCGAATCCAGATTCTCTCTTCTATCTCCTTGTTGATAGTATGTATGTATTGTTATTTGTATGTAGGAAATACCTATGACTCATTGTATCTAGTACTTAGTTAATGATTTCGATTACAATTTTGAGTCACACTCATACATGTCACCCGAAATCTACCTACGTAAATTGCTATCGATACTGATAATTTTAATCTGCCCTTCAAGCGGTAGCGTACCTATTCGTCACAGATAGTGACTCGGTTCAAACTGAAGCTATAGGTACTAAAACGGGGGTGAACCTGAGGATAATCAAAACCCTGCCTACATTACTTCTACAATTAGGTATATGACATGGTGATAAATAAGCACGCAAAATAAGCTGCAGCTATGCAAGTCGCCAGCTCCATGCATCAATAAAATGTCTCCAATGATTATTCAAAACAGAATGAATATATATGAAAACGTGCACCATGTGCAGCTTTATCTCTTTACCTATAAAAGAATCCATTGTAAGATATTGTCGTATAGGTATAACTTGCACGAAGACTCTTAAGATATGTAGAGAAAATTCCAGACGAGGGTCACTCTACATTTGAATAGCAAATCCTTCATTAAATGCCACTGTTTATTTCAACTCCACATTAAGTATTTGCACAAACAGTAGTAATGAAAGTTACTGGTTTGGTTACTGTCAGCCTGCATCATCCCACTACTGGGCAAAGGCCTCCCCACATTCTGTCCAGTTATTTCGGTCCAGGGCTAATGTGAACCAAGTTTATTAGTTTTGTGTAAAAGATGGCGATGGCGGGACGAGCTTCCCGCTATCACTCCGTAGGCAATGACGGATAATTGACAATTCTAGAGTAGTCAGAAAGTAGATGATAGTGTTGTAAAGCCTACTACTGAGTTCTACTTGCTCAATGATACAAAAGAAGAACATCTCGTCTGTGATATACTTTGACAGTTTAATTATGTTTTCTAGAATCCTGATAAAATTAACCTAGTTTTAAGTTTCACAAAGCCTCCATTTTCCTTTTACGTAGATCTTGTTTGGTATTATAATAAAAACAGAAAAATATTCTATCGTACCAAAACTTGTTCTAAAGTTTTAATGAATGCTAAACATAGAATACCTTTTTTTTGTTAGAAGTTTGAAACAAAACAGTAAAAAAATCCAACTGGATCTTTCCAAACGTATCTTTTTACAACAGTATCATGTCATAAATAATGTTTTCATATCGCTCGCAGGGTTTCACTTTAATCTAGCTTATATATTTATCCTTTAATAAACTTAAGTTATTCAAGGTAGACTGTTAATTACACCGGTATTGTTAGGAAAACATTTAGCACTTTCACTATGAATAACTCAGAGTGAAATCGTATTACAATAGGCTAAGTTCTTCCGAGTGGGCTGTGCTGTGTGCCAGTCTAACATGACCTCTATACCTTTTAAGCTGCGTCTAGAACAGTGCGAAAATGCATCGTATGCATTCAACTTAATTATTTTGCCGGTACCTAAATGCAATTAGGTAACCAAACATAATCAGAAACTCTGTGAATCAATATAAAAATAAAAAAACACTTTTAACATTACACACAACACGATGTTAAATTGATGAGCAACTACAGCAGAGTTTGGCAGTTTAGCTACATACTACCTTACATAAACCGTCTAGCCAGACTGTGAGAGTACATGAATCATCATTTGTAGGTATCATCAATTCGGCCGTTGTCTCTCTAATTTGTAACAGGGTTATTGGTTTCGGTCATGACTCCACTCATGCATAGAAAGTGAGCTGTCCTAAAAATATTGTTATAAATAATGCTAAAGCAATTTCTAAACTTTGTGATTTTATTATGTTGAAAGTTATATTTATTGATATTGTCAAGAATGAACTGTCTCATTTCAGAGAATAAGCAATCAATAAAACTTAACCATAAATGGTAGCTCATTCGAACCTAAATATAAAAGAAAATTGTTTGCAATTTGTATACATTTAACCAGATTACCGGATCAATTACAAGCTTTTATCGTGTCAACACTTATCGTAATGACTAAGCAGAGCACCAAATAAAATCCAATCAACTGGACTGACCGCAATATATATCAATTATTATTAATAACTAAATGACTTGGGGTATTAACTATTTTTGTATTAACATAATTTTAATTTGAAGTTAGTCCTCTATCTTGTTCTTTAATATCTGATGTCGTCTTTATGATTACTCTTCTCCAAATTTAGTCGTCGAACTTTTAGTTGGCTAACTAGTTTTTTTGTGCCACAAATGGAAACTTTCAAACGATTTGACAAAGAACTGCGTTACCGGCCTGTGACACGTGGCCACAGTATTACAATATTGTAATACTGTGACGTGGCCATCGACTTCTAATACTGCTGAATCATAATTAGATACAGTTTTTTTTTTGCAGCTATGAACTCTAGGCACGACTGTTTGACAAAAAACTGGACTTTGTTCAACACATGAGCCGATAATGCCTTAGGTGTTACGTGATATACCGTGTTACGGTTCTTTATAAAACTGTTAATACGTTCTAATCTAATCTAACTTGCCTGTACTATCCCACTGCAGGGCAAAGGCCTCCCTTTCCCTTTTCCACACAATTCTGTCTTTTGCGAGTGTCGGCCAGTCCCTGCGGTAGGAGTCAAGCTCGTCCCGCCATCTTCGTCTTGGCCTGCCGCGATGGCGTCGTGCGTTTAGTGGGACCCAATCGGTGGTTATCTTAGCCCAATTGTCATCTGACATGCGGCAAACATGTCCGGCCCAGTGCAGTCCCACTTAAGTTTAGCGGCTTTCTGGAAGGGCTTACACCCATGTTACGCTTTGTTATATTGTCATGTAACGATTCCGGAAATGTTGTTTACTTTCTTCTTCAGTGGATTGCTCATGTCTGTTTAGTTACATTCTCACTAGCTCATAGCTGTAATCTTTCTGCAAATTATATTTAGTGATGTCAGTGGAACTTCATGTAGTTCAGTGGTTCCCAAACTTATTTTGTCTACTGCCCACTTTGAGAATAAATATTTTTTAGCGCCCCCCTTTTTTCACCTATTTAAAAACCACTATAACTTCAAATTAAATGAATTAATTATTGTGACCTAGATATGTATATTATGTATATTAACGGAGAATTCTAAACGAAACTTTTACTATAACCCGCAACTTGAAACCTGAGCGCAGTAGGTAACATACAACGGCGCTTAGGTCTCAAGTTAACTCTTACGGGCTCCACCTGCCAATAAGAATGATTATTGAAACGCAACTTTATAGTATTAAAACAGAGTATCTTTTATTAGAAATATAACTAAAATAATCAATCCTTATATAAAAACTAATGTGAAGGATGAATCTGATGCTGTTTAGTTTGTTGATATCAGGTTCCAATTTACTCAAGAACAGTCGCAAGTCGCCACGTTCGGTAACAAGCAAACGATTTCTCTTTTTAGTAAGCAGTGTTGTCACAGCACTAAATCCACGTTCACACAAATATGACGATGGGAATGCTATCAAGAATCGTTGAACGATTGACCACAATCCAGGGTACAATTGCGGGATCGGTTTTTGTAGCCAAAATTCTTGGTAACCATTTTTGAACTTGATTTTTATTTCCTCGTTTGTTGTCAATTCTATAAGTTCTTCTTCCAGTTGAGGTGACATTGCTGTGTTGACATTTGAAAACGGATCCAACACCCAGTCTGGTATTTCCAAGTTCAAAATGTCCTGGTATCGTTCGGTGAAGTCAATGAGGAGGTTTTCCAAATGTTGGCAGTAGGCAAACAATTCGTCGTTACTGCATGATACTGATAAATTTGGAAAATTGTGAAACTCACGTCTGCTCAGATTCTTTTTGTGTAGAAGCAGTTTGGCTGCGAAAGCAGCAACGACGTTTTTTGTTTTAATTAAATTTAGTAACTGCAAGGCGATACCTTGCAGTTGGAGATTCATGTCGTTGAACAATTTATACAGGTCTGTCATGTAAGCTATATCATCCTTTGATGTTATGAGCTTGTCGTGCAATTCTGTATCTTTAGTTTCCAAGAACTCTATAACAGAGTCAAACAGGTTGTAAAATCGAGTCAGACAATTGCCTCTTGATAGCCAACGAACTTCAGTATGAAACAACAAACGGTTGAAATCCTCGTCATTAGTAACACAAAGCTGATGAAATAATCTATCATTCAAAGAGCTGTTGCGGATTTTATTGACTGCTTTGATGACATATTGCAGTGATTGGAATAGTTTTTCACTTAAGTTTCTAGCAACTAAATGTTGTCTATGAATAACGCAATGTACACCAAGGACATCTGGAATTTTATTTTTTAAGTACGCTATGAAGCCTTTATGGCACCCTGTCATAGCCGGAGCGCCATCCGTAGCAACTGAAATAATATTTTTCAAAGGAATCTCTTTCTCATCGCAAAACTTTTCCAATGTATTGAATATGGTTTCACCTTTTGTATCGGTCTCTAAATTTCTAGCAAATAATAGTTCTTCACATATTTTCTCATCTTTAATAAACCTCACGTAAGACAACAACAATCCAGGGTAGCGGGATTGTCCGAAAGGGTTACCGCTGCCCCGGAGCATAAAGGGCTAAGGAAGGAACACGGATGGGTTTTAGTCAGTAAGAGTCTGACACTCCCTTCCGCTCCACCCAGAGCGGGAGGGGTCATTTGATGATTTCCCATCCTTCAAAAAAAAAAAAAAGACAACAACAATGCTTCATTAGTTGGTAAAGTGGACTCATCGAGCTGAATTGAGAATTGACTTGTCCTCAGGTGATCGCACAATGATTCTTCAATGTTTTCAGCCATTTCATCAATTCGTCTTTGCACAGAATTATTACTCAAAGGAATTTTTCGGATAATATCTGCGGCCGATTTATGAAGCACAGTAGTTATTACTTCATTTATTGCTGGCAATATTAACTCTTCTCCGATGTTATGTGGTTTGCCTTTTTGAGCAATTAACAAAGAGATATTGTACGAAGCTCGAAGTCCGTCGTCATCTTGCTTAGCAGCCGCCGAAAATAGTTTTGCTACACTTGGCTGAGTATTATGCTTCTTCTCTAGGTCTTGAAAATATGCTTCTTGTCTTTCTTATCTGGATGCATTTTATTCAAATGATCTTGCAGCCTTGAAGGCTTCATTGCTTCATTCGAAAAAGTTTTTAGACATAGAAGACACAAAGGCGACGATGGGTTTGTGGGATTTTCAATAAATCCGAATTTAATATATTCCGCACAGTATTGCCGTCTCTTCTTTTTTACTTCCGACATTGTTTTGCTTTGAGAAATACGTTCAACTTCGCGAGTAGTGTAGAGGAGGCGTAAGTATTGCTCATCTATTGCGCGCGAAACCACAAATGAAAATAAAATAAATATTACATTGTTTATATAGGAATGCTTAAGCAGCACGCACCGACAGGAATAAAACAAACATGCATAAACTCGTTTATCTCATTCGACGCTCAATCGTACTCAACAAGTCCGAACAAGTATTCAATGAACCAGCCGACTGATACAGGAATGCACAATTCGGGTTATTTAACAAAAACTTGTTAAAACATGATAGATATCTACGAGTACTAATAACTATTAAAATGCGAAAGTGTGTCTGTTGCCTTTTTATTTGTTTGTTTGTGTCTACTTTCATTACGAAACGGAGCGACCGATTGACATGATTTTCATTTTTCTATATTCAATAAAATAGGACAGATATATGAACTACGCGGAGAGAAATATAGAACCGAGTTTGAGCAATCTTTTAATTCATATTAGTTGATGTTCACAAGTTGTTGTTGAGAGTCGAGAGCTCTTGCAGTCGTTGTTTAAGAGGCCTCCTAGCTAAATAAAATTACAAATCACCCCCCCCCCCCCCCCCCTCTACACAACGCCCCCATTTTCTTTCTGGGTCTCTTACCGCCCCCCTTGAGACCTGCAGCGCCCACAAGGGGGCGTTATCGCCTACTTTGGGAAAGACTGTTATGTTCTTGAAAATGATTGCTTAAATCATTATGTAAAATTTGCAATATGGTCTTGTCCTCCATTTGCATATTACATTATGTTATGAAATTATTTAAGATAAAAGACACTCAGATGTCGTAGATTTCGGACGTTGATTTTCTTCTGTGGCAAAATCAAGCAATATAATAAGGCGTGCTTACAATGTTCGTCCATTGTGTAACATAGCTTCCTTAAACTATGAGATACACACCAAATACAATATATACTTACGAGAATTACTATTCCAATAATATAACTGCTACAAATCACAGTTACGTCACGTAACACAGCCCTTACCGCTGTGACAAACTGCAGCCGAGGTGAAATCGCGGCGAAAGCGTTTACGCAACGCCACTGTTCCTAAGCAGGAACTCTGACTGAATAGATCTAATATCTGGCCCTGTCACAACATGCGCCAGCAACATTTCTGGTTTAGTACTAACCTCCTGTAATTTATATGAGGTTTTAACAACTAGAAAGTAATTAAGATTAAGAAAATGGCAATGTCGAACGATGATGAAATCTAAAAAGCAGTTTCATAAGAGTTGTTGTTCTTCATTATTTTTACTAGCGTTGAGGTTATCTCAATTTATTCTATTAACTTTACCTCTTGTAAACGTCTGGTTTATTAGAGCCTTCTTCTCTCTTGCACATGTTTGTTCATCGATTATTTTATTAATATCTTGTTAATGTTTCTAACACTTTCTACAGCTAACTTTTATTTGGTCCTTGTTTTCCCGTCAATTTCCAAGACGTCTTTTCAGTAAAGAATACTTCTTACTACCTTATACATTGAAATACAAATCAGCACGCAAAAAGAAAAAAAAAATGTGAGTAGAGATTAATTTGCTCTGATTGACTAATTGATGACCAGCAATAAATTATCGACCATAGGCTTTATTATAGCGCTCGATTTTTTGTCCAACTGAGTCGTAACATCGATTAATTGCACAATTTGTAACGATTTCGTTGGTCCCTTGTAATGTCGTTAAATTGCTGTGCTGTAATTTAATTTGATACGATACGTTTGACTTGATCTTTTTATGTAAACGCAAGCTAAATTATAATTAAACGGAGATATTTAGAAATCTAAATGTTTATGTTGCAGTAAAATGCAAGTATCTACTTACTTTGTCTTCTTTAAGTGGCGTTGAGCGGTCTAAAAGTTAATTTTGACAGATATTATGTGATACTTACAATCTATTTATGATTACCAACGACTGTTCAGCGATACATAACTATGTAAAACTAGCTGCGCCCCGCGGTTTTACCCGCATAAGTATCGATCCCGTGGGAATATGGGGTAAAAAGTATGTATCCTATATGTTAATCCAGGGTGTCAGCTACCTCCATACCAAATTTGATCAAAATTGGTCCAGCCATTTGAGCGTGTGAAGAAGTAATAAACACACTCAAAAACTTTCGCCTTTATAATATTACTGTGAAGTGTGATTAGATGTATAGCAGGATGTTTAAAAAAATACCCCTGCATACTATTTTTCATAAACTGCAAATGCAGTCTGCAAAATGTCACAAAAGACTATATTTGTTTATCTGTTTCTGTCCACTAAAGCAGACAGCCCGCATACATATTAGGTGTATCGAGTGTCACTTTCCATTGACGACACTGATGTCAATACAAAACACATAAATGTGACGGTACAGTTCGACAATTGTATAACGTTGTTTTGGTACTTTAATTTTATTTCGACATTTTTGTTTTGGCCTAATGTGATCGGGATTGTGAGAGATTTAGAGGAAGAAGAATTGTCGAACCTCAATTTGCAAAATCTGCTGAATTTGCCAATCGAACTAAAGTTAAAGGTGATATTTGAAAATTTACCTAAATAGAAACGTAAATAAAACTGTTGCTTGTGGGTAAACATTCTGATCATGTATTAATAACTTGATGTAATGTAATCACACAGACAATTTTGGTTAATAAAAAAAAAAATTGCCTATCTATCAATATGTTGTCAGATCGTGTTCCATTTTGGTAGAATTGCCAAAAAAAATGGTAGCTTCAGCAGCACAGATAGAAAGTAGCGCGCGGAAGTTGATAACCGGGCCACTGGGTAAGGGGACTGTCCATCTGGGTAAACGTGTGCATGGACCGATTACCCAATTAAACGGTCATGTATTAATACCGAACGCATACAGGTTATTATAAAATTATTTATTTATTTAAATCACAACGTTTACACGGCGCTCGGTGGTGAATGAGTCATCGTTTTTAGGATCAATACACAATGTGAAAAAAAAAGGATGTCGATTTGCATGTTTTAGTGTTCAGCAGATGTTGAGTATTTCATCACCATTGCTCTCCAAACGGTGAAGGAAAACATCGTGAGAAAACCGGCATGTCCTAGAACCAAAAATTCGAAGACATGTGACATCTGCCAACCCGCACTGGGCCCGCGTGGTGGATTACGGCCCACTCCCTCTTACAGAGAAGAGGCCTGTGTCCCAGCAGTGGGAACATTATAGGCTGATTATGTGTGATATTGATATTTCACTTACGCAGTTAGTACCTATACGTTCCGCTGTAAACGTTTGCTCGTAGAAATGTGGAAAGCTTTGCGATACAGTTTAGGTACTCCTTTAAAAACTAACTTATACAGAAGTACTAACCTTTTTAGGGTTCTGTACCCAAAGGTTGCCAACGGGACCCTATTACTATACCTCCGCTGTCCGTCCGTCCGTCTGTCTGTCTGTCTGTCAGCGGGCTGTATCTCATGAATGTAATAGGTAGATAGTTTAAATTTTCACAGTGTGCGTATTTCTATTGCCGCTATAACAACACATAAAAAGTAAAAAAATAAAGGGTCCATATAAGAAACGTGTTTTTTTGTTACGGAACCCTTTGTGCCCGACTCGCACTTGGCCGGTTTTTTAAAAATATTATTGGTTTCTCAGAAACACTCAAATGTTTGTCCGACTTTAAATAGCACTTCTCTAAAAGCTCAGAAAAATATTTACTCCACAACCATATTGCTCATGTTATGAAAATAGTGAATAGTTTATTTGAGAAGATAGATTGACGTCTCTTGCTCGATATAGGACAGGTAGCGGTACATCATGAAACCGTAATGCATGCTTAATGTATGGCGTGTTTATATTTAGACTTTTTGTTAAAAGTAAAACGTGTCTGGTTATGTAAAATACCAGAGATTACGTCTTCCTCGCAGTATTATTGATCTACTCTCGGCTGCTGACGTATGTCGAGTGACTTGCATTTTTATTGCGGATTTACACTTGAAGCAAAACCTATTTGCAAATCGTAAATACTCGTTTTATAAGCGATTAATTACTATTCCATGTATGTAAAACAAATTCTTCACAAGAGTGCACTTTGTTTCATACCATATCAGGTGGATAGGATACCAGGTGAGTACCATATAATTTGGTTAGACATAAATCTGGCGTTATCTTTATTAATGTTGCATGCGATTCCTTGTATTCTTTTAATTGTCTCATTCTACCTATCAATAGCAGCTGTCTGTTCATGAACAACATCGATCTTTAGCTACATGGACTAGTTCCTCTTAAGGTGAGTATAGAGCATTTACTCGTAACAGAACATCGAGCATTCGCCGTTTTTTAATTTTATCAAACCGCTTTCGAACACGACGCTCGATGTTTTGTTACAACCCGATATAAAAACCGACGAGCGTATTTGTGTAACATTTCATCGAGCAAAGACGCGAGCGGTACCTATAGGTCTGACATTTCAACAATGAACGCAAGGCAGAAAGAAATGTTACAGGAAAATGCTCAATCGCCGCCCTTGAACGTGGAACGCAGCGTCGAGCATTCGCAGAAACGTTACATTACATGGAAATGCCTTTGGAAACTGAGCTTTTGCCTGTACTGTATTGTACCATTCGTAAGAATATTACATTACATTGAAATGCTCGAGAAAACGCTCTAGTGTTTACTCACCTTTAGGAACAAGTACCTATATGTAGCTAAAGATGAAATGCAAGGGTAGAAACTAAATTCAGCGGGATTGTCCGAAATGATTACCGCTACCCCGGAACATAAAGGGCCAAGGAAGGAACATGGATGGGTTTTAGTCAGTAAGAGTCTGACACTCCCTTCCGCTCCACCCATAGCGGGAGGACTCGTTTGATGATTTCCCAACGTCAAAAAAAAAAAGGTTTTATATTTTTTGATGTAAGAAAATAGAAATTTTAATGTTGATTTCTCTAGTAGTTCTACAAATGAACTCGAGCGTAATTTCTTATCAAATGAATAATGTTCCGCAGCACTTGTCGGTTTCGTTGCGCTTGCGTTACATCCGCTCCAATAGTCGTTTAATTAATAACGAAACTGTTCTAAACGGGCTCGTGTTTGGCACGGCATTACTGCACTATATACGAGTGTCACTTGACATTAATTAAATTACTACAAAACGTTAATAATTCTGTAAAAGTCGACTCAAAAATAATTATTTAAATGACTGTTGTTTGTAGTATTGTCTCACAAGGAGATAATTGTATGATTGGCCTGAAAAGTATACATAATTTTATTACATATAAGTACAGCCAAAGTATCTAAACCGTGCCAATCGTAGTACGCTTTGGAACTAATTGTTTGGGAGTTGGGAATGATAAACACGATTTAAAATTCTCGATTGCATCCATCTAATTCGGGCTTCCAACAAATAAATGGGATCATTTAAAAACTCTGAAAAATTAAAATGTTCTCCTGACGATTACTCCCACATCAAATTACAACAATTAAACAAAATAATAATTCATTTCCTAAAGGTGACTGCATAATTAGCTTAATTGCATGTGTTTTGCATCGTGGCCTGATTGATGCAGTTCGAAACCACGACACGATTATTTCATCGCTCGATCGGTATATTGCCGCAATTTTTCGGTTGCCTAAACGAATTACGATTATTTGTGCCATCCGAATTGTACCATATTTAAGGACGAAGCGGCAAGCGGATAAGCAAGCTGAAATGACAATGGGCCGGCCATATTAGTCGTAGAACCGATGAGCGTTGGAATAGACGTGTTCTTGAGTGGAGAACGACGGACTTCCTCTGCCAGGGTCGAGGGTTGTTCGAAAGAGTTACCGTGGCCCCTGGCACAGGCAGCTGAAGGAACACGGTGGGGTTTTAGTCAGTAAAAGTCTGACATTCCGCTCCAGAGCGGAAGAAGTTATTTTATAATTTCTCAACCATAAAAAAAGTAGGACGTCCTCAGGCGAGGTGGACCGACGATCTTCGCAGGGTGACTGGTAGCAGCTGGATGAGATTTGCCGAGAATCGAGCTGAATGGCGTGCAATTGGAGAGACCTTCTAGCAGTAAACAGCTGATAATGGTTTGGCAAGCGACTTTGGAAAGTTCATCTAACATTTTAAAACAACAAATACCGTAACTTTGTAACAGATTACAAAGTTACGGTATTTGTGGTTTTATAATGTTAGATGATGAAGCGATGTATGCATGTATTATGAGTAATTTCCTCATTCTAAGACTGGAAGATAATCATCTACTTAACTATTCATTTAAGTTGTAAGAACCCACTTAAGCGATTAATGCTGCCGGAAGACCATTTACTAATAATTGACTGTTTTACCTACACTTGAGATTTAAGCATCCTGGTTTTTTCAATTATATTTTCCCTTTTCCACGTGTCTTGTTCATAGTTAATAAGGATTTATTTATTTATTTAATGCGCAATGTACACAACCACAAATACAAGCTAGGCTTACACTAGTGAGTACAGGACCCTGTTAGGGCGCAGAAAGATAACTTAAAACTAATAATATTGTAGTGAGTATCTATTATCTAATTTAACGTAGATTAGGAACTTTCACAGTTTGAATAGGTATTATATTAATTAATTAGTTATTTTAGTTTTTCAGAAGAAAATAATAACTGTTGGTGGTAATTGGTTACGTATAAAGATGATGAAATTATTATGCAGGCATTTTTATTTAGCATTTATCATTGCCATCTTTCAAAAATGAGTGTCTTCTAGAGGCACGTCTGGATAGAAGCATGGTGGAGAAAGTGTTACGTTTACTCTGAGGATAGTATAATATTTGGCAATTAATGATGATCGTTCAAAATTGTAAAAACGCTACAGCTTGTGTCTTGCACCGCCACGTGACTGGTACCACCGTACTCCACTCGTTGTAATCACATTGTGATATCGCCAACTATTTTTAATAAGGCATTCTTTTTGTGGCATATTAATCAAGTGTTACGTACTGCAGTGTAGGTACTCTATTTTCGTTTTGCAAGCCACGACATGGTCACGAACTAGATGTAATCGATATTTAATGATATAATCGCATCGGACCTTCGCAATCAACTCTGAATTATTTCTGTTATGCTCATTTGGGCCAATGTTTTGTACATAACATCTTTTTCGGATGATGTCTTCGGTATCCCTAATTGCGTAACCACTTTCTTCAATCACAATCTGAATCAATTTGAAGGATATTGCTAATTCATTGCTTTTGTTCGGAAAATTTGTATGTTCAACAACGAAAATAACACAATGAATGTTGCTGAACTGTCAAAATTAAAGCCATTGGTACTGTTAGTGTGTTACTCAATTACCCCACTAATCCGTTTGTACTATCCTTTCTGAATATAGAGCCCTTGTTTTAATAAACTGTCTAAACAGACATATTTTCACCGCTAAATAAAAACTTTTTTACAAAAAATACATCTGCTCATCACCTTTTACAAAATATTGCTATTGAATTTTTAGATATTTGTTGATTTTTCAAAAACAGCTTGTCAGATTTCGAAAAAAAAACCATGGGACCATTTGGGAAGTATACACTTTCCAACAAAAAAAATTTCAAATCGGTTGGCAAGCGACAGAGTTATGCGCGAACAAACATTTAAAAAAAATACTTACATCCGAATTGAGAACCTCCTCTTTTTTTAGAAGTCGGTTAATAAGCAAATCAATACGTTACTTGTTACATTATTTACTAATGATATTAGAAAAGTATTCCACAATCTCATTCATAAGACAATACTTGTTTTCTTCCATTATATTATTCATTTAATACATTTCATTTCGTCAAATATGACGATATAATAAATACATAATGTATGAGATATCAGGCTGACAATGCCCACACAGAATTTATTGTTAGCTTCCATTAAAAAGTTTTTCTTCAGACCGGGGTGCCATATTCGCAAAACTTAATAAATTATCACTATATTGTTATTTTATTATCGCTTATCTTTTATCTTATTAAGATTTTACAAAGCTTTTAGATATAAAATGTAGTAAGGTTTTTTTTACCAGTTATGTATACACATATAGACAGACAAGAAGAAAGGAACAGAAAAATACGTAGGTATGCAGATGAGGCTAATCTTCCAGCGTTCTTGCGTTAGCAGAATAGATAAAAAGATGATAAGAGTAGTTATGGATTACAAGATACATATTTTTCCTTCATTTAGAGTTTGGTCCTTTTGTCAAACAGAGCTATCCATCTTTACCAATGTTATTCAGCTCTAATATTTCAATCTAAATGATTTATTTTCTGTAAGTAGGTTTGTACAAACACTTTTACACGTCAATCATATTTTTTTAAACTAATGCAGGTCGGCGTTTCCTATCTGACTATTCTGAGAAGAAAATCTGACTCTAATCGTTTACTAAAGCCGATAAAAGGAAGATTAAAAGTTAATTTGGAGAATGGCCTTGTGAACATAGCAATTAGTTAAAATGGTAGTTAGGTAATGTGTTTCCTGACGTAAACCATTAGAGGCACAAGATATTTCTGAAGTTTGAGAGAGTTATAGGGTTTCTCGTTTGCTTTCCAATCTGAGTCATCACCATCATCATCACCGTCATACTTAGGTCTCCTCTTTTGTGCCATGCTTCCCTGGTCTGAGCGAGTCTGATTAATGATTGACATTGATGCACCATAGTAGGTGTTAAATAAAAGGTCTATAAGGACCAAGATTTTTCTCCACCGACCTTTAATAAACACGCAAATAGATACCTTTCCACAACACAACCCTGTTTTATCTGCGCCCTATTTTCGCCGACGCAATACGTAATTTCATCCACTTTACCCAATTACATACATTCCCACATCGTCTGAACCTTGTTAGTGGAACAAGCTTTTCCAACCAACTTTAATTTACTTATGTATGTATGTTTGCTGCCGTAGAGTGCATTAACACAACCATAGTAATTACACATTTGTTTTACCGACTTGTTTTATGGAACTTTATGTTCTTTATATAGGCCAGGCTTTTATGGCAGGAACTTCATGCCTGTTAAGATTAATAGGCATGAATTCTCTGTGAATAAATTCGTAAAAATGTACTCCATATATTATTCAATTAATTTTCCTTCCTTCTGAATTATATCATTTACATATTGACTTTACTGCCCCAATTTACGAGGAAAAGGGTTTTTGTAAATGGTGTTGTTATAAGAGAATGAAGCCAAGAGATTAAAAAAAAAAAAAACACGTTTTCTCAGCTATCAGAGTACGATAAGGTTGCTATGTTAAGTTAGCGCCTGGTCGTTTAAACATAGATAGTAACGTGAAGGCGTTTCTTGACGCGAGTAACTTAAAAGGTTCAGGCGTTTATGTTGACGTATAGCTACAATAATATTCATGAATTCGATTGTTTTGTTAAAGTAACGCAGTCTTATAGAAAAGCGTTACAATTTACGAATAACCTGAAAAAGGTGTGGCACAGATCACACTTGCCTAGAGCCCAATGAAATGTTTGTTTTAAAAGCCTCGTCTTCACTTGATATTCTGGAGCCAGCAAAGATTCGCTCTCACGGTTAATGAAAAGTGTATGATCTGTTCAAACACATTTTCTGACTATTTTCCAATGTCACAATGTGAAAGCACAGGTACAGAAAGCACCGATAATTTTTTTATGAACTTAGTGCCAAACAATGCTAGTCTAGTTTTTAGTAAGTCTTCCCACGTTGCGACTGTTGCGAGACGTGGGCCCAATACGCACGTGAAAGTAGGACTGCAAATTGATCTAATGTCCACTATAAATTGGCACTATAAGAATCATTAGCAGGTTCCTAATTGACTGTACGTAACGCCGAAATTAGGCTGATATTGTTTGTGCGGAGTTTTTGAAATTGTTTATTTTTTATTTTTAGTAGCTTATATTATTATTACAACTAAATAATTTCAGCAGGAATCAACTGTTGATTTTGGAAAGGTTTAACCTCAAAAACAATTGAGAATTTTTTTGTATAATTAACTATTATTTAGATATAATTATATAGTTATTTTTACATTACAAGGGTATTGTAAATGAAAAATCCGTAGAAAGATAAAATAAAAAAAATATATAAACACGAAATCTGTTGAATAATTTTCCCCTGCGAAGTAAAAACAAGGCGGCTCATTCTCATTGCTGCCCTTTGAAGTTGTCACAACATTTTACGAGTATTTAATGATAATGAACCTGCTTCACGAGACATCAACTTCATCAGTAACATTTAAAGGCTGACATAAGAGCGAGAGTGAGCTCTTTTGAATCTGTGGCTCATTTCGTAAGTATTAACACAACTCTTCGTGTAGGTAGAGCCTTTAGCTTTACATAAAAATTGTCTTTTTAAGGACATTGGTGAATGAGGAATGATTTTCAACGCCTTTCAATCTTGCTTTGTGTGGCTTTTAAATGGAGGACCAGACACATGAAATATTGATCACCTTTGTTTATGGGACCTCTGTAAGAAACAGACTTTCCCCTATTTCGAAAGACAAAGAGGCAAGCTAACACTTTGTTTAACCACGTCATTGTAAAAAAATATAACAAAAACATAATTGGCTCGATTTTGCAGCAACTTATCGTCTGTAAAGGCGAATACACTGAGAGCAAACCATGAAAAAAAAAAAAAAAAACAAGAATGGCATGAAAGGCAATTAGAGAACAGTATTAATTGTAAAAAATATTAAATGTAATTAAATCGTACTACTTGATAGATACCCGGCATATCCTAGACCCGAAATGTGTCATCCACCAACCAGCACAGGTCCTTGGTAGCAAAAAATGAGTCCTGTGCCCACATGATACCTTAAAAACCACTACAGAGAACTGCAACGGTGTTTGCTTTCCGGTGACTGCATAATATCTACATAAATAAAAAAAATTAAATTCATTTATTTCAGGTAAGGTAACCCATATCAGCAAAATCACACATAATTACATAAGACTGCATAATTTTATTTATACAGGATGAAATTGAATACATGCGACAAATCGAAATGGGAGATTGTACTCATCATTATGAACAACTTTTACTATGGGACCAAACCTGAAATCGCGAAAAAAAAAACAGCTGTTCCCTACATTTTGACGAGTTATGCGAACATAAATGTAGGAAACAGAAGTTTTTTTTTTCGCGATTTCAGGTTTGGTCTCATAGTAAAAGTTGTTCATAATGATTAGTAGAATCACCCTGCTTGTTTTCAATTTCATCCTGTATAGTATGTGCGGTGCACTAGCCGCTGTGGAAAAATCCAACTGTACAAGTGAGACAGATTGTAGAACTCAGCATTGTTACAGTAATTGACGTCACAGTGTGAGTTAACCCGTGGTTCAACTAGGTATTCATTTGTTTTATGCTGATTGCTGATGCACTGCGTCTTATTATGACAAGACAAACACTGACATCCATTTTCATTAGTATCATTTAAAAGTAATTGATGGGTCCTTATAGGAACATTTCTGGTCTTTCGGTACAGTAGGTGTAGGTACAGTACTTATTATTATAACAATGGTTTTAGAAAATTACTTATCAGTAAAGAAAACATCACATATTTTATGCAATGATAGATTCCAAACAAATTAAGAAAATTGTTGAGTAATTACTTGAATTGTTTTGTAAGTTGGTTTTCGTTTAAATTTATTACATATTGTTTGTTAAACAATAGATTTACTAATAACTAAAAAGATATAACGTAACACACTAACTCGCTGATATTGCTAACTGTGGAGAAGGCTGGTAAATAGCTTGTTGTCAATTACCTCACTAATACTTCTGTATTTGATAGCTGTAAGCCACTCAAACACAATAAAATATAAGACGAAATACCTATCATTATAAGAAACATGATATTGAACTAGGTTTAAGTTAAATTAATCTTCCTTTGAATGTTCGCCTGCCAAAAACATACATCGATATTCTTTGATCACCTAAATGGCATCAGTATTATTCTGCTCATGAATAGAATTGAGTTTCGTATTTACTTGAACTCTGTTGTTTCTCTGACCCTGAAACCATTTCTGAACTTCCTCACTAACTTGTGAATATAGCCTTGGCCCTGACTTAAATCCACGGCCAATTATTCAAACTTAATAAGATTGCCTTCGTAGCCGCAGCTTTATGATGACGTTTTTGGAATTATATGAATCCATTACAAGGATAATTAATTCATACAAGGATAAAACTAGACTCTTACATAATTATATCAAAGGGACGTGGCTAATGATGGGAAATGTATCTTACATATCTTCCGACTCATGCAACGCCTTGTTATCTTCTAAAGCAGTTCAATTACTTTGACCCTCTTCGATGCTTCTCATTCAGAAACTGGTGCTAACAACCGCATCAGCTGTCAAGGTTCCCGTCTTTCATAAGAGGTCTCTCTCTCTCTGTAGTCGGTCCCTCATCTCTGAGAATCGTGGTTAGCTTCAGAGTTGCATCTGGAGCGGATGATTAAGAGGTACTTATAGGTATAAGAGGTCACATGGTACATAAACATCTCAGTGCATTACATAAGGCAGAATGAAATGTTGACACACCATTACGTGTTATAATGTCGAATGTTAAGTAACATATTGGATGTGTTTGTTAGTGCCGACTGCCGATATAATCCAGTCAGGTTGTTCGGTGTATCCGTTTTATTGGGCTGTTCGGTAATAAGGTGTTTACGTTGCTGGTCTGAAATTTGTAGAACGCTCCTAAAAACCAGTACAATAATGTAACGCCCAGTAACCCTTGCTGAAAATAAAACTCAATTGAAACTTGTTAAAGACTTGAACATGTCAGTAGAATAAAGTGAATGGTGCTCAGCTGGTCAATTGTTTACATTTCTCTTAGAAAAAGATATCTGAGCTAAACCTAATTACTTTACATTTAATAAATGCAAGAGCACTGTTTCTCTGAAGACGTTACATTGTAAAATTTGCAGGATTAAAATTGCATACCGCTGAGTTTTCATCATATTAATAAGTACTCCTTTCATTTCAGGCTATTAAAATACTAAACATGTCATTCGTGTAGGAGCTCAACTGTCACTAATGACTATATCACACAATTACTTTTCCTATTGTTACCGACCTTTAGGAGATTTCGCGACATCGGAGCGGATATCTTATCGAGACCATCTTTATTAAACAAATAACTAGCAGTTTATTTGCAATAGATAGTAAAATTTTCTTGTTTGTCATTTCGATAATAATTTAGGTCGAGTGCAAAATTTCGTTAACGTTCATTATCTTCACGTTTTTGTCCTGAAAGTGAAAGATGGACACATTTAAACGCTATCGCAGACTGGCTTTTGAAGATCATAAAAAAACTATTTTACCATGTAAGTAAGCAGTAAGTATAGAATAATAATTAATGTTTGTGTAAACATAGATCATCAGTTATATTTAGCATTTTACGGTAAATCATACATCAGACGTTTTTCAGAATTTAGTTCCGTTTTTAACCGACTTCTAAAAAAGGAGGAGGTTCTCAATTCGGATGTTTGTATTTTTTTTTTTTATGTTTGTTCGTGCATAACTCCGTCGTTTGCCAACCGATTTGAAAAATTCTTTTTTTGTTGGAAAGGGTGTACTTCCCAAATGGTCCCATGAAATTTTTTTCGAAATCTGACAAGCGGTTTTTGAAAAATCAACAAAAATCTAAAAATTCAATAGCAATATTTTGTAAAAGGTGATCAGCAGTTGACATTAGGCTATTGTAACTTAGATAAATTATAAACTCTCCCACTAAAAAGTAAAAAATAAAAACTTTTTTACAAAAAAAACAACCGACTTCCAAATAAAAACACTACAAAGTGCTAAATAACTTTAATTTCGGAAGTCGGTGTCAATAAACGAAAATGCAGAACCAACGACACCGACTTCCGAAATTGAAAGTTATTTAGCACTTTGTAGTGTTTTTTTTTGGAAGTCGGTTGTTTTTTTTGTAAAAAAGTTTTTTTACAATTATTGATAAAGGACTTGAAATCGCCCGTAGTGTTGCCCATAATATAGGCGAACTATGGATATGGGCCCCGTATTCATAATTAGTCAGTTTAATACATGAATCCTCTAGCTCTAGCAGAATAATAGTTTACAATGAGTAGAGTACTGGGAAAGAAAAGGAGACAAAACCTCGAAGACAACACGATCCGATACAATAGACATCTAGACTGTTACAAGACCTTACAATATGTAATTACCAGACAGGCGACTTCGATCTAATACGATGTTTTCCTACAAGTTTAAACTGCAATGAGCTAAAATCCTTAACTAACAATTAATGAAACTTCATAGAAGATGTAGTACCTAAGCAAATCAGCTGAAAACTGAAAATGATGGACTACTGAATATCCGTAACCGTCCTATGCGTACAAGATGGCGTTGCCTGCAGAACTTGGCAAATAAACCATCGCATTTATATTCATGACGACAGCAAGAAACCTTAGAAGTGCGCCATCTGGATTATCGGAACTAGGGATCGCTGAGATACTTTGGCAGTCACATAGATGCAACGTCGCACACATAATACTACTCAAGCGAAACTACATTTTTCATTTGAAACCAAAACAACGTCGTGTTTTCTGTAGAAACTACCTCTGGCCCAGAAACTTGGACGTGAATAGATGGGAGAATCCGGAAGGATCACTCGTCCGGGTTGGGTTCAAGTTCCTTTCTTTTTAGAAATGGACAAGTGCAGCTAGTTCTTTAATTGGCAGTGCTCGAGAAAATAAAAGCAATGAACGGAAAACTGCATTTAAGTGTGTCAGTGACCGTGTATCAACTCTGTCCGAGTTGTCGGTGACCGGTTGACCAATTCATGGTTTATTGTTATAGCTTCCTGCTGCGTCCCATAGCTTACTTTATAGCCTTCCCCGGGGTCTTCATCTCTTGCATTTGCATAGTATCCGATTATTACCTGATGCAGTTTAGGTTATGGAATAACCTTCTGGTGTCAAAAACAAAATATGTAAATAAACTGGATTCGCAGAGCCAATTTAGTTTATTTTTATTGTTTTGCATCATTGTAGGTATATATGGTTCGTAGAATAGTGATCAATATCATCTACTGTCAAAAACATAATACAGACAGCATTAGGCAACAATACTCTGACGTCATAACATTTCCAAACTTGAACTGCTTACCTACCGTCTTCTGCTAAACCGGTTACCTAGTTTAATATATTCTAACAATGAGCTACGCGTCTGATTTGCTATCGATTTAAGGCTCCGATCATCCGAAAAAGCAATTGCTACACGCGCCGTTGCAGCATTGGAAAGGCAAAAGTTTGTTACGCAACCTTTTATTGTGTAAGCGTTCGGTGAAAGAAGTGGTCCTACCACTAGCTGGTGCAGTAGTGCATACGGCATGACAACGGGCGGTCGACTCTGCGTCCATTCGCACCGCGAACTTAGTCCCGAGTGTAATCGAGTAATCGCTGATCAAACTAAAGTTTAATACGGTTGTGCAACCCGTCTATTTGGATGTGTTGTTTGTGTGTGCGAATGATTTTATGTATGACGTTTGATTGTTTTTATTTTTTTGTTTAGATTTTATTCCTGTTAAGTACACACTGTATAGTTTACAGTTTTCAAGTGTCAGTTTTCTATAATAGTAATTTATATGAGGCGGAGTCTCACAGTTATTGTTAGTGAAATCAGTCAATTTTGTAGAGTTATAAATATTTGCAACCCGATCTTGCGATATATTCAATGTAGCAAACTATTGCATTAAAACATGTCTGCAAAATTCTACACATCGGCCACTGCAGTTTGTGAAAATAATTTTGCAAAGAGAACATCAGACGGTCTAATATTTGTCTATTAAGCAAGGCATCTAAATAACAAGATCTTAGGAACATCGTTCATGTTTATGATTAACAACAATAAAATAGCAGTTTCGTAATAAACAACGTTATATCGCTAAAGTTAAGTAAGCTTGCTGTAACGGTGAAGAAAATTAGAAAGCATGAGGCGGCTAAGGTCGAGGCAGTGAGTAACTAACGGGACTTTGGATTGTAGTTATGGTACCATTTTATGAGTAAACTAGCTGCGCCTTGCGGTTTCACCCGCGTAAGTGTCGATCACGTGGGAATATCTGGATAAAAATCCTATGTCCTTTCTCGGGACTCAAACTATCTCTATACCAAATTTCATCTAAATCGGTTCAGCGGTTTAAGCGTGAATAGGTAACAGACAGACAGGTACACACTTTCGCATTTATAATATTAGTATGGATGGTGCAGTCTGCACCTTACTTGTTTCCTTTCTATGCTCAGTTTCTCACCATAATACCTACGGGGTACATGTGAGTATGTCTACTTAGTTTATGCTACTTTGGTTTCAACTAATTAAAAGTTTGCTCTATTTGTCTGTTTGGCTGAAAAAAAGACCGGAAAATGTAAATAAATGAATGTCATAGAACCAGAGATACTAAACATTTTGCTTGTCTGTGGAAACATACCTATTTATAACAGTAAATAATACTTAATTGAGATGTCTTTGCAATGCTATCAGAGTTGCAAAAAAACAGCCTTATTCTCAAGTCAAGTCTTCGGTAAACATTTTTTCCTAGTCACTTATCTCGGCTAGTTGAAACTATGACACGAATTGCGCCACATGTATGTGACATTCGTGACGCAATTGATTTCGCATAGTACACTACAAAAGATTAAGCACTCTCGTATACTAAGTACTACTACACACTGCATAAGTTATAGCTACCCATGAATAACTCGACTGACTCGAGTCAATATTATAAAAATTACTAGATGTGAACAACGCTGACATCCTCATTGACAACCACGTATTTCTTGTTAGCCGGGCCGCCATCATCGTCTGCGATCCCTACAAACATCCGCTGTTTACTTACTATGTTTACATAATAAACAAAACACACGCGGCTTTACACTACTATGTAGATTAGAAATAAACAAGATTCGGCGTAAACAATCCCTTGTGTAACGATCATTATGGGCTATTTTTGTTTGGTGCAAAATGTTTACCAACCCGGCCTTCGTATCCATAATGTTTGTATTAACGTGGCCTCTGTTTTAAGTACTATAAGGTCGAGTTTGTCTTGAGCTGTTTCCTAGTGTTGCCTGAAGGTGAACCCGTTCGTGTAGTTTAGAACTTAAACTATAATACGAAACAATTTCAGCTGCCAATGGCCTCTGCGAATTAATAAATACTTAGCCAGTAGATTATTATTTCTTAACAATACTGCTGGATTGTTTATGAAAATTGAAATGAACTCTTAACGGAAAATAGATAAATAGGTAGGTACTTAAATAAATGAATTTATTTATTTAAGTATTATTAGGATCTCCAACAAAAAATGACTTACATTAGCTAATAAAACAGGCCATTTTTATATATAGACTAATAAAACAGGCCTTTTTTACCAGGTTTGCACCCAAGCACTACAAAAATAAGCGTTAAGGCGACTACATAACCTAAAAACCGGTCACTATCGGACTGCATAGAAAAGAAAGAGATGCGCGATGACACAATGCTGGTAATTTATTGCAAAATATGAAACAATCATCTATTGTTGGTTTATCAAACACCAAACAAATAAAAACCGTATACTAAAATTCGGGGAATTAAATAAATACACCCGATAGTGTTTGCGTGATTATCGTTTTTATGTCCGCGGTAGACATTACTTTACAAATTAATTACACTATGTTAAAAAAATATAATTGCAAATATTCACATATCAAATTACGAAGCAAATGGTCTAGTATAACAATTATTTTTTTCAAAGAAATCAGTCGGGTCGATTAGACGTGATGTTGAATTTAAAATCATTAGAAATCGTATATCTGCGCCTTAAGCAGCAAAAAGTGCTGTTACCTAGGTGTTGTTCAATGAAAATCAATAGTTATAGTACTTACTGTCTAGAGAAAAAGTAGGTTGTGGTCTATTGACCCGGACGCGTGATTCATATCTACTCATGGCCACATAGTAACATTTTTGCGACTGGCACATTTTCTAAACACCAACACAATTAATCGAATAATATCCTTATCACATTAGGAATAAGACGCATATTTTGTTAATCGATTAGCTTGAGAAATGTTGGATGGCTTGAGTAACTAGAACTGCGTAATCCTTTAGTTTCTCATTAGCCTCATAACAATCACGTTTAATAGTGAATTAATATTCGATTGAATGCCTTGTTTATGTAACTACTAATAATACTAGCACAGCTACTCCCCAAGTGAAAACGAGTGGGAAAGATACGAATAAGCATGGGCAACAAAAACATCCCCGCTCGTACACGGAAGTTACCCAACATCGTGTGGCTACATCAAAAGTAGGCGGAAAGGTCGCCGATCCCTTGGAGATCGCGTCTAAGGGGATGGAGGATGTTGATCGGGAAAATCCCGAGGCAAGTCTGCGGGATTGTTCGAAACCCCGTGTCGTCGTACCGGTGGCTGCCGCTGTTGTTGACATCTCAATGGACGACACAGGAAAAGATGGTTGGACGGAAGTTCGACACAGACGCTCCCAACGCTCACTCAGTAATGTGCTGCGTGGAACGGCAGCGCCCGGTACCACCAATCTAGAAGCCTCTGAAAGATGGAGATACCTGCATCTTTTCTACGTTAAGCAGGGCACATCTGATAGTCAGGTACGTGATCACCTAACTACCATTTGTGGAACAGATGTTTGCACGGTAGAAGTCCTCAAGTCCCGTGGTAAATACGCATCCTTCAAGCTGGGTGTGCCCTCAAAATTGGCTGAACACATTATTGCAGCTCAAAACTGGGCAGAGGATATTTGCGTCAAACCATGGCGCCGGAACTTTCGTGCCCGAAGTAACGAGGCTCAGTAAGCACTTCAACGTTCCTGCCTTACCTGCCTCTACTGACCACAATGCCTTTCTGCGTTTATTGTACCAGAATGTGCGTGGGCTCAAAACTAAACTACCCATATGGAGATCAAGCCTGTTACTCTCTGAGCACGACTTAATAGCCGTAGCAGAGACAAACCTGGACTCTTCAATAGAGGACTCAGAAATGTTAAGCGGAGATTGGAGTATTCTACGCAGAGACAGAGTGACTCTGGGTGGCGGCGTGTTGCTTGCTGCGCGCCCCGGCGTTTCCATGAAGAGGAGGCATGATCTCGAGACTGACCGTGGCGAAGACTTATGGGCTACGATCACAATTCACGGCTCTAACACATCTGTTTGTGTTGTCTACATAAAGCCCACTGCAACTGACGATGAATATATGACGTGGTTTTGTAAGGTTGAGAGCATCATCTCCAATTTGAACGGAATGGTAATAATTTTGGGTGACCTTAACTTAAAAAGTGCATCTGTGAATGTTAATAATTATTACTGTTATTTCTTAAGCTTTTGTAGTCTGGCTGAGATGAATGAAGTGGTGAACATGCGTGGGAGTAAGTTAGATGTAGTGTTGGCTCGGGAGGGTACCGAAGTAAGCTGTGAACATGTCAAAGGTACAGAGCTGGTTCCAATCGACTTGTATCATCCTCCTTTAGATATTGCGATTACCATCACATCACATAGGGATAGTGAAAAGTTGGACCCCAGCAACATTGATCGTAGTAGGGATTGGAACTTTGTAAAAGGGGACTATACACTTTTTTACGATTTAATTAGTTCTGCTCCATGGCAAGAGGTGCTTCGCTGCAATGACGCTCCCTCGGCTGCTGGTGAGTTTTACAGAATAATGTATGACTTATTTGATTCTTCCATTCCAAAGAAGAAAAGAATGATGGCTGGAAATAGACGGTATCCGGTCTGGTTTAATAAAGACATTGTAAACGATACTCAGCGTAAAACCAAACTACACCAAACATGGAAAGTTTCACGCTGTGATCAAATATATGCAGAGTTTAATGCTCTGCGACGGGATCTTAAAATAAGAACCCAGGACGCCTACAGATTGTATTGTAATACTTTAGAAAACAACATAGGCAAAAATCCGCGACAGTTTTGGCAGCATATTTCTAGCCTGCGATCAAAGGGCGGCTTCGAGCCGAACGTGGAGTACAATGGTCAGACATGCTCGGGTGTCAAAGCGGCCGAGGCATTTGCTCAGTATTTTGCTAGTGTGTTTCTGCCCGATACTCCTGAATTGAACCCTAGGGAATTTAATCCGAGTAGTGAGGGAGATAATATTCCTCTTCCCTTTTTAACCCCACCGGATATAGTTAAGGCGATTGCTAAACTCAAACCCTGTAGCTCGATTGGCCCTGACAATATTCCAGCCTTTGCCCTTAAGGGATGTCATGACATCTTGGCAGCCCCTCTATGTCATGTATTTAACCTAGCCCTCCAGTCCGGTGTATACCCTGAGCAATTGAAAACTTCGCGAGTCACTCCCATCCCTAAAACCAATGATAAAACATTAGTAGAGGAATACAGACCTATCGCTATCCTGCCAACCATTGCTAAGGTTTTCGAGCATGTACTCCACGGCTTAATTTTCAAACGCGTGAATATGTCATTATGCGATGCCCAACACGGTTTTCGGCCGGGTCGCTCCGTAAATTCGAATTTAATGATTCACGTAGACTACATATCCCGTGGCTTGGACATCGGTGGGCAGGTTGACGCTCTGTACTTCGATTTCCGAAAAGCGTTCGACAGAGTTGACAACGATATACTTTTGACTAAGCTGGGGGCCATCGGTTTCTCGTCTGGTCTTCTTAACTTCTTTTCGGACTACCTGCGCGATCGCAAGCAGTTTGTTAGACATGGCTGTTTTGAGTCCAAGCCTTATAATACACGCTCGGGTGTAAGTCAGGGATCCGTGTTAGGGCCGCCTCTGTTCCTGATAATGATCAATGACCTCATAAGTAATGTCAAGTTTGCCAAATGCCTGCTATATGCCGACGACCTTAAGCTAGTAGCGCAAATCCGAACGGACGAGGATTGCGCACTTCTACAAAGGGATATCGATGCCATCTATGATTGGAGCATTGCGAACAAACTATTTTTTAATACAAGCAAGTGCTACGTCATGACATACAGTAGACGGCTGCGGCAAATTCATTATCACTATAGTTTGGGTGGTAGCGTAATTACTCGTGTCACCAACATAAAGGATTTGGGAGTAACTTTCGACCGCTGTCTGACTTTTAAGGATCACGTTTCTACCCTTGCGAAGGAATCTTTCAGGCGTTTGGGATTTGTTCTGCGAAATGCTCGTGACTTTCGCAATCCAAATGTTATTAGGCTGTTGTATACCTCCCTGGTTCGAAGCAAACTCGAGTCCAGTGCCTGTGTTTGGCACCCCTATAACGCGACCCAAACACTGATGCTGGAAAAGGTACAGAAAACTTTCCTTAGATGTCTCTTCCAAAGGCTATACCATTTCTTTCCGTACATGTACCCTACCAATTATCTTTTAGGGACGTTGGGCTTTAACTCATTGGAGGTGAGAAGAGGCCTTGATCAACTCACTGTAGCCTGTAAGATCTTACGGGGACGTATCGACTGCCCGGAACTCCTTGGTCTTTTCTGCCGACTATTTGTGCCCGACAAATACATCGGACACCGTCAGAGCCGCCGGCACAATCTGTTTGCGCAACTGCCAGCCAAAACTGTAGCTAGAGCTGAATCTCCAATCTGTCGTACTCTAAAGGTGCTGAATGCTCTTCTGGTTGCCAACCCTGAATGTGATGTGTTTGCGGATGAATGGATTAAAATTATGCGTATATGTCTGGAGTTCTGTGAGAGAAAGTATGCAAGGGAGTCCACTGTTCCATGTTAGTTTTAAATTATATTATTGTCAACGCAATTATTGTCTCTATGTTAATTAATGTAATTGGTGTTGTACCGTTTTAATTAACTATAAACAATAAATAAAAAAAAAAAAAAAAAAAAAAAAAAAAAACTAATTGGAAGTTGGAACACAAATATTCTAGTACTTATTTTGTCTAAATTAATGGAAGTTTTTGTCGACTAGAATCAGCTGATATGGTGTAAATACGTTTATGAACTATTATTATAAAGGCATTATGCTTGGATTTGGTTTCAATATCTGAATTGTAAATCATTAAATAGTATTTATTATAAATACTGAAAATTCAATGACCTAATGTTTTTGATGATACAAACGAAGGAATATTGTGCTCACATGTCATGGCTTACATTACGATATGAAATTACAGAGTAAATGATAAATGATTTATTTTCTGTAAGTAGGTTTGTACAAACACTTTTACACGTCAATCATATAAACGTATCATAGTAACGGATGATATTAAAATTTATAATCCGCAACGAAAAGATCTAACCTGTATTCGCGATTTACTTGCCAAAAATTTAAACAAATATGAGTTTATGGAAAAATAACTTGTAAGTCCTACTCAATAAAGTTCAGTTTACGCTACAACTTTAAACATTTTTATTAGTACCGCGGGGCCCATTCCTACATCCATTTTGAGAGGCAGACATAATCGAGTTACTGTCAATGTGCATTCACTCTCAAAATGAATGTTAGAAGTTTATAAACCGTCGACAAACACGTGATCGGTCTATAATTCTTGGATTCCGCGGGACTGCCTAACTTATGGAGCAGGTGGGTAACGCCTGTTGTTAGAAACTGCGGTAGCGACCCAGACTCTTAAGGATGACTGGAATTGAGATGCCAGTCAAGTATGTGAATTAATTAGCCATTTCAACCAAAAGTTTTGCAGTCCGTCTGGTCCCGGTGATTTCTAATTCGGTAACGGACGGACCGCTCTGGCAACGTCTGATGGCGTAATTAGGACTGCTTCCATTTCTGGTACAGTCTCACTTCAGCGCTCTGGAACATGCGATTCTGCGTGTATGGATCGATCAATCCGCTGCTTATACCGCCGAATTCGGCTCTTTGTGCTTCAGAAAGTCGGTACGTTCTGTGACACGGCACATATGTTCTCGAGGGTTGATTCCAGTCTCCGAGAATGCCTGCCTTACAAAGCGCAGCACTCGTGTGTCGTATTGCCCTCCCTGAAGCAGTATAGTTTGCCGATGAGTACCCTGGCCCCATCGATAAGACGCTTATATTATTTATTAATATTATTAGTCAAATCCATTGATATATAAAATACGAAAAGATATTGTACGCGCTACTCGACGGGGACCGCATAAATTAGGTGCACAGGCACAATCGACCTTAGTCACAATCGAACTGGTGTTTGTGTAACACGTTAAGTAAAATTACAGTAATCGTCTAAATAAGCAGCAACAATGCCTTCCTGTGTTTTTAAAATGTGCACAAATAGTTTAAAAACCAAAAACAAGTTCCATGGGATTACTTTTTAGTCGTAAATACAGCCAAAAATGTTAATTTGTTGAAAATTATAATAATATTTAATGTTTGCTTCGCGTCATAATATGTCATTCATAATTGTAAATATTCGGCCAACATTCGGTGGCTAACGCGATTTCGTTTGCACAACAGCGCCGGCTCCTATCTCTGTCCTTGTTTATGTCAGCGCAAGTGGCATGGGTAAGTAACAGTGACAATTATTGCTATCTCCCGCTACAGCCCGCGTAATGTCTCTCTATTTCGATTGTTGAGCACATGACGCACGACATCGGGAAATGCATGTGTTTACATGTAAGTGTTTCTAGTCCATTTAATGTTTACGTAATGTTAGTGAGTGGCCTATCTTCCTAATTTTATTCATCAATGGTCAAATCACATTTTGTGCAAGTAAATATATCGCATATTATAATTTTAATGAGAAATCTAGAATATATTTTCTGTACATACACAAAGGAGTGAATGAAGTTAGAAGAAGTGAAGGGATATCCTGTACAATAAGTGATTGTAGAATAATATAATTATATTTGTGCTCCATTCTACAAACCCCGGAAGTTGTTACCAGAATAAATAAAAAAAAAAATATTAAGGAAAAGATAAAACAAAAAGATTCAAGATGCAACATTCGACAAACACCAAACCTGTATGCTGAACAAACTTTAAAAGAATTAAGACGTTCATACGGAAGTAAAAATAAAACTGGTATACAGAAGCCATACAAGGACGTGGAAGACGCATTTCCCCATAAATGTACAGAAGCTTTTAAAAATGTATAATTATGTAAAGGTCAGGATGCTCAAGTATGTTTAAAATCATCCTTCCCTTGAAGGCAGGTGTAAATGACATGAGACCTGATGACAAGAATCAACGTTCAACGCCTCAAGCATTAATTGATGAGATAACCATTAAAGGCCATTTTGTTCACACATTTTGAATCTCTCTTCTGTTTGCAATCGTACGTGCAAACCTGATGCGTCACACTACCAGCCTCCTTTGATTTCTATAGAAATTACGCAACAAAAATGTATGTAGGCACGTGTGAATAGAATTGTTAAAACCTGAGTTATATTCCACCGATCTCATTCAATTGAACAATCAAACGCGTTTTATTGCCATTGTAACTATATTGAATGTCTCCTCTTATTTTGTTTTGATGATCAGCAGCTCTATTGATTGAAAAAAATAACAAAACATTAATAATCTATTCTCTGATTGGTTCTAAAATACTTATTAGGATTCCTTGAGGTTGCAAAATAAATGTCAAGGAATATAAGAATAGGAACAAAAATAAGTGCATGTGGGTAGACAATGAAGATTACTCATCCAGTGGCAAAAAACCCAAAATCAGTCATTCTGTTTCTTAGTGTTTTCCTTGATACACCTTACCAGTTTTTCAATTATAATATCAAAACCAGAACAGTCATATTAGAACATTATTATATTATATCTTGAGTCTTTGAAATTTGCAAGTAGGTGTAAAAATTTAATATTAAGTAAATTTAAAAAATTATGTCCGGTAATGTTACTTTTTTTGATTATCGTGTCACTTTTCCTGTTTTGTATAACAGTCTTGAATGTCATCCCGTTATTTATTCAAGAGCGTAATATTATAACTACACGAGTGGATATGACACCGCATCTCAAAATATTTGTTTTACGTCAGTTTGCTATATTATATCTCTTGTGTCTCACAGTGTAAATACTAGAAACTTGTCGTTGTAATACTAATAAAAAAATGTAATTATGGAACGGCATTGGTGTCAATATAACTTATTTCATTTTCCTGCTTTTCCGGAAGCGAGAGGTTTTATAGCGATGTTTGACGTCTGTATTATAAACTTTAATTGCTCGCTGAGAATTCGCCACAAATAGTACATCAACACGTATTCTTCTTCTTAGCATATCGTTGACAAAACAGTTTAAAAAATTTTGGCCCAAAACCCAGCTGCGCGAACTCCACTCACTGACGCAATCTATGATATTAACTCATATTTCAAAACTACTAGTATTTTTTCATATTTTAATTAACTGCTGTATAGTATAGCTGTTCATCGCAATTTCTTTGTTCGGCAGAACGAAGCTTCTTTTAGTCCTGTGAATCCATATAAGTATTCCAGTTTCCTGTAAATCTTCCCTTGGGTAGTCTTTATAGACGATACATAACATAGCTAATGTTAGTTTTAAAACTCTTCTGTTTTCACCATCTACATACAGCACAGTAATATTCACACCAGAATCCCTTCAGGGTCTGTAATATCACGTACCTTTTCATGGAGAAACCCCGCATAATCTGTAATCTGTTTATACAGATTTAACATAAAATGCACACTTGCACAGTTTACTCAGAAAACCCACGTCTTTCTGCGGTTTATTTACCATATATATTAATTTGTGGGCAGTGGACGGTGTCATTTACAGACAAGTTGTCGAGACGTAGGCACGATATTGTTAATTAGGTCTCAAGATCAAATCATAACTCGAGCACAAACGTGTTCTTATATTAAAAATATATGACATTTTGAAAACTCTAACAAAGGGTGACCATAAAAAAATAATTAATAATCAATATTTAACTATTAACAACTTTTAAATATTTACAGTGCTTAGTCTTAAAATATTTAAAAGAATACTAGAATGTGAATGGTGTGGACAAAGTGTGTCGTGATTTAAAAACATTTAAGAGACTATTGTGATGTGTTGATACAATGTCTGCTGGTGTGTGGGATCTGATGCCGTCGAGGTGTCGGTGGATCGAGACGCTCCGGCACTGCGGTAAAACGCTGTTGCGGAGGCAGAGGCGACTGCTCAGGAGGTTGAAGAAGGTATGCCTCAGATAATGGATCAACTGGATTTTCGTGAAATACTCAAAAAACTAAACCGTCTAGGTAGCATTGCTGTCGATTTTGATCGATGCAAACACTCGCACTGTTTTTAGTAATATGTATAATAGATCTAATATCAGCAATGGTGTGTCATAGACCTATAAAAGCAAACTTTGCCTAGACATCCTGAGAAAACATGATCAGAAATTCAGAACACATTTACCATGGACATTAGTAAACGATGCAATATGTACAAAGCGTCGCTCACGTTTAACTTTAATATTTAATGGGGTAAATAGAACACAGCAAGACCTAACTACAAACTGTCGAGTCACGTTCAAGAGTGTATAGAATTTTACTAAAAGCCAGTCTACACGTAACAGATCCTCTATTTGTGAAAGCAAGACCGGAGCAATTTCTTCATAGGCGTTTCCAACCTTTTCAGTAATCCTGCGCTTGCGCCCGATTACTTTATTATTGACTATATTAAAGTTAAAGTAATAGTTAGCTTACCGCGTCAGGCTGTAAATGAGTTCATTTCGATCTGCAATTCAATAAATCGCTTTTTGGCAAGGTTCGATGAATAAACGAGTTAAACCTTGACCTGTGGTAACAATAAGTTGTGTTCGAGATTAATATTCATGATTTATGTTCTAATTAAAAATGCTACAAGGATTTTACCCGTTATTCCTTTTATTGTACGTAAATTAAAAGGTATTGCTATAGTTTTCCTACACCTGCAGCTATAAAATAGTTTTGTTTATGGTTTGCAATTCATTAACGCGAATTTTTTTTTACATCGTTCTCAGATCGCAGCCAATTGGTTAAATTAGCCGTTTAGTTAACCGCCTAGCCTTTAAAGGTAATGCTCGCCTCGCCTCGCTTCGCTCTCTCGGCTCGCACGCGGTTGATCACAGTTGTAACCTAACCTAACCCATTTGGTCGGGGTGCCTTGGCTTAGTTACTGCGACCAATTCGGATCGCGCGTTACTAGTTATACAGTTCCAACCTAAACTATAATTGAATATCATTCAGGCCGTTAGTTGAACGGCCGCCGTTTAGTTAAAAGGCTAGGCGGTTAACTAAACGGCTAATTAAACCAGTTGGCTGCGACATATCTAATATATTTTGTAAAAATATAATATTGAAGAATAGGTACCTACTACGCTTTGGAATGGGCAACTGGCTTCATATTTCCGACTTCTTAACGATTCAAAAGTGCCTGTAAATGGCTATTTATTAAATTATTATTTTATGGCAAACGAAGTGATTTATCAACCCACCCGCACTGGACCGGCCAACTCCCTCTCACTAAGAGGAGGCCTGTGTTCCAGCACTGGGAACATTATATGCTGATTATGCATGAAGTGATTTCAATTATAGTTTCTTATGAATCTTTAAACATGCCTAAAGACGTTGACTTTTATATTGTTCTTTTTATTTTTACTTTATGAAAACTGAATATTGATTTCATTATAACATCTTTACTTGTAGCATTTACATATTTTAAAAAGTTTTTAAACTACAATGGTATTAAAGGTGAAATATTGCAACATTAAAAATGAAGCGTCCATCTTCAGTGTTGTCATTGTTGATCTGTTCGCGCAACAGTCACGGCCGCCAGTACAATACCAAATTGTGAAATATCTTGCTGCTTTATTTTCATTTGTTCATTGTCTTTGCACTATTTAATTAGCTCCGATGTCTTATTGATGAGTCAGTATCGTGCCTGATCAGTGCTCAGATTAACATCTTCAGAATTTGTTATGGTGCTTTAAATAGTCCATTGTTTTAGTAATCGCTGTTGTGAACCATTGTAGACACATCTTGTAAGTCATATGTTTTAATTATCTCATGACTAATTTACTTATAAGTAATTCATTCGCATGATTTTAACCTTGTTTTGTAAGGAAAGTCATCTTATCTTCATCTTTTGGACGCGTTTGATTAAAAAGAGTGTTTCACTTCCTAAATATTTGTGATTGATATTGATAAGTTTGTCTGTTTTTGGTTATACTTCTTTAATCATCTCAGAACTGATGTACTACATTTTCGATAAATATTGAGAGATATTTGCTACGTAGTTCTCATGCTGTTCGTAAGTTAATGAAATATCTTCGTGGAATAGCTAAACATATTAATTTTCATTATTGTGTTTACAAACACTTGTCACGAATTTAGATTAGATATGTATATGTCGCAGCCAACTGGTTAAATTAGCCGTTCAGTTAACTGCCTAGCCTTTCAACTAAACGGCGGCCGTTCAACTAACGGCCTGAATGATATTCAATTACAGTTTAGGTTGGAAGTCTGTAACCAATCACGCGCGAGCCGAATTGGTTGCAGCAATTAAGGCATTGCACCCCGACCAAGTGGGTTAGGTTAGGTTAGAACTGTGATCAACCGCGTTCGAGCCGAGGGAGGAAGCGAGGCGAACACTACTTCTAAAGGCCAGGCAGTTAACTGAACGGCTAATTTAACCAGTTGGCTGCGACATATACATCGTTATTGAAAAATGAATCTACTCATGAAATAGCAAAAACAAACGTAATAGGTTTAAAGAATCTTTATTTCTCATAAGAACATGATACAGTTCACTTATATGAGATTTAATTTTTAACATAAATAATCGTCGTCTAATGACGAAGCATGCAGATGTAGATTAAGTAAAACAATAACAACAACGTACGAGATAAAGAGTAAACAAAATTTAAAAAAATAAAAATGCAGGTAGTTGCATATAAAACAAGTTACTAAAGCTGGCCAATTTGACACCAAGATACATATACTGATTATTCACTTTGTGAGGAACATAAACAACGATTAAGAAGCGAACCACTGTGTGAATGTGTTTGTGTGTACTAGCGTAGTGCGTCCACGCGTTTGTTTGCTTGTGTGCGACAAGTATAGTCTCGGAGACAGGTGATCATGTTAAATTTTTTTTTTTTTTTTTTTCTTTTGTTTTGATTATAATGTGTGAGTTCTGGTTTTACGTGTTCTTATTTTGTATTATTTAAGTGTATTTTTTTATTTTTATGAAAGTATTTTATATAGTGTTGTCAGGGTATTTATGTAGAAATTACTTTTTGCATAATATAATCCTTTAGTTTTCTTTTGTAAATATTAATACTTTTGCACTCTTTAATTTCATTTGGCAATTTATTATACAATTGGACCCCTTCATATAAAAAGTTCTTTTTTCCATATTTAACTGTTCTAGGAAAACGCAGAACTACTTCGTTTCTATTTCTTAAGTTATGTGTGAATGTCTTTTTTGTTAGTTTAATGTTGGTTTTTGTTGTGTTATCTAAAAACTTTTTTACTAATATGCAAGTATTGTAGTTGTATAGTTGACGGAGATTAAACAGTTTAGTTTTTTCATATAGCTGTATAGTAGGTGTCAGGAAGTCATAACAATATAACCGTTTCATAATTTTGTTTTGGGTTCTCTGTATGTAATTGAGGTTAGTCTTGGATGCTGATCCCCAAATCTCAATCAGGTATTCTAGATTAGGTTTTACTAATGAATTATAGATAGTGCGTTTTATCTTAGGTGGTAAGCAGTTTCCCATTTTGCGAAGAGCTCCAGAAAGTGACACAAGCTTGGCTCTTACGTGTTCAATATGGGGTTTCCAGGACATTTTGTCATCTAATAGTAGTCCAAGGTACTTTTCTGTACTGGACTGCTTGATAGTTAGGTTATTAATAATCAAAGGTGTGTGGGGTGGAATCTTTTTGTTTTTGGCTGCAAATATCATGTAGGATGTTTTAGAAGTATTCATGGTAAGTAAGTTATGTAGAAACCACTTATTTATTACATTTAGATCGTTTTGCGCCTCACTAATGATATCGTGTATAGATTGACCGAAGTAGAATATGCTAGTATCATCTGCGTAAAGTGTTAGATATCCCGTTAACCCTATTTGATTGATGTTGTTTACATAAATTAGGAATAATGGGGGTCCCAGAATAGATCCTTGCGGAACTCCACATGTCATTTTTTGGGGAATACTCTTGTACTTACCAATTTTAACAATTTGGCATCTGTTTGATAAATAGGATTCGAATAAGTTGTAAGCTGTTCCAGTGATACCCAAGTTAATTAGTTTTTGTAATAGTTTTGCATGAGAAACAGTATCAAACGCCTTTTTCAAATCAATAAAAATGCCTAAGCCTATATTTGTTTTATCTATATTTGTTTTAATATTCGTTACTAGGTCAATGGTGGCTGACAAGGTGTTTGATTTTGATCGGAAACCATATTGTTGGTCTATTAGGAAGTTTTTCTCATTTAAGTATTCAATTAAGCGGTTGTATATAATTTTATCAAAGATTTTAGATATCACCGGAAGCACAGAAATTGGCCTATAATTGCTCGGGTCAGTTTTCGAACCTGACTTGAAGATAGGAGTAACTTTTGCTAACTTCAGGCTATCAGGAAACGTACCATGGTCAAGACATTTATTAACGCAACTAACTAAGGGTGAAATTATAACATTCTTAATACATTTTAATGCTTTTGTGCTAATTCCGTCCAAACCTGTGCTAGTATCAGAATCCAAATCATCGATAAGTTTAGTAACTTCCTCAATTGTACAAGGTCTAAATTGTGTAAGCGTTTCTGTGTGTTCGTGTCCGTCTTTATACATAAGTGTGTTACCTGAATTTAAATGGTATCCCGATGGTATCCCATTTGCCAGCTCTGTACCAATAGTGGCGAAATAAACATTCAGTATATCACAGATTTTTTCGCCCTCTGTTACACTTTGTGAATTTACTATTAGTTTTGGGGGTGAAACATTCGTTTTAGTCTTATTCATAGCTAGAGAATTAATAGTTTTCCACATCTTCTTCGGATTATTCTTACATTTTTGGAATTTGTTGTAGTAGTAGCTGTTTTTATCATTATTTATCTTCTTGCTTACTTTATTTCGTTCCGCTAAAAACTTCCTTTTCAAGATAATATTTGCTTCTTCATTTTTTAACTGTTGCCACAAGGTATTTCTGTTATCAATCATCTTAATAACGTCTTTGTTAATCCAGTCGTCCTTTGGTAAGTTCATTATCTTTGATTTTTGCTTCTTGTTTTGTAGTATGTGTGACATAATGAAGGCTTCCAGACACTTGTAATCATCATCTATGCCTATGCATGAAGCTTTGCTAATACTTTTGTAAAAGTTTTTATAGTCTATGGCCTCATATTGGATCTTTTGTTTAATTTTTGGCTTGTAGTTAAACATTTCCAGATAAATCTGTTTATGGTCAGACATAGCAGACTCCAGAATAACAAAATGGAAAGACTGTTTTTGTAGGTCTGTTGCGACATGATCTAAGATGGTGCTTGTTGTTTGAGTTTGCCTCGTGGAGTATTCCTTATCTATTTTATTTAAAATGTCATAGCCACTTTCTTCGAGTTCTGATAGGTATTGAGTTACACATGTGTTTGGATTCAGTAGGTCTAAGTTAAAATCACCAAACACGATCGATCTCTTTCTAACTTCCAGTTGTAAGGTATATCTTTCGAGAAACTCTTTAATGTTTGAATAGCCTGGTTTGTAGATACCTCCAACATGCAGTGCATATTTGGGAAGATATATCCATAGGTAGTGGTTGCTATCCTTGTAGGTGTCCTCTGTTACTTCAAAGGGAATACCTTCATGAATGTAGATAGAAACGCCCCCTCCCTTACTATCATGTCTATAATTGTAAATATGTTTGTAGTTGGGAAGATCATATAATTCTGCATCTTGTTCTGATGTTATCCAAGTCTCAGTTAGAATTACGACATGTACTGTAGAAGGAATTGCTTTTAGGATGCACTGTAGTTCTTCAAGTTTTCCTGGTGTGCGGATACTTCTTACATTAGCATAGAAGGTTTTGAGGAATGATGACTTTGAGGGCAAATCTTTATACTTGTGAATTATTTGATATGTAATATTTCCTGGGTGAACATTATTAGAACAACTGGTGTTAGCCCCGGTTAGTTTTTTGAATTGTAGTTGTTTTTGGTTATAGTAGGTACTCCTTTGATATATTTAATTATTAGATTTGTTTCCCCTTTTTGCTCACGCTCTTTGAGCTCAGTTTGGAGATTTTGTATATAAGTCCTTTGAGCTGGTGTTTGGTCCGAGTATATTTTTATAGTCTTAGGCAGTTTGAAGCGGTTTTTCAGTAAATATTTTGGTGTATCAGGAGAATCAAATACAATTTTTATAGGGCGGGGTTTATCTGCATTATATTTGCCCAATCTTGTAGATATTAAGGGCTTAGGACAATCTTGATAGGCTTGTGTTAAGATCTTGTGAACTTCTTCAGAGTCGCAATTGTTGCCTGTGGATAGCTCGTTGACGTATTGTTCATTCAGACCCACCAGTATTATGTTCTTGTCTTTTTGAAGTCTACCTTGCATTTCGACAAAAAAGTCATGCTGTGCTCCAAAACTTAATTCGGGTTTTCGATTTTCACTTTTAAGTTGATTCAGCTCATCCTCGATTGCTATAATTTTACCTTGAGTAATTTTATGGTCGGTTGTAATATTTTCCACGGATTTATGCAGTTTCTTATATTCTTCTGTTAGGTTATCAGTAGTTAATTTTAGATCTTGAATATCTTGCCTAATTTCATTCCGCATTTGTGTTATATTTTCAATTTGTTCGTTCATCGCTTCCTTTATACAGCCCATTATTTCGCTACGAAATTGGGCTAAATCTCTTTTGAAATCATATTCCAAAGTGTGCGGTCTTCTCTTTCTTGAGTCTTTGTTAACTCGACCTTCATCATCCTCAAAATTTGACAAATTAGAGGTGGATCCACCACTCACACTTCCGCCAAACATTTGTGTCTTTGTTGGAGTTCGCGGTAAATTCATGCTATCTAGCTCCCGAACTAGGCTCACAGAACCGGTTACGGCTTCTTATCTTTCTCGACCGTAGGTAAACTGTTTGTGTGATTGTAGTTTTCCAAAATACACTTTATTTGTAGCAACACAGAAGTTGATTTAGCATAGCTTTAGTTTTAATATTTAATAGATTAACGATATTTTATTTAAGTTTTCAACACGCGTCCGCACAGTCCGACACCTGACGACATTTAGTTTAATTAAATATTTAATTCACGGTTTATCAGATTGATCATAGAATGTTCTTATGCATATCATCCACACTCGCTAGTGCAGTACTTACTTTCGAATTAAGGTCTACAATTCACTGCCTGTTTAGATAAATACTGGCACAATAACAGCTGCAAGCGCATACAACACCGCTAGTTTACCACTAAGAGCATCGTTGACCCATTTCGATTTAGTCTGCACACTACTTGTGCCACAAGGTGAACATCTATGTTGATGTTACTCTTAAACTGTTCCAAATAAAGTATGTTTGTGTATCGTACCGTATCTTTAAGTGGCCTATAACCTCAACGTCACGGTTATATAGGTACTGTGTCAACGTCTCGTCGCAATATGCGATTTACGACTAAAATGTAAGTACACACTTGACATTGTTTGCTAGGAATCTAGAAAGTGAGCCATCAAGAATAAAGATTGTTAGAAGGATCGCAGGACTATGTTTAACATTCGCGACATGTTTGTTCTCACCATCGTCGTGTTTTGATGATAAATACAATGTTGTTGATGATGACATCATTCCATTTTGCAGACGACAAAGATGTTTGGGTTTGTGAAAACTATAATTATAAAAGAAAAAAGAAACCGTAAAGGTTTTAATAATTATATGTATTTGCTTCATTGAGGCTTATATTTTTTCCCCATCGCTTATGCCAGTGGTGAATTTATCGGTAGCGGCCCATATTGTAATATTGGTTGAAGCATTGACTTGCGTCTCCTGTATTAAGGGAAAACCTTCATTTACTTGGCTTCTTACTTCACAAAGGTCGTCCCAGTCAAGGTTAGGTTAGCAATAAATTTCACCCGGAGCTCTAAATCCTTAGAGATTCTTGGGTATCCGTGAAATGATATCTAGGAATGAAAGTCGGATTTACGGAAATGTAACTCGTGCCTTTAGAGCTGATTTTTAATTCAACAGATTTGAATAGATAATTTTTATTCGTGAAATAAAATTTGGAAGCGCTGTTCAAAAATTCAAAATTATTCCTCTGATAAAATTATCTGGCGTTAGAAAAATCAACCCTTAGATGAATAATGAAATGTGCAAAAGAATGGAAATAATATAAAAAAAAATATGTAATTTCGAATTTTTTGATGCCCTATGATTCGTTTGCTTATTTTTTCATATACATACATGTACTTACATATTATTATTTTAAATTTTAGCTAATAATATGTAAATATTTTCTTAATTTTGTGTAAGTGGAAATTAGAAAATTATAATATTTGTAAATTATTATTATTAATACAAACAATAATGTTGCTTTATTCCGCTTTTGTGAATAGGTAACAAAACGCCACAAAATACATTGCGACGGTTAAGAGGAAATAGGGTATAAGCGACAAAAAATGAAATGTTCAGGAGAGCCGTTCAAAGTTTTAAATTTTAGAAAAACTGAAGTATTTTTGTCATTTATGAATTTTTTTGCTAGGGTTTAAACGCCAAAAAAGTCATCTTAGAGCCATGAGAGTCAGCGCATTCGAAAGAGCGGAAAATCTTCCGTAGGATGGCATATATAACTCATTTTTGACCAAAATGTCGCTTAAACTTTACCAATCGACGGTAAAAAGGAAGTAGGGCACTTCCTTTTTACCGTCGATTGGTAAAGTTTGTATTGACGACGACGTGTTTGTAATTTTTCACAAGTAATTCATCTCATTGCCATTTGCAATGAATTCTCTTATCTTACTATATATAAAACTGTAGGGATACTTAGTTTTAAATGCTAAATATAATCTTAAACAGTTCTAAAAATATATCATGCTACAGGTGTATTTACCGCTGTATGTTTTGCAAGCGCCGGGCAGCATTGCGCCACGCATCGGCGGCGCGGGCGCTTGCCAAACTTCGTTGTTATTATATATCTGGGGATTTCACTTTTGCAAATCTTGATACCAAATACCAGCAGATGACACGATTGTCAATTGCTTTTTACGATTTTTTTTTCATCATCGTACTATATCTTGGTGGCTTATGAAATTGAGATGCGCAAGACGTTGTGCAGGAAAATAAATTCATAATGAGTGTTTACTTCGAAGACATGCTTGGAATCCATAAGAATATCTTTTAGGCTTTTAAAACTCGTAAATATGGCTAAAAAATTAAACTAATGCCATTATACAGCGTTATTTATTTAGTTAGTTTCAGGTTTTTTATCAATGTCGATTTAGATTTCTACATAGTGGATACGCGTTTGTTAATATATTTATCAAAGTAAATAAAATAAAGAGCCTTCTTGTTTGCAGATTTAGTTAGTTTTATTAGTATAGATGTACATAGATAATTCCGGTTCCCTCATAATCATTTAGACAAAATATTTGATGTGATTTAAATTCATACACAAATTATCTTCGTTACCATTTGTATTAGTTTTGACTGTTTGTCTTGAGTTTAACGGTCTATACATTAAAAAAAGGCCATTACAACATTGTGGTTCAAAGAAATAAAACATAATATCGCTAAATATGTTTCTAATAAGCGCTTTACTTAGTTATCCATTGTTAACGAAGTTATGAGAAGCCGATGTTGAGACAGTTTGGCAGTTGTTACTTGATCGTTTATCAGCCGCGTACAATTTCAAATAATAGAAATACCATGTATTTTACCCATTATGCAAAAGATTTCACTCTTCAGCATCTATATCCGACTGCACCTATGTGGCTACGTACCTGGAGATGGCACTGATTGTGCCAATGTCTCCATGGTCAATGGCAACAATTTCGTTCGCCCATTTCAAATATGAATTAATTTCAGCCCTGAATCATCATAGGTTGTTCTTTTCCTTTCTTTTTTACCATACCTACTTCACGGTTTCCTGAGTCCCTCGTCCAGGACAGACGATCTCGCAAAGTCGCAAGCCCAACGCGCCTTTAGACGTCTGGGAATACATTCAAAATAATTATTATGCTCTATTCTAACCTTTTTTTTTTCTTTTTTCCAGGCGTACCTACACAGTTGGCGCTCTGCGGACGAGCTGAACATGTTAGTGGGTGCAAAGGTCGGCGGCGCGACTCCACTGGTCATCGCTTGCAGAAACGGACATTACGACGTTGCCGAATACCTCATCGAGAGGTGCAAAGCGGACATCGAACAACCTGGTTCAGGTAAGGTCTCTTACTTATTTGAAAGTCATTTCTTTACCTCCTGTATTTTCAAGATTCTTTGGGAAAGAGGAGCTATATGTAATGTATACCTCCATCTCTCTCCCAAACTAAAGTAAGATTATAATAATAATGCTATAAAAGTAATGTTAGGCCCCCTGGTGGGGTTGAGTTTCCAAATTCATGTTTTAACCATTGAGTAAAAAGTTGTTAAAGAATTACGAGGTCAACTATCCGTATTAATACAACGTCGTCAGCCAGGTGAAAAAAAGAATAATATAAGAACAATGGAGTTGTGTGTTCGTTTTTTGTAAATTATATTGTTAACTAGCTGACCCGGCCACGCGTTGCTGTGGCTAACGTTTTTGTAATTTTTTTTTTCTATCCTATCTTTCAAGTTGGATCAAAGTGCTGCACACGGTGTACAAATTTGATTAAAATCGGTTAAGTAGTTTAGGAGTCCATCGCGGACAAACATCGTGACACGTAATTTATATATATTAAGATTAGCGATATTACATTTAAATTTTCCTCTCATTAATATGCACGGTCATTGTGCTTTTAAAATCATTATAAGAATTGGGGTCACCGCGTTTTATATAAGCAACAAAAATAACTCGGGTTCTTTGATATGCAACAAAACAGACAGAATTTTCGCATGGTGATACTGGCAGTGACTATGCATGACGGGTATTTAAATAAATAATAATTTAGTATGGTACTTTAAAAAGGATCAAATTTGCAGAAAAAGGGTAAAAAACTCACTCTAGGCAAGTTATTCTGTGTTCTAGGATAAGCTTTTGACGTTGAAACTAAGTGCGTACATTGTTTCTCAATAACACTATTCCATTGTGTCGGTGTTGGCATCAGGTCTGGTGGTCAATACCGGCGGCGAAGAGTTTCGCCCACATTCCCAGTCGGCGAAACGTGTCGGTCAATCAGGACCTTAATTAATCATTCGTTTGTCGTGTAAATAACTAAATACAATTGTTTATCTGCTTTATGGCCGAATTGTCACGCGTCGTCGGAACCGCTTTCCAATTGCGTCAATAGTTTGGCCAGAAGCCATTTTACTATAAATTGTTCAGCTGAAACTGTAGTGGCAAAAATATGTTTTGTGTTTAATTTGAATAGAAAAATGGGCAATAAACTTGCCTTGAATGCTTGTATGGGTTTATTTTGTTCCGTGAAGGTCATTAACATAGAAGTAGATGCTTAGGTACCTATTGTTCATTCAAAGGACTCAACTTTCTTGCACTTCGTTTGCTTGGAGATGTATTTTATTACGCAAAATTCAAAAACATTTAAGTAGTTTTTCTTTTAAAAATTGAATATGACATCTACTACCGAGCCTACCAACTTTCTAAAGATTCCCTTAACTGTAGCTGACCTTTTTTAAGCTTAACCTTTGAGTTAAAGTGAAACTTGAAAAAACAGTCATTCACATAATTTGATAAATAATTATTGTATGCTTAATTTTAACATAAAGTTAACGGAATCAAAAAAAGTCGTATGCTTGAGTAACAGTAGGTACGTGTGGTATAACTTTCAGAAGAAATTAGCCCATTGCATATCTTTCAGCAATACCTACTTAGTTATATTGATGTTTATACAGACTGCTGAAACTTTCTAGAATCTAATTCAGTACATCCAATTATGAAGATCTCGATATTATCCAAAAATCATAGTCTTGTTTACTTCAAGAACTTTCCACAATATTCCCTAGGGGCGTATCTGCGTAGGAGTCGAAACTTTTCAACTACAAACAACGTACTTATTCCTTTAGGCTTTCATATGACCTTCAGATTCTTTCGGGATTGGAGAAAATGTTCAGAACTTTGATTAATCTCAGCTACAAGTTTTCGCCAAAAGTATTTTACTTTCTTTTAATAAATCATTGGTATCAGAATTGATTTAAAATAATTAATATAAGTTATTTGTGTTATGTGAACTTTAAACAACAAAAAAAAAACATCGAATGCAAACCTGCTCCTTGTTTTGAAGTTGGTTAAAAGAGAAAAAAAAAGTGGAAGGTTTGTAGGGGATAATTGCATACTTTATATTATAAATCTTGTCCACCATAACATAATCCTCTATTTTGTAAACTTGGACTTCATAACACCATTTACCTTTTAATAATTGTGGTACAACCTACCTTTACCTTTTAATAACGGTGGTGCGGTTTGCGATTGTGACATCCATGAGGCTGTAGAAAGGAGACGGGAAAGTAAAATTAAAAGTGGGTAATTTTCGTTTTCTTTCACATTGAACAAGAATCCATTATTTATTTATTTATTATACAAGTATATCTATTATCGACTAGCGCTTACCTTTCATCCTTATATTTTTTCCTTTTTTTTTCGGTTATTTACACTTTCGCCAAAAACGTTTTGGCTGACTTATTTAAGGACTTTATTTTGGTTTTAATAAACCCAATTCAAATAAGAGCTAAGGCAAGTTTAAGTTTGAGTCAAAACACACACAAGTTGCAAAGTGATCGAAAATAGTCCACCGCGCTCGGCTGCTTGCAGCGTATTGAGCGATGACATCACACTGCACAGATTAAAAATTTGTTATTATGACAATGTGTTGAAGCATGGAATTCAGGCATCGTATAAAACAGGTTTTTGTTCTGACTCGTTTCGAAGAATTTCTCTATTTGCGAAGGTCTATCATGCAACAATCTCACTCACGGTTTTAGTATTTTTTGTTTATTTTTGCAATGATTACTCAATAATACTTATTTATACATATTCGTTATTGTTTTATCTGACACCAGTTTATTTTATTTATCTATTTAAGTATGTATACACACGTCACGTTGCAGTATAAAACTGATTTACATCCGTCACCTCACACACATTGAACTCGCCGTTCGACGCTCGCCGTGGACGGTCGTGCTGCCCGCTCTCGCTCGCTGCACGCCCCCACCGCCTCGCCGCCCCGCCGCCGCCCGTTCTCGCTACGCTAGCCGTAACGAGCTCAGTAGTCTCCGGACTACGCCCGCACCCTGTCAATAGCCGCCTTTTTCAAGGCGTGGTTGATAGAAGTTGTTTCTTTAAGATAGATTCGTCATCACACGTGTCGTCGAGGTTTTTGGCCCCTTCCGGGTAAAAACCACAGTTTCGTGGTCCTTGGTGGATACCTCACGGTGCCAACGAAGCCAAGGGGGTGGTGCCCCAATCTCACCCGCCGAGCCCCATCAGGGCGAGGCTGTCAATTGGAATCGGGAGCTAGAAGCTTGGCCTTGGGGGTGGCTCCTAGTCAGCTCTAGCTTCGTAACTAATCCCTTGTCCACAGCTCGCGTCTAGTACGGTTGGGTGTGTCAACCCCTTCGTACTAGAAGCCGGTCTAGGGTGTCTCTACACCCATCGCACAGACTGGTTAGGGCCCCGTTCGCACAATAAGATCGGCGACGGGTCACAAGCTTAGGGCTCACTTCAGGTACTCACCTCCCTGTCTCACACCCGACAGGGAGGGTAGGATCTCACACCCCCGGGCCCATCCACCCGGGGTGCTAGGTTGTTAGGGATTCACGCCCCCTATGGTTCTTCCCTCTCCCCGCCCCCATCCCGATCATGGCAGACGCGGTCATATTGGCGTTCGTTAAAGAGGTCCTCTTCAAGGACCCCTCTTTCGTTAACCAGTATGCCCAACGTCTTATAAATTTTAGACGCCCTCCCGGTTTGGTCATCGACATTGACTTTAGCGACGCGCTAGTCAGCCCCCTCTTTCCGCCAAACTCAGGCGAAATCCCCGAGGCCGCCGCCGCCTCCCCTCCCGCACCCTCCGTGCCAGCCCCCTCGCCTGCACCTTCTGTGCCAGCCGCCGCCCCCAAACCAGCACCTTCCGTGCCAGCCCCCAAACCCGCACCCTCCGTGCCAGCCCCCAAACCCGCACCCCCCGCGTCAGCCCCAAAACCCGCACCCTCCGTGCCAGCCCCAAAACCCGCACCATCCGTGCCAGCCCCTAAACCCGCACCCTCTGTGCCCGCCCCAAAACCCACACCCTCTGTGCCAGCCCCATCACCCGCTCCCTCCGTGTCCGCCCCGAAACCCGCACCGTCCGTGCCAGTCCCCGATCCCGCACCTTCCGTGCCAGCCGCTACCGCAGCAGATACTCCAGAGAGTATGGACACGTCCGTACCCCAATCTCAATCCGACTCAGAGGAAGCCCTCTCTGACTCTTCGTCCTCCTCGGAAGACGACTATATAGTCGTCGGAAAGGGTGGCAAGAGAAAGAAGAACGCCTCCTCTCACGCCAACAAGGCCAAAAAGTCGGTCGCGGTAATCCCCTCTAACCCCCGCCCCCCCACCCCAACCCCCGCCGCACCGCAGGCCAATCCCGCGTCTAGCCTCTCGGCTACCCCTCCCGCTTCGAACGCAAAGAAGCCACGACCCCCGCCCCCCATCTATGTCCAGGATAAGTCCAAATGGACAGAAATCTCCAAAGCGTGTGTTGATCAAAAGATCAACTACACGAACGCCCGCTCAACCCAACAGGGTATTAAGGTAACGGTCGCCTCGTCCTCGGACTACAGGGACCTTACCCGTCTCCTCCAGACAAGGGCTTACTCCTTCCATACGTACTCCCTTCCGGAAGAAGTCCCCACCCGAGTAATCATCAGGCGCGTCCCCAAAGAAATCCCCACCGAGGAGATCAAAGAAGACCTTGCTTCACAAGGCATCCCCGTCTCAGCAGTCCATCGCTTGCACAAAGCATGGAAGGGCCTAGTCTACGACATGGTCCTGGTCATCTGCGACCCTACTGAAGGACATCACCCCATCTTCAAGGTGAAGTCAGTCTGCTCCCTCTCGGGTATCTCTATCGAGAAACCCAGGAAGTCCAACCTCATCGGACAATGCCACAGGTGCCAACTGTATGGCCATTCCCAATCCCACTGCTACGCGACACCTAGATGCGTCAAGTGTCTAGGTGCCCACGGCACGTCAGACTGTCCCCGCGCGCCCCAAAGACCGCTCTCAGTGCACAGAGCCACCGAGCTGCGTTCTTTGCGGCCAATCCGGGCACCCGGCTAACTACCGTGGCTGCCCCAAGGCTCCCAAGTCTTCTTCTCCCAAACTGACGAAGCGCGCGAGCGACCGTCAGCAAAGGGAAAGCCCCTCTGTGAGGATCCCGATCCCTTCCTCCCAGATGCCCGATAGGCTCAGTCCCCAAAGGCCCTCCCCATGGGCGAACCTCAACCACCTCAAAGCTCCCGCAGCTTCGGTGCCCGCCCCACCCCCGACTATCCCAGCGCTGATGGCAACTGTCATCCCCGCGCCATCAGTAGGCCCCTCGGTCCCAGTAGCCCCACCGGTAGCCCTTCCCGCCGCCGCGCCCAGGGCTCCCGCTGGTCCCAGTAGGTCCCCCCCGACCCCCGCCTCCCGCCCCCAGCCTAGCAGCATGGAGGTAATAATCGGTGCTTACGCAGCTTTTATTGCCCCCGCAAATGCCATGGCAGCGGAAATCCAAGCCTGTAACGGCAATCCTCGGCGCATCGCCGAGATTTTCAATGCGTATCCTCAGATCACGCAAGTCATGCAAACCCTCAACTTCTAAAAAGCTCCAATGGCTTTACAAAGAATGAGCGTTACCAAACCCCGATCCCTTAGACTAGGGTTTTTTAATGCAAACGGCATTAAAAATCAACGCGATGAGATCGCCGCGTTCCTCCGCGATCACCAGCTCGATGTCCTCTTAGTCCAGGAAACCTTCCTGAAGCCCCATCTGCGGAACCCGAACATTGCCAACTACAAGATAGTTCGCAATGACAGGGCTCGCTGCCACAAGGGCGGTACCCTCATCTACTATAGGAAGTCCCTCCATTGCATCCCGATAGACCCGCCCGCCCTTATCTCTCAGCTAGAGATCTCTATCTGTCGGCTCGGCATGACCGGTCACCCCGCAATCACCATCATCTCCGCCTATATCCCGCCCACCAATGGTGCGGAGGATCCCATCTCTCTCACTACCGATTTCACTACCCTCTTCGGTATGAGTGACTCCGTCATCATGGCGGGGGATCTCAATGCCAAACATCCCGCTTGGAATAGCAGCACGACCTCTACCAGAGGTAGGATCGTGTTCAAACTAGGCGACTCCCTCAATTTCGATATCATCGCTCCGATGTATCCCACTCATTTCCCGGGCGACCCCGCCCAACTTCCTGACGTTCTCGATGTAGCGCTTCTCAAGAATGTAAACCTCCGTTTGCAGTCTATCGAGACGGTACAAGAGCTTAACTCTGACCACCGCCCGGTCATCTTGCACCTGGCCCCCTATTCGGGCCCCCCGCACGACCCCAACCAGCCCCCCCCGACCAAAACAGTCACCGACTGGAGGAAAGTAAGCGAAAGACTGAAATCCACCACGTCTCCCCACCTAGACTCCATCCCCGAGCAAATTATCTCAGTCGCAGACACGACTGGGGCGATCGACTCGTTCACAGAGCACGTTCAATCCGTACTGACGGATTGCTCACGGGAAGTTCCAGTGATGGAAGACCATCGCTGGAAACTGCCCGATGACGTACGTGAACTGGTGACCGAGAAGAACGCTGCCATTCGTGCCTACGACTCTTTTCCCTGCGACGCGAACAAATCCCACATGCGCCATTTACAGCGTGCTGTAAAGAAACGCATAGGGGAGTGGCGCTCCGAGGGATGGGATAAGTTGATCGGCGAACTCGAGCCCACCCACCACGCCTTCTGGCAACTCCAGAGGAAGCTCCGCTCCTCTGAAGAGGCCACAGTTCCTCCCCTCACACGCCCCGACAAAACGGTCGCTTTCGAAAACCTCGAAAAGGCCGAATGCCTAGCCGACAGCCTAGAGGCTCAATGCACTCCCAGCTCTCAACCAGTAGACAGAGCGCACCTCGACGAGGTGAACGCTGAAGTCGAACGGAGAGCCTCCCTCCCGCCAGTCGAAGACCCTGATGATCCTCTGCCTCCCGTCACTCCCGACGAAGTGCAAGACATCATAAAAGGGCTCGCAACCCGCAAAGCCCCCGGTTCGGACGGTATCACCAATAGGGTGTACAAACTCCTCCCCGCCCCCCTCATACTGCTCATGACCGCCATCTTCAATGGCGCCCTGAGCAACAACATCTTCCCCCAAATGTGGAAAGAAGCCACAGTCATAGGCATCCCTAAGCCAGGCAAGCCCAAGTCTGAGCCCTCCAGCTACCGCCCCATCAGTCTGCTCAATGTTTTCGGCAAAGTCTACGAGAGGCTTATTTATAAGCGCCTCAAAGACTATGCCGAAGCAAAGAGCCTCATCCCCCCCGAACAGTTCGGTTTTCGCACGAAGCATTCGTGCATCCACCAGCTCCACCGCATAGTCGAGCACATTAGCGCTGCTTTTCAGCGAGGTGCTTCGACAGGCGTCCTGTTCTTCGATATAGCGAAGGCGTTCGACAAGGTCTGGCACAATGGCTTATTATATAAGCTGTACCTGCTAGGTGTGCCAGACCGTCTCGTGCTCATCTTACGAGATTTTCTGTCGGACCGCACTTTCCGCTACCGTATCGAGGGCGCTCTCTCTCCCCCTCACCCCATCCGCGCCGGAGTCCCCCAGGGTTCCGTTCTGTCTCCCCTCATTTTCACCCTGTTCACTAGTGACATCCCGAACAGTAAAAAGGCACAGTTGGCGCTCTTCGCCGACGACACTGCCATATACTGTTCGGGTGTCAACCAGTCATCCATAGCTCGAAACCTCGAAACCTCCGCAAGCGCCTTGAGCGATTGGTTCCGGAAATGGAGAATCGAGGTCAACCCCGATAAGAGTCAGGCGGTCATCTTCTCGAAACCGCGCAAACTACCCCCCCCCCCTCCCGCGCCCGATCTCTATGTATGGCAAGCCGATCCCCTGGGGAAAGCGAGCCAAATACTTAGGTGTCATCCTAGACCACAACCTCACCTTCAACGAGCACATAAAGACGGCGCGTTCGCGCGCCTCTTTCGCTCTCGGTAGGCTCCACTCCATGATAACTGCCCGCAGCAAATTGTCACTCAAGTGCAAATTGCGCCTCTTCACCGCGGTCATCCGTCCCATCATGACCTATGCTTGCGTAGTCTTCGCACACGCCAAGCCGCGATTTCTGCATAAAATGCAAACCCTCCAGAACCGTTTCCTCCGAAAGGTCACGGGAGCCCCCTTCTATGTCCGAAATGTGAATCTGCATCTAGATCTCAGACTCCCCACCATCCAGCAGTTCATGAAACGCCTCTCCAAGCGCTTCTTTGACTCTGCCATAAAGCACCCCAATCCCCTGATTGCGGCGGCCTCCCGATACACTCCCTCCCGCATAAGTAGGATTCGCCGACCAAGGCATACCCTCACTATCCCCGACGACGCCACTACCCTCCTCCAGGAGAGCAGTAAGGCCACGAGTACTCTCAGTCGACAACACAAACACAAGCTCAGACATCCGTCCTTCCGTCCTCGCCGCCGAGGCCCGTCGCGACGTCCCGCACCATCACCGTGCCCGCCCCGACCCTTGCTCGAGCCAGCCCGCGCAGCTGAGCCTGTAGTTTTAAATTCGCCCCTAAACACCAATAATAATACCGATCCAGCCTGTCCCTTGCTGTCCTCTTCCAGCGACGCCCTGAGCCGAGGTCCGAACCCCGCAGGGGGTTACCCTTAGCGCTGTCGCTTAGTTTTTAAGTTATTGTTTGCCCTGGCTGGAGGCCTTAATTCGAGGCATCCACAGGAAAGTCCGGTTAAGCAGTAGCCATCCTCATAAAGGATGAACTGCGAGATGCCATTGTTTTAAAAAAAAAAAAAATCACCTCACACACCAGGTCCAGTTGAAAACCAGCGTCAGGCACTAGTTGTCTGGCATCTTTGCTGAACTGGGCCTATTTGGCGCAGCCGTGGGGCACACTTTCCTGCTTATTTCTTACGTCGGACTTTACACCTTTGTTATTTTGATGTTTATTATTTGTATTTAACTGATGTATGTATTGTGTGCCTTCTAGTCTGTGCTAAATAAATGTATTTTCTTTCTTTCTTTCTTTTTACAAACTCGTACAAATCGATTACTAATAGTCCCATTGTTTACATGCCCTTGGCCTTAATCCAATGACTACCTAACCAATTTTCAAATACTTAAATAATAATGTATGGTCTAGTTTTTGTGCACGGTTTTGTAACTTAGCGATACATTTTGTCTATCAACACGATGGGCAGTCAGACATACTTAGTACTTACACATTCTGTTGTCTACAGCTATACAGGAAGACGCTACTGTCCATTGTTTTAACATGATCTCTTATTCGCCCTTTACAGAGTGATTAGCTTACAACTAGGCTCTGCATTATTACCGGTTTATCTTTGTGATTAACTTAGTCGAATCAACCTGAGCGCCTCAGAAATTGGCAGTCAATTAGCAATTATCCAGGATCAATACAGTAGTATAACATAATATCACGCCTGTAAACCCCGGGTTATAAGGCATAGATGTACCCATAATACACCCACACTTCGCTAGTTATGTTTAAGTTAACTCCCATGTCATAGGGGTCGAGTCTATTGCCATCAACCGGGCGCAACCCTCAGACTCCGGGCTGCTATTGAGAAAGTTCTGGAAAGTCCCTATAAGACTTTGTCCGACCTGGGAATCCAGGACCTTCTTTGTGCTCAGCAATAGCGCTAGTAGTAGACCATTAGAACAACGAGCCATGTAAAACAGTAGTAAAACCTATCTATTTCATTATTTCCAGTGACATTCGACGGTGAGACGATAGAGGGCGCGCCCCCGCTATGGTGCGCCGCGGCTGCGGGTCACTTGCCATTGGTGAAGCTGCTGGTCCGCGCCGGAGCCAATGTCAACTCCACCACACGGACCCACAGCACCCCCCTCAGGGCCGCCTGCTTTGACGGCCACTCTGATATCGTTAAGTTCCTAGTCGAAAATGGCGCCGGTGAGTTAACGTGAACTTATTACAAATGAGGTTTTTCGCATTAGAAATATTGTTCTTGTTAAATCTACAACTAAGCTAAAGGTGCTTTAAAACTGATAGAAGAGTACATTTCAAATCTGATAACACGATTTTAAAATAAACTGCGAAACCACGGTTCGAAACACACCAACATTAGCAATGACTTGAATTTTGACAGTTCAACAACCAGTCATTTTTTTTTTTTTTAAGGATTGGAAATCATCAAATGACCCCTCCCGCTCTGGGTGGAGCGGAAGGGAGTGTCAGACTCTTACTGACTAAAACCCATCCGTGTTCCTTCCTTAGCCCTTTATGTTCCGGGGCAGCGGTAACCCTTTCGGACAATCCCGCTGCCCAACAACCAGTCATTGCGTTATTTACGTTATTGGGCGGACAAATTTTTCGAATTATATTATGAAGGAATGGATTAGCAATATCCTTCAAATGATTTAGATTGTGATTGATAGTGTCAAGCAATTAGCGTGCTGATTGTACAAACAAACTGACGAAGGGATCTATTGTTTTGGTAATCACAAGCATAGCTTCGCACTTCTGCAGCCCTTGCAATATCTGAGTCAGATTTGAGTTTATAGCTTTCCACTTTCATCATGTCTGTACAAATAATGCCTTGATTGTTTTAATAAAAAAAAAACCCATCTATTCATTTCCAGACATAGAAATAGCAAACCGTCACGGCCACACATGTCTAATGATCGCTTGCTACAAGGGCCACATCAGAATCGCCAAGTACCTACTGTCACTAAACGCGGACGTGAACAGAAAGAGCGTGAAAGGCAACACGGCGCTACACGATTGTGCTGAGAGCGGGTCTCTCAACATACTCAAGATGCTGTTGGGACATGGAGCTACTATGGACGTTGATTCGTACGGTAAGGAACTGTTTAAAAGGTGCTGGAGCCAGAACAGAAGTTGGCCCTTTTAAGAGCGTTTACGACGTACGGCACTTCATACAAACCTTCAAGCTCTTGTTTTTCGAAATGAATGATCCGATTTTAATGAAACTTCGTACGCATAAGCAGGACACAAAGGTCTAAAAAGTTAGTAAAGAATATTTTCGAAATGTGTTAAGTATTTAAAAAAAGATAACTGGAAATCTCTGTTTCTATGGGAAATTTAAAATCGAACTAATTAGGCTGTAACTCTATTTTTCGAAAATGTTCTTAACTAACTTTTTAGACCTCTGTATCCTGCTTATGCATACGAAGTTTCATTAAAATCGGTTCGTTCATTTCGGAAAACAAGGACTTGAAATTTTGTATGAAATGCCGTACGTCGTAAACGCTCTTAAAAGGTGCTGGAGACAGAACAGAAGTTGGCCCTTTTAATTTACATTAAATGGTCCTGTTGCCAGTCAAAACACCATCCATGGTGGGACAATACTAGTGTTGTTGTAAGATAACGGACACTTAGTAGATGACGGTAGCCATTCAATGTAAGATTCATCGCCTTAAAACTTCAACAAAACTAAATAATAAGACCTGACTGAAGCAACGGCTCTCTCGTTTTGGTTGTTAATTATCTTTGAATATTTTGGCTGTTTTTACTGGATAGCATGACATTTTGTTGTCTTTGGCTTCATTAGACATCTTTGCATTACAACTTCTTCTATACATCACGGTCTATATCATCATCATCTACCTAGCCTTTTCCCAACTATGTTGGGGTCGGCTTCCAGTCTAACCGGATGCAGCTGAATACCAATACTTTACATGGAGCGACTGCCTATCTGACATCCACAACCCAGTTACTGGGGAATGCGAAACCGGCTTAACGTTCTTTCCGAGGCACGGAGGGGTTTTGGTATGTAAAGATGGTCACCCATCCATGAACCAACCGCGGCAAGCGTAGCTTACCCTGATCGATCGACCCGTGCGACTGTTATTTTGTATCCACAAGCCCGATAATAACCTTCATAGTACATAATATATTGCAGGTATGACGCCACTCCTAGCAGCCTCAGTGACGGGCCACACGCACATAGTCGAGCACCTAATAAACGCGGAATACGGCCTAGTGACGAGACAGCAACGCATCGACGCATTGGAACTACTCGGTGCGACCTACGTGGACAAGAGACGCGACATGGTCGGCGCACTCGCACTCTGGAAACGAGCTATGGATGATAGGTAAGATATTAACCATTTATCAACACATCAGCTGCTACTTAACGTAATACGTATCCATAGAAAATAATATAACCAACTTCAAAAAAGGAATACTTAAATTGGATTACATTGGATTTTCGAGAGTTCTAATTTAAGCGAAACATGAATAGTCATGTAGCGGTATCTACAACGCCTGCACAAGCGAACAACGGAACAACGCGTCATACTGACGTCACGCAAAATCCTGCATCTCGCAAGCAGAGTTTACTGCGCAATTAGCATATACAGGGTGTCCAGTAAATAGCACGACATACTGCAGGGGGTGATAGCTTGGGTCACTACCTATCAATACAACACATTATATGTTCAGCAAAATCTTACGGATTTACAGTTTTACAAAATTTTCCGAAATATCGAAAAATCTCTACCTTGAAACAGATTTTTAAGCATCTCGTAATGAAAAAATCCTTTTCTAGAACTTTTTTTACATCAAGTTATTCGTGAATAGGTTACTCTACTCATTATAATTTTTTTTTGATCAAAAACAAGAAAGTTTTGAAGAAATAGTTTTTTTTGTTAAAATTTTCACAGAACGATTTTCTTTTCGCATAACTTTAACCTACAGTGGTGAAAAAAAATCCGTAAGATTTTGCTGAACATATATTTTGTTGTATTGATAGGTAGTGACCCAAGCTATCACCTCCTGCAGTATGTCGTGCTATTTACTGGACACCCTGTATACAACGGCCCGACATTAATCATCGGGTAGTTTCCCGCCAGATACGACACCCGTCTGGTTTTAGGATCCTCCCTTTTCTAAAGAGAATAAGTGAACTTTACACCCTGTTTCCTCATACCTCTATAGTTAGTTTACCACCTTGCTAACTGGGTTATATTTTAACGCGGCCTGAGCTATTTTTATTTTTTTTGTGCTGATACCAGAAAAGACGAAAAGCCTTAATAATTGAAAAATATCAGCTGCTTGTCACAAAATCCCTTACATTATCATTTTCATTTTCCAGATTCCCTACCGATGGAAGTGAGCCCATTCCCAAACCTAAAGACATCCCGCGCATAGAAGCCTACGACTACGCGGTGGAGCCGAGCAACTCGCAGCAGCTGGAGGAGATCCTCGCCGACCCCGACGGCATGCGCATGCAGGCCTTGGTCATCAGAGAGAGGATTCTCGGTGAGTTCAGCAAAACTCTAGAGTAGGAAGTGTTTTAGTATTCAAATGATAGCTATGAAAATTCAAACGCAATTTACGTCTTGAAATTCAGTTTTTTTTTTTTAATTAGCGGCCCCAAAAAGTGTCAAAAACTGAGAAAATAAGACCACCATCTTGAATTTTCATTCAATTCTTATTTTTAGCCATCAGAACCCACAAAAATGAGACTTATGGCGATAAATGAGAAAGAAATAAAACTTAAATATTATTTTATTTGGGACACGCACAGAAAATATAAACAATAAAAAAGGAACATTAAAACCTACCAAATGATGGAGACAAAGACCCGTGCGAGGTCAAAAGACTCCTATCTCACTGTCAGCACAACGAGCAGTGTGTCATGCCCACGTGGCCCGCAGGCCCGGCGCACCCCGACACGTCGTACTACGTGCGCTACCGCGGCGCCGTGTACGCGGACGCGGGCCGCTTCGCGCGCTGCCGCCAGCTGTGGCACCACGCGCTCGACATGCAGCGCGCCGTGCTGCCGCCGCTGTCGCCGCTCACGCAGTCCTCGCTCTACAGCTTCGCCGAGCTCTTCTCCTACATGCTGGCCGAGCGCGCGCGCCCGCCGCTCAGAGGTATGTCGTAGTGTCGGCAACTGTCTGGGGCACCTGTCTCGCCGCCGCGGTTGACGACAAGTGAGTACAAGTACTCGCTGGCATCCATTTGTACCAAGCGTGAGTCTCACAGTGTTGTACACACCATGACTGCGTCTGCAGCTATTTTTAACTCTGTTCAAGTTGAGATTTGAGTGAGAGAGTTGAGATTCAAGTTAATTTTCAATAGATCAATAAAAATGTTCGGTCTGCGCTGACTTTAACACAGCTATTTTCATTGAAAAAATATTATAACCACCAATTCCTATCCCACAGGTCGCATAGTCCCCCCCGTGACCTTCGAAGACATTGAACCCGTATTCAGGAAGGCATTATCTGAGATACACCGGGGTATGGAGCTCCTGGACTCAAAACTCAGCATTGACCGAGAACAAACCCTGAGCACTTTGCAAAGGGTGCTGGTCATCTCTTTACACCTGGCGGCGTTAATGGCGCGGTTACTTGAGGAACCGGAGTGTACTGAGGAGGTCTCTAGGAAGATACACAAAGCTGTTTATTCGCTCGTTAAGTTAGATATTACGGTGAGTGGGAGAATGTTTAGTAAACGTTATCATATTATATATTTATTTATGTACACACAAAACACTAAATAGAGAAAAATACATAAAGATAGAAGAGCACAAAGGTATTGCTTATTTAATTAGAAATGAGCAGTACCTTGTGCTTCTGTAAGTACTGTCTATCTCAATATTTGACAAAAAGTGAGGTTCAAACTATTTTGAACCACGTATGCAAGAAGTACTGTCATCTTGACATACTCTGTAAATTATTATGGATCCAGTTCCCTAAAAACTTTATGCCAAGACGTCGCGGGGTGAAATGAAGAAACATATTAGGGAAAATTTGCATTCAGCAGAAGTCCTGGCCTGTGTATAGACAAACATAAATTTAAAATCAAAACTATCCTATTTTGCATACGCCCCTCGTGAAGTCAAAAAAGCCACTAACCTTAAAACTGCACTTGTTACCTTTATTGCCTTGCGGCGTGATATTGTGGGGATAATTTAGTTGGGTCGTGTGGGGAAAGACAGGCGTCCTAGCCGTGTGTCCGTGGCCTGACCGCGCTCGTGTCGCAGGTGCGCCAGGGCCGCTCGGCGCTGCACGTGGCGTGCTCGGCCGAGGGCGCGCGCACCCGCGGCGCGCGCGCCTGGCTGCCGGCGCCGGGCGAGGCCGCGCCCTGCGCAGGCGCACTGGTGCAGCTCATGCTGCGCCTGGGCGCGCCGCCCGACGCCAGGGACGCCGACGGGAACACGCCGCTGCATTTAGTCTGCAAGGTACTACTCATGCGCTCTCGGCTACCCCACTTGCCAGTATCTAATAACTTAATTGCAGAGTTTGCCAAACCATCGTTTAAACAAGGGTGTGTAAACGCTAATAAGGACGACCATATCCATAATTATACGAATTCAATGTCCTATAATAAAATTGTCGCTTTCAGAAGTTTTTAAACCCAACGTATTCTTTACTGCGAATTCTTCATAATTTAGGACGAATTCGAACAAACTTTCATATAAATTTTTTTTTGCAAACAAAACCTGAATTCGCTCATAAGCTTTTAAAACTACAATAAGTATCTTTAAAATTTCCAGCTGAACCCATGTCCCGCTGAAGTGGTCCGCGAGTTACTCTCACACGGAGCTCACATCGACACAGTCAACTACGAGGGCGAGACGCCCGAAGAGATCCTCAAGTCGACGCAACAGAGCCTCAGTGCCATTGTCAACCCTCTGCGGTACACGTCACTCAAATGCCTCGCCGCACGCACAGTGAAGAACTACCGACTCCCATACAGACACGTGCTACCACTGTGTCTGTACTCCACCGTCATCACTCATTGAGCGAGACATAAACGTGCCGCGTGCGACACCGCGCTGTGATCCAACATAACGCTAAGCAGTATCGACCTCAACACCTAAACCAGACAGCGTACACGCTTACCGTTTAGACTATTGGCACGATCTTCAACCTCTGATTGGTTCCAAACCATTTCCCGTGCGTATGTTTCCATTGATGTTGTATTGATGACGTTTGATACGTCAGTGACACGTGTCATGCTGGCACTATAGATTTTGAGACTTGTAGTTTTGTTTGAAACGTTATTTTAGCATTTTAGATTGGAATGATCAGTGTATATTTTAGGATCTTTTGAGGCTACATTATTATTCTTTTAATTCGTTGTAATACCACCGGATTTAATACCTTTACTTAACTGCCATACATAGACTAATAAGGCAAAGGTATGATTTCAGGTTTATACTAAAATTGAGAATGTTAGATTGATGTAGGTAGTCAAACAAGCGACGAACACCATAGTGCTGTGTAGTGTAAACTGTATTGGAATCATTGAAATATCAGTTTCAGCATAAACTTGGTGTTACTCTGATGTCTATTTTGTCACAGTATTTTAAAATCGGTAGCTCAGCTCAAAGCAGAATTTATATAATATATTATTATGTATTGTATCGTTATATTTAGCAGTATAAACTTCATAATTCTGTGAATTTATGTTTTATACTTAGTTTTTCTTTATAATTTCTTCTCATAGTTTATAATTATTTCAAATCTATAATGTATCATATTGATTTATTATTTCATGACTGTTTTGTCCATAAGGTAACATATTCTTTTTGTATGTGTCAAAAGTAAAACAAGTAACGTCCTTATATTGGTAGTTAAAGGTATATAGAAATTAAATTTCAGTGCTGTGCCGTACGTGATTTGAAATAGATGTAATTATGTACATTGGAATAAGTAAAATTGATGTTATAATATGATATTATTTATGTATCTGTAAATTACTGTTTGGCGATACGTCTGGGTGCATGGGAGTTTAATGCTATTTAATGTGGCCACTGTTTTACAATAGATCATTTTATTGTCACAAATATTAAAATTTAATCTTTTGAATTGTTTTAGAGCTCAAAGTAAAAATCATTGTTATTTTGAATAATGTTTGCGTGATAACCTGCATGCATATTGATATATCATTAATATACTTTGTCATCGAAAAGGTAGATTATGTAACACTTGACAATGATTATAGATAGATGAAGTGCATTCAAAGTTAGTGTAATGGCACTGCGTGTACTTACTGTTTTCTTTGTACTGAATTATAAGACTTTTGTTCTTGACACTACACAGCCATAGTTAATTTTAATAAGTGTTCCTGGATGTTAAACTATAGTCTTCATCTGTGTATAATCGTTGGCATCGCCACCAAGTGATATTCGCTTTTAATATTTGACTATTATCGTAACGCTAGACGCCCGCGTAGACGCGGCTTGGACTAGAGTCAATAGAGTGTTTCCACTTACACCTCTCTAGTCCTGTACTACTTTAGTACATCCTGGATTACTTTATAAACACATACAATCTTACTCATTATGTCAGTGATCATCGCTTGACGCATATATCAATGTAAAAACAAATTAGACATAAGTAGGCATATTAGAAATTAATGGAGATACGTATAAATTGGTATTGTATATTAGCAGAATGGGTGACGACAAAGTAAACTATTAGTACTGAATTATAATGAAGATGTTGATTATGTTTGTAACAACGGCATCCTTCGCTACTTTGTGTGTATTTCCTCATAGTATATTATAAATTTAGTAATATTGTGTGATTATATGCTAGTTATTTTTGAAATTAATAAAATGCTTTAAAATATTTCTTTTTTAATTTCAACCCATTGTCATGGTAGAATAAATACATTCATAAATTCACGCCTTACCATGGGCGGGTGAGGTCAGGTTAATTTAATTTAAAAGTAAACACTTATTTTAGTTTTTTATTTACCATCTATGTACATACACACGAGGAGAGTTCAATATATTCTCGGTATCGGAATGAAAGAAGTCCAGTATAACTTTCTCAACATTTTTCACGTTTTCTTCCGTAGAGGCAGCGTAAATAACGAAGGTGCAGAATCTTGGTAAGCAGCCACCGTCTCTTCGTGAATATTTTTTTTTACTTTTTCCTTGTTTGGTAAGAAATTTAATAACAGCGCGGTGCTCGATTTTGTTCAACATTGTCACGCTAGCCATTCCAGTTGTCGTTGACTTAGGATAACTAGCAAACTAACGATTACAGCTTTATGAAGTTTTATCTCTAAACCATTAGATAATGTCATTAATTAGTCAAATTACTCACATCATTAGTAAATTACCCTGATACCGAGAATACATTGAACGCCTCTCGTACATAAACAGACACAAAAGTTTTGTACAAAAAGGGTGTAAAGGGAACCCCATTACTATCTCTGGACTTCAGAAACCGGCCTACCTACGCTGTCTGGCTGACGTCGTTCGTATGCTATCAAAACCGAAAACTCACGAACGAACGCTATAGGTAGGTACGCCAGTTTCGGTCGGGCTGAAGATTCGGCCATTTTCTGGCCGAAACCGAAACTGCGGCCGAAACCGAAATTGCAGCCGAAACCTTCATTTTTTGGTCAAAAGTTCCAAACTGAAACCGAAACTTCGGTCGGACTCTAATTAAGTGCGTAAATTTTTATTAAATACAAAATACGGAGCTTATGCGAATCGAACGGCATACGAGTTACCGTAAGGTTCTAAATCGGGGGCAAATAGGTAACATCACTCGACAACAGTCATTGTTGCGATTAGATATGTAACCTTATTTATGTAACATAACTGTGTAGCTTCTAGATATGAATGAAAGGACTTGTTACAAAGGTCAGTTATGTTATACCTATAAGATAACAAAAACAACAGCTTAGTCAAGTGGTAGTTCCATTTAATAATACACAAAAAAGATTATAATATTTGAATATGATTATTACAAATGTGAAATATTGATAAAATATAAAATGGTGGCAGATTATTATTAAACATAGTTGAATCTGCATGTCAGTTTTGTCCCAAAAAAAGAACACAAGAAACATCAACCATGGAACAGCTTTTTAAGTTCCGGTGAGTTATCGATCAGGGTCTGCATGTCCCTCAATGAAGTGCCCGCGAACATCAACCAGATACGTTTAGCTGTCACCAGGTTGCTCTTCAGAACCTTCGCCATAGTATCTCCATCAGCAGTTTTTATGTTGCCCATCTTCACTACTAGTTCGACGGGAAGCTTCTTCAGTTGGTACTTGCGCATTCCGCACAGTAGAGGCCAGAATGAGAACTGGTCTATCAAATGCTCGGTGCCACTTACGGCTGATAGGTACAGCTTGCATTTGTCGTTGTTGTTGTGATCCCACTCTAGGCCCAGGGCCTTCGCCTCACTGGATTGTATGTTCGGGAATCTCTTGCGATTCTCGTAAGCAAACCCGGCGGCGAGACCAACCAGACGATTGTAAGTAAACTCGTAATCTTCCACTTTTATGTTCTTAGCAGTCTTCTTTATCAGCAGTGGAGTACTGGAAAAATAAACATAAAACAAAGTTGTTAGGGGTCATTATTCTTTTGTTTTTTGTAGTCCAGTCAACAAAAAAAACCTTTTCTAATTAAGTACTAATGGTAATGAGGGTTTTCATGAAAATTCACGACACCAGTTGGCGCCACTTTGACAAGAGGTCTTCCAATATAAAATATATGATGTCAATCACCATTCGTTTCATTCGTTCGTTCGTCATTCAGTCACGTCTAAAGAAATTATAGGCGCTTTGACACTTCGGGTCGGGTCTTTGGCTTCATGCACTACCTTCGTCGAACATAGGCACTTTGTTCGACGATACTACTTTTCGCCTCGCTGCTTCCCTGCGACTAGGCACTCCTTGTTGTTCTCCTCATCGCTGTCACTGTGGCGAAGATGTCAACAGCCTCGGACACCACGGCCTGTCATGCAGCCGAAGTGCGGGTCGCTTAGCGCGACACGCGAACATTAATGACATCATCCGACGAGCTCTTGTTACCGTCGGCGTTCCAGCTGTATTGGAACCCAATGGCTTGGCACGCGACGATGGCAAGAGACCGGACGGTATGTCTTTATTTCCATGGAAGGTGGGTAGGCCTTTAGTGTGGGACGCAACGTGCGTCGATACTCTTGCGCCATCCCATCTTCCTGGCTCGGCATGCTGTGCTGGTGCTGCTGCTGCGGCTGCGGAAAATCTCAAGCGGCGAAAATATAATAACCTTATCGGACATTATATTTTCGAGCCGTTTGGGGTTGAAACCCTCGGGTCGTGGGGTCCGAGTGCTCATGCCCTATTTAAGGAAATTTCAAAACGGCTGGTTGACACTTCCCGTGACCCAAGGGCTGGCTTTTACCTTGGCCAAAGGTTAAGCATTGCCATACAACGTGGTGATGCTGCCAGTCTCTTGGGTATATTACCAGTCGACAGCGATGCGGACGAATTTTTCGACGCAATATTTTAGTTTTTGTATAGTTTTAGTTAAGTTAGGATTTAAATTTGTTATTTTTATATGCAAACTATGTTAAACAAAAAATAAATAAAAATATCATTTGACACTTGTGACAGGTGGCCGGACCTGACGTCTCAGTGCTGCCATCTAGTAAACGTCATTTTTCAAAAACCCTCATTAGAGTTATCTTTGTTTTTAGATGATAATGTCTTAGTGAAATAAAATTCTCATTGGCAGAATTGTCGACATCGGCACCATTGCCATAAAGAAAAATAGAATAGAATAGAAATAAAATTCTAAATTCACCTCTAGTAGGCCAAAACATTTTAAAGATCAACATACAACGTAATACAAAGCTGCAATTTGTATAAGTAAATGTACCTATAAAATGTTAGAAAATATGAATTTCACGGATTAGGTATCGCCACACATCACTCCCGACTGCTGTTACTGCAGCCGAATTTGCAGTCAAATGGTAATTTAGAAACTTACTTGCGTTCAAGATTCATTCCTTCAATGACGATGGTCTTGCCAGGTTCCACAGTGCTGAGCTTCTTTCTCAGCTCGTACCCTTGCGCCAGGAGCCTCTCAACGTTGGCATCAATTCTCAGGAATTCCGCATCCTTGTACACGTTATAGAAATGCGGACCATTGAAGGTGGTTGTGGCGGCAGGTTTAGACACAGACGAAAATTCGAAGTTTTCCATGACGGTTGCTGAACAGAAAAAAGTACTTACGTCATAAGGAGGATAGCACAAAGCTGCTCAATGAAGAAGATTCAATTTTTTTAAATGGATTTATAATCAAAGTTTAAGTAAAATGAAACAAAACTGTGGAAGAATCATTAAAATATCTCTAGAAATGAAAAAGTTATGGGACTTCTTTGCGCTTGCAAGAATAATTTCGATAGATGCGGCGCTCCAGCACGTGACGTCATAAACCTAGTTGACGCGGCTCGCATTCGCTAAGTAGGTACGTACAAATTCAGGGTTGCATGTCATAGATAATATTACCAAATGTACAAGTGCATGTGTAGTCACTTGCGACGTTCGAGTCGTATCTTATATAATACACGATGGCTGAGGTTAAAAATACGCCTACAAATATTGTATAGTTCCTATGTGTTTAAGCAAGATAGATAAAAACCCATTGATGTATGAAATTACTATTTAAGTAATAATTACTTACTATTACTAATTCCTAATATAGCATGTAACAAAAACCCTGTCCGATCAAATAAAGGCGTATTCCTGGTTCAACATACGTACTAGATTTTTTTTTAATAAAAATGTACCTAACTCATAAAAACCAAAAGTTATTGTTTTTTTATTTTTTTTAAACCATGCGTAATTTAACACTGAATATGGCAAATTTTCATAAGTTGACATGTAACACTCCACTCGCCGGCAAAATCTTTTTATTTTTACACATTTTTATTTTAAAGAACACTGTCCCGCGTTCTAGGTACTCTTTCAACTAGTCACCGACTCTTTCATGTCGCCGACTGGTTGCCTACCGGCGCGCTACTTGTTGCCAGTTTTTCGTTTACCGTCTCGAATTTTTTACAGGGTGTCTACCCATGAACAATTTTCATTATGGGACCAACTCTGAAATGACAAAAAAAATCTGCTGTTTCATACATTTTAGTCTAGTAGGTATCTATTGAACTTTGGTATTAAACAGCTGTTTTTTTTTTCGTAATTACGAGTTGGTCTCATAGTGAAAGTTGTTCATATTCATGGGAAGAACACCCTGTAATGCACTTGACTGTTTTATATTTACTTACTCTACAACGTAGGTACAGAGGCCAGCACATCAAGCTACCCCAATCTGTCAAATTTTCCCAATTGAATATGAACCTTATTCTTTTGCAGTAAAGTTGAAATTCTATCAAAGAAATTTGACAGATTGGGGTAGGTTGATGTGCTGGCCTCTGTACCAGTATGAGTGAAACTATGCAGGGTCTCAATAGAAAAAAAATACTGATTTCAGATTTGACCACTTTTCTCCATGGAGATTCATGGTAAAAAAAAATGATCATCATTGTGAACTGTCAACAGAGATACGCTATTGCGTACAAATATATTTTCGTTTGTATAATACATTCCTACGCTAATTAGTAGAGCCTTTATATGTATAAATCAATCTATACTTATAATAAATCTGTAGAGAGGTCAATTCTGTACATGATATATATTTTCAAAATAACTATCAGGGGGTAATAAGTGATCGATACTGATGCCAAAAATGCAATCAGTAAAATTTTTGTCTGTCTGTCTGTCTGTCTGTCTGTCTGTATGTTCCTTATAGAAACAAAAACTACTCGACGGATTTTAACGAAACTTGGTACAATTATTCTTCATACTCCTGGGGAGGTTATAGTATACTAGTAGTTTTCATCACGCTACAATGAATAGGAGCAGAGCAGTGAGAGGAAATGTTGGGAAAACGGGAGAAGTTGCTCCATTTTTTAAGCTTCCGTCGCGTGTGCAGCCTTAATGGTTAAAGCTACATAGAAATCATTTATGACGGAAATGTTCTACATAAAATTATCTAAAAAATATCCTACTACAGCATATGTCTATCTTTTATGGTTGACTCACAATAACACGTGTAACTCCCGATACCTTAGCAGTTCGGAGCTTTCTGATTATATTTGTTTACTCTTACGTTTATAATACTCTCACTCATCCCTAATTAAAAGAAGTTAATATTATTACCTATTCAATAAAAAAAGAATCATAGTAATCGGTATAGAAACACCAAACTTATACATGAAATACGCTAATAAGCCATCGCGCCGTCGCGCGTGAATACTGAATCATGCCATAAGGATTATTTTTGTGTAACGGTTGCCGCGCTCGACGCGGGTCGCGGCGGTAGGGTAAGGGAGGTCCGAGCGCGAGCTTCATTCAATATTTGGCTGTTGATGCGTTCAGAGCGTTCGACCTTATTGACAGACGATAATTGATATTAACAAACTGCTTATCAGCGCGACTTTTAGTCTTTAAATAGTTTATTTGAATTTATTTTGTTGTTTTTTATAAAATAGGTATCAGTTGTTGTGTTATTAGACCGACACAGAACCCAAAAATGTGATTTAAAAAAAATTCTGTCTGTCTGTCTGTTTGTTCAGGCATCACGCAAAAACTACCGGTTCGATTACGATGACACTTGGTATAATTATTCTTTAATATCCTGGGCACCACACTGGGTACTTTTTATCCCGGAAAAAAATATACAATAAAAAACAAACTTAATTTTGCGGTTCGATCCCTAGACCCGATTACTGTACCAACCGCAAATAATAAGTTTGTCGTAGTACACGACGAAGATAATAATAATAGGCGAGCGTTCGTTCATATTAGCATTCTATAAATTGTATGTTTTAACTGCTACTTGCAATTCCAAAACGTGCTTTTCAGTGCGACCTTTTTATTCCTTTTAGTTTTTACTAAGTACAGTTTAAGGTGGACTTATTTAGGTTTATTTTTATAAGTCGTTTTTATAAGTAAGTATAGATTTTAATTTTAAAGTATGGATAGTATATTTGATAGTGTACGTAGTGACCGTAGGTTATTTTATAAAACTGTTAGGTAGCATTAGTCATTCGTATAGATACTAGTTTTTAGGGATTTTGCTTATTTATTGAGTTTAGATTAGTTCATCATCTGCCTCATCTGCCTAGCCTTTTCCCAACTATGTTGGGGTTGGCTTCCAGTCTAACCGGATGCAGCTGAATACCAGTATTTTACATGGAGCGACTGCCTATCTGACCTCCACAACCCAGTTACTGGGTAATACGATACCCCTTGGTAAGACTGGTTGTCAGACTTTCGGGCTTCTGACTACCCGTAACGACTGTCAAAGATCCACGAATGACAGCCGGGACCAACGGCTTAACGTGCTTTCCGAGGCACGGAGGGGTCTCCATATGTAAAGATGGTCACCCATCCACAGACCAACCGCGGCAAGCGTAGCTTAACCTGATCGATCGACCTGTGCGTCTGTTATTATTTAGCCACGTATCATCAGAAATAGGTTTATTTAGGTAGGTAGGTATTTTATTTTCTGTTATTGAGTTTTTTTTTATTAGGTAGGTACTTAGGTTTACTTTTATAATCTAACTAGCTGTGCCCGCGACTTCGTTCGCGTGGATGTCGGAAAACAATAGGTAATATGTCGCTTAGGAAAGGTGTAATTGCCACTCCTTCATTGAAAAGGAAGAATCATCAGATCTTGCCTTGTAACGCTTTCCTTACCTAGGGTTCTCTACCACCCCAACATAGTTGGGAAAAGGCTAGGCAGATGATGATGATGGTTCTCTACCACGGCCCTTTCGACTGCAATCACTGCGTCTTCATGGTTCATAATGACAATACGACGAAGTGTCACTTTGATTTTTGAGAATAAATTAAAATAAAAGCGCCTGCTCGAAGCTGATTATCTAACCAAACAGCCATAATTATGTCCATTTTATTTTACCTTACCTTATACTGCCGAAAACCAGAAAAAGAATTGTAAAGCTAATTACAAAAAAATATAACCGACTTCCATAAAAAACCCTACAAAGTTCAAAATAACCTTAGTTTGGGAAGACGTTGCGCATTGGCAAGAAATTACAGACTTCTGAAACCAAAGGTCTATTGCACTTTGAAGTGTGTTTTTAAGTCGGTTGTATTTTATTTTATTTCACACAAAGTCGTGTAAGTTTATATTGAAAACCATGAAAACGACACACATGATAAAAAAAGAAAAAGAAAATTGCAGCCGCCATCTTCGATTTTCATTTTGACGTCACAATCGGCTTCAGCACTCTCGAAAACCATGAAAACGACACACACTACGAATTTTTCGATTTGCAACCGCCATCTTGGACTTTCATTTTAACCAGTACTGAAACGGTTTACCAACAGTCGATTGGTCCATGAACCGTTGGTCAACACCATTAACTTTTCATCCAAAGGACTTGTGACCCACGAACGTTTCCCCAACAGAACTTTACGTCAGTGAATGCTTAACCAACAGAATGTTTTGACCAATAACTTTTCACCCAAAGAACATTTGACCCATGTCAAATAGAACTAAGGAAGCAAGGGCGAGCGAAGCGAGCTCGGGACTTGGGGCACCCCGACTCGGACAGGTAGGGTTCGAAGGGATGGTGGCGGCTCAAGTGAGCGAGCAAAGCGAGCGAAGGGCACCCCGAGGTTAGGCTTGGTTACTTTAAATACCCTTTTCACAGAAATAAAGGACTACGTCTTATTATTATTTTACTTTCACCTTTCTGTTGGCCTTATTCTTTGGGTGAAAAGTTATTGGTCAAAACATTCTGTGGGTAAAGCATTCACTGACGTAGAGTTATGTTGGCAAAACGTTCGTGGGTGAAAAGTCCTTTGGAAAAAAGTTAATGGTTTAAAGATAATGTTCACCATCGGTTCATGGGCCAATCGACGGTGGGTAAGCCGTTACAGTTTCATTTTAACCTCACTATTGGCTTCAGCACTCTCAAAAACCAATAAAACGAAACCCATAAAAAATAATTGCAACCTCCATCTTGGATTTTCGTTTTGACCTGCCTATCGGCTTCAGCACCTTTGAAATCTATGAAAACGACATCCATGACAAAAAATCAAAACAAAATTGCAGCCGCCATCTTGGGTTTTCATTATGACCTGACTATCGGCTTCAGCACCCTCGAAAACTATCAAAACGACACCCATGACAAAACATTTAAAAAAAATGGAGCCGCCATTTTGGGTTTTCATTTTGACCTGACTATCGACTTCAGCACCCTCAAAAACCATGAAAACGACAAACAACACAAAACATTTAAAAAAAATGGAACAGCCATCTTGGGTTTTCATTTTGACCTGACTATCGACTTCAGCACCCTCAAAAACCATGAAAACGACAAACATGACAAAAAAAAATTGCAGCAACCATCTTGGATTTTCATTTTGACCTGACTATCGACTTCAGCACCCTCGAAAACCATGAAAACGACACCCATGACGAAAAAGTTAAAAATTTAAGCAACCGCCATCTTTGATTTTCTTTTTGACCTCACTTACCGGGGTCAGGATCCATGAAAAATAGCTCTCTCTCTCTCTCTCTCTCTGTGTGTGTCTCTATCTATCTATTACTATGAAAAATGAGGCATAACGCTTTTTCGTAATTTGACGATTTCTCTCTTAGAACTCCTACCGCAAGCTCCATATAAGAACTTCGTTAAAAAACGCTCTGCGTTACTCAACTTTCTATATCAATAATTATCTAACTTCTTTATCGCTCAGAACACCACATTCATTATTATTATCTTACATTATCCTCACTTTTTGTTTAAAATTCTTTTAGCGCCACAGGCGCCACTAAATAAACCATCAATGGAAAGCGATTTTTTTAATATCTTTAATATTATTGTCATTACTTTTAAAAATAACATAGACATAAGTAGGTATCTGTGTTATTTCGTCATTTAAGTAAGCATTAACTAATAGGACGTGATTATTCACATCACAACCACAATAATATGTTTTCGTTAGTAGGTACTATATCGCGCCAATAGATGTCGTTACGTGTTACTAAAAAACGTAAAAAGTTGTTCCTAGAATACTTTAAATTGATTATATCTTTTGATAGAGTGAACCGATTGCGATGAAACAAAAACTAATCACTGCTCCGAGTTCTACACCATATTTGAGTATAAAAAGTAACCGTATTGGTTTGGTACTTTTTAAGTTGACCCTGTTCAAATCAATAATCTGTCACATCCAAACAGACAAACAGACAAACCGACAAACCGACAAACAGACAAACAGACAAACAGACAAAAATTCCAAAAATTTATGAAATGGCATCTGTTGGTTATCCTTTAACACCCCAACTATTTTTTTTGGAAATATTTTCAATGTACAGAAACGTCTCGTCTACAGATTTATTATATGTATAGATAGATAGATATAGATAGAAGATATAGATAGAAGAAGATAGATATAGAAGAATAGATATAGAAGATATAGATAGATATAAAATTCAAAGTCCTGTGATCCTGTCTGACTGATTATATCAATGCACAGCCTAAACCGCTGGTCATAGAGACATAAAATTTGGAGTGTGTTCTTTGTGAAGTGTATATAGGTATCCACTAAGAAAGGGTTTTTTGAAATTCCACTCCTAAGAGGGTGAAATTTCACGCGGACGAAGTCGCGGGCAGAAGCTAGTATTAAATAAACCTACTTACAATAAGATAAATATATTAAAGTTGTCAAAAAAAAAACATTCTGGACTCGAGGAAAGATGATAATGATAACACATTGATTTAATTAGGTACCTACCTTATAAAAAAACAAAGGCAAAAAAATAAATAAATACAGAACAAAGACTTGTAAAGTTACAGAGTACAAAGCAAGCACAATAGGTACCGAAATGATAATGATATCATGTACCAACACTACATAAGTGGGTACATAACAGCTGATACCCAAATTATATAAATACATCAAATAATAAAAACAAAGTTTGTATAGGATAAACTTTAAAAAGATAGACTTTTGAGTTTATCCTTTGTAAACTATAAACTAATGTTAGCGCAGTATTAAACTTACTTTTGCTCAGGAGACAGAAAAAGGACACTATTGAAACAACGTTCGTCGTACGGTCGTATACTGAATTAGAATTAGAATGTAGCTGTCTGTTTATAATTTTATGGAATGACTAATGGGTGACCAAAGTGATTAAGCTAAGCGAGTCGAAAGTGTACGCCATGAATCGACTTATGATCGAATATACTTTAGAATCGATAAATACATTCAAAAGTTTAAAATTTTCGCTTCATTGATTTGTTTTAGGCCAGTTTTCTGACTAATGCAATGTTTAATGTCCCCTTATTGTTCCTAGTGTCGTCGCCAATTAATACGCCAAATGTACAAACATTTCGTCTTATCCAAACAAGTCATTCTTTTATTTAAATTTTATTAATCATGAATTTCAGGTTAGTTATATTTTAGAAAAGTATCTATTTGGTTCTTAAAGAAATGTAGAATTAGTTTGTTTAAGTAAGTTGTATGATAAATCGACTAAATAAGACCGCGTTATGGTTCGCTATATTGTCTATGGTTGGTCTTTCCCTGTTGGGCAGCAGAGACTAGGGCTGCGTTCCGAATTATGCCATTATCGTTCACAGCGCTCACATTAATATTTTGTGTTCCGCGGGGTAATTGCGTAAACACACTATCAATCAGTAGCAATGGGTTTAATTTTGACAGGTCAACAAGTTTCTTTGCTTTATTTACGTTGTTGAGCAGACACATTTTTTGAACATTATGAAGCAATGGATTAGTAATATCCTTCAAAATGATACAGGTTGAGATTGATAGTGTGTTACCTCAGAAGAATAACTAAAGCATAGAAGGAAGCTAAATTTAACTAATATAGTCGTCTCTGTTTTCTTATACACTCATAACAGCATTAGAAAGAGACACATGTAGGTTGCTCAAAATGCAAAACGTCACAAGGCAAACGTCAATTTGGTTACCTTGGCTACCTTTATGATACTAAGTTTAAAAGCTACTTAACGTCTCAGGTTTTTGTCTATGACTTTGTTCATCGCATTTTTTCGTATAATGTTAGCAATAGTGCTTGCAAAAACTATCGATAGAATATCGATAGAACTAGCGTCATCTAAATTATTGCATTATATTTTTTTACACGTAGTTTTGGGAAGGATTAAATATTTAAGAGTGAAATAAATACCTAAATACCTACGTTCTTGCCAGCGAATCGTACGTATGAGTAATGAAATGACAGTTGTCAAAAATCCGTGTGGCTCATGGTATAATAATTTAAAACTCATGTGTGGCTATGATTTCTTTTGTAATTTTCAGATTTCCCTTCGATATTGATATCAGGTAAAATGGATCAACGCTATTGCACGTAACAACTGGGAATGGAAAAAACAACATCGTATTTTGTTCCGAACATTTCAGCGATGAAAAAACGAAGGAGGTTCTAAATTCGACGCGTATTTTTTTTAATTAGTGGGGCCCGTGGCTAAATTAGAACAGCCGCACAGGTCGATCGTTCAGGTTAAGCTACGCTTGCCGCGGTTGGTCTGTGGATGGGTGACCATCTTTACATATCGAGACCCCTCCGTGCCTCGGAAAGCACGTTAAGCCGTTGGTCCCGGATTGATTCGTGGATCTTTGACAGTCGTTACGGGTAGTCAGAAGCCCGAAAGTCTGACAACCAGTCTTACCAAGGCGTATCGTATTACCCAGTAACTGGGTTGTGGAGGTCAGATACAACGCTTGCTCCTCCTTATTTATTGTAGGTATTATTTTATCGATTTGTCGCCGCGCGCGCCAGGGGCACGGCATTTATAGTTAGCCAAGATGAGCCAAGCGGTGAAAAGGTTAAACTGATGTAAAATATACTAAGTAATTTTGAGCCGGCGCCAAACAAGCAATCAATGAACAAAGCTCACTAAATCACTTTGGTGCCGACTTAAAGTTACTTAGGTATACTGTACATCAGCTTAAGAACTTGATTATTAAGGTTAAATAAATAAGGTTTAAGTCTTATTTTTTGCTTTTCAGTTTTTTTGGCGGTTTAACTTTTTGTTAAAAAGTTTTTGTTACTCGTTCCGGGGCCAATCGCTCTTTTAAAATTATTTAAGTGTTCTGTTGGCAATTTCATATTGTTAATAATTTATCCTGTGTTTCTATTTAAATAAGTTGATCAGATAGAAGTGAGTTCTTTATTTCATTTAGCATATTTAGATTTATTGTCATGGAGATGGAGCGATACCATAAAATAAGAAGTCGATATCGTTATTTATTTTATGCATAGTTACATCACTAGCTAATACTCTTTTGTCTATGACAGCGTACACTTCTAATGTCGTAAAGCGCCTTCTATGCTTTAGTTATTGTTCTGAGTGTGTTACGCAATTAGGGTGCAGATTTAGATATAAAGATTATGACAGCTTAGAGCTGTCAACAATTCGGAACGCTAATGAACGCGCTCATGGTTGGATAACACTATTTCTTTGTTTAAATACACCACATTTCTTCTTTTTCTTTGGTTAGATGGTTACTGTAGCCAGAAACACTATTTTGAATATGCCACGTTAGTATAAAGGTAATTATGATGCAACTCAAAAAAAAAACAGCACACCTGTCATTTTGGACAGCGCTCACGGTGATATCCTTTTATGGCATGGTCGGCGTTATCGCAAGTTGGTGCATGCGTGTCATGACGTCACCAATGACGATTCACGGGACCTCTTTATCGCGCTCAAGCTAATTCGGAACGGGAATAAGCACACTAAAATCGATTACAGCGCAACTCGGAATGCGCCCTATGCGTGTCGCGATCTTTGTAACCTTGTTACCTTGGGCACACCTTGGGTATCTGTTTGGGTATCTATTAATGTACCATAGATTGTACCGTGTATATGTCGCAGGGATATGATAAAAACAGGGATTTGATCAAGTCACGGACACAGAACATATATACCCTGGTCACGGAGGATGTTAACATAACAACACGATTTTATAATTTCCCTAAGCAAATCTGGTGATTTGACAAATCAAATTGATTCAGTAAAATGATAATAAAACATGTGCGTACTTCGGGTAACATCGGTTGCATTGCATGGTGGCGGCCGGTTGACAGGCGACGTAGGATGCAAGAGCGAGCGAAGGGCACCCCGAGGCTCGGTTTGGTTAGGTTACTTTAAACCCTTTTCACAGAAATAGGGGCCCCGCGAAGCGGGGCTCCGTCGACATTGGATGCAAGAGCCATATAAAAATGAAATATTTGGTTTATTTTATTTATTTTATTAACCATAATCATAATAATCTTACAAAATAAACCTTTAAAATACCACAGAAAAGTAATTTTTGTCATTTCACTGAACCAATTTTGAGATTTGTTCAAATCACTAGATTTCTTTAGTGGGATTTGTCAAATCACCAGATTTGCTTAGGGAAATGATAAAATCGTGTAGTTATTTTATCATCCTCCGTGATTTGATCAAATCCCTTAGGGATTTGGCCAAATCCCTGTTTTTATCATATACATATATCCCTGCGACATATAGGTGTATAGCGTACTACTTACTACTGTGAGTCACTGTGTTCGCTGCGTGTAAAGTTGTAGTTACGTTTTACCAAAACCATTGAAATAATTACTTTTGAAATCATTGAACTAAACATAGAAAACTGACACAGGCAATAAATCGTATTATTTGTCTTTCAATACTTATATGTATTTTTATTTACAACTCACTGTTTTATTCCTTAAAATTAAATTATTAATTACTATAATTACATATTTTTTGCTTAGCCTAATAGATGACTGCTAGAGAATACGTGGCAATGAGTCCGCCTTTTGAACGCCTTTCAATCAATCAACTCAGCCTATTGCAGTCCACTGCTGGACATAGGCCTCTCCACAACACACAAAACCCTTTCCTCCGCCTTCCGCATCCAGTCCGTCCCAGCCACCTTTTTTTAGGTCGTCCGTCCATCTAGCTGAACGCCTTTTATTGTGCAATAAAGATTAAATATTGTACCTACTATTAATAGTATTCGATACGCAACTATTTTTGGCCATGATATACCTACGTACTTTTTCCCATAGTGGAGCGTGGGGAATGATGATGATGAAACATAGAAAAGGATATTGATATTATTATCTCTTTCGCAAGACATATTGTTTTGTAAACAATAACAACTCTTATGATTTGCACATTAGTGAATAAGAAAGACGTTATTGGACGATTTCTTAATTTTATATTTACTTATATTTAAATTACTTATTAGCTAATAGGCTAGATTGTAATGTAATTAAAGTATCACCTTGTCCTACTTTAAAAAGGGGGAAAAAAAAGTGTAAAATATTCTACCTACTTTGGTACCTTCCTAGGTAAACAAACAAAAGCCTTAGCATTACTTATTGAACTTAATCTGTAAATAAAGTAATTAAGAAATTTTCATCATTAGTTAATTTGTAAAAATAAAGACTAATTACTGGGTAGTCATCATTAATTAATTACCCTCTGTTAATAAAAAGGATAATTAATTTGGTTTATGGTGTAGGTACTTTAAACAGCGCCATCTCTTATCAATCTAACAAACTCGATTGTGCCTTTGGATTCCAGTAGTGGCCGTGACCCTCCTTTCATGTGTGTGAGTGAAGCAATATTCCAAAAATACTCGCTAGGTATCTCAATCGGATGCAGCTGAATATCAGTATTTTAATTATAGTATACCTACATGGAGCGACTGCCTATCTGACCTATACCTACTGGCGGTCGGCGGGGGGGTGGAACGGGCGGCCTGTCCCGGGCCCCTGGTCCAGTGGGGCCCCAAAGCTTAAGAAGTACTTTTTAATCAATCCCAAACAATGTAAAAATATTATGTTCAGTAAGCAGCAGTAGTTCGAGTCGGAGGCACCGTGTGTAACTATGCAGAACATAAAATATGGGTGATAAAAATGGTGTCGGGTGCTAAAAAATTTCGAGCTCGCTTCGGCCAAGCGGCCGAAGCGAGCTCGAAATTTTTTAGCACCCGCACTTATTTATGCAAAAAGTCTTTTAAGAAAGCTCTTAAAAGACTTTTTGCATAAATAAGTAGACAAAGCAACTCCTATTTCCGTACGAATACGTATGTTCAAAAGCAACCTGACCGAGTATTCAGAGTCAACGCAAAAAGGTGTAAATATTTCGATTTTCGATCTGTTGTCGCTCGCTCTCGCATCCTTGCTTGTTTTTCTTGACATAACATAATGAGAAGATGAATAAGCGCCTCCCTGAAAAAAAAATCCTGCTGTTTGAGAGGCCCATGATCTAATAATAATAATATCCTTGGACATTTAACACAACGCCATTAGACCCAAGCTAAGCAACCTAATGCTTGTGTTATGGTAACGAGATGGCTAATAAACTACTTATATACATTTTTAGAGGTATAGGAGTATAATTATTATTACGCACGTTATACTTAGGTACTTTCTTTTTTTAAGCATTATTATTTTTTTGCAAAATGTTACTAGAAATACAAGTAGGTACCCACCATAAACTGAGAACGAAAAACGCCACATGCGAACAACGCGTTAGATTGACGTCACGTAAAATCCTGCATCTCGCAAGCAGAGTTTACCGCACAACTAGCATAAATACAACGGCTCGAAATTAATCATCGGGCAGTTGTCCTCCAGACACAGCACCCGTCTGGTTGGAGGATCCTCCCTTTTCTATAGAGGATGAGTGAACTTTACACCCTTTTCCTGATACCTCTATGTTTTACCGCCCCGGGCCCCCAACAGGCTTAGTCCGCCACTGCCTACCCCTTGGTAAGACAGGTTTGTTAGATATTTAGGCTTCTGAAATCTGATTACTTACTATACCTACCTCCTCCTTACTTATCTACTTAACTATACTTCCTTGCAGTCATCGTTAGTACCTATAGTAAGTACCTACTACAGGTTTGCGTCAGTTCTCTTTAGCCATGGAAAGCGGGATGAGCCCCTTGCCCCTTGTGTATTGCGACCACATCACGGTGCATACCTGTAGTGTTAGGGATTTCCGGGAAAAAGCAAAGGATTGGTGCATTCCGCGGTAAGGTGAACCGCGAGTCCGCGACGCGACCCACGCGGCGATTACCGTTACGATTACGACGTGTTACGAAGAAAAAAAAATTAGCAGGGCAGCTGCAACAAAGGTGAACGTGGCAAAGATGACTGACGTTAAAAATCCGACACCGTCATACAGTTTCGCCGATATCATTCCGGACGAGCCCCCAAAGTTGTAGGATGGAAGAATTTGGGTTAACTAGCAGAAATAAACACCTTTAAATTATTTTATCAACTTTAATCTTTTTTACACACCTGTCACTCTCTTATTCGTCTTTTTTTCTCTCCCCCCTTCCCCTCGTCTATACACGTAGGTACTGCTCGAAAAGTTTTAAAGTAAATTAGAAAAAATAAATAAAATAGAATCGACTTAAAATACTAAATAGCCCACATACCTACTACAGCATTTAGGAAATATTCTCTGAGTTTGTATATGTACAGCTTGCGGTTGTTATTGTTATTGAACAAAGATTAGTGGTTATAATTATTGTCTGTTATTGAGTTATAGTCTCGCAGAAATAACTTTGTAGACTTCTCTTATCTCATCATAAGTCATAACGCGATCACTGTCCATTTCAAGGTTGCCTGGAAAAGATCGCATAAAGCGATAAGGCCGCCCATTGTATGTTTTGTAGTAATAATCGTATGTTTTGTTATGTATTTTCTGGTATACAATAAAGTATACTTATTATATAAACTAGCTTCTGCCCGCGACTTCGTCCGCGTGAAATTTCACCCTCTTAGGAGTGGAATTTCAAAAAACCCTTTCTTAGTGGATACCTATATACACTTCACAAAGAACACACTCCAAATTTTATGTCTCTATGACCAGCGGTTTAGGCTATGCATTGATATAATCAGTCAGACAGGATCACAGGACTTTGAATTTTATATTAGATTATAAAAGTAAACCTAAGTACCTACCTCATAAAAAAAAAACTTAATAACAGAAAATAAAATACCTACCTACCTAAATAAACCTATTTCTGATGATACGTGGCTAAATAATAACAGCCGCACAGGTCGATCGATCAGGTTAAGCTACGCTTGCCGCGGTTGGTCTGTGGATGGGTGACCATCTTTACATATGGAGACCCCTCCGTGCCTCGGAAAGCACGTTAAGCCGTTGGTCCCGGCTGTCATTCGTGGATCTTTGACAATCGTTACGGGTAGTCAGAAGCCCGAAAGTCTGACAACCAGTCTTACCAAGGGGTATCGTATTACCCAGTAACTGGGTTGTGGAGGTCAGATAGGCAGTCGCTCCATGTAAAATACTGGTATTCAGCTGCATCCGGTTAGACTGGAAGCCAACCCCAACATAGTTGGGAAAAGGCTAGGCAGATGAGGCAGATGATGAACTAATCTAAACTCAATAAATAAGCAAAATCCCTAAAAACTAATATCTATACGAATGACTAATCCTACCTAACTGTTTTATAAAATAACCTACGGTCACTACGTACACTATCAAATATACTACCCATACTTTAAAATTAAAATCTATACTTACTTATAAAAACGACTTATAAAAATAAACCTAAATAAGTCTACCTTAAACTGTACTTAGTAAAAACTAAAAGGAATAAAAAGGTCGCAACTGAAAAGCACGTTTTGGAATTGCAAGTAGCAGTTAAAACATACAATTTATAGAATGCTAATATGAACGAACGCTCGCCTATTATTATTATCTTCGTCGTGTACTACGACAAACTTATTATTTGCGGTTGGTACAGTAATCGGGTCTAGGGATCGAACCGCAAAATTAAGTTTGTTTTTTATTGTATATTTTTTTCCGGGATAAAAAGTACCCAGTGTGGTGCCCAAGATATTAAAGAATAATTATACCAAGTGTCATCGTAATCGAACCGGTAGTTTTTGCGTGATGCCTGAACAAACAGACAGACAGACAGAATTTTTTTTTAATCACATTTTTGGGCATTTTTTTTTAAACTGCTACTATCTTTGAAAATAACTTACTGATATTGTTTTGGATATTTTAGCTAATTCTTGGTTTAGTTGAATGGTAAATTTTACAAACTTTGCTGAGTATGTGATTTTTTTATTATATTATGGCGCTTATTTAAAATAATGTTTGTAAATAAATAGTAACTTAGATACGTTTTGGTCATGACCGTTACCATCTAAGAGGACAGTACGGCAAGACGTAAGATGCCGCATTTCTGGATTTAATTTTGTTACTTTGTTTTACATTTCTGTTAACAATTTAAGTAAAAAAAGAAAACTTTAGTCTTTTAGAACTATTTAATAATTACTCGACACTTCTATGTCATAAAAATGTTAGTTTTTTGCAACTTGTATGTATGGGACATCCCGTAAGTGGGTTGGTAGGCATTTTGCCGAAAATGCCCTTTTGGGTTCTGTGTCGGTCTAATAACACAACAACTAATACCTATTTTATAAAAAACAACAAAGCAAATTCAAATAAACTATTTAAAGACTAAAAGTCGCGCTGATAAGCACGGTTTGTTAATATCAATTATCGTCTGTCAATAAGGTCGAACGCTCTGAACGCATCAACAGCCAAATATTGAATGAAGCTCGCGCTCGGACCTCCCTTACCCTACCGCCGCGACCCGCGTCGAGCGCGGCAACCGTTACACAAAAATAATCCTTATGGCATGATTCAGTATTCACGCGCGACGGCGCGATGGCTTATTAGCGTATTTCATGTATAAGTTTGGTGTTTCTATACCGATTACTATGATTCTTTTTTTATTGAATAGGTAATAATATTAACTTCTTTTAATTAGGGATGAGTGAGAGTATTATAAACGTAAGAGTAAACAAATATAATCAGAAAGCTCCGAACTGCTAAGGTATCGGGAGTTACACGTGTTATTGTGAGTCAACCATAAAAGATAGACATATGCTGTAGTAGGATATTTTTTAGATAATTTTATGTAGAACATTTCCGTCATAAATGATTTCTATGTAGCTTTAACCATTAAGGCTGCACACGCGACGGAAGCTTAAAAAATGGAGCAACTTCTCCCGTTTTCCCAACATTTCCTTTCACTGCTCTGCTCCTATTCATTGTAGCGTGATGAAAAGTATACTATAACCTCCCCAGGAGTATGAAGAATAATTGTACCAAGTTTCGTTAAAATCCGTCTAGTAGTTTTTGTTTCTATAAGGAACAGACAGACAGACAGACAGACAGACAGACAGACAAAAATTTTACTGATTGCATTTTTGGCATCAGTATCGATCACTTATTACCCCCTGATAGTTATTTTGAAAATATATGTCATGTACAGAATTGACCTCTCTACAGATTTATTATAAGTATAGATAAATAAAAAACTCTGACTCTTCACAGACTTTCCGAAAACTACTATTTAAACTTATTTTTGCAAACGGCAATACAATAGGTACCGTGCATGTGTAAAATGTAAATATTCATCTCAACTGCAGAGCCCTTCACTGTGCGTGGTCCGACCTGCACTTGAAAGGTATTTTATTTTATTGCAAAATGGTTCAGGTCTTGACCTCGATCTCGCCTCGTGGAAAGCGATGGATGAGGTCGATGGAACGAGCAAGCCTAGAAGAAAGTCTACCTTGACATTCCATTTCTTTCACATCAATATACAGGGTTAATGGAAAAACACCAACAAACTCTTAAGAAGTCATTGTACTCATCATTATGAACAACTTTTACTATGAGACCAAACCTGAAATCACGAAAAAAGAATCAGTAATCAGTAATGTTCTGTAAAAATATCACCGTGAAAACTTAGGTGAAGTGAGCTTAAAGTGAGCTGTCAGTAGTGTCAATCCTTAGCATCAGGTGGAATGACAGCTCACTTTAAGCTCACTTCACCTAAATTACCACGGTGATCTTTTTACAGAATAGCACCGCAGCCGTTCCCTACATTTATGTTCGTATTACTCGTCAAAATATAGGGAACAGCCCGAGCAGCAGATTTTTTTTTCGCGATTTCAAGTTTGGTCCTATAGTAAAAGTTGTTCATAATGATGAGTACAATGACCTCTTAAGAGGTTGTTGGTGTTTTTCCTATAACCCTGTATCTATAGTGTACCTGTAGGTACATAAACAAAATAGCAAATACATAAGCGAGTATCAAACCCAAGCTAACCATGATTAATTGAGCAATATAACAACGACACACCGTTTCCACCCTTAACTTAGCATAGACAGAAAACCTTCAAAACATGGGTGGATAAAAATAAAAGGCTCATAAAAATGTATGAGCGGCACAAGATGCGCAGCTAACAAGAGAAGGTTTATCGCCACTCGCCACTCGCCCCTCGCCCCCGCAACTCGCCTCTCGCCACATCGCTAGTTATTCCGCGTCACCGGTAATTGTGACAAATGAACGTGTTTCGTTATACTTACAAAATAGTTATAGGCGAGCGAGGAACTGGGGGTTTTGTTGCAAATATTATCTTATATTTGCTGGAGAAAATCGAAATGGATTGGCAGATGTTTAGAGTAGTGTTTTTCGTGGTTGTGGAGACAGTAGAGAGCTAATAGGTGGGAAAGTCGAATTTTGATGAGAGTAGTTACAAGTACCTACATACAGTCTGTCTAGATAAGTATGGGATAAGGGTACCTAAACCAATTCTTTTACTAAACTACGGAAATGAGACTTAGGTTCGAAGTTGTGTTTTCGAGCTGCGGACCCAGCATAGACCACGTGTAACTAACTGTACGATTCTCATCAGCTGGTCGATTCTGTTAGAATCTCACCGTGAGAAGTAAGGTGAAGTGAGCTGTCATTCCATCTGATGCTACAGGGATTGACACTAATGACAGCTCACTCCACGCTCACTTCACCTAAGTTTTCACGGTGAGATGGTTACAGAATCGCACTGCAGATCATAGTCGTCGCTCAGGCTGACAAAAAAAGCACGCTGTTGGATTTTCAACACTCGACTCAGCGCTGAAAGTTGAAAATCCAATAGCGCGCTTTATTTAGGCACTTATTTAGATGTCACACACTGTTAGTGATAGTGAGCGTACCTAATAACCAATTAGATAGCCGGAAAATCCTTGTACCTACCTATATGTCGCTAAAATCAGCGGTCGACAATTATTATTATGATCGATCGTATAATTATGAATGAATTACGTAGTACCTATTAACGTAATGAACTAATGACCGACGATGCTCTTACCTCGGCCCACAGACCAAATAAAAAACCAAGACAGAGCGCTGAGAACGATACAGTGAAGCATGCCAAAATACACCTCCGCTCTGTGCATACACTCTCACGTGCACACATTTACAACCATTTACAATCAAATTACACCTCACTAAGTGCACACATGTTTACGAAACCGGCTTCACTTTACTGTTGACAGCGCTCAGAGGTCTTGGTTTTTTATTTGGTCTGGGAGCACGGCCGTCCAAATCATCAAATAATTTCGTTGGAGTAAAATCTAAATCTACCTACATTACGATCTATTCTGAACAGTTTCTTAAGGGTTTGTTTCATATTAATGCTGAAGAAAAGTCCTCAACATCTGTGTCTTTCAACATAGGTACATACACATCAGTGTCATCAGTGCCTCGGCCATGCAAACTGGATTGATGATGGATAACCAGAAAGCAGAGAAACGATTGACTCATTTAGAAGAAAGCCTAGTACTGTAGAGCAGGTTTAAGCCTCCACAGATAGTTGTACCCTAAAACAGAATTAAAGCAAACAGATTACGCAAATAGGTATTTACGATCCAAAACCAATTCAACCAATTATAATACAATACATGACAGCTCAACCCTAAATTGCGATCGTATACAACATACGTAACATTCAGGCACGTGGGACAAACGGACCCATTGAAAAAACTAGGCACGCGCCATGTCGCAATAGAAAGACGTCGTTAAACAAAGAGGCTATTGTGCCCGAAACGATCCCGGGTGGGCAGTTATTGTATAAATACGGCTGATTCGCGGAATTCGCAGGGAGACGCTTAAAATTTGCGGGAAAAAAAGGCGCGCTCGGGTAGATACGGCCGATTGTGCCTGATAGGGTTGATACTCAGGGCTGTTTGTATTTTGGGGTTAGCTCTAACAATAGTTCGTTATGGATGATAGTGTTTATATGTTTTTTGTAAACGTATCTGATAAATTAAGGTAGGCCGTAGATGTAAGTTTGTTGATAAAGTCTTTTATTGCATGATCCAAAACGAGTACCCAATTGAATTCCTAGTTCCCAATATCATAGTCTGGATGTTTTGAGTCATACTCGCAAGTAAACCGTTATTTGTAAACTACTTTTTGTATGTTAGGGTTTATGGATTCTGCTCTTAATGAGAACCCATAAACTTACGACTAGCTCCTACAAAATAGCCACAAAACGTCAGAATCTCCCATCAGGCAACCCTATGTGTCTCCATTCTCTGTTATTAATAACGGCAGCATATTACAATTCAATTTGAGCTCTCCGCCCGCGCCCGCGCCGCCGCCGCGCCGGCTCCGGTCCGTAATCCTTGCGTATAATCTGCCAACAGATAAACTGAACACAATTATATTAAAAGCCAACATGAAAATTTTGCCAAATCTCTGGCAAATGCTATTAAATCGACGTCTAATATCATTGTCAGCTGTTATACGCATATTAACGTGGTCCATGTGCTGATGTTAAATTTTTACACGAGTTTTGGAGGGTTAATAATGTCATGAATTATGAGAAATTGAATATAACGTACATTGTATCAATTGTCTTTAATTAATATTGGTAGGTTAGGTACCAGACCTATTTACTTATCTCCTTACTAAACGTTTTGTATGAGATGAATAGTTACACACCGATTTCTTTCTTTCAGTCATCAGTAATCTGACTTTCGAAAGAAGAAGACAAAACGTTGTGTTACTGCACAGATGCTGTACAACGTTTATTAGTAAGCCCCGTTAATCTGTGAAACTTGGAGTAATGTTTTCATGTTGCATCGTTATTTGCTGTTCATATTAAGTTGAGAAAAAGGCTTTTTTTTAGACAAAAATGGCAAGAAGAATAAGAAATTATGTATTTGTATCATATTTCCGTCCCTGAAGTAAACAATCTGATATATTTACAAGTGTTCACGGATGGCGGGCGGCGGGTATCGGTTCTCTCATTTAACGTAATCGGTTTAGTACAACCAATGCTATTTGCCGGTACAGTGGTCGCGCCCTTACGTCGTGCAGAAGTAAGTGCTGCAGTGATTGTTATGACGGCTTTATAATAACGTAGGTACTACACATATAATGTAAAAAGATATTGGTTAAGACACGTGAAAATGTTTATTAATTTTGGACAAAGCGGAGAATGTTAAGCAAGGTGATTGGTGTTATCTTACTTAATTTTCTCTTCTTTGTTTAAAGCTATATGTGCAGTAAGGGAAATTCATTGATAAGCACCACCTTATGTCAATTTGCCGTGATATAGCCATTGCATAGTTGTTGTTTTAATTTGACCGGGATCTCATCACGGTACTTGCAGAATATAGAATGACACTAGTTGTCATTTGAATATACCTACGGGAAGTTTCATTTGGTAGTTTTGCTTGCAGTGCGGTTGACGAGAGAATGCGTTCATGACACTGGTCAGTTTCATACTTGAACGAATAAGTACGTTTTTTGCGAATTTGATATCTATTAGCTACTTGAATTGTCGCACTGGGAGGTGTCAGGAACGCATTCTCTGTTATAATTATGTAGAGCAATATTATTAATTTCTTGGCTAGCGTAGCGTCAATCGAAGTCTTGATTAATTTGCTGCATTGTCTTCATTTTATTGGGCTAATAAAACGAAGGACTAACAATTCTTCTCCTTCTTCGTCGTATGGATGATTCCATTAGTTTGTTTTAAATAGTTTCGACCAGAATTCGGCCACTTCAACAGCGTCATCGTTGGCCTACTAAAGGTCTTCCGCAGCGCAGGTGTTACTGCACGGAGAGCACAACGAAGAGGTAGGGCATAGTATGTGATGTGGCTCCAGAGACGCACTGCCGCTCATCGGAGTACCCCTACCTGACCAAGTTATGCTTGCTGCAGCCCACCTGGCTTCCCAGTCGATCAAGAGGTTTCCAAGTGTGCCAGGGCAGTTGAGGCCTTTATCCCATTAACACTTTCAGCCACATATTTCTATTTACAACATTAACGACTTGCGTAACCCGCCATTCTAAATGCGACAGAAATTAATTTGATATTATAAATGTGCTTACATAATTACTTAGTTTAAACAAGAAATAAGGCCGTCTCTGTTCCCGCTAACTCTGGCAGACATAACTAAAAGTGTGAAGGCGCTCCACGACGAGGCTCCAGTTAATTGAATACTAGCCACTACTATTGGAACTGAAAACTTGAAGACACACTTTACCGCTTTATCAATAGACAAATGTGTTGCTGTTCCACAAACGATGGGACACTTATTATCTGTCAGCTACACGTTTCAGGAACTGATAGACGCTAGAGTGATAGCGCCAAACACGTATAGCTGAATTCGAAGCCCAGTCCATTTAAAATGCCATCGACACGCTAAGCAGAAGAAGAAGAACAATATACAACTAAGAATGAATGAAAGAAAAAGTATTTATAGCGACTCGTACAGGAAGATAAGAAAAAAGTAACAAAAAAGAAAAATGAAACAAAGTCCTATACGAGGCCAAAAGGCTCCTGTCTCAGCATGATGCTGCGACATTTAAAAAATAAATGTCGCAGCTATAATTGTCAGTCTTAGTGAAAAATCGTGAAAAACTGACCTTTTCAGACCACTGAGTACTTCTCAGATGTCTAATTACAGTTGTCTAGTTTTACTCAATTGAATTGAAAAACCATCATAAAACATGGTTGCAAAATATGTCTTAGGTAGTTACAATGATTCAGAAAAGTTGTTGACAAAGCAAACTATTTTAATTTGAATAAAGGCATCATTTGTAGCCAGATAACTTATTTTCTTAAACAAATACCTAGGTATTTGTTTAAGTAATTTTAGACAATTTTCATGTTATGTATACCATCTTGAGTGACAGGTTTATTCCTAGTTCAGGTAGAATCCAATGATTATATACCTCTAGTTTAGGCCTAGAGGGCCTCGTGGTTAAGTAATAACAGCCGCACGGTTTGATCAAACAGGTTAAGCTATGGGTCGGTCGGTGGATGGGTGACCATCTTTCATACCGAGACCCCTCCGTGACTTGAAAGCACGCTAAGCCGTTGGTCTCGGCTGTCATGCTTGGATCTTTGACAGTCGTTACGGGTCGTCAGAAGCCCGACCCGAAAGTCTGACAACCAGTCTTACCAAGGGGTATCGTGTTACCCAGTTACTGGGTTGTGGAGGTCAGATAGGCAGTCGCTCCACGTAGCGTACAGGTATTCAGCTGTATCCGGTTAGACTGGAAGCCGATCCCAACATACTCTGGAAAAGGCTAGGCAAATGATGATGAGGTATTTTCATATTTTACCCGGGCCCTCGACTATGGAAATACCTATTACCATATAAAAATACTTCTGTAGTGCTATTCTGTAAAAATCTCACCGTGATAACTCAGGTGAAGTGAGCTTAAAGTGAGCTGTCATTAGTGTAAATCCCTATAGCATCAGATGGAATGACAGCTCACTTCACCTAACTTCTCACGGTGAGATTCTAACAGAATCGACCGGCTGGACTAATCGTGGACAAGTAGTAGCATCCTGAGAGCAGCAGTCCGGAAAGTTAAAACGAGCCCCGCCTCCCCCACCCCTCTTACTCACCCCTGCTTTCCTCCAACGCGAAAATTTTACACAATTCAATTAAGAGCAGCGTTGTTATCGTTTTTAAATATGTCTGTTACAATAAAGATTACATGTTTCCTCATTATTTCGGTACAAGTGCTTCGTTTTAGCTTGTGAAACCCAATTAATTTCTGATTAATTTTGAGACAGGCTTGTGTTTGACCACTATTTGACCATAATATATATATATCTATCTTGCCTTTAATTATTTGAGTTAATTAAATTTTTGCATGTATGTGTTTCTGTAATTAATAAACCTATTTTTCTTTCTTTCTTTCCTTAGTTACTCAAGATTTGAACAATCCCACGTTGTAGTTATCGGTAAACACAGATTCCGGCAAGGAGTAGCAATAGTTAACTGAACGCATTTTTTTTTTTGAGGGCATTGGTGGTCCATTGGTATTGGCCGCCACTTACGAGTTGTAAGTCGTATGTTTGAACCCAGACAGACGCTTTACTTTGTGTTAATTATTCCATCACCACTGCTCTCAAAACGGTGAAGGAAAACATCGTGAGGAAACCGGAATGTCTTAGAACCAAAACTTCGAAGACATGTGACATCTACCAACCCGCACTGGGCCCGCGTGGTGGACTACGGCCCACTCCCTCTCTCAGAGAGGAGGCCTGTGTCCCAGCAGTGGGAACATTATAGGCTGATTATGATTATGATGATTATGATAATTTTTTTGTATTTTCAAATTGTTTTGTGCGTAGGTATAATTAGATGTGCACCATACCTGTGTAGCGCATCGCCGAAAATCTGGTTGTCCCATGATGGAAAGGGCACAAAGGAATTCAACTCTCCGAAATGCATAAAAAAAAAACACCTTTTCTCTCGTTACCGTCATGATTCTATATAAAGAATTCGGGTAAGTAAATGATACTTCTTTTAATCTGTCAGTAATATCAACGGGATGTGATACTCCAATCAATCTAGAAGAGAAGAAAATAATGTCCTTATAGGAAGCTCACAGACGACTATCGTCGAAAAATCAACACCTTGCGATCAATCATATTTTCATTCCACAATTTTCAAAAAGATTTAACTGCAAACTATGATCGCATTCTCCCATATCTATAATGCTAAGTAATATATATCAAATTATTTAATATTAAAAGAGCTTAATCACTTTGTGTCCTTTGTTTGACCGTAACCCGAACCAACCGTCGACTGTGGGTTAGGCCCTTCATTAGTTAATCTATTGGCATTACTTAGCAGCCGCAGTTTACCTATGTCACCGCGTATTTTGTTTTAATTGATGCTAGTGTCGTTTACCTTTAAGTTATTGGTAAGTAATATTGGAATTGATACGTAACAGACAACAAGTATGCTTGCAAAATGATGATGTACTTAGGTTTGGAATTGTTAGCTTCTATCTGCAATTTGTTTTGAGCTGTTTCATCTCTGGTGTTCAAAATGGATCTCTGCTAGATGATCTTTGGATCATTCATAATAGATCTACTTACAGATTATGAATGATCTAAAGAAATGAAGCAAATAATTGTTTCTATAATGGCGATAGAGAGTAATAAAGTGAAAAATTTACAGAAACGTTATTATTTCTTGATAGTTAATAATTATTTTGAAGCACAGGTAAAGATAGCTTAACAACAATGATAACAGAAGGCCAATTCCCGTACTTAAAAACCTACAAAATCTAGTCGCAATGTCAAAAGTGTAGGGAAATTTGAGGTATTTTTGACAGATTGAGACTGATATCAGACTGTGACGGTCTTAAAATTACGGGAACTGGCCCTCTGATTATAAATTATAGTGGAAGACTACAGTTAGAATTCGGTGAGCAAAAAAAATTGATGGATCAGACAGGTAGCTGACGAGTTTGCTACGTAACTGCTACGCGGTGAAAACCGTAGCACTACGAAACCTACGCTTCGCCTACGCCGCTGCTACGGGTACTGTAATAACTCAATTAATTCAGTTTAATGCTTTAAGAAGGTTTATAATTTTATATTAAGAGCGTTTACGCCGTACGGCATTTCATACAAACTTTCAAGTCGTTGTTTTTCGAAATGAATGAACCGATTTTAATGAAACTTCATACGCATAAGCAGGATACAAAGGTCTAAAAAGTTAGCTAAAACATTTTCGAAATGTCTTATTAAAAAAAAAAGATAACTGGAAATCTCTGTTTCTATGGAAACTTTAAAATCGGTCTAATTTGGCTGTAACACAATTTTTCGAAAATGTTCTCAGCTAACTTTTTAGACCTTTGTATCCTGCTTATGCGTATAAGTTTCATTAAAATCCGTTTATTCATTTCGAAAAAAAATCGCTTGAAAGCTTGTATGAAATGCCGTACGGCGTAAACGCTCTTAACTGTTTTTCCTTTATGCACATAAGAAGTTTCATTCATTATTTCTGCTTTATTAAACAGCACCTGCCGAGAATGTTGCAATTTTGTATTTTTTTTACAAATATGTCGCATTGTCGTTTAATTGAATAGGGCTCAGATGACAACATGAATCTTCAAATATTTCCATCATCATTTATTTACCGTAAACATGAATTGCCAGTAAGTCTTTAAGCACCCAATTAGAGGAAGCTCGCACGTGTATTCAAAATATCAATAGCAATCTTTGAAATCTAAATACACGGAAAAAAATCGCTATTAATTGGTGCCGACGTTACAAAGTTGGGGCATATTGTCCATGGACAAGGCGAGCTCATTGTTGACGATTTGAAAAAAAAAAATTCCAATTATCAAGACGAATTCAAAATGGAGTATCTTTACAAATGGGTGTTAGAATTCCAACATTATCAGCGTTCAGTAAAGTGTATTTTAGCGTGAACTTGTGAATGTCATAAATAGGATGATCGTTTTGGGGATTATCGTTGTGGTCGCGTGCTTATAATCCTTTCATTGTAAATATTTATCCAAATAAAAATGTGGTTTGTGATTCAATGTGATGTCTTACCTGAGATTTAAAGTACAATTAATTATAATCCTCACCAACCCCGAAACAATTTGAAACCGTTGCACGGCCGGGTGAACCATCCTAATAATCTTCGAAGTATTACTTTATTATTACATCCAGTAAGAGTTGACAGTAAACATAAGAGAGTGATTGGTGTAATGGTGTCTGTTTTGAATAAAACTGAATTAATTTTGATCTTTTGGTCCTATGTAATTTAACCACTCCGTCCCGGCGCGGGCCGATGTCGGCCCATTACAATAGAAAATCAATTGTGTCTCATTAGCGGTGATTACTAAGTTTGAAAGGCAAAAGTCAAGTTGGCAGGAAACCCAAAAATCACAAATAATAAGATAAGGTACAGTTTAGGTAACCATAAGTCAAAAAGTGCGATGAAAATGAATACCTCTCAAATCATAGTAACAAAAACACCAGTATAAATAGCATTCATTAATTGCTGTACATTTTATCGTTTATCAATGAAATCATCTGACAATAAAGCGGGGTGCACAATGATAACAACATAAGGGCTGGTACACACTCGACAATGGCAAACATTCGCGGCGTGACGACACTTCATTATATCGGTATTGAACATCGCTGGTAGTGAGGGGATTAAAAGTCGAGACATTAGGTAGGTACTATCGATGAACTTCATTAAACTTATGGGAATCTATATGTCTGAAATTGTTGAAAATTACTTGTAAAGTGGGAAGTAGATTTACTTACATACAATTTAGAAACTTATATTTTATTCATTATGGAAAGAATTTGATTTGATTTAAAAAATAATTGATTCGACATTTGAATTGCATGGAATAACGGATGCAGTGTTATTTAATTAAAATCAAATAAAAAATAAGGAATGATGCGATAAAAAAAATATCAATGCGGAAGCTATGTTAGGAATAGTAAATCTCCTACAATCTTATTTATTCGTGATCCGTTGCCGTGTGGGGTCTTGATATTGTATCATAATTCAAAAGCGTTAGAAAACTGCAATATCGAATCGACATCCTAAAATAATTATCGAGTAAACATCGACAGAAATTTTTCGCATCACTATTCCACCAATTGCCGTCGCAACAGGGGTGCACAACCCTTCATCGCGGCTTAATTCTATAATTGAGGGTTAAATCTCTGGCATCCTGGCTTTCCTCATTATCACACCATGTTTATATCTTAGTACTTAATCGTTCACGGTACAGCCGGCAGGGAACCAACCCTATCTTGATGGCATTTTGACAATTGTGTCATAAAAATATGTGATATTTTTTAAGAGGAAAGATTGGCTTTGACAAGCCGGGCGTCCGATGGGATTTTAAATCGGTAAATATGACGAACTTCCAAGGAGTATCGTATTACCCAGTAACTGGGTTGTTTAGGTCAGGTAGGCAGTCGCTTCATGTAAAATGCTGGTAGGCATTCATCTGCATCTGGTTAGACTGGAAGCCTACCCCATCACAGTTGGGAAAAAGCTAGGCAGATGATGAAATATGACGAACTTCCATACAAACTTTCTTCTCCTATGTAAGGTATTTAATCGATAGATTACAAAAATCCTTCGTTAGTGCTCACTTTCGGCATATAAGCAACTCTTGTGTAAAATTTCATGCTTGGTGCGTTGTCTGTCAATAAATGACTGAATTTAAATTTTTTATTAAAATGGTCTACAATGTAGTTTTTATATGTTAGTTGAATTTACAACATTTCATATTTTCAATATTCATAAAATAATATGAAATTATAAATTCTATTTATTACAAATTCTTTAAAAAAAAAAACTTTGATTTTCGTTCTATTCTAAACATACGTAAACGCCAAATTTTATGAAACGGTATATTTTACCGTTAATCAACCTGATTACATAATTATGCCTTATTGCTATGGAGTAAGAATCTATGCAATTTCAGTGACTTCATCGTTCTTTTTTCAGTTTTTATTATTCTACTCCGAAATTAAGCAGTACTGGTATTCAGCTGCATCCGGTTAGACTGGAAGCCAACCCAGGCTAGGCAAATGATGACTTGAAAACTAAGCAGTAAAATGCAATATGGTTGATGTCATGTTAATGTTTGTGGTTTCAATAAATAAATTATAATTCGAACTCAGAATAGAAAAATCAACAAATAGTATTTTTGTTTTACAGGCTTATTGGTGAAATTTTATCAACTAGCCGACGGACTCTTCGGCCTTCTACGGATCAAAGAAAATGTCAATGAGTTGCCGAAAGACTCAACCTAAAACCCAACAGCCTTACGTAAATAACAGTACCTCTTCATCATCATCCACAGGTCGAAACACCTACTGCTGGGCCTTCTTTTTCTAGTGCCGATCCCCACGCTTTTGTGCCAGCCTCATCCGGGTCTTCCCCGCGATGCAATGGCAACAATGTTGTTCGCTCATCTCGCTGCTGGATGAAGGATATCTCGTCTTCCAGTTCTTGGACGCCCCTCTGTCACTGCGTTACTCCACCTGTCATAACTGTGCCTTGTCAGGTAACCTACCCAACATAATTTGAGTTCTCTAGTATGCTTTTAGTTATCGAAGACCTTCATACGTCTTCGTATCTTGATGTTTGGAACTCGGTGTATTTAGCTTGATGTCACGCGTGGAACGCTCCATTGCTCTCTGTAATATCAGTACTTAGGTAGGTACGTAAAATCTTATTTCAGGAAATGTACGGTCAGGGATGTTATTGTTCATCAAATTTACACACTACTCTAATTTGACGTGTTATTATAGCCATTTCATATAACATGCCTAATTATCAAAATATGTTATTTTTTTATAAACAATCAATTTCCCTGGCTTTACTTAAGACATTTTTTTAGTAATCTTCTACATTAATGGGGATATAGGTCATGAGTGGTTGAATATCTGAACATTTAATGGTTCTTAGCTATAATAGAATCAGATAGCAGAGAGTTATGAGAAAACAGTTCGCTTCAGCTTTTTTTCTCGTTTATGGAAAATACGTTATAATATAAAATTCAAAGTCCTGACTGACTGATACATCAACGCACAGCCTAAACTGCTGATCTTAGAGACATGAAATTTGGAGGGTGTGTTCTTTGTGAAGAGAAGGTATCCTCTAAGAAAGGGTTTTTCATAATTCCATCCCAAAAGGGTGAAATGGGGGGTTGAATTTTTTGTGAATAATTTCCGACTTCCACACGGGCGAAGCCCCGGGGAAAATTATAAATGTTAAGATCTAATTTATCCTCTCAAAGCTCAATTAATGAATACCAGTATTTATCCTTACAAGTAATAATGTCCTCTAATCCTCACAAACTCATTCCTAAGAATACCGGTATCAAATACCTCTATTATTCCACTCATAGTACTACAGACTCCAGTTATACTACTTACAGGTATTCAGGTATATTATAGTGATCGGTATAGAGGTAAGTCTATGTAAGGAGGAAGCTTATACTCCCACGGCTTTGCTTGTACAATGCGAGGGCAGGTACTTACCTGACTCCTCGACATAGTATACAAGTGTTTATATCTGCTTAACTTACTTATGTTGTGTTTTGGAAACTTGAATTTCAAAGATGTTGTAAATGAGAATAAGTAAAAAAAATTTTTTTTTATTAATTACAAAATTCTTATATCGCTAAATAAGAAATTATGAAACAAATGGGCCTATAAAATGTTTATGTAACATGAAACTTAACGGTAACTGAATCTTAAAAGAGAAAACAAATCTTCGATATCATAAAGAACAAACTAGATTATAAATCAAAAACTGAAACAAAAATCCCGACCCAACGAATCGAACACATCAGAAACCAGCAATCGTAATAATCTCTATTTTAATCGAACGAGCCGGGCGCGAACGAATTATACGTTTATACTTGTAATTTCAATCACAAAATTAATTCTGTCGTCGCCCGCCTTAAATAAGTGCTGGGGCTGTCCAATCGATAAGTTGAGGCAGGCTGGGCGGGCGGGCGTTTGAGGTAAATAACGTTTTGGGCGGGGACTGATTGGTTGCAGCGCCGGTGGGCGGGGGTTGGCCGGGGCGTGGTGCGATTGGTCGGGGCTGAGAGAGGACAGTCTCGTGACTACCGTGGCGGTGCGCGGTGTGCTTCGCGCTCCAGTAATGTTGTGATTTGTGACAGCTGCCGAATTCAGGTATGATATTATTTTTGTAGGTTTTGATAAAAAAAAAAAACAAATTGACATTAAAATAAATGATGAGAATAAAAAACTTGCCGAGTCAGTATTTTTTTACAAGGAAAATAAAACGTAACTGTTTCACAAAGTAAGTCTAAAATAATAACCCCCCCACCCCCCACACACACACATAACTAAGAGAGAATTTTTATCATAATAAACGAACAAAACTTTGTAGCAAGCTACGATCTTTCGTAGGGCGCGTAGCAGCGTAGCATGACGGTTACGGAACTTATACGCTACAACTTCTACAATCTTATTATTTTATGTTTAATAAACTTTCACCGTCATAGCAAATTGTCAAATAAATATTGCTTTGTTTTTTTTTTGATTTATTTGTGTGTTTTTAGCTGTTTTGACACCACTTACAGCTCCTGTGTAAATTATGAAGGAACGCGTTCTTGTTGAGTTTCTTAAACATTTTCACAGACTGCTGCAAAAACTTAAAAAAAAAAATATATATATATAGGTATTATATTTCAAATATTTATTCCTCAATTTTCATGATTGCTACTGTTTCTTTCTGCATCACCCAAAACTTGATTGGTAGAAATGCCTATGGCATAAGTCCGCCTCTGTACATTTATGTGCTTGAAGTATTAAATAAATAAATACATATATACGGCATTGCCAATAGTCCAATCAGCTGTTTTTTATTGTGATTAGAATAAAAAGTAAATTGTAGTTTAATAAGTGTCTGTATAAATGTAATATGTGCGTAACTGTGTGTTAAATATGTCCGTTATTGGTATATATTTCCGTTTTCATGTGTTGCGTCGCTAGTTTGGTAGTTAGAGTAGTTTTGACCGTTGCTTAAGGTCCAAAATGGCCGATTTTACTGCAATGACTGGAACATAACCAATCGAACTAATTCAGCTTTCTTTAAAACCAAAATTGAAATTGAAAACTTTCCTCATTACATGTTTGTTACTAGGGCGTGAAGGGTCTTACTGTTTTCTTCATCTACGACCTACGCTGCGGGCTCCTTGTCCAAATGCTCCGCTTTCTCTTGCTTAAGATGCAAGGTGTCACGTTGAGCTTTATCAATAGATAAAGAAATATCTAGCTTTGAAACCTACATCATAGAAGCACTCTGTCTTGAATTTATTCTGTTCACTGTAACAACGTTTGTCATCTTTAAAATTAACAGTTACTGCAATTACCTACTGTTTAATATGATTCCCTATTCTGTGTTTAAAAACAGGGTTTTAAAAGTCCGTCAGCCATCATCCAGAATAGCTTTTAGTAGTTAATTTTTTTTTGCGACATTGTAATGCCTGAACAGACATAACGATATGATTGCTTTAAACTCCCGATAGTTTTGTCTTGAAGCAATCAACCAGCCAAAAAAAAAACCAAACGCAACCAACCAGGCTATCGGCTTCTTTTAGACGGCCGTTTCAGTTTAAACTGTGTTGGATAATCATGTTTTTGTCTTAACAAAGACAGAGGTGCTTCTGTTGCCTGTCGGAAAAGTAACTACATAATTGATTTTTTGTAGGTCTTTAAGTATAAAAAGTCGAATCATAGTACCGATGAAGATTTCATTTCCTTTTCAGTCTCTCTGAGCCAAAAATCAAAACAAATCACAGAAATAAAAAGCTATATCTCCGTAAAAAGTCATTGCTTCCGTAGATTACATTTTGAACGAGACAGATAAGCGGAAGATTTAATTTTTGTCCCTCCTTAAATATACATGGGAGTGTTACATTGTTTAAACAGGGGAGGCGATGGGCCCCTGGGAGCCTATAATTGAAAGACAAACAGGGGACGGACGATTCGCGACGAATTCATTATTTCTACATTAAGTTGATACCGCTTCGGGTTGACGTCATACGGATTATGTTTCTAAGATAATCATTGGAGGAATTTGTTCCGTGGTTGTAATGGTTAGGAGATTAGGAGGGATTCAATTGTTTCTGTTAATTCTGTTGATCTAATGTATGAATGTTGTCAGTACACACTCTTTTTTAACCAACTTCCAAAAAGTAGGAGTTTATAATATGTTCGACTTTATGTATATTTTTTTTTTGTATGTTCAACGATTTTTCCGTCAATTGTGGACAGATTAGAATTCTTTTTTTTCGTTTGAAAGGGTATACTCTCGAGGTGGTCCCATTGCCATCAAGTTGGAATCTGATGAGAGGATCCTATGGAAATCGAGGGAAACCCTCAAATTTTATAGGCAAACCTATAGCGCTTTGGGTATTTTTTAAAGTAACTTGAGCATTTGCTCTCGGAAATCATCATTTGGTAAAGTGGAGTTGATTATGAAGACCACAGATGGAACTACATCGGACCAACTCAATGATAAATATTTCACGGGTTGCGATTCAATTACTTTAATATGGTTGCTAAGCAATTTATGCTCGTCACAATGCGTATGGTGAGTGGTTGTTGTGGAGTTCTCCTGGTTCTTACCAGGAGAACTCCTCAACAATTAACGTCCCAGCATCGGGAAAAGCAATATTTTGTATAAGGTGATGATCAGTTGACATAAAGCTATTGTAATTAAGATAAATTACAAACTCTCCCAATAAAAAGTGAAAAATACAAAACTTTTAAACAAAAAAAAAAAAAAAAACGACTTCCAAAAAAAGAAAGTGAAAAATATTATATCAATAAACGAAAAAGCAGAACCAACGACACCGAATTTCGAAATTAAAGTTATTTTTCACTTTTTTTTGGAAGTCGGTTGTTTTTTTTATTATAATGTCCCGCTTTCCGACAGACGGACGGACGGATATCGTAGCCTTACGGAACCCTAATAGTCAGATGTTCGAGTCCATCACAGTCATCTTGAAATAAGATTCATGGATAAGGTACCATGCCTACTTTTGTTTTGTGGTCGAGCCCAACTGTCTGATTTCTTCTCTGACTACCCACCTTTGTAATATTTGGTTATACAAGGTTAAAATACAAAATCTTCTTATACAACGTATATTCTCATCATTTCGCCAATTCCAATTTCCCAGGCGTTCGCGTCAAATACAAATCAGTTGTCATTTTGACATTTAACTTTTACAATGGCGCCGTCTTCATCTAACTTTCTTTTATGAGATTCCTCGAGGAGTGTTTCGTAAATTGTGTTTATAATGCTGTTTCATTGTCAATTCGTTTATTTAGCTGTTATTGTGAACTGGATTATTGGTTTGTCATTATAATAGATGTGTTTGTGCGAAGCAAAGACATTTACATATCGAAGTAACAGCGATTGGAGCAAAAATCTGTGCAGCTACTTATTCAAAATGTAGGGCTTAGAGCTTTTTTTTCCATATTAATGTGGGTAAGTATCTGAAGAATAAAACAAAAGTAAAAGGACGAGGGCGTTTTAAGCAAAAGGGTTGTCGACTGGTCGGTTTTTATAAAATCTTAGTTTAGCTGTGGTGGCCCAGTTGTAACGGCAGCGACTTACGAATTGTAGGTCGTGGGTTTGCACCCGAGCTACTTTGTGTAAATTATTTTAATTACACCGGGTTCCTCAGGAAAACATCGTGAGGAAACCGACATGTTTTAGAACCAAAAATTCGAAGACATGTGACATCCAGGCCTGTGTCCCAGCAGTGGGAACATTTTAGGCTGATTAGATTATGTATATAGTTGCAACGAAATATACCCCGATTTTCGCTGTTTTGAAAAACGGCTTATTAAACAAAGTAACTAAATACAAAAGAAAAAAAGCAAAACAAACCGTATTATTTATGCATAAGTCTCCGCATATCTACGTAATAAACTTAATGGAGGGGGGAAAGTTAATAAAAAGTGTCCATCTTCTACCAAGTAGGTAATTTTCATCAAATCAAGTCTACAGATGTCATTTCGCCGGCGCGGGCGATTCAATTACTTGTATAAATAAATTCGGAGACAATTTACATGTTGATGCCTCTCGCGAACAAGAACGGATGCTTGTTTAAACTTTCTCGTTACCTAACGATAACTTGATTTTAGAATGAAAAATTATTCAGATTTTATTTTTATGTCATGTTTTATAGAACATCTTCGAGTAGGATTTACTGTACCTATCTTGATGCACACAGGGGACACAGATCTCCTCTCTTCGGGAGGATGTGGCCACGCGGGCCCAGTGCGGGTTGGTAAATGTCACATGTCTTCGAATTTTTGGTACCAGGCCATGCCGGTTTCCTAATGATGTTTTCCTTCACCGTTTTTGAGAGCAGCGCTGATGAAATTATTCACATAAACTAAAGTGCTTGAATAGCTGGGTCGTACGTCAGGGCCATTACCACTGGGTTACCACTTCTCTTTGATGGAAGTATTACTTATAATAAAATAAGTTTTAAGAATTTTAAGCGCCATCGCACTGAAGTTGCCTAGTCATTAGGTAATATTCCTTCTCTCTGTAAAACGTGCCCTTAGCTCTGTAGAGTAGTAGCCAGTATTACTTATATCATCATCTGCCTAGCCTTTTCCCAACTATGCTGGGGTCGGCTTCCAGTCTAACCGGATGCAGCTGAATAACAGTATTTTACATGGAGCGACTGCCTATCTGACCTTCACAACCCAGTTACTGGGTAATACGATACCCATTGGTAAGACTGTTTGTCAGTCTTTCGGGCTTCTGACTACCCGTAACGACGGCTTAACGTACTTTATTGCCGGGGCCACGACAACGGGAAACGCCGTTGATTATCGCGATTTTGGTCGGTGTGGCCCCGGCATCCGAGGCACGGAGGGGTCTCGGTATGTAAAGATAGTTACCCATTCACAGACCAATCTTAACCAGAAGGCCAATTCTCGTAATTTAAAACGTTCAAAATCTAGTCGCAGTCTCATCTCGGTGACAAACAAATGTCAAAAACTTGTCAAAATGTAGGGAAATTAGAGGTATTTCTGACAAATTGAGACTGAGATCAGACTGTGAACGTTCATAAAATTATGAGAATTGCCCCTCTGATCGATCGACCTGTCCGGCTGTTATTATTTAGCAACGGGCCCCTATTACTTATGTATTATACGGAATATGTTTTTTAATGTTCAGAAGACAATTTCGTGGTAAAATTTAAATAAAACGAGAAATATAGGTAGAATCAGCTAAGTAACTATGCCAGAGAAAATCCCTCGTAAGGTTCTGAGTATTTCGGATTTGCCAGCATTTCTTCGAAATATTAATTTCTCAATGCCTTATTTTTTTATTTAAATGGCTTTGTCGCTTAGCGACCACATGGCGTTCATAGTTAATATATATCATTCGCTTGCTCAATAAATCAATTTACCTTATTTTTTTAAATAATACATTCGAGCCCTTAGGTATTTCTTAAGGGCTGATTTTTCCAACGCCAGATAATTTTATCGGAGGAATAATTTTGAATTTTTGATAGTTCTTCCATACAAATACTGTCGGACGTGAATTTTATTCCTATCTGTCCATTGAAAAATCAGCCTTTAGGTATATCTCGAATGTATTATTAAAAAAAATTAAGTAAATTACACAGTACAACGCTAAGTATCTTTTTGTTACCAAGCTGCAAAGTCATCAACCTAATTAAACTTAACATTAAGAAAGACCGTAACGAAATCAAAAATTTAAATCCAACAACTGTTTAATTTTTAACAAATTAATTTATCAAATGAACAATGGATCGGATTAGTTACGAATTCAATTGTGCGAAAAATCTGCGCAGAGAAGCGCGGCTGTGCGACCCGTGTGTCAACAGACCTCATTGTGCTCTGAGCGCTCGGGCGATGAAACGAACGCGCTCAGTTTAGAACTTTATGGTGTGCCAAGAGAGAGCGCCACTGAAAAAAAAATTATGATTTATTTTTAATTTATTTTTTGATGGTAATGTTGGAATAAAGGATTATTATCGTAAAAAATGGAGTACAAATTGCTTTGTAACGTTAGAAACGAATCAGTGGAACTTGTGGAACGAACACAAATTGAGGAAAGCGTATGGCGGAAAAACCCTAAACGCATTTTGTTACGTAGTTTAATAATAACTAATTTTAAAAATGTGACTTTCGACCCAGCCGTAGTTATGGCAGAAAAATGCTAAAAGCATTTTTTGAACAGCTAAATAAAATTAAAAACCTTCCCAAATTCCTTTCTAATGAGTGCTTATTAATTAGTAACACAAGCAGATCAAGAGTTTTAAACCCCACCAAAAAACGAAATCCATCTAAAATCTAAGTAAACATAAAACATTTACCCACCAGTTAACGTTGACAAAAGCTCCCTGGCTCCGAGACTAGAACCCAAAGCGCTGATTAAATATGAATCGACGAATTAACTCCATGTCTTTGGCCGTCGACTCAATTAAGCGAACAAAGTAGCAAAGTAAATAACATCGGCGAATTAATTTTGTACGTAACCTTTTGAATTTGAAGCGGCTTGTTTAAACTATGTGTCTATTGTGCGAAGGATGTGCGGAGTTACGGATTATGATTGTGTCAATGGGGTTTAGTTTAGTTATCTCTCGTGATTTTGTTGCTAGATTATCTGATATAAATGTGTACTAGTACTGTGTACGTATTTCAGTTAGAAGGAAATACGGACCCTTATTGCATTTGGTGATTAACTTGCCAGTTGCACAAGTCACAGGTTTGCAATGATAGGTTTTTTTTATTATTACACATGGAACTTATAAAATCACACACGTATAATTGCTGTCTATCACACTAATATTATAAAGGCGAAACTTTGTGAGTGTGTTTGTATGTTTATTACTTCTTCACACACAAACAGCTTGACCAATTTTGATAAAATTTGGCACACAGATAGGTTATAATCAGGATTAACACATAGGATACTTTATATCCCGATATTCCCACTGAACGAAAACTTGAATGATAAATGACAAGTCAAAATTGTGCCTGTACAATCTCTCTTCTCTTCCCTCTTCTTCAGCTTTTCGCCACTCAATGCTGACTGTAGGCATCCTGCAACCTGCAATGCACGCCACTCTTCTCTGTCTCTAGCTTCCCTAAGCCAGAGTCGCCCAGAAATCTTGACCACGTCTTCGGTCCACCTCATCGGCTGTCTACCCACACTTCTACTACAAGTAACGATTGACGATGACAAGTAAAAATTATCCCTTTTTTACATTTGTTTTTGCGATAATTCTTATTTTGACATAAAAAATAATATCCTATATAGCTATGGTCCGTTACTACGTTTCCGCTTAGCGACCTTCTGACTTTTTTTCTTTTGCTCGGCTTACACCCGGTTTCTGATTTGAATAAAGTAGCAAATCTCAACTAATTATTCTCAAATACAGTCATATTTCATACTTAAGTCATACTTAAGTACAGATTAAGATGTTCTCAACTTCAAATTCTCAATTCAGAAACTGGGTGTTAGTCGTAGTATAGCCTATAGAGATGTTACTTAGGAATTACGCCATCAACTGCAAAGACGAATATTCAAATCTGACTGGTAGTTATATATATAGTTATATATATATTATAGCTTAGCGCTTTCAAACAAACAAACTCTCCAGCTTTAGTATAGATAACAGGCACAAATAGATAGATTAACAAAGTTTAAGAGTCACTAAATGAAAAAAAAAGAAACATAAGCTATGGCAATAGTGTCCTTACGGTCAAAATATTATACCCTTTCAGTCTTGCTCTCATTCTAATATTTACGAAAGAACTTTGTTCCAAAAATTAAAATACTATGTACAACTCAGAGTAAAGGTATTCACCTAAAAAATCAAGATCATAAAAAACACTAAAAATAATCACAAAACATCAAACTACCATGACGTATTATTTTGACTTTTATAAAACGGTCCGTTTCGTCACGTATCATAAAAATTGCGAATGGAGAGACCCCTCGACTACTGACTACGTAACGAACATCGGACCGTAACAATGGCGGACGCGGACGGGACCGACGGCTGTCTTTATAAAGATTAAATAGTATTGCGCTATACAAAACGGGATCTCAAAGGAACAAGTTCGAACCATTCGTTGTTCGGATTTTGGTAGGGTGACTATAGGTTGTTGGTTTTGGAGATAGGGTTTGGGGTTTTAGACATGTAAATAGCAATGAAACTGTATCTGTTCAAAATTAACCCTAACCTTTGTTAAACACACATATTTTTTTATGTATATTAAGTAGGTATAAAATCATTTAACAATTAGGTGAGAAAGACACAAAATTACATTTATTTGCGCAAAACATGACGCAAAGCAAAAAAACAAAAACAAATCAAACCACATACAGCATCTTAATTCTACATCCACACGGCCAAAACAAACAAGTTTGGCGAAAGGTTCATGCTTTAAGATGAAAATATAATATTTTTTTAATTTAAATTAATCGAATAAAACCTAAATATTTGTGTTAACCAAAAGTTGAGTTGAGTTGTTGTTGTTGTTGTTGATCTCTTCACTTGACAATATTTTTTTATTACTTATGAATTGATCAGCTTCTGGCTGATATTTATTTCAACTTCGCGAAGTTTAGTCTAAAGAAGGTGACTTCTGCTAAAATACATTTTATTTATTAGTAAGATAAAGATTTCATTGACCTTCTCATACTTCTATCAAAAATATAATTTCACGGTCACCCTACAGTCCCCTGCACTTGACACACAGATTCGAGTGTCCCCTTTAGTTACGGATTATCCGGGAAAGTGCACAACATGTTGTCAATGCGGCGTTGTGGGCACACGCGATGTATTGTGCGATTTGTGCGTCACACGTTTATTTGGACATCCGATGATAGCTGTTTTAGAGCCACTATTTGTCGTAGAAAATACATGTTTAGACCGAGAACTAGGTTTAATTTTTTTGAAGTTTTGTCTTTAAAATTTATTAGTATCTCGTTCTGATATTTAAAAAAAAACTGTAATGGGAATGAGGTTTTGGTAATTTTTGCTTTTTATAAACATTAGGTACTAATAGGTAGGTACTTGTTAACATTTATATTCAAGTTAGTCGAACATTACTAGTTAGATACTGTCTTAGTTTCGTGGCTGTTTAGAAAAGTATGTTTGTAATAATATCAAGGCATCTTGTAATACAATGTTGCTTTTAACATTACCTACGATTTCTAGAAAAAAAAAAGAACGAGAAAAAAATATAAGGATCACAAACAAAATATTCTCAGAAGCATTGGTGCCAATTAATGCTTCTGACAATATTTACACATAACCAAATAATTAATTCGGAGAAAATAAAAACCGTGAAGGTATTAAACTAATGCCGACAACCATACTAAAAGAACAGATTTCTTCCAAAAACGATTAGTTCCGTTACAAGTGTACACATGTGCTCATCCCCATGCCATCCCATGGGGAATAACCCCCACGTATCACCGATATCAACACCATATGGCCCCCATAAGGGATTTATAATTACAAGTGTATTTTATTAAATGTATTGTCCGCGAATCAACAGGAATTGTTGTCAGCTGAACCGTGAAATGTAAAAAATGATTAATATGGTGTATATAATCTGCATACAGAGAGGGAAAGTTGCGTCTAAGGGTATTTATTTTTTATTGGTTCTTCATTTACTTTACTCATCATCTGCCTAGCCTTTTACCAACTATGTTGGGGTTGGCTTCCAGTCTAACCGGATGCAGCTGGATACCAGTATTTTAAATGGAGCGACTGCCTATCTGACCTCCACAACCCACTTACTTGGTAATACGATACCCCTTGGTAAGACTGGTTGTCAGACTTTCGGGCTTCTGACTTACCCGTAACGACTGTCATAGATTCACGAATGACACGGAGTGGTCTCGGTATATTCTTTATTTACTTACTTTACAATTTTTTTTAAGTAACGTAGCGAAGGCGGGCTTTACATTGTATTTAGAAGATACAGAAAAATGTAAAGCATCAATAGGAATAGTAAAATTTTTTTTGGTCAAAATTTTTTTACATAAAGAAATACATATACAACATTATTCTTAGTATATGCGAAACCCGAAACACGTGTCTAGTATTTTTATGTAAAGAATCTATATACAAAATTTTAAAACTGTATCATGAGAAATCACAAAGTTATAAGCTTGTTATGTTACCTATTTGTGCGTTCAAAAACATTCTCAATAGGCGGCGCGGCGCGGGGTGACCATGTTTTATGCTCCTCCAGCATCGTACGCTCATTGATAATAGTTTGGCAGTAGGTACCTAACTGTACAAAATATAACATGGTGTAAAAATTATTGAAATCGATTCAGTTACTTATTCTGAACAAACTATATTCAGGTTTCGCATATACTAAAAATAATGTTGCATATGTCAATTTTTAAGACGATGCTTAAAACAGGAAATCCATGTGTGACTATGTGACTAAAACCGATAATTAATAACAGCTTTGGTTCCAATATCCATTGCGTCACAGCCAAAAGGGATTACTAGCAAGTCGTCAGAAACGCAAGCGGTCAAATACGCATTTCGCCAGAATACGCATTTAGCCAGAAAACGCATGTTGACAGAAACTCACCTCATCAGATTCGCACTACGTCAAAGACGCAGCTCGACAAACACGCAACTTGTCAGATGCGCGTCTCGACAGATACGCAATTCGACAATCAATGAATAAATAGGATTTAAACGCTTGTAGTCAAACAAAGTCACCTATTTCGTATTTTATGATTAAAAAAGTAATTTAAAAAAATTAAACCGACTTCAAAAAGTAATAACAACTAATCTATTCACAAAATCACCACAGAAACAATTGAGTGTCCCCTACAAAACGAACATATGTGATCATTACATTAACGTAACGTCGTTTAACTTAATCAATTATTTTGGCGGGCCTACTCTCAGCCCACTGTGCAGGGGTGACACAAATTGACTAATCACACCGTATAATGATCCTGCCGGTATGTCCTACTTTGATTCCTGATTTTAGGCCAGTTTTAAGTGGTGATATATCATTTTAAAGTGGTGACATGTTTCGTTACAGTATTTTATAATGTTTTCAAGGGTGAATATAGGTCAGTTTTGTTTGGAAATCTTCTCAACCCTTCTTTTAGATCGGTAAAACGAAACGGTTGTTGTTTATACTGTTGTTTTGATTTTTCTCTTTGTGTCAAAATAATAAGTTTGTGTAATTTTCTTCCTGTGCAAGTTCCAATAATCACTTTTTCTTTTATTAATTCTTTCTCTAAAACGAAACGAAGGTGTTTGATTTGTTAATTTTAAATTAATTAGAGATAACATTACAACATCAAAGTTGTTTTCCGGTACAAAAATTGCTATTACGTCAATAAAGGTTTCGCTACAATTTCTAAGCAATCCGTACCACAACTTATAAAAGCTAAACACGAACTTGATCTACGAAAAAAATAGTAAAATGAGGGTCCCACAAAGGGGCGGTACTCCATACATTATCGCTCCCCTCAATATGCCCAATTGATATTCGATACACTAAATTCACACGCAAACTGCCTATTTGTATACAAAACGATCACTTTTGTCCCAAATTTATTCGAATATATCACACTGTGCAATTTTATTGTGCGGCAAAAGTAAATGAAGTCATTTTATTGCTTATTTGTTATATTAACGGGACAGAATGGTATTCTGTAATGATTTTTGGTTTATTATGGCGTTTAATGGCCCAAAAAAGAGTTAGAAATAGTAATAGTGGATGGTTTTATCAAAGACTAACCGCCCCGCGGTTTCACCCGCATAAGTGTCAATCCCGTGGGAATATCGGGATAAAAAGTAGCCTATATGTTAATCCAGGGTGTCAGCTACCTCCAAACAAAATTTTATTAAAATTGGTAGAGCCGTTTGAGCGTGAAGAAGTAACAAACATATAAACACACACACAACACTCACAAACTTTCGCCTTTATAATATTAGTGTGATGGATAGAAAATATTTCAAATTGTTAAAAACTCTCGAGGACTCCACGAGACAGGCTTAACCTAGTGTGGAGCCCACAAGTTGAAATTATGTTTCCCTTGTAACAATAATGTTAGAAGTTGTTTATTTAAGGAAACGTACTATTTGATTAATAAGCGATTTATTATTATTGAAAAGGAGTTTTAGTTGAGCAGTTCACTTTCATGATAATTTTCATTGTTTTTTGCCATATAATAATGGTTCCAGTAGTCCACATTAATCCTTTTTATTTTGTTATAGAATGGAGGCTACTAACTTAGCAATGTCGCCGCGAGAGACTCTCAAACCTAGAGCAGAACACAAGGCTTTGCAATTAAGTGGCAAACCCAATCAGGTAAGAGTTACTTTTAATTAGTTCTTAAAATAGTTCAACGCAGTCGAAATTAGACGGATTTCGTAGTAGATAGTCTTATCATAGATGGCATAATTTTAAATAGATACCTATTTATTAAACAAACTACTGACAAGCGTTTTTTTATTATAACGGTAACTAGCTTATACCTACGTAAATAAAAAATCTAATTCTAGTGTTAGTAGATTACAGACACAGATAATTATACAATTCAAAGTTAGCGTGGAGCTGCATCCATCTCCTCAACATCGGGCAATGCCACCGATATGTGAACACACTGAGAAAAAAATAAATAGAATAAAATAAAAAAAAAGAAACAGAAATAATTTCATTTTTGAGTAAGGAAATATTAACTCCTCCAACTAAGCTGAGGAGGACGTCAAGGTATTAGTCTATTGTAGCTTTCTTAACGTGATTCTAAAATTATTTCCCTCCACAGGTCGGCACCGTCCTTCTTTATGGAGTTCCAATAGTCTCCCTGGTGATTGAAGGCAACGAGCGCCTCTGCCTGGCCCAGATCTCCAATACCCTGTTGAAGCAGTTCTCGTACAACGAGATACACAACCGTCGGGTGGCCCTAGGTATCACATGCGTGCAATGCACCCCGGTGCAGCTGGAGATACTGAGGAGAGCTGGTGCCATGCCTGTGTCGTCACGACGATGTGGTAATAACACTCAAAATGGCATCTTTATCCCGGGCACTGAGAGAATGCGCTCCTGACACCTGTCAGTTGGACACGATAAGGAACTAATTTAAATTTTAAGTTCAAATTCGTAAAGCACATATTATTTTGTACTCAGCGTTTGCAGTTCTTTCACAGTTATTTTACTCCGATTTTACATCATTGTGATCTTTATTGTCGTTGATATAAGGTTGCCGACAGATAACACCGAAAGGACTGTATAAAACTAACAGGTGTCAGGAACGAAATCCCTTATCGGAAGGCTTGTAGTAGACTAGTAGGTACCTACAACAAAGTACCAAGTCCAGTTCCGGTCGTATCGTGTTACCCAGTAACTGGGTTGTGGAGGTAAAATACTGGTATTCAGCTGTATTTGGTTAGACTGGAAGCCGACCCCAACATAGTTGGGAAAAGGTTAGGCAGATGATGATGAAGTACAGCTACATAGGTACTGTTGACTTGTTGTAAAGTTGATTTTGAACCTCGGTGGTTGCACCTTCATGCTTATTGACTTTATTATAAAAAATATAAATATAAAGTGAGTATTAAAACTATGGGGAATAATAATACCAAACGTATCGTCTAAAAAAGGGTTTAAGTGCCAAACATTTCTTGTATCTTGTGTTTTTACAAAAGAAATCAAAACATTATTTATTTACTCTACCCTACGAATAAGTAATAAGAATCTACCATGTAGTACTTATACGATAGAGTTTTTTGTGGTACTTGTAAGTGAACCTTATCTGTAAATAAGGACTAAAGGCGACCGTTCTAGACGAAACTCAGCCCACGCTATGGTTTCAGTAACACTTGTGGTAAATAAGTGAAGAAAAATTATTCATTGAACCTATGTTTTGTGTATTATATTTTTATTTACTTACTAGAATTTCAAGCAGGAAAACCGAATCGAGCTACGACGAGTTCGGCATAATTGGGTTATTTCAACTTTAGTACGAGTTTGAATAATTATAATTTATCTTTCGTTAATAATTGTATAAAATGTAACTACCTAGTGTTTTATCGCTTCAATTTCATGTTTGAATAAAAAACTTCAAATATCAAAGCACCTTTTATCTAAAACATCGTTATCACCCAGGTATGATAACAAGGCGAGAAGCAGAGCGTCTCTGCAAGTCGTTTCTAGGAGACAATGCTCCTCCGAGATTACCAGACGACTTTGCGTTTGCTGTCCATCACGAGTGCGCTTGGGGATGCCGTGGAGCGTTCCTACCGGCCAGGTATAACCAGAAATGGTGGAAATCGTATAATACATGTAGGGCTCATGTGTTATTGAGATAGGCTCTGGCCATGATAGTGGGAGCAAGATTAGTTTATCAGAGAATGAACCACGTAGAAAGCAGCTGTGAGGAGTAGAAAGTAGGGGAGGAAGGGAGTCCTTTGTCCAGCAATACTCATAAACAATCGCAATACAACCTGACATAACAAAATTATGAATTTTACAAGAGTGGTAGTTATCTTGTCTTTCTAGATCGTTCTAGTTCAAATTTTTACAAATCTTTTGAACAATTCTAGATTACGTTTCGATGTATCCATCTTTTTTCTTGACCTAGTAACATAGATACTTTTTTCTTAGGTACAATTCTTCACGAGCGAAATGCATCAAGTGTGCCTTCTGCGGGCTATTTTTTTCCCCAAACAAGTTCATATTCCACTCCCACCGAGTGGGTCCTGGGGACAAGTACATACAGCCTGATGCAGCCAACTTCAACTCTTGGAGACGGCACATGAAGCTCAGTGGGACCCCTCCGGAGGAAGTGGTGCATGCTTGGGAAGATGTGAAGGCTATGTTCAATGGGGGAACGAGAAAGAGGATGCTGTCGGCTGCTAGGTGAGAGCGAGAACGATATGTGTTTGGTTGTTCAGTATTGAATGGGGGTTCAGTATTGAGTGGGGTGGGTGAAAGGGTTTTGTTTTAAATTGTTAATTTGCTGAAGGCCGGACAATAACTTTGATAGTTTATTCTTATTAGTGAAACATATTTTTTATGCTTTATCTTTCACTCACTTTTTGACTCTCTCTATCCATATTCCGCCTGGAACTGTTCACAAAAATCGATTACAATAGTTCAGCCTTAAATTGTGCTTCAGAAGAGTGCCTCTTCGCAGGCCAGAGCCGGAAGGCAGCACAGAGGCCAAGAGACCAGCGGCCAGTCCTCCCAGCGCCCATGCACCTGTGCCTCGCCTGGCTGACTATGTTTGGGGGGCCAGGCTGCCTCTGCCGTATGCTATACCTTGGTTGAAGCCGACTTTGTGGACACCTGGTAAGAAAAGAAGCAATGTTACGCTATTATTCTGTAAGAAGACGTCCTTACAAATATCTGTGGACACACGGTGCTGTAGGTTTATGAGTTCTTCACAATATCTTTTAACGGAAACCTACGAAACAATAGTTGTAGCATAAGGGCGGGTTGTTTCACGTCCACTTGACGCATGCGTCTACGTCAAAAATGGCACTAACTATCGTCAAACCCAAAAAAGCGTTGTTTCAAAATACAATTACAAAATATGGCCTTGCCGTAGGTCAAATACGTAAACAACGAGTACGTAATCGTTATTATTTGACTTACGTATGTTACGTTAACCAACCGTTTGAAACAACCGGCTCTTAGTTCATAAACGTAAGTGATAATATGGTTGTCACTTATGTAATTTAAACCTTTATTCAGTATTCATTGGTGAAGTTGTAGTTATATTTACAGAACACCAATGACAGCGACCGACGATGGTGACGTTAAAATTTTTTATTTTTATTTTGCACAATTTATACCTTAAGTAAATAGACACTATGCCGAAGGTACGTGATCGAAGTTCGGCATGATTACGCTTGCAATGATAATTGAATTACTGACGACACATTATGCCGAAATTACGTTGCGTTATAAATAGCATTGCAGGCGTAATCATGCCGAAGTTCGTCGCGTACCTTCGGCATAGTGTGATTAGACACTTAGGGCCTTTTTATAAGATGGAAATAGCGTCTTTTATCAGAACCTTCTTCTATCCAGGTGCATTAACAGCATTGAGCAGCGTGAACTCAATAGAGGAGCCGCGCGCCTTCCGTCCGGTGAGGGGACACAGACTGGAGTCCCCGCAGCTGTCACCTGTCATGTCTCCACCGAGGTCCCCAACTAGGTAAGTTCAGAATCCATGCCATGAAACTTACAGAGTAAGCATTGGCTCTAATTAATAATACCTCAAGTTAATCTGCATAGAGTAAATAAAAATGTATTTGAATTTTTTTTTAATTTCGTTCATTGTGAATGAAAAGACAAAACTGGAAAAACAGATCAAACAGTTTGCTCTTTGGCCCGGGAAAAACCAAACCATTCTAATACAGCAATGAATAATAAGAATAACATTTATCAACTGTGAGATTATCAAATAAAAGCCATATTTTTTGCGTATAAAACGTGCCCTTACCTACCTCGATTAAAACAAATCAGTTTTGTTATTTTTAACCTAGCATATCATCTAGGTCACCGATGTCATCGTCGCCGCGTCGGTCATCGCACACTAGATCACCGCTGCGGTCACCACCACCGTCATCACCGGCGAGGTCACCCAAGAGTGACCGAGACAGTGATGAGAGTGTCGACATAGAAACGACGGAGGAAGACCAGCCGAGAGAAGTGGTGAGTTACTTTAAAAACTCATTTATTTACAGCAGCGCTCCGTGGTTTTACCCGCATAAGTCTCAATCCCGTGGGAATATCCGGACAAAAAGTATTGTATGTGTTAATCCTGGTTATAAACTACCTGTTTGTCAAATTTAATTTAAATTCATTCAGTAGTTTTTGCGTGAAAGAGTAACAAACATCCATCCATCCATCTATCTGTCCATCCTCACAAACTTTCGCGTTTTTATTTTTAGTAGGATTTAATACTTCACTTCAAGCACACAAATGTACGTTTTTCCATTTTCTTCCAATCGACCTTTGGGCAATGCAGAGACAAACAGTGGTAGGTGCAATGATGAAAAATTTAGGGATCAATATGTATTTAAATATTAAGATATACAAGGTGGCAGGGAGATCGATGCACAACCTGTTACCATGAATTCTGTATATGACTTTGAACCTGCGTTGAAATTTTGAATAGGCTACTATAAAAAAAAATCCCCGTTTCATACATTTTCACCGCGTTGGTACCTATTGAACTTTTCTATGAAACAGGATTTTGTTTTGTGTTCATCCTTAAAGTGACGGAGTTTCAGGTATTGTATAAAGGAGCGTTGTGTATTTCTGATGATGATAGACTTAGTTAGGCAGGGCCGAAATACTATGAAATGTTGAAAATAGATTTTATGTTAGTCTGAAATCTGTCTTAAATAGCAAAAATTCTCGAAGACGATGAATTTATTATTGTAGAAGTACAAATACCAAGTAATGATTAAATTTTGCTGTAGATCCTTTATTCTTCTCCGATAATATACAAAAACAACTAAGTACTACGAAAAGACGACTAAATACTGACGAATAAGTCAGTATAAATAAGTCCAATCCTTTTATAACTTACGTAAACGTTTCTCAAAGATGCAATTTAATAGTATTGAGTGAATCGTATTATCCACTCGAGTTGGATTTTTCTGAGCTCGAGCGAACGGAGAGTTGGATCCAATTTAAAAAGTTGGAAGAGGAAAATTTTTCCAATCACCTTGTCTGTAACTCGGTAATCGTTGCGATTAGTTTTTTTGTTCACCTATTTAGACTTCAAGGTGCTCTGCTGGATTTTGTAGAGATTTGTGATGTAATGAAAAATGGGATAAAAACGGATAATACAACGTTTAGAATATAATTGATAAGAGGTACCGTACAACATTTTACTGAGGGGTAATTGCGTACCACACTAACAGTAGCACTCGCTTTAATTTTGACAGTTCAACAACATTTATTGCGTTATTCACGTTGTTGAGCCGACAATTTTTTCGAACATATGAAGCAATGGATTAGCAATAACCTTCAAAATTATCCAGATTGTGCAATTAGGGTGCTGGTCAAGACAGATAGATAGAATACTTACTCTTTATTATGAACCTACTAGCTTCTGCCTGCGGCTTCGCCCGCAAGGTATGTCGATAAAAACTATCCTATGTCCTTCCCCGGGATGCAATCTATCTCTCTGCCAAATTTTATAGAAATCCGTTCAGTGGTTTAGGCGTGAAAAGGTAACATACAGACAGACAAAGTTACTTTCGAATTTATAATATTAGTATGGATACCATTACAAATTACTGATATAATGTCACATCTTGTTGCTAATAGTTTTCGAGAATAATATTATAATTGATACATGTTGGAGTTTCGAATAGCAACAGTTTCTATTCCGGTGTTTCCTTCACGTATTTAACCAAGATGAAAACCACAACAGCTGAAACAGCCTGTCACTAAAAAAGCTTTTAGATTTGGGTAACTTCTAATATTCGTCGAAAATATACCTACTAACATATTTCGCTTTTATAGGTGATTGAATGAAAACGGCAATTTGAGTATATAATATACTAGCTTCTGCCCGTGACTTGTTTCGCGTGAAATTTCATCGCATCGACTGCCCGCGCTATAACTTTGTTTTCGCTTAGCGTTCTTTCAGACTTTTTTTGCCGGCTCCTAAGTGTCATAATGTGATGTTGAATAAATAGCCTTCCTCAAGAATTGGGATATCAAATGAAAAAAAAAAATTCAAATCCGACCGGTTGTTCCAGAGATTAGCGCGTTTAAACAAACAAACTCTTCAGCTTTATTATTACTATACATAGATGTTGTATTATAAACAAGCTGACCCGACATTGTCCTGTCCAAATTTCAATAAATTTGTTGAACGTCCCATAGAAAAAAAGATGACAGCGTAGTGACGACTGAATTAACTGATTTGTCATTAAAGTATGCGTGAGCGTAATTTTGCTGTACGAGATGAGCATTATTGGCTCGTACATTCAGTTTTTCCTTTCAAGTTTTTCTTTCCATAAAAACATAATTTGGACTATTCTCAAGTGATTATCAACGAACAGCATTTCATTTTTATTTACATATATCAGATTTGATTATTTGTCATTAGATGCCCAGCAGTGGGACAGTATAGGCTAAACAAAAAAAAATGAATCAAAGGGGCAATTCTCGTAATTTTAAGAACGTTCACAGTCTGATCTCAGTCTCAATCTGTCAATAATGCCTCTAATTTCCCTACATTTTCACATTTATTTGTCGTCGAGATGAGACTGCGACTAGATTTTAAACGTTTTAAATTACGAGACTTGGCTTTCTGATACCTATAAGTATTCATAGACGACGCTACGGCAAAGCATTGTTTGAATGTTAAATCTAAAACAATGGTCTCATCAAATAAGAGACGGTTTTTGAATCATCTTCATTGAAATTCTTGAAATTCGATTCTATTTTTTTTCAGTAATTAACAGTCTACAAATAAATAAACTCTGAAACAAAAGAAAAGTTGTGTAATTAATGCATTGATTAATTTTATTCGCCTAAAGATTAGCCATTTAATTTCAAGAGGTGTCCGTCATCCTCCCAGAGGAGTACACTGGCCGCCATTTTACAAAATGGCAGCCATTCGAGGCTTTTGCACGTCGTAAACTCTGTAATTACTGGCGGGACGAATTCAAATGAACTTCATTTCGGTTTTAAATAAGAGAAAATGTTTAATTTAGTAGCGATCGGCTTCGTGGACCCAATTAATTGCGGATTTACGTTTTAGTATCCGCACGGTACGAGTTTTCGTAGTTTTATTTTTTATATTGAGCATTGAGTAAGCTTTGGCGCTTTGGCTTTTACGGACTGTAATTAGTGACTGTGCTTGTATTCGTCTTTAAAGGGCGTGCATTATATTATTCGATACCTTTGGAAACATCTACTTTACCTACTTATTAATTAATCGCGCAAGAAAACTGTTCTCAAACTTTTCAATTTATTTTTTACGTGTACCCAATTGTCAAACTTTAATTGTTTTTTTTTAAATGTTAAGGTATTTTATAACGAGTAACCTAAAAACTTAACCAAATAGTGAATATAGCACAACATCACGCATTCAGCTCCGAAGGGGAAGCAGAAGTGGATGTAGTACACCCACATTTCGTCAGTTTTGTTTAAGTCCTACGTAACCCAACCTTAAATCACGTCACAATATTGATTAAACACCCAAAACAACATTAACAACACAGTTCTAAGTAAATTCTATAGGCTCTGATCTTAAATAAGTTATTTACCAGTGTTGAATGGGTATTAGCTTGTAAATAAAAGGCTGTTGCCTCTAATGATTGACGTAAACGTTAGTAATTAACGCGCCTCGAGAACCCTACGGTTAATCCCTTCAAAGAACATGTTAGGGTTGCCACAGAGAGAATTTGTTTGTATTGGTAGAAAGTTATTTTGTTTCGGAGTAAGTAAAACTGACGAGTTGAAGATTTGGTAGGAAATAATGTTCAATTTTGATCTTCTTCTTAGCGTGTGCGATGGGTATCTAAATAGAGTCCGCCCACAATTCAACTTTCACCTTCAGTAGCCTTCATCAGATCCTGTAACGTACAGACAACAATTTTTTGTTTATATAGCATAAGCAGCTTATAATTTTCCCACTGCTGGGACACAGGCCTCTTCTCTGTGAGAGGGAGTGGGCCGTAATCCACCACGCGGGCCCAGTGCGGGTTGGTAGATGTCACATGTCTTCGAATTTTTGGTTCTAGGACATGCCGTTTCCTCACGATGTTTTCCTTCGCCATTTTGAGTGACGGTGATGAAATAATTTACACAAAGTGAAGCACGGTCTGGGTTCGAGCCTACGACCGTCGTAAGTCGCGGCCGTTTACTAGGCCACCACTGTTGTTGTTTATTTAAAAGAAAATATTATTAGACCTTTACTAAACAGATTTTTGATAAGTATAAAGTGTTTGCTGTTGACATTGCCAAACAGACAGGAGAAATAGTTTTATTTCTTTGTAAAGTGAAGTACCTACTCAAGATAGCTGAAAATAAGCTACACATTTCATTAATTTTTTTTTAAAGAATTGCCTAAATCTGTATGTCTGTTTCACGATTGCTTGACTGATTTGACACTTTGTATGTAGGTAATAGCCACAAAAGCATATCATTTTTTTAAATTAATTTATTACTTTCACCAACGCAAACATTTGCCATTTTAAACATCCTCAGTCAGCTGTCAAATCTGGTCAAATCAATCAAGCGATGTAGTAATAATAATCGTTAACATGACGACAGACAACAGACTTCATAATACATTAATACATTACAAAGCCTAAAGGGGAACGCATCACAAATCCGTCGACTTCATCAATCTAGTAGCCGAAGGAGCCTCAAGCCAAATTCGTCATCGTCCTACATACCTATGACGTCATAGTTATAACAAAACAATTAATGTAGATTGCCAATTCAGAACTGGGATTAAAATGTAATCGCCAAATCGGATCCAGAACCGGCAGACTAGTCTAGATGGAATCGGCTTAGTGTTCACGCCCGGGGCTCTCCGCTTATTTGATCGATCCATTGCTGCATTGTTCGGACACAAGGGCTCTTTGTCCATATTGGATGGATGTTGCCTGTATTGTATGGGCAGGTGTAACGGTATTGTGGATTGAATTTAAAATGATTGATCGTGTAGAGAGGTGCACTTATTTATTTCTGTCTATAACTAAATTAATAATAAAGCTGAGGAGTTTGTTTGAACGCGCTAATCTTAGGAACTACAAGTCGGATGTAAAAAAATTATTTGTGCATTTGATAGCCGAATTCTTGAGGAAGGCGATGGGGTGGGTCGGAGAACAAGAAAATTTTACGCGGACGACATGAATTTTTTTTAGCTTCTGCCCGCGACTTACGGATAAGACTTACGGACAATGAAAATGCAGTATTGGTGTTGTTAAAGTACTCAAATTACCAAAGAATATTTTGTTGTTGTTCAACGATTTTAATCAAAGAAATGATGATTACGGATACATGCTGTTTTAAGGAACTTAATCTACAAATAAGCACTAAATAATAATTCAGCAAGCATATTATTTTCACATAACTTTTGAGCTTATCTTCATTTTTTACATATTTTATTCAGCGATGAAATAAACCACTCCTTAAGCGTTTACCTATTATTAAAGCATCTCCAAATAAATGTGATTAAAATCGCTAGAGGCAGCCCTGACACGCGCGCTGTTCAAATTAGGGCGCGTTCACAAACAGGCACTCGACACTCTATCATAAGCTCCAATACTTTAAGTCCTCGTCGACAAGTTATTGAATTGAAGCGGTACCGGGAGGTACCGCTTCAATTCTGTTTAATTAATTATTAGTGGACATTTGAGAGATGGTCTTGTTTTGTATGTATTCAGAATCGACTTTTTTGATAGCGTCTGTTTAAAAACGAATTGCCTTACACGTTAAAGCAAATCTATAGTTCATACTAAGTTTATATTCAGGTTAAATAGGTGTATTATGATTAAAATTGGCATTTGCAACGACTCCGTATCATAATTGCGACAAACAAATACGAATACAAATAATTTGTACAACATGCGACAAGGAAGATTTTTTTATAACCATCCAAATTTTTACAGGCTGTTCTACCCATGAATATGAACAACTATCACTGTGGGACCAAATCTGATATCAAGAAAAAAAAACTGCTGTTTCATACAAAAGTTCAATACCTACTTGACCAAAATTTATGGAACAGCAGATTTTTTTTCGTGATTTCATAGTTAGTCCCGTAGTGAAAGTTGTTCATATTCATGGGTAGAACAGCCTGTAAAAATTTGGATGGCGATAAAAAAATCTTCCTGTATAGTGCAGAAACGTTTGTCGCGCTCAAGTTTTGTAGCGCTATCATTCGTCGATCAAAAGGTCTGTCGTCCTGTTTTTTGTCGAGAAAACAATCAGTCGCACTAACGTAAGTACGTAAGTTGATGTGCTGTCGCTCCACTGATGGTTGACATATCGTACTGTCGCCCTAACATTTGTTGCGTATTTGTTTGTCACAATTATGACGCGGAGTCGGCAAAGAAGTACAAAAAGGAAACCCAAGCTAAAGACTAGTTAATAAACCCAAGCTAAAGTTAATATTAAATACTTAGAAATAGAGTAAAGAAAGACGATTCTGACGAAGAAAGAACCACAATTCCAACACAACATAGGTACTGGTAACCACCAAAACACAAAGTAACCAACCCAAAAACGTACCTATCTCTTCAAAAAGACGAATGGACGTAATCCTCGAGGCGAACATTAAAGAAGAAAAAAATCCCTGTTTCGTACAAACACATAAATACTTTTGTACCGTTAGTGCGAGTTCGGTAACCGGCTCACGTCTCTAATAGATACTTCAGGCGGATTGTACCAAACGATTCAATTGTAGCACTTGATGTTGGTATAAATCACTCGCTGTACCGTGCCACTTTGTCTTAGACACGTAGAGATTATGTTTGGGTTTCGTGATGCGTTACAAGTATACGTGGGATTTGTTGTGAGTTTTCTGTCCTTCTTTTTGGATTTAGTTTTTGTTGAAAATTAAGGCGGATTTCGGGATACTTTGGCAGAATTATCAGCTAGTCTAGCTACTAGCTGATAATTCTGCCAAAGGGAAAAGAAAAAAAGAGGTTCAGCTAGTCGATTTTTAAAGTTGTCTGTTTTATTAATTTAGAAGCTTTTTATTTCAGAGTTAAGTGTGAATTCTTCATTTTACTAACTTTTCATAACGAATTTCATCGTCAATTTGTATCGGTCTTGTTCCGATTCGAAGGACCAAACCATTTGCATAGTTAGATTGGAATCATAACAAACTGGAAGAAGTATGATTGCCCATCATTATTTTATTCATATTTCCATGCATTGTATGCGTTATTATAGCGCAAGGCAATACCGTACCTCGTAATTGAATTAGATTAAACAATTGATTGTACGCAATGCAACAGTGTCGCCCCCCGGGATGGCCTACGTCCCGCGTCCCGGGTCCCGGGTCCCGAGGGAGACTGACGTATCCTAGTTAATTACACGCTTCACACGCTGACGTCACGACAATGACGTCGTTTTGAATTAATTGTGTTTGAACTTCGATTCGATGTTGGTTGTAACTTGTAACCTAATAAAAAAATTACTTTGCCTGTGGTGTGTGCAGACATCTCCATTGAAATAGAAAGAGATGTTTATTTTAGCTGCTGGCCTAAAAACTAGGCTGTGGGTTGTGACCATAATGGCATTCTGCCTATACAATGGGAGTACAGCTTGGGTGTGTTAGTTTTGCCAGCGAATGCCAGATGGCTCAACGTTTTAATTTTTTGGTGACCTGCTCCTGAACTGTTTAAATATTACAACAGCTTGAGCTTTGCATGCTAGATTCGACTGCTCTTCGGATGCGATTATTGTGTAATATTTATAGATAGTCTTTAAATACGAAAACTAAAAGGTTTCTGCATCGACGTTGGAAATGCTTATCGATCTTGTTTGAAAAATGCTTTCCTTCTAAGTATAATACATTTGTACTTAAAAGTTATCTTGCTATAAGTGGGCGATTCCTCGTAAACTATTATAAAGGTCTGCATCTCGAGAACCATCGATCAAATTTCAAATAATACAGTTTCTAATATTAGAGAAATAAATTCAAAAGGAAGTACAGCTGATAAACATCCTTTTCAGAACTACCTAAAAATACGTTTCTCATTACACGTTCTAATATGACATTTCTTTTCGGTAAACAAGTGACACTTAGAACAAATTACTCTGTTTTATCATCATTAAATTTCTTTTATTAAACAATAGTTCCAGGACATCAATAATTCAATGATATTCCAACGCATGGTAGTTACAATCAAATTATTTGTGTCCATACATTAGTGAGAAAGAGATCTTTATCGGAATAATATTAAAAGTTGGGCAGTTATTTTGTTAGATAGTGTTTTATTTTCATGGGTATCGAAAATAGTTTGGAACAAAAGCGGCTTTAAAACGTTAGCACGGAGTAACTTAAAGTGACCTTAGTGCAAAATGTCGTCAAGTCTGATGTTACCCGTTAAGATTGGTTGACATAATACATACTAATATTATAAATTCGAAAGTAACTCTGTCTGTTTGTCTGTCTGTCTGTATGTTACCTTTTCACGCCTAAACCACTGAACGGATTTCCATAAAATTTGGCAGAGAGATAGATTGCATCCCGGGGAAGGACATAGGATAGTTTTTATCGACATACCTCGCGGGCGAAGCCGCGGGCGGAAGCTAGTGGCTTTATATTTTACAGTAGGTAGACTAGAATTCATACCCCCTTATTACAAAACAAGGTTATTTTTTTAAGATCGTTTTAAACCACCAAGCCAGTTTTTGAATGAATAAGAATGTGACTGTTATATAAATGCAGTTTTATACAAAAAAGGACAGCTTAGTTCGGTGCTAAGCTGCCATTTTAGTATTAAGAACTTTGCCTAAATCAAAATAAAGTTCGAAATACAAATTCTGGTTGAAAGATTTAGGCTAGAACTGGTTAGATTTCGGTTTAGTAGGCGATATTAGACTGTAAAATGGAAACTTTTAAAGCTGACAGACGAAAATGCAATGAAAATGAATACGAAATCAAAATGATCCGAGGTATTTAATCTAAAAAAAAAATAACTCCTAAGCAATTTCAGTTACTCATTTCTATTCCATAAAAATACAACAAAAACCCACTAGATTCGGTCTGTGCTGTTATTTAAATGTCGTTGTGACATTTCGATATTTTTTTATTTACCTCATTTGGGATTTGGCATTTTGGCCCGCCCGTTTTTATTGGTAGCGCCGTGTGCGGAACATTAATTTTGTTGTTCGCTTGTGGGCCGCGAAAATGTATGCCCCTAGTCTTTTGTTAGTCGTGACGTCATTACTTTTGCGTAAATCGTTGTTTTTTGTGTGTTTTTTTTTCGTTGTGAATTTGATTTGTTGTTGGTTTTGTTAGTTTGCTCTTTGGTGGAACAAATGCACGAAACTTTTATTGTTCGGAGAAAAAAATGCAACTTAGAAAATGCTTTTAAAACAAATAAACTTTACTTTATGTTTTAACAACAATTATTGGAATGAGAAAGTTGGATAAGAAAAATATTAAAACAAAAGAAGAACTAGCAGGGGATCGAGGAAGAAAATGTATCGCATTTTTTGCCTTTCTCCTTGTGTAATTTTCAGTTGGAAAATCATCATATTTACAGGCTTGAGAGTTCTATAATTTTACCGAACGTAGATCTACGCGAGACACAATGGCTTTTTAATTGTGTCTGTAATTACGGCATTCAACCGGTTAAACGATGAATTACTGGTTTATATTAATGACAACAATAGCATTTGCACCGAGGGGTCCGTGGCAAAATAATAACAGCCGCACAGGTCGATCTATCAGGTTAAGCTACGCTTGCCGCGGTTGGTCTGTGGATGGATGACCATCTTTACATACCGAGACCCCTCCGTGCCTCGGAAAGCACGTTAAGCCGTTGGTCCCGGCTGTCATTCGTGGATCTTTGACAGTCGTTACGGGTAGTCAAAAGCCCGAAACTCTGACAACCAGTCTTACCAAGGGGTATCGTATTACCTAGTAACTGGGTTGTGGAGGTCAGATAAGCAGTCGCTCCATGTAAAATACAGGTATTCAGCTGCATCCGGTTAGACTGGAAGCCGACCCCAAGATAGTTGGGAAAAGGCTAGGCAGATAATGAATAGCATTTGCACCGAAACAACGAAAAAAAAAGTTCCAACAAAAAACAATAAAACTAAATTTACCCATAATAATCTAAACATTCAACAAATCTAAGCCAATAATTACCCATATCTAGAACGAATACCTTTTGAAATCGTAACTAACAAATAGAAGGTTTAATTCGAAGTACTCATTGGCACGCGACACATGGAAGTATGTTAATCAAACTACGATATATTATTTAACGTAATACGTGACTCGACGCCACGTAACGGTAATAATTATATGGAACCGGCGATGAATAGTTTAGTAGGACAGTCATAGAGTTGTCAGTGTATAGAGAAGCTCACAGAAAGTTGTGTGTGATTTTGAAGATGTTCGTAGGCGCTCGTAGCAAGGTGCTACGGCGTAGCTACGTAGCAAGTGATATTTCGCAGGGAGGCAACAGCAATATCAGTTATATAGCTGAACATTTACTGAGGTAGATTTATATTGCCTTGATTAGCAATGCTAGGTATTCATACACCGGGATATTATAAGTAGAATAGTGGTTTTAATGTACATGGCAATTTTAAAAACATATTAAAAAACAGAAATGCTTTTATACATGTCAATAAGGTCATTAATAAATGCGCTATCTTACGCCATCACGCTTCGCCAATGTGATCTTTCTGAATTATCAAAAGCCTTTAAACAATGCCGTCGGTACCCATCGGAAAGCGTAAATTCTTATGCTCGTGCCAGAATCCGATGCTACAGAAAGCATTTTCATACATTTAATAATTTTCAATATTTGCCTAGTTTCCTTACAGAAAGGACATCATTTATTTCGTAGTCAAAAATAAAAGGGCCTGCCAGAAAAAAAAACTGTTTTCTGACGCGAAATAACATCTTGAGCATTTTTTACTATTTTTAGCATTTGCGTCATTAAACGAATGCCCATAATATTGCTGAAAAAATATGGATTTTAAACTTTTAAACTCAACTAGCAGCTAGGGGGTTAATTTTAGAGCTATGTAACCTATGTTATAATAATTGAAATATTTTCAGGATGTTTTATTCAATGGTAATGGTATTTTTTAAATATTATCTGTCTCTTTAAGAGCGTTTACGACGCACGCCATTTCATACAAACTTCCAAGCCCTTGTTTTTCGAAATGAATGAACCGATTTTAATTAAACTTCGTACGCATAAACAGGATACAAAGGTCTAAAAAGTTAGTTAAGAACATTTTCGAAAAATACTGTTACACCCAAATTAGACCGATTTTAAATTTTCCATAGAATCAGAGATTTCCAGTTATCTTTTTTTTTTAAATAAGACATTACGGAATGTTCTTCGAAATGTGAAAAACTCACGTGGTGGATTATGGCCCACTAACTCTCACAGAGAGAAGCCCTGTGTCCCAGCAGTGGGAAAATTATAGGCTGATTGTGATAAAACTCAAATAGCTGTCAGGGATAATTGTAGAAGTTCGATGTAATAGTATAAAATGTTATTTTCCATAAGACAACAGTACATTTTTCTCATCTAGCGACAATCAATGTCAAAAACTCGTCAAAATTAGAGGTATTTTTGACAGATTGTGACTGAGATACTGTGAACGTTCTTAAAATTACGAGAATTGCCGCTCTGAATGATGTCCTTTATGCTAGAAGAATCATTTTCATACAAGTCAGCTCTAAAACCTTTCATGGTCAACATTTTGTCGCCGGTGCATTGGCTTTTAAATCAAACAACAATAATTACTGTGAGCTTTGTTCGTAATGACACTATCTGTTCGCTCGCAAACTGGACAGCGGTGCTCAACCTTTTCATTTTGACAAGTGTCAATACAACGCTGATACTACCGCAACTGTTTAAATGGTTATGAAAGATTTAAGTGTTTTTGTCGATAATTAAATTCCATTTAAAATTGTATTCTCGAAAATCGATGTGTCGTACATTTTGTACTTATTATAACAAAAAATACGATACATAAATCTTAATTTAAGTGTTGGGGATAATTAAATTGCATTTTAAATTGCGTCCTCGAAATTCACGATACCGTAGTTTTTCTCATCTAGGAGCTTTTAAGAATGCGTGTTTTTTTAATTAATACCTATTTTGAGACTGTTACATAAGTTACGAATGTTCGATCGTGTATATAGAGATGTTTTGTTATAGTCCACATTTCGCCGAAGACTATATATTCATTTCCGTGTCATACTTTATAGTAATACTAGAGGCCCGCCCCTTCTTCGCACGCCTTTTAAGTACGACTTGACTAAACATGGAGGTTCTTATAAGTTTGAATGCTTTGTTGTATGTATATTTTAGGTTATGTTGTTGTTGGTTAATGTATTGTGCACATGATCCTTCCGGAATAAATTCCCTAAATGATGGTGAAATCCGCAATTCCGCATCATAATTCGTTGCGTATTTTAAAAGATTAAAACAGTCACACCTGTGACAGACACGAAAAGCTTCTTGCTTGGAAAAAGTAAACCAGTTAAATCTAACTGGTTTACTTTTTCCAAGCAAGTAGTCTCTTAAGGGCCATCCTTTCATTCTTCAACATCCAAGAGAAGGAAAAAAATGCGTTTATTGGCACTACAGCAAAAAGAAATACACCTTAAAACAACACCAGAAAACCATAATTATAATGGCAAAAGGCCCTCAGCTCTGTATAATGTCAGCTAACATAACCTGAAGGCCAATTCTCGTAATTAAAAAATTTTCAAATTCAAGTCGAAATCTTATCTTAGCGACAATCAATGTCAAAAACTTGTCAAAAATGTATGAAAGTAGATTGTATTTTTGACAGATTAATGCTGAGATTAGATTGCGAACTTTCAAGCCGTTGTTTTTAGAAATGAATGAATTATACGCATAAGCAAGATACAAATAAACTTGTTAGACCTTTGTACTTAAGAACATTTTCGAAATGTCTCATTAAAAAAAAGATAACTAGAAATCTCTGTTTCTATGAAAACTTTAAAATCGGTCTAATTTGGCTGTAACACAATTTTTCGAAAATGTTCTTAAGTTACTTTTTAAACTTTTGTATACTGCAAGCCTATGAAGTTTCATTAAAATCGGTTCATTCATTTCGAAAAACAAGGGCTTGATAGTTTGTATGAAATGCCGAACGGCGTAAACGCTCACCTGACACTGATTTTCAGCTGCAACAAGTGTCATAGGCTAGAAATGCAACAATAAACTTTGACGAACAATAAAAATCGCTGAATGGTAGTTATTAGTTAAGTGATAGTAACGAAGGGGTAGCTTCAAGTGCCGTGCCCCATCAGATAGATAGGCTCTCGTGACTGTAATCGAAAACGCGCGTTTTCGTCACGAATCGTGTGGTGATTATTGTATACTGACTTTTATGAATGCAGTGCATGCGTGATTTTAGATAAGAATTTTCCATGTTATCCTTATAAACGTTGTGAAATATCAATGCCAATAAGTAAAGCTATAAGCTAGTGTTTGTTTGTTTAAGCGCGCTGATCTCTGGAACTACCAATCGCATTTAAAAAATCTTTTTCATTTGATAGCCGATGTCTTGAGGAAGGCTAAAGCCATCACGCTAGGGTCCTAAGGAGATGGAGAAGTAATAGCACGGGCAGACGATGCGATGCGACGTTGTGGGTCGGAGGAACAAGAAATTTCACGCGGACGAAGTCGCGGGCAGAAGCTAGTGTTATAATATAGCGAGAATTTAGTTACAAATGTAGACCATTCATTCGGGTATTGCTGTGGCCTCAATCCCATCGAGCACGCATGGTACCCGGACATAAAAAAAATATAGTTTTTCAATTTTGTATGAAACGTTTATATTCTCTTGACCGTACTTACCTGTCTTAAAGAGTAACCTAGATAAAATTTGATAAGAAAGATTTCAAAACAGAAGAAGAACTGGCAGAGGATCGAGGAGGGGGGTGGAGGGGGGGAGTCAGGGGATCAGACCGGAATAAATCCATATTTTTGCCAGATGACAAACTATTGACAAGCCCATTGGTTTGCTGCATGCTAACTTTAGGACGGTATAAATAGCAGCAAGTGACCACATTCGATGAAAAGTGTTTACCCCCGTTTACTTCGTAAATAGATATACTACAACACTGATTTCTGTGACAAAAATAATGTAGGTACAGACGCCAGCACATCAAGCTACCACAATATGTCAAATTTCTTTAATAGATTTTCAACTTTATCGCTACAGCATAAGGTTCAAGGTTGATTGGGAGGCATCTGTACTATAAGAAGCAGTGGTGGCCCAGTGGAAACGGTCGCGTTTGGAGAAGATCTATAAACATAAAATTCAAAGTCCTGACTGACTGATATATCAACGCATAGCCTAAACCGCTGGTCCTAGAGAATGTGTTCTTTGTGAAGAGTGGGTATCCACTAAGAGAGGGTTTTTCAAAATTCCACCCCAAAAAGGGTGAATGGGGGGAGGGTGAATTTTCACGCGGACGAAGTCCCGGGCAGAAGCTAGTTGTAAATAAAATGCCAGTGTCTGGTATAAAGTCTGTTGACTATCCATTAGCTCAGTGACGTTTCTTAAATAATCTATTCAGTAACAGTACACAAGTTGTTGCTACGGCGCTGGGAAGACGACTGCCGGCCAAACTGTATGCGCAGGGAACATTGCATTTAGCATTGTTAGCAGCACCTGTAGTTTCTAAATGCCTCAAACCTTCGTGGAGGTTGGTTGGCAAAGCCATGCAATCTAAACCTCTACGGACCTATCTAGCAGAGCTTTCTCGATCTACATTGATGTTTCCCTCCTCAGGCATGCACCTGGCCAATCAGCAGTGTTCCGACTCCTCGACCTGATGAGAACTGCTGGAGTGGCCTGGTGCCCAAGGTGGAGAGGGATGAGGAGTCCAGGGTCGAGCCGTGGAGGCTGCCCGACCTGCGACCCTCGCTGCATTATATGCATGATCGAGGTAAGTGTAAGTTATCGAACGTTTTTCTAGACCTAAATTACCGTTTAACCATCTTACTGCGACAGATACCTACTTACACATTGACACTTGCAAATGCTTGCAATTGATCGTTTTGGGGACCCTTTATTCTACTTATAGTTTTTTAAATTTTGGGTAGGTACCTACCTACTTAAAACTAGGCTGGCTGTTTGCATTCCGAATGGTGAAATATGGGCCGAGCTGTAATCTAACATAAAACCTCTTATGTATTACCCAAAAAAAAAAAATGTTTACTCTATAATTTTTTGGCAGAGATACCAAATGACCTTTCCCTCAAATTAAACAGCGTGCCCAAATCCCCAATATTTCCATTCCATTCAATGAAGTTATTCTTAGCAATCGTCCATATTTACTGGTGTAGAAGCTCTAATTGGCAGTACCAAGAGCCGCAATTATATTCGGATTATGTTACCGGTACCGCGAGACAAGGATCGATATTCTCGTCCATTTCACTTATTTGTGAAGTCGCGGGACGGAGCGGTTCATTTGCAACTCGTGGTGCAGCACTATCCTCACCTACATTATATCTACTTACTTATGTTTTATTGCCGTTGTTTTATTTTTGTTATTGTGTTTGAATAGTTTTTTTTTTTGTAATATTATTATTTTATCATTAATGTCATATGTAGGTACACACTACACATCAAGCTATACATAACCAGTATAAGCCGACTTGTGATTGCACGAAAAACCTTTACAATGCGAGGTCAGCTAAAACTGGAAATGTATAGCTTGATGTGTAGCCGTGTGTACATGTAGAAGAAGGTAGGCAGACACATCATTGTATATGTCGCAGTAAGGTGGTTAAGATTAGCCTAGTAAGATTATATTACTAGAACATGCTCGAGTCGTAGTTATATTCCTGTAAGACAGTTATGAACCGCTTTCATATATCTATATATTACGGTAACGGTATATTAGGTACATATTACAGTATAACGGCTTCAACCATCTTACCTACTGCGACATATTGATAGTTAGTTTTAGATAAAAATAGACGAAGGTGCGGTCCAGTTGCTACTATACCTATCTAATCGACCAAAGTGATTTAAGATAAAATAATTTAATGTCTTTGTAATAGACTATGAACTCAGCATCATCTCTGGCTAACGACCTCCAGTATCTCCTCAAACTACCCAAAATAGGCTTCTGCTAAATTGGGTGTATCTTCCGACTTTTAATTAGCTGCAGTAAAATTACACTTCATAATACCTAAATTTCGGACTGCCTTTAGAGATATGCATGTCAAATAAGTTTCGTTTGTTACACTATTCTGTACGTACACACGGCTACACATCAAGCTATACATAACCAGTATAAGCTGACTTCTGATTGCACGAAAAACTTATACAATTCGAGATCAGCTAAAACTGGAAATGTATAGCTTGATGTGTAGCCGTGTGTACAAGAAATGGTTGATGGCCGCCAAAAAAACAAAAAGACGCCAATTTCAGTCATTTATGTAACACATAAGCTGTTCGCGTTATAGCGACAATGTAGCCGTAACAAAAATGGTTCAATTAAGTACTTATAAGTTATTTTCTTCTTTTCCAGATAGAGACTGCGTTGCCTGCGTCGCGCCTTTACCCCTGCTGCCTCCGCCTGCACCGGCGCCGCATTAGCCAATACTTCCTACAATAAATACATATCTCTAGTCTTAATTAATTGTAAATTAATAGGTATACAGGCCAAGATTTCACGGTGTTATTCTTTCACCCAGTTTCTGGAACAAAAATTATCGACGCGGCAAAGTTAAACACCAGTCAAGCGATGTGATTGGCTTTTGATAAATCATTTAACCAAACGCAGAATTTTTCACATTAATTTTGCGATCATTTTCGTTTGAGAAACTGGCTGTTAGCCGTGCCCGCATTTAGTTGGACTACAACCCCCTCTGATAGGAACCGCTTTTCCTGCATTGTCGCAATCTATCCGCAAGCGGGCATGAACACAGAGTACATTATAATTTGGGCATAAAAAACACCGTGAGTTTGGTCCCTAAGCTGTCCCAATTTGCCAAAATGACTAGTCGCTTATTTATCACGGGTTTAATAGTAGGTATCTTACCTTCATTATATTTCAGAAGTAAAATTTGCATGCAATATGTTAAGTTTAAATTATTTAAAAAAATGGCCATCGTTAATGAAAGTATATTATTTTGTAACAAAGTAAAATGTTAACCGCTAGAGGGCGCTGATTCAACATTTTACTATTTGACAGTTAAGCCTAGTGTTGCCATATTGTAAAATCAGTCAATAAACCACAACCGCAAAAAGGTTTCCCTGGTGCACTGCACGATGATAAAAACGTTGGATCTAGTCACACAAGCACTAGTAATAAACATAATCTAGTCCTGTATAAGTAGTTTAGTTAACTAGAAAAAATACCTACTTCGTAGTTTAACATAAAAAAGCAATTGTAATGAATTTAATTCATTGAATAATAGACCCTAGTTATAAGAACGTAACCTTGTTGACGACTCTATGTGGTTATATTATATTCTAATAATGTAAAAAAATGTAGATCGCGCACTTTTATGCTAAACGATTTTATTGTAAATAGCTAATATAAAATTATGATAACGATTAGCAGTAGTATTAAAATGTTTAGTTAAACTCTATTATATAAAAAATCTGTACTTACATGAAATGCTAAACAACAGTAATTTAGCTCGAAATCAGGGTTGTTAAAAATACATTTTGTAATAAATTACTTTTGATTGCATAAACACAATTTACTAATACAATCATATTTAGTGTATCAAAATGTAGTGGTAATATTAGCAGCACAAAATAATAAAGTACCTATGCAAAAAAAGTTTTCAGAATTTTCCTTCCCCATTTTAATTCTTGTTTCCGATGATTTCAATATTTTAAATCAAATAAGGAATGTGTCAGAATTTAAAACCTAAATCTTTGCTTATTTCCACGTTATCACTTTCTTCAAAATGTTCAAATAATAACCTCGATCTCAGTTTTCAAATTCAAATTCACTGTGATGCGAGAAGCTCAAAACCCGTCGAAGTGAATCGCCACTTAAAAATAATAACAATATAAAAAAAATATTCAACTATAAAGTAAAGTAAAAGTATGATTTACATTGATTACAATACAGGAAAGTTAAATTCTTACTGTAATGTAGAGCTGCCTGATCAAGGTTTATAAAAAGCCTGTGTTTCAGGCCATCAACATTTAAAAAGAAGACAATAGTAGAAGCTGAATTGAAAAGAAGTTTAATAATATTTCTAATGACAAAGTTACTATTATTTTGGGTATTTTATTTTAAAACTAGGAGTGAACGTCTTTCGAATGAAATGATGATGATAATAATAAAAAGGATTAAAAAAAAAACTGGTTTTTTGAAATACCTAAGTGAAATCTTGCCATCTTGACTCATGTACAGAGGCCAGCACATCAACCTACACCAATCTGTCAAATTTCTTTGATAGATTTTCAACTTTACCGCAAACGAATAAGGTTCTTATTCAATTGGGAAAATTTGACAGATTAGGGTAGATTGATGTGCTGGCCTCTGTACATACATACATACGCTGGTTCACCTCGTAAAATCCGTGTCAATACTTCTTCCCATAAGATTTTTTTTTTCGATCTTGTCTTTGGCACATTATCATCATCTGCCTATACTCCGACTTTTAATAACTCATTTCGGACTGCGTTTATAATGAGTGTGTGTGTATGCATGTCAAATAAGTTTAGTTTGATAAACTATTCTGTACTAGAAAAACAAGATTTGGTTGATGGCCGCGAAAAAACGAAAAGACAATTTTAGTCATATTATTAAAAGTAAGACATGAGCTGTCATTTTACTGCAGCTAATTCAAAGTCGGAGTATTGTTTTCTTATTAAGTTGGGGTCAGCTTCCAGTGTAACCGGATCCAGCTGAACACCAGTATTTTACCTAAAGCGAATACCTAGCTGACTGATATTGGTAAGACTGGTTGTCAGGCTTTTAGGCTTCTGACCACCCGTAACGACTGTCTAAGATCTACAAATGACAGCCAGGACCGACGGCTTAACGTGCATTCCGAAGCACGGTGGCATCTTGATCTTGATCTTAAATAATAACAGCCGCACGGGTACACACCCGTGCGGCTGTTATTATTTAGCCACACACAACAAGCCATCTTGGGCACACTACATCAGCATAGACAATGTTTTAACCAAAAACTATTTATTTGAGCTGGCAGCATTTTGTAACAGTTCAACAGTTGTCAATGTCAAAACTCTAGTTGTCAAAACGTCTTGTCTATTCCTTTTCCTGTTAAATTTTCTCCTGAGAGGTTGGTTTCGTGTTTGTTAAAATCTAATTTAATCGTGAAAATTACTTAGTTTTGAATTAAATCCAGTTATGGTGTATTTATGGACAGTGTATTCTTGTTGCTCATGTGTTTATTTTATTAAATATGTGAAAACCCGGAATGTTACAAAATGATAACCTATGTTCGAAAGCGTTTGAGACATAAGCCGCTCTGTGTTTCAGAAACTAAACATGGGGCGTTATTCGAAGGAGCCTGATAACCCAGCGAAGTCATGCAAAGCGCGTGGCTCCAACCTCCGTGTTCACTTCAAGGTAAAAGTCAAAACTGTTATTTGTATACATGATCGATTCCACATGGACTGACACTCCTACACTAATGTTTCGTACATTGTACGTAGTTTAGAAACCTTAAACTCACGAAATCAATGATTTAACATGAGTGTTTGGGGTAAAAAAAAACAAACTTACGCGATTATGATATCTTAGGTTAGTTTGTCATCAAGAAACAAGCATTATCAAGCAGTGTTTTACTGTTACCGTCTTTAAATCTGATGAAATGTTAGTTGTTCTCTTGGGTATTTACAGTTTCCCTTCAATGTTGAGGGTGATAACCTCAAAAACAGCTGCCTATGTCTGAGGAATAATGTGGGAAAGAAGAAATTGCATTTCACTGTGTCAAATATTGAAAATATCTTTTCACGTATTTATGAAATCTGCCTGATATTGCTGTTAACAAACAAGTGATCCATGAATAACTACAATTAATTTAGATTCAGTCAATCCTCTGCTGGAAATAGGCATATCAAAGTTTGTCTAGCAAGTAGCATAATAACTAATGTCTTCCTTTATGTATATTGCAGAACACGTATGAGACAGCCATGGCGATCAGGAAACTGCCCCTGCGCCGTGCTGTGCGTTACCTGAAGAATGTTACAGAGAAGAAGGAATGCATTCCGTTCCGCCGTTTCAACGGTGGTGTTGGTCGTTGTGCACAAGCCAAGCAGTTTGGCACCACACAGGGTCGTTGGCCCAAGAAATCTGCTGAGTTCCTACTCCAGCTGCTGAGAAATGCTGAATCCAACGCTGACTACAAAGGCTTGGACGTTGACAGGCTTGTCATTGATCACATTCAGGTGAATATTTTTTTCTGGAACTATAGTTTACTTAATTTTATGGTATTGAATTTTAAGAAAGTTTATTTGCAACATTCATAAGGCCTGAATTTTAGAATTAGTCATAGGATACTGGCCATTTTATGCTATGGTTGTTGCATTTTAATTCCAGCTTTTATTAATGGTGTAAGGAAGTGAATTTATAAACAAAAAGACTTGTTATAACATGAGACACCATGTTTATATTGGTAATCTACTGTTTATTGAATGGGATTCTTTATAAAATCATTACTTAGAGCAACTTCAGTATTATCAACTGCAGAACAGAAACATTCAGAATAGTTGAAAGGCAACATTACATAACTGCAGGTTCATACAGGCGCGTTTTTCCCGCTGCCAATATTGTCGCGCACCGAATTTTTTACACACTGCTTAGGACTGAGAGTCGAAAATCTAACAGTGTGTTTTTTTTGATGTGCTGGGATGCTCTCTGTTGGATTCTCAACACTCTGCTCAACACAGAGTTGAAAAACCAGTGCGCGATAAAATCCCTCCGCGATATTTTTACGTCTGTACGAATGTGGTCTAACTGTCTAAATGCAATTTCTTCAAGGATTCTTTTGTGCTGCCTAAGCAGCTTAGTTGGTATGTTTTGATGAGATTCATATCATAGTATGTATGACCATTCTGTAGTGCTGATTTTCCTACTATTTTTTACTAGTGGCCGACTGTGACTACTCTAGGGTCATTGCAAACGCAATAACAATACCACAGTTAAGCACAACACTAGCACTGCTCCATAAGGGCTGTAAGTGCGAGCGAGAGGTCTGATAAAAATGTTTTGTAACTTTAACTTTGCGTTTGTAATGGCCCGAGTATAGTGGCAGTTGTAATAGTGAAACCAAGCATCTATTTCATAAAAATGCTGCTTAAAGAAATGTCTGTAGATGTATTCAATGTAAACATTTTCGGCCTTTATGTAACAAGTCACTTGCTTACACTTACAATTTGTGGCTTTCAGTTGCAAATCAAAATTTTTGTTTATTAAAATGTAAATTGTATAGTATTTCATGAATGTTTTCCTTAATTCAATTAAAATTATTTATAATTTTGCAGTACCACACAAGAATTATTTCGTTATCCCATCTTTAGTGCAAGTTCACTATTTAAAATATTTTGTTACTTTTGGTTTTATAAATGGTGGATAAACTTGCTATTCACTTCTAATAGTTAGTTATTACAAGTGAAGACTTACGACTTATAGAGAAGTATGGAAGGAAAAGACATGTTGCACCGACCCCAAGTAAATTGGGATATGGGCAGGAGATGATGATTGCTTAGTTGATAATATTGCCTTCTTGCTTGTCAGTGTTACTAGTTTCTCGTAATCGCTGTTTTCGGAATGCATACATCAAGAAGTGGTTAACATAAAGAAAGTTTTTTCTATGGAACTTTCTTTTCTCAATTACTGACACTCTTCCGGCCAAAAATAGCCATGACAGTGGTTAGATGTACCAATTTTTTACCCGACTTTATCTATCTGCAGGTTAACCGCGCTCCCTGCCTGCGCAGACGCACATACCGTGCGCACGGTCGTATCAACCCTTACATGTCGTCGCCCTGCCACATCGAGGTCTGTCTGAGCGAGCGAGAGGACGCCGTAGCACGCGCCGCGCCAGCTGACGACGCACCCGCGAAGAAGAAGCTGTCAAAGAAGAAGTTGGCTCGCCAGAAGGAAAAGATGATGAGGGAATAGATGTTTAAGGGTTAATAAATGATTTTACAGTCAATTTTCTTGTTTAATTTGTATAGGTTTTAGCTGCACCTTAAGGTGCATCCACAATGAATTTGCTGTGAATTAATGTTTGCAAGTGTGCACGAGCGACACGCGTCGACGTCAGAGGCAACTATAGCCGTCGGCACCCGTCGACGCGTGGCGATGGTTGCAGTTGCGCGTTTGAGTACGGTGCTTAAATGCACGAGAGGCATGTTGACGCGTGTCACAATGGATAACATAAGGTATTTAGTAAACTTACTACAAATCGCAGAAAGGATAATACCGATTTTAGTATAGAAGGTGGCGTCTTTTTGTTTTGTAGCGGCTATCAACCACATCTTGTATTTCTAGTACAGAATAGTGTAACAAACGAAACTTATTTAACATGCATACTTATCTCTAAACTCAGTTCGAAATGAGATATAAGAGCTAGGTGCAATAGCGTTAAGTTACCACAAAAAAGATGGCCGTTAAATGTTTTTGGACATTTGAATATTCGGTACACCCCCTCCCGTATGTTACGCACTCCTCACCAATTATATATTGTCAGGTCGAAGGGAGTATGATGCCATTTTTCTTACTTTTGATTTTCCCTTTTTTCGTCCCTTTTGTGACCCAACATTCTTATCCATACAAGTCAGCGGGTTAAATAATTTTCTTCATTTTCCCCTTGAGTTTAAAGGGAATACCTACGGGAGTCGCAATTTGTTCCCGTGACCTGCCGCCATTTCATCCATCCAGTGTTAATTCTTTGCTTAACAGTCCGATCGACTTCGCAATCGCTTTGCACAAGTAAACCAAGATTCCGAAAGCCGGAGCCGGAGCAGATCGGGAGAAGTGCCCCATTTAGCGCCATGGCTTCAGAATTTGAGAGTTTTGATTCCGCTGATTTTCAAGCCATTCTCCAGCATCCGTTGCCATTTCTCCAATCTGCTCCAGATCTCAGGTCCATCATCACCGACAAGTACGTCGTCGGCAACCAGCATGCACCAAAGTGTCTCTTCTTGTATAATGTCCGACGTAAGAGTGTTCATAATCAACAGGAAAATATAAGGACTTAAAGCCGACCCTTGGTGCAAGACTACAGTCACACTGAACTCGTTGGTGTTGCCAGCAGCCGACCGGACGTAGGTACGAGATCGACTGCATAGCACGAATTAACCACATACTTCCCGGGTAAACCTTTGTCTTTCAAGACCTACCACGACACATCCTGGGGTATCATATGCTTTCTCCATATCGATGAACACCCTATGAAAGTTCTTGTGTGCACGTCTGTAGGTACTTCTCGCACAATAAGCGGAGTGTCCTAAAAGTGGCGTCCGTTGTTTCTCGAGCTGGCATAAACCAAAGTGGTTCGGGATAATCTCACTTTTCTCTGGCAATGTACTTATTTATAATTAGCCACAGAAATCAATCTTCTTTTAAACACTTCCATACTTCTACTGGTAGATATACCAGATGATATTTAGGTAAATTGTTCAAAAAAGTAACGCAATTTTAAACTTTTATTTACTATTAAACTTTCAGTAACGAAAAGGTACACGATAATACTATTGTAACGACGGATCATAGTGAACTACACATGGATCAAATATATATATATTTTTTTTATGGCAAAATTCTTGTACGCACGCTTAGTTTCCATGTCTCAAATGATATAATTCATCATACGCTTCGGCAAGACAGTTTTCTAAATAATAGTTAGCTTCAGCTAACTTCTCAGCGTGTTTGGACGCTTCCATTCTCAACTTTTTTGCTTGAACGATGAGTTTTTTCAATGCCTCATTCTCGGCTTGAAGAGAAACTAGTCTCAAGCCAACGATTCCACGCATTGTTGCAACTTACCTACTATAGTTATCCCGAAGTTTACAGGCTTCTTGCTTCACGTCATGTATCCTGGTCTTTAGATACGAATTTTTTTCCTTGAGGTCTATAGCTCTAGACATCTCCTGATGCTGCTTATCAGTTGCTTCGAGTAGCTGTTCTCGAAGACTTTGGTTTTCTTCCGTGACTTTTTTTATTGTGCCATGTGGATCACTAGATTTCCTTCTTACTGAATACAGTGGTTTTTGCAGTTTCATAATCTAAAAACACATTACACTTGGAAATTTGGAGTTTGATTTATAATGATAGGCATATGATAGGTTTGGATTTCTTTTTTTCTTTTTTGTTATCCAGTACAGACTATAAATTTTGTTTAGGCAACTATAATCTGTTCAAAGAGGTTTAAAATAGATACTTTTTCAAGGCCTCAATAGAACAAGAAATGAGATTTTATGGAAGTGTTTTTTAGTATGTGTGAGTGTAGTGAAATTTGTAGTAAATTTCTTTGAGTAAATAAAGATTCTTTAACCACAATATAGAGAAATCCATTTAGGGGCCAGAAACCAAGTCCAAAAATCGGTCTACGAGTTCAGATTATAGTAAATTCGAAAATTCAAGATTAGCCTCAGTTGCCATTTACTTATCGCTTATGGCAACTTTTTGTCATTTTAGCAAGAGAATGCAAGAGGACGCGATAGCCATCTTCTATCTAGGTATATAGGGTGACTTAATTTGACGTATTTTTTCCAGGTGGTGATATTGTGAGCAATTTGCAACAATAAAACACCCCATAGGTGAAAATTAATGGGATGTGAACATATTTTATTTTTGAAAATTTGCCACAATTCATCGCTAAATATAAATTTTCTCTATAGTCTTAGATAGGTAGCCTTTATTGCTATTCCATTGGATACCTAATAATTTAAGAAACTTCGATGTACATACTTAACCTAATTTTCTAAAACATCAAACAGTTAAAAGTTGAAGGAAGTTCATTATCCATTTTCCACTGGAAACTGTCGAGTTGACGCAACTGTCTAATCCGTAAAACTATCCAATCAGCGAAACTGACTAATCAACGAAACTGTCGAATTTAATAATCTGACGAGTAAGGGAAAGTGACCAGTGTTTAGCTTGCTACATAATATATCAGTAATCTGTGCCAGTGTTGCGCGGACTCTTAATAAAGCCGAAAATCAGCAGGTATTTTAAAGATCTACCTCGGGTTGTCCTAATCACCTGATATCCAGAGCAGAACAGAGCAGATTATAGAAATGGAATGAAAATCAACAGATCCAAAACAAAATGGACCTATATATTCTGGGATTTCGGCGATCTAGTTCTGGAGTATCTGGAGCATTTCTGCCCTCCCAAGAAGTCGTATGAACAGTGAAAGTCGGTTTTCATGGTATGGGCATGCCGAGGAAAATGGGAATAAAGTTTTCTGTATGTACCTATGGTATAAGAGTAAGGAAATAGCTAAGGAACGGTGAATGGATTTTGTCAAAGATGATATTTTGATATATAATAGGTATAAGTATTATAATTATTACTTATTCGTTAAGTACGAGACGGCGGTTAACAAAGATGTCAAAGAGAAATGCTGGGCCGACGCCAACACACGCCCACCAAGTAGGTAGGTACATTAGGATATGGGACAGAAGGATGATGACCTAAAGATGTCCTATTTCTGTTTTGACGGGCACAACCAAGGGGTGGCCAAAAATGGAGGAAAAAAAAACCTTTATTATCGATGACTCCGGTTTAAAATTGCATAGGACTTGGTATAGTCCCAACCTTGATTGCTTCTTACTCGCAGCCCTACACCGTAGCTCCAATTGTATGCACAATTAAACATGGACGTTGAGAATTGCCGCCGAGTTGCCATCAGTCCTTCAGTCGTGACTGCCGCTGCACGCATGTCGTACGCGCGCACTGCTTTGTTCTACGCATGCGCGCTTGCCGTGAACGCGGTCAACGCTGCGCCTGCGCTGCCTGTCAGGTCCGATAATAAAGGTAAATGTTTTATTATTATTTTTTAATTATATAAAATATATTGGATATTAACTTTATTAATTAAGTACCTACTTAAATATAATTGGCGAAAAGGCGATGTACTATAGGAACACTTCTGCCTAACCCGTTGCAGAAAAACAGGCGTGATGTGGTAATATTGTAGAATTTGTAGATTTGCTTATTTTGTGTCCCACAGCTGGGCAAAGGCCACCCTCCCCTTTTTCTTTCTAAACCTCCCAGTCTTGTGCTATCTCTGGCCATGATGCCCTTCCAAATTATATTAGATCGTCACACCACCTTCGCCTATGTATAAAAATTCATGGAAAATGTAGCATTGGCAAACTCAACATTAAACTTAAAACTTTTCTAGGTAGCAAATGATTCCAACATTTTAGTGCTAAATGTTGTTGGTTATAGGTAGGTACCTACGTAAATCCAGCTCTACATGTGGTGAAATTATCCTGGTGTTTTCCAGAGCCATTGGCGATACTATGCTTTAAAAAAAAACTACCTAGGTTATTTTGTGGCTGAAAAATTGTCCCATTGCAAGGCATCATTTGCATTGTCCAGCTTATCAAAATAATGAGGGCATCGAATGAGGTCATACAAGGAGCCTGTTGTTTCTCAGATCAATCGCCTCTTGTTTTTTACTTGACATTGCTTTAGAAATAACATTAAAATACGCGAGCCACATTTAAATAGGGGCCATCAACCGGGCATGAATCCAGACTGGACTGCTACTGAGAAATTCCTGATAGAAAAACCAAAAAACACTGCCCGACTTGGGAATTGAACCCAAGACCTGGTGCTCAGCGGTAGTGCTTGCGACCACTAGACTTGCGACCACTAGACTTGCGACAACGGAGCAGCCGCAGTCAGCAGTCAGTCGTTACCAAATACATAAGGTTACTTAAATATAAGGTGTTTCAAAATTAACCCAAGAAACTTAAGAAGTGCTTTAGACCATCGAACTGAACCAACTTTAACTATGGGACCAACTCTGAAATCACGAAATAAATACTGCTGTTTAATGCATTTTGATGAAGTAGGTATGGATTTTTTTTTCGTTGTTCTGTTCGAGGGACTAAAATGTCTAAAGCACCTCTTAACGTTTGTTGGGTTAATTTTGAAACACCTTATAGGTAGATCACGGTTCACGATGCAAACAAAATAGTTGCATATCTTCTTAAGAATATTAAAGTATTATCGAACGCTTCTCAAATGAATAGTGAACAGTGAATGAGCAGTGGTGGCCCAGTGGTCGCGACTTACGAGTTGTAGGTCGTGGTTCGAACCCAAGCAGGCTCTTATACATCGTGTTGAAACCGGCATATCCTAGAACTAAAAATCCGAAGACTTGTGACATCCGCCAACCCGAATTCGGCCTGCGTGATGGATTATGACCCACTCCCTCTCGCAGAGAGGATGTCTGTGTCCCAGCAGTGGGAACATTATAGGTTGATTATGCTTCCTAAATCCTACAATTTTATCTATCGGTCTTACGGGATTAAGAATCCTGAGTCTTAAGAAATCACCGGGTTTCATGGAGATTTAAATATACCTACCTGCTTTTCAAACACACATTTAGTGAGAACCAAATACACTTCATTTTAAAGTTGCATTCAGTGATGACGGCACGATTCTTCACCAGGAGGTGAAGACAGAGTTCACCCTAATAGTCTTTTACAAATTCTGCAGCCAGCATAACAAATCAATCTTTGTGACTCTAAGCACGCAATCCGCGTGCCCACACGCATAAAACGATCAGTCAAACGTCTTATAAATCACAAAACGCACTCCGAGTATTTTAAGAACTGTGGTCGTAGCTCCATTTAGATCATTGACACCAAAACTGTATCTAAGTGAACTCAGGAGCATGTCAACGATCCTTGCGGCGTCTTTGATCGCTTGACCTATATTAGTAGTGCACTTACCGACACACCGGACGTCGGTAAACGTTTGTAAATCGTAACAAGTGTGATGTGATTTTGACCTATTTACGATTGTTTCTCGTGCCATTTTTTGAATAAAAGAATAAGACACATAACTTCAACTTAAGAATTTGGTTTAAATTCGGATAGAATTGGAACCACAGAAACCCGTTCCGGATAAGACAATATCTCCTAACCTATTGAAACTTATCCTCCTCGAGTCGTAATACTTTTGCTAGAAATTTATCAATGAGCTAAATGTGGTCTGCCAAGAGCGTGTGTAGCTTGTGCCATCTAAATCGAAACTAGAGTAAGGATCTAGATCTTATCCAAAACCTTCAAATAGAAACCTAATCTCATGGACAGTAGCGTATTTTAAGATTTGGTGCTGCGGGTCAATAAAGTTTGCGGACACGTAATAAAAAAATAATAAGACAGGACAAAACGGCAGTGGTAGTAATTTTACAAAAAGAAACAATAATATGCGAGAACGAGGAGAACGAGAAGGGGAACGAGAAGAACGAGGAGGGGAACGAGGAGGGGACCGTGGCTAAATAATAACAGCCGCACAGGTCGATCGATCAGGTTAAGCTACGCTTGCCGCGGTTGGTCTGTGGATGGATGACCATCTTTACATATCGAGACCCCTCCGTGCCTCGGAAAGCACGTTAAGCCGTTGGTCCCGGCTGTCATTCGTGGATCTTTGACAGTCGTTACGGGTAGTCAGAAGCCCGAAAGTCTGACAACCAGTCTTACCAAGGGGTATCGTATTACCCAGTAACTGGGTTGTGGAGGTCAGATAGGCAGTCGCTTCATGTAAAATACTGGTATTCAGCTGCATCCGGTTAGACTGGAAGCCGACCCCAACATAGTTGGGAAAAGGCTAGGCAGATGAGATGAATATGCGAGAACGAGCCAAGCGAGCTCGAAAATTTTTGCACTCCGCCTCGGATAAAGTTAATTTTCTTTTTACTATTCATGACCTATGCATAAAACCTTCAGAAGAATTAAGAAATACGATATAAGAGCGAGCGAAGCGAGGTCGAAAATTTTAGCACCCTATCTCAGACAGGTTACTTTTTTTTGTCCATTCCTACAGATATTGAAGTAATGGCTAGAATGTAAGTATTGCTTGTATCAAGAAAATTGGGCAGGCTGCGGGGGCAGCCAGTGTCGGCAGACAGTGAGCGGCGGCGCTGGTTGTTCTTTGGGCGGCAGCCCCATACCTTCTTGGCCATAGTGGCCTGGTTATGGTCTTGTCTAGAAATCCAAACAACAACAAAAAACAGTTAAGAAAATGATTACAATTTATACCATTACAAATCGTATTTGTATACAGGTCACTGTCATGACACACTGCGCGAATTTCGTCCTCCCGAGGCCCACTTATGATGTTCCATTTCCTTAATCAAATTGTGCGTAGGTTACCAACACTTGGTCATATTTCGCGAACTATTTGGAGGCTAAATTTGTTGTTGTTTTTGTCCAAAAACATGAGATTACATCAGGATCATAATATATATTCTAACTGATGTCACTGTATGGCCTTAATTTAGATTTTTTAGGATTTGTTGGAGTCAGATTCTGTCGACCGTCGTCTGTGTCATGTGGTAAACAAAACGTCTCTGAAAAAGTAATTTAAACGGTGTTATTAAAATATCCTCATCATCAATCATCAGGCCTTACTTTCCTAACAGAAATAGAATTTACAATTACCAAAAAGGGTAGGTAGTAATTGCAATAAGTTACAGAATCAATAGATTGACAAAATCATTGCTATCCACTCACACGCCCGGGTTTTTCCGTGACGCCTTCTAGACTGTTCCAGAATACAGGAAGTTCTCATGTCATATATAAAATAATACAAATTGTCCCAGCTGTTTACAATTCTGCAGTCGGCTAAGGAAAATTTTTATATTTATAGTCCGTTAATAACTAAAGTACTTCACACCCACAGTCATAAAGGTTCCTACTACGTCTCGTGAGGAGTCACGTTTGAAGCCACCTGCTCAGATTCTATGACGTTTATTGTCTACACTCTTTGTTGTCTACGTATCTTCCTCTTCCCCTCCAGCCTAGATCTTTGTTGACATGAATCTGTGACATGAATGGACAGCTGTCTCTATATTGATGGCTACCCTGATTGTAAATCTAAGGAACCGGACCTATAAAATCGGAAATGTTGGCATCTAACGACTTTGGGATGTCAAGTCAACAATCCTCGCAGATTTCAAATGAAGGAAATTAGAAGATTTTTCTGTGTCGAGGTGTTTGCAAGCAAGGCCTTTGTTTTTGTTAGCTGTTCAACCACTTTATCGCATAATGTCTCACAAAGATGTACGTGTTCGTCACTTTTGCATCCATCTGCTTCTCAAACACGTCTCACGTCTTGACGGTTATATTTACGGTGCATTTTATTTATAAGCACCTAGGACACACCCTCTTTCCAGTCGAGTTGAGACATTTAATTTTGTGCATTTGGTTACGAAAATCAGAAACAGATCCTGATGCATTCTCCCAAAAGTTAACACAAGCCGAGCCGAGCTGATTGTTCTTTGAAAACTGCTTTCTCATCAGCTTCCGAGCGCGCCTATTTGGCTTGTATAAATATGGATCGTAGTAACTGTAGCTAATGAGACACATTTTTTCGTGGCATCAAGCCCTTTCTTTTTACTTCCTCGTACGAGTGGTACAAGAAACTGGTACGGAAAAATTAAGTTGGATGAATGATTCCTGAATGTTTTATATTTGTAATTCTACATTAAATGTAGAATTAAATTAACGTAGGTAAAGGTTGCAAGCTCCTGCTTGAACTCACGACATCATACTTTTGATTGTCAATTTCGTGAGAATGTGAGGGCCAAACATTTTCTCTTATTGTTGTGTCAGGGATCGTGCTTTTATTCTAAAGGACTTTTAGCTTCTGCCCACACCCAAGGACATACCGGTCAAGGAGCTCATTGCATATGGAATGTTGTTTGCTTTCGAGAACTATCTAAGGAATGAAAAGGAGGCAAGTCTATCTTATGTTTTTCTTTAACGCAAACGTTGCTTGTTAGAGGCTATGCAACATCAATTATGTCCAATATCAATAAATCTGTGGCGTTCATTTTTATGCACATCGCCTTAAGTGATAAATGGTGGTTCCTAACACACACAACCGGGAAGTAGCTGGTATATGTAGGCCAATTGTCAACATTGGTTTATGAATGTTCTCTTTATGGAATTTGTAGCTTTGAAGCGAATGGAAGACTGCAAAACATGCATAAGCTTTTTGGGTAGTCGACAGCCTGCAAAAAAGGGCATTAAGTTTATTTCCTCGGAAAAGGGTTGTCAGAAATATGGATAGGAGCATTCTCTACTGAGTTAGGTATTATATTAAGACTGAAGTAGTGGACTTAATGATTTAGTAGAAACAGTTATTTGTACATTTAAAAATGTACAAACATTTTGAAAATCCAAAAGTGCACGACTCATAATGCTCATCTGATCGTATAAAACATATTTATTAGTTAGTTTTTTATTAATTATAATTAAATTACTTTGAATAATAGAGCCATTTTCAATAGGGTTCCTCCTATGGGTGAAACAAATCTATTAAAAAAAAAAAGACAAAATTGATTTTATCGGAATCTACAATGTTTTCGGGTTTCACACTTGATTGACGGGATTTTTTTTAGAAATATTTTGATGTTTTTTTCGTTTCTACTGCATTGAATAATTTTTTTAAAGTACAGAATTAATCTGCATTTAATCATCTATACAATGGTATATACCTAAATTAAGTAGGTTCTGTGTACCTACTATCAGGAGTATAACAATATAAACAGTTGCAGAAAATAGCCAAAAACTGTGTAATGCTTCGCATTGTGAGTCGTGCAATAACGTAGGTAAACTACAACAAAATATCACGGCTGATTTTGCCTAGACAAGTCTTCAATGACACTTTAATGCTCGATACTGGCTGCCTATTCCTTTGATCTGGATTCCTTATCCGATTCCCTTGCGTCACCTTCGATAAAACATAGGTCAGATGGAAATGTCGGCCAGATATATTCAGGAAGGATGAAAACAGGCGACCAGCGATATAATATGCAGGAAGATTCCTACACCATATTTTAATAATATCGTAATGCCTGTGACATTGAATGCGCTGTCTTCCTAGTTTCTCACCGGGGAGTATATTATTGCTGCCCTAACCGCTTCCGCGTTCGAGTCAGGTAGGAATTATCTTGTCGGGGCATTTAGGAAAAGACGGTTATCATTCATTTTGCTAACTACGTTGGACATTCTATCGGCAATCGTAGGTATCACACTAATATAAAATATATAATAAAGGCGCAAGTTTGTGAGTGTGTTTTTATATGTTTGGTACCGATTTTGTTTAAATTTTGTATGGAGGTAGCTGACACCCTGGATGAAAGTAGTCTTTATGTTAATATAGACTACTTTTTATCCCGATATTCCCGCGGGATCAACACTTATGTGGGAGAAACCGCGGGTCGCAGCTAGTTGTAAACGAAATGAAATAAGGCAGGCGGAGAACCTGGTGTTGCGTCTTTGCTGTCCAGCAGTTAGCAGAGATACTGAGTTCATCTATGATCAGGTTTTAACGTATACCACATCAATGTTAAATGTCAGATTCGTGTTTAGAACGCAGTACAATCAGTGAACCTAGTACGAACGCGCGCTGTTAACGAAATTCGAACGCTTTTTGAATATTTGCTTTTAATTTTCGTGCAGGCCTCTGAGGCTCTGACACCCGGAGTAATTGTCTATAGTAGCAATGGCTCCAGTTTGACAATTCAACAACATTCATTGTGTTATTTACGTTGTTGAGCAGACAAATTTTTCGCACATATGAAGCAATGGATTAGCAATATCCTTCAAAATGATTCAGATTTTAAAGTAATTTTAACTGATTTACAAGAACTTGTTCCAGGAACGAAAATGGTGCAAGAAGAAACGATAGTGGTGCGACGGTTGCCGAACGCTTACTTCTATCCGTTCAGTTTATGGCCCTTACCGAAATATCAAGTTAGAGGTGAGTGTTTTGTTGTCAATCCGATTGCTTGGTTTCAGTGGCGGCCTTACCCATTGCGAGGCTCCGGGCGGCAGGTCTTTGCGAGGCCCTTTGTCCTTCATGAAAAGTATGTGATGCGAAAGTAGGTCTGGTTGTTTGGTTTATAAAATGTGAGTTTTAAAATATTTTACATTGCAAGATTTACAAAATTAACAAATACAGAGATGATAAATTTTATAATTGATGTTTGCGGCTTTTCCTAAGACTAAAATCTCAAATCTAAGGAATGAGCTAGGTCATTTTCGATTAAAAGAATAGCAAGGGTTGAAAGCCGATCTTGTGTCATCGAATTCCTCAAATATGTTTTAATAATTTTAAGCCTCGAAAAACTCCTTTCAGCAGACGCAACTGTAACAGGTGTGGTGGCAATAATTCTCAGGACTATTTCGATAGTGGGGTAAACTTCAGTTAATTTTTTTCTATTATGTATTGAATTTTTAGGGTTCCGTAGTTCTGACAAGGAACCCTTATAGTTTCGTCATGTCCGTCTGTCTGTCTGTCCGAGGTTTTGCTAAGAGACCGTTAGTGCTAGAAAGCTGTAATTTTGTAAGGGTATGTATATCAATTACGCCGACAAAGTGGTAAAGTGGTAATTTTGGAAAATATCTTTTTTAGGGTAGCTCCCCTACATGTGAAGTGTGTCATGAATATTTTTTTCGTCGTCTACCCCATCGTGTGGGGTATCGTTGAATAGGTCTTCTAAAATCACTTGGGGGCTGCTAAAATTATTTTTTGCTCTATTTAGAAAATATTAAACTTTAAAGTGCAAATTTTTGTTCCAGTAGTCCCTCCCCCCTCTAAAAGCTAATCTGCTGACTTTAAAAATCTAGAAAAATTCACGATGATAGTGCATTTCATGAACTTTACAGGAAAATTATAGCGGTTAAGATAACTTGATTAGTTTGTTTTATTTATTTAATAAAATACCATAATAAATTATCATAGGTTTCACAATACTGCCGCTAGATGGCGCTGTACCAACGGGTTACGTTTTCACTCGAGTAAAGTCACATACGAACTTTGTTTAATTTTCGAATTACAATTTTGTGAATTGAAATAATAAGTTGGCAGCAATCGTACCCTTATTTTTTAGCTTTAGAAAGTGGTTATTGTTAGTTATTCAAATTTAAAGTCGATTTTTGTTATTATAAACTGTTCTCTGTTGCGCGAGGCCCCTGCAAGAGCGAGGCCCCGGGCGATTGCCCTGTTCGCCACCCCCTAAGGCCGCCACTGCTTGGTTTCATGTACAGACGCCAGCACATCAACCTACCCGAAACTGTCAGATTTTCCCAATCAACTTTGAACCTTGTGCTTTAGCGATAAAGTTGAAAATCTATCAAAGAAATTTGACAGATTGTAGTAGCTTGATGTGCTGGCGTCTGTACTTAGTATCTGAAGGCCAATTTTTGTAATTAAAAACGTTTGAAATCTAGTTGCGATCTCATCTTAGTGATAATCTATGTCAAAAATGTGTAAAGTTCTTAAAAATACGGGAATTTCCACTCAGGTGACAAATACGATTCTTGAGAACATTGTGTATTTGTGTAACCTTAAGTTTTTTTTTACTTCCACAGATAATGAAGATTCCCACGAGTCGTTTCCTTACAGAAGAAGTTATAGTATTAAGAGGCAAAACGAAAGATAGTTGAACAATGCTTAGTTCCTATATGTATGCAATGAGTCATTTTAGTTACCAATTGAATTGATTGTACTTTACTGCCAAATTATTCCGATGCGAAACCAACTTATCTGCGAATGACAGGCATGGGACTACGCCTGCTACGCCGTGCTACGAAGTAATGTTACGCTACGGAAAAAAGCTACGAGTACGCTACGGAGAAAGGTTACAATAAATAATTTGTTCGATAAACAGTGCTACGCAATTTGTTTATAATTACGAATAATAGACGGAAAGATACCCAAACCGGTAAATACGTATCTATTCATGTAAATAAATAGGATAGGATATTTACGATAGATTATTTTATTATATGCATTAATTGTGTAAGTTGTGATTATTTTAATTTAATAAATTATTTTTAAATATTGTTTTGTTTGGTTTATACTCCAGCTCCTTGGTGTTGCCTCCTGACAGTGGTTATTATTATTGCTGTAGAGTTATGATCAATTAATTTCTGTTTTATGTTTGGCATACTTACCTATACTTTAGTATAAGCTGTGTTCTCGTTGTACGAAAAACTTATACAATGCTAAAACTGGAAATGTATAGAGCTATATGTGTCGTCATGTGTACCTGTCTATGCCAGAACAATGTATCACACAAGGAAGATAAAGAATTTTAAGCTGTACTGAATATACCTAGAAAAAAGTAATTGAGTGCCTTAATAAATTCTTTAACTAGAAAAATTAATCGCCAAACTTTTTTAAGAAATTCGCAACATCATAACAGTAGCGCCATCTAGGTCCTCGTTAACAAACCACAACGTTGCAAATTCGCAGCTCTCAAAACAATAAAGGCACAAGTCTACTATTGATTACGCATGCGCGCTAATACCTTCATCTCGGCTATCGAGCAGCATCTCGCGAATTGTAAACATGTTCCTTTAAAAATAGACGAAAAACATCACAAATAGATATCAAAATGAAGCTGGGATTTGTGTTTATATTGTTAAGTTATGCCAGAAGCTGTTTTGGTAAGTAATGTGTTGATTTTTCTAGTTATTTTGTTGTAAAATTGAATTATGGGCAGTAAGTACAGTCGCTTGCAGAATTGTATGTCGATTTTAGTCGATGTAATTGTCTTAGCGAACAGTCGAAAATCTTACCTCTTTAAACTACATAAAATAATAAAAAAACAGGTACCTACTAAGGGTTTACTTGATTATTTTTTATAATAGGTCAAACAAAGTTGAATTGAATTAGTCAATTAAAACGTTCTAGCAGTTCAAACATTTGGATCACTAGAATTTTAAATCCTAATATGGTGTGTCTACTAACTTTTTGAGGCCACTGTATATTAATATTTGGAGAATTTCAATTCGTTTGAGCACCTATGAATGGAGCACCAAAGGTATTCCAATTTGAGCACCAATCAATATTTTACCGTGGTGCTCAAAGGGGAACAATAAAAAATATTCAACTTTATTCCCTTTTGAGCACCTACGGCGCGGTAGTTTCTAGTGATGCTTCTAGTATATAAAAAATATATCGATAAAAATTGCAGTACTCATATTAATTTTGGGAAACTAAGTAATTAATGTTTTATTATGAGTATTTTAATGTACCTATGTATAAGACCCATCCCTGTGTGAGAAGAACAGTTCATTTAGATAAATGAGATTATCTATTCAGTAGTTCAAGAGTGTATTATTTCTTGAAAGCAGCTCATCCATTTATGCTAGACAGATAGGCGAGTGCCCAATTACAATTTACATGTTTAGTGAATTTCAATATGTATGATTGTTCGTTGATATTTAGGTCAAACAATTACAGCCGCTTTTAAGATCTGACAGCAGATTTTGATTAGCCAAACAGAAGCCTGAGGTAAATTGTTCTATTTTCAGGTGTGAAGCTGCTCGAAGCAAATCCAGACGTAAAGCGACTATACGATGATCTGCTAAGTAATTACAACCGTCTTATACGACCGGTGACCAATGTCAGTGACATACTGACAGTCAGACTGGGACTGAAGTTGTCACAGCTCATGGAGGTTAATCTTAAAAACCAGGTTATGACCACCAATCTTTGGGTGGAACAGGTGAGTTTTATTATTTGTACACTGTTTGAATTTTAATGAGGATACATAAGCGCTTATTACACTATCCAATTTTTAGGAAATCTAATTAGAAAATCGGCAGATGTAATCGCAGTTAGAACAGATTAGATCCGATTTAGTGTAAATTTAAGGTTCCGACTGCCCTACTTCCTAAATTGTCTACGATCTAGGACAGTATAATCAGAAGGCCAATTCTCGTAATTTAAAACGTTCAAAATCTAGTCGCAGTCTCATCTCAGCGACAAACAAATGTCAAACACTTGTCAAAATGTATGGAAATTAGAGGTATTTTTGACAGATTGAGACTGAGATCAGACTGTGAACGTTCTTAAAATTACGAGAATTGCCCCTCAGGGCGCAACGATTTAGAACGACTAGTCGGACTAATCTTAACTAAATTAATAGAAATGTATCGGGAAATGCCCTATCCTTATAATAAAAACGACAAAAAATATTTTAATAAGTCATTACGCGATGAAGGCTTTAAGGTCTTATTGGAAATTTATAAAAAATATGATTAAACGCGGCTTTAAAGACGTTATAAACGACGTAGACGTTATAAATTTAGTGTAGTGTGATCACTAGCTTCTGACTTCCTAGTTGTTCCTAAGTAGACCTTTTTTTAGACCTTTGTATCCTGCTTATGCGTATGAAGTTTCATTCAAATCGGTTCAGTCATTTCGAAAAACAAGGGCTTGAAAGTTTGTATGAAATGCCGTACGGCGTAAACGCTCTTAACGTTAAGCTGCCAAAAGTGAAGCTGAGGTCCACATTAAATAACCCGTGGTCTTAGACAATCAAGGGAGAAGACTTGGCGTACTGTTTGTAGTCTTGCGCTTAACTAAATAAATAATGAAACAGTTGGAGTGTAGAAGTGGCACGGTTTTGAAGATATCATGATGTGTTCCAGAAATGGTTCGACTACAAGCTGCAATGGAACCCGGATGACTACGGCGGCGTTGAGATGCTGTACGTGCCATCTGAACACATCTGGTTGCCTGACATCGTTCTTTATAACAACTGGGATGGAAATTATGAAGTGAGTACCTATGGTTTCAAGTCATCATAATTCATCATTGTCCTGTTATTATCCCAATTTATTTGTGGTCGGTGCAACATGTCTTATTCTTCCATACTTCTCTGTTAGTCGTTATCTCGGTAGTCACCCCCTTTCTAACCATAATCATCAGTCACACAGTCCATCCATCGTTTCTTTGGTCTTCCCCTATACTTAAAGCCATCAACATCCATACTCAAAACTTTCCTCACGACATTTTCCACATGTCCATACCATGACAACCGATTTCCACACAACTTTTCAGTTACCGGTGCCATTTTCACTACCTCTTATGTACTCATTTCTATGCATTCGTGTAACACCACACATCCCTCTTACTATATCATCTGTGTCTTTGGTTTCAAGTAAATCCTACTTCCTACTAAAATTATAAAATTAATTACTCTTTCACGCAAAGACTGCTCAACGGATTTGGATATAATTTAGCACACAGATAGTTTATAACCAGGATTAACACATAGGATACCTTTTTATCCCGATATTCCCACGGGATCGAAACTTATGCGGGTAAACCGAGGGGCATTGCTAGTCTGTATATAAGCAATTGATAATAAAAATCGCCATGAATCCCACAACAATACAACACTATACACATGAGACGAACTATTACAAACAAAAGACTTATCTGTACTAATCTGTAGGCTCAACATGAACATGAGATTTTCAAAATGCAATAGCTTGGATTTTTAAACACCATAGGCCGCACATTAATTATTGTTCTTCGTGTCGCTGGCACGACACACGTTATTTAAATTTTGTTGGCCCAAAACTTCGTCACTTCCACGGCGTTATCGATGGCAGCGCAGAGGTCACTTTGGCTGCATGTTTTTGAGCACAGAGGGCAGGATAGGAGGTGGAGCATAGTTTGTGACACATTTCGACATCCACACCCTGCTGCCGATCCATTGCAGTAGCCACACTTTACGAGGTACGACTTACACCTTCCCATATGGGTTCGGAGACGGTTCACGGACTTCCAAGTGGGCCACGGAAGGTTACACCCTGCATGAAGATGCTCATTAAGTGGTAGATAGTGAGTCGGTGGAGGAAAGATATACTGCCATAGGTTACAACGGGTGTCGAGTTGTCGACCGGGTTACCTGGTGCAGACGCTGTCGATTTTAAGAAACTGTGCCTGATTTTTAGCCGTTGCGTTGGTAGTTACGTCCACATTATTATAATACTAATTGCTTTAAAAAGGCCAAAGATCAACACGACCAATCCTTTGAATTCTAGGTGACTCTAATGACAAAAGCCACCCTGAAGTACACTGGCGAAGTGAACTGGAAGCCGCCTGCGATTTACAAGTCCTCATGCGAGATCAACGTAGAATACTTCCCCTTCGACGAACAAACCTGCTTTATGAAATTCGGATCCTGGACTTACAATGGTGCTCAGGTAAAAAATCAAATTTATTTATTTGACTTTTTAATCAATTATAAGTAATTTGGTAAGTGAAGTATTTTGAGCATGAATAGTAAAGTGATGAGATGAGCCAGTGACCTCAATATGTTGGCCAGGATACACTTGATTCAGAAATAGATAGCCGTTACAAAACCCGCAAGCTTATATCGTAATTATTTATTGTACTTGAAATCATTGATAAGTTTTATGTATACTAGTAATAAAGCAGAAGAGTTTGTATGTTTGTTTGTTTGTACGCGCTAATCTCTGAACCTACCAGTCGGTTTTGAAAACTTGAGGAAGGCTATATATATAGGCTTTTATTCAATATCACGCTAGGATCCTTTAGGAGTCCAGTATATATAAAAATAAAACAGAAAGAACGCTTAGTAAAAATAAGGGTAATAGCGCGGGCTCACGATGCGATGCGACGCGGTGGGTCTGGGGTCGAAATTTAACGCAAACGAAGTTGCGTTCAGAAGCTAGTTTGGAATAAATTTAATAAGATAAAATAAAATTGAACATTGTAGATTGAAGATTGAGAAGATTGACTTATTTGTATTTATGATATTCCAGGTAGACCTAAAGCACATGGACCAGGCATCAGGCAGCAGTTTAGTCCACGTTGGGATAGATTTGAGTGAATTCTACCTGTCAGTGGAATGGGATATATTGGAAGTACCAGCTACGAGGAATGAGGAGTACTATCCTTGCTGTCCAGAACCGTTTTCAGGTAAAGTATAATAATAATAATAATATCCTTGGACTTTTCACACAACGCCATTTAGTCCCAAGATAAGCAACCTAATGCTTGTGTTATGGTAACGAGATGGCTGATAAACTTCTTACATACATTTTTTTTTTTGTAAATACATACATATTATAGATAAAACACCCAGACCCGGAACAAATACTTGTAGGTCGTACAAATATTTGTTCCGTGCGGGAATCGAACCCGCGACATGCTGCGCAGCAGTCAATCGCTCAACCACTGCGCCAACCGTGTCGTCAAATCTAAAATGTCTCTTGTGATTAATAGTCCCTTTTGAAGGGTTGATTTTATACAAAATCGTGAGCTTTATCCTGAAGTGATGTAAACAGGGGGCCTAAAAAGGCCACTTTGGCAGAATCATAAAACAATTCCTAACACGCAATTTCATCTGTATGACAGTTTTGTATGGAGACTCGTAAAATGCTATAGGTACACCTCTGCCTAACCCTTCAGGGATATATAGGTGTGAAACTGTCAAAGAGATGAATTGCGTGATATGAATTGTTTTATGATTCTGCCAAAGTGACCTTTTTAGGCCCTCTGGTTTCAAACTATTTGTGGCGAATTAAAACGGAGCAATTAAAAAAAAATAATAATTAGAATATAACCTGTGGGGTAATTGCGTACCACACTAACAGTAGCAATGGCTTTAATTTTGACAGTTCAACAACAGTCATTGCGTTATTTTCATTGTTGAGCAGACAATTTTTTCTAACATATGAAGCAGTAGATTTGCAATGGTGTTTCCTAACCGACTACTCTGAAAAAAAAATCGGAACAAACTCAGAGGTCACAGTCTCTTTTAAAGTCCAGATATAATCTTGGTCAGGTCTTATGAGGTCCATACCGATTAGTGTCTGAGATGATACTTTGAGGAAAAAACCACACAGATTTGATTGGACCTGTCTAGTCAGTATCAAACACACGAACTCACAGCAAATGGGAATGTTGGTTTTAAAAACATTGATAAAAATCATCGATAATCTATAAATATAATCGATAAATATGTTCAAGATTATCATATATTTTTTTCGTCGTCACAAACTGTATAGATTTGGCAAATAAATTGTTTGAGACAGGCCTATTTGGCTCTTGTCAGCGTCGTAAAGTCCAGTCCATGGTCAGGTGAGTGGTATGAGGTCCATAACGATTATTGTCTGAGATGATATTTTGAGGAAAAAACCACACAAATTGGAGCTGTCTAGTCAGTGCCCGCATTTGTTTGTAATCGTGTGTAGTTCTACTCAGAACTTAATTAGCTCAATGCCTCGACGAAGAATATCGAAGAGAGGACGTTAATGATATTTCATTGCGGAATTAAACTTTCCGAGATTTACGATCTCACTGTGGCTGGAAATTATGATGTTGTACTAAAATCTAAACAAATCTAGATATCAGACAGTGATTTCGATGTTTCAACATTTGATAATCTTTATTCCATTTTCAGATATAACGTTCAAGCTGACAATGAGGCGAAAAACATTGTTTTACACGGTGAACCTGATCATACCTTGCGTTGGACTGACGTTCCTAACTGTACTGGTTTTTTATCTACCGTCGGATTCCGGAGAAAAGGTAATTATAGTTTGATATTCTTTTTATTGTGTGTGGTAGACGTCACGACATTCTATTTGAAATTGAGGTTGCTACTTTCTAATTTCCTTTATTTTATTAGTTCTAATCTTTGTGCAATAAATAGAAATAATTTTTTACTTACCTACTTTTTCGATACTTAACATAATCTACTTACTATATACCTAGTTTAATTTGACCTGTCGCTAATAGAGTGCCATTGTTTAGCATTTAAATTAAAGATTTTCTTCTATTTCGTAAACTAACATTTGTTTATTTGTGTAGTTCAAACTAGTTTTTTTTCTAAGTTTTTAATTTTTAATTTATCTTCTTATGGGATAGTAACGATATTGAGAGGGTTATCACATAAGTTTTTTTCGTGCATTAGTCAAAAGAATGCAACGAATAAAATTGCCACTACATTTGCATTGCACATTGCAGCTATTGTGTGATGCTGGTGCTCTAAATTTTCGAAATTATAATAACATAATATGTAATTATGATATGCATATATGCATACATATTTAAAAATATAAGAGAGAGCCCTTTCTCATAATTTACTACGGCAAACATTTGTGCGATAGTACAATAATCGATTTTAGTGGGAGGACCAAGACAATGTTATAGATTTTCAATCAGCATTAACACCTAGGTCAAGTTTATTAGAGAATTGCAATAGAATGTCGGTACAAAATAGCTTTCTATGTAAATATGAATGGGATGTTTCAGGGCATGTTTATATGTACTAGCCTTCAGTCCGCAATACCATCCTTCATGCCCCTCATCCATAGATAATGGTCTTTTTTGAATCACTAGTTAGTCGTGTGCGTGTGTTAGTGTCATCTGGATATTGTTTATGTTTGCTATTGTCTTTCCACACCCCGAGATTTTTGTGAATTTAAGTGAACCTCGTTTGCTGGTCCCTTAAAATTTTATCTCTTCTGTATGCTTTTCATTATATTGGATATTGTTGTCCTTTTTCCTTTATATGAATGTTCTGCTATTAACATGGTTGATTAAGTCTAAAGCTTTTGCCAAGAACCCATGTTATAGGAAAAGTAAATAATTATAATTAATTTATTCGTACTTCCTTATGCTAAGATCAAGATTCCTCTTTAGTTTTCCCGTCTTGATTTCAAATTCGTCTCTATCTATCTTGAAACTTAAAGTTTCCAATACTCTGCCCATTTTCTTAAACATTATTCTTGAAATTAATAACTTACAAAGCAACTACTACTCACTCTACTCTCTCTTTTACTTTTAAGATACTGGAGTGATTAGTCTTTGTTTACTTATTTGGCATTGGAAACCAAAGTAGGAGTTTAATAAATTTGATCTTCCCGAAACAGTTAAATCTTTCTAAATTACTCCACGATCCCAACGATAGTTTTCAATTATTTCCAAAATAATCATTATCATTGCATGATCCCAAATATATCACTGAACACATTCCATGATTTGTAATTTACTCTTTTTTAAGGAAATGTTAGTGGAAAGACAATTTATAATTATTCAAATGTAATGTGATAGCTATAGTATGGATTTTCGTGCACTGATTTATATACAGGTGGAATTAATTTCTGACTAAGGTTCGTTGAAAACCCCACCATGAGAAAAGTGAAATGGTAAGCATAACAATGTGAGTGAACTATACCGATTAATTTGCCGACAGAGAATTTGACTGCAATTTTGGACATTTTGGGCGTATACAGACGTTTGACTTCAGTACTAGTAATAGTTTTAACAAAGGCTTTTGACTTGGTAATCATACTACCTCCAGTGAAAATTGTATCGATAACAGTAAAATTAAATCAATTCAATCGTCTGTATAGGCCTTCATTGAGAAGAATGATCGTCTGAACCAACATCATCACCAACCACAGTGGGGTGTCAAGGAACCTTGTGATCACAAGCTAATTCCACATTTAGTGTGCAAAAAACCAAAGAATTGAACAAAATAACTCAAAAGAGACTTCTCTTCCTTAGATATCGCTCTGCATCTCCATCCTGGTGTCCCTCACTGTGTTCTTCCTTGGTCTGGCTGAGATAATTCCGCCAACATCCCTGGCAATCCCCTTGCTTGGGAAATATCTACTATTCACGATGATACTCGTCTCGCTCAGCGTTTGGGTGACTGTTTGCATACTTAACGTGCATTTCAGGTAAATATTTTTTTTTCTTTTCTCATAGATATCGTTAAGCATCTCGATTTTGGTGTCGCTGACTGTATTCTTCCTGTTGCTGGCTGAAATAATCCCGCCCACGTCGCTCGCTATACCTTTATTAGGGAAGTATTTGCTGTTCACCATGATTCTGGTGTCTCTGAGTGTTTGGATGACCGTTTGCGTTCTCAACGTTCATTTTAGGTGAGTAAAGAAAGTTAGCTTCCGTTCTCACTGTTTCCACTTCCTCGATTATAATATCTCTGGCTATACTGTCGCTTAGTAGTTGTTTTTTATTATATAATTAATCTTATAATTAATATCAAGGTATAAATAATATCATAAAAATCTAGTGGCAGTGCATAAAACCTAATAAATAATGATGATGGTAAAAATATCTTAAGGCCTAGCTTTGATAGTCGCTAAATAATGAAGCTTTTATAAATAATTTAAATATTATATGCCTTAGTTTATGGCTGATTGGTGGAAAACAGGCCCCGACTAGTACCTAAATACAATCTGCAAGCTATACATGAATTGTTCACCCAACCTTACCTTAGCTTATGGTCTAGCAAAGTATAATGCTTGTAATAGTAGATACAGATACGCACATAATGCTAGTTGTATAATAAATAAAGTATAATCAAGGGTAGACCCTAAATTCTCCCTACCCTTAGAATACCTACAACTCCAATTAGATGTTGTTAAATTGAGAGTAAACGCTAATGGTAAAACAATACACAAGATCGTGACGACCCATGGTTTAGAACAAGCATACACGGTACACGCCACAATTGCGTGTATTTTTATGTGCACATTTGTAATGACTACTGCGTCATAAGATTTTTAAACAGCGTAGAATAACCCCTGACCCATACAGAGCAGTCGCCGGCTTTATTGCACAAAAAACAGTTACAAGAAAATATATAGCATAGACTTATAGAGGTATGAAGAACAGGAACAGCCGCACAGGTCGGTCTATCAGGTTAAGCAACGCTTGCCGCGGTTGGTCTGTGGATGGGTGACCATCTTTATACAGATACCCCTCCGTGTCTCGGAAAGCACGTTAAGCCGTTGGTCCTGGCTGTCATTCGTGGATTTTTGACAGTCGTTACGGGTCGTCAGAAGACCGAAAGTCTGACTAACAGTCTTACCACGGGGTATCGTATTACCCAGTTGGGTTGTGGAGGTCAGATAGGCAGTCGCTCTATATAAAATACTGGTATTCAGCTGCATAAAAAAAAAAAAAAAAAGCTAGCTATAGAAAAGGGAGGATTCTCCGACCAGACGGTTGTGTCCGGTGGGCGTAAATGGCATCTCGCAGGTCAACCTAGCAGGTTGTCGGATGTTTAATTGGGCTTACCTGTGGGTGCCTCAATAAATAGGAGGCCTTATTTATAGAAATCATATCCTGAAAAAATTAAAAACTAAACGACTACACGGGCTACGCCCTCTGTGGGGGACCTAAGGTTAGGGCGTCGCTGGGGGAGGGCGGCAAGGGACAGGCTGGATCGGATTAACCGACGATTGAACAGGACGTCGTATTTATGCTAGTCGCTCGGTAAACTGCTTGCGCGATGTAGGATTTTTGCGTGACGTACTCGTATCTCGCATGTGGCAATGTAGATGAAGCCAGTTTTTTTTATAATTACACATATAATTACATTTTTTTTTTGCTCTAGCCTTCGCTGTCCCACTCCCGGGCAAAGGCCTCCCTCCACTCCTTCCATCTTTCGCGAGCCCGCGCGTTCTCCTTCCAGTCTTGACAGAACTGCTCAGTCTTATTTAAGTTGAGCAACCTTTTGAGCCACGTCAACTATTTGTGTTTTGGAGCGCAGTATGGTGTTCCGAACACGATCCGTTAATTTAACGCCTAGTATACTGCGCTCCATTGCTCGTTGGCAGACCTTGAGTTTGGACTTCTGGATGTAAGTCAATTACATAGTTTTTACATATTCAAACCATCCATAGAAGCATATCCTAGTGGCTACGAGCTAAACGCTAAAGCGAAACACGTCTTGCGATAGCCTGCGACTGCGGAGAAAACAAATGAAGCAAATTGTCTAGAGCATGTCACTATAATAGTCACCGCAAGTTGCGTGACTTACGGAGCGACGGATGGAAAGGGTGACACGCGCGCGAGTAGCTTGACGCAAGTCGCGTCACAAGTTGCGTCGTAAGTCGCGCCGCAAATCGCATCGCCCGAGGTTGAGAATGGGGCCTATCACAGTACGAACGACACCGCTATGTTTGTTGCAACAACTACTAAACACCATTATTAGGTGCTTCTAGGTTTACGGTAAGAGATAAATTGGCCAATAATGACTGAAGATTGCAAGATATACTTTAAGCCGTTGGTCCCGGCTGTCATTTAAAGATCTTTGACAGCCGTCACGGTTAGTCGAAGTCCGAAAGTCTGACAATCAGTCTTACCAAGGGCTATCAAGGGCGATAAGGCCGCCCATTGTATGTTATGTACACACATCAAAAGTGTCTAGGGATCAACATATATTTTTGCAATAACTTTTCTCCTGATTGATATTAATTAAAATTTTCTTTAAGGATTCATCAAATAAAGTGTTTTCGTTTGTCACAGTAACGATAAACCAAGTCACCTTTGCATTAATAAAGAAATTTGCCATTTTCCTAATAAAGGGATTTTTGACATTTGAACCACTAACACAAGTTCGAAAAAAAGACTGAAACAACAGTTTTCTTTAAAATTTTATTGGGTAACTTAAACAATTAATAATCCGTGTTTCTACCGCGAACACTAACAACACAAGAACATCGGTTTGGCATACTCAAAATGAGTTCATCCAAATCACGCTGTGGAATGGCCGCCCATGTTCGTTGCAACAACAAAAAAAGGTCTTCTTGCGACTGGATACCCTCCATATTCGGCAGAGCTCTTCTCTGTAGCATATCCCATGCATGCTCAATCGGGTTCAAGTCTGGCGACTGAGCAGGCCAGGGCAGGACATTGATGTTAGCTGCGGCGAGAGTCTGTCTTACAACTCTTGCGGTGTGCGGTCGTGCATTATCATGCATTAACTGAAATAAGGGACCGATTTGCACTTGTAGAGGAACGATGACGTCTGATACAATCGTCTCAGCATAAATTTGAGCGTTGAGGTTGCCTCTGATCCAAATCAACTCAGTTCTTCCGCCGATCCAAATACCCGCCCATACCATGATGGTTCCACCACTATAAGGATGGACTTCCTGGCAGGATTTTAATCGCTGTTGGCGTCCAGGGGTTCTCCAGTGTCGTATACGTCTTGTATCCGGTCTCATACCAAAACGAGACTCATCAGAAAAGCACACGAAACGCTATTGTTCTTCTGCCCAATTTCTGTGTTCAAGAGCCCATTGATATCGAATCCTACGATTGTGCATTGCTATAGGTGGTACCCGTAGCGGTCTTCGGGAATGAAGGTTCACTTCATGCAAGCGGTTTCTGACTGTTTGGTCGCTAATTAAGTTCCCTGAAGAGTGATGAAGCCTCACGGCTAACATCATGGCGGTTATTGTTGGAGCTCTTCGAGTTAAGATTTGAATGTATCGGTCTTGTCTCCGTGTGGTGCAGCGATACCGTCCTCCATGGCGCTCAGCCACGGTACCAGTGCTTCGGTAACGTGTCCAAAGTCGACTGATAACACTCTGACTTGTATTCAGAGCTAAAGCCACAGTACGTTGCCGGGAACCAGCTTCTATCATTCCCACGGCTCTGAGCATTTCTTCCCTGCTTAAATGACGTCGCCGCTCCATAATAACGTTGGTTTTAATCAGTAGTAGAGAAACAGTAGCACTAATAATGTCTTCAATGCGTTGTATGTTTTTATAGGGAAAATATTGACAGCTGATTTTCATCTTTTACTCGAATTTGATTCACAGTTCCTGATTCAAATTATGAAATGCACCAAAAAGGATCCATATAAATTTATAAAATCATAAATTTATTACGCCACATCTCAATCTCAAGAAATCCGCATAAAAATGCTTGATCCCTAGACACTTTTGATGTGTGTATTAATAATCGTATTTTTTGTTATGTTTTTTCTGGTGTACAATAAAGTATAGGTATATAAGTATAAATATATAAATATCGTGTTACCCACCCAATAATTCGGTTGTGGAGGTCAGATAGGCAGTCGCTCCATGTAAAATACTGGTATTCAGCTGCATCATGTTACACTTGGAACCGACCTCAACAAAGTTGGGAAAGACTAAGCGGGCAGGCTTCTTATCATATAAATAGTTCCCATTATCACTAATATCGAACTGGTATTAGGCGAAGTGGTTTGTAGTTCGCGAACTAGCCTGAAAAGAGAGCATTCATTACGAATAAAAAACAAAAGTTCATCCTCTAAAACCCTTCATATTTTCGCTATAAAAGATAGCAAAAATATGAAGGGTTCAAGCACAGGGCTTCCATTTTAAGTAAAAATTTCTTACCACAGAAAAACTCTATTGTTTAATATTACAAAAGCGCAGTTTTCGCTAGAATTTTCGTATACCTATGTACACAATTTTCTATTAAACTCTCGATAGCTTAACTAAAATATTCCATAAACTAACAAAAAACTACTCAAAAATGTAATAAAAATATTCCGGTTAACGGCGTCCGCTAAATAAAGGAGGACGCATAAATCTAAAGGTTCATTGTAATAATGTCAGTTCGATAGCGGGACAATGGTGTGAAATATGGTATGGTTACACTCTCGTTTAGAGAATGCTCTTCTTTGAATGCATACGAAGGACGTAATGAGAATTTAGGTGTCGAGATATGAGATGTGTTTATATGGTTTTGTAGCGGTGGAGTTTCTAAAAGTTTAATAAAGACTACTGGCTGTGTATTTGGAAGGTGCAGCTCAGGCATCTGTAATACTTTTAAAATAATTTTAAACACTTGTATATAGTATAAATATATTTTAGAACACAGTTATGGTTAATGAAATAAAGATCTTACCCAATAAAATATTCATAAGTCTGCAATACGAAACGATTTTATTTTGAGAATATGGACCTCCGAAACGCCTTCATTTCGACAATACTTTAGTTCGAAATACCTTAAGTCCGACACTACTGTTCTTCGACAACGTTTCTATGACATGACTTAACTAGGAAAACAAAGTCGAGTTAGTTACACCTTGTATGAAAACGTTTTGAAGGGGCATAATGCCTGCGCTGCGCCTTCACCTTACGCCGTCTCTGTGTAATTCGCGCCTTATTAAGCCAAAGCTTAAGAAGACACTTGTCTTTGACATCCACAAATTATAGCCAAGGCATCTTTCTTCCTAAGCACCTAATTCTTTCTGAAACGAAAATAACCTAGATACAGACAGGCATAGGCATCCTAACAGAGGGACAATTCTCGTAATTTATAAAAAAAAAATAGGGATATTAGAGCTATTTTTGACAGATTGAGACTGAGATCAAACTGTAAACGTTCTAAAAATTACGAGAAATATCCATCTGGTATACTGTCCATCATATGTAATCCACAATTCGCCTTTACGCATCAAACTGGGCTAGCAACACCAAAATTTCAACCTATCACAATTTAACTTCCGAACAAAGGTGTATACCGAAGCTATACGAACATCGAATACAAGTGAAACTACCCTCTCATACTCGTTACAATAAAAATTAACCGACTGCACTACTGTAATCGCGCTCCTACAAATGGTTTCAACCGTTGTGCATAGTGACGTGCCAACTATTGCCGGCTATTCGAATGGAATGGGATTCGAAGTTAACTGTTTGGAGTACTTAGAATAGAACGTTTTGTTAACTGTACGGGTTATATACGGAATGTTAAACTCAAGTATCAGTATTCCAATTCCCGTAATTTAAAACGTTCAAAATCTAATCGTAATCTCATTTCAACGACAATCAATGTCAAAAACTGGTAAAAAATGTACGGATATTAGAGGTATTTTTGACAGATCAGACTGAACGTTCTTAAAATTATGAAAATTGCCCCTCTGGAATGTACTTATTAGCTGCTATGATGAAAATGATTGAGCGTCAAGTTTCATCGTGTTCAAACCAAAGCAAAATGTCACTAACCAGTGAGTTAAAAATATTTGAAGTAGTGGAAGAATTTGACGTTCAGCGGGATAATAATTGCGTTACACACATAAAATGACAATTGATCACAATAGTTTAATCTCGACAGTTCACCCACGTAAATTGCGTTATTTACGTTGTTTAGCAGACAAATTCTTCGAACCTATGATGCAATGGATTAGTAATATCCTTCAAAACTCTCGGATTGTGATTGATTGTGTATTACGCAATTATAATGCTGTTATGGTCTAAGTCAAAACATTTGCAGGATTTCATAGAACTCTTCAGTATTCAATAAAAAAAAAAGACATCTTTGTGTTTTTCCTTATTCAGAGAAATTAAGTAGGTAATCTATTTAAAATAATTTTTAGGACGGAGCAATCCACTTTATTAAGACGCTGTAAGCCGGAAAACGGAAAGTGCCGCCATGACGTCCTTTGGGACTCAATATTATTTATGTATAGCCATATGGAGACTTATAAAAAAAGATGGACGTCACGCCATGCATACCTATCAAAAGTGAAGCACAGTAAGTAAGCCGGACACGTACAAACACGACTCACGCTCACATTTACATCATAGTATGCCGACCGGCCGCTATTACCACTATCGATATGCGTGGCGCGGAGTCCATCTTTTTTTTAAAGTCTATTTGTATAGCATTAAAAAAAGTTTCATAATATTGCAAACAATTTCCGAATAACCAACTTTCTACATTACAATAGTTATTCGAATTATTCGAACGGTACATCCCTATACCAGTGTTTCGAATAAATCTTCCGTTTTCATTGTTATTTTGTCATTACTGTAATAGAACATTGTGTGTGTGATATATGGCGTGCAAGATAGCACGATAAGCTATTAGAGCTTTGAATAATTTGTGCTGTATAAAATAAAGCGGTATTTCATACGGTAATTAACGAGGCAATTTGAGTTGGATCCTTCAGCGCTTAAAGCGATGGATTGTGAAGTGATCGCTATTTAATGACGTGGTAATATCGCTTGTTATCTTGGTTTAATACGTGTTGTGAGTACTATTCAGGTAATCTTCTACGATCTTTAAAGTTTTAATTAACTTATTAGCGTCCCTTTAGGCAAAAACCCTTTTGTCATCTGCAAGATGATGACTTTTAGTACCTGCCTCCTTAGTTAACTCTAAAATTAAATTAATCCAACTAAGATGTTTAAAATAATATACTAATGCGTAAAATAAAATCAAGGTACAAACACATAGTTACCTATAATACATTCTTAGCTTTTTATTGTCACATAATACGTAATGATAACAATAAAAAACACGAAATCTCGATTTCAGAGCCTTCCAATTCAGATAACCTATTGAAAATAAAAGTAATTGATAAAAAAGGTACAAGAATTAGATTGAAAGAAGACAAAAAAAAAATAGTTTAGATCCTACCACATTATTGCTACCCCAACTTCATATCCTCAAATTCCACAATAGGTCACCATCGACCCACACAATGTCACCCTGGATGAAGAAGCTGTTCCTCCAGCTGATGCCCAAGCTCCTTATGATGAGGAGGACCAAATATTCTCTGCCAGACTACGACGATACCTTCGTGTCTAATGGATACACCAATGAACTGGAGATGAGGTAAGTTTCTCAGCGAAATAACGAGATTTTTTTTATGATACGAGGTCAAAATAAATTAACTGCTTAAACTTCATAGATACCTATGCAGGGTTATTGGAAAAACACCAACAACCACTTGAGAGGTCATTGTACTCATTATGAACAACTTTTACTATGGAACCAAACCTGAAATCGCGTAAAAAAAACCTGCTGTTCCCTACATTTACGTTCGCATAACTCGTCAAAATATAAGGAACAGCTGTTTTGTTGAATTTTTTTTTTTGCATTGCTATTCTCCTTGGCAATGCTGCCAGTCTTCTGGGCACGTTTCCGGATGACAGCGATGCGGACAAGTACTTCGACGCCTAAGTGTCCTTTGTTTTTGTATTTATTTATATGATAAGATAGTTTATAGTCATTTAATTAGGTATCTAGTGTAAAATGTTTTTTTTTAATAAAACATAAATGTCCCATATTAAATAAAACCATCAGGTGACAATTTTATTTGTTTGTTTTCATAGATTTTTTGCTTTATTAAACAGCACTGGTCGTGAAAACGTAACAATTACCTCTTATGTTATTTTATGTCGTATTGTCAGTAATTAAATTAAACAGGGTACTGATCGGTATCTACATCTAATCTTGATGAAATAAAAAAATAATTATATTATGATGATAGGTAACTACACTACACGCAGACGTTGGTCCTGCTCACCTCATTTTAACTCAACTTCACTCACATCTTTCTGTTTGTTTTATCATGATTAGATAGCGATTCCTATAATGTCTGCGAAGTTTGCCAGCGAATTTAATTTGACCCTGTCTCTGTGGACTTGTTCAGTTTTATCAATTGGTAAAATAAAGCTATTCTCAACTAATATTTTTTTAAATTTCAAGCCCTTCCGACGAACGGTTGCAAATCCTACTAAGTAGTGCTTCTACTTCAAGGTAAAAACTACCTGAAACAGTGTTTGTGCCACCATGCATGCATGTAAACCTTGCTTCCAATTCTAAAGATAATTTTCATGAATTTTCCCTGCCTCTGCGTTTGAGTGTATTCAATCATATGACTATACAACTTCCCTGTGTACTGTACTTTTTTGATATAAAACTCAAAATTCTAACCACCAATATTAAGGTGCCGATCCAAAGGAGCACACGGCTAAGCTACGCACGTGTACTTAGCTTCGCTTTACATGTATGAAAATGTAGGAATGTCCACAGCGACCCACGGTCACGCTACGCACGAACACGTGTCTGGCAAACAAATGAACCGCGCACCTAACGATGCAAACCTCTTCTAACATCCTGCATAGCAGTGGATGGACGACTTTATACTGGTATCGTCACGACCAGGCTAATTATCACTAACATACAGGATTCAGATTCCGAACAAAAGCAAGTACCTACTTATTGTACACGCACCGATTGAGCCCAATATAAATGTCGATGGCCTATTAATTAGTCGATGCATCATCGTATATTCCAGTTCGTTGAAATCGCTCGTTCGATGGAATTGTTCGGTTTTATTTAAAATTGTTAAGTTAAAATGTTTTTCGCATTTTATCGATATATCTGAGATGAAGTGTCACTTCACTATATAATGGTACCATGATTCTCTCGCGTAGATGAGAATGATTGTAACATATATAGGTAAATTAGGTTTACATTCTGTCATTTGAATATCTGACACCTTTGTTTTTCGTTTCCGGAACCAATATTGTAGCGTAGTTATTTATTACTACGCACCATAGACTTTCAAAAAAGATGGACTCCGCGCCACGCACATCGAAAGTGAAGCACAGTAAGTATGGACCGTTTGTTCAAACACGCCTCACCCTCACATTTACAACATAGTATGCCGACCGGCCGTCATTACGTGACATGACAGCGTCAATCGTCAGTCACGCACACATAGATCGGTATGGTGCTTCACTTTCGAAATGCGTGGCGCGGAGTCCATCTTTTTTATAAGTCTATGCTACGCACATACCTTTGGTTTTGAAATCCCATGGCAATTAAGAATTGAATAGGAAGTCATAAAAGCAAAAATTCGATGACATGTGACAACTGACCCACACTGGCCGCGTGGTAGATTATATCACACTCCCTCTAGAAGAGAGGAAGCCTGTTTCCCAGCAGTGGGAACATTATAGGCTGATTATGCTCACAAGCACGTTGAGTCTACTGAATTATTTACAAATTCGGTGTAAAGTAAAAATTTGAGAAGGTAAGGTTTTTGAAAATGAAATTAACAACATATGTACAATTAGCATAACAGTTTAAACAGCAGAGCAAAACTTACAAAGATTTTATTAAACTCGAACCGAAGGTTTTTATTTTGCAATGCGTCGCTAAATATTCAATTAGCGACGCTGCAACATTAATGCATGGAATGGCGAGCGGCAGGTCATGAGTTGGACCCCGACTCCCCCTCGAGGGGAAACAAATATACTTAACCACATAGCCAGCAATGAGGGTGCAAAGTAATTAGCCGTTAGAAAAGTACTAACAACATGGCGTTTATTTATTTACCGTTTCGTGTTATTCCGCAATGTTTTTTTTGCATTGCACTGCCTTTCCTTCGGCGATGGCGTCCGAAACTCATTTTTCGATATTTCTTTCCTCTTCAGTAAGAAAAAAGGCTTTCCGTTTTCCTCGTTAACTGTATCTTCCATTGAATTGTATGACGAAGCTCTTTGGAAAGATTTACAGACTTTTCAAGTTGTCTAATTCGAAAAGTTTTGGTGAAAAATTTAGGTTCTGAACAACAAGATACTTAGTTTTTTTTTGATGAATTTAGATTTTATCGTATGGTGTTTTTTTAGCAGGGACAGCTTAACGGACGCGTTTGGTGATAAAGACAACGGTGATTATCGTAAATCACCAGCTCCTGAAGATGACATGCTGTCTGCTGGTGGAGCTCACCAGAGGCCTTCAGGTAAGACGCTCTCCTTTGATGGAATGGTTTGGACACCAACCTGTCTACTAAGCACAGAAATCTTTGATCTGTTTGAAATAATTACTCTGAATGTTTCAAATAATCAAAAAACACGTGGCCACCATTTTGAAAAAAAAATATATGGCGGACAGGTAGGTATGCAAGGTTTCGTAAAAAAATCTTCAATCCCCTTTCACCATAAGCTTGACTTTAAATCAGCTTTATATAACATTATTTCTCATTTCTTTCTATAGTGACTGAATCAGAGAACATGCTACCACGGCACCTATCTCCTGAAGTGGCTGCTGCGTTGAAGAGTGTCAGGTTCATAGCCCAGCACATCAAGGACGCTGATAAAGATAATGAGGTTAGTCTGTGATAACTTCGTTTTTGTCAGCCGTGCTTCTCGCTCTGCTTGCGTGAAATTAGTTTTTTTTTAAATTTTGGATAAAGAATACTACCATAATTATGTATTAAATGTAATCTGAATCACTTTAAGAGTGTTCATCTCGCGGGAGCTAGCAACGTCGCATTTCTAGTGTGTCTGCATGATTATTTTTATTAAATTTGAAACCAAAGTACTATTTTTACAGCCAAGTACCTACGTCGTCAAAAATCGTTGGTATTTATAATTTAGTATGCTATTTTTGTTCAGTTATTTTGCTATTTAATTAATTATATTATTTTGGGATTTAATTAATTTGTTATTTAATTAATTATTTAGGTACTTATATAAAAAAATTACATATCTATTGTCAATTATTTTCTATTTGCAGTATATAATATTACCATTGAATATGTTTATTTACGTTCAAATGTTAAAAATAATTATAAATACCAACGATCTATTGCTTGGCTGTAAAAAAATAGTAGTTACTATTATTAAACAGTAACTGGGCTGAGGAGGTCAGCTAGGAAGTCGCTTCTTGTAAAATATTGGTATTCAGCTGCATCCGGTGTGACTGGAAGTCGCCCCGACATAGTTGGGAAAAGGCTAGGCAGATGATGATGAATCACGAAAAATCACTAGAAATGCGACGTTGCCAGCCCGCGCGGGATGAACGCTCTTAGCCGTTTGAGAAACAAACTTCATTTTACTTTCGTTAGAAAATACGAGTGAGCAGACAGACAGTACAACAGACAGTACAAGTTAGGTACATACCTAGGTATGCACGATGTTATGTTTTGTAATTTTTGGCGTACAAATATTACCTCCAGACCTACAATTTGCAAAATGAGTACTCGATATTTTTCAGCGTTTCATTAAAAAACCACTGACTGTACTAAAAGGCTTCACTCAAAGGATTCTCGTTGGACAGCCATGAAAAGAAAACTTTGAAAAACTTCCGTCTCACTCAAAGATCTTATGAACACCACAAACTTATTTTCCGACGACGCAAAAAATCCGCAGCTAAACAAAAACAGTCTACGACATGAATTTATAATAAAAATACAGGGAAGTCTTAATTATCATCGGATAGTAATAATGGAGGGACAAAAAATACATTTTGCTTGTATATTCAGGAGGACATTTAAATATTCATGTATTGTCGGAGTCGTAATGGTTCGGGGAACAGGAAGAGTAATGGCGGTTGTGCCGAGGTCGCAGTACTGACAGCTACCGGTGTTTCTCTTGTTATAATTACGTCACGGCATTCATCAATGTTCTGAGGTGTTTTGTGAGGGAGTTTGATTTAGAATTAGATTTTCTTGAATGCCCCGTTGGTCTATTTGTTGCAAGCGCTACTGCTGAGCACGAGGTCCTGGGTTAGATTCCCGGGTTGGGCAAAGTGTTATTGGATTTTATTAGTTACATATATAATCAGCCTATAATGTTCCCACTGCTGGGACCTCCTCTCGGTGAAAGGGAGTAGGCCGTAATCCACCATGCGGGCCCAGTGCGGGTTGGTAGATGTCGCATATGTCTTCGAATTTTTGTTTCTAGGATATACCGGTTTTCTGACGATGTTTTCCTTCACCGTTTTGAGAGCAGTGATGATGATTATAATTTGCACAAAGTAAAGCGCCTGACTGGGTTCGAACCTACGACCTACAACTCTTAAGTCGCGGCCGTTACCACTGGGTCACCACTGCTCCATCATCTACTGAGAAATTCCAGATGGTATCCAGACTCCGGTCTGGATACCGTTGATGGCAATAAACTCGCCCGCTGGGTTATACATGGGACTTAAACACAACTGGCAAAGTGTGTGTGTTCTATGGTTCAAATATCTATTACCACACAGTTTAAACTCGCTAGGTACACATCCGTGCATTGCATCGGCGGGCGGTGTTATAAAACCGAATTACTCATAAGTTGGTGGTTCATTGCAAGCTCGCGTGCACTGTACACTATCGTGCACCGAAAATCGTAAACCTGCAACAAAAATACTGGGGTGTAATAAAAGAATTGAGAAATGGGAGCCGTGTGCAAATGGCGGATAAATCGTACGTGTTGGCTAGTTATTAGGTAGCGTGCAGCTTGCAATAGGTTTTCATCTCGTGCTGGATTTTTTTGTGTCTCTAGGTACACTGGCGAAATTGGTTTACTCTCGACACATTTGCGCTTTGATTAAAGTTTTGGATCACATTACGTTCTCTTGAGCTTCATTTTTGAGCCAGATTCAGCCTATAAGTATTATTTTGTTTATTTACTACTCGAGTATAACTCTACTATAGATAAGTATACTGTAACAAGGATCTGTAGGTGGTTAAACGACATTTACAAGGGGGTGACATTTACAAGTAAATAAAAACGTGTTTTTTTTGGTAAGTTTTGAAACAACTTGGTGGCGTTAGTTCCGATTTTCAGTCATGCGCCGCAATAACCTTATATCTAAATATGTCTAATCCAAATATCAGGAGGACATAAAAGTAAGCGGGTCGCAGCCACGCACAATGAAGCGACAATCAGTCAAAAAATCGTCCAATTTTCATACCTCCTTCCAGCTGATCGAATTCATGGGTTTCCTGCCTCGCTTTGGTGGTTTCGTGAACGTATTAAAGCTCAATTGACAAAACGTCTCTGATCGTTAATTCCAATTTAAATATTCAATAGGTATTGGATGAAGCATTAAAATTTCGTCCTTCGTTTGTTGAACATCCCTTAAATCGATGGCGGGTAATTATGTATACCTGGTTAAGATGTTGTGTTCTTGTTTAATCTTATTTTGGGATAGGCGATCGGTCGATTTGTTTGCTTTATTTATAAAAGACGTCGTCTACATCTAGTTTCCTTAAATGTCACTTTAATTGTAGCCACAGAGTACTTTTTGATAGAGTGAGAATTGTAGCGCTGGGTAGCGCCACAGTCTCAATAATGTGACAGTATACCAACAATTGACAAAATCGTTAATTTGCCATAACACCCAAAAATTGAAACTTTTTGGTATGATGATTTAAAGGTTTAAAATCAGCGGTAAGAGTGCGAAACATAAAGTCACAAGTTCACAACCTCTCTAGCTCCCTCGTTTTAGGCGTAGCGTAATGTCATATTTGTAGCAATAATAATAAAAGCATGATGTCATGAAATGTATGGAAGCTGGTACCCGCTCCAATAGAATGATAAAAATCAAAATCAAAATCAAAATCAAAAGTCATTTATTCAAACTAGGCTGAGAATCAGCACTTTTCGAACGTCAAAATTACATAAGACAGTTCCCCAAAAACGCCCGCCCTTCACCACTTCCTAGTGCTTTCACTGGGGAGAAGAAGTGGCGCAACAAACTCCCCAGCAGCACAGCTGTCTGTTCAGTTATTAAATACTCGACTGTATACAAAACTAGATCTGCAAAGTATCTAATTAACATTACAGGACATAACATTCAATAAAATTATTTGCCATATGTTAGCTAGCCACGCCAATATACCAACAAATACCATAAAAATCTATACGTACTCAAGCTAAAATAAAAATACTAAATCAAAAGTAATAAAATAATAAAATAAAAATAAAAACTACCTAAATAAAAGCCTCCAGGTATAAAGGGCGTGACAACTTACATATTTATGCAATGCTGGGTTCTGTTCACATAGCTGTCACTTGAAGGCACAAATGATAGACCAGGACCATCAAAGTAAAATTAATAAACAAGTTAGGTATTACTAATAACAACAATAAAACCATGGTCAGCAAGACGACCAGTCACCACAAGCAGCACCCGTTCACGAGCATAACGCAAAGATCAGCCATTACCCCCCTCGCCATATTTGAGGGAAGGAGGCAACCCGACCCCCGACGCTACCGCAAGCAGTGACATCTAAGGGAGCATGACGAACTTGCTGCCGGTTACTCAGGCAAGAATAAAATGATCAATCATAGAGGTCGCTAGCTAATCACTTATTGCAATCAACTCATTACAAAACATTGAAATGAATTGATTATGTCAATAATAAATTAAAATAAAATTAAACTGAATTTACTTATACAGTCAACAAAAAAAAAAAAGAAAAAACAATTACATGAACTCATATAACCTGTCAGTAAGCTAATTCTGGAGAAAGAACATAAACATTGTCTTGAGTTAAGCAGGCCGACCAACTATTCTTATCGTTTATGTAGTCGTTGATTGAATAGTAAGCCTTTGAACAAAGGTTGGATTTTACTTGAGCTTTAAATGTATTATAAGGCAAATCTAGCAAAGAGGAAGGTAGCTTGTTATAAAAAGTTATACCAAGCCCAACAAATGAGTTATGAACCTTATGAAGCCGGTGAAAGGGAGTTCGTAGTTTGTCCTTATTTCTAGTGTTAACATTGTGAATATCACTGTTTTTAGTGTACAAGTGTATATTTTGCCTAATATATAAGATGTTGGCAAAGATAAACTGTGATGCAACCGTGAGAATACCAATATCTTTAAAAAAATCTCTTAGAGAAACTCTGGCACCTAGCTGGTAAATTGCTCGAACAGCTCGTTTTTGCAGGACAAATATATTTTGTATATCAGCGGCTTTGCCCCACAGCAGAATACCATAGGACATAACGCTGTGAAAATAACTAAAATAGACTAAACGAGCTGTATCAACGTCAGTGTATTGTCTTACTTTCCTGACGGCGTAGGCAGCCGAACTGAGCCTTCCTGCTAGGCTGGATATATGTGGTCCCCACTGAAGTTTGGCATCAACTGTTATTCCCAGAAATACTGCCGAGCCCACAGTTTCAAGCACCTCTTCATCTAAGACGATGTTGGGTCCTAGATTTCTAACATTTGGTAAGGCGAACTTTACACATTTAGTTTTCTTGGCATTGAGAACTAGGTTATTTGACGTAAACCAATCCGTAACTATTGAGAGTGCACTGTTTACGTCGTCAAAATCTTGTCTATTCCTGTCTACTTTAAAAATAAGAGAGGTATCATCTGCAAACAGTACAACGTCACAGATGCCCTTTAAATGGAATGGTAAGTCATTGATATATACTAAGAACAAGAATGGACCCAGTATTGAGCCTTGCGGCACACCTAACAGAACTGGTAGCCCGGAAGATTTCACACCATTAACATCTACACATTGGAACCTATTATGTAAATAAGAATTTATTACGTTGAGAGCCTCGTTTTGGACACCGTAATGACGTAGTTTACGTAAAAGAGTGTCATGGTGCACGCAATCAAAGGCTTTGGAGAGATCACAGAAAACTCCAATAGCATTTTGCGAGTTCTCCCATGCATTAAATATGTGTTTCAACAAAGCAACACCCGCATCTGTAGTCGAACGACCTTTTGTAAAGCCATATTGTTCATTATGAAGGAGGCTATTTAAATTAAAATGTCTTAGCAACTGCTTGAGTATTAATTTTTCAAATATTTTACTAAATGCAGGTAAGATAGAAATAGGCCTGAAATTGCCAACGTCATTTTTATTACCTGATTTAAATAATGGTATGACTTTACTACTCTTCATGAGATCAGGAAAAGTTCCTAAATCCACACATTTATTAAAAGTAACAGCTAGATAGGGAGCTACGATGTCTATTATATTACTTAAAAGTTTAATGGAGATGCCCCAGTAATCACCGGTGTTTTTAGACTTAAGTGTGTTAAAGACATTAACTACATCACGCGGGGTTACATGTTCGAAGCTAAATAAGCGACTACATGTAGGTACACTACTATGCAAAAGGTTTTCAGCTTTAGACGGGGACGAATTTAAGGAGCAAGTCGTAGTTATAGGTATATTGGCAAAAAACTCATTAAATGCCTCAGCTACATCAGCTGCTTTATTAACTAATTTGTTGTCGACCATAATCTCAAGTTGTTTATCTTGTTTAACCGATTTACCAGTTTCATTTTTAATAATTTTCCAAGTGGTTTTTACTTTATTATTAGAATTTTTAATTGTATCACTTAAAAATTTTGATTTAGCAAAAGCACTAATCTTTTTGAATAATTTTGAATAATTTTTTACATACTCTAGGAAAGGAGTATCAAACCTATATATCATTAGATAGGTATTAAGATTTAGAGCAAGAATTCCAATGACTTTATATTAGTCTTGATTCCTTCTCAGATCTGAGTAATACAGGTTGGAAGTTGAGACGAGGCAACTGTAAGGGAAGCTACCTTAACCGTTGTTTGAAAAGAGGTATCCAACGGTGTTTTACACATGGCTATTGTTGGGGGGCATCAAAGTAAGCATCATCCTTTACCGCGTTCACCTGAAAAATTAACTCAAAATTGTTTTTTTTATTATGTCATCCTTCTTGCCAAGCGAAATGTATTTTTTTCCGCAATATAATGCTAGGTAAATATTCAGTATAATATAACCTGATTTTGATGTTATGATGTAGGTGATAGTTAGTCGAATAATCCGTTTAAAACAAACAACAATCCACGTAAACAATCATTTCAAAGTTATGACAGCTTTAAACCTTTACAATACCGTTAATATAATGTTGAAAGCTCCACAATTTGCCAAATTGCTCCACAAACAAATAGATCACTTAATAATAGCAATTAATTTCCTGGCACTATAACACATTTACTGAGCTAATATTGTGGATCCCTTCGAGTGAATGTGAACGAATGGTCTCGAGGGACCGAGAGTGATGAACGAATGAATGTTTTATTACCTGCGTCCTGGAGGTAGCGGTGACGAAATAAGGAAATAGGGGAATAAACGAATTACGGAAACTTGTTTTGGTTAGTGATGGAACAATGTAAAGGAAAGTAATGAAATTAATTTAAGATATAGGTACGCTCTAATTTTTTGTTGGGTGAAATAGTTGGCTAACATAGTTGGGAAAAGGCTAGGCCGATTGATTTGAGTCTTTGATGTTAGTTTTTTATTTATGGATACCTAAATACAACTTAAATCGTACGAAAAAAATTTTTTATGTTCTACTTACAACTTTAAGTGCCTGACAGAAATAATAAATTAAAACGATATTAAAAGTCAAACAGTAGACTGCATTTAAATTCGGAATGCGCCGCCCGCTTGAATGTCACGTCAAGTGTCATGTGACATAAGTCCCGCTCATTTCCCCCTGTAACCGACATGATGGCTTTGTGGAAACGCTAGCGTTGACCTACTGAATGGAGTTTAATTATAGGTAGGCTGTGGTAATGACATACATGACTGAACGTTCTTTTTCTTATTATAAGCTACCCATTTGGCCAGAGTATTACTATTTCCAATACAATGTGTTATAATAGTGCCTTAAAATAAACTATAATGAATGATTCGATATAATAAGCAAGTTAGTATGTTCCTTCCTATGCTGCACCTAAAATACTAAAGCTTAAAGCGAAACGGTCGATAGCTACAGATGATTGCAAAATTTAATAAAAAAGAAACTAGCAACACTAGTTTTGGTAAAGTGCAAATTGAGCCTCTACACCGCGGTCATCCGTCCCATCATGACCCTTGCTTGCGTAGTCTTCGCACACGCCAAGCCGCGACTTCTGCATAAAATGCAAACCCTCCAGATCCGTTTCCTCCGAAAGGTCACGGGAGCTCCCTTCTATGTCCGAAATGTGAATCTGCATCTAGATCTCAGAATCCCCACCATCCAGCAGTTCATGAAACGCCTCTCCAAGCGCTTCTTTGACTCTGCCATAAAGCACCCCAATCCCCTGATTGCGGCGGCCTCCCGATACACTCCCTCCAGCATAAGTAGGATTCGCCGACCAAGGCATACCCTCACTATCCCCGACGACGCCACTACCCGCCTCCAGGAGAGCAGTAAGGCCACGAGCACTATCAGACGACAACACAAGCCCAGACATCCGTCCTTCCGTCCTCGCCGCCGAGGCCCGTCGCGACGTCCCGCACCATCACCGTGCCCGCCCCAACCCTTGCTCGAGCCAGCCCGCGCAGCTGAGCCTGTAGTTTTAAATTCGCCCCAAAACACTAATAATAATACCGATCCAGCCTGTCCCTTGCTGTCCTCTTCCAGCGACGCCCTGAGCCGAGGTCCGAACCCCGCAGGGGGTTGCCCTTAGCGCTGTCGCTTAGTTTTTAAGTTATTGTTTGCCCTGGCTGGAGGCCTTAATTCGAGGCATCCACAGGAAAGTCCGGTTAAGCAGTAGCCATCCTCATAAAGGATGAACTGCGAGATGCCATTAAAAAAAAAAAAACTAGATTTTGGTTCACTATGTTCATTATGGGAACTTATACATAATCAATCATATATTATCTTGCATAAATACCTATATGTTTCGGTTCTTTCATTTAGCTTTAGGATAGTTTCGCCGATTTATGGAGAAAACATAATTAACAAGTTTCTGACCAAGTTACTTACCTAAAGCTGCACAGTTGCTATTTTATGATGATCTGGCAAATGGGACAACCTATGGAAAGTGGTCAGTGTCGCCTTATAGGCAGCCTGAAACATCAAGACATTTGCTAGAGTCAAACTAGAAATCACACTAATATTATAAAGGCGAAAATTTGCGAGTGTGTGTTTATATGTTTGTTACTTCTTCACGCTCAAACGGCTGGACCAATTTTGTTTTTTTTTTATCGCGATAGTCCCTCTGGATCGACATTTATGCGGGTGAAACCGCGGGGCACAGCTAGTGTTTCATATGCCTTTAATGCTAGGGTTTCCTAAGACTGGTGGGCACTCACATAGCGGCCGCAATTTACCGTCGAATGACGTCACTGAATCGTCATTTATGAGAGTAAGTTGGTGTGTTTCCCTAGAGGGTGTTTCTTGACAACGTAAAGTGAGACCCCGGTGCCATCATTTTCATGACACCCGTCACGGCGGGCGGTATGTAGCTTAATAAACGAAACCGTAAAAGAAAGACATTTTGGGATGCATGAAGAAGCCTCTTCGTGTAGCGCAGTTTGTTCCGCCAGTTACTCAACTGAACCGAGCGCTCGGCGCATCCTAGCCAGTCGCACCCAACACCTTATTTGACTGGCGAATTCTTCCCTTGCGGTGGTAGGGCTAACTCCAGCCTGGTTTGCGACCACCCACAGGAGTCCGGCGTCAAGCAGCCTGTTGTGTTTCGTCGATGCGTGAGAGTTCCAGTGCCTATCTTCTGGGCACGCTCGTTCCAACATAGACCTCATCCATCGCTTTCCATCAGGCGCGATCGAGGTCAAGAGCGGACCCATTTAGCAATAAAAAAAAAGACAAGAGGGCCGATTGTCACTTGTCTACATAAGTGACAATGGCTTCAAAGTGTTTCGTATGTCTACAACGATTTTCAACAGGATTGACGTAAGCTTTTCGGTAGCTTCTGTTAGTCCTATACATTTTTGATGTTACCATCATCTTTATCATTGATAGAATGCACCGGCGACGAGGAAGCGATTAGCTATCTAAGATTTTCTCGTTTAAGAAAAGTTTTATTTGTAGGATAGCAAGTAATACACACAAGGAAGCGGTTTACGCACTGATGCTTTATTCGCAAACAAGTGACAATCCCCACAGGGCTTCTGTCATCATGACAGTTGTCACAATACAACCAATAGCAGCTATGGCTGCGTTCATACAAAATAACTACACACACAACAGTATCAAAGAGGATAGTGTGTGTAGGTATGTGAGTGAGTGTAATAGTGCAGTCGCTGAGAGACTCACTCTAGGTGCAACGTATACCCGTGAGTTATTGCTCGTCGCCGTCGCGCACTCGCTGCTCGTCAACTCGTTTTTAGTTCCTAGTTCTACTCGCTCGCTTCTCGTTAATCGCCGAGATCGGTGGGACAGGTGCCAAGATAATCGTCATGATAAACTAGTTGTCGATTCTGTAACAAAATTCAATATCAGAGCCTAATTCCTGCCAAACAGATATAATCTATTATCTTTTATCAGGCTACGACCACACTCAACGGCTTACCGTGTGAATTTTTTCAGCTATTCCCTGTGGCGTTAATTTCCTCTAATGCGGACAAAAAGTGTAAGATAATGTTCAGTTTCTTATCCAAAGACGATGAAGTTAGAGTACCTATATGTGACGTCATTACGTCTACCTGTATTTGTGAGGGTTTATTACAGCTAGGAAGAAGAGTGGGAGTTTTGTTTTGTATATTTTATACCTATGAAGGGGCAAGATGAAGCTTTGCCGAATTCTTTTTATACAGGAAGATGGTTTCATCACAATCCAAATTTTTACAGGCTGTTCTACCCATGAATATGAACAACTTTCACTATGGGATCAACTCTGAAATCACGAAAAAAAAAATCAGCTGTTTAGTACAAAAGTTCAATACCTACTTGACCAAAACAACAGATTTTTTTTTCGTGATTTCAGAGTTGGTCCCGTAGTGAAAGTTGTTCATATTCATGCGTAGAACAGCCTGTAAAAATTTGGATGGTGATGAAAAAATCCCCTTGTAAGTATGTATTGTATATGGTGGCTCTTGCAAAATACAGGTGTTGACTTGTTTCTTTGTTTTGGTAGCATCAAAAACACCGTACAGATTATTTACATTAGCCGTAGCCCGCGATTTAGGCCGACCACGACCTTTTACTCCCCGTTTTGCGCGCTTGGAGTTGAGGACCTCTAAACTCTAAAATGAACTAACTTCTCAATTGTACTTTTTTATATATTTTTGATTACTTTTTCTGGTATTGTTATAGCCGTACTAAAAATACCACAAAAACACTTCCATCACTGTTAGACCAACCAGATTAAGTTAATGGCGTTTGGTCTTGTACCTCGAATGGCTCCTCCGGGACCACTGTGGGTGGTGAGTGGTCTTAATGCCCTCCTGGCCGTAATGACTCGCACAAGGAAAATATTCTAATATCCCTTTAATATAGGTACCTATTCCATTCATCTTTATGCAGGTGTGTTTATGTCAAACGCTTGATATTATTCCATTTTAATTTTATCCCTCATCATCGTCGTCATCATTGATAGCCTTGTTCTATCCACTGCTGATTATAGGCCTCCTCGTTTTTGTGCCATGCTTCCCTGGTGTGTGCGATTTAAACCATAATTCCTACTTAAAAAAAAATGTGAAGGTTTGTATATTTTTATTGGTCGAAACTTTTTTTTTTTGTTATGTATTATTGTGGTGTATAATGTATGTACTTAAATATAAATAAATATAATAATAAATAAGATTCTCAATCACGTATTTGACACACAGATCGACCATTCATGGATAATACAAATAGGATAGGTAGGTACTACAAGCACTTATAAGTACTTCTAAGAAATGAAACGTTATGATTTCTTTGCGTTTATTTTAAGGGAACGTGTTTAAACCACGGTGATATTGTCACTGTTTTCTTCCAAACAAAAAAACCTAATATAAAATGTTTGACACTTCATTCAAAACTCGCTTGACAGTTCAAATGCGACCAGAGTTAATTTATTGCCAGCCTGCACTACATAAGGACGATTTTAGCGGACAACCTTTACAGTATTTTTAATACAAAGCCCTGCAATTTTTTTTGTCTTTTTTTTTTTGTTTTTACTTCACCTGTAATGAATGCCACATTATGATATAAATTCTAGTTTCAAATGTTTGAACTGTACATTAACGTTTTTATTGACTAAGGGCTGATTTTCATAGCTAGATAACTTTTATTCGACGAATAAAATTGACGTTTGACAGTTTTTGTGTTTATGTTTTTTTTTATAACCGTCTATTAGCTGTCAAATATTTTAATCCCAGTCGACAAAAGTTAGTTGACGTTTATAATTTCTGTGGTAAGTCCCGAGAGCGGGAATAAAACGTACGTAACTCAATAATAATACTCTAAGGTCATAAAATAGGATAGGAAACAAATGTAAGAAACAGTATCAAGTTGTACGTTGATCTAAATATGATTCGCGGCCGTAACAAATATGACTTTATAGAATTAATAGCTGACCCGCAAAAGTTGTCTGAGACCTTCCAAATATACACAAAAAATCGGTCAAGTCGTTTCGAAGGAGTTCGATAACAAACACTGTGACACGAGATTTTTATATGTATATTAGAAGAGGATAACATGTAAGAAAATTTGAATTTTACGGGCTACCCTGACGCTTTTGCCTTACGAAGGTGAGCACCGAGGAAGGATTTCTGAAAATGTTATTACCTGCAGGAGTTAATAGGGGATGAAAGTTTCTATAGAAGTTCGCAACTTTTGCTGATTGGAAATCCCATCGGACAATCGCGGCTTCTGATCTCATAATATTATGGAATCACATTACGTTGGGTTAGATTTCAAAGTATTTTTGTTGTTTTCGTTCGCTTTGGTTTTAGTTGTTTGGTTATAGAAATAAAAATAATGCAGCTACGAGTACATAACATAAAGTCAAAGTCAAATAATTTATTTCAAATAGGCACTTTTGAACGTCAAAAAATTACAATAAATAAATGATGATGAAAGAATGATTCTAGTTGCCCCTTCCAAAACGTAGTGTTCGTATGGAGAAGAAGGGGCAAGAAACTCCACCGTTTCTCTTTTAAAAATGTTTTACAAGGTTTTCTATACATGCATTATATAATTATCTGTGAAGACAATTAAATGATTTGACTTTGGCAGATGGAAGAATGCGAAAGCTGCATTTGCAGCATCAATATATTTTTATTTGTGACTGCTTATCATCATCATTGTCATTTCAGCTGAAAAATGTCCACTCCTGGACATAGGCCTCTCCGCAGCATAGTCACTTCGACCAGCGGGGTAATTTTGTAACCCACTACCAGTAGCAATGGCTTTAATTTTGACAGTTCAACAACATTCATTGCGTTAATGATCATATACATACATGTCATATATGGAGGGGCCCGTGGCTAAATATTTACAGCCGCACAGGTCGATCGGTCAGGTTAAGCTACGCTTGCCGCGGTTGGTCTGTGGATGGGTGACCATCTTTACATACCGAGACCCCTCCGTGCCTCGGAAAGTACGTGAAGCCGTTGGTCCCGGCTGTCAGTCGTGGATCTTTGACAGTCGTTACGTGTAGTCAGAAGCCCGAAAGTCTGACAACCAGTTTTACCAAGGGATATCGTATTACCCAGTAACTGGGTTTGTGGAGGTCAGATAGGCAGTCGCTCCGTGTAAAATTCTGGTATTCAGCTGCATCCGGTTAGACTGGAAACCGACCCCAGCATAGTTGGGAAAAGGCTAGGCAGATGATGATGTGACATACATATCATAATATAGAATTGGGGTTCTGTGCTTCTCCCATCCAGCGGTTTCCGCTGGAATTGCACACTATCAATCACAATCTGAATCATTTTGAAGGATATTACTAATCCATTGCTTCTTAAGTTCGAAAAATATGTCTGCTCAAAAATTTAAATATGGCATTAAGTCCGCCTTTGTAATATACATATTATGTCCTTGAAGTATTATACATTAAATAAATAAATAACGCAATTAATGTTGTTGAACTGTCAAAATTAAAGCCATCTACTGTTAGTGTGTTACGCAATTACCCCATAGGTCATCGGTCCACCTTGTGGGACTTGTCCTTTAAACTGCTTATGTTTTAAGCAATTTAAATAAAAATATTTTCTTACTAAAAGCGTACATTAAGAAATTATTTATTTTGTGTAATAATATCGAGTTTCTGTGCTTGAGGCACTTGTCGCAGGAATTGGTCCGCCGGGATGTCTGAGTAGATTGTTGAGTGCTCACTTTGGTACCGATAATAAGGCTTCGAGGAATAAATATAGAAATTGTAGATCGATTAATGGACGACCTTGTATATGTAGGTGTGATTACCAATTATTGTTGTTTCAATAACAAAATTTCTACGTGTTTTAAAAAAAAAAAAAATAGGTATCTAATGGAGTTTCTTGCCCATTCTTCTCCATGCGAAAACTACCTTTTGGAAGGGGCGACTAGAATCAATTCTACTTTATTGTAAATGTTGACGGTCAAAAGTGCCTCTTTGGAATAAATGCTTTGACTTTGAATGTTCTACAGACCTATTTTTAGTCATTGTCTTAGCACTCGAACTAAAGCTTCAAGTCAAGGTAAGATAAATAATTACTGCCACCTTATAAAAAGAGAAACTCGATTAATCTGCCAAGCCTTTCCCAACTATGTTAGGATCGGCTTCCAGTCTAACCGGACGCAGCTGAATACCGGTATTTTACATGGAGCCCCTTATCCCTTGGCTAAACTGGTTGTCAGACTTTTGAGCTTCTGAATACCAGTAACGACTGTCAAAGATTAACGAATGACAGCCGGGACCAACGGCTTAATGTGCTTTCCGAGGCACGGAAGGGTCTCAATATGTAGGTAAGTAAATGAATGGTCTGTAGTCACCCATCCACGAACTGACAGTGGCAAGCTTAGCTTAACCTTTGGTCTACCCATGCGGCTATTAAACTACCTACTTATTTTAAAATCAGTTTTGTTGCCAAATCCCAGTCTTTGTTCATTATTTAGGTAGGTACAAATCCGGCCATAAAACACCTTCAATAAACAGTACCTACTTAATGTATTTTTTTTTCAACAAATGCATGTTTGGAAAAGACACTAGTGTCATCAGTAACAATAAATTATTCTCCCCACATAACACAAGAACCCAAAGTAAAACACAATTAGCGAATTCAAAACGCAGCGTTTTAGTAATGTCGTGTCGCCGTATTATCATCGAGACGAGCATCGAATAGGGACTAAATCTAATTACGATCTCTCATTACTGGTTACGATGGAAGAAATCAGCACATTTAAATTGCTATCGATCCTTTCCTCCCTAAGGAGCTATACTGGCTTCGTCTCCTCGGAGCAGTAGATACTACAAATGTGCCGAGATGAATTTCAAACGATTTAGTGGGAGAAGTGGCGGTTGTTTTTTTTTGCTCGCAAGTGTTTTCTACATTGCGTTTTGAAGTTTTTTTTGTTACAATGAAGTTTGTTTGTGTTTAGATTGTTGGTTAAGTAGCTTTAGAGGGACTATACGTGTTTATTCAAGTAAACAGGATGGTTATGAGGTTTCATAACGAGAGGGGTAAATGCGTAACATTCTAACAGTAGTTTTATTTTGACATTTCAACAATATTCATTGCGTTATTTACGTTGTTGAGCAGAGATTTTTTTTCAAACATGTGAAGCAATGGATTACGCAATCAGGGTGTTGATCAACGTTGATTGTCCATGCCTATTCATTTATAAGTTAATTTGACCCAAGTTCGACTGCAACAGGAACTTAGTAGTCACCCGGGAGGGTATCCCTTTTGGAGCAGGAAGTTGTATTTTTGTGATATAAATATCAGAATTTAATGGAGGTCGCCGTCGACGCGTCTAAGAGACCATTATCATAATTTTGTGCCTTTAGCCTGTCTTATTTAGGTCTTCAAGAAATATTTAAAATTTTATGCTACGAAGTGATTAACCATAAACCCCTTTACTTATTTATAAACGTTACTTACAGTTAAGTAATGATTAGCGACTGTTTTTTCATAAATTTTGGACGTTTAAACGTCTCTTTACTTTATGCCACTTTTATGAATAATCCCCAATATTTTTTTTTTCATCGACTGCTTGTTAAACGAATACTTACTAATAAAACGTTTCTATAGTATTTCACAGTATTCTTGACGACGAACAAAAATCTATTTTAATTTGTTAATCGCGAATTAACTTAAAAACATCCTACATCCAAGTTCGTGGTATTTACCCACTTCAAAATACCAAGATCTTGTCTTATTTGAGCTCCCAAACGTAATACGTAAAATTTGTTATCTACGACAACATAAATAAACATAAACACTTGAATGTAAAACAATAAAATTAGCAACACGACTTACGTCACGTAGCATATAAGTAAATTAGTGAGACGCAAGCTCCCCGGCTAGGCCGAGTGCCAACACCGCTATTGCCGAAAACCGAATTGTTATTCCGAACACGTTTTTACGTCTCTGAGATAACCGCACTTCATTTTTGAAACGATGATATAAATAGCACCCGGAGGCCGAATAAATTTTAAAAAGCATCTCGCCGGATTACCCGAGCGATCCATTTTTGTTCGGGAATTAATATCGGTTTTTTTTTTCTGGAAATAGATATTCGTGTAGCTATTGATATTTTGTTGCGGTTTTGTTTCGAGGTTTGTGGTTCATTGGACTGGTATTGTAATTTTCAGTGAAACATTTTATTCATTGTATCAGGAAAAGTAGGAATTCAATCTATGTCCATTTTGCCTTGGCAGTTATGAGTTCATTAAAAAAGTCTAATTCCTACTCTATTAACAAGAAGTCCATGAAAAACCCTATCTATACGAGTATATATACTGATTTATGATAACTTTATGACCTATTATAAAATTTATAGCTGCTGTATATAATTCGTCTGAGCTGAATATGATTAACTTTATTCGCGGTGCATAATATCTTTTACGGTTTTAGAAGCAATATTTAAGTTTATGTAATGTATTCATGTTTCTGTTCATCATCAGCCTACAGCAGTCCACTGCTGGACATATGCCGAAGGACGATTCTCTGCAACTCTTATCCAGCTGCTACCAGCGACCCTGCAAAGATCGTGTCTCCACCTAGTCTTAGGGCGTCCCACCTTACGTTTACCGATTCGCGGTCTTAACTCAAGAACACGCCTACACCAACGGTCTTCGTCGGCTAATATGGCCGGCCGATTGCCATTTCAGCTTGCTTATTCTATACGACCGAGCACACTTATGAACTTACTTAGTTTCTAATGGTTCTGTTCAAACTGATGCATTTAATAGGGAAGGAATGTACATAGCAGGCCGATTAAAACCATAAAATTGGTAAAATACTGAAAAAAAAAACCAGTTGCCTATTAAAAACGAAAGAATTCTCGTATGGATTTTCCTTAGATAAACTGAGAAAAGAAATACTTTTCACTCAGAATAGATCCTTCTATTGTTAGACCCGTAAGTACCAAACAGATAACCCGCATCCATTCCTTATAATCCGAAAGGTTCCGTATCCGATGCACCCTTACATTTCACTTTTGACAACTCAACAATCATTTTCACGCATCCCTTTTGAGTATTGACCTAATAACTCTCCTTTTTTCGGCTTTCAGCGTCCGTCAGCGTCTCGTCATTATTCGGCGATCTGGATGAGGCGAACGCCGAAAAATAGTCTATTCGTCTATTCACTTTGTTTGCCATCTGTACCCTATATTAATGGTAGTTGCTCTTATCTCCGCGGCACCGACAGGGCCTGAATTCGAAATAGGATGAAATATGTAATATTGAAGTGTTTCTGCGGTGTTTTTTCGGCCTGAGCGTTGAAATACCGAATGTTTGGTATACTGCTTGTTTATTTGTTGTTTGGTTTGTTCGTTTCGTGTTTTTTGAGTGAAAAAATGTTGTGAAATGGATATTTTAAAAAGCTTTCGAGCGTTACTTTGAGGCTTACGGGGTGCTGTATCGCGTTTAAATGTGTGTGTTATCATGACGCTTTAGCAAGTTTTTGTATTTTGGCAGTCCAGTGATGTAGTCTGCGTTTAATAAAGTTATTAGGTACCAACCTATCCTTCTAAAGAAGACATAATCTGCAAAATACGGGAAATCCAAAGTTTTCATGATAATGATAAAAAGGTTGTTTTAATATCATCTTCTTCCTGGTCGAGTACCTACTGTATTACTGAACGCCGTGTCCCTGAAAGGCCTTCGTGTCTTTGTGTACGATGTTCTTCCACTTCGTTCGGTTCTCAGCTTCTCTGAGGGACGGTAACTTGGTCTGACCAGCGGTTAGGTGCCCGGCCGCGAGGTCTTTTCCCATCATGTTTTAATTTAATAATGATAAAATAACATAAGAAAGCAAAACAAGATGTAATAGACTAACCCCCTTACTAATAAACGTTGTATAGCGTTTGTATAGTTACACAACGCTTTGTCTTCTTCTTTCGAAAGTCAAATTACTGACGACTGAAAGAGAGAAAACGGTGTGTAACTATTCATCTGATATAATACGTTTATTAGTAAGAGGGTAAAAAAAAACGTTACATTTCCTACAAGAATCCTAGCCACATGCTACCTACTGTAACACAAATCTACGTCTAAATATATCCAATACATTTATATTTCCGGGAAAAACTGCAAGCAGTTGCAAATGCGGTTGCATATATACTTTAAAAGCTTACCCATCCCAAGGCGCTGTATACCAATGATGTAAACACGGATCGTATCCTGAAATCCTCCGATCCTCTTCGCGGGATTTCGCTCTGTTACATACACACTGCAGTTTATGTTGTTACGTGAGCTCCGACCAACGAAGATAAGTAAGCAAGCTATGTACCTAATACAGACAAAAATGTCAGCTTGTGTGCTGAAATTTTGGTACAAAGTTTGTTTTTTTGATGAGATATGGGAAAGGTTTGAGTGAGCTGAGGAACTCTTTGAAGATCTCTTCAATCCTGGATTTGAATTACATTTGCGTTTGATTCTGTTTCCGCAACGACTGTCAAAGATCCACGAATGACAGCCGGGACCAACGGCTTAACGTGCTTTCCGAGGCACGGAGGAGTCTTGGTATGTACAGATGGTCACCCATCCACGGACCAATCGCGGCAAGTGTGGCTTAACCTGATTGATCAACCTGTGCTGTTGTTATTACTTAGCCACAAGCCCCTCCAGTAGTAAATCCACTATTGTTATTAAAGGCTAGGCTTATTTTAATTTAATATTTGAATTGTTTTTTTACGTCTTTTCAATACGGACGCTTTTAAAGTTTTACATCGTTCTCACATGCATAATTTTTAACATGAATGATTTAAAAGTCTTTGTAACCATATTATTTGATTTAAAAGAGTGTCCATGGAGTTTCTTGCCCGTTCTTCTCCATAGGTACCTACGCTTTGGAATGGGCAACTAGCTTCATCTTTCTGACTGACCGACCCCTTGACAATTCAAAAGTGCCTGTAATTGGTTTAATTGAAATAAATGCTTTGAGTATTGAGTTTGAGTTTTATGGGGACGTTGCTAGATTTCTTTACCATTGACGTTACGTTGATTGATGTCGAGTAAAATTTTCTCTTCATGTCGTTTGCTTTGAGCTGGTTCATAAAGGATGCGTAAATCTGGCACAATTACCTACAAGCCTACGTCATCTTTACATGTTAGTTTCTGAAGTTACGGATAGACAATCGCCTTGGGTTTATAAGTGTGATGTTAGATTTGGATCCATAATCGGCGGAATGATACTCATGGCTAAATAATAACAGCTGCACGGGTCGACACAAAAATTTGACAATCAGTCTTACCAAGGGGTATTGTTGTTACTCAGTAACTAGGTTGTGAAAGTCAGATGGGCAGTCGCTCCATGTATACTGGTATTCAGTTGCATCTGATTAGACTGGAAGGCCGACCCCAAAATATTTGGGAAAGGACGTATAGCGTAATGATGCAATGTAATGGTCATCATCATCATCATTCATTTATTGCATTTCATGTTGTTTACAGGTTGTTACATTATGATAGTTCCAAACAATGAACCCTGCTAGGGCACAGCAATGTATAGGCGATAGGTTTTAATTAATTTAACATGCTATCATTATTCATATAATTTGTTGATATAGATCAATTTAAAAATTATTAATAATTATTTCACATTATGTCATTCTTATAAACTAAATAAATAAATAAATTATCATTTTCATATTAAAATCTAATACTACAATTTATGTCAGTTGCAATGAGTCTAAATATCATTATTATCTCAGTTAATTTAATGTCAATAGATTAGTTTTACATATAATATGTCACATTTTCTGATAAAATAAAATAGAAGGTAATCACTAAAAAAAAATTCAGGAATGAGGTAGTAGCGGGCTGATGTTGTATAGAGTACCTAGTTATGTATGTGTAATGTGTTCAAGTCGATATTAATTTATTTATTTCTCGTTTAAAAATTCTTTTATGCTGTAATATGATTTTAAGTTTAAGTGGTTTTGTAGGTCATTTTTAAATTTGTTGTCATACTCTGTATCCTTAACTGAATTCGGGAGTTTATTATAGATTTTAACGCACACAACGTCAGTGGACCGAATGATTTGAATTCATAACGACTCCAAAACGAGTAGTTATGTGTGTGGTATATTTACCTACCGACTGATAACTAATCAATCAACTATCAATCTAACTTTCAAATTGCATTGTGAACCATATCAAGTATCGTTCCACACAAACAGGTCACGCGTATCCAAAAATAGTGTGTCGCCGCGAACAATGCGGTTGCATGTGATTTGCGGGAGTTATGCCAGTGAATATATTTATTTAATTTTCAGTGAATATATATATTTTTATTTAATTCTTTTGGTACACAAATTGGAATAGGTATCTGTACACCTTTAAAGTAATGTGTATTCGGTAGGTTCAGTGAGAGCACCACTGCTCTTACACTCGTAAGTCGTGGGTTCGAACCCAGGCAGGCACTTTACTTTGTGTAAATAATCTCATCACCACTGCTCTCAAAACGGTGTAGGAAAATATCGTGAGGAAAACGGCATGGCCAGCATGGCAGAACAAAAAAATTCGAAGACATGTGACATATAACAAACCCGCACTGGGCCCGCGTGATAGATTATAGCCCACTCTCACTCGAAGAGAGTGGCCTGTGTCCCAGCAGTGGGAACATTATAGGCTGTTTATGTTATACGTGTTAGGTACTATCAGCAGAGGTAGGTTGGACGACTGAATTATACTTTCCCGTGGCAAAGAAACACAAAAGACATTATTCTACCTTTATTGTTACTTTTGTAAATCGTTTTATTTCTTTTCATTCGAATACGTTTGACTGTAAGAAATTACCATGTACAATTTTTGTAATGTGCGTTTTATTTGTGTAGAATAAACTGTTTTTATTCCTTGCTTTCCATTCGTATAATTTCGAATTCCAGTGAATTCATAACTGGGTACTTTATTGACTTCAGTTTTCAATTTAACACATTAAAGTTGCTTTCATAATAAATTCTAGGGAATATACAAAACATAAAATCAAGTGTCAGGAAATTTAATAAATTACCTATGTAAACAAATTGGTCGTAATTCTTCTGAATCCATTAAATAGTCATATTTCTGGTTTATGCACCAACGTTGAATGCTGCCTGATTGAAGCTAAAACGCAATTTGCTCCAGATTGATTCATTTTCTATTGGAACGAAGGCTAATAAGCGTTCTTTGAGAAATTGCTTGATTTCTGGAAAAAACTCATCTAGGCTATGTATTTAGCTAGTGAGTTTGGATATAATGGCTAAGTTTTCTTTTGGGACACGTGTGGTAAGTATTGTAAGAAAAGAAAATAATTTTTGGCTCGAACACATACATAATAGTTGCTGAAAAACGTGTTTTACAACGAAATATGGCGAATAAGCAGCCGATGGCCGCCCACCTAATTAGAAATGGGCGTAACAGTCTATGAATATCTGCAATACCAAACGCATCACTGTTGCCTTGTTCATTCACAATAAACCTGACTGGGTGAATTCCAAACAGGTCATGGCAACAAATCGCCAAACTGCATAGTGTTGTGGTTGTCATAAAAATTTCTTCTACCTTGCTCTCCATAAACTGAAGATATATTTCATTTATATTCATGAAAAACAATAGAATACAAAACGAAAGTATCCACGAAAACTGTAATTTCTACATTATAAAGTTGCATTGTGGGTTAATACGTAAAGTAACTCTCGGAGCTGTATAGAAGCTTTCACGTTTGCCATAAAAACTTACTGAACATCCATTTTGATACGAAATTCCGTATTAGAGGTCAAAGTACGTCAAATGAACCAACAACCGTATACCAAATTGCTGAGAGTGCACGGTTCTCTGGGGATACGGCGGGGTCATATCTGCAGGGTTTCCTGCTAGATCACTGTGTTTTAGTGTGTGGTTTTTTTGTTCTAGATTTTACTTGGTTAAATAATAACAGTGGCACGGGAGCGGTTCGTGTCTAAATAATAACAGTCGCACGATCGAAGTTTATGCTGTGCTCGCCGCGGTCGGTTCGTGGATGGGTGACTATCCCTTACATATCGAAACCCCTTCGTGCCTCGGAGAGCACGATAAGCTTTAAGCCATTGGCCGCGGCTGTCATTCGTAGATCTTTGAATGTCGTTACGGGTAGTCAAAAGCTCAAGTCTGACAACCAGTTTTACCAATGGGTATCGTGCTACCCAGCAACTGGGTTGTGGATGTTTTGTAGGCAGTCGGTGATCTATATAACATACTGGTATTCAGCTGAATTCGGTTAGCCTGGAAGCCGACCCCAGATTTAAATTTTATTGTGTTACTGCACTGTGTTTAGATAAGGATTGCTGAAAATATAAAGTGCATTGAATTGAGTCTGTATTATCGCAGCGGTGTTTAATAAAATACTTTGTTGGGTACAGCATGAAAAAATGTTTTCTAGTACTACTAGTAAAAAAGAATGAGGAGTCCCATTAGACTGCTAAAAATCAGTTTGATACCAGATTGCCCTGTTGCAAAAAGGTATACCGCTAATTGGATATTATTACATAAATAATACGCAAGAAAACCTATCTTCCCATTTCAGTTTTAACGCTTTAATACCATTGCATAATCCATTGCGCTACACGGTACACCCCCCACTACTTGCACTATCTAACCGCGCTATCTACGAGGGAATGTATGAAAAATGTTCAGTGAAAAAGTCTGGCTAAAATAAATAGGTTCCCGGACAGCCGCTGTGGGTCGGTTCTATGTACTTGTATCAAGTAGACTATGTACGTTAATGGTCGGGGATGTACTATGTACTAGGTATTATAAAATACATTTTCAGTGGTGGAATGGCGTTTTTTACTACTTATGGGCTGGGCTTATTGCACTTGTTTTGGCACTGGTGTTCTGTTTTAGGATGCACAGAACGACTTGTCTAAAATGTAGTTTTATCTGGGTATCTTTTGGTTGTAAGTTAACGAAAGTTCACTGTGGACTTTCAAGAAATGTCGAGGGACCGTCAATTGAATCAAAATTACTACTACTAATTATTCATAATTATCACAATCAATAACAAAAATAAAGGAATTAGATCAGGCGTATCTATCTGGTAACTTTATAAATGAAATGGAAATATCTCAGTAAATAATATAGCCAAGTGTGTTTCACGTTTTATCTTACAAGTAAACGTTTCCAGTAAAATATATAATAGTAATAAAAAGTCTATGAATTGTTGAGCGATCTTCTCGAATGTGCTTAATTAAATGCATATTTTATTGGCCATTAATTAAGTCAGTAATAATAATATTATTTGCTGTAAAAGGCAGCGTCACGCTCGAAAGGTGAATTAATTTTTAATAAGTGGTACGTTCCGTGTATTTTCTAGGAAAATTATGTAATAATAGGACTTTGCTCACCAAGGACGGGAAATGAAAACATCGTGAGGAAACTGGCATGTCCTAGAACCAACAATTTGAAGACATGTGACATCTATCGACCCGCACTAGGCCCGCTTGGTGGATTATGGCCCATCCCCTCTCACTAAAAGAGGAGGCCTGTGTCCCAGCAGTGGAGATATTATAGACTGATTATGCATCATGGAGTTTCTTGCGATCTTGCGCGTTCTTCTCCATAAGAATATACTACGCTTTGGAATGGGCAACTAGCTTCATCTTTCTGACTGACGACTCCTTGAAATCTTAAAAAGGATTTATTTTCGTTGGATTCCACTTTTAAAACAAATGCTTTGGGTTTGAGTTTGTGGTTGTCTGTCGTAAAAGGCGATTATCTGGGTAGGCTACTCCTTGATGAATGTCTATGGTCACCAGTCCGTCTGCCGATCATAATCATAGCGGTTTTCCCTTTTTTGCCCATTTTAGTGGTCTTTGTTTTTTATGACACTGTTTTAAGAATTTGTCAATTCATAAACAGTTTTATTCAGCTGTGAATTTTAATAAATAACCTGACACGGTATAAAAAAGATAAAACTCGTAAAAATGTTTAGTACAAGTTTGTAATAAAATTGCATGCTACAAAGGCAAATATAATAGTTACGTAAAATGTCACAACAAATTTCCTAGACCACAATAAAGGCCAGCGGACAGCGACACAAATTGAGATATTATCTTCATAATCAGCTTTCCTGACTTCTTTGAGTACAAAGTGTTTATCTGCAAAAGTACAAACGTGTCGTATTGTATACATAATCGCTTATGCACGGTTAATCCCAAAGGGGAAATTGTCCCTTGATACGCTTCCCCTTATTCAAGACTCAAGAGGCCTGTTACGAGAGGAAATAATGAAAAAAGGCAAGGAAACTCCATTTAGATGATAAGGTGTGCTCAGACGTGGCGACTTTCCTAATAATGGCGCCTGATAGCCACTTTTTGTTGCAAACAACACCGAGTGACGTTATGAATTCGTGAGATAAATGGATGAGGATGAATTGTTCTAGTTGCAATGATTAATATGCGGAGAGTTTTTTAGATAGGGGCTCCTTTGTTAAGAACCTAACGTTGTGTCAAACCTGGTTCAGTTTTTTTTGTAGAAGTTTCATTTAGAGCCCTTTGAATGGAATGGGCTTCAGTTACGGTCTGGTCGGAAAAAATACTTATTTTATAAAGATTAATAACGTTTCACAAAGCAGCTGTCGGTTTTTCAGATATAGGATGTTACAGTAGATTCGTTTTTCTTAATATGGCGCGATGACAAAGAAACGGTGAAGGAAAACATCATAAGGTAACTGGCATGTCGTAGAACCAAAAATTCGAAGGCATGTGACATCTACCAACCCGCACTGGGCTCGCGTGGTGGATTATGGCCCACTGCCTCTCTCAGAAAAGAGGCCTGTGTCCCAGCTGTGGGAGAACGTTATAGGTTGATTATGTTGACAAAGAAACAGTTGTTTGTTTGTTTGCATTTGTTTGTTTTTTATCGACGTATATTTTCCTCCAACTTGTTATTTTTTGTGTTTGTGTTGTTTCTCTGCGTCATGTTTTCTTTCTTTCTTATTTTGTCTTTCAAAATATGAATACAACAAAGATATTTTCTTCTTTAAATCCACCTATGAAGTTTTTATTGCAGCAAATCATTGTAAATGCATTGTTGCTAATCAGTTACCTCGTTTAAGCGCGTACTACGAAGGGGTTCAATTAAATGCGCTCTTTTGAGAACCAGTAAACAAAGCTCGTCCACATCAAACTGCCTCTTTAGAATAATTGGTCGCCATTCCTTTTGGGGAAACTTTTAAATTATAGAGGAATAGGTAATTAAATATGAAGTCAAAACTTGAATTTAAATCGAGTGCCATTTTAGTTGACATTCATGATTTTGATTAATAGGGTCGAGATTAATTGGAATAACTTTTGGATTTTAGTTTATTTAACTCATAATACGGTGAGATTTCTGGTTTTAATTTGAATAACTGATGTCCATCTTTCAGTCTGATTATTTTAGTTAATCAATTGTTATTAGTTAAGTCCTATGAAAGTTACTGTTCAAGTACTGTTAATTTTATGTGGTAGGTAAATCTTGTACGGTAATAGCTTCCACAGGTAAAATAAACACGTGAGTGTACCAATGCTTAGATAAATGCATAAAATTTATAACCTACTGATTGAGAGACTACACTGGCTCCTGTAACACAGGTGTTGTTACCTAGCGCTGAAGTCAGGGTGTCACATTGTTTGTACACATTTCTTACGCCAATAAAGAATTTATTTATTATTATAATGGCTTGCTTTATTTTTGCATACGGAACTGCACTTTAAAGAAATTACGTTTCTAAAGAAAGAGGTTAACTAAAAGTGATGTTCCTGGGTATGCAGATACATTATCTTTGTCACCTTATCGCAAATACCGATTTGTATAAGATATTTTGTAATTATCATAAATGCGCTACAGTTCAGCTTGGATCCCGAATTATTGATCTTCTGGTCGTGAAACTTTTTACTTATGTTCTTTACGATTGTTCACAGGTCGTGGAAGACTGGAAGTTCATGTCCATGGTCCTTGATCGCTTCTTCCTCTGGCTGTTCACCATCGCCTGCTTCGTGGGTACGTTCGGCATCATCTTTCAGTCGCCCTCGCTCTACGATACCAGGGTACCAGTGGACCAGCAGATCTCTTCCATTCCTATGAAGAAGAACAACTTCTTCTATCCTAAGGATATTGAGACTATCGGTATTATTAGCTAGATTATAGATTTTTGAGATTGTATTGGTTTTAGTTTTCATAGTTTATGTTATTTTATAAAGGGGCAAGTCATCTTCAACAGATAAATTATTTAGCAGATATTTTTGTATAAATTCTGTTCCATTTTTTCCATTCGGATGTGACGAAATATACCTTAAAGTGGGTACTTTTTATTTAGGTAAGTAGGTATCGACTTATGGAAATCATTGTCATTTGTTGCGATATTCCAGATTTCCTGTAGCATAAAATTTTGGATTAAAAAGCTTGTTGATATTTCTAGGAATAATTCCAGTTTAGCTCCCATTTAAATTACCTGTTCTAGGATTTTTTCTAAACGAAAATATTCTTACAATGGGAAAATACATCGGAACATGATGCGTGTTTGGATATACTCTTGTTACGATAGCTTTTCTTTGAGGTGAAAGGGCAATTTTACTCTTGTCACATGATTTTTTTAAAGTAAAATTTTACGTTGTTTTTAATGTATTTTACCAATTTGTTATAGATATTGCTAATGCGTTACTATAGAAGTTAAAAATAATATTATTGAAGCAAATTATCTCACACTTGCCGGGGTTATAGGTATATTACTGTGTGTGTACTTATGTATGTTCTTAAAGTGTACCTACAAATAAAATTTTATTATAATTATTATTATTCTTTGCTCTACAACAATAAAGTGATAAGTAAAGTGTATTTTTCATTACTTGTCTCGTAGGTTAAAAAAATATTCCACATTTGTTTATAACAGGATGATGGGCGCTAGCGTCCCCAAAATTGAAACCCAGAAAACTTGAGATGTATCTCATTTAAAAGGACTTGTAAGGAAAAATGCACTGCCTATATTTGTATAATGCTGAGACATCGACAATGTCCAATAATTGAATTATCTTGCTCATTTCACATAATTATCTGTTAAAATCTAATAATAATTTATTCAAAATAGAATTTTTAGTAGCACAATTTATAGAAAAACATATAAATGTTATGTTTCTGTAATATAAGTAGCACAATTATTGACTTCCATTTAAAAAATAATGCAATGCTTTTTAATGTCTACGTCACTAACTAAAATTAATGTTAGGTATAGTAACTCACCGTAAGTTGTGCAAAAAAAAAAGAAATAGGTATTGAATAAATAAAAAAAATAATTTTGCCACTATTGAGTGGCGATTAAAACTACTATTTTGGGTAACACGTAATTAATTGAAAAAAAAAAAATGTTTTCACACTAACTTTATAATTTCAGTGTCAAATTATTCGCAAAAAAAACATCTGTATTTAATACTTTTACCTTTACTATGGTGTGCATGTAAAGTTAGAAAAAAAATTATAAATACCTTACATTACATAATAATACGTAGGTAAAAAGAGAAAAACATGTACCTATAGTATTATTGAAATACTGACTACTTACATAATAAGAAAATATAGTAACATTAATCAATGATAAGATAAATATTAGTGGGGAAGGAATATTAAACAAAGTTTTTTTTTTATTAAATTAATTTTTACGTGTTGTAGATTGTAGCAGACATTTTCTGTAAAATCTCACCATGAAAAGTTAGGTGAAGTGAGCTGACAATAGTGTCAATATGTAGCATCAGTCACTTGAAGTTCTCTTCACCATACTCTTCAAGGCAAAATTTTCACAGAATAGGCAGGCAGGTATGCTGAGGTTTATATAGAAAATGATTTTCTGTAATATTGAAGATTAATTAAAAAAAAAAATTGTGAAAACAATTTTTTTAAGTCTGTTTTTATAACAAGCGGCAAGTGTCGCATGCTAAAACAAAATGGAAATGATTATTTTAAAACACCTTCTTGAGTAAACCAAAAGGAATTTAAAAAATAAGTGACTAATAATACTACCTAATTAATAATAAATTAAAATATATTTTAATGTAACGGCTGTGAATGATAAGTTTTAAATTTTATAAACTGACAAGTTTAACAAATAAATGTAAGTAATGTGTACTGTAATGTACATTGTTATTGACATAAAGTTTAGAGCCTAATAAATACTTATTATGATGATATTCAGTTGTTTTACTATGATCCTTATTTTCGCGACAATTATCTGAAACAAATTAGGATTGGTTTCTTTCACTTTAAGAGCTTAGGGCGTTTGCCCGTCGCCACCGTCACCGGGACGTTACTAAAAACGAGATGACAGCTCCGAAGTAGAACCGAGTGGTACCGAGTACCTACATACATTTATTATGACCGCGTGTCCACCACATGTCCGCCACCTGAGCACCGTTATCCAGGCCGCTGAAGTTTTGAGTATTTCGGTGCGACTGCTAGAACTCGGCTCGAAATTGTGACGGGCAGATAGGCCGGCAATACAAAACAACTTTAATCTTGTCCGCCGTATCGTGCCGATCACTTTTCTTTTTTTTTGGCTATCACTGTATCCCAGAATTTGAAAATTTAACAGACGAATATGTAATATTACCTACCTAGTGAAGACACATCAGTGATATATATTATATGTTCATATCTTAAGTAATAACAGCCGCACGGGTGAGGGGCTTGTTGGCTAAGTAATAACATCCGCACAGGTCGATCTATCAGGTTAAGCAACGCTTGCCACGGTTGGTCTGTGTATGGGTGACCATCCTCACATACCAAGATCCCTCCGTGCCTCGGAAAGCACGTTAAACCGTTGGTCCCGGCTATCATTCGTCAACAGTAGTCCGAAAGTCTGATAACCAGTCTTACCAAGGGGTATCGTATTACCCAGTAACTGGGTTTGAAGGTCAGATAGGCAGTCGCTCCATATAAAATACTGGTATTCAGCTGCATCCGGCTAGACTGAAAACCGACCCCAACATGGTTGGGAAAAGGCTAGGCAGATGATGATGATATATTCATATCTTATAGAACCTCTATAACAGAAGACGTGAGGGGCAATTCTCGTAGTTTTAAGAACGTTGACAGTCTGATCTTAGACTCAATCTGGTAAAAATCTTACCTTAAATTTCCCAAAATTTTTCAAATTTTTTCGCTCGCGAGGTATGTCGATAAATGTCGTTCAGTGGTTTAGGCGTGAAAAGGTAACAAACAGACTTTTTTATATTAGTATGAGTTGGTAGCCCTGGATAGAGAGAGGTGGAAAGAGAGTAGGCAGGCCTTTGCCCAGCAGTGGGACAGTAATGGCTAATAATAATAATAATAAAGAAAATCTTTTTCTTGCTAATTTCCTTTATTGAGGGTGCGGTAGTTGTACAAGCCTGGTGATGTAATCGAACAGGCTGGTGGGACAGAGGTCGATGTACTTGTCACAGTCGCCGCGGTGCCCGTCCGCCTCCGCCTCGTAGTACTCGTCTTCTAGACCTTCTTCCTTGGATGATGAGGGCCTGGAATGAGGTTACTTGTTTTTTTTCAGGAACTTTAATGGAGATTCCTGAATTAGTGTGCGTACACACATGTGACACGCGTCAACGACAGAGGCAACTGCAGCCGTCGCCGTCGACGCCTGCTGTCGACGCGTCGACAACTTGCTGTACACGAGCGGCATGTTGTCGACGGCTGCAATCGACATGCAGATTGCATGTTGTGTATATGAAGGAAAATTCAGAAGTCACACTCATTGAAAGTGGAGGTACTACTGTCCGCTGTCGTTAACCTTAGACTGTAGTGTTGACGTAATGTTTTCTGGGATCTTGGTGTCCCTTAATAGTCTATTAGATGAATGTAATGAATCTAAATGTAAAAATCGAAGAAAAAGGTGAAGAGGATCTAGTGCAGATCCAGTCCAGTGTTAAGTGGCTTGAACGACACAAAAACAACCCACTATTGGTACAACGGTTGGGAAGTATTAATAAATGGAGAAAAAGGTGAATGATTCAAGTGAGTTGATTAGGTGTCTAATTTTAGTCCACACGCACACACACACACAATCACTCACACACACGCATGTGACAGTTACCTAACTTTCCAGACATCATGTTCAGTTTCCTCATGATTGGGTTACAATAAACGAAAAAAAAACGCCGTTTTTACTCGTACCGTGTGCTTTGATTTGTTCAAATCACATATATGTACCTACGAACAGAATTGTGCTAATATTATCATTTACGTAGGAGTTACTTTTGTCTTTTTATGTATTTTATTTCTCATTTTGTCAATTTTATCTTATTGTATGTTGCTCCGGTTGACGTCATCACGCCAACGCCGGCTGTCGCTGAAAACTCTGCATCGCATAGGGTCACAGCATTATGCTGAGCGATGGCCGTTTTGCGTAGATATTACGCATATTTTTCCCCTACTTGATATTATTTATTGTTTGTGTTTGTTAACCACCAATAAACGTATTTTCTTATTTCTTATATTTTTTTCAAGTAAACAGAACCTTTTGTTCGGAATTATGTGTTTGTGTTCACCGATGCTTTATTCCTAACGGGCTGTTGCTCGTGACTTCGTCTGCAATACAGGATGAAAAGTAGCCTTTGTCCTTCTCTAGGACATGGTCTACCCATGTGCCAAATATCATCCAAATCCGTACAGACGTTTTAGCATGAATGCGTAACAAACAAACACAATAAATCAAATCTTTTCTCTTTATAATATTAGTTTAGATTACTTCTTTGTCACAATATAGTGTTTTCTAACGGTTTTTTGTCATTAATTTTATCTGTAGGTACAGGCTTCTGAAGAATAATAACACTCTGCTGTATGCTTAGATAGACATAAAACAAGTGCCGATTGGTAAGTATACGGGAACTGTTTCAATACCATATTGACTTTATATAAAGGTAAAGGTGTGTACAGATCTGGCGAATGCGCCGCGAATGCGTTGCTCGCGAGCCGCTTGTGAACTGCGCGCGCAGCTTGTGCGCACATAGCTTCTTTCGCGTTTGAACTATGAGCTTCGGTACTCGCGCACATCCTGCGCCGCTCGAGCACGGCGCGTAGTTTGGGCGCGAGCGGCGCGCGAACGGCGCGGCGACGCAGGGGCTGCGTGTGACGCGCGCAGTTCGCAAGCGGCTCGCGAGCGGCGCATTCGCCAGGTCTGAACACACCTTTAGTTCTAAACTTACGTGAATATGATGTGCATGATGTGTCCAAGAATGCCGTTGTGGTGTAGCGGAGTCTCAGCTGCCTCACAAATGTTACGCAGCATGCATTCTCTGCCCTTCATGCCGTATCTAGAAGTTGAAGTTCAAAGTTATGTAGCAAATTACAATATTAGTCGTCCTGACCAAATTTCGGTCATGGCGTTAAATCTCAGCGGAGTCTAGCCATCGATGCAGGTGCGATTATAGTGCACAAGTGTGTGCGCAAAGACAGGTGCACTTTCTCTTCCTTCGCTCTCATAGTCCGAAGGGACGGCACGCAATCTGTCACGACCGGAGAGAGATCAGGTGCAAGACCAACTGCTTAACCCCTCAAGCGTCAACGGTACACCAAGTGTACACAACAGTGTCATTGTTCTATAGTCATTGTTAAAAGAATGACTTTACTGCGCGCCCATTCAACTACTCCGACGGGTGGGGTATTTCGACAGGTAGGCGGGCAAACGTATGAGAGGTAAACGTGCTTTCCTGGACACGGGGGTATCACACCGCTAACTTCTAAACTCCGCGCTGCTACTTCCTAATGAAAAACCCAATAATACTTTGTTCGATCTGGGAAACAAACCCAGAACCCCACGCTCAGCAGACGCGCTTGCCACCACGGTACCAACGAGGCTGTTGACTGGTGTAGCCCTCCGGCTGGTTTTAGCAACAATACATCTAACGCATTGGCAAACCCCTTTTTTTGTTCCAAGCATCTAAGTAATGGTATACCATTTTTCATCAGTAAGGCTGCTGGTACTTTACGGAGCACAATGGATGATAGATTGCTTAGTGTTGTGCACCTGCTCAACTATATGAGAATACCGGAAAGTATGTATCTTTTGGAATAAAATACTCACTCTTGAAATCGATTCTCCAAAACTGTGTAAGTCAATTCCCTTGATATACTACGACTTTGTCTTGAGGTTACAACCTGGAATTGATTAAATAATATTTAGTACACACGAATCAACTTTGTGTATGTCTGTTTACAAAATATACAGATAGAGTGACGTTTGTTTTCTATCTGGGATATCTCTCCACTCGTGTCAATTCAGCGTATCGCAGTCCACTGCTGAATAGCCTCTCCCAAGTGGCGTTCCAACACTAGGTTCTCCGCCTTCCGCATGCAGTGTGACGGTGTCTAGAATAACTTAATAAACAGAATAACTTATGCTAGTCAGCAAGTTTAAGCAGTGGGAACGTTATAGTCAGCCTATAACGTTCCCACTGCTGGGACACAGGTCTTGGTGAGAGGAAGTGGACCAGTCCACCACGCGGTCTCTGTGTCGGTTTCCTCAGAATGTTCTTCTTCACCGTTTTAAAAACGATGAAGAAAAACATCGTGAGAAAGCCGAGCAGCAGTGATTAAATAATTTACACTAAGTAAAGCGCCTGTCTGGGTTCGAACCTACGACCTACAACTCCTAAGTCACGGCCATTACACAGCCAGTTTGGTTTTATTAAATAATCAGGTTTATTAATAAAATTCTACTTACAGGAAGATTAGGGAACAGCGCTTCATCGATCTCCGTGATATTGTTCAGGGTGCTGTAGTTGGATTCGAAGTTGTAGGACACGAATACGTTCTTGTTCGGTATGTCTATCGGCACAGCTATGGCCAGGAAAGTCTGTAAATCGAGAAAGTGACCATTGAATATCTGTGTAATCTGTAACCCAATATTTGTAAAGGAGCTCGTCCGGGGAAGTCATACTGATTTCTGCTTCGCTGTGTTCTGGTTAGAAGGTTATAAGACCTGGTGTGATTACGGTCAGCTTTGCCCTTGGGACGGCAACGCACCAGCGAAGCTTGCGGCGTTGATCACTCAGAGGAGCAATTCTCGTAATTTAAAAACGTTCACAGTCTGGTCTCATTCTCAATCTGACAAAAAATCCTCTAATTTCCCTACTTTTGGCATTGATTGTCGCCGAGATGAGATTGCGACTAGATTTTGACGTTTTAAATTACGTGAATTGGCGTTCTGGTTGAATGATATGGAAATTAAGTAAAGAAAAATAATTGAAAAAAAATCTTACCCCGTAAAGACTGGTTGGAGGGAATATGAGCGATCTTTTGTGCTCCAACTTTGCTGAAGTGGTGGTAACTATAAAATACCTGAAAGATTAAGTTTTTAAAGCAGGCGAGAAACTTTATTAAAGTTGTTTGAAAAAAAAAAAATGAAAAAAAGGTTTATTGGAATCAACAAGTTTTCATACATAAGTGGTGATTGGAGCCTCCTTTTAAGCGTATAAAGCCTGTATTAGGAGACACCGCTCTACCATGCATTAGCCGTACTTATAAATACTTGTTTATTTCTATTTTACCATTTTTATACAAATAAAACAACTTAAAACTATAATGGGTTACATTTTAAAAGTTAAGCAAAGTGTGGGTGTAAGACTGGAATACCGTTTACTTGCTAGGCTCAGTTATTTTTTAAAACCATCAGTAACTTTTGACAACTTATTAATTTCAGAAATAAAATACGAGAAAACAATTGATTTATGTTATCACTGCTCGTTAAAAAAGGATGCATGAAAAACAATAAATTTTAAATAAAATATCAATTAAAAAAATAATGTAAAGTACTTACAATGTAAACAAAATCTTGAAGTACTTCATTTTGACCACTACCATATCATATAACACAAAATATATGTAGTATGTACACACAAACACGGCTACGTATACACTGGAACTAATATTTTTTAGATGCGCAGGCGACTCTAACTGTTCCACATTTTACTTAATTATCGGGTGCTCGCTAAATTAGAGTGCGATACTTTCCACGAATTCTTTACACAAGTTTCATTATATCGATAGTTCTTATATTAAACTTAACCTGTTTGCTTAATCAATTGAAATAAGATGAATATAATAATATGAAGTCACTCAAAAAATTATAGTCTTCAGTGTGTTCTTGTGTAGTGTGTACCTATTTCAAAATCCAGTATTCGGTGATTGTCACCCTTGGGATTAAAATAAACAAGTCACAACAAGAAGAAGAAAAAGATTTGGTGTCAAGCTGAAGATGAGAGATGAGATGAGAGAAGCTGAATAGACAAAATCTTCTATAACAACAGTGTAATATGTACAGTAGAATCTACTGTAGTGTCATTCCCGTTATGTGACAATAGTCTAGTCAGAAGGAAGGTGGCCATGCAAAGGTCCTAATTGACCTAGAACATAAGGAAAGTGACCCAGAATGGGCAGCTCACATTAAGTTGTGATAGCAACAAGATATTGACGAAACACGCGCTTTCTTTGACTTTCAGTGACGAGGAAATCATGAATTGTATAAATCGATAAATTGGTAGATTTTGACAACTTTTTTACTTCAAAAATCTTTCGAATGAGGTCGGGTTATAGGTTCATGTATCAACTTAGTTATTAAAGAAGGTATTCTGTAAGTTATCAAAAAACGGCTAAGTTTATTTTAGGTAACTTTTCTGTAGCAACCATTATTATACTTATTGTCACCTTGACGTAACCGGTATAGTTTCAAAAGCTCTGGTTTCCTAGAGAGTGGTAACCGCCACATGCGGCAGTAATGTCCAAAAATTTGGAAAATCCAAAAGTGCACGACTCGTAATGCTTACTTGATCGTATAAAAAACCATAGAGTTATTATAATAGTTAGTTTTTTATTAATTATAATTAAACTGCTTTGAATAAAAGAGCCATTTTCAATGGGGTTTCTCCGATGGGTGAAACGAATCTAAAAAAAAAATTACTTAATTATTTGTTTTTTTCGCAGCTACAATTGTTTATACGTTTCACACTCGATTGACGGTATTTTTTAGAAATATTTTGATTTGTTTTCGTTCCTTTTCTGAAGTACGGAATTAATGTACATTAAATTATTTAAACAATGGTATGTAAATTAGGTAGATTCTGTGTACTAGCAGGGGTATAACAATAGAAACAGTTGCAGAAAGGAGGCAATAAAAAATCGATCATAAAGCACTCTCTAATGCTTCGCATTATGAGTCGTGCAATACAGAGCGTTTTTTGACACCTGAATGTCATAATATTTACTGTTGAAAATGACAGATTTTCATGACCTCCGTTATAAATAAGAAAAAAATGCTTTTCTAGGAAACTGTAGCTTTAGGATATACCTACAAAATGTAATACGCGACCAAAATGTATTTTAGATTTGGTCTTATAGTAAAAGTCGTTTATTTTTATGAGCACGCACGAAGACATATTAAGCTATACATTTCCAATATAAACAGACTACTTAATGTACGAAAGCCTATACAATGCGAGGTCAGATAAAACTGGAAATGTATAGCTTGATTTATGTCGTCGTGTGTACCTACTGCAAAGTAGGTACACATTAAAGTTTTTGTGTACCTCGCTTATCCTTACAACCTGAATAACCGTTAAATGAGAAAGAACCTATTTTATATTTATAAAGTTGTTACCAAAAAGCCTGTAAAAAAGTGAACAGCTGTACATCAATTTCATTCATAGCTCCAACATCGCCAACGTTGGTCCAAATATTCAAACGGAGACTAATATTTATATCTCAACCGTGAGTCACAAATTAGCTTCACGTCGACTTGACAGATGTAATCGCGGAGTTTACGTGACAAAAGCCCCTCAGCAGGCATTATTGAGGGCTGTTTACACGCGTTTAGCTGTAATAGAGGCATTAGTCATGAAGGTGACATCTCTTAAAGGATTCTGGATTTTAAATTACGGCATGAGTTTGATAAGAATTGGGTGTATTTTTGTGGTGAGAGAGAACGGAGCAGTAATTGCGTAACACACTGGTAGTCCCAATGCCATTCAACAATATTCATTGCGCTATTTACATTGTCAAGCAGACGATCTTTTGAAACATATGAAGCAATAGATTAGGAATTACGTAAAAAACCTTCGGATTGTGATAGATAAAGAAGGCATAATTTTAAATGGACAAAGGTGTCTGAGGTAGGTATTGCATTCCACCGTGTAAGCTTAAGGGTCGACGGCGCGTTGTGTTCCACGCGCGCCTCAACGAGATGTCAGCACTAACTGACGGGGTCGGGTTGTTCGAAGGAGATACCGTGGCCCCTGGTAAAGGCAACTGAAGGAACACGGGTGGGTTTTAGTCAGTAAAAGTCTGACACGCCCTCCCGCTCCGCTCAGAGTGGGAGAAGTTATTTGATAATTTCCCACCCAAAAAAATAAAAAAAAGGTAGGTATTGCATTCCAGCGTATAAGCTAAGGCTGCTGGCAACAGCAATGTTAGAGTTTATTTAGTTAACCGGTCAAGCTCCGCGCGTAACCTATGTGTTACGATACAGTAGAAAATCAATTGTGTCTCATTAGGGGAGCATAATGAGTTAATTAACCTAACTAAAATTCGTTAGAGCAGTGGTGGCCCAGTGGCACCAGCCTTGAAAAACTTACGAGTTATAGGTCGTGAGTTCGATCCAGCCAGGCGCTTTACTTTGTGTTATTAATTTCATCACCACTGCTTTCAAAACGGTGAAGGAAAACATCGTGAGGAAACCAAAAACATTTAAGACATGTGACATCCATTATCCATCACATCAACTCGCACTGGGATTCGTGGTGGATTACGCGCATTTAATCTCACATAGAGAACGCCTGTGTCCCAGCAGTGGGAAACTGGGAACACTATAGGCCTGATTATTAGGGTTCCGGTACTCAAAGGGTAAAAATGGGACCCTACTATTACTAAGATTCCACTGTCCGTCTGTCACTAGGCTGTATCTCATGAACCGTGATAGCTAGACCGTTGAAATTTTAACAGAATGTGTATTTCTGTTGCCGCTTTATAGCAACAAATACTAAAAACAGAATAAAATAAATATTTAAGGGGGCTCCCATACAAAAACCTGATTTTTTGCCGTTATTTTATATGTAGTGTTAAATATTGTATGGTGGTACGGAACCCTTCGTGTGCGAGTTCAACTCGCACTTCGCCAGTTTTGTATGTATGTTATTTTTAGCCTACACATAGGTAGACATTGGCTTTCTATTAACAGATAAGTTTATTTTACTTGTAGCATAACTCAATAACCGAGAAAATTCGTTTCAAAATCGGTTGCAGACATACTTCAAAATGTATCTGCATGTTTTCACCAGTGCTCTAGCTATGCCATTCTTACAGCAAAGCGAGCTGCTTCCATACACGCAGGAGATGAAAAATTTTAAGTTCTTTGTGCACACAAGTTTTCACAACAATATCTTCCTCGGTCCCAATATGAAAGCTCCTCAATAGAATCTACATAATGAAGTGGCTTTTTCCTTCAAATGTCAAAACCACTCGTGACGTCAATTCTTTTATAAGATTTTCCTTTATTTCCTTTTTTATATATTTTTATGCAGAGCATCGACAATTCGAGATTCGGTCCCGATGAATAATTGCTCATTATTTTGGCTTTTTTTTTCTTTCAAGGTTAGTGTGTTGAGGTTTTAATATTGATTTTCATTCAGGTTTTGTCAGAGATTTGGTAAAGGTGGGGTTTTTGAGATCTCGGAATAAAGAAAAGAAGAAAAAAAAAAACAAGTCTCATTTTAAATTTCTTGCGACATACTTTGATACTTTTTCAGTAGATTAAATTTTAAAGTCAATCGTTTTGACTATCGTTTTTATTATCATTAGATCAGGATAAATGACGTCATTGTATGGTATTGCCAAGACTATAGGGTTTGGAAAATTATTGCTCCATAGGACTAGCTACAAAAAGTTGGCGAAAAATCGAACACAAAATCCTATAAGCAGATGCACGGAGTAAAATGGCAAGATGGGTGTCGAAAAATTATTAAAACATGAACAAAAGTCCAGCGGGGTAATTTTAACAATAGCAATGACTTCCATTTTGAGCAGCATTTTGTTGCGTTATTTACGTTGCTGAGCAGACAATTTTTTTAAACAAATGAAGCAATGGATTATCATTTTCTATCAAAATTATTCAGATTATGATTGAAAGTGAGTTACGCAAATAAGATGGGGTAAGCGTGTGTTTATACATAGGTATATCCATAGCGATCGCAGCAGGCTATGGCCGATCATGTCCAATTACTGCCCGATAATTACGATGGGAGCCGTATGAGGCGATACTCGTACTGGCTGATAAAACGGGCTCAACCCGAACTGTTTCATTAATTAATCGATTGATTCGTTAAACGGTTACAATAATGTGTGGTTTAGTGGTTTAATGGGTTTTCATATTGGTTTCTCCGGTGAGCGAAACGACGGTGAAATGCAAGAACAATTTAAGAGCGGGAAATTAACAAAATAGCCTATCCAATTTGATTGTTCATGAAATTAATAAGACAGGTATAAAATTATTATTTTAATTTTATACCTGTCTTATTAATTTCATTATAACTACATGATATTTTCACAGTTTTTGTGGAACAGAAATACAAAATATAAAAAAAAAAACTATAATAAATACCTTAAATTTCCATGTATTTTCAAGTTCTTCTAACTGAACATACAGTTGTGCTGCTGGGGAGTTTCTTGCGCCACTTATTCTTCCTAGCTAAAGCACTATTAAGTGGTGAAAGGGGACTGTCTTAATATGTAATGTTGACTTTCAAAAAGTGCTGATTCTCAGCCTAGTTTCAATAAATGACTTTTGATTGATTGATTGATTGACTTACGTCGTGCAACTAAAGTAACTTGCTGGCCTTTAGATTTTTGGACTTGCTTCTTGAGTCTAATGAGGTTGCGGGTTGGAAACCTAGCATATAGATAGCATACTTTTAATGTCATAATCAGTCTTCCTTGATTGTTATATCCATATTCTCGGTATTAGAAGTAGCCTTTATTGTCATTACAACCAGAATCGTGTTGTAGGTTTGTTTAGCCACTTCTTCGCTACATCATGAATACTAGGAGGAAAGATTTCCTTTGAATTTGCTTTGAGAAAATTACAAACTACTAGAAGACCTGACAGAAGTTGTCCTGCCCGAACAGCGCCCCCACCGGGTCCAATTGTGATCTAAACCATCCAGGGACACACTCAAATATACATAAAATAATTCATCGAAATCGGTCCAACCGTTTAGGAGGAGTTTAGTGACATACAGACGTCATCATCATCTACAGCTCGACTTCACTGACTGCTGAGCATAAGCTTTCTTTTCTTGTTCCAATCCCCCCCGCTCCTGTGCCAGCCTCATCCAGGTACTACCCGCGATGGTAACAATGTCACCCGCCCATCTCGCGGGACGGCCGACATTTCGTTTTCCAGTCCTCAGATGTCACCCGGTCACTGTTTTACTCCACCTGTTATCACTGGCGCCTTGCCCGGTGACCCACCCAGCTCCATTTGAGTATCATAAGCCGTTTTCCGATATCGAAAGCCTTCGTACGTCTGCGGATCTCGAAGATTTTGACTCGGTCTATAAGCCTTATGCCAAGCTACAGAAGAATTATGATAAGAATTATGATACAGAAGAATTAAGATAAATAAGAAAATGAAAACGCCGACATGGCTTGCCAGTCAGCATTGCAGCTCGGTAGAAGCTGTTCAAACAGAAACTACAAACAGTGGACCAATGAGTTGCCGCGTGCCTCAGCACTCCTTGTTTATACGATACCTCGCTGAAATCAGATAGCCTATAAAGGATAGGTAGGGAACTGAATGGGCAATAAAATTTTAGTGGATTTTGTGAAGTTTGTCTTTAAGAGTCATTTTGTATTATAAATGCCAAAATTCGGTTAATTCTTGATCAACTTTTAAGTTAGTTTAGTGCAGTGTGAGCTTAAACTGCAGTGCAAGTGCTGACTATTATAAAAAACACAAACATAAAGTTAGCAAATCTTTGTGTTAAGGGTAACACTTGATTTGCGTAAGACGACTCTCTCTCTCTCTCTTTGACGATTTCTGAGTTACTTAACAGTTCAAGATGTATTTAAATTATTTAGTAGCTAATAGGCTAGATTGTAATTTAAATAAACAATTTGATCAGTTCAAAAAAAAAAAACCTGTAGAAAAGACTTTTCCGATTTAAACCACTTCAGTAGTGTAAGTTAATAGGCTAGATTGTAATGTGAATAAACAATTTGTTCAGTTGTAAAAAAAAATATTGCCTGAATAAAAATACTTTTCCGTTTTAAACCATTTCAGTCATAGTTTGGTTGCTTTGATCATCCATGTCACTACTGTTTTTGTAAAAATCTAAACAAATTTCAATTCACACCTCACGAATCAAAAATCGTCATCGAAAACGCCATACAAAGCTGTACCATGGGCAGGTATGACATTGTCCAGTCAGCGAAGGCAATTTTGTGGCGCGCAAATATTAACATGTGTGACGTCAGTGACAACGACACGGTGGCGCCCAATAACGATATTTTGATTGAAAACAGATTACACCGCAGTGTGTGGCAGTGTGCAGTGAAGTGTTTTGTTATTTTTTTTACTGATGTCTCAGGAAGGTATGTTTTTTATTAGTACAGTGCTTTTTTTTTTTTTTTTAGGATGGGAAATCATCCAATGACTCCTCCCGCTCTGGGTGGAGCGGAAGGGAGTGTCAGACTCTTACTGACTAAAACCCATCCGTGTTCCTTCCTTAGCCCTTTATGTTCCGGGGTAGCGGTAACCCTTTCGGACAATCCCGCTGCCCCCGCAGGCTTCGGCCCTTTGATGCTGACATTTCTTTGAGGCGCGCGTGGAACACATACGCGCCGTCCGGCACGGGCCTGGTCCTGATCGGACGGCGAGCTACCCATTACTCGCCGTCCGCAGGCCCGCGCCTACGGTGGCCGGGAGTCGTCACGCGGCTATTAGTACAGTGCTCATGTGACGAATTTCATGTTTAATGATATGCCGCCGTCTAAGTTATGTAACAAGAACATCGAAATGATTAGTGTGGTCTTCTGGAGTTTTGGTATTTATCAGTATTTCAGTTTAAGGCTATTTAAAACTGATTCTTTTCTTTTCACTAGCCATGGATCATCCATTGTGGATGTATGAGCTGTTTAGATCCACAATGGATGATCCATTGCTAATGAAAAAAAATCAGTTTGTCGCATATGTTGGCTGGCCAACAGGTCATTAAAACAAAGAACAAGATCTCTGCACAGAAAAACATACGTTCGTCGATTGTTTTTAGGGTTCCGTACCCAAAGGGTAAAAACGGGACCCTATTACTATGACTCCACTGTCCGTCTGTCTGTCTGTCTCATGAACCGTGATAGCCAGACAGTTGAAATTTTCACAGATGATGTATTTCTGTTGCCGCTATAACAACAAATATAATAATAAAAAAAGTAAAAATTTAAAGGGGTATAAAAGAAACGTTTATTTCAGCGTTTTATGCCTTGTGGTACGGACCCCTTCGTGTGCGAGTCCGTCTCGCACTTGGCTGGTTTTTATTTAAACCACATTGTCAGCATACAAAGAAATAGTTTCCAAAAGATTCGAAGGACATTCTTTAGTATATCTTCTGCACTTCTTATCCAAACCATTGTACTCTGCTTCATAAAAACTGTCAGCTATGTCATCTTCTGACATTGAAGCTGAGGGTCTGCAAAGAAACAATTAACTTGATATTATAGGTTTACCAACAAAAATAATTTTCCCAAATGTTAATAGACTAATCAAGGTCTGCAAAGCATAAAGTATAAAGTAGTATGAAATGCATGGCGTGGCAAGCAAGTCCCAATAATCACACATAATCGTGTTTTACGGCCAAACTATCACGACTAACAGCATGGCTTTCATACAGATTTACTGAAGCTGCCTGGATCAGGCTTTTAAAAGTCGTGAAATAATTAAGAGGAAATGGTGGTCTATTATAATTCTCCATAGAAACTCTCTCACCTGTTTTCTTTCTGATTAATGACCATAAAGCAATGATTTTTTACAGAATAATAAATATTAACTACTTTTATGTCCCCGTGTTTTCCTTTTTGCTACGAGTAATATGTTATTTTTATAAGCACCAGAACCCAAAAAAAATGCCGATTTAAACCACTGTCAACAGAGGCCTAGTGTACAAATTTGACAATTATAAATGAAAAAAGAAAAATTAGGGACACAGTATATTATACTTCTTATAATTATTCATTTTATGAAATATCTATTAAATTGGTCCAATATTGGAGGAGGAAATAGGCGAGAGCCAAACCTCGAATTATGACTTTTTACTTAGATTTTTTCAAAAGTCTCTCCGACCGTATTTTATCTTAAGTAGTAATAAGCTACTTACGTAAGAACTAAGTATATCAGGTCTCCCATAAGTCCATTGTACAAGAAATGAGCGTGTGCATTCTCACAGATGATTCTTAGCAAGCATGGCTTCCCTGGGTACCCGTGTCTGAAAAAGAAAACATTATTTTGAAATCAGTGTTTGCTGAAGAAATTCTTTGGAGGAATTAGAGGATGAAAAAAAAAAACAAAATGGCAGGGACACCCACGCGCAAACTGTAACCATAAGTTTTTTTTAATAACAATGTTTCGTCGGTTATTAAAAATCAAAATTAGATGTTCCGTACATTTTAACCGAGAAGGTGTTGCACTAATGTATGTAACAGCTGTTTTTTTATGATAATTACCGACAGAAATGACATACGCTATCTGTGCTATAATTGAGTGGGGTAATTGCGTAACACACTAACAGTAGCAATGGCTTTAATTTTGACAGTTCAACAATGTTCATTGTGTCATTAACGTTGTTGAACGGACAAATTTTTCGAACATATGAAGCAGTGGATTGGCAATATCCTTCAAAATCATTCGGATTGATGGAAAGTGTGTTACGCAGTTCGGTGGCCTTACCACCCTGTAAAGATATTTTAAACACAACAGTTTCATCTTTAAAAGCGTTTACGACGTACGCCATTTCATACAAACTTTCAATCCTTGTTTTTTCGAAATGAATGAACCGATTTTAATGAAACTTCATACGCATAAGCAGGATACAGGTCTAAACAGTCAGTTAAGAACATTTACGAAAAAAAGTGTTACAGCCAAATTAGACCGATTCTAAATTGTCCATAGAAGCAGAGATTTCCAGTTATTTTCTAAAATAAAAAAAAAAAAATTCAATACAATTAAAAACAATTAAGTCAAAATGCAAGTAATAAATATATAATAGTGAAAATGTAGCCTATGTCCAGCAGTGGACGTTTTTCGGCTGAAATTATGATGATGAATAGTTAAAAACTTATTGCAATGAAAGAAGCAAGTCCTTGTTTTTGCCATGTTGGAAGATAGATTAGTTAAGCTTAAATAGCATTGAGGGATGACTTTTAGTTTGAACTCCAAAACAATGTAAGCTCTACTAATACTTCAAAAACTTGCAGAATGTATTCGAGACTAGGTTGGCAACAGAATTAGTAGGTGTACCGCTGTTCAGTGGTTAGTAACTACGGCCGTTCGACGGAACAAAGTCGCGCAACAGCAGCATTTAGTTCTCTTGTGTTTTATGGGCTCCTGGTACTTCAGAATTTATTTGGTGTTGGTTACATGGAATTTTAGGAGCTATTTTGACGGAAAGGGCTTTCCGTCAGTGCAGTGCTATGAAAAACGCTGAGAACGGTACAGTGAAGCATGCCAAAACTACACCTCCGCTCTGTGCATACATCACACGCACACATTTACAATCAAACTACACCTCACTAAGTGGACACATGTTTACGAAACCGGCTTTACTTTACTGTTGACAGCCCTCTGTCTTTTTTATTTGGTTTAAGGCGGATGTTTCGATTGGCCGTCCATACATTTTTCTTCCGGATTATACGCTAAACATAGACGCTCTTTGTTGAAAACGTATCATTTTATCACTTTTCTATAATGAAATGTCACCGCGATCGACCTTTTTAGGAAATATCTTACATTATTTACTAAGGAAAACGATCGTGAAATCCAGACCAAATTTGACATTTGCGTACTAGTGTGCGTGAGTTTTGACAGGCAAACTAACGCGCCATGATTGCGATAGCTTAGAAATAAGAACGCTAGATGGCGTGCATGCGTTATTATAATTCTGTTAAATCAATATAATACGTAAAATAATTGATTTATTTCCTTTCCTACCTTTCATGAATAGGTTCACCAAAAAAAACTTTCTAATTAATAATATAACTGACGACCTTACCAACGTAAATAACTTACATACATAATATTGTTTTGTGGCAACATAAATATCATTATTCGTAGATAGGATTTATGCGACGTTGCCGTACTTCTGTGCTGTGTTCGCAACCTTGCTTGACCTACCGTCATTGAAAGAATTACGAAGAAAACGTTGCCAATCTTCTTTCGCTTGATCGACATTTGATAAAATACAATTTTGAAGCTCGCTTGTATGCAATAGTATTGGCACGCGGAATTTCTCGCGTGTTATTTTTATTTTGTATGCGTTGTATTCTCATTGATTCAAATTGCAATATTTCTAGTATGTTATTGCAATTTATTGTAGGTACCTATAGTAATAATGATTCAAGATTCGCAATTTTATTTTAAAAGTAGGTAAGTAGGTAGGTACCTCTCTTTCGGCGGTTTTAGAAACAGCAAGTTGGCCCGTGAGTTAGGTTTTAGACGCTGAAATCCCGTCACAATACTAATTACTTACCTATGTCTCAATTATATAAGTACAAAGTCAGTGGTTATTAAAACTTAATTGTGTTTGTACCTGTATTTTTTGGTCAACAATAAATTAATTAAGTAAGTACATATTATAATTCGGTAACCTAAAGAGTTTGCAAACATTTGCAAAATCGAAGTAGGTACCTACAAAATAGAATACCTTTTACGCATTATTGTAAACAGTTTCAGACAAACAAACATTATTTTAGTTTGATAGATAAGTCGCATCGGCGCGGCGCAAGGTCCCGCACAGTGGACTGAAAAACAAGCTTCCCTATTATAGGATTTATGAAAAATAAAATGTTTTCAAGTATAAAGTTTTGTCGAGTAGGTACATTAACACGTTGGCTGCCAGGCAACAGACACAATAGAAAATCTATTGTTCGCGGTCACCGGTGACCACGTTGGCAGTCAATGCCTTAAACATTGAATAACATAGTAGTTACGGTTTTTTTAGAATCTACACCTACCCTAACCAATGATTGTCAATGACCCTAACAAAATTACTTCATATATTTGTTGTTATTTTGTTGGGCTGTGGGTGAGGCATACTAAGAGAGCGCTAGACGCCCTGCGTATTCAGTATAATAACTGCTTCAGGGTGCTGCTGGGACTGCCGCGCTTTTGTAGTGCGTCCGGTATGTTCGCATTTGCGCATACCGATGATTTTTTATGCCATAATGCGCAATAAAACAAATTCCATCTTGTCAAGAGCGCGGTCTAGTTCTAACGGCATCCTAAGTATGTTCATGCTGAAGTACGACGCACCCTGGTTGTCGCATGCTGTGGAGGTGCTGGTCAGAAGACCCCTCAGCTAGCCTTAAAATTTTATTTATTTTCTTGTTTTTGTTTTTTGTGGCCGTGTTTTGTTTACTAACAATAGTTTTAAGAACAATGTTACTAACAATTGGGCCTAGTTGCCATTAATAAACAAATATTTAATTAATTTCATTTGAAATGTATGAAAAATGGAATTTGTTTTCCTCATAACTTTTTTTGTCTTGGATTCTAAAGCTGAAACTTAGGTATTGTTGCCGAGCCCTATACCAACGCCACCTGACATTTGACCTTGACCCCCAACTTCCCCGTTCAAAAGATATGAATGAATTAAAAATGCTTATTTGGACGATGTTGTAATAGGCGATAGGCGGTAATGTACCTCAAATAATCAATTTGTTATTATTATTTTACCCAGTATGATAGGTACCTGAAAGACAACAAACCTATATGACGATCTTGACGAAAAGCGTACTTATTTATAACGTACCTATGAATAAATTAATAATTGGTATAAATTAAAAAAAAAATGTAAATCCTATTGGGCAGCTTGTTTTTCCGTCCACTGTGCGGCGTAGGTACATCCCAGTGCCTAGCTAGCTAGCTAGACCTCCCTCAGCGGCAGCGATGCATGGACCTACCTTGTGGGTGCGTTCAGAACCTTGACTTTTGTTTTGAAATCATTGATTCAGAAACAAACAAATGATTGAGTTACTTACATCAAATTAATAAACGTGATTTATTGTTTGTAAGTAAAAGTTTATCTAATCTGTTTTTTTTTCTTATTCGTCGAGCAAAATTCTAACAGGAATGTAAAGATAAGTAAAATTTTACATTTATTTTTATTGTTCTAATTTCTGTAAAGAGTTCAGAACGTAACACTTTCATAGATCTGTAATAATAATCTCATTACATACGGTTGTGAAATTCGATACTATTCAATTTTATCCAAATACTGTGTGTATAAAAGTAACATTCATTTGTTTTTCTATATTTTTTAGGATTTCATAAAATACGTTGTGTGTTGACAAAAGTTTAGGTACATTCGTAAATCGTATTACACTTACAGGCTTACAGCCGTTTGAAAGTTTGGCGTTCTGAAGAAACCACGATGTCAGTGAATGAAGAAATCCTCATAATTGGTTACATGCTCTGTGATTTAGTGTATGTATCAAATAAGCATGATTGTACTTGCTGAATACTGCGCGTAAAAGTGACACTACATGTGCTCGTAAGTATGGTCATTACATTTTGATTTGTTTCTTTCAGTACACAGAGTACCTACACAGCCAAAAACATCTCGTGTAAAACCAAAATACAGAACGCCACCTGCTACGATACCTTACATACTCCGTTACTAAACACATTTGGTTCTGTATGAACTTTTATTATGTGCAATATTTACAAGTGTTGCTTTTCACTTCCAGGCCTGCATTATTGGTAATGAAACTAAGAAATTTCTATTTCTTGGTGTTCGAAACAAATATTGTTTTACATGTCAATATTATGAAAAAAGAAACATGGACATGAAAGCACATAATTGCTGCAAAAAATTTACTGGACCGTCTATAGCAATGGAATCACACATTATTATGGAAAGGCTTTCAAAAGAGTGAAGAAATGCATCAACTTCACTATTTTAGTTTTATTGGAGACGGAGAATCCCCTGTGTTTGTAAACTTGAAAGAGAAAGTGTCATAATATGGGAACATAATAAAAAATATAGAATGCAAGAATCATGTAATCAAAAACTATAGCAGTGCATTATACAAGGTAAATACATAAATCAAATTTGTTTAGACATCTCAAGATCAGTGAAGCATATTCTGTATTCATATTTGTACTTGGTTTAGATCTTGGACAACACTAAGCTCCCACTTTATGGATGAAATATTTTGAAGCCAAAGGTGATGAAGCTTACACTAGTGGCACGGAGAATTATAATGTGTAGCAGTGAGAGTGCTGCTATGGCAGCAGATTTGAGAAATGGCCCGCTTCATGTATTTGGAGTACATGAAACTGCAAGGATTATTACTGCAATGTCAATAAAACAGCTGCAAATGGAAGTAAAAACAAGGAAGAAAATCTCGTAGAAAGTCTGAAAAATACTGCTCCAGAGGTGTGGGCTCTAATTTATGCAGCCAATTGAAAAAATTGCTTTTCAAATTGTTGTTTGTCAAATGAGACAACAAATGCGGCAGAAAACTATGAGCATAATAAATAAATTCAACTGTGGAAAACGAATTAGTTTAGGAAGAGGGGGTTTATACAAGAGTTGTGTTTGTACCAGTAAAAAATGCTTTGATTATCATGGTACAGTATTGTTTCTTTGTATGTTACATAATCATCTGTTTATATTTTATTGATATTTTCTAGTAAAAATTATTTTATTTTCAGGATTATCGCTTTCTACTGGACACAAATGGCATGAAGTTGCATGGAGAAAGCAGACCACACAGAGCCCAGGGACACATTTTAAACATTACATACTTCGAAAGGAACAAAGCAGAATACAACAGAAGTTGTCGACACGCAAACGATTGTTTGCTCCAAGAGAGAAAACCCAGCTGGACAAGCACTATGGAAATGAAGCTTGTGACCCAATTGATATACAGTGTGAAGAACGGTTAGCAGAATTCCAAAAGTCACCAGAAAACATAGCTTTGATTGAAATGTCTACTGAAGGACAGCATGAAAATGGTTTATATATTACTCATAGGAGTGACCGTTTGACTGCTAGTCAAATTGAAATGGTTAGTTGTGTGGTATAATTTTGTTAGCAGAAATGTACTTATACACATATATACATTTGCTGGTAACATTGCGGTATTTTATTGAATACCTACATAGACAATGCTGTATTTAAAAATTACCCATAATTTATTTTTATTTTATCTGCACTTTTATGTTTACAGATTTGCAAACGCCGTATTACCACTCCATGTCACAATCATGTAATGGATATTCTTTAGAAAAATAATATTTGTACAAAAAACATGTTATATGGGCAACAAAATGAGAATGTGGCAAAAAGTATGTTCATGCAACGATATAATAAAATTGTGAGGCCTTCCGGTCTTTTTATTGATGAAGAATTTGGATGTTTAGCTGGTAGTCCAGATGGTAAGTTTTTCTTTATCAACATTTAATTTTATCTATTTATTTAGCAATTGTGTAAAATTATAATGCTAGCTATAATCGCAAGAGACCAAGAATTACGAGCACGATAGGCGATTGAATTTCTTGTATCAAATCATAAAAAGAGCTCCATTGTTTTATATTTTCTTTCAATTTGTTACAGGTATAATTGAAAATGTGAAAGCTGTTATTGAGATCAAGTGCTTTCCATCATTGGCGAGGGAAAATCAAAGCCTAGAGGCAGCTGCACTAGAAAAGAAAAACTTTGCTCTAAAATTACAAAATAATGTTTTAGTTATGAATAAAGTATGATTATTACTATCAAGTAAATTGATAATTTCTATTGCATGTCCACTTTATAATTTATTTCAGTATCTTGTTTTCTCTTTATATTTCTTTTTATTTGTATTTACTATAAAATCAAAAGGCGTATTTTTGCAGTAGTTTGTTTAGAATCAACATTATCATTGTACATTATTACTTTTATTTGTAAGTATTTACTATAAAATGAAAAGCTGAAATAATACTTAATTATGTAAGTATAACCACCTGGTGAAGTCAATAAGCTGGTCTTTAGATTTTTATTTTTCTAAAAACCTTGGTTGATTACTTTGACATTATAAAATATTTTTTCCTGGTTATGATCGCATACTAAATTGTATTTTCTTTATTTGTTGTTATCTTTTGTTTTTTTCTTGTATGTTATGTGTAATGTCTGTAATTATTGTAATAATTGGGCTATAAATTTAATCATTTATCAAGCATCATTTGTGTCACTTCAAATACTTTCATTTGATAATTAATTAGTGTAAGGTAATAAAATAAAACTATCTTTATAAACTGTATGCTCAAGTTTCTGTAACTGAACAGACAGCTGTGCTGCTGGGGAGTTTGTTGCGCCACTTCTTTTCTCCAGCTAGAGCCAGGAAGTGGTGAAGGGCGGGCGTTTTGGGGGGACTGCCTTATTGTAATTTGACTGTCTTATTGTAATTTGACAGTCGAAAAGTGCTGATTCTCAGCCTAGTTTGAATAAATTACATGATTTTATATAAATATATCTTTTATTACCCTATCATCATACTCACGCCTTCTTCCCATGGGGGTAGGCAGAAACTATAGAACGTCACCTGCTACGATCCTTACATACTCCTATTGTCTCGTTTACGTTCATAAATCTGGTCATACACGCACGCCGGTTGCGAGTACTACGCACGCAGAGTATTCACACCACACACGCTTGAAAGGAACGCATTTCATTTTTAATTTTTTTCCTATTATAATCATAAACCGTAGCAGGTGGCGCATTTTTTTAAATTCACGCCACCTAGTGGTCAATTATTGTAACGTACTAGCTTACGTCTGTGTGTGTAAACGACCTGTATTCAATGGCAGATTTTATTTTCGGATTATGTGTCGAATTGGGTGGGTTTTGAGGCAATGTTATGACCAAATTCAATAAAGTGTAATGTCCGATAACCGCGTCTACTACTTCTACGACTTATTAATGTGGCAATTACACATAAAATCAAATAAACTAAAAATATGGACTTCAGCGCCATCTAGCGGGAAAATGGCCAAGAGCAGATCGCATGATCCGCCTTAAGCGTTTTGTTTGGACATTCATAGACTAGGCTCATCCAGGTTCAATGACTTTTGTAGCCCGACTCAAAACTATAAATCATAATTTTGCATTGATTTGACATCATTATCCACGGAGGGGGCTTCAAAAGTGACTCTGGTAACGACGAAAACTATGGACCAGATTTCCTTGTACTTGTAACATTTAACTACAGATTAGAAGCACTCGGTATCTTGTGCTTAGACACTGAAGAAGTTCCTGGAAACGCTGGATTAAAAGACCAAGTTGCTGCTTTGGCGGAGATCCGAACAATGTCACAGTTTTTGGTGAGAGCGCTGGCGGTGCATCGACTTGACTTGTGATATTATCTCACCTATGTCTAAGGATATTTTCAAGAAAGATGCTCCAATAAGCGGTGTTCCTTTTTGCGATTGGTCTTTGTCATTTGTATCTCAAAAGCCAGCTTTCTTACTTGGCAAAGATATAGGCTTTGAGACTAATGACCCAAATGAGCTACTGGAATTCATACAAAGCGTTCCAGTGGAAACACTCATCCTTACTAATATTATAAATTCGAAAGTAACTCTGTCTGTCTGTATGTTACCTTTTCACGCCTAAACCACTGAACGGATTTCGATAAAATTTGGAAGTATATATGTCGCAGGGATATGATGAAAACAGGGATTTGGCCACATCCCTAAGTGATTTGATCAAATCACGGAGGATGATAAAATAACAATACGATTTTTTCACTTCCCTAAGCAAATCTAGTGATTTGAACAAATCTCAAAATCGGTTCAGTGAAATGACAAAAATAACTTTTCTGTGGTATTTTAAAGGTTTATTTTGTAAGATTACCAACATAATTATAATAATCAGGTGTAGTACAATGCAATATTGAGCTCAATAATAATAAAATAAACCAAATATTTCATTTTTATTTGGGTCTTGCATCCAATGTCGACGGAGCCCCGCTTCGCGGGGTCCTATTTCTGTGTAAAGGGTTTAAAGTAACCTAACCAAACCGAACCTCGGGGTGCCCTTCGCTCGCTCTTGCATCCTACGTCGCCTATCAACCGACCGCAACCATGCAACCGATGTTACCCGAAGTACGCACATGTTTTATTATCATTTCACTGAATCAATTTAGGGATTTGTTCAAATCACTAGATTTCTTTAATGGGATTTGTCAAATCACCTAAATTGCAAATGATGATGGATTGTTTTATTTGTTTCATTTAAATTGATTTGTTTGTCATAAAATAAAGCAAACCCGTGATCTTGACAAGAACTGTATCATAAACCCAAACTAGTTTAGGTTTTTGATAAAAAATCTGGATTTTTACAGGTTTATGATGAAATTGAGTTTAAAATGTGTCATCCTCCGGTTTTTCTTCAAAAACCTACGTTTTTGATCAAAAACCAAATTTTATGAAAAACCTGCGACATATATATATAAATAGGCACAAATCTAATAGTCTTCTCTTTTGAAGAGTTCAACAATAATATACTTAAGCTGTACCACTTCACTCCAGTTGTAGAAAAAGATTTTGCCAAGCAGCATTTTTGACAGAAGATCCTTTGGAGGCTTTGAAAAATAAAAGAATAAACGATGTAGATATCCATATTGGATACACAACCATAGAAGCTACAGCTGATATACCTAAATTGGAACAATCAATCTTGCAACAGTCCAACGGATATCCAGAACTGCTGGTGCCAGGAAAGATCCTAATGAAATGCACTCGGTCTTGCATTCGCACTTGGTCCCATTCACACTTGCTCCCATTCGCACTTGGTCCCATTCGCATTTAGTCCCATGCAAGTAGTTTGTAAGGGAAGAGGTAGGTTTGTGGACCAAAGTGTTATATAACATCATGGTACGACCAATAGGAGCGGAGCATCAATGAAAATGTTGCAAAAACTTGAAAAAATATTTATTTTGAGAGCTTCCATTGCGTAGGCTGCGTTAACGGTTAAAGTTACGCAAAAACCATGTATCACGCAATTGTTCCCCTTTAAAAGTTAAAAAAAAAGTCCCCGACAGCATACGTCTATATTTTAAGGTTGACTCACTGTAACCTTTATTTAGTGTGTGCAATGTTTACCAACTTCGCAAAATGTGGATGAGTGATACGATATTATTTGTGTTTAGTCATCGGCATTACTTGTTTTTTACCGCACGCAAAATACGCACATTGACGTGGAGTTGCGGACAACAGCCAGTATTACCTATTACCTACTTGTTCTTTTTTTTATCATCGGATAATTATTATACTACTCAAATTATCAGCTGGTATAATGTGGAATATGCACGTGACTACAAAATGGGCAAAAATTTTTTTTTATGTAATCTTTATTACATAAACAATTATTTTTAAAATTTATAATAATCTTATGGTCCATTAAAATGACAAAATAATTAAAGAAGTCAACTCTGCTAAATTACGGTGTAACTATTGACAAAAAGATAAATTGAAAAGAACACGTTGAAATTTCAGGCAAAAAAGTAGTAACTCTTCTTATGCCCTACACAAATTAGTTCCTGAGCTTTACACTGACTCATTGCTAACAGCTTACCACGGCCTAGTTTCATCGCACATAAGGTATGGTATCTTTTGGGGCAATTCGACTGACAAGGATATACTTTTCAAAGCCCAAAAACGGTGTACTAGGACGATGTTTAAATTAGATTCCACTGACAGTTGTAAACCGTATTTCATTAATTATGACATACTGACGATACCGTCTCTGTACATATTCGAAGTTGTCATGTTTGTAAAATGTAATCGGCAATTATTTCCACGCATGGCAGACAAAGTCAGTCACGTCAGACGCGATAACACTATGCTTTGCTCACACGGTTCCAAAACAGCACTAATGCGGAAAAGTGTATTTTGCATGGCGACTTTAATATTTAATAAACTTCCTAAGGAATGGAGGGAACTAAGCGCTCGCATACTAAAAAAGTGGCTAAAATTATATCTAGTTGGGAAAGCATACTACAGTTTTTAGAATTTATAAATGACAATGAAAGTGTAATATAACGAATATAACAAATATTTACTGACATTTTATAATTTTGACAATTTATAATTAGATTATAGGACAATTAAAGGATTAATTCAAATTTATAATTTATTGTTTAAATTTAATTTTAAGTTTAATAATGTTTTTAGTTGTGTTTAAATACCTTTGAATGACTTTTTTTACCTATTATTTGTATGCCACAAAGGCCGAACATGACGGATCTTTTTTGTTTATGAACAACCTGCATGCCTTGTATGTATACTCACTCGTTTCCACAAATAAATGTCCTTATCTTATCTTATCTTATCAACACACGGCCAAATAGCCAAGTCATAATAAATAATGACGACACTTAAAATACAATAGATTGTGTATTACGAGTACTATCGTGGTTGTATGAGAATGACATCGTTATTTCTATATACAGGATGACTTGTCTTGTAATTAGGTGTCTTTATAACTTTTGTTTCATGTTTTGCCACCAATTTCCAAAAATGTAGGTTTCTTTTTATTTGTGGTGGTAGGTAACCCACACAAATTCGTGTGCCAGTACTTGCTATGTGAATATTACCTAATATTACATAATCAACATAGATGGCGTGAATTAAAATATTTAATTTATTCTATTGAAGCTAACTCATAATCACAGACTTATAAAAAAAGATCTACTCCGCGCCACGCATATCGAAAGTGAAGCACCGTACCGATCTATGTGTGCCGATTTATGATTGACGATTGACGCTGTCTTGTAACGTAATGGCGGCCGGTCGGCATACTATGATGTAAATGTGAGCGTGAGGCGTGTTTGTACAAACGGTCCGGCCGGCATACTTACTGTGCTTCACTTTCAATATGAGTGGTGCGGAGTTCATCTTTTTTTATAAGTCTATGCTCGTAACGTCCTAAATCAAAGTTAATAAAATTTATATGGGGCCAACGCGCAGGTTATATTTCAATGATTATACCAGTTTTAGGGATAAGTGTGGCTTAGGTTAGAGCACTTAGATAATACCTGTGCGTATGCTGCGCACCCGCACCGCTTCAACCGGTTTAGGGAGAGGGAGGGGATTATTGTTGTTATTTTACCCCAAATAGTAAGATATTAATTCAAAAAATATTTATTTTTACCCTAATTCGGATGTTTATAACTCCGAACAGACAAACATTTCAAGAACGCTGCCATAACAAATATTGATTCAACGAAAAATACCTATCCAATACATGTCATCGCTAGTGGATGGTTGTACCAATCTGTCCAACATTCTTTAAATAATCACGTAAATCGTCCCAGTAGACTTGGATTACCTACATTAAAAAAAACTCGCCGTATGTGTACCTATAACTATAATATGATAAAGACACACCTCTCATGATTACTAGTACAGTTTTCCTCAGTAAAATGCGGATCATTGTATATTGATAGCGTGTGTCGCGTCTGATCGATAACTTAGATAACTCTGCTTTATTTAAAGACAGTAGCCGGTCTACCTCGGAACGAGTATCGCGTCTCACTCTTAATACTTGTAAACAACTATATTATAATTTCGAGTACTCAGGACACGGTAAGAATATTTCTTCAACATTGAATTGCAATAAAGTGTACAAAAAAGTGTGTGTGTTTCACATCTTGAGAGACGCTGGAATAGCTAGACCAAATGCTGCACAGCCTAAATGGAGCCTCTCGGCTGGAAGAAATAAGAGAATGCAGGAAGCATCCAATTGGCTTGGGCAGCATTTTTAAAACTCCGTCAAGTCTTCTCGTCGTCTTTCCCGCAGTGTTTGAGGGCTAAGGTCTTCAACCAGTGCGGGCTGGACACTGACGGTCGAGCTAGTCCACAAATTCAAGGTCGTTCAGCGCACTATGGAGCGAGCTATGCTCGGAGTCTCTTTGAAGGATAAAATCAGGAATGAAATTATTCGGTAAAGAACCGGAGTTACCGACATAGCTTGCAGAGTAAGCTGGCTGAAGTAGCAGTGGGCTGGCCATGTTTGTTGAAGGACCGATAGCCTGTGGAACAGACGAGTCCATGAGTGGAGATCGCGTATCGGCAAGCGTAGAGTGGGGCGCCTCCCAACTAGATAGACGGACGACCTAAAGAAGGTGACTGGGACGGACTGGATGCGGAATTCGGAGGACAGGGTGTTGTGGTACAGCATGGGAGTAGCCTATGTCCAGCAGTGGACTGCAAGAGACCGATTTGATTGATTGATTGAAAGTGTACAAATCAGTTTGTCAAAATCCCATAGACTATAGAAAAGAAACCGCCAGGGTAGCCCGCGAAATTAAAATTTTCTAACGTATCTTGATCTTGATAATATATGATTCGCTGCCGTGACAAATATTTACATAACGAATACATAATCATAAAAATCATCAATAGATAGGTACATCTCTCTAAGGTCATAATTATTATTATTGAATGACTACCTATTTCAAGAAATCATGATATTTGAGGCCTAGTCTAATTTCGCGGGCTACCTTAGCACACATCTATGGCACTGACCATCTAGCTATTTATACTTTATTACTCATTTTATTCCGTATTTACGCCGATTATTTACTATTCACGTAACATTCATAGTAACTACTATTATCCTACAATGTACAATGTACATCGTACATTACAAACAAAAAAACATCACATTAGATAAGATAAACAAGCGAGTCATGCCAATATCGATTTAACAAAAAAAAAAATATGCCAGTCAGAGTCAAATTATTAAAAAATGCCATGATACCTGGGTACTTATAGATTACTAGCTGTTGCCCGCGACTTCGTCTGCGATCCAGGATGATAAGTAGCCTATGTTCTTCTCCTGGTCATGGTCTACCCATGTGCCAAATTTCATCCAAATCCGTTTAGCCGTTTTAGCGTGAAAGCGTAACAAACAAACAAACTTACTTTCGCATTTATAATATTAGTTAGGATTATATTATACCTATTATATAATTATATATTATATTATATTATTATATATTCTTTTATATAATTACATATTATTATTATAGTAAGGATAGGACAGTTAGGATTAAAATATTGAATTGGTAGTAATCATCAAAATCTCTTCCTATCTCAATACACACATCTAACACACAAGAAACCCAAAGATTCCGTACACGCTACAGTATAGATTGTGCTCCCAAAGGAACTTTATACAAGCAAAGAGAATATTTTTTTTTATTTATGTTTTTACAGTGTTACAATGGCAGAAGTCAAAGTGCAACAAGGATGGCTGTCTGGAGAACTAGTGGAGACCGTCACAGGTGACGGCAAGTACTACAGCTTCAAAGGCATCCCCTACGCTCAACCACCATTGGGCAAACTGAGATTCAAGGTAAGCCACATGTTTTGTTTTAAAAACCAGTAGATAGGGACTCAATGAACATGAATGAACGAAATTGTTGTACACCACCATAGTTGTACAACTTTGCATTTATTAGTGCATGATTTTAGACAAAACGCAAGACTGTCCATTATAAGATCAACAGGAAGGCATTCATTATTGTCGTTAATTCTTAGGTACTTTTCCTTTGTAAAATCAAGTTGAACTATTCTCCGCATGATGATTCGAGCATTTCTTACTTTACATGCGTCATGCAAAAACTGGTCGGGACCAGTCATTTAAAGATGTTCAATCGTTATGTGGAATGGATTACGTCGTGTGACGCATAGGGCAACATTTTTATCCCTAGACTCGTGATTTACGATCGACTTGTATTAAAAATATATCATCATCATCATTTCAGCCGAAAGACGTCCACCGCTGGACATAGGCCTCCCCAAGCACTTCCAATTCGACCAGTTCTGTGACAATGACGAATGCGTCATGTTACGAGTGTAAACGCAAGAATTGCCTTCCAAGTAATGGGCATTGTTCATATTTTTTTAAATGTTTTAATTGAAAAACCATTTCGAGGAATAGCGTTACTAATCATTATGGACTAATTCATTTACGAAAAATATTAATATTTATTGATATTTTTGATAAAATACGATTGACCTTCAGTGCCCTTCAAATTACGTCACCTGCGACCGTACAGTTTAGTATCGTTACCTCAAAAATAAATTAAAAAGTAAGTGGCAAGTATTGTCTACAATCCGTCAGTGTCAAGTGTAAAATTATAATATGTCAAAAATATATTAAATTTAAACATTCCGACTTGCCTCTTATTCATCTCGTTTATAAATCTGATTACATTGTTTCAACAATCGACAATATTTAATATATCGGAAGAGCTATGGAATACAAAAAAAAAATGGAATGAAATGCTATGGAATGAAAATTTTTAATAGATTGATACTTTGACACTTTGATAGGTGTGGATGACGTTGTGTTGACAGATTGAAATTTTTTATTTCTGTACTAGTGAGGCAACAGCACTTAATCTTTAGTGCCACTGATGACGTAACCTACCTTAAAAATTTTAATTTTTTTTATATTTATAAAAAAATAAGTAATTAGCCAACCATCAAAATATTCAAATTAGTTTCTCAAAATGCTCTAAATTTTCAAAAAATAAAATAAAATCTAATGGTTAGAAATTTTGGACAATCCCCATTTGAAATTTGTTAAATGAAAGCCAATTCAGTTACATTTTTGATATGAACCAATAATATGATGAGTCGATGAAAGAAATGGAACGAAGTAAACAACATCTAATATTTGTTCATTTACTTTTTCTGGCTGAGAAGTTGTTGACATTGAGAATACACTAAGCGTCAAGGTAAACATTGCTTAGTGGTTAAGATTATGCAATAATATTTATACCGGGATTTCAAATCTTTTTATAGGCATTAAATACTTATTATTTTTCCAGGCACCCCAAACAGCTCTTCCATGGGAAGGAATAAGGAAAGCTACAGAACACGGACCTAAATGCCCTCAGAAGTTTTTACCCACAGACGCTATTACACCAGGAAACGAAGATTGCTTGTATCTAAATGTGTACAGCCCAGACATTAGGCCCGCCTCTCCATTGCCAGTTATGGTGTTCATCCACGGAGGGGGTTATAAAGTCGGTTCTGGTAACGACGAAAGCTATGGACCAGATTTCCTTGTCAGCCACGGCGTAGTACTTGTAACATTTAACTACAGATTAGAAGCACTCGGTTTCTTGTGCTTAGATACTGAAGAAGTTCCTGGAAACGCTGGATTAAAAGATCAAGTTGCTGCTTTGCGATGGGTGCGGGATAATATTAGGAGCTTTGGCGGAGATCCGAACAATGTCACAGTTTTTGGTGAGAGCGCTGGCGGTGCATCGACTTGTCTACATATTATTTCACCAATGTCTAAGGGTCTTTTCAAGAAAGCTGTTCCAATGAGCGGTGTCCCTTTTTGCGATTGGTCTTTGTCATTTGCATCTCAAAAGCGAGCTTTTTTACTTGGCAAAGATCTGGGCTTTGAGACTAGCGACCCAAATGAGCTACTGGAATTCTTACAAAGCGTTCCAGTGGAAAAACTACTATGCACAAATCCAATAGTCTTCTCTTTTGAAGAGTTCAACAATAATATACTTAAGCTGTTCCACTTCACTCCAGTTGTAGAAAAAGATTTCGGCAAGCAGCATTTTTTGACAGAAGATCCTTTGGAGGCTTTGAAAAATAAAAGAATAAACGATGTAGATATCCTTATTGGATACACTAGTGAAGAAGCCGCATTTGGAATTCCTATGTATGAACAAAGAGTTTTGAAACAGTACAACCGTTATCCAGAACTGTTGGTCCCAAGGAAGATTCTAATGAAGAGCACTCCAGAGACAATTTTAGAAGTATCGAAGAGGATCCAGGAATATTATTTCAAAGGGAAACATCTCCAAGTGGAAGATATGAAAGAATTTATAACCTACGCTAATCACGCGTGTTTCGTCTACGATGTGCAGAGATTTGTTTCACATTTGCCAAGGGTTGGTAGTGGTCGAAGATATTTGTATAAGTTCTCCTGTATATCAAATAGAAACATCTACGCAAGACCTGGACTGAAGTACGGGATTAAAGGAGCTGCCCATTTGGATGACCTGATGTATTTGTTCAATGCAAATGTACATAATATAAAAGTTGAAAAAAATACCAAAGAGTATGAACTGATTAATTTGGTGTGTTCAGTGTTTACCAACTTCGCAAAATATGGGTAAGTGATAATTGTTGCTTCTGTGTTTAATTTGTGTGATCTTTATATTAGACCGATTTCGGCCAGGGCGATTGCTTCAACTCCGCAGTAGCTGTCGTTCGTGATCTCGCATGTGGCTTATCAAGCCAATCTTCTTTGAGAAAATCCTCGCACATTGCGAGGATTTGCAAAATTCTTGCACATTTTTCATCAGTGGATAATAAGTTAAGTAATTTATTATCCACTGATATCAAGATTACGCTATTCAAACATTCGGTTAGGATAAACCAACCCAACATTCTAAGGAGCCGCCTTGGGAACCGCGGCGATAGTCTCGCCGTGCCATCAAATTTTCGCGCGATAATATCGCCGTGTGGAGACACGTTCTAAGAGAGTGTATATAAATACGTGGCACGACGATAATATCGCCGCGATTCTCTCGCTCGTGGAGGCGGCCGCTAATTACAATAACAGCGTATGACATAACTTTTTCAAATTAACGATTTAATTTAATTTAATAAACTCAGCCTGAGTTACATTTAATTTGCATTACTAGTTTACTCTGATAATGAGTCTTTATGCAAACATATTTAGTTTTCCTCGACCGTAAAGATTTTAAACCTTGACCTCTCTGTTCACAGCAATCCAACTCCTGACTCCTCTCTTGGTACTATCTGGCCGGAATACAACAACACGACCAAAGCCTACGTGGAGATAGGAGACACCCTCACTCGTAAAACGGCACCTGAAGCCGAAGCTCTGGATTTCTGGAAGAGCATCTTTGAATACGCTGGACTAGAATACTAAGACATTCATTCAATAAAATTGTGTTATTTTTCGTAAAGACTTTTGAATTGTCGCCACAATATAGGTCTTTTGACCTCATATACAATATTATTTTTAGCATATGCAAAACCTGAATATAGTTTGTTCAGAATAAGTAACTGAATCGATTCCAATAATTTTTACCCCATGTTATATTTAGTCCCAAAAATATTTAAAAAAGGTTAAATGTTGGAAGTCGCGCTCCCGTTCAATTGCATTACGCGATCGTGAGCGCGCGGCCGCCGCGGGCCTTAGAGTTGTGTTTCGGTAGGTCGTGTAGTAAAGTATCGTGTAACCAAGTTTTTCTCATACACAAACGTCCAGTACACAAAAATGTACGTAAAAGACCTAGAGTACCAAACGGAGCCTCAAAATGAAATTGATTTAAAAAACCAATTTGAAAGTGCATTTGAAAGTGTTAAGGTCTCTGCACTCAGCCTGCATTGGCTAATCTAATAGAAACCCGTTTGAGCAACACAAACATCAGAAATCAGCAAAACCCATGGAAGTACAAAAGGCATTATTTTTGTAAACTAGGATCATCTGGAAAGGGAAAGGAAAAAGGCTAGCCTTTTCCCAACTATGTTGGGGTCGCCTTCCAGTCTAACTGGATGCAGCTGAGTAGGTACCAGTGTTTTACATGGAGCGACTGCTTAACTGACCTCCACAACCCAGTTTTACTGGGTAGGTAATACGAAACCCCTCAGTGAGACTGGTTGTCAGACTTTCGGGCTACTGACGACTCGTAACGACTGTCAATGATCCACGAATAACAGCCGGGACCAACGGCTTAACGTGCTTTCCGAGGCACGGAGGGGTCTTGGTATGTAAAGATGGTCACCCACCGCCCGCCCGCGGCAAGCGTAGCTAAACCTGATCGATCGATCCGTGTGACTGTTATTACTTAGCCACAAGCCCCTCCAAGCTTAGTTATACCTAAGGAATGCAATTAATACTTAGTTGATAATTAAGAAAATGAAGAAGACTTACTTTTCCAGCATAGACTCAATTAAAGTGTAGATACTGCTTCGGGTCATCACTTCTTTTGGAACTTGAATACTACGATCCTCCCTGTCTCTTGATACCTAGAATAATATCAACTGGTGGGCAATTCTCATAATTTTAAGAACGTTCACAGTCTGATCTGTCTCAATCTGTCAAAATATACCTCTCTAATTTACCTACAATTTGACAAGCTTTTCACATTTGTTTATCGCTGAGATGAGACTGGCGACTATACTTTGAACGTTTTAAATTACGAGGATTGGCCTTCTGATCAATCATAAAATTTATTACACAAGTGTGGTGATTATGAGAATAGCTATTGTTTAAGATCAGCGGTTGGGTCTTTTGGGAGTCGGCTGTATGTGGATTGATATTTCAAACAAATTACTTTCTTGCAAAAACTGTCAAAATTGTGCTGTCTGTGCAAAGTTTATGAATGAGGCCTTTTACTCCGAGTGCATATTTTATTCCGTAACAGTTTTAAAACGGCAACGTCTAAGCTCAGACCAAATAAACCAAATAAAAAACCAAGACAGAGCGCTGAGAACGATACAGTGAAGCATGCCAAAACTACACCTCTGCTCTGTGCATACAATCAAACTACACCTCACTAAGTGCACACATGTTTACGAAACCGGCTTCACTTTACTGTTGACAGCCCTCTGTCTTGGTTTTTTATTTGGTCTGAGCGTCTAAGGGAAAACTTCAAATCTAAAAGGGTATTAACAGTTTCGATATCTCCTAGTAAAGGCTCGAAGTAGGTAGCATTGTCCACGTTATAGTAGTTGGCTTCGAAGAACCACGCCACACTGACGTATGTTTCTGGATGGAGTGGTATGGATACTGTTGCGAATACCTGTGGAAGAAGTAATGTGTTGTATTGTAGGTATGCCAAGGTTATTGGTAAAATATGTAAGTTGTCACGCCCTTTATACCACATGTTTAATTTTGATTTAGTTTTTTTTTTTTTTAGCTTGAGTACGTATAGATTTTATGGTATTTGTTGGTATATTGGCGTGGCTATCTAACATATGGCAAATAATTTAATTGAATGTTCTGTGTCCTTTAATGTTAATTAGATACTTTGCAGATCTAGTTTTGTATACAGTCGAGTATTTTATAACTGAACAGACAGCTGTACTGCTGGGGAGTTTGTTGCGCCACTTCTTCTCCCCAGCGAAAGCACTAGGAAGTGGTGAAGGGCGGGCGTTTTGGGGGACTGTCTTTTGTAATTTTGACGTTCGAAAAGTGCTGATTCTCAGCCTAGTTTTAATAAATGACTTTGGGATTATTTTTTATTTTGATTTTGAAAAGTAGCTACCTACTGACTATCTACAGCAGCTGCTTTAAATGCATAAAATCTTGCTGACTACCTATGTGTCTTTAATCAAGTAATTTGAATTTGCTGGAATTTTTTTACCATTTCAAGGTAACGTTACAAAATGTATCGTAGACTGACGACCTAAAGAAGGTGGCTGGGACAGACTGGATGTGGAAGGCGGAGGACAGGGTGTTGTGGCGCAGCCTTGGAGAGGCCTATGTCTAGCAGTGGACTGCGATTGCCTGAGTTGAATTACAAAATGTGAGATCTAAAGATGTTTCAGATAAGTTATCTATGTCTTTGTGACAACACTGAACTGCTTCAAGAATCGACTGGACAGATTAAATATCTCGAAGCTATTTGAGACACACGCATCAGCTAATTAGCTGCTAGTGTATCTAACCAAATAATATAACAGATTGTTCCACAGCATTGGTACTCAATGATTGCATGTGGATAGCGTCTAATTTGGATTTTGGACTGAAAGTTCTCAGTAGCAGGCTTGAATCTGGATCTGTGTCCAGTTAAATGGGACTTATACAGTGGTGAAATGCGAGTATACTTATAACATCTGTCTAACCCTTCAAGGTATACAGCCGCAATGTAAGGCATAATAATATAGAAAACGAAGATAAATATTATATTTGAAGAGTAAGCAGTAAGAGGTCAAATTGATTACTCTTTTAATTATAATTATTACTTTTAAAAGATCTTTTTCTTTAATGAAATACTAGTACAAATATTTCTCCTTATTTTTGTAAAAATAATCTTATCTAATAATAAATACTCACGCCCCACTGTGTGGCCGGTGTAAACAATAAATATCGTCTCGATCTCTTCTTTGTGACGGTTTGTTCACAAATTGCACTTAATAACACTGTGCCTCTGAAAAAACACGTGTAAACATTATTTATTTGCTTGTTTTTGCTCCTGCGAATAAATACGAGTATGTACCTAGGTACTTCTCATCATTGGGTAAAAATATCATAACGGTTGAGTTATTGTCTATTCAATGAAGGGGATACTATATATCCCCTTTGGATTTTGGTTCCTGCGGCGCGGGCGATGGTTAGTTTCTGTTGAGATTGGCCACCATTTCCAAGGTCTGGAAGAATATTATCCCCTTTGGTTCTTTTATCTCTTACAAGCGCACAGTCCAGTCACAGTGTCTGTTGGTTTACCTGTGTCAGTAACCTCATTATGAACCTTATAGCCACGCCTGTAAAGATTACATTGATGCAAAATCAGAGGTAAAATAACTATCAACGGCCTGTAGATCTTTATCTAGAGTCCGTTCATAGTTATTTTAAAAGGGCTTTATAAATAAACCTCTTTGGGTTTATTTATAAACGTTGCACATATCTAAGGTACGTAATTATATGAATTAGAAATAAACGCGAAAATTAACCTCCAAAATATCAATTAGACAGAACCAAAAAAACAAAAGATAAGCAAATCCTCTTCAATACATTATTTGAGTAACACAACACATTTTTACAGATTTACCACAAAAATCACTTGAAAATATATAATAGTACTTACATAATCAAATAACCACTGATCAACATTGTACTATTAAATATATATATTTTTCAACAGAACAGACTATATTTTGAAGTCTAAAACTAACACAAATACTGTCGCATGGTCCCGGTTAAACGAACGCCTGACTGCCTTATGTTTGATATTGACCGAAGTTATTTGTCAAATGTCGTCAATCTCTGTGTATAATATACGGTAAAAGCTCGACTATACCTAGTGTTCGTCACCTTTTATAATATTAAGAACCAAAGGAAATAGAACTGTTTGTTCGAAAGGGTTTTATTTTAATTCTATACTATTGTAGTGTCCTACACTTTCGCACTGAATTCATATTTAATATTGTACACTAGCTGCGCCTCGCGGTTTCACCTGCTTAAGTGTCGATCCCGTGGGAATATCGGGATGAAACGTAGCCTATAATATGTTCCAGGTTGTCAGCTGCCTCCATAACTTTTTTTTTATCAAAATTGGTCCAGCCGTTTGAGCGTAAAGAAGTAACAAACATATAAACACACACACAAACTTTCGCCTTTATAATATTAGTGTGATTTTGGTAATTAAAAGACGATGTTTATCTTTATGATATCATCTTGCTCGTAAAATCTTATTACTTTCATGAATTCATGATAAATATGGAAAGGTCATTAAAAAAAACATAACTAGGACCATTATCAAATTAATAGTAAAATGATTTTATAATCTTAATAATATAAGAAAGAAAGAGGCCCAGAATGGAGTGCGAGATGACCTGGACGCGTACCGCGAGGTCTAGCTCGAGGTTGCGCGGGAAAAGAGTTCCTGGAAGGACTCGCGGGAGACCTTTGTCCAGCTGTGAGACAGTAAAGGGTAACAAAAAAAAAAAAAAGATTTCAAAAATAAAATTATAGGGTTTTATTTAGACTCAGTAACTACACGTCTTGTTTAACAAAACGAGCTATTAATATTAAGATACTATAAACCACATTTCGCAAATCGAGTTTCAAAACCCAATCCCAAAGATTTGCAGAAGGAAATTGTGAGATGCCTCTCTATAAAAAATTATGTTCACGTAATCCTTTGGATTAATTAAGTGCAGAGTCTTGTGATACAAGCTGTTGATGGATCTTGTTTAATAATTCACCGGTTACATAGTTAGAGTGATAGTTATCGGAGAGTTTCTGCAAGTTTAGGAACTAACGTTCAAATGTTTCGTGTTACTCATATAGGGTTGCGACTTTAGGTCTTTATTTTAATAAATTTTATATCGTTTTATAAGGAATGTTTTGTTTGCAGTAATTGGAGGTAGGTTTGTCCTTAGATGTTATTTAGATTTAACACTTCACCTGCATATCCCAATTTATTTGGGGTCGAACAGCAAATCTTTTTCTTGCAAACATCTCTACTAGCCGTCACCTCAGCGTTCACTTCCTTTAATCAATATTTCTTTAAATTCTGTCATTACTTTGTTCTAGGTATTTATCTTTTCTTAAGACCATCTTTTTAATGTTTCCTTATCATATTTCTGGCTTCTGTTTTTCTACCTTAAGAGCTACTTTAAATTCCTTTGATCGAGATTTGTAGTGTCAATTGAGCCATCGTCAACCACCAACATCTTCCTATCCTAGTCCCATGTTACCTGGGGTCGGCGCAAAACATTTTCTTCTTCCCTATCAACCGTCACGCTATCATTTACTCCCTTCTCTTTCATATCATTTCTCAAACAATTCATCCATCTTTTCTTTGGTCTACCATTCCATTAAAAAATAAGACAAATCATTCCACTCATTACTCAAATCTGTCTTCACATGATCTGACCAAGCTTATGTCTGGACTTAAAAGAGACTGACCTCTGAGTTGTCTTCGCAGAGTAGTCAGATGGAAAACGCCCACCTCATCTAGATTTTAAAATATGATTGACGTGTAGAAAAATGTTTGTACAAACCTATTTACAGAAATAAAATCATTTAGCTAAGCTTCAAAAAGAGAGAGGTGGAAAGAGAGTAGAGAAGAGGCATTAAAAACCAATAAAAAAAACCAATAAACCAAAACCAATAAACCAAAACCAATAAAAAACCAATAAAAAAAAAACCAATAAAAAAAAAACCTTCAAAAAGATCCAACAGAAACATGAAAGGAATCAAACAATAAAGTGCCACTTAAAAACCCCAAATTAGATTACCAAAAATGTCCTAATTAAAAAGATTGTTTTACAATCTGCTTGTCTAACTTGAAGGACGAGAAAAATCAAGAGTAAATTTAATTACTGCGAACATAACTCATGAAAGTCAAATTGGACTGTAGAGGTGTTTAATAATTTGGGAGGGAAATTAGATGGACGGAACCGAATGTAGATAAGTAGGTATATACATGTACAGATTTGAGGGTAGATATTAGATTAATAGTTGAAGTAGTAAGCGATAGAGAGAAATATACAGTTTTGTATAATAGACAAGAATTTGATTGGCTACAGAAAAACAGGTATAGAAATTAGTTGTATTAATGAAAGTAGCTTTATCAATGAAACTCGTAAACTATGTAAACGACGCTAGGTACGTACCTACTAGAAGGCAAATAATTAGAAGTAATAAATAAAAAAAATGAATATGAAACTTTCGGTATGACACACCGTTAAGCCCTAACATAAAATTATTTTCCTGATTCAGAAACCAATATTACTATCATACAATTAATTATCCAAACCAATTAAACAGGATCAGAACGCGGAAATTGAAAACCATGATTTCGTATTAACGCAACCTCTTTCATAACAAAATACGATACGTACAAAGAAAGAAAAATATCTGTTCAACATATTGCAGCGGTGGTGTACAACCGCGGAATCCCATTTTAACCCTTCATTTCAATAAATTGGCCAGCGTAGTGTGGAGGGGACTTAACTTTGATGCGGTAGAGAACGGCTGAACCCTGTAGAACTCCGCACACAGTGTGGGCAAATGTTTGCCGGAGAAATGCACGCGGTAGTGGCAAGTTATAAAAATGAAAAGAATATTCTAATGTTGAAAGTCGGGTAGAAAATTTCGTTACTATACTGTGTTGTGGTGTTGAGTCGTTTTTGTCTAGTCAATTTGAGTTGGACGCAGAAGTTGGCTTGGAAGTTTTTGTTGGTGAAGAAATTAGTTTTGTAACTAGTTTCTTTCTATTTATCAGAAGTTTGGTTTCTTGGTGACGGGTTTGAAGTATTGCCTTTCATATCAGCTTATTCCCGATGTTCATATTCTGGATTAATCATTAATTAATTCAATTTAATCTTAATTATCATACTGTGTTTCTTTCAATATTTTTTAAGTCGTACTTGCATTTGTATAGTTTTTCCAATTCTAAAAAATTTCCAATTTAAAAAAAATTCAAAAAAATATATAATTCTTTGTCTTCAATGTGTCTTTATTTGTATTGGGATTCTACTCTGATTTAAATTCTATGTTTATTCAATTTGCTGTGACGTTATAACAGGAAATAAATGCGTTAATCGAGTTACTGATATGCCTTTGTTTTTGTAGACAAAAATGTAATCAATTTATCAGTTTAATTGCCACGATGAGCGTTTTCTTTAGATAAATATACTAGTACTTTAAAAATATAAATCCTCATTTATGTATCAAAATACAGCCTACACTCGTAGAATAGGGTCGTTATGTGTAATGTTTTGGTTTTACCTCGACTCCACGTTAGCAAGCATCTGGGCCGTTCGGTACAGCCAAATCACTGGGAAAACATAACGGTTCATTAGTCAGACAGTGCCGTAGGCTCTGTGTAAACATTCTAACATTTTATCTTATACAGTATTTACACGCCGACGGTGCCGGTACGCTTAGAATCAACGTAAAAACGAAATAGTACGATGTTGCTTGCTTTAATTTTGTTCAATTTGCTTTCCCTGTTTGGAGCGCACGCGGGTAGACAGAGGCGGTACCTCGTGTACCCAGACGGTGGGCCAGCCAGAGCACAGGTACGTTCCCCCTGTCTTATTAGAACAAATCCATGTAAATTTACATAGCGTACCTGATTTAACTTAAGCAAATGATGTTTTCTTTACACTACGGATGGGGCCTAACGAAGCAGTGTCTTTTTTGTTCGTGAATTTAAATGCAATTAAGCTTCTGTCTGCCTTTTGAAGGGTGTCATGAGAGTTTTTGTTTTTAATTTATTTATGTTTCAAACGGACATGTTTTGTCTCTAGTATTCTATGTACCTACACTATACATTTGCTTGAGTTCAACACTATATTTTGTTACCTATTACTGGCAAATTTTGTGCTGAAAATTGTAATGAGCTTACCAAATGTATTTTGTACTATTTTAATGAGAATGTTATTGTGATCATTTACTTAAATTTCAGTTCATTATATTTTTGTGTTTTTATCTCAATCATTACCCTAATTTTATTAGCATTTCACTTTGTTATTTTCAAAAGCACTCTCTACTTAGCGTAAGATACATTATTACTTATTTATGTGTTATTATTTACTGATGATTTTTATGATAGCGCACTGATAGGTTTTATATTAGTTGGTTTGGATGTTGTTTTACAAAAAATATCGTCCTGAATTCATCACTTAACAGTTTTTATTGTTCACAAAAATAGAGTTATCGAACTGAGCTAATTTACTGACCTGGCCTACATTAATCTAAATTGATTCTAACTACGGTCAACTTTCTCAAAATTTTCAGTTCATCATCGGTCTCGGTGTTCCAGTTGACCTGAAAGAGCAATCAGTTACCGTTGGTACTGTAATTAAATTCCAGTATGATTTGCCTACAAACAGTACAGAGTATACAAGCAGGATCTATGGATTTGCCAACACAGTCTCCAGAGACATGGACGATGACAATCCAACACAAGAAATTTCAAATGAAGTAGACTCAAATGATTCAAGACAAGTGAGTGAGACAGAAGATGTAGTAACAGATGAACTCGAGGGAGACAACGATACATTAGTTGATTTGACTTTTGATGACAGACGAAAGAGATCGCTAGTTTATTCTGAAGGCGGTGTTCTAATTACGGACAGTACTACAGTTAAGAACGATTTGTCCTTGGATGAAGCAATTAAAGAACAAGAAAAGATTGACCAGAATGCTTTGGATGAGGAGGAGGAACCACAAAGAATGAACAGATGGGACTTTTATAAAGTTATTGAGCGTATGGTTGAAAGGTAATATTGTATGTTTATTTTGCTTTATTATAGTAAAAAGTGTAGATATTTTATAACAATCTTAAAGTTTTAATAATAATAATAAAAAACATTGTAATATTGAACTATTCTTTACTTCAGAAATATACGAGTGTACAAAATCACTCTTGCTGGGTTAAAATACCCAGCTATAAATAAAAACTTCAAAGAAAAACAAAGAATCAAAGCATGTCGTTTATGTTTCAAACAGAACGAGCAAAAATATAACGCCAAAGCTACCAGCGCTTAGCTCGCACAAATAAATGGAAAGAAGCAAAAATAATCCGGAAAATAAAACTTAAATCAAAACATCATTTAGTCCAAGTCTTTTATAAAGAGTTAACAAGAATCGCTATGAAGGTATAATATTTTATTAAGGTTGGCCATTGAAACTTCAGGTACGGGTATTCAGGTCGGCCGTGCCTGCTTCGAACAATCTGCGAGGCTGCCGAGGTACCATTCACCCATGAAAACGGCTTGCTCGGCGAAATTGGACATATACTATTCACGTAAGTCACTAACGTTATGAAAGGATTTCGGTACTGCCTTATTTATGAATGATATATCATTCATTCGGGTGGAGTTGACGGCCTAAGATTGGAGCTTTTTGGTTAAGGAAAATCGTTTAATCTGGCGTTGTATGTTGTGCTCGGGAATTTTTATTTGAAGGGCGTGCAAATGAGGTAGCGCTGTGTGAATTCGGCGCTTTCATTTTTAATGCTTAATATATTTTCTGTCTCTTTATTGAGATTTCTATGTTCAACGGATTAGCTACGCATTCATTTTCATTTCCATTTTTTCTTTCTCTATTAATTTGTGATGGAGGTGTTTATTATAAGGGAATAAATCATCGATATTCTCATATATAGCTTAAACAAAATAACTGGAGAGAATATAATACAAATCTAAAATGATTAGCAAAAAAATTAGCGATGTCGGATTATTGTTATCGACGCAAAACTTTGTGAGTTCGCTTTCCTGAATGCAAAATTGCACTACTTAATGGGTTCATTGCTCCTGTAAGATTTGTTAGGAGTTACCAAAATCCTAATGGGAGTTGACTCCTAACTGTTATTTATTCTGTTTTATATCCTTACGCGTATTTTTTTATTCCTTACTGTAAATTCTCTAGGTAAATCAGGTAAGAGACTACCGGAGTCTCTTTGGGATCGTATTGTTCTAAGTTACTAAAAAGAAACACATAGATATTAGTTAAGATAGGTTAATTTAGATCAAGACGGGAGACTTTTTAACAAAAAATTTTCAAATTCAAGTTTCAATCTCATCTCAGCGACAAAATTTATGTCAAAAACTTGTCAAAAATCTAAAGATTTTTTTTACAGATTTAGACTGGAATCGGAACGCGAACGTTCTTAAAATACGGGAATTGCCCCCTCAAAGCTTCTCTTTTTCCAATTCTAAATACACATCATATACTTCTAAAATATTCGTGGAGGTTGGATGAGAAACCATCCAGGTTAAACCCTCTACAGTACCTTACATTTTAACACTACATATTGCTTTACTCCTCAGGCCATCAACAACAAAAGACTCACTATCCCACCACACGGACAACGAGTACCACGCAGCGGAGAGGCTCGGCAGAGAGGTAGGGGTGAGCTGTGAGAACCTGTTCCCAGAGTGTGAGGGCTCAGTCCTCAGCACCTTCACTCAGATAGGGGAGGAGACACTGCATAAGTTTGGGTTTTTGTAGATTATGAATATTTTAAAGGAAAAGGGGTTAAATAGACACTGATTTCAGTTTTTATTGTCTGTTATTTTCGCTCATGAAAAGCAAAGTTTCCAAATATCTTAAGAGGAAATGCGGGTGGTCGTTTCTCCATAAAAACGCTCTCGCCTATTGTATTTCTGTTTAATGACGTAAGCAATGATTTTTTACAGAATAATAAATATTGACTACTTGTATGTCCCTATGTTTTCCTTTTTGATAATAGATTATTTTTATAAGCACTTGAACCCTAAATAATGCCGAGTCAACAGAGGCCTATTGTTCAAATTTGACAACTATTAATTAAAAAAGAAAAACATAGGGACACAGTATATGTCCTCCTTATTCAGTTTATGAAATATCTTTTAAATTTAATCAATATTGGAGGAGGAAATAGGCGAAACCCAAACCTCGTATTAAGTACGACTTTTTACTTAGGGGTTTTCAAAAGTCTCTCCGCATTCCCTCTTAATAATGTGACAGTGGTTTTGTACTGACTGAGAAACCCAAAAACAATTGCCTCATCATTATCATCAACAGCCCGACATCACTCACTGCCGAGCATAGGCTTCTCTTTCCATGTGTCAATCTCCATACTCCTGTGCCAGCCTCATCCAGGTTCTACCCGCATAACAATGACGTCCATCCATCTCGCCACCGGACGACCGACACATTGTCTACCAGCCCTAGGACGCCACTCGATCACTGTCTTACACCACCTGTCATCACTGCACCTTGCCAGGTGCCCTGCTCAACTCCATTTGAGTTTCATAACTCGTTTTCCGCTATCGTAAACTATAATGATTGATTATTATAATTAATAAGATTTATAACATACGAGTAAATGGCGAAATGTCAGTGTAGATAATATACACCTCTGTTAATATAATACAGTACCGCATATAATTATCTATCGTTTGGAATTTACGTGATATCATGTTCTGATAAGTATATAACAGAACATAATACCTATACCTACTTTCTGTGCAAATCTATTCTATAATATCTTCTGTTCTGTTCTGCTGTTGTGTGTTGTTGTTCTATTCTGTGGAACAGAAAATTAATCTGAATTATGTTGTAAAGTACACATGTAAGGTAAAAGTGCGCAGTGCTACACACTCCTACCCTATTTTCAAGTTAAACAAATATCAACGTTATTTCAATAACTATTAAGTTGATTTCAGAGTGACTCTCACTATTGACAAAGTTATAAAAATGTTTGAAATGTAGGAATTTAAGTTATTTTTCCAATATTTCATATTTTTTTACATTTTGGCAAATAAATAGCGAATTCACGGTAGGTACAGACAACAAAAGAGATATCAGGATGGTCGGATATAGTTAAAGTTTAGTAACAAACCGATGGATGTTGTCGACTGAAATTTAATTTGAGAAATGAGCTCTTTGTTTTCTATTAATAAAATAAAATTTTATTCGAGAACATCCATCAGTTTCTTACTAAACTTCAACTATATCCGGCGACCCTGCATACTTATCTCTTTTGTTGACTGTACATTGTTTTTGAGTCGAAGTTTCTGTAACAAATAATAATACATCAAGTAGGTATAATACTATGTAAAAGCCAATATGATATTATAGCGTTTCATATGGGAGGTAATGTGTGTTAACTTAATATCAATATTCAGTGATTGATAAGGTACTTCCAAATGTCGACCTAATGATGCTTGACGGTTGGAATATCATTTATTTAGTATTTTAGTCATTTATTTTGCAAATAAAATGTTAAAAAGAAAGTGTTTTATTTGGTTATTCTTCGCTTTATCTGCTAGATGGCTATATAAAGTCCATACTTGTGGAGATAATATGGATCTCTATTTTTCTTCACGACTCATTTCAATCTTGATTGATTAAAACTGTACTGTGGTGTATTCAAAAATATATGTTGTAAATGGCAAACGATTGACAGATATACAGGGTCAAATTAAATAAGCTAGCTAAACTCAGCAGACGTGGTGGGGATCGACGAATGCAAAGTTTCACTAGGTTATTTTTAATTAGACTCTGTAGAATCATAATATTTTAATTTTGTCTGTCTTAGTCTGATTACATTTAGCGTAACCTACTATTTTGTAAGCGAACTTTTACCGAAATCGATTCCATCTCTAAGACCCGTAATCTCTTTTCATTTATCTCACATAAGATAACAATAGAGTAAAAATAGTAAAAGATACTTGCACCCTATAATAACCCACTCTAAGTTGACTTTCTGAATAGCGTGGGATGAAAAACGGGTAATGCACTCTATTTTGCGGCTGATTCATGTGCTGTTTCCGAAAATAGCATGAAAATGAAAACCTACACCCTGTACATACCGGTCCTCTGTTATGAAAATGAATGCGGTATCATTTTTATCCTGTGCATCCAGATTAAGGCTCGTATTATTAAAAACTTGCATTTGAGAGTTCATTTTGTCAATTTCAGAATATCTTAACTGAAATGATTTGAAAGATCAGTAACTATACCTTTATCAGTATCGCTTGATCGCTATAAAAATGAAATAATAGTTTATGAAAGTTACTATGAAAGAATAGTTAAGAAAGGTACCTACTACGCTTTGGAATGGACAACTAACTTCATATTTTCTCATTGACCGAATGGTTTAAATGAAATAAATGCTTTGAGTTTGAGTTATAGAAAGATTTAAATTGATACAAAAAATTGCGATACTGGACTCACTGAAATTAGTGGCTTGGTTTACCAATCTGAAAAATCAATCGATGTTGATTCGGTTTGGCATTTGTCACATTATACGAGTACTTCGTTACTTCTGAATTGAGGCAATATATAATGCACATTTTTGACGACACCATTTGCATCGTATACAAGATTCCTGAGGGGCAATTTTTGTAATTTTAAGAACGTTCACAGTCTGATCTCAACTCAATCTAAAAAGATACGTGTAGTTTCCCTACATTTTGTGTTTTTTTTTGACATTTGTTTGTCGCCGAGATGAGACTGTGACTAGATTTTGAACATTTTTAATTACGAGAATTGGCCTTCAGGTATGTTCCAGTTTAAGGTTTTCGTAAGTCGCCGTACAAGAGCTAACGAGGAGTGATTTTCAACAGATTTTCTCATTGGTACTTGAACAGTGATATTAAAAAATATTATAAATGTGAAAGTAAGTTTGTTACCTTTTCACGCCTAAACCGCTGAACCGACCATCCTGAAATTTTGCATATACGTTGTCAGGTGTACAGAAACGGACATAGGGTACCTTTAATCCCGAAAAAAGTGCTATTCCCAAGGAAAACAACAATAACGTTATTATGATAATAGATGGCGCCACGTGTCTTTCAAATCATGATTGAATTATATTAAAAAAACTTTAGACTTTTTAATACAAAAATATTTAAGCCTAATACATTTTGTGAGTCTAGAGTGGCGATGGACCGGTTTTTCATCCTCCTAACTATCCTAACTAAAATTATAAATGCGAAAGTAAGTTTGTTATTTACGCTTTCACGCTCAAACGGCTGAACGGATTTGGATGAAAATTTGGCACATGGGTAGAACATGACCTGGAGAAGGAAATAGGCTACTTATCATCCTGGATCTCAGACGAAGTTTTTATATATTTTACAATCCCCGCCTTCGCCTTTGAGTCATTATCAAACATCACACACCATTTCCAAAAAAAAAAACAGTCTTCATTGCAAATCACGCTAGATCATGCTCTTTCATCTATGAAGGATGAGATTCTTGGTATAACTTGGTGCTGAAATTAATATTGGTACACCTATCTAATACTAGAAACAATTATAAGACTGCTACCATTGTGGTCTTACAATAGATATCTTACAATAAAATACAATTCAAAAGTAAAAAGGTTTTATTTACAATCCCCACTTTCCCCATTCAGTTATTATCAAACATACACAAATGTATCGGCATGATTCGGCACAGGGGGTCTACTGTATATGTCCGTCAACGAAGATACGAGCCCGTCCGTCCGTCAAAACAAGTGTCAAATTATATTTTTCGGACCGGAAAAAAACACATTCTGAGTGAGGCAATTCTCAAATCGTGACGTCATTCATTATTAGTTCGGTTCTCGAACTAATCTTATGTCCGTAACTGGGGGTCAACTCCCTAAGTCCGTCCGTCCGTTCGTCGGCCCATCCGACAGTAGTCCGATACGACGGTGTGAACCCTACTCCCTAACGATTTCGGACTCATCAGTTTCAAACGGAATCATAGACAATATTCGTGTAGGAACGACGCATGGCGATACAGTTGCACTATTTTACCGGTCGATTACCGGTTTACTTATTTTGTAGTTTTCTAGCTTATTAAACAAAAATCAATACTTTTGTCGTTAGAAAATGACCAAATTTAAAAAATATACCTTTTATTATGTCTATAAATATAGAATTGAATTATTTTTGCCATTTTTGTCTGGAAACTGGCATCATTCTGTTATACCTTTGCCTGTTTACTTTTTTGAAGGAAATTTTATAATGAAATGTCAAAGGCCGCATTCCGAATTTAGTTTGTCTCATCGTCTCACATGCGTTTCGATTTAGTTATTACGATTATGACAGCTAAGAGCTGTCAACAACCTCTACATTTAAAAATAATTTTGACTCAACGAAATCGAATTTGACAATCGCGACACCACGTGGAAAATATTTTATTTTGAGCCGGAAGCGCGCAGGGGTAGCCTCGACAGGGGTAGCCTCGACTTCTTTTATATGGAATTTTTCTCTTTTTGTATGGAAAATATGAAAAATTATTACCTACGTGTTGAGTTTCAGGGGTTTACGGGTTTTATAAAGGGGGTCGAAATTTTCATTATTTTTAAGCAAAAGAAAAGAAAAAAGATACAGTACTGTTTTTGTTGGTGTGAATTTTAGTTCATGATGCCAACTAATTTTATTCCAAACCTTTTTAGTCGTGATTAAAAATAGTCAGATTTAGTTAGAATCTCTAATCGTTATCGCGCACGCTAATTCGGTACGGGTTTAAGCACGCTCAAATTCCTGTAAAGCTTCTTTAATATTTAAAAAAGCAGTCATACTTAGTTTGAATTCTTTTAAATTGGTAACTTTCGTCGACAGCACGAGAACTATTTTGGTGTCGTAACAACTGACATAAATATCCGTCAAAACCAGTGTAAACTTCAATTTTTCGGACGGGCTAAAACACATCGGGGGTAGGGACAACTATCAAATCGCGTAGTCATTCATTATTCGCTCGGGCCCCGAACGAATCATCCGTCCGTAGGGCATAGGGAGTAGGAAACGCCCGTAACGAAGGCCGAAACGACGGACTTCATGCTTAGGGAGTAGACCCCCTGATACGGTGTATAAAACTACGGATATCGTGCTTAAGGAATAGACCCCTAGAATCGTATGAAAATATTGCCCGCCGGCCGTGCCGAATAGTAACAAATCAAGCCGAACCCGAACACGTGATTAGCAGGCCTTTTACACACAACATTTTCATACAAGCAGTCATTTACAAATCACGCTAGATCATGTAGCTTAGTGAACACATCAATGAAGGGTAGCGAGCATCCTTGGTATAACTTGCTGCAGTCCTGATGATGTTCACCGTCAGTGTACGCTTTGATGTAAGGGTTGTTGGTACCGTCGTTCTTCGGACTGGAATGAAAAAAAAAAAAAATCATTTCTAGCAGTGGTTTTTCAATAAAATTCATAGGGGAATTTGGCTTCACTTTAGGAATCCAGTAAGTGTGATCACACTTACTCGATTCATAGTGTGCATACACACCAGCGTCGTCGTCAGCGTAGTCGCTCTTGTGTATGATCATACACAAGAGCGACTACGCTGACGACGACGCTGGTGTGTATGCACACTAGGAGTAAGATTAATTATTTTCTCTTATGGTAAATATAGATTTGCAATCGAATTTAAAAAGAAGATACATTACAAGCAGGTTAACTATGTCCATCAACCATGTGTATTAACGACTCCTGCAAGTCCTAAAAACCGAATAGAATTAATACTCAGACGATGAATATCATTGCCGCAGAAAAGCGAGACGCGACGCTACTAGATTTTTTAAAATAAAAGCTTTATGGAAATTGCTCTACCAAAATCGGGTTGCAACATTGTGCCGTGCCTGCTTGCTCCCGGAGCCTTAAATGCGATTGTCAGCCCGCCTGCGTAGCGGTGAATTTATGTATCTACATTGTAGTGGTCTCCAGGAGTCCCAAATTCAGCAGACTATCTGAATACCTATCGCATGCCTTTAATCAATAGGCAAATATATAGCCGTCCAACTGATGAAATTGGAGGCATATATTCAACAAAATGTCTACGCCTTTGCCTTTAAGGAGCCTGCGAAATTGACTATTTAAGTGTATATAATATTGAAGTGACTATTTCATGTAATATCAATTAATAAGATTATATGAACTTAGAGGGTTGTATTGATGATTTTAATTATTATAACATATTTGTTACGGTCGTGAATCATAAATATTTTGTTCAACATACAACCTGACACCTGACCTGCAAATTGCAAAAAACGTTTAAAGAAATTTAAATTAAACGGTTTACTTTGGCGTTTCCTCCTTAATATAGTTGCATTGCAATTATTTAGATACTTGAACTGAAAATAAAGTTTTGATAAATAATAGCTAAGCTAATTCACCAACTCTAATTGTCCGTATATTCAAATTACTAAACATTCTTTGACAATTATATGAAGTGGCTGTAACACGGTCAATTGACGAAGGCTGTCAATTATTTGTTTAACAATTAATTTCCCTGACAGTTCTTTAGTTAAACTACTCTCATGGAAAAAAAGCTAGAATTTATACATCTGTCCTGTGTTTCATCCAGATTTTACTACCCACATACTCAAATCACAACCGTCACTCAGCCACCATTACAAATAAGTTGTTGTGCAAAGAGTCTTCGTGCCACATCGAGTATGTACTAATCAAATTTTCAAGTTCAAACTGCTAATGGTTGGAACTAGTTGAGTTGAACCACGTGATGTAACTCTGTAGAGTTGTAGTACTCTGGAGCGGTCATTGAACTTATAAACTTACTCAAATAGTACGAACTATACAGGAATCGGTTTTTGTGGTAAAATACAGGCCAGTCGACAAGGTGGTAACAGCTGAATGTCGGGGTACGTCAAAATTGCAATCGTAAAGCATAATTTTAATTTCACTTTGATGTGTAGATATAGTCAGGAAAATTATTTGACACGTACCTTACGTCAGTTTACTGGTACTGTCGGAAAATGACAGTTGCGATTTGAATATACCGACGATTTAAGTTTGCGTCGCAATTAATTTCCCCAACTTTACTTTAATGATTGTGCATTCGTGTAATTGAATGAAACTATGCCCCTTTTAAAATTACTAGTAGACTTAAAACTGGATGTGATTCCCAATTCAGATTTTTTGTCTCTTCCTGAACGTCCATCAGAAGTCCAATATTTAACTAAAGGTAAATGTATGTATGCTGTTTATTACTGTTCGATATGGTATGGTTATACTTACTTCAACACAAACATTGCCATTTCGTGTAACAGATCCTCTTCGTCATCAGAATGTAACGGCTCAGCTCCAAGCTGGCACAGGGTTTGCAGAACGCATGACTTGCCATTGTGGCCGTGTCTGAAAGAATAGACATTGTTTTATTAGGTTGCTGTTCCAAAAAACTGCTAGCCAAAGACCACTTAAAAGTTGTGGTCTCCGTCTTCAGGAGGGGTTCAAAACATTCTAATATTCCTGCAAATTCCCCAGACGTTGGGTATTTATTATATCAATCATCATCTGCCTAGTTTTTTCAAAATATTGGATCCGGCTATATCTGGTCCCTATGTTGGGTCCGTCTTCCAGTCTAACCGGATGAAGCCCAGTCTCAGTATTTTACATGGAGCGACTGCCTATCTAACCTCCATAACCCAGTTACTGGGTAATACTTTCTTGGTAACACTGGTAATGATATCAATGTGATCTTTTTTTCTTTTTTTTTATGAAACATCAGGAGCTAGGTGCACGGTTCCAATTGGTCGTTTTCTATGGAGAAGAGCCGGCAAGAAACTCCACGGTTACTCTTTTAAAAATAATTGACTTTTACAATGTTTTCGAATAACATTAGGTATGGGAGGACAGCGTAGGCCTGTCAAAAAGTATCAGATACTTAATCAAATAAAGAATTTTCTCTCAGACCAAAGAAAAACCAAGACGGAGGGCTGTCAACAGTGAAGTTAAGCCGATTTCCTAAAAATGTGTGTACTTAGTGAGGTGTAGTTTGATTGTAAATGTGTGCGTGTGAGCGTGTATGCACAGAGCGGAGGTATCGTTCTCAGCGCTCTGTCTTGGTTTTTTATTTGGTCTGAGAATTATCTACAGATCTATAGATCTGAGTGTGTGAGTATGTGCCTACAAGGAGCTGTTCATCCAAGAGCTGCAAGTGACGTATTAAACTATTCACAACACCGATATAAATGTACCCGATGTTTATAAAAATAGCCCCGCACCAGTAAACAGTAATAAATAACGAATTTTGACATTCACAAAATTGGTATTGACGAAAGCAATTTATGTGAAAATTGCTTCCGAAAGCAACCTAAGTGTCGGAGTGAAATAAATCATGATTTTGATACCTTGCGGTACCAATCGGTTATCCGTGGATAAACAACACAAACTGCGACGTGAGCAGCGCCTTAAAATATCTTGGTTTTACTTTTTGAAAGCAATCATTTGTATACTGCTGGAGCTTGAATTCTTCGGGCTTTCATCGTTTTGGCGTTGTTAGCTGGAAAAGCTAGAGGTTATCAACCTTTTGAAAATGTGTTTTCTCAGATTCCTTCATTGTATGACAGTGAGCATTTAAAGGTCAGTTTCAGTTTTTTTTTTCAGACCATAAGTTTTCGACGTGGGCGATAACGCCCTCAAGTGGGCGTTTGAGACTTTCAGGGGGGTAGTACTGTTACTACCCAAAAGACGCCCAAAAGTCTGTCAACCAGTCAGTGGGGAATGACAAAGCAGATGATTTATTGATCTTAGTGATAGACAAACGAAAGAATGCTCTAATCCTCATCATCATCAGCCTTCAGTAGTCAACTGCTGGACATAGGCCTCTCTAATTGAATGCCATTCAGCTAGATTCTCGGCAACTCTCATCCAGCTGTTACCAGCACCCCTGCGAAGATCGTCACTCCACCTGTCCTAAGGATGTCCTAACTTATGTAAATCTTCCTTTTTGTGTAAACAGAGTAAACACGGAAAGTGTTTACTCTGTTTACACAAAAAGGATTTAGTAGAGTGGGGATAGAAAGTGTATTCGCTCGTTTCGTCTAAACCATGCATAAGTTCTCCACCTTATTTTGCCCACCCACTTTGAGATTTTTTTTTATCTAGAGCCCACCCCAAATTTTACTCATGAAATAGCTACTTCCACGATTATATTTAAAAGTATAATAATATATAGTAAGATAGGATATAGTATAATTTTATCTGGGTACAGACCCAGATAAAATTATACTATATCCTATCTTACTATATATTATTATACTTTTAAATATAATCGTGGAAGTAGCTATTTCATGAGTAGCTGTACCCAGATAAAATTATACTATATCCTATCTTACTATATATTATTATACTTTTAAATATAATCGTGGAAGTAGCTATTTCATGAGTAAAATTTGGGGTGGGCTCTAGATAAAAAAAAATCTCAAAGTGGGTGGGCAAAATAAGGTGGAGAACTTATGCATGGTTTAGACGAAACGAGCGAATACACTTTCTATCCCCACTCTACTAAATCCTTTTTGTGTAAACAGAGTAAACACTTTCCGTGTTTACTCTGAGGGGCAATTCTGGTAATTTTAAGAACGTTCACAGTCTGATCTCAGTCTCAATCTGTCAAAAATGCCTCAAATTTCAGTACATTTTGACAAGTTTTTGACATTTGTTTGTCGCTGAGATGAGACTGCGACTAGATTTTGAACGTTTTAAATTACGAGAATTGGCCTACTGTTTACACAAAAAGGAAGATTTACATAAGTTAGGACGTCCTTAGGACAGGTGGAGTGACGATCTTCGCAGGGGTGCTGGTAACAGCTGGATGAGAGTTGCCGAGAATCTAGCTGAATGGCATTCAATTAGAGAGGCCTATGTCCAGCAGTTGACTACTGAAGGCTGATGATGATGAGGATTAGAGCATTCTTTCGTTTGTCTATCACTAAGATCAATAAATCATCTGCTTTGTCATTCCCCACTGACTGGTTGACAGACTTTTGGGCGTCTGACTACCCGTAATGACTGTCAAAGATCTACGCATGACAGCTGAGAACAACCAGCCTAACGTGCTTTCCGAGGTATTGAGCGGTCTCCATTACATCACAATTTCTTTGCTCATTATCTATGGGGACGCTGCGAAATGTTGCCACTACATAAAGTGTAAAACGTTTACTGAGGATGATATTCTCATAGTATGTACCTATGTCTATTTCCTGTTTAACTTTATTATTCTATCACTTGTATATTAGTTTATATTACGTTTCTTTAAGTACGCTGCACCGGTATAGTATCTTATTAATTGTTTGCTGCACCGGGTGACGTGATTACGTCGGCGCCGGCTGTCGCTGAAAACCAGCGCTGGGGCTCTGTCTAGCATAGGGTCGCAGCATAATGCTGAGCGATGGCCGTTTTGCGTGAATGTGACGCATGTTTCCCCCCTACCTTTTATTATTTTTTGTATTGTTTTTTTTTTTGCGTCATGCTCACCGCGAATAAACGTTTTTTCTTTCTTTCTTTCTTTCTTTAATATGTAATGGAGGCCCCTCCATGCATTGTCGCGGGTTGTTCGAAGGAGTTACCGTGGCCCCTGGAACAGGCAACTGAAGGAACGCGGGTGGGTTTAGTCAGTAAAAGTCTGACATAAATATAAAACACCAAAAAAAAAGTCCCGTCCTTTGATCGACCCGTACCTCTGTTACTATTTAGCCACGAGCCCCTCTGTCACTAAGAAGGTGTCAAGAAATAATGGTCTCGTTCTTGTTCTATAAAATTTTCGTTTGATTATGGGCTGTTTTTTCCAACCCCACATAATTTATTCGGAGGAATAATTTTGAATTTCGTCCATACAAAAACTGTCAGACGTCAATCTTATTTCACGAATAAAAATTATTAGTCGATTGAAAAATCAGCCCTTAAACGCATTTTGACCTATGAGTGGCCAACAGTTTAGCTATAGTACCTATGAATTATTCTCGTGAAGTTCTCGTCCCCATCAAAGTAGAACGATTTCAATTAATATTCCGGTTGTTAATTTATGATCTTTTCTCATTTACAGGAAAAAATACGGTTGCCCTATTGTAAATAAGAATCTGCGAGACCGAATTACTTATAGATTTTCCTTGTGAAGTAATTGACCGGATGTAAACCACAATACAGTTAGCTTGATTTGATGTTTGTTGTAGTAATCCAGAGTAACGTAGGTAGCTAGGTTTGGCACCTGTACAAACATTTCATAGACTTTAATAGGTACCCATTGTTAATTATTTTGAGATAGATTATGGTCTAAAAAAGTTAAAGTAAACACTACTACTTCTAGTTAAACTATCGTAATTAAAATAGGGAAAAGGGGCTCGTGTCTCGCTGAGCAGTTGGTCCCAGCTGTCAATTGTATCAAATTCAAAAGTTTTTAATTAAAATTAGGTTGAGAATCAGCACTTTTCGAAAAATACCCAGCTCGTGACCTGATGACGCCAGAACTCATCAGTATTCACAGATCATGAGGGTACAGTAACTCTCGGAAGTGATAATTCCTTATCTAACTAGCATGATAAGCGACGCGGCAAATGAATTAACATTTACACCCACTTCAGTATTGAAATCACTTACGAGACCCGTGATCGGGAGATAACTGGATTATGGTTTGGCCGCCATTTTGCATTCTGGTAAAGCGTGATTGGACTGGAAGTTATGTTAGGGACTTAAAACTTGGAACATGCGATTATAAATGTACTCATCGTGAAGGGCTCAAATTTAAAAAATATGTAAGAATGAAGTTAAACATAACATAATCAGCCTATAATTGTTCCCACTGCTTGGACACTGGCCTCTTCTCTGTGAGAGGGAGTGGGCCGTAATCCACCACGCGGGCCCAGTGCGGGTTGGTAGATGTCACATGTCTTCGAATTTTTGGTTCTGGGACGTGCCGGTTTCCTCACGATGTTTTCCTTCACCGTTTCAATAGTAGTTTTGATATAATAACAGCTCTTGAACCCACAACAACAAAGATAAAATTTTGGACAAAATTTTAAAGAGAGCATTTTCCAAATGATAAAGTGACAATAAAATTCATTTAACAAATTATCATCCACTTAATTATTATTAACACTGCCACGTTGGTCCAGTGGTAGCATGCGTTACTGCTGACCATGAGATCCTGGGTTTGATTCCCAGGTCGAGCAAAGTGTTGTTGGGTTTTTCTATAAGGAATTTCTCAATAACTGAGAGCCTGAAGTCTGGATTAATTGATTGATGGCAATAGGCTCATCTCGTATTACAAGTGACTTACTCGTAAATATAACTGGAGAAATGTGGGTATACTATAATGTACTCTTCTGCTTAACACTCGGGGAATACAGGCGAGATGTTTTGTTGTCTTTTAGTAAAATAAATAATTACTTACTTACTTACTATTTTATGTAAATTGTAATCAAAATCAACACTAACGATCTATAGTGAGTTCAAATAGGTAGGTTTAATACATAGAACTACCGCGGTTAACCCGATCCTTGTGCAAACATAATTTAGCACAGACAGAGGTTAACGGGAGTGTTCGTAATGTGCAACATATTGTCTGTGGCAATGTGTATTCCGTTACTGCACAGGTCAACCTGTATTACATTCTGGGACGATACAGTTCCAATTAGGTAGGTATATTAGATAGTTTGAGAGTCGGGATTCTTATTTGACTTGCCCCCTTTTTTTGATTTTTGGATGAATAATGGGCGACTAACAAAAGGTTTACAAGGCAGACGTGGTGTGTGTATAGCATTAAGTCCGCCGCTAAACATGTGTGTGCTTGCTGAAGTATTAAATAAATAAATAAATGTAATATAATGTATGTAAACGCCGGGAGGACTTGCCCTAAGAGGATATAATTATGTGTAGTGTGACCTAAGGGTCAGTTCACACCGCGACGCGACGCGGCGCGCAGTTTTCAAGATAGCAATACATTTATAGACCTTAACTACTACACAAAAAGGCACACAATTCAGTGAGGTGGGCCGCGCGGCGAAGCGCAGCGTAGCTCGACGTAGTAGACACCACCTCACTGAATTGTGTACTTTTTTGAGTAGTAAATACGGTCTATAATTGCTATCTTGAAAACTGCACGCCGGGGCCGCGTCACGTCGCGGTGTGAACTGACCCTTATAGATGTTCTTCAGAAAGGTCAGGAGTGTAGAACTCGTAACCGGCATGCGTGTGTGACCAGATGTATGAACGTAAACGAAGCTAAAGGAGTATGTAAGGATTGTAGCAGGTGGCGTTCTGTACCCTGCCTACCCTCATGGGAAGGCGTGAGTTTATATATTAGGTATGTATCGTCTATTAAAACTTATTTTTTTAATTAATATTATTTCAAGTTAAACAAATATAAACTTTATGTAAATGGTAATTAAGTTTATTTCAGCTCTATTGAAAAAGTTATAAAAATTTAGTTGTAGTGTAAACTGAACTTTATTGTGTAGGACTTAAAGTTATTTTTCGATTTATTCATATTTGTTTACATTTTTGGCAAATAATTCGCGAATGCAGATCATGTATGTGTATTTTTGGTTATCAGCTTTGACGTTGATTCTGAAGATTGTATGGTAAAATAATGAAGAGATGGTTAACAGTTACAAGATTAATAAACCAAAATCCATCGGTGGGTATAGCAAAAGGGAAGTCAACAAGTGTCTTAATAAACTGTGATTGCATAAACTTAAGTCCGGCAAACGTGGTGATTATGACGATCTACGCTCTTGCTTATCAGTTGAAGTAAATATTAACTTATTAAGATTTGGCTTATAGTCCATTCGCACGAATTTACTTGTCCGAATCGTGCGAATTGTCGCTCTTAAATATTTGTCTTTTTTATTATTATTATTTGTGGGCGAGTCGACAACTCCAGAAAGGTGTATTAGGCAATTGGGACATTTTGAATGTTATGCAATAAAGTAGAAAAGATAATATTATTTAAAAGTGACGATTCAGTGACGAGAAAATTCGTGCGAATCGACTAATAAGCCGAAGATTTAAGCACTCCCATAATCCAACGAAACTTTAACTAGAATCACTATACTAACCAGCAATATCTTTCCCCTCTAATGGATAAGACAAACCACGAAGCCAGATAACCATACCACAAAACAGAAAGGTACAGAAGTCAATCACATATTGTACGAGTATGTACTCGTACTTCACTTTTTCACACCTACGCTCGGCGGTCGCGCTAGGGTTGTCAACTTTGGCTTATGCACAAAAAGCTATCATGGTAGTAGCACTCGTATCTAGTTGTTTGATTTATTGTTGTAAAGTTGTTAAAGTTTACAGAACAAAAACATATAAAATTTTACATTTGTCAATTTTCAGTATCGAAAATTATTAATAACTTCTAAACGGATAACACTATTTACACAATTTATTTTGTCCTATCTGTTTTAGACCTAAACCTATCAAATGACACTAAAAACAACACAATATCTAAACAAACAAAAAATCATGTTTTCAACTTACGTAATATTTGGGTCTCAAGCGGATGGCATTCGCGGTCCTACTGATCCCAACCGATCCGAGATATTGTGTCCGTGAGCGGTGTCTATGTGTGCGTTGCTCGAGCGCACTTTGTGTGGAGATTGACTTCTGTACTCTCTATATTTTGTGACTATACCGCAATACAAACTGGTATCATTATCCTCTAATAAACGACACACGGTATTCATGTTGTCACAAAACCTACAACTACCCTCTACCACAGCTGACTTACGAACATGATTACCTCGGTAGTTAGCTGCGAAGACATTTTACTCAGGTGTACTAGGATAGCATCGAATGTACATAGGGTGCATCTTTTTAATGGCTTGTGCACTTACATTTTTACGTGTGAATATGAGCTGTGTGTTTTGGGGGCTCGTGGCTTAATAATAACAGTCGCATGGATTGATCTTTAAGCTTAAGCAACGCTTGCTGAGGTCGGTCCGTAGATGGGTGACCACCCATATACCGAGACCCCTCCGTGCCTCAGAACGCACACAAAGCCGTTAGTGCCGTCCGTCATTCGTTGATCTTTGACAGTCGTTACGGAAAACCAGAAGCCCGAAAGTCTGACAACGAGTCTTGCCAAGAGATATTCCCTTCGCCCACGGCAAATTTTTGTAGCGGTGCTGTCGTGCGTTCCCATTGATACAGTCGCGATGCGGTCGCTAGCTGTTTGCCCTCGCCCACACCACGATTTTCAGTCGCGATACAAACGCGATACTGTCGTGCTTCTGTCGCGATGCAAACGCGATCAATTCGACTGTATTTTTTTTGTATGATTGTATTTTGCGCGATATTCCTGGAAATTGTAAATTGATTTCAAAAAATCTTTTTCTTGTGGATAGGGTATGCCTCAGGGGTGGTCCCATATAAATTTGATTAACTTTGCTTGGGGAGTTTTTGAGTTAACTTCAATAATACGTATTTTTGCCACTTAGTTTATATTGATGATGTTATAATAACTTCCTGTCACTGATATTTACATAACAAGTAATGTTTGTGAAGGGTAAGTACAATTTAAAAGTGAAATATAAAAATGTTTAAAAAAAACGACTTCCAAAAAAGACTACAAAGTGAAAAATAATACTTTCGGAAGTCGGTGGCAAAGAAAGTAAATGCGAACCCAACGACACCAACTTCTGAAATTAATGTTATTTTTCATTTTGTTGTGTCTTTTTTGAAAGTCGTTTTTTTTTTGTAAAAACCTTTTTTTCTTTGATGATGTTTACCTACCCATAGCGTCAGTGGAGTTTTGCTAGCTAATTTAATTTAACCCTGTATAGAAAGGAGAATCGTGCAATGTTAATCGTATATCTCAGGGCAGTTTGCCTAACCAATGGGCTGATCTGTAAGATCCTATGGCTCAATATGTATTAAAGGCAGAAGTAAGTTAATAACTCAAACAAATTTATCTTTAAGATGTCAAAAAATACTGATTCCTGATAAGCTTCTTCATAACCCAATCATAGTGTTTTAAGAAAAACCTGCCAAAACACATCGTTGCCACTTGGCCGTATACAGACTTACATAGATTAATGACAGAAATATTTATTTACATACCCATCTAAAGCATCTTCAACATGTTTGTAAAAGTGGTACAGCTTGGCATCGTCCTGGTAATCCCCATTCTTGTTTTCTTTAATCCCTGTTTCCCTCTTCTTTCTCGCAGTGCCAACATACCCGGTGTTGGCTCCGAAAATGTCTATGGGTATCTGGGTTCTGTTCCAGGGCAGCTGGAAGTTGGCTTGGAATATGTAATTCACGTTGATCATTTTGACTGCGCTTGGAAAGCCAATACCAGCGTTTAACTGGAAAGAAAAACTCGTATTTAGGGAGCTACCTCAAAAATCTAAAATCCTCGAAAACCTACTAAGCGAGAAAGTGAAGCAATTACTTTTGAAATGTAAAAGAAGAGTGATGGCGCTCGGAATAAAACGATGTATGTGCCAAAACGAATTGAATAACTCGTAAGCGTTACGCCGTGATGTCGATAAAAGTTAAAAAATAGATAAAACCTTAATCAAAAAATCATGACAAAAATACGATCCGCCTGCAGTGGTCCTATTGTGGGGGACTCAGGGTCGTTCAAAAAACAATAGTTTGTAAAACAAACGGACCAAAGATGGTTTTCCAACATTTTAAAATTCAATCTTTACCCTATTTTCACTTGTGCGGTATCTCACAGCTTATGCAGCCGATTCCATTCGAAAAATGCGATTAATTCCTCACTTCGCCACCACCGCAACGGGGTCGCTTATTTTTTGCTGGGAGCCACATGATCGGATTAAACTGCTATATTTCGTTGCAAAGGGAACCCCTAACTCAGTTACCTTTTCACCCCCTTTTGAGATAAAAGGGCTCTTTCCTCCCTTAGTATATTAAAAGCTAATACAGCCAGCATTTTCCCGAACATAATGTATCATATGTTGGGTGTATGGCTGTGTTATTTTTTAAGAATGATGTATGTCCTCTGACGTCTTTGTATATATGCAGAACATGAGAACAATAATTTCAAATCTCTTACGCTTGGGTAATACGGAAAAGCAATAACTACAGCTACTCCAATGTATTTATTTTACATCTGCACGCGCAGCATGACCACCATATACACGGGTTTTGTGGACGAAAGAATAGAAACAAAGACAGATTAGTTAGTTTCTAATCCGTGTTACCACAAATACATTGATCGCATAGAAAACATCAAAAAAAGATTTATAAAGTACTAATGTTACCATCAAAGAGTGCCATATCACTCTGATAATTACTTGAACCTCTGTAAGAAATATCATTTATTGCCCCTAATTAATCGTCGTGAGATCTCCGACTATGTTTTCTTAATAAAGACCTTTAATAATAATATTAGCAGTTCTGAAATTCTATCTAAATTTTTCTTTAACGTCCGCGGAAGGTCGATGCGATCTAATCCCCCGCTTCGTGTGCCATTTGCTTCGACTAACTGCTGGCTGAATTAATTCCTTGTGCGTGCAAGCAGAAGCTTTAATAAAGTGTGTGAACAGCATGACTTTGATCCTTTTACAACAGGTGTGTCCGCGGCCAGGAAGTGCTTGAGCCTATTTTTTTCACCTGATGCTTTTTATTGCTCAAATTATAGTTTTGCCGCCTTTATTGTATTGTTGTGGGTATATAAATGTATGGTTTTGACTTTGGCCGTTTATTGTTTTTATTGGCAGTAATGTGTTGTTCACAGATATATCTTATTATTATTCTGATAATTATATGTGAAGACTTGTAATTGGCTGTCAGTCACATTTTCAATTTCTTAGCTGTAAGTCTTCCAAAGAAAATAAATAAATCTGTTATTTTGTTTATTTTTCCGTCTACAAAACCCGTTTCTATGGTGGTCATGTTGAGTACTGGACCTCTTGCTCCAAGAACCAATTTTGCCGTACGCACCCTTCGTGGTAAACCGCTTAATTAAGCGACAAAATCAATTACACAGTACACTCAAATATATCAACGGACTTATCTACCGGAAATATTCGCAGAGCAATTTTCCAATAAATAATCACGCGGCATTGAATACCAAATTATTATATTATTATACAATACTTGATAGAAGGAAAATACGACAGGCCCTTTATACACACACACACGCACTCTATTGCCGTGAAAGACTACGGTTTATTCCCCATGTGAAGGCACGGTTGTCAGTTTTGTATGAATCATTAAGGAAGTTTGTTGACTGCCACGTGTTTCAACAGCGCGGTTTATACACCGTACCATAATAAGCTCTGCCGTGTACAAAGGGCCTTATGGTTCCCGAAGATTTTTACATGTGTTAATGATAAGTACGAAATAGATGGGTAATTTTATCTACTGATTCATATCTTGTGTGAGTGAAGGCACAACAGTGATTATTTAAACTGAGTAGAAATACAAAATCGTTAATTATGATACGTGTGACTTAATTAGTCAATTACATACTACTTATCGTATACTATTTTACAGTACGTGTGACTTAAAAGCGCATTTAAGTCACGCTTTTCTGTGTAAAAATTGACTACTTAAGTCACAGATAAGCGTGACTTAAATACGGGCTTAGGTCACAGAGTGCTATGAAGGTTTTAAGCACGACGTTCACAGATATAAGGTTAGCTGATGGTGTTGATAGGGACCAAGCTTTTCTGCGTAATACGGTTTTAATTGGATAGTACCTGAATTGTAGTGATCACAATATTAGCAAGAGATTAGAAGTGATAAATTATTGTAGATAACTGAAGGCTAATGAAAAAGAAGCTAAATTGGGAAAATTAATTAAGTTATGTTCAAAAATGAAATATTTATTTGGTATGCCAACGAAACACTTCCCCGCCGCAGTCTGACAACCAGATAAGTCTGGTTGGCCAAGGGGTGTCGTATTATCCGGTAACTGGGTCGTGGACAGTCGCTCCTTTTAAAATACTGGTATTCAGCTGCATCCGGTTAGACTGGAAGCCGACCCCAACATAGTTGGGAAAAAGGCTAGGCAGATGATGATGATGTTTGGTACGCCAACAGTATACAAAACCATTAATAATAAACATAAATAAAAAATAAAAGTGCTGTTATGTATGCATTACTATTACAGATGTACGTAGCATTCACCATAAAGATAACACGTAGGTAATAGTCTGAGAAAACATACAAAATACAATCGGAATACAAAAATATCTCTTTGTATCTCAAAGACTTCTTAACGCTATAACGTAAAAATGAATTAATACCTATTTTTTTTTAATAATTTATATATTACTGTATAACCTACTCTATCAATTCAATATTGGCATGCCATCATTAAATGGCGGAATGTGAAATTAGTTGCTGAGAAAAAAGTTACTCTAAGAAAGGTTAGAAAAATAAACTGTAAATAAAGATATTTAATTATTAGATTCTTAAACATAGGTACCTGTAAAACCGAGTTATTAAGATACAGCAATTGTAGCTGTCTCCTTTCTCTGTGCACTATATCACTAGGTCCCATTTCTTCGGCATTTAGAACGAAACATAATGAATTTAGTACTGTAAACGTCAAAATATTAGCTAAAGTAAGCATGGTGCGTCTGCAACGTGTTACAGCGGAGTGGGACACAAAAGACGAAGTTCAAACGTTTCAAATTACGTTACGCAAAGGCAATCGAAGGTGACCATTATAAGACTACGAGGCGAGAAAGATAATAGATTAAAAAAAAATAAGTAAAGCTTTTTTTTACTATATTCAAGGATTATAAGGTACCATTGATTGATTGGTTGAGAAACGTTCATACATGACCCATACAAGTATCGATTGCTAGTTTAAGACGGGACAGAATAAAAAACAGTTTTTATATTGAATATATTTTATTTAATCTTGTTACAATTTAGGAACAATTAGAACAAACAAAATGTTAATAGCATCTAAATTACATACGTCTTTTTTATATATCAACAAATCTAATACTCAAAAATAACCTTTGTCTTGTAAGATATTTTGTGCGTAGTATATTTTTTATAGAAAACTATGTGAATCCGGATAGCAAGTGATTACTAGTAGCACACGTAATACGTCAATTTTAAGGTATTGCCTCGTGACCGGTTGTTGTTGGATAAACATATTAGTGTGCCAGCGGAGTCATGTGACTTCGAGATTTAAACTTTAGGCTGTGTCCATCGTGGTTACGAACTTGTCATCATCAAGTTCGGTTCTCCATCGTGCTTCTGTGTGGCCACTAAGAGACAGAATACGTTCTTGACACCATTTTCATGCAAACGATTAAGTGTTTTGCGAGTTTGATCTTTATTAGTTACTGGAATTGTAGCTGACAGGTGTCAGGAACGCATTCTTTCGATAGCCGCACTTTAGGTAAAGTAAAGTAAAGAAACAGATTTAACAATTCCTAATTACAGACGACTGTAGTTAGGAATTGATAAATCTGTTTCGTCTAAGCTTTTCGTGTTTCATGGAAAAAATTAAGGTGATCCTGGCACTTAAAAATATAAATGAATTTAGTTTATTTATGTATAATTCTATTTTTTTTTAATAATTAACAAAATAAAAAGAAAAATATCAAAAAGAAAATTTGATTTTTGATTTCGAAGGGAGATACTTTTATAAAAATCGCTTTTTGCTTTACTTATTTTATCGGAGAAGCCATAAAGTAAAAAATGTATAAGTAAAAAGTATATTAAAACCAGCGCTGGGGCTCTGTGTCGCATAGGCTCGTAGCATTATGCTGAGCGATGGCCGTTTTGCGTGGATATGACACATATTCTTCCCCAACTTGTTACTTTTTTGTGTGTTTTTTCTCCATGTCAATTACCTTAAATAAACGTATTTTCTATCTTTCTTTTCTTTCTATTTCCTTTTTCATTTTCGTAAAAAAAAGTCTAATTCCTACCGCCAAAATCTGGAAATACTCAAATCTACTTCACAATATGAACACAGCCTTATAATGCCGGCTACAGACGAACCGGGTGCATTGACACCTTTTCCAACAACTCTATTAAGATACGTGTAGCCGCCACACGTCGAAAATGTGACTTGTTATCAGCTGCTCCCAGATTGGTTGCTCATGACTACAAAGTTAATCTGGAAAAAAATGGGGTAAGGTACCTATAATCACAAAGATCTTTTACTTGAACAGTTTTATTAGAATTATGAATGTAATCTTTGTAGATCTATATTGATTGTTTAAATTTCGAATGCTATCAGCTCATAGAAGACTTTTTAAAGGAATAGTTAATAGGTATTTTTAATTCTTGAACTATATTTACTTAATAATAATAATCATAAATACATAGATCTACGAATAGCTACGAAACAGTATGTATACCTACTTTAAATACGATCTAAATCCGATAATGTAAACTAAAACAAACAAATTCTATAGATTAGTTGGACTCAGGTAAATTACAGAAATAATAGTGTGTGCAACAATTTAGTTATCGATCGTTACATTTTTATTATAAAAGTGTAGCGTCATTGTTTTCTAAACTCAATCATGCTTGAAATTATAAATATCGTGAGAATTTTGCTGACTAATTGTATACGTCATTTTAGTAACAGAAAAAAAACTAGTTTCAATTGGATTATTCCTGCTCTGCTAGTAATTGGAGCAAGTGTAGCGGACGATGAAGAAAAACACAAAGCAATGGTGATGAAACGTCAGATCAACAGTCTTCCACTAATATTTCCACAAGGAGCAATTTATAAGGTATGACGAATAATTGTTTTTGTAGTTCGTTCACCCTACCTTGAAAATAAATAGTAGTTTGTTGGGCGTGGCTTATTTACCCCGCACGCGGGGATCAGTGGCGGTTCCATCTTCCGCGTAGGCTGCCACGTCGCCGCTACAAACTTATCTGAACTAGTGACCAAAAGTGGATCTGATCAATGGCTACCATACATGGAGAGATCTTGGTGTACAGATGTATGTATGAAGAAGACATGCTGCAACGACCACTAATTAATTGGTATAAGGGCAGAAGAGGTCAATCAGTCGTCTACAGATCAATCATCGAAACAGACAAATATTATTCGATAATTTTTTTTTTTTTAAGGATGGTATATCATCAAATTGACCCCTCCCGCTCTGGGTGGAGCGGAAGGGAGTGTCAGACTCTTACTGACTAAAACCCATCCGTGTTCCTTCCTTAGCCCTTTGTGTTCCGGGGTAGCGTTAACCCTTTCGGACAATCCCGCTGCCCATTCGATTAGCCTGACCCTACCAGTCTCAGACTGAATCATTTTGAAAGATATTGCTAATCCATTGCTTCATATGTTCGAAAAATGTGTCTGCTCAACAACGTAAATAACGCAATGAATTTTTTTCAACTGTCAAAATGAAACCCAATGCTACTGATAGTATGTTACGCTAATACCCCGCGGATGGGTGATAATATTGATCGGTCAGACTTTTTAGTTTCAACGATTCGGTTCTAGTCATCGTCGATCTGAAGGCCGTAATTATGATACAGATTTTCCTCAGATCGGCCGCACCTGTAAGTAGAAATAAAAAGAAAAAAAAAAGAAAGAAAGAAAAAGTGTTTATTCTGCACAAACAAAACGCACATTACAAAAAAAAAAAAAAAATTGCAAAAAGACATAAAATATAAATATACAGCGTAGTCAAAAGCCTATAAATTAATAAAAAAAAATGTTGACAATTTTGTCTAAATGACAGTGTATAGTGTCCTTAATACAGTAACGGGTAGTTAGGAGTCTTGAAAGAACAAGAAAACGTCGTTTTTGACAGTTAGAGTATCACAATAACAAGCTTGCTTACCAAAATGTACCTTTATTTTTACTGAAGTTCCGTCTTCTCCAATCCCCAGCTCATCATAGGCCTCTCAGCACCAATCCATACCGAGGACTACATCAACCTGGCCTTCGCAGCCAACTTCCAGTACCAGTATATGCATTTCACGAACATAAGCCAGCTGTCGAGGTACTACTTCATCAAGACGGTTTCCAGGGAACAGAGGGAGGCCGAAGTGGCTGATCGGAAGGATGAAAGGCTCACGTTTTATAATGCTGTCGCTGATTTGTTGAAGACGTGAGTACATTAGCTATTTCTTATAGCGGCCTACACTGACACAGTCTTTTGATACCAGATTACTTTACTTTGTGAACGGATATTCCGTTGTTCGAAAGTGAGGATCCAACCTACAAATCCGAATGGCAATAAAGTTGGTTGTCCTTATATTAATTTTTGATTTACTTTATACGATAAGAAAAACTTTGAATCAATAATTGCAGGCTTAATTATATGTATAAATTAAGACCAGTGATCATGAGCAGCTTTATAGCTACAGCACTTAAAACTAGTGTAATCGTTTTAATTTCCAGAAGAGGCATGAACGGCGATGAGTGCGTTTATCGAGCGATTTGTGAATCTGCGCAGTACCCGGTAGAAGAAGAAGGACTTATAGGAGAGATACTACACATACTGCTGACGTAAGTATTATCGTGACAGTCAGCCAAGAAGATCTGTAAAACTATTTGATGAAAGATCAGTAATTTAGTTACTATTAAAGTAAAAGAAAAATCTGAATCTTAGTTGTTGTCGTTTTATCTAAACACTTTTCTATTAATTTGGTCCGTACAAGAAGTAAAGTTGACTTCGTAATTTGGATTATCATCATAAGGTTGAATGTCGCTTGTACGTCATAAAATGACAGGGTATATTATTTTGTCTTTGTGACTCTTAGATAATTTCAACTTTCGTGGAGTTTAAAGTAGACTGGGCGAAAGTGGTCTGTGGATCCATAGCGATATGGTTGTGATATTTGTGTACCTCACCTTTATCTTTATGTAAAGGGGCAGCCAAACCCAACCTAGCAATTTTGAGTAAAATATAATTTTAGAATTTACAGGACTTTAGCCGTTGTAACAAATTTTTGAGTAATTGTTAATTGCATATACAGATTTTGTAAAATTGGCACAGTCGGCAAAAAAATCACAGTCTCTAAATTCGTCCAATCTCCCTGGTAATTTGTTTACAGTAAGAATGCAATTACGGGGTTGATTATACCTATGTAGTACCCTTCAGAAGACGTAGCGTTGGAAGGCCTCCCAAAAATAGGAAAGCTCTCTGGTCACGCGTAGAGTCAACCAACCGCTTGGCGATTTCCCGAAATATTCGATGAGCACCCGGACCCCAAGGCCCTAGTGTTTCAACCCCAAACGGCTCAAAAGCAAATCGCCAAAGCGCGGCGGCCAAGCGGCGGGAAATCGCCAAGCAGTTTTTTGACTCTACGCGTGACCAGAGGGATGGCCTATTTTTGGCATGAATTTTAAATAAATGACTGAAATTAAAATTATTTGATTATTTGACTGTTCGTCTCCATTCGGGTCAATGATCGCATTCTCTCCGTTATGAATATTTTACACTTAATTAAGTATAAATAATGTGAAAATATGGTGTCAGTTACGAAATAATGAAGAACATTAATAAGCAGGTTTTAACTGTTGGACACTCGACTAAAGCTAGTGGATTTACTACAGGATAGGATTTTGAATTTACCATCTAGAATTTTCGAAGCTAACACTTAATTAGGGAGATAAAGGGTTATTTTTAATTGGCTAGCTAAACTTCGCAGACGATTGGCATCGATAACTAAACACAATAAAATAAAAATTAAGAAGATTTGATGTTTCTTTTTTGTCTTTTGATATACCTCTTCAAATGCTTGGTATTGGCAGAATGCCCCGTTGGTGTCGTGATCACAAGTGCGACTGCTAAGCGTGAGGTCCTTGTTTCGATTCCCAGGTCGGGTAAAGTGTTATTGGTTTTTTCCATTAGGAATTTCTCAGTAACAGCCCGGAGATTGGAAGTTGACAATGTGATACCCTCGTGCCTCGGAAAGCACATCAAGCCGCTGTTGGCCCTGCGCCTGATCTCACTCCGGTCGTGTCGGATTGCCGTCCCATTGGACTATGAGAGAGAGGGAATAGCTAGTGCGCCTTGTCTGCGCACATACTTGTGCACTACAACATCTGCCGCGCCGAAAGCTTGTCTCCGCTGAGATTTGTCGCTATGGCCGGAATTCGGTCTGGAGGACTTTATTTATTTATTTATTGGCAGAATGATGTCACGTTTTTTCAACTGATGGGTTATCAAGTCTTCTTCATCCATATTATATTTTGAAAAACACTGGACACGACAAAACGCAGAACGCAGTCGCGCTCGACTGCGAACAGGCAGATCGCGCATGTTGGCGCACCTGCGCCGCTCCCCGCCCCGCGCTGCCAGTCTGGCCAAGCACACACGCGCACCTCCCGTTGGATAACCCCAAAATTAGTCTAGATGTCATTTTTAGCCTTAGCATTTCTCCCTTTCTCATGTCAGCTCATTTTATGAACCTATTTCTTAAATTTCAGGCCAGACTACGGAAGGACCCCATTTGACGAAAATGATGAAGATTGGGAAAACTTGATGGGAGCATACAATGATGCAGCTGTAGCTGGACGGCAGATGTTCAACTGTGCGTCTATTTACTCCGGATGCCCTGAGGGTCAGGGGCTGATGGAAATGTTCAGTATACTGAGAGATGAGTGAAGAGAACTTGGATTAATTTACTTTATATGTACCTACTTGGTGAAGGTGGCTTTGATATAGATATTCGGTTTGTAAATATAATATCTAATTCGTTACAGGAAAAATAAATTACAATAAAAAAAAAGTTGAGGTGAATGTATTTTGTTACATCTTTGTTTTTCTTTTGAAATCATTCAAGTTATCATCATAATCGGCCCGTAATGTTCCCACTGCTGAGACACAAGTCACCACTGGGTGCGATGGATTGGGTCGTAATTTACCACGTGGGCCCAGTGCGAGTTGGTAGATGTATAGTTGGTAAATCAAATCTTCGATTTTTTTAAGTGAAAACTTTTTTAAGCGCGTTGGGCATTTTTTGAGATGGGAAAAAAAACCACTGAACTCGCGACACTGTTACCGACACCGCGCTACATTCGGATATGTTCGGCTGTCTTCGGGATGTACTCGGTTTTAATGTATATCCGATATGTCAGTGAGTGATGGCAAAGTATTCTGTTTCTGTTTTTTTTTGTATCTAGGACATGCCGGTTTTCTCACGATATTTTACCGTTTTGAGAGCAGTAATGATGAAATAATTTACACAAACTAAAGCGCCTGTCTGCGTTCGAACCTACGACGTAAAATTCGTAAGTCACGGCAGTTACCACTTAAGCCACCACAACTCAAGCTATTGTCGTCATTATTTTGAAACCTACTGAAATATACACAGTAACATGTCTACTGTCTGAACAAGTTTTGTAGAAATGAAAAAGACAAATCATCAAGCCCCCGTATCATAACCTCAAATCTTAAAAACCCAAAACAAATAACAACGTTTAAACCAGCAATATATCTCCGAGATCCTGACCAAGAGACTCAAAATGTTGTTCAAAAGAAATGTCCGGAGGAGCAGTAATCCTGCGCAGTGGCGGTTATAAAATGTCCAGAGCAAAGCTTGGTTGTTTGCCCGAACCGCTTCTTGCGACAAATTAAGTAAATCTCATATGTGAAGCTGGTCACGTACTGGCAATCTTTTCCTTACAATATTTACATTGACTTGGCTTTTCAACTATCGGTTCTCGATCGTATTTGGTTTTAAATTGATTGTGTTAGGATGTTGGCACTGTTTGTGTAAGCTTTGATTTGTTTATTGTCGTTTACTTGACTGCTACAAACGTTTGTAAGTCGTAAAAGTTGTTGTTCTCAAAATCGATCTAGGACGTATTCAGACTGCATACTTCAACTGGTTTTGTGCGGGTGGTGATTGCTTTTATATTCTGAAAGGAATTATTGTATCTGCACTGTCAATTGTAAGTTTTAAATTAAAACTTCAATGAAAAATGAGCAATGTTGGCACAGTGGTAACGGCTGCGACTTGCCGAGTAGGTCGTAGGTTTCCATGAAAAAGTAAAATCTGTGGGTTTAACCATGTTTTGACATAACGCCATTACTACAAGACAGCCTAGTTGATAGAAATAACGTTAAGTCACACATGAAGCAACCAAAGACGCGCTTATCGTTCTAACTAAGAATGATTATTTCACTGATAAGTGAACAGAACCTAAGCAGTATCTAAGTTAAATCGATGATAGTGATGAATAGTTCAAGCAGCGTCTGGAGATGGCATTTTTTTTACAATCATGGTGCCGAAAGTGCGTTGAGCGTTCAACTCACAGATATAGATAGACCTAGATAACGCAAGTATCACGATCTGTATGAACCCCAAGCGTGCCATTTTTTTACTACCTACTATGACGTCACATCACCCAGCCAGCAGTACGCTGGACTAAGCGTGAAAGTGGCGGCTTACGATTTTTGGCACGCGAAGTAGTTGCTCTTGCGTTATTTAGGTGTATCTATATCTGTGGTTCAAATTCTGTCATCTCCACCATTCAAAGCCAGCAGTTTCTATGCGTAATTTGTGTCGTAGTGCAAGTAATCGGTGACAGGCTTGGTTTTTATGGAAAATATTGACAATGCCGCTTCTGGCAACGGCCGCCGAGTGGCTCCGTGCTCTGTGGGTTATATGTACCTATATCGGTTGGATGGACAACTTCCAAAATATGAAGTGATAACGATAAAGTGTCGCATTGAAAGTATATAAAACTTGTACAGGGGTGTCCTTGCAGTAGGTCCCTTGATTCGTGCTAAAGAGTTATCCGTTGTGATGGTTTGAAACGATGCAGATGATAAAAAATATTTCATGAAGTTTTAGCATAGCGTTGTATAATTTTTTATTACCAATTTCACATAAAAAAATGAATTCCAATAGTAATTGGTCATCATGCAATGCCCAATTTTTGTGATAAGAATGTGAAATGTAGCATTCGTAACGAAAATATAAAGTCTCTGATTTAGCGGACTGAAAATCAGACAGTATTTTTCTGACTATATTTTTCTGAAATAACACGCATTGTATCTCAGCTCTTGGATGTATTGTACCTTTTCGAGGAAATGAAAAATAGCAGTATTTTATTCGACCAAAAATAGCCGATCCCCACAGGCCCCATTGGGCAATCAGTTAAATAGTAGCCGATTTAGACGCCTCGAGAATTTATTGAGTGGTCCAATGGTACCTAACCGGATTTATTTTGTGCTTACCACGCACAGAGCTTTCATTAGTCCAGTCCACGGCGTAGATAGAGACAGAAGTAGGATGATTGTTGTGGTGTGAGAGGGAAGGGGATGGATTTATTTGCATGTAGTAATGATTTTGTCGTGCAGCCTTAGGGTCAATATTTATCTTCATATCAATGATCATAATTTTCGCCATGACTTATATTAACTATTTGACCTTTCTATATTTCCTGTTTTTCCTGCTTTGTGATTGTATAGTTTTATCGCTCGCTAATCTATTATCGAGGATTCGACTTAATATGTGTTTACTAGAAAATAGCTCCCAAAAGTTCGGCACCATTTGCATAGCATTGCATATTAAATATGGACAGCCACAAGCGTGGGTTTTGTCGTAATTGTACGCTTTGTAGGTGAATTTGTGATCACAGTACCTATATATTGCTATTTAGGTGGGTGTTATTGCAAATCTGTTTGATCTTTAACCATTATTTATACCCACGGAAGAGTATGAATTTTACAGGATAAGCTATACAGTAAATAAAACTGATTTCATTTTGACATTAAATGAACTTGCACAGTCAAAGTTGTTACGAATATAGCTGGGAATTAAACCATATTTGGTATGTTCTCCAAAATCAGTTTATTTATATAACCACAATTGTCTTTTTATATCATTTTTTTTTTATTTTTTTTTAGATTATTATTTTAGAGAATTAACAATTTTCACTGCGTCATGAGTTATTAAAATAGGGAAAATACTTAATGTTTATAGTATCACGCCTATTTTCGACGGGTTAAGCAGAGAACTCTGATGTAATATACTGCTGCTACTGAGCTGGTACTCACCTGAGCTGTTCACTGTAAGTACATTTACTTAATATTTTATACCAACAACGTAACAACAATAATAATATGTTACATAAAACCGCTAGTGAGAATAAACTAGAATTCCGTGGCTAATAATTTTATTAAAAATGGCCGTACTCGTCGAGCAGGCATCCGGGAACAGCTTGTTAGTGGCACATTATTATAATTATGACGTCATTAGGTGGGTAGGACGAGTCTCTCATTCTTGGTCGGGTGTCAGTTTTTTTGCACCGACTTGTACCTATATTTTGAGGAGCTTTTTGTGCATCGAAAGAGGTTTGAAGGTGCCAAGAATTAAAAAAACCAGAGGGGTAATTCTCGTAATTTTAGGAACGTTCACAGTTTGATCTCAGTCTCAATCTGTTAAAAATACCTCTAATTTCCCCACATTTTGACAAGTTTTTGACATTTGTTTGTCGCCGAGATGATGAGATTAGATTTTGAACGTTTTAATTTACTAGAATTGTCCTTCTGATCAAGTACGGAACAGCATAGCTATTCACAAACATACGATTCACTATCGTATCGACAATGACACTTGTTCGATAACCTGATTTCTGAACCGAAGGACCGGTAAAACGCTATTCACAGATCCGTGTGGAAGGGTTTTTTTTAGGTGTGTATACGGGGAACGCTACAAAATGGTAGTAAATAGATATTCGTGGTAGAAAATTTTAAGTGGTACATAAATGATTTTTATTGAGTATTTCATTATGGGCAACTATAGATTATGCATTCAGTAACTATTAACAAATAAAAAACAGTAAACAATGATTTTATTAATAAATAAAATTTACCTGGTTTCTATTAAACTTGCTTTGTAAACTTCAACTTTCTGTCAAACTTAGAAATCTGGAATAATAATTTTTCTGAATCTTGTTTTGAGCTATAAAGATAATTGAGAACTACACGGAAGACAAGGCGGTAAGGTCGAAAGAGTATAGCCTGACCTTTGGGCGAAAAAAAAAAAATATTATTGAGAAGTGAAAAGTTAGTTTTTTTTACAGAAAAACGGTTGTATGTATTTTATCAGTATTTAAACAAATTACTATTTGCTCATTTTCATTTTATAAAACGTGGTATATTGAAAATGCATATTTTCAGAAAAGAGTGTCATTGGAGCAGCGGCAGATGCTCTTTGCATTCATGCAAGGGCATGAGGACTTTGCCCGGAGCCGTGTTTTGACACTTATTGCTCAGATTACTCTTTTTTATACAATATTTTGTTATTCGATAACACTTCCGACAGCAAATACCTGTCGGAAGAATTGATATCTTCATACCGTATATGAACTGTCAAAATTGTACGGTTTCGGATTTGTGAATAGCGATTATAGGATTTCGTCGATAACATTGACTTTCTCTCGTAAATAGTCTCCGCGCTAAATATTTATTTATTTATTCACGTAGCTACGCACAGAACACATAATAGAAAAAAATCAATCATTTTTTCAGGCTATCGCGGTCCACTACTGGAGCTAGTAGTAAAAGGTTGCTACTAATGTGTTCAGGCCCATCATTTACGAGCATCGGGGGAAAAATAAAACGAGGAAATTACTTTTTAGGACGCAAAATCTGTCTATACACTCTGAAGGGTCATAGATTTCGTAGATATAAGTAGGTATCTACCTATTCATGTGTTCCTGAAACAAACCGACAACCTGTAAATTGCTTGACAAGTAAGGTAGTTTTTTCAGATATCTTTTTTTTTTTTGGTCATTACATAAAACGCGGTCACTATCGGACTGCATAGAAAAGAAAGAGAAGCGCGATGACACAACGCTGGTAATTTATTGCAAAATATGAAACAATCATCTATTGTTGATTTATCAAACACCAAACAAATAAAAACCGTACACTAAAATTCGGGGAATTAAATTGTCTTTTATATGGTGAAAGTTTTACGAAAATACACCCGATAGTGTTTGCGTGATTATCGTTTTTATGTCCGCGGTAGACATTACTTTACAAATTAATTACACTATGTTAAAAAAATATAATTGCAAATATTCACATATCAAATTACGAAGCAAATGGTCTAGTATAACATTTATTTTTTTCAAAGAAATCAGTCCGGTCGATTAGACGTGATGTTGAATTTAACATCATTAGAAGTAGTATATCTGCGTCTTAAGAACGGCTGTTTCTTTCAAAATAGACCAATTCACTTTTTTTACCAGAGTTACCGACATGGCTTGCAGGGTAGGCAAGCTGAAATGGCAGTGGGCTGGCCATTTTTGTCGAAGGATCGATGGCCGGTGGAGCAGACGAGTCCTGGAGTGGAGACCTTGTATCGGCAAACGGAGCGTGGGAAGCCCCCCAGCTAGATGACCCACGACTTTAAGAAGGTGTCTGGGAGAGACTGGATGCGGAAGGCGGAGGACAGGGTGTTGTGGCTCAACCTGGGAGAGGCCTATGTCCAGCAGTCGACTGCGATAGGCTGAGTTGATTGATTGATTGAGTAATTCTAGAGTTTCGTGATCGGCTTATAGTTTTGCGCAGCTTGCCCTACCCAAGCTGGGGTCACAAGGTGGACCGACAACGTGACGAATCCGCTGCATGCGAGAAGCCATGGATGTGGTGGCGATGGCGATGCGTAGGAGAGGCCTGTGTCTAGCTTCAGACGTCTTCCTCCTCAATGAAGATAATGAACTTGTTACAATTTCTGATTGAAATAAATCCAAGACTTTTATGTTGATCTAACTTAAGTTTTTATTCTATTCAGACTTAAGACTTAAAATATTTACACAAGAAAAATATTTTACACTCGTAAAGTATACACACAAACTTTGACTTTTTGACTTTATTTATAAAGTTAAACATCGGTATAAAGAGATACGTCTAGGAATGAAAATGGGCATGACGTCACGGAGACTGCGCAGTCTTCTGCTGTTTTTTTGTGCCATTTGTCTGTGGCCGATGACTGTTGTCTGAAAACAGAATAAAATCGCTTTTAGAATAATGAAAACACTATTTTGATGCACCTACAAATTTTTAAGTATTTTAACACTTTATTTGCATAATGTCTTTGCATGTTTTATTAGGTATTAGAAATCTTTTTGTTCAGTGCTTTCCAGTTTTTGTTTTTGAAAACATCATCTGGCATATCATCATATAACAACAACAACAACATATTATCATATCATCCCTTTATCAACTATGTTGGGGTCGGCTTCCAGTCTAACCGGATGCAGCTGAATACCAGTATTTTACATGGAGCGACTGCCTATCTGACCTCCACAACCTAGTTACTGGGTAATACGATACCCCTTGGTAAGACTAGTTGTCAGACTTTCGGGCTTCTGACTACCCGTAACGACTGCCAAAGATCAGCGAATGACAGCCGGGACCAACGGCTTAACGTGCTTGCCGAGGTACGGAGGGGTCTCGGTATGTAAAGATGGTCACCCATCAGAACAACCGCGGCAAGCGTAGATTAACCAGATTGATCGACCTGCGCGGCTGTTATTATTTAGCCACTTGGCACTCTTTTTTTTTTAAACATATATGTAGAAGAAAATACGTAGGTACTTATAACAGTCACGGATTCTCAGGAGATGAATTTCGTACTTTAGTTCTCCAATAACAATAATTTCTGATTTAAAATCTAATTCCCAGAAATAATGTTTTAACTGAACCTTAAACTTTTGTTTCAACCAGACCTACGTTGTAATTTCTGAACGTGAATGTCCATTTTGGCGTAAAATTTGCTCGTAATTTCATTTGAGCGTTTCAACGGGCGTCACTTAAGACCATAATTTCATTAAAAATGTCATTTTATATTACCTGAAAATCATTTTTAAAAGTTTGTGGTATATTTTTCGTGGTTCAGGGATCGTTTCCATTTCGCAAATGGCTCGTCGGACGCAGTGGAACCCATTGAGGCCGTTCCTAGGGCAATCAATTTGTTTTTGGTGAATGTTTATGGTATTTTATGAATTTATGTAGATATTTATATTGACGTGTTTGTGAATGGGGATGAAGTGGGAGTGCTGTGAACAAGGTTATTGTTAGGCTGTATGCTGGTAAAATTTGCATCGACTTTTAAAGTTACACATAAATATTGATATATGATAAACCAATGAAACAAAACTAAACAAAAATCGCAAAAAAAAACAGCGGTTTCCTACATTTTGACGAGTTAAGCGAACATAAATGTAGGGAACAGCTGATTTTTTTTTCACGATTCTTGGTTTGGTCCCATAGTAAAATTGTTCATAATGATGAGTACAATGACCCCTTAAGAGCAAAACGGTGATTACAACTTCACCCTGTATAATAATAATAATAATAAATCTGAAGAGTTTGTTTGTAAGTTTATTTGAATAATCTAATCTCTGGAATTTGAAAAATTACTTTTCATTCGATAGTTAAATTCTTGAGGAAGGCTTTAGGCTAATAGGTTATCATACCCTTAGGAGGCGAACAAAAGGAAAAAAGATGTCAGAAAGAACACAAAGCAAAAACGAAGCACCGGGACAATTTTCGTAATTTTAAGAACGTTTACAGTCTCAAACTGTCAAAAATACATCTAATTTCCCTACATTTTGACAAGTTTTTGACATTTGTTTGTCGCCGAGATGAGACTGCGACTAGATTTTGAACGTTTTAAATTACGAGAATTGGCCTTCTGATAGCGTGGGCAGGCGATGTGATGCGACGCATGGACTGGGTGGGAGGAACAAGAAATTCCACGCGGACGAAGTCGCGGGCAAAAGCTATTCTGTTATAAAGCAGAAAGTAAAACCAGAAAACTTGTATTTTATAGTCTACTGATTCAATATTGATTGGTAATTGGCTTAGTTTGTTTCAGAACTTTTGTTATAATGTTGACAAGCGGATTAAGATCTGTCGAAATAGCTATTAACTCATAAATAATAATTATTTCATTGTTAAGTAAGAAGTGAAGATAAATCATTGTCACCAATTCTAATCCATACTAATATTATAAATTCGAAAGTAACTCTGTCTGTCTGTATGTATGTTACATTTTCACGCCTAAACCACTGAACGGATTTCGACAAAATTTGGCAGAGAGATAGATTGCATCCCGGGGAAGGACATAGGATAGTTTTTATCGACATACCTCACGGGCGAAGCCGCAGGCGGAAGCTAGTAACATATAAGACTGGCTTTTGTCCGCGACTTCGTGTGTAAAATTTCTTATTATTCCGACCCATTACGTCGCATCGCATCACCCGCGCTATTATTTCGTTTTCGCTTAGCGTTCTGACTTTCATTTTTGCTCAGCTCCTAAGGATCCTATCGTGATGCTAAATAGCCTATAGCCTTCCTCAAGAATTGGGCTATCAAACTCAAATGGAGTTTTTTCCAATCCGATTGGTAGTTCCAGAGCGAGCACGTTCAAACAAACAAACTATTCAACTTTATTATTAGTATAGATATAGATAGATAACTAACACAAGTAAGTATAACGTACAGAACGAAATATTTTTCCTGTAAGAGAAAGTTGTCTATTGGTTAATGCTATTTGTATTATAGGCCGAATGCACCGAACTGAGACGTTGCCTGAGGTAGCAGCGCGGTGCGGGAGGGGTGTGGTGACGTGATGCGAGAGCTCAGTGATTCGCCAACTTTTGACAACTATCACCCCTCCCGCACCGCGCAGCTACCTCAGGCAATATCTCAGTTAATCGGTCGGCCTATAGTTAGCATCTAGTTAGCATAGTCTTTTGGGTGCGGTACTCGTATTAACCCAAGAATAAACTGATATTTATTGCGAGAATGAGGGCAGGGGTCTGAAAAATTTTAGTAACTGTAACATCTATTCTTTATGGAAAAAAAAGGTAAGTCCGAGACCACAAGAGATCCTTAAGAGTGAGCAGAAGGCGAAAAGTGAAGAGCAAGAGCCGAAAATAAGAAACAAAATTTATTAAAGATTGTGACGTTCTATATCTGTGCCTAATCTCATCAGAATAATTCCGTTCCCACTGCTGGGACACAGGCCTCCTCTCTGTGACAGGGAGTGGGCTGTAATCTACCACGCGGGCCCGGTGTGCGTTGGCAGATCCGAGTCACATGTCTTTGAATTTTTGGTTCTACGAGTAGTACTATGCCGGTTGCCACACGATATTTTCCTTCACCGTTTTGAGAGCAGTGGTGATGAAATTATTTACACAAAGTAAAGCGCCTGTGTGCGTCCGATGATGGACGGCGCCGGGAGGCCCAAAAAGAGGTGGCGAGATGACCTGGACTCGTACCGCGAGGGCTGGTTCGAGGTGGCGCGGGAAAAGAGTTCCTGGAAGAATTTAGAGGAGGCTTTTGCCCAGCAGTGGGACAGAAAAGCCACCACTCTGGTCCACTCATCAGAGGAAGGAGGTATTATTTATTAAGTAGTCTTCCCGTTTGAGCACCTATTTTTAGAGCACCTATGCATGGAGCACCAAAGGTATTCTCATTTGAGCACCAATCAATATTTTACTAGTGTAATATCAGAAAAAAAAAACATTAGAGTAATTCACGGCAGAGGTAATGAAGACCATATCACTGACATATTAATATAAATACATTTACTTACTTGTCTAAAAGAGTTTCTGTATGACTATAAATAGTTCTTCTATGAATAAAATGGTTTCTATAAGGATGGAAGGTGTCCGGTGGAGCATCCCAGTTCATGCGGAACCCGAGTGCTTGAGCGAAGATCTGGTTCCAGGGCACTATGTTGATTTTGAAGTTGAAGCGGAGCTGAAATCAGTCAAAGCCATATTATACTTCGGGTCTCAACCGAAGACGATTACAAATTTACTTGCAGCAGTACATGAGAAGGTGCTGTCTTTGCCACACCTTTAGATACTCATAGCTTAAAAAAAAAAAAAAAAAATAAGAAACAAAACTATGACGTAGTGTCCTGTCTCGCTCCCACCCCCGGCACGTGGCGTTGTCGCTCTCGCTCTTTATTCATTACGTGTTTTCGTGTTGTCGGAGTCACACTGCTTAAAATTATTATCTTTCTTTTTAGTTATTTTGTTTTATGTAGGAACATCAAAGTTTAAGAATGGGAAAACGAAAGCGTTCGCGATCAAAGGATAGTGATGATTATTATCGTAGTATGCGGAAAAAGGTTAAAAAACTCGAGAGGAAACTGCAAAGATATCGACGAAGTAGATCGTCCTCTTCGGAGCGTTCTTATTTTGAAAGTGCATCTGATAATGAATGCGCAACTGCAAATGATGTTAGATGTCTGGATGAACAAGGTATGTACCTACAGAAATAACACTACTTGATTAAACTGTGACCCAATCAATTTTCGTTCAACACATTTTAAAATATTTTTTTCGGTGTACCCTCATTACTAACTTATGAGAAAAAGTATAATGATAACGTTATATTATGCCTGTATTACCCGAAGGGGTAAGCAGATTTGTGTAGTAGGTAATAAGATTCATGAAAAAATAAGTAAATGTCGAGCTGGGACTGGAAACCAGCATCAGTCGTTGGCATCCTTACTTGTGATAAGCTGACCAACGAACTCATGATTACAAAATTATTATTACGGTATTATCGTTTGGTTAAAATGAAATCGTAATCAATATAAACCCACCTGTACCTACATCGTGTTGAAGATACGACCTTATTCAAACGTTAATCATTCGTTTTTAAGTTGCGAATAAATTTGAATATCTCCTCCACGTAAATCGTGTAGAGGACAATACAATCTCCACGTAAATCGTGTAGAGGACATTACAATCTCCACGTAAATCGTGTCGAAGATTTTAAGTAGGTACCTACCTACCTGTTTTGGGTTGGGCCAGTGACCTACCATAGTGTGATAACTTTTATTCCTCTCTTCACGTAAATCGTGTAGATATAGCACACATTTACCTAAACTCCATGTGAATCATGTTGAGATCACAATTGTCTTACTCCGCGTAAATCGCGTTGAGTTTCATAGACATTAAAATTCTATGGCGATGCTCATTTACAGGTGAGGAAATCTCGAAAGAAGAAGTTAATCTGAAGGAATCAGATGTACAGGACATACCGACCCTCTCGGAACCGATAGTACCGTCTGTTGCGGAGGAAGCGATAACTGTAGTGCCCATGGAAGCAGAGAAAACTGAAGAGGTACTTGACCCTGAAATTTTAATGATGCTAGGTGAAGATCCATCTATCCAGAAGGAATATGGGGAGGATTTACATAAAGATATTGCTGCTAGATGGGCACATGTTTTAAGGAATGGGTTACTTAAAGAAAACAAATTGGAATTGATGAAACAATACTTACCGGCAGAAAACTGTAGTAGTATGAAGGCACCGAAACTTAACCTAGAAATTGAGGCGGCCTTGTCAGCCCTTAATATTAAAAAAAGATCTGTTTAGTCAATACAAGCAGAATCAACTATCAAGCTGTTTAACAGCTATAGGTACAGTCCTTAATTGGGCTTTGTCCGCCTCCAAAGACACTTTACCGCAAGCACAGGAAATAATAAAACCATTAAGTGATGCTGGACGACTCCTGTGTGACTGTCATTACAGAGAGTCACAGTCGAGGAGATATGCCGTCATTAACAATTTGAATAAGGAGACTCGAGAAATTGTGAAGAACACAAAGGTCGATCAATACTTATTCGGTATCAAACTTTCTGAACATCTCAAATCGGCAAAAGCAATTTCTCAATCCGGTCTGGAGATGAAGACTACTCAGCGTGCTCCGTATAAGCCTCCAACAACACAATATGCAAGAGGGGCTTTAAACGCGAGGGGGGTTCCGCGAGCAGCAGCCGGCCAGCCGCGTCGGAACCCCGCCCCACGGAGGCCAGCAGCAGCGCCGCGGGATCGCCGCCCAGACTCGTACCGCCAGAATCGGATCAGCTTGGTGCGCCAGAGAACCAGGAAGCGCTGACATCATTAGCCAAGGTAGCACTCGCAGGTAGATTGCAATATTTTTATCATAACTGGTGTCGTATAACCAGTGACCCTATGGTATTATCTTGGGTACGAGGCTATAGTATACCTTTTAAACAAGAACCTGTACAAACTATTCCTCCCCGAAATTCCCGCAAATCGATCTCGGAATGTAAGATTATTGATAATTGTATCACAGGATTATTAAAATCAAAGTTTATAACAACCTGTGATCCCTGCGAGGGACAATTTATATCACCCATATTTACATTACCCAAAGCCAACGGCGAACATCGCTTTATTTTGAACCTTAAAAATCTAAATAAATTTATTCAACTTGAACACTTTAAAATGGAAGATTACAGGACAGCATTAAGATTATTAGATAAAAATTATTTTATGGCAACTTTAGATTTAAAGGACGCCTACTTTCTAATCTCTATAAATACTTATGATAGGAAAAAATTACGTTTTGAATGGAAATCACAATTATACGAATTTAACGTTCTTCCCTTTGGTCTATGTACTGCACCATTTGTGTTTACCAAACTGTTAAAACCTGTTCTGCAGTATTTACGATGTCGAGGCTTGATTTCAGTTAATTACTTAGATGATTTTTTATGTATTGGACAATCATATGATGAAAGCGTCTACAATATTAACAAGACACATAATTTTTTACAATCTTTAGGTTTTGTAATAAACTTCAATAAAAGTCAAGTAACGCCAAGGACAGAATGTAAATTTTTAGGATTTATTTTCAATACCGCAGATATGACTATTTATCTTCCTGAAGAGAAGAAACATCGTATCTTAGACAAAACCAAAGAATTTTTACATTTAAATAAATGTTCAATCAGGTACTTTGCTGAATTCATAGGCCTTCTGACTTCAGCATGCCCTGCAGTCAGTTATGGATGGATTTATACTAAATTATTTGAAAAGGAAAAATTTCTAGCTCTGGATAACTCTTACAACTATAACAGGATAATGACACTGTCAAATTCTTTGAAACAGGACTTCTATTGGTGGAGAAATAATATAAAAAACTCATTTTGTCCTATTCGTAATAATGATTATTGTCTCGAAATATACAGCGATGCATCAACCACTGGATGGGGCATAGCTTGCGGCAATGAAAGTTCACACGGGAATTGGACAGAATCAGAACTTAGTATGCACATTAATAGTTTAGAACTGAAGGCCGCGTTTTATGGTTTAAGAATATTCGCTTCGAAGCTTCGATGTTGCAATATATTGTTGAGAATCGATAATACAACGGCGATCAGCTACATAAATAGGATGGGGGGTATACAACATACCCATTTAAATGAAATAGCCCGGAATATCTGGCAGTGGTGTGAACTTAGGAACATTCATATATTTGCCTCATATGTAAAATCTTCGGATAATGTTATTGCGGATCGGGAATCACGTAAAATTAATGTGGACACAGAATGGGAGCTCGCTGAGTATGCATTCTCGGAAATCACAAATAAACTGGGTGTAACCAACTTTGATCTATTTGCTAGCTCACAAAACTACAAATGTCAAAGATACGCCTCATATAAGCTCGATCCCCATTCTGAAATAGTAGATGCCTTCACCTTCAACTGGAAAGAAATTTCCTTCTATGGTTTTCCTCCGTTCAGCATCATAACCAAAGTTTTGCAAAAAATTATTAGAGATAAGGCAGAGGGTATACTAATTGTACCTTATTGGCGTTCACAGCCTTGGTATCCGCTATGGACCAAAATAATAGTATCAGAAAAAATATTTCTCGGACCTGATCAAGATTTGTTGTATTCTCCTTTCAGAACACACCATCCACTACACGCAGATCTTATCCTAGTGGCAGCGAGATTATCAGGCAATCGATGATATCTCGAGGTGTTCCGGAGACATCTTTGGGTATCGTAATGGCTTCATTTGCACCAAAAACTTTGAACCAATATAACTGTACTCTTAAATCTTGGGTAACTTATTGTCAAGATAATAATCTTGAAATTTTTAAATCGACTAGTACTCAAGTGATTTCCTTTTTATCAGTAAAATTTAATGAAGGGGCTAGTTATAATACACTAAATACACACAGATCTGCCTTGTCAATTATTTTAGGTACAGAAGTCACATTAAATAGTTGTATTAATAGGTTCCTGAAGGGTGTATACAGGTTACGACCTCCCAATCCTAAGTACACAGCCACTTGGGACACTAATAAAGTATTGAGCTATGTGTCTAGTTTGTATCCTTATACGGATATAACACTTGAATGTTTGTCAAGAAAAACAATTTCTTTATTAGCAATAGCTTCTGCACAAAGAATGCAGACACTAAGTTTAATTAAATTAAAAAATATTAGAATAGAAAATGATATGATTGTAATTAAAATACCAGACTTAATTAAAACCTCGAGACCTGGGACTCTCCAACCACTAATCAGGTTACCCTTTATTCGCGAGAATTTATCCATATGTCCGGCTACTGTTGTTCTAGCTTATATTGATAAAACTTCATCCTTACGTAACAATCAATTAGATGACCATCTGTTCATTAGCTTTCGAAAACCACATAAAAAAGTATGTTCACAAACACTAGCTCATTGGGTTAAAAAAGTTTTAGAAGATAGTGGCATTGACATATCGATATTCGGAGCCCATAGTACTCGCCATGCCTCCACGTCAGCCGCCCATAGACTAGGTGTAAACTTGGAAGTGGTACGGAAGGCCGCAGGTTGGAGTAATACCTCTAATGTCTTTTTAAAGTACTATAATAGAGATATCATTAACCATGTTAATAACGATTTCGCTAGTGCTATATTTAATGATCTTTAATAATATTGAGATACAACATATTATATTATCATCATACCTGGGTTTGCCCGAAGGGCTTGGCAGAGGCATTCACATATTATCAGTTACGTTTAAGTCTCACATAATAGGCAAACCTATTACTATTCAACTGGACATAAATCCATAGTCCAGAATCAGAATATTAAATTTTTTGGTATAATCTATCATGTACACCTATCGGATTAACTATTTTTGTTAAGATTAGGATAGATGTAACTGGATGGAGCAAACAATAAAAATCTGAATAATAAGAAGATTATTTAAATATTGAATTATTGTAAAAACTTGAATTATTAGTAAAGGGAATCATAATGTTGCAGTGTTTGCTTTCCCTTTTTTGATACTTACTCTAAACATCTGCAAGTAAATTTGTAATCGTCTTCGGTTGAGACCCGAAGTATAATTAAGAATCAAACGAACTTACCTTGTGAAGTTTGATTCCAATTATGCGAGGGTCTCAACCGAAGACGATTACTATCCCACCCATCCCTACGAGAACCCCTACAGACAAAAAAGGAAAGCCAAAAATATGTAAACAGCTAGAAGCTACATTTCTCTAAAATTAATGAATAAAGAGCGAGAGCGACAACGCCACGTGCCGGGGGTGGGAGCGAGACAGGACACTACGTCATAGTTTTGTTTCTTATTTTTTTTTTTTTTTTTTAAGCTATGAGTATCTGAAAGTGTGGCAAAGACAGCACCTTCTCATGTACTGCTGCAAGTAAATTTGTAATCGTCTTCGGTTGAGACCCTCGCATAATTGGAATCAAACTTCACAAGGTAAGTTCGTTTGATTCTTAATTATAAGTTAGACATCGTTATTATGAATACAAGGTATCAAGTAGTAATGGTAGTATTATCAAGAGGATCAGGTCTGCAGGGCTAGATCATGCTCAAAAATACTATCTGTTTATTATGTTGTTTTTGTACGCCATAAATAGCAAAACATGCAGATCTACCTGTTATTTTAAGACCTATAATATATATTCTATTCTATTCTAAGGATTATTTATTGGAGATCCACCATTTTAGAAGCTGTGGTTTTCCGGTGTCTCGTTGAATTGGATTGCTCTCAAAATGGTGAAGGAAAACATCTTGAGGAAAGCTGCATGTCCTAGAACCAAACATTCGAAGACATGTGACATGTACCAGCCCGCACTGGGCCCGTGTGAAAGATGACAGCATACTCCCTCTCGAAGAGTGGAGGCCTGTGTCCCAGCAGTGGGAACATTATAGGCTGATTATATTTCTGGATTGGATTTATAATATGCTGATAAGTTTGGTTTGATCGTTATCACTCCATGCATCAGTTATCATCATAAGCAAAGTTTTCTAAGGGCGCATTCGACCAAACTTTTATACCTAGAATAAGTCTTATCCTAAGAATAATGATTGAATTTTTGACAGTTAGTCCATACTAGAACTGTCAGTCGTCAATTTTATTCCAAGAATAAAAGTTATCTGACATTGGTAAAATCAGCCCTTAGTGTAGATATGAACACTGACAGTGAAAAATAAGAAGCAGCCATTTATGGTACGCCTAAGACAATAATATAAAAAGTATAATACAAATTAAATACTTACGAAGAAATGTGTCATATTCTTGAAGCTAATGTATCTTCTTTGGCGGTGATTGGTAGACTCATTTGCCTTACCAAAGTCTATAAGTATAAACACTACAAAACAAATATAGCACACCACACACACATGAATGTACTTGTTCATTTTGTTGCCAAAATTATGGTGGACACAAATTGTCAGCAAAAACTGGATTCTATATTTAAAAGTCAAAGTTTGGTACCCGCTTCATTTAACCAGGCAGACACAATTACAATGGCAATTTACTTCATGGTTATCATTTATGTATATTGTTTACAAACCCACAATTTCAAAAATATGTGCCAATAATTTTAACCTGTCTGGGTATTTGGTGCAAATCGTGTTCACTTTCTCACTTATGTCTTTATGAAGTCAATGAGCAATGCAATTCAAATTGTTCAAATGTATTCCACTCTTATCAACATACATACTGATTCTATTCTCTACAGAATTGATTAACTTTATTTCATTAATCTTGGTTTTAACATGTCACATTTTCTTTTTAAATGCAGTTTTTTAAACACATATTTTTGTACGCAACACACTGTAAAGATGAGGTGTAACATAGAAATAATAAAAAGCGACAATATTCGAACGAATAACAGCCTTCATAGTCAAAGAAGGTCATATTTGATGTATTATTTATCAACAATTATTGTATTTGGACAACGTAAACTAGTTTATTGGATGTGGGTTAAGCCTGCCACTATTTTAGAGTATATTAAAGAAAGCGTGAATTGTTAAAAGTTTTAGGGTCGAATCATGGAATATTTTCAGTATCTCAATATAAAATATATCATCATATTGGGGAAATTATTTGATATACTGAAAATATTCCATGATTCTTTTGCAGACGGTACTGCAAACATTCATAGTTTTCGTAATTGCATAAAACATTGAATTGCATAAAAGAGCTTAAATTGATAATAACTGAAACTGAAATATTTTTTTTAATATTTTCTTACACAAATGTTTTTTGTGTATTCCATTGTATGTATATTTTAGATCTTTATTATTTTCGAATATTGTACATTAAACGACTCATTTCACTCTACTCGTACACTACACTCCTCATACTACACTCTACTACTCATTTTATTTTATTTAATACTTCAAGCACATAAATGTACACAGGCGGAATTAATGAAGAAAATATTGTTGTTCAAACAGCTCATACAAATTGAAAGTTCAGATGTGCATTGTGCTATGAAAATTTTCTGAATTCCAAAGAGTTTTTGTTGTCAATATATATATTTTTTTTGTAATCTAGAGTAACAGTAGCCTACCAGAGGGGCAATTCTCGTAATTTTAAGAACGTTCAGTCTGATCTCAGTCGCAATCTGTCAAAAATACCTCTAATATCCCTACATTTTGACAAGTTTTTGACATTTGTTTGTCGCTGAGATGAAACTGCGACTAGATTTTGAACGTTTTAAATTACGAGAATTGGCCTTCAGGTTTATTTTATCATTACTGGCCTTTATCCCAATTTATTTGGGTTCGGCGCCGCATGTCTTCTTCTTCCATACTTCAGTTGTCACCCTCTTTCAAGCCGTATCATCTTTCATACAGTCCATCAATACTTTTTTTGATCTTCCCTTATTCGTATAGCGAGGCACGTTCACACATAAAACTTTCCATACGACATTATCCTCATTCCTCCGCATCGCATACCCATACACCACATGACTTTTCTGCCACCAGTACCACTTACAGTCTCCTTCTTCACTACGCATCAAGTTACGATTCGAGGTCATCCATACGGTATATACAAACCTAGTTGCCACTACACGTAGAAAGAATAAATTGTTCTGAAGTGCGATCACTCGGTCCTCTATGCATTTACATACATCTTTTTTTCTCAATTACCTTATAAATAAATTCTATTACAGAATCAGCATACGTGCATATATAAGAAGTTTATTACCTAAAAACCATAAAAGTCTGTGGTAACGTTGGGTTTCGAGATCATTTGCATCTCCCAGATGGCACATCGCACGCAATAGAAGCCGACTAATCCGTTTCTGAAAAAGGAAGGAGTTTTTAATTTGTTTCAATAACTTTTTTTATGTAGTTTTTGAGAATTATTTTTAGATCTAAAACGTATTAACGGTTTAGTTTAACCGTGGACAAAATGCAAGTCACTGATTTTTTTCCCAGTCCGGTTCCTTCCTCTCACAGAGAGGACGCCTGTGTCCCAGTAGTGGGAACATTATGAGCTGATATATCTTTTAGAGTATAGCTCCATTAACACGGTGCGAGTTTATTGCCTGTGGCATACCATAAAATTGAAGCAACGATTTGACTGTCATCATGTAAACAACACTTACAATTTGTGATTGTACGTGTTGTTTATTTAGTAGCCGTTCCAAACGTGTATAGGTGTAAACAGCATGTAGGTACTTACAATAAAATCGCATTCAATTCTGGTATAAAAAAATCTATCATTAAAGTATGAGCAAACGAAACAAGTAAAAAAAAAAACGTTTAGAAGACATTCAATAAAATTAAATGAAATATTTGGCAGCAAAAATACAGATATCACTTGAATCAATTGTATAGGGACGTGCAACTCTGTGTTTAGACGAGACAAAACTTGCATTCGATAATTGCTTTGGTGTAAACAAAAGTCGTATGCAATTATTGAATGGTAAGACTTGCATACAATTATTGTATTTTATAGAAATCACACACTGTAAACACTTCCATGCAATTCTTGAATGGCAATAATTGAACGTGCTTTATGGCATGCGATTATTGCTCCTGAACGTTCCAGAAACTTATACAGTGTAACCATAAGGGCCTTTAATTTAAAAAATAAATTTTATGTCTTGAAATTGCTTATAGCACCCCCTGCTAGATATACACTGAAGATGAAGAAAGAAGTGATGGCCATTAGGCCTTATATGGTGGATATAATGCGGAGTTTTAATCCTTTCAAGTTTTAAAAAGATATTTATACAACAAATTTTTTTAAAAGTCCTTAATTATCCAACAGCGTTACCACGTAGGTAATAAATATTCCTGCGGTGAATGAATAAATGAAAATTAGGCGAAGGTTCGTCCCAATTCATGCGGAACCCTATAGCTTGGGAGAACAGCTGGTTCCAAGGAAATATACAGCTAAAATTCAACTTCAAAGCGAACATATTACGTTCGCTTTGAAGTTGAATTTTAGCTGAATATTTTAAGAAGGTTATTTGAAATGGTTTAAATCTGCCAATTATTAGAATTTTAATTGGTGAATGCTTTGACTATTGAAGGTGTAAAAATATTATTCCTTCTTGGCAGTCGGGTAAAAGGACAATGACTAACGAGATATTTATTAATTTTTAAAATTATTTTACCTCCTTTTATCTTTTCTTTGTGTTTTACAAAGATTGAAGAACAGGAAGAAAAGATCCTTAAAGTCCAGATACATTGTATCAATGTTGCTCTTTCGGAGTGCAGTAGGTAAAGCAAATGATTTCATCTAAGTAGGATTCTAACGGGTAAATATTAGTATGTTTAAAAAAGTCCATATGGTAATGGGATTCAGTGGAAATAGCAAATGGGAGCCATCGTTAATACCTAAAAAATGGGATTCAAAAGCGGGATCCAACGAAAATAAATCCTCAAATACCGATTATGTTTTTATCTTAAATGTCTTTTAATTTTTTTTTTCACCCCAAATTTTCACGTTGGTTATCCAGAAGTAATATTTTTTTACTGATTTGAAATCTACATGCATTTACCTCATCATCTGCCTAGACTTTTCTCAAATATGTTGGGGATCTGATTAAGCTACGCTTGCCACGGTTGGTCTGTGGATGGGTGACCATCTCTACATACCGATACCCCTCCGTGCCTCGGAAAGCACGTTAAGCCGTTGGTCCCGGCTGTCATTCGCGGATCTTTGGCAGTCGTTATGGGTAGTCAGAAGCCCGAAAGTCTGACAACCAGTCTTACCAACCCAATAACTGGGTTGTGGAGGTCAGATAAATAATTGTATTAAGTAAAATACTGTAAGTATTCAATAAAATACTGGTATTCAGTTGCATCCGGTTAGACTGGAAGCCAACCCCAACATAGTTGGGAAAAGGCTAGGCAGATGATGACACTAACTGCGGTCGATAACCCCCACAAAAAACATTTTTTTTTTTTGTTTTATCATGTTTACGAAGTTTCGCTAGCTAATTTAATTTAACCCAGTTTAAGGCTATTCTATGACATGACCTAAATTTTTTGGTAATTCATCGTGGTACTTATACAAGGTGTTATAAAATTTAAAAGCTTCTTAACATGAATAGATAGCGCAACATGGATTTAAAACGACCATGGAATTAAAATCGAAATCATTTCGAGAAACGTACAGGTACTGGTTAAATTTATAAATTTATGCTATCGATATTTATATTATATATTAATAACTTTAGGCAGAAATTTGCAGTCATTTTGTCAACTTTAACAGACTTATAAGATAATTTTACTCTTTATGAATTTAGTAGCTTGACGGAGTATTTTTTGGAACTAGTCGTGTAAGAAAATAACCATTCTGTAGAAGAAGAGTTAACGGTTAACCATTATTTGCTAGTCGTGATCAACGGTACGTTAGCCGTGGATAATCTTGACATTGTTAAGTTAGACCCGAATGCGATACTTTGCTTTACACATGAAGAAATAGAAAATTAAAAAGAATTTTGATGTAAAAGTAGAAGATTAAAATCGATTACATTTTGTGAACATAGAAGAAAACAAAGAAGTAAAGACGACTGAAATCATTTAATTAGAAATCAAGAAAATGATAATTAATACTAATTTAATAATAAGTTCAGCGTTGCTACTAACAACGTTGTTGGGATTTCAAGCCCAAGTACAAGTTAATGATACTTCTGATGAAATTGAAGTACACAAGAAAAGTGAAATCTTATCAAGGAGGAAAAGATTCATCATATTTCCTGAAGGCAGCTCTCTTCAATTGGGTAAGTCTGAAATTAAAATAAACAATGTTTTGTGCTTATCAATGTTACTATGGCTGTGCATTATAAATTATACAAGTAGAAGACCTGTGACGTAATGTGCTCCTCAAAACATGAGAACGTTGATAAACCTGATTTTGCCGTATCATTTATAAAGTAAATCGTCGTCTAAATTAGGAAGTGTTGGATTACTGTGGAATCTCGAACAAGGAACGATCATGTTTTTCTGAAAGGATAAAGTGTTTAGAATATAATACTAGCTGCGCCCCGCGGTTTTACCCACATAAGTCTCGATCCAGTAGGAATATTGGGATAAAAAGTATCCTATGTGCCGCCCTTTTTTTTTAGGATGGTAAATCATCAAATCACCCCTCCCGCTCTGGGTGGAGCGGAAGGCAGTGTCAGACTCTTACTGACTAAAACCCATCCGTGTATCTTCCTTAGCCTTTTATGTTCCGTGGTAGCGGTAACCCTTTCGGACAATCCCGCTGCCCCGGCATAATGTGCCGCCCCTAAGACGACACTCTGACCTATGTGTTATTATGATGTATATAACCTATATCACTGTACAGTTTCATCAAAATCGGTTCAGTAGTTTTTGCGTGAAAGAGTAACAAACATCCATCCATCCATCCTCACAAACTTTCGCGTTTATAATATTATATACATAGATGATTATAGAAGGAAGTAGGATAGTAAGATGGTTTTACATCTAATAAACTATCTAATAGGGAACGCTTACTGCTTCCATACTGTTAGTGCACCAATCAAGTGAGCTAATCATGGTTAAAACGATATTGTTAAAGGTTTTTTCGTCTATCAAGTGCATCGCGGGCTTGCAGCGCGGATGTCGCTTTGATATCACTCAGTTAGCGAGTTGTATTATAATTCAACAGGTCATAAATACCTTAAAATTTATTTTCCAGTATTTTGTACCTCATATGCCATGATCTTCAGGATCGGAGATATCTTTTTATACGGATCGACTGCAGCTTTGGCATGGGAGTTGCCTCAAGACCCCTACTCACCATTCAACCATCATGCTGACCCTCTCCATCGGAGGGTAGACACCAAAACAATATACTATACTGATGAATATGGCAGAGTTATTGATAAAAAGCCATTTCACAGGTAATAAAGGAAAATTAGTAGAATATTTTAGTTGTTTTTGTACTATGTCATACTATTCATTCTAGTGTTGTATCTAACAGACTTTCAATAATTGTTATTTATTATATATGATACGGTTAATAGCCGAAGTGCAGCTACACCGAGTTTTAACCAAACGTCGACGGAGCCCCGTTTCTCGGGGCACTCATACGTACACGGAATTAACGGTAGAAATCAGGTAGTAAATGGTCTGAACACAGTCTTTGAAATTAATTCTGAACAGACTTGTAACATACGGGCTAACTTATCTCAGTCTAACCAGCCCTAACATCTAACTTAGGCAAATAATTAATGTCGCGTTTGCCAACTTGTAAAAGTAGGAACTTGCTGTCTGAGAATTATGTGACCAGATTATTTTGAAAATATCTACGAATATGAAGTGCTTTGAAGAAAGTAGGACCTAATTGAATTTTAAGTAGTTATTGATACGATCACGAATGATCGATGTATACCATTGTAGATTCTTCATTCTATAATAAAAGAGCCAATATCCTGTAACACACCATTTTAATAAAACGCTGACATAGAAACACAAATAGAAACCCAAAAACTGCCGGCTAAATTACAAACCCTAGCAGACAGACTACAAACTATGCTGAATTAACTATCCATGAACAACTTTCAGAAAACCCATAGCAAATCCTGCTTTCGCCAAACGCAGTGTGGACTGGCCGGACAAAAAAGGAACTTTAGAGAAATTCAAAATAGACAGGAAACCGATGCATGCTTCGGAAAACAAACGGGAATATTTGAACGGACGCATGGCGCAGCGGAGCGTCGAATATCACAGGAGCAGCCGCGCCTCGCTGTACCAGAAAATAGAGACGATGCTTCACGGGTCGGTATTATGTCCCGTGGTTATTCGTCGTGTGAAATTTAGGTTTTGATTGCTTATTTATGGTTTTGATTTTTGAATATTCTCATTTTAAAGACAAATTTAGAGTTCGTCATAAGACTTATAAAAAAAGATAAACTCCGCGCCACGCGTATCGAAAGTGAAGCACAGTAAGTATGCCGACCGGCCGCCATTACGTGACACGACAGCGTCAATCCTCAATCACGCATACATAGATCGGTACGGTGCTTCACTTTCGATATGCGTGGCGCGCAGTCCATCTTTTTAATAAGTGTATGGAGTTAATTTATAGAACGTATTGTGTCGTTGACTATGTCAAAAGTTTTGTTTTTTTGCTTTTTTTTTTTTTTTTTTAAGGATGGGAAATCATCAAATGACCCCTCCCGCTCTGGGTGGAGCGGAAGGGAGTGTCAGACTCTTACTGACTAAAACCCATCCGTGTTCCTTCCTTAGCCCTTTATGTTCCGGGGCAGCGGTAACCCTTTCGGACAATCCCGCTGCCCCGGCAGGCTTCGGCCCTAACGGGCCCCTCCTTTGATGCTGACATCTCTTTGAGGCGCGCGTGGAACACATACGCGCCGTCCGGCACGGGCCTGGTCCTGATCGGACGGCGAGCTACCCATTACTCGCCGTCCGCAGGCCCGCGCCTACGGTGGCCGGGAGTCGTCACGCGGCTGCCGACGCCCGGAGCGTCTACCGCGGCGGCTGGGACGGGCGGCTCTCTCAGCTCTCTCCCTCGCCCATCCCGCCACCTCCTTCGCTAGCATGACTGCTTCGCAGAAGGAGGTGACTGCCTCCCACTCCCTCTCGCCCCGGACCATGGCTTGGACCAGGGCCGGGCGCGAGAGGTCAAAGGTTTTGCTTAATTCCACAATCGTTTCGGTATCACTATGTTTAGTTTGTTTTAAAGAATGTCATGTTCAAGTTTTATTGCTTCCTGTTTCAGGCTCGGTGTGAACGGAAAGAACTGTGTACTGAAAACATTATGCCTGGTCGGTCAAACGCAGGACCATCCTCAAGGCGAGTTTTTCCAAGAACTTATGAGAGCCGTTTTCACGTAAGTAGGACCATTCTGTGTTTTATTTATGGTTAACTTAAAACATGAACCTAATAATATTTCAATAAAATATTGACCATAACAGTTGTCGACATAACTCACAGAATAAGGAAGCGGAAGTGACAATGGGCCGGCCATATTAACCGTAGAACCGATGACCGTTGGGGTAGAGGTGTTCTTGAGTGAAAACAGATTATTTATTTTGGTAACTAATGATTTTTTTTTTACGCTAGAATCATGATGAAATCATGGTTACAGATTGTGTGTCCATAACCTTGTCACTCTGTATGTATTGGAGACCAGTTATTTCGTTTAAAGCCCAGACAGATCCAAGTTAGTCTCCTAGTATAATCTTAGTTAGTCTCTTAGTAAATTTAAAGGCCTATTAACAGTGAAATAGAAACCTAGAAATAGAAAAATTTTCTTATCTATTAATAATGTAATAATATTACTGAAAAACGAATGAAGCTCATTACGGAGACTAAAATATCAAAAATCAAATTATTCATGATTAAAGACGACAAGATTAAGCTCGAAATATAATTACATTCGAATAATTAATTAGGAGTCTCGAAATTGAATAATTAAGAATACAATTACGTAGATTTAGTTACAAGCCACAAGTGGCCGGATTTTAAAGGGAGATATTTGATAAACCCTTGTTTAAGGCCACCATTATTGGAAAAATTGGAAGTAAGAAACAGAATATGAGAGAGCAGTGGTGGCCCAGTGATAACGGCCGCGACTTACGAGTTGTAGGTCGTAGATTCGAACCCAGACAGGCGCTTTACTTTGTGTAAATTATTTCATCACCATTGCTCTCCAAACGGTGAAGGAAAACGTCGTGAGGAATGGAATGTCATAGAACCAAAAATTCGAAGACATGTGACATCTACTAACTCGCATTGGGCCCGCGTGGTGATTACGGCCCACTCCCTCTCACAGAGAGGAGGCCTGTATCCCAGCAGTGGGAACATTATAGACTGATTATGTTATGTAAACAATATATGTTGTACGGTGTACCTATTAAGTAAGATTATGGTCAGATCTAAAAACTAAATAGCAGAAAACTCGCCATTTTTCTAAATGATTAAGTAGGCAGTATTACAAAATCTACGAAGATGGGCTGACTTCTGAGCTGATTTTAATTTACGTAAAATTAAATATCGACATAACTATCCTTGACTCGTAACACATGGATACAACAATTCTATTACATCGCTTTAGTTCCAGATAAAAAAATAACCTAATTCGAGTTCATGTCTATTTTCAGTTTACCAAAAAACTCAGTGGGTATAGAAGACAAACACAGTGAATACGACGAAACTCTCTCAGCAACGGGCTCCTGTGATGAACTGTATCCAGAATGTGAGGAACCCCTGCTCGAACCAAACGCGGCGAGATTTGCTTACTAAGAGTTGCAGACGGGAGACTTTTACTGGCGACATATTTTGGGTGAAGATAGCCAGAACATGATATTGTAAAACATTTAGTGTCATCCAAAAATTTACATACGTTATTGAAAGGGCTTCGAAGGTCCGTGGCATACCTATACCTGACCGCCATCTTGTTTTTTTTTTGAAAATGGCGCGATAATAGGCTTTCCAGGCTCCATATAAATATCTTTAAAATCCCTTTTCGAAAAAAAAAACAACTGATATTGGCGTTGTATTGATCAATGTATCATTAGGTATTAAGGTGGATCCAATAATATCACCCTTACAATCGCAGTGATTCTTTGTCACACAAGACAAGAGGATCACAGACAAAAAATCAATTCCTCTATAATTACCAAAGTAAAAAAAAAAACATGGCCCACATGAAAAAAAGCACTTTTTACAGTTAGCGTTAAAAAAAAACATAGTTCTCTTTCCGTCAGTTGTTTCAAGTTGACAAACACAGAACGATGTTTTAAATACGTTTAGAGCTCAATTTATTTAGTGATGACTAGCTTCCACACGCGGCTTCGCATGCGTCGTATGTCGATAAAAAGTATCTATGCATATATGCTTCCCCAGGTTTCAAAGTATCCCCATACAAAATTTCATTAAAATTCAGTCCAGCCGTTTCGGAAATTAGCCGGAACAAAAAGAGGCTGACAAAATAAAAAGATGAGTATGCATTTACTCCCTTACTAATAAACGTTGTATTGCGTCTGTATAGTTACACAAAGCTTTGTCTTCTTCTTTCGAAAGTCAAACTACTGACGATTGAAAGAGAGAAATTGGTGTGTAACTATTCATCTCATATAATACGGGGTTAGTAAAAAGCTGCTATTTTGACATTAAAAACAGACGTTTAAATTTTATTTATTTGTAATAGATTTGTGGTTCTTTCTTGCATTTCACCATTTGCTTCATTGCTATTACACCGTTACACTCACACAGTATCGTAAACATAAAGCTAATCAAAATAGACCTCAATTGTTGCTCGTCTGTGTCCTACCTAGTTTAACCAGCTCCTGCGTTTCTGAGCTCAAGTAACATTGGCCGATTACTGTTTGCAGTTGATATATAAAGTGGAATCTTGTGTTTACATTTTTACAGACTAATGGTTTACTTTGCCCATTTGTAGTCGAATTAAATAGAAGTAAACTTGGTAACATTATAATGAATAATAGTTGGAGGCTCGTATTTGAATCCTTTCGATTTGAGATTATACCGATATACTTGAATCGATTCATGCATACTTTCAACGTGGTACGAAGGGACTAAAGAAAAGGGTTTAATTTCTTAAATTTATTAGAATGTAGAATATTTATCTGGCAAGCCTTTTGCAGATAGATCATTGGCGATTAGATTGCCTTTTGTTTTTAGACTAGTTTCTGCCCACGACTTCGTTCGCGTGAAATTGATTGTTCCCCCGCGCAGCGCGCTTTTATTTCATTTTCACTTAGCGTTCTCTCTGACTTTTATCCCTTCTGCTAGTCTCCTAAGGGAGGACCCTTAGGAGACTAGCAGAAGGGAAAAAAGTTCCTCAAAAATTGAACTATCAAATGCAAGAAGATATTTTCAAATTAGACTGGCAGTTCCAGGACTTAGTACCTAGCGCGTTCAAAAAAACAATCAAACTCTTCAGCATAATTATTACTTTAGATATAGTTTTTTTTTGTAATGTAATTTAATAAAGAGGAGATTTTATGTATGCTTGTCGACCTCATGTCTTACCTCATTACAGTAAGATTAAATAATTGTTTTGTTCCGTGTGTAGTTATTAAGATCATTAAAAATCTAAGGTTACTTTTATTAAGCTTCAAATGTTAATATTTTTGAATAAACTATTGACCGGTGTTTTGTTTTATTTATTATTTGGTGATATACACTCATTCCAATGGAATTTAATACCGTAAAACACTGCCGATCTAATAAGGCCTACCCACATTGCTTTCTTTGTTTCTAAGCAAACAATTTAAGTTTTTAACATTCTGAATTGTCGCACGAAGATAACAGTAAATCAATTTACACAGTGTTAATTGGCAGTATCATTTGTAACATTATGGTTTCAATAGTTCAAGAACGGGACAGTCCAATTTATCATTCACAACGGGCAACTCTGAATCGCGTTTTGAAAAACATATTTAGAATTTTTGAGTTTGAGAACACATCCGTGTGGCCAGTTCTAAATAAAATCCGCTAGGAACAGGTTGCATTGCTATTTAAAACAAAATCGTTTTTGAATAACTGTTCAGTATTGTTCCAAATATGAATAGTATATTTTCACATTTCGTAACGTTCCTAGTATTTCAGACAGTAATTAGTGAAAATGTGAGGGACAATGGAAATAATACGGTAAATGAAATTCACGAGGAAAATGAAGGTTCAAGAGCGTTGTCGAGGCGAAAGAGATTCGTAATATTTCCAGATGGAAGCTCTCTGCAACTTGGTGGGTGAATACTTATGTGTGCTAAGCATTTGATCCGTAATGAGATAATATTTTTCGTCGTTCCTTTTTATACTTCAACAGTTGGAATTCTTTATTTGGTGAATTTTAACGTGCATTGAGGTTAGTGCCAATGAACACATGTTGGGACATTATTTGACGTTCTTGTCTGTGAACTAATATGCAGACTGTTAATTATTCTTAATTGAAACGTATCCGTTAGTGATATTGTTTACATTGTTAATTATTTCAGAATTCCTGCTAGTTTGAATTTCATTAGTTTATCTTGATTTATTAGGTTAAAGTCTCATATTGATATTAGTCTGAAACTCTAGGTAAAGCAGCTAATTCGTAACTAATCTGGTCGGAGAAGCAGCGCTTAGTTAGAGCTTGTTTACATCAGCATGCAAATCTCGACAATTATTGCATGTAATAGGTACTCGGGGCGATATTTTCAGTAGTAAACTGTAAACTTTATTATGTGTTAAAACTTTTATTAATGGAATTACAAATAAAAGATTCGGATTTTACTCTTTCAGAGTTTGGAATTTGGTCGGTCTCTGATTCAAATTGCGTAGGCATTCAATGTATCAGTAGTCAAAGTCATCGTTTACTAGAGGGGCAATTCGCGTAATTTTAATAACGTTGAAAGTCTGATCTCAGTCTCAATCCGTTAAAAATACCTCTAATTTTTCTACTTTTTTGACATTGGATTGTCGCTGAGATGAGATTGCGACTAGATTTTGAACGTTTTTAGTCGAGTCACTAAAGGTTAGTCTAGCTAAAGGTCGAAATACAAAAGGGTAAGAAAACAAAACAATATTCTACTTAGCTATATTTTATTAGAGCATTGTGGACCGTGTCGTTCACTGCAAAATAGTAGAAGAGAATAGGATAATTGGAAGACTAAAAGGTTGAATCATCACTAATGTTCTTAATTTCTGTATTTTCAGTATTCTGCTGTCAAACGGCGGCGTTGATCCCCATTGGTGACATCTTCCTCTTCGGCAACACTGCTGGACTTGCTTGGAGTCTGCCAACAGACCCCAAGTTATTTCACATGTTCAAGGACTATGAAAAAGGCCTGCGGAGAAGCGATGATGTCAGGACTATCAACTACTTGGATGATAGAGGACGAATTATTGCTAAAGTTCCTTATAAAAGGTAAGTTTATATTGAATGTTATGATTTAAAATTTCCAGTTATGTGATGCCAATTCCCGGTTAAAGAAACGTTAAAAATCTAACCTCATTGTCATCTCAGCGAAAATGAATGTCAAAACTTGTCAAAAATGTAGATGAGTTATTTTTGACAGATTGTGATACTGAGATTAAATAGATTGTGACTGTTCTTTAAAGTATGGGAATTGCCCCTCATATTGCAAAGTAGTGGTGGCCCAGCGAGCAGTTGTGTGGTAGCGCAGTGGTAACGGCCGCGACCTAGAAGTTGTATGTCGTAGGTTCAAACCCCAGCAGGTGCTTTTCTTTGTGCAAATTATTTCATCACCGCTACTCTCAAAACGGTAAAGGAGGAGGAAACCTAGAATCAAAAATTAATAAACATGCGACATCTACCTACCCACACTGGGCCCACTTGGTGGATTACGGCCCATTTCCTCTCACCAAGAGGAGGCCTGTCTACCCAGCAATGGGAAGATAGATAGAAAGGGATAGGGGACAGGGGGGGATAGATAGGTGGGGAGATAGTCTGATTATGCCCCTCAGATCATTGTTTTACAAAAAGGAAATCAGAGATGATCAAATAGACGAGCTCATACTTTTAATGAACAAAAATAGGACATCCACTTTTGCCCATGGGAATGCCGATGATTGGGCGCAACGGACATACCTATCGCAAAATCAATCTTATGTTAGATATTTATTTGCAAGCAGAGAACGCGCTGGTATCTGCTGCACTTGCAACTAAATCTGAAACTCATCAACGATTTGTAACACGACTTCATGTATGATACATATCATGTTTATACTCGTAATAACGAAAAGCTACCTAAATGTCGTGAGGAAAGTTTTGAGTATGAATATAAGAGTAGGAGAAGACCAAAGAAACGATAGATGGACTGTGTGACTGATGATAATTATGGTTAGAAAGGCGTTGACTACCGAGATGATGACTAATAGAGAAATATGGAAGAAAAAAACATATTGAGCCGACCCCAGATAAATTGGGATCAGGACAGGAGAATTATGAATAATGAAATAGCTAAATAAATTAACAATTTATTTACCTAACGTACCAATTTGCTTTTTCAGGAGACTAATAGTGAATCCAGCCTTCGCTAAAAGAAGTATAGAAGAAGAAACACTTTCGTTCAAGGAGAAGTTGAAACTGAAGATAGATCGGAAAAAGATGCACGAGAAACATTTGAAAAGCGACTATCTGAAGGCGCAGCATTTGGACAAGGACAGTATAGAGTTCCACAGAAGCAATAGAGTGGATCTATATGGAAAGATTGAAGTACTGTTATCAGCGTAAGTATTAAGTTAAGATGATATGCATATTGCTGGTACAATTACTTAAATAAAATATCCCATTATTAAAACATCTAAGCCAGCTTGCACCAAAAAATACTAAAAACTACTTTTGTCGATTGTTTGGAGATGACAGAGAAAGAAGGATGTTTTAAATTATGTTTAGCACTAAACACATTTGGTCATTTGTGGTTCAAGCAGGTCTCAGACCCGGAAAATCTGTTTATAATTCTTACACCTCAATAGTTGTATCGTTTGCTCGTTTTGCTGGATAGAATCATTCCATTGTGTGGAATTTAATCCGTAATGATAAAACCTCCATCATATCTGTATATCTAGTGTCTAGTGTCTTACTCCATGCTAAGGGCTTTTTTCGAGCTCCTTAAGTTCTCAGTTCAGCTGCAAGATTATTGACAAATGCGTGCACTGACTAGACAGATCCACTCAATCTGGTTCTTTCCTCAAAAGACCATTTCAAACACCATTCTACATGGTCTTCACATGATCTGACCAAGATTATGTCTGGACTTTTAAAAAGACTGTGACCTCTGAGTTTGTTTCGGCATCTCTTCTCAGATTAGTCAGATAGGAATAAAATCAATTATCAATTATCCTCTTGCTCTTTTTGAAACTTTTGTTTGTTGCTAATGTAGTCCTTGCGGCAGGTTTCAATCTAGTAAGCGTAACGTAATCTGTGCAGGATGGGTCGAGACGGGCGGCAGTGCGTTCTTTACAAACTTTGCGAGGCAGCGCAGCGGACTCCTAATCAGGGGACATTCCTGCAGGAATTTCTAAGAGCTGTGTTCACGTAAGTACAATATTTGCACTAATCATACTCAAACATTTTCTTTATCCTTATTGCTGAATGGGCCCGCTCTTAACCTCTATCACGCCTGATGGAAAGCGATGGATGAGGTATATGATGGAACAAGCGTGCTCAGAAGATGCCTAAGACACTGGAACTCCCACGCATCGACGAAACACAGCAGGCTGCTTGACGCCGGATCCCGGTGGGAGGGTGGTCGCAAACCAGGCGGGCGTTAGCGCTACCACCGCAAGGGAAGAATTGGCCAGTCAACTAAAGTGACGGTCCAGGATGCGCCGGGCGCTCGGTTCTGGTGAACAAACTGCGCTACACGAGGAGGCTTCTTCATGCATCCTAAAAAAACTCCATGTTTTCTCCCCGTCACATGCCCATTCCGTGCCAAAAGATTTCCTTACAACTTATCTATCACCAGCGTCACTTTCAGGCTTCGTTATCATCCTCGCAAATGATGTCCAGTACTGGACATAAGCGGAGGACTCGGAGGTAGTTTTTGGGAGAGCCGAACCTTCGAACCACGACCGGTCCTGAGCTTCTTAAACAGGATGCTAAGGACATGGACGCGCAACCTGTTCCCATGGATTCAGATGATTCTGAACTCCCCAGCAGCGTTGAAATCTTACGTTGGATATTTAAAAAAAAAAAAAACGAGCTGTTCCATACAGTTTGGCCGCGTAGGCACTTTTCTATGAAACAACAGATTTTTTATTAATAACCGACTAAAAATTTGGAACCGTCTAACAGGTTACGCGTTATGTCCCTTCCACCTTTATTTTGATGAGCCGTTCAGCATTCATCCCCATCATAGTCGCATTATTTTTTATACAAACCATCCATGGTTTCTTCAGTCTTCTAAATGAAAACTGAAAACTTTTCTATCAGTGACACGGACACATAATGATACAGTACATTTTATATTAATTTATTTAAAAATGTATGCATAAGTAAAAATAAATGTACAAAGGCGGAAGGCATTTTTAACAGTCTACCGTAGGGTGATACAATTATTGATTACTATTTAATAATTTTTCGTGGGTGATGTAATTTATATACCTTAATCTCAATTTCTCAGGTTACCGAAAGGGGAAGAGTTTGTATACGACGAACATAAAGAATACGACTCCGCACATGTTGAAACTGATGACTGTTCGGCACGGTTCCCCGGATGTGTCGCAATAGATGAATCGATCGTCATATAATTAAAATTAAATACGTAAAAAAATAACATGATTTTATTATAATTGCCTCTTTAATCCCTTTAAGGCGAAAGCGTGAAGACCGCCCACGTAATTTTTTCTTACGTTTTTTGCAATTTACGGTTGCATGTTGACAAAGTTATTTATTTATTTGCCAACATGTAAAACACTCGTTGGTAGACATGCATTCAAATTTCATGACACAGTATTAAGACATGTACCCTAGTGTGTGTAGTAAGGGCACTGCAAATTTTATATTTAAATTAAATTGATTCTAATTATTACAATTTACATTATATTATACACTAGCTGTGCCCGCGACTTCGTTCGCGTGGATGTCGGAAAACAACAGGTAATGTGTCGCTTAGGAAAGGTGTAATTGCCACTCCTTCATTGAAAAGGAAGAATCATCAGATCTTGCCTGGTAACGCTTTCCTTACCTAGGGTTCGCTACCACGGCCCTTTCGACTGCAATCACTGCGTCTTCATGGTTCATAATGACAATGCGACGAAGTGTCACTTTGATTTTTGAGAATAAATTAAAATAAAAGCGCCTGCTCGAGGCTGATTATCTAACCAAACAGCCATAATTATGTCCATTAACGGTATTCTAAGACAGACTCAAAATAAAATTTTGATTTTACGTCTGTCTTAGAATACCAACTTGTAAAATCATATCATCATTTTATCTAAAGTATATCTGAGATTAGTAGGTGAAGTTTGAAGTTAGTTTTTCTAAGTCTTGGTTTCTTCTCTGTGGTAAATTTAGAATTTCTTAACTTGGTATTGAAGATATCATATATACCTACCAATATTATGCCTCATAAAGCATCGAGATATCTAGATGATAAAAGGAAGAATACATTAATGGTAAGAGCTTCTACATAAAGTTGCCCGTGTAAAAAGCAACTCATTAAACTTTGGTTATATTTGACACCGGCCGCCATTTAAACTACGAAGATGAAACCCATGAAAACTTTAGACATAACTTTAACCGACTTCCATAAAAAACCCTAGAAAGTGCAAAATAACCTTAGTTTGGGAAGACGTTGCGCGTTGGCAAAAAATTACAGACTTCTGAAACCAAAGGTCTATTGCACTTTGAAGTGTGTTTTTAAGTCGGTTGTATTTTATTTTATTTCACACAAAGTCGTGTAAGTTTACATTGAAAACCATGAAAACGACACACATGATAAAAAAAGAAAAAGAAAATTGCAGCCGCCATCTTCGATTTTCATTTTGACGTCACAATCGGCTTCAGCACTCTCGAAAACCATGAAAACGACACACACTACCAATTTTTCGATTTGCAGCCGCCATCTTGGACTTTCATTTTAAACAATACTGAAACGGTTTACCAACAGTCGATTGGTCCATGAACCGTTGGTCAACACCATTAACTTTTCATCCAAAGGACTTGTGACCCACGAACGTTTCCCCAACAGAACTCTACGTCAGTGAATGCTTAACCAACAGAATGTTTTGACCAATAACTTTTCACCCAAAGAACATTTGGCCCATGTCAAATAGAACTTAGGATGCAAGGGCGAGCGAAGCGAGCTCGGGACTTGGGGCACCCCGACTCGGACAGGTAGGGTTCGAAGGGATAATCGGCGGCTCAAGTGAGCGAGCAAAGCGAGCGAAGGGCACCCCGAGGTTAGGCTTGGTTAGGTTACTTTATACCCTTTTCACAGAAATAAAGGACTACGTCTTATTATTATTTTACTTTCATCTTTCCCGGCGTCTGTTGGCCTTGTTCTTTGGGTGAAAAGTTATTGGTCAAAACATTCTGTGGGTAAAGCATTCACTGACGTAGAGTTATGTTGGCAAAACGTTCGTGGGTGAAAAGTCCTTTGGAAAAAAGTTAATGGTTTAAAGATAATGTTCACCAACGGTTCATGGGCCAATCGACGGTGGGTAAGCCGTTACAGTTTCATTTTAAGCTCACTATTGGCTTCAGCACTCTCAAAAACCAATAAAACGAAACCCATAAAAAAAAATTGCAACCTCCGTTTTGGATTTTCTTTTTGACCTGCTATCGGCTTCAGCACCTTTTAAATCTATGAAAACGACATCTATGACAAAAAATCAAAACAAAATTGCAGCCGCCATCTTGGATTTTCATTTTGACCTGACTATCGGCTTCAGCACCCTCGAAAACTATCAAAACGACACCCATGACAAAACATTTAAAAAAAATGGAGCCGCTATCTTGGGTTTTCATTTTGACCGACTATCGACTTCAGCACCCTCAAAAACCATGAAAACGACAAACATGATAAAAAAAAATTACAGCCACCATCTTGGATTTTCATTTTGACCTGACTATCGACATCAGCACCCTCGAAAACCATGAAAACGACACCCATGACGAAAAAGTTAAAAATTTAGGCAACCGCCATCTTTGATTTTCTTTTTGACCTCACTTACCGGGGTCCGGATCCTCGGAAACCATGAAAAATAGCTCTCTCTCTCTCTGTGTGTGTGTCTCTATCTACCTATTACTTTGAAAAATGAGGCATAACGCTTTTTCGTTATTTGACGATTTCTCCCTTAGAACTCCTACCGCAAGCTCCTTAGAAGAACTTCGTTAAAAAACGCTCTGCGTTACTCAACTTTCTATATCAATAATTATCCAACTTCTCTATCGCTCAGAACACCACATTAATTATTATTATCTTACATTATCCTCACTTTTTGTTTAAAATTATTTTAGCGCCACAGGCGCCACTAAATAAACCATCAATGGAAAGCGATTTTGTTTAATATTATAATCATTATCATTACTTTTTAAAATAACATAGACATAAGTAGGTATCTGTGTTATTTCGTCATTTAAGTAAGCATAAACTAATAGGACGTGATTATTCACATCACAACAACAATATGTTTTCGTTAGTAGGTACTATATCGCGCCAATAGATGTCGTTACGTGTTACTAAAAAACGTAAAAAGTTGTTCTAGAATACTTTAAATTGATTATATCTTTTGATAGAGTGAACCGATTGCGATGAAATAAAAACTAATCACTGCTCCGAGTTCTACACCATATTTGAGTATAAAAAGTAACGGTATTGGTTTGGTACTTTTTACGTTGACCCTGTTCAAATCAATAATCTGGCACATCCAAACAGACAAACAGACAAACCGACAAACAGACAAAAATTCCAAAAATTGATGAAATGGCATCTGTTGGTTATCCTTTAACACCCCAACTATTTTTTTTGGAAATATTTTCAATGTACAGAAATGTCTCGTCTACAGATTTATTATATGTATAGATTAATGGAAACATTAATGAAAAGTTTTTTTATTTTTATTTAATCATTATTATCAATTCGTTCATTAATTTTAGTCTAAGTAATTTAGTATAATCATTTATTATTTCAAATTTACGTCGTTACCCTACTCCATACAAGAATAGACGTGATTTAAAATATGAACATTAAATCTCTCAATATTGTGCGTACAAACTTACATTTTCAGATGAACTGTATTTGAGAACATGTTTTCCAACTACAATGTTAAGTTTATTCTTGAGATAAATTCATTCCAACTACGGAACCCTTCATTGTGAGTGGTCCGACACGCACTTGGCCGATTTTTTTTAAATCGTTTGCATATCCTTGTTCAATTTCTGAGTTTTGATTATTTAATTTGACTTCAATAAGTTTATATTGGATTATGAGAACCTATACTAACTGCTTAGCTTTGCCGCACCACGCAGGCCTCGATGTAAAACAATGCCCCTTCAACCAAAAACTATGTCACTCTACCACTCACATAATACTTAACCATTATGGTAAAAGTTTTACAAAACATGGAGTTTAGATGCTGAGCGTAATATACGCCACAATAAAGCATTTTCTAAACAGCTTAACGTAATCTGTGCAGGATGGGTAGAGACGGGCGTCAGTGCGTTCTTTACAAACTATGTGAGGCGGCGCAGCGGGCTCACAGGCAGGGGACATTCCTGTAGGAATTCCTTAGAGCTGTGTTCACGTAAGTATCGATTTTCGCACTTGTGTTGTATTGTTGTGTTCGCGAGTGGTATTGCGGGGAATTCTTCTCTCGTTAGCCTGATGCTGGCGGAAGAATGTTATGTATTTTAATGCGGATTTAAGTAAGTAAAGTTTTGATTTTGGAGTTTTCTTTATGTATTTGATTTAGTTTTGCGTATATCATGGTGTATAAATATAATGTTTTGTAGTTACCCCGGACGGGACGTGACGAATTACACGAATCAGTATTATTATAACTTTGAATCCCAATTTCAATAAATAATCTGCTCATACTCAGTAAAGTGGTGAAATATGTTAATGCTGTTTTCGTCGCCATCCAAAAAGTCGTGTGATCCAAAATTGACATAAATGAAATTCAAATAAAAAACAGTGTAATGTGAAACGGTTTTTTTTGCTTTTCTTTCGGCAATGCATGAACATGCATGCAGTTATTAACAAGTCATTGGCAATAATAAATATTAGTGTATTTATTGTCAATCATAATAGTTTGTCGTGAATGAGCTCCAAAAGCAGACAAATCAAAATCAAAATCAAAAGTCATTTATTCAAACTAGGCTGAGAATTAGCACTTTTCGAACGTCAAAATTACATAAGACAGTCCCCCAAAACGCCCGCCCTTCACCACTTCCTAGTGCTTTCGCTGGGGAGAAGAAGTGGCGCAACAAACTCCCTAGCAGCACAGCTGTCTGTTCAGTTATAAAATACTCGACTGTATACAAAACTAGATCTGCAAAGTATCTAATTAACATTACAGGACACAGAACATTCGATAAAATTATTTGCCATATGTTAGCTAGCCACGCCAATATACCAACAAATACCATAAAAATCTATACGTACTCAAGCTAAAATAAAAATACTAAATCAAAAGTAATAACTACCTAAATAAAAGCCTCCAGGTATAAAGGGCGTGACAACTTACATATTTATGCGATGCTGGGTTCTGTTCACGAAGCTGTCACTTGAAGTCACAAATGATAAACTAGGACCATCAAAGTAAAAATTAATAGGATAAGACAATACTTGATCCTAAACCATGTTCTGTAATATTTACGAATTGTTCTAATACATTTAGGAAGACGTTATCATTTTGTGGTGGTAACGTTTTCTCCCTCGGGTGTGATCGAAACCAACCAATACGTTAGCTTTAATTTAATTTACCAATGCAATGCATAAAATATTATTAATCTAATATTATGTTGCATTACAAAATAAAAATAACTACTTAACCAATATTTTTTGTATAGGTTTGAGGACTTTGTAAGTACATACATAAATATTGCAAGAAGACCAAGAGGAAGATCAATATCACAACTTAATGCTTTTCTGTTAATTATAAGTAGTATTTATTTTGGCAATTTTCCCAAATGACCGTTTATTGAAACAGCTTTTTAATACTGGCTGACGATGGTGTTAAAGCACGCCTCGTTCGAGTAACACATTGCCGTAATTTTACAATAAAGGCTCATTTTTGGTTAAACATGGCGGATATAAGGACTTACATCGATCAATCAGTAATTTCAGAGAGTAAATATAACTTTTATTACTTCACATAGTTTAATGCTTATGAAGAGGGTGTCTGTCAGTTCATTCTGACAGAATAGATCAGCAAATCGCCTTCTTGAACATAGTTTATTATCCCCTTACCTTTGTTTTTGCTCATAGGCAACCAAGTTAGTACCTACCTAGTTAGGTTCTTCTCAAATCATTAGTTAATATCTAAAATAATCTATTCTTTTATTTAACCGACTTCTAAAAAGGAGGGAATTATTTTTTAAATTTATATTCTTTATTGTACACCACAAAAATACACAACCAAACAATTTACAGCGTTATAATGTTATTAGTCCCGTGTTGCTTAATTTACCTTTGAAATTATGTTTTCAGCTAATAATAATGATTAACTAAAATAATAATTTTAAACACAAAACAAATTATCACGATTTTATGACCGGGTGCTGTGTTTGAAACAAATGTGTTTCAAATTTAATAACATTGAAATTAATTATAACATTACTAACCATTATGGCTTCCGAAATAAAACAATTAATAATTACTGTACTGGTTTTTTAAAGAGGCTAGCTTGAACTGTATGAATTTATTATGTCAAGATTTACTTCTGTTATAACAACCTAATCAGTAATCCGAAAGTAAAGTTTTTGCAGTGGGCCTGTAATATTGTGTCAAAAGATTTGGCTCCAAATAATTTTACCTCTTCAGCATTATCGCTGGTGCATTACAATGTTTTTGTGCTAGAGATGTGCCTCAGTAAGCCATAAATCTACTTTCAATTTCAATTAAAATTCGTTTAACAGGGACCTGGGGGCCTGAAAAGGCCACTTTGGCAGAATCATAAAACAATTCATATAACGCAGTTCATTTGTTTGACAGTTTCACACCTATATATCACTAAAGGGTTAGGCAGAGATGTACCTATAGAATTTTACGAAACTCCATACAAAACTATCATACAGATGAAATTGCGTGATATGAATTGTTTTATGATTCTGCCAAAGTGGCCTTTTTAGGCCCGCTGTCTGTTTGTCCGGTCTCATGATTCGCACTCGTCGATGCTCAGTAGTATTATAGAGGCATAGGGAACAGGGTGTAAAGTTAATTTATCCTACATAGAAAAGGGAGGATCCTCCGACCAGACGGGTGTTGTTTCTACGGGCAACTGCCAGACGATTGATGTCGGGATGTTGTAAACCCTGCTTGCGCGATGCAGGATCTTGCGTGACGATAATATGATGCGTAGTACGCATGTGGCGATGTAGATGCCTCCACAGTACCTTTGCATTTTCAGTACCTATTTTTGTCGATTTTCAGATTGGTATAATATTTTATCGTAATATTATTTTCCTAAAACATAATTATGCTATTATTATTTTAATTTTTTTTTTTGGAGGGGCCCGTTGCTAAATAATAACAGCCGCACAGGTCGATCGATCAGGTTAAGCTACGCTTACCGCGGTTGGTCTGTGGATGGGTGACCGTCTTTACATATCGAGACCCTTCCGTGCCTCGGAAAGCACGTTAAGCCGTAGGTCCCGGCTGTCATTTGTGGATCTTTGACAGTCGTTACGGGTAGTCAGAAGCCCGAAAGTCTGACAACCAGTCTTACCAAGGGGTATTGTATTGCCCAGTAACTGGGTTGTGGAGGTCAGATAGGCAGTCGCTCCATGTAAAATACTGGTATTCAGCTGCATCCGGTTAGACTGGAAGCCGACCCCAACATAGTTGGGAAAAGGCTAGGCAGATGATGATATTTTTGTGCATATTAATAAACTTTTTAAAAGTAGTAAGTATTTTCTTGAAATATTTTATGCCATAGAATGTCTATATCATTGGACTGTTCATGTATTCCGTTTGAGGCTGGGGTACAGTTTAGACCGACCGCTGTGGCTGCCGCTAATTATGATCTAGTTGCAAAACGCTAGATGCTACTACGTTCTCCTGTGGTTTCATCTGCTTTTAATATAATTTTAGTTATTAATTTGAAGCAGATGGCTTCAAAGAAGGAGGTGTATTTTTATGTACTTAAGTTACATGTACCAGTTTTTGTAGGATATAAAAGGCAAGTAATAGTTTTAAATGGCTACAGTTTATCGATCAAAACTTAATTAGCATAAATATCTCCAACATTCTCTAAAGAAACTGGCTTTAGGCTTAGGAAAGGCGTCAGAAAAAATAACTAATTTATAATAATTAATTTCTTATCAATATATCTATATCTTGCAGCATAATTTACTATAACCAAAATTACATTCAAAACCGGAGGTACCGATGCAGCTTGCAGAGTGAGCGAGCTGAAGTGGCAGCCTCCAGTTAGATAGGCCGATGACCTTAAAAAGGTGGTTGGGACGGACTGGATACGGAAGGCGGAGAACATGGTGTTGTGGCGCAGCCTGAGAGAGGCCTATGTCCAGCAGTGTACTGCGATAGGCTGAGTTGAACATTGAATTTACTTTAACACACTGAATAAACTTCTTATACTTTATTTGCCATAGCTATAATATGTTATGCTGCAAACAAGATCATATTGCATTATTTAAAATAAACATTATTTAACAAACCATCTCTTTACTCAGAGTCCCGTTTATGTAAGCAATCAGAGACAAAATAATTGCGATCATATTTTAACGGTTAATTAATAAAATGTAGTTAGCGCTGCGGTTCCGTTAATTGCTAATATTTAACAATAAAGTGGAGTAATGTAAAACGTTATAAATTGCTTGTTATATTTTGTATATGGTATTGTTCAAGTTGACTGCCTCGTTGAGGTTGCAAGCGTTACTGCTGAGCATGTAATCCTGCGTTCGTTTCCTTGGGTAGGGTAAAGTGTAATTGGGTTTCTTTATCAACAATTTCTCAGTAGCATACCGGAGTTGGCTTGGCACAAAACTGTCAAAATCTAGATCTACTAAAGATTCTCTCTGCCTAACCTTACAACCGTGATGTTCTGTCATTCTTATGTTTCTTCAAATTAAATAAATCGATTTTTTATAAAATGTTCATCAATGATCAAAAACTGACCTTCATTTTCATAATTCAGCCAACAGACATCCACTGCAGGACTTAGGCCGTTCCCAAACATACATCAACGACCGGTGCAACAGTGTTTCCCGTATCCAGTAGATTCTTGTGACCTTCACCTGGTCATCGGTCCACATACCGTTGTTGCGCCTGCCAGCCTGATTCCCAGCTTCGAATAGGAAAACAGTGATTCTACTTCTTCGACCTTCTTAAGAGCGTTTACGACGTACGGCATTTCAGACAAACTTTCAAGCCCTTGTTTTTCGAAACGAATGAACCGATTTTAATGCAACTTCGTACGCATAAGCAGGATACAAAGATCTAAAAATTTAGTTAGGAACATTTTCGAAAAATAATGTAACAGCCAAATTAGACCGATTTTAATTTTTCCATAGAAACGGAGATTTCTAGTTATCTTTTTTTAAATAACACATTTCCGAAAATGTTCTGTACTAACTTTTTAGACCTTTGTATCTTGCTTATGCGTGTGAAGTTTCATTAATTCATTTCAAAATAAATAAATGTCTATGCTGGCTCAAACGGTGAACTAAAATAATTGAATTCATTGCACTTTCCATTATGGTTGTTGAATTATCATCTACGTTCTCATGAACGTAGTGTAGTTCAGTAAAGATAAACGATTTTGTTACCTATTAAGAAAAGCAAGGCTGTTTGAGTTCTCGTCTAACTTAGAATTTATTTTTTCTACTTGAAATTCCTTTCTGTGTGCTAGAACATTTTTTAATATCTTTTTCATTTTCCGCTTGTAAATCTGAGCTCGTTTCTTTGAGATAGAGTGGCTGTTTAGATTTTTTTCATAAGGAGCTTTATTCAAATTTGTATTTAGATAGTATGTGGGTATGCGACAAAAATTACATGATAGTGAGATTATCGGTTTTCGTTAATACGAAAACTACATGAGAAAAAAAGGGCGTGAGTTTTTATGTTATCTTGATTGTAATTGGTGCTGTATCGTTTTATAAATTCGAAAGTAACTCTGTCTGTCTGTCTGTCTGTCTGTCTGTTACCTTTTCACGCCTAAACTGTAATGTGCTCTGCCCACTGCCACTTAAGTTTGGCAGTTTTACGGGCTATGTCGGGGTTACCTTGGTCCTCCTGCGGATATCTTAATTTTATTCGTATGGAAACTCCGAACATATGCTGGGCACATATCGGTGTAGACATTTTTATCCTACTCTATTCATTGTTATGGGCTGCTCTAAAAGTACGTTCATTTCTTTTTTTTTTTATTCTTAATATAATGTTTATTCAAATTTAATTGTACTTAATGTGTTTGTCAATGTTATGTTTCTAATATTTGTATCAATTTAACTAGCATGTATAATTGTATATGGACTGGTTCCGAAATAAAATGAATTATTATTATTTTGTCTTCAGTCAGACCTATGTACTTTCTCCTCGGTCTTCCTGATGTTCCCTTTCCCTCTATTTTCATTATTAGGTATTCTGAAAATACAAACAAACCGACAAAGAGCTGATATTCAGAAAAGGTTCAGATTAGTCCGTTGTGTTTTCATTAGCATGTTTCTCAAAAACAATTGTCGTTATTTGCAAAAGACTTGTAATTTTATGTAAATATGCTAAATACGTGAGGGTATTGTTTTGTACTGCATGCCAGTCCTTTCTTGAAATTCGAAAGGGGTAACATTATATAAAAGAGAACTATATAAAAAGTAAGTACATAATGTTAATAAGTTTGTATAAACTAATTAGTAGAACACGATTTGTCTTTAAAAGTGCTGATTCTGTTATTATGAATATCCTATAACTTCTACGATTAAACTGTGAGGCTTTTAAAAATGATGAACTACAATAATTCATTCACAGTTCAGTGATCTTTATTCTTATACTAATAAAGTTGTTATTGTGTTACTGCCACTGGCAAGTCTTTCAAAATCATTGTGATGTCTGTGTGTAATGACTACCAAAATTTGTATTTGTCTAAAACCTTTTTTCTCCCTTTTTATTTCTCTCTCTCTTACGCACATTTGTTTTTCCAGCTCACTTTAGTCATTGGCAGAATAGTCCGTGTATTCCCGTTCGTCCCATCGACTCCGTCCCCCTCGTCTACATCGGCTTTGCTTGCCATTTATTAAAAATAGAAATATACTACCTAAATGATTTTAAATACTGTATTTCTTTTCTTTTCAGATTAAAATGTTCATTTGCATTCACATCATTATACTATCAATAGTTATATTTGCTGATGAAACCACATCGGATGTAAATGTAGCAACAGTAGCAACACAATTCCAAAGCAAAATGGATGGAACTGGCCTCAGAGTGTTGTCTAGAAAAAAGAGGTTCCTGATATTTCCTGATGGCAGTTCTTTTCAAATAGGTACCTAATGCAAATAAATAATTAACACCTAATGATCTTCATCATCATCACTTCAGCCAAAAGACGTCCACTGCTGGACATAGGCCTCCCCCAAACACCGCCACTTTGACCAGTTTTGTGTTTCCCGCATCTGGATGGCCATCATTAGGCTGGCCTAATGACTTTATTCCGTACCATTCCATTTTAAAATAATAATTATAATTAATTGTCGTCAGCCAACTGACCGTTGGTCCTCCTGCCATTAAATTTGGGAATTCGAAAGGATCTTTTGTATGAATGTTTCGAGGACCTAAAATCAGTTAAATCTACTAAATAGTTTTTGACGGATTTGCCATTCAAAGTTTGTCAAACACTACCAATGGAGACAGTAGGTGAAGAAATCTTTATTCAACTAGTAAAATAAGCAAATAATAATATCTAATACGTAATTAATTAATAAAAATAACAAAATTAAATCCTACTTAACTAAAACTATACAGAAACTAAAATATAGCGTCGAAAAATTTATCCGCATCGCTGTCTGGTAATACGAGTATACCCAAGAGACTGGCGAGTTAATTGAAATTTTTATAATTGAGATATTTAAATAAGAGATAATTGTAACGTTTGTAAATTAGTAGACTTGTTCCCCTAATCATAATTTTAGAAAATCCATGCAGCTATTTAAATCACGAATGTAACTGAAAACAGAGATTTCAATAACTGAGTGCTCATATTTCAGTCTTCTGCACCCAAAACCACGGGTACCTCCAAATTGGCAACATCGTTTGGTTTGGCACCACTGCAGCTTTAGCCTGGGAACTGCCTACTGATCCTGGAGACTTTGACATGTTCAGGGATCAATACAAAGTGTTTGATGGAAAGAGAAGAAGCGATGTCTTGTACTATGTGGATGAAGCTGGAAAAGTTGTTGACAGAATTGAGTATAAGAGGTAATGTGGAGAATAAGACTTGGAAGTCAATTGTAAGCTTGTGCTAAGTTTATCGTGGTGCCTTTCAAATCCGAAGAGATTTTATTGGTGGAACTGCAATATCATCTTCAAACCATTCTCAGAATGTTGTAAAATTCTATCTATTTTCTCTATTTAATCTAACTAGCCTGTATCATCCGTCACTCTTTTCCACACAAATCTGTCTTCTACTTCATTTAAAGACTAAACTTATTGAAATATTACTGTAAACTGACTAGTATTTTAAAGAAATTTTTGGTAGAAAAACTAAATCAGAAACTATTTACAGAAAAATCCTAATAAATCCAGCGTTTGCCAAAAGAAGCGTCGATGCAGCTGAAGCCAATGTAAGAAACATGACGAAGGTGAATAAAGAGGAAATGCATAACTCGCTCAAAAATAAAATCTCCTTCAAAGATTTAGATACAACTAGACTTGAGCGCCATAAACAAGAGAGACAGAAACTTTATGTTAAACTGGAAAAGTTGTTGCAAACGTAAGTGGCATTCATAAACATAAAATCCGATTTATTTGCAAGGAATTTTTAAATATTTGAAACTATCTACTTTATTCTACTTGTTGGAAGTATAGTTATAAACTTAATAACACTTAATATCCCTCGAAGGGGTTGGGTAGACCCTATTTTGCCCGTTATGTTTAAGTCCCATGTAGGGGGCGAGTCTATTGCTATCAACCAGGCACCAAGGCATCCAAATTTGGAGTTGCTACATAGAATTTTGTGCTGGAAAAACCCAATACCACATTGCCTGACTTGGGAATTGAAGTATTGTAAAGTATATCTTTAAATTTTTGTCAAATTATATCTCAAAATATTTCCTTGTCTGAACAGGCTAGGTTGGAACGGTAAAGAGTGCATCCTGAATATGCTGTGTGTGACAGGGAAGGGACAAATCAAACAAGAATCGTTTGTAGGAGAGATTCTACGGGCTGTGTTTACGTAAGGAATAATTAGTAAATGGACGACGGCTACAAGAGGTGGTGGGTAGATAGATTAGACGGGAAACATGGTGTAACGAGTGTTGCGGGACAACTTAGGAAAAGTTTTTGTCTAGAAGAGGTCTATGATAGGCTGACTTTATCGGTTGAAGAACAATATAAAAAAAAAATAGTTATAATTCATAGTTTGTTTAAAGCCATACAAAATTTTACATAATAATATATCCAAGATTTCCCATATTTTTGGTGGTGAAAAAACTATTCATGTTTATCCATTTAAACTGTTTTCTGTTTACTATGGGCAGGAAGATGATGCTGATTCTTAACAGATTTCTAAAGGATACTCATGAGATATTAGTGCTTGGCTAGACTGGCAGCGCGGGGCGGGGAGCGGCGCGGGTGCGGGAACGCGCGCGATCTGTCTGTCCGCAGTCGAGCACGGCTGTGAGTTGCGCGGCTGCATGTTATCGTGTCCAATTTTGTCAAAATACTATGAGGTTGAAGAAGACTTATTTTAACCGACCGCGCCCGCGTGCCCACACTCAAATGAAGTTCTTATGTTTGAGTACGCGTCTCGCCGCGCCCGCCACGCGCCTTCGCTGCCAGTCTGGCCAAGCACTCAATTGTCTTATGAATTTTGTGACGCACAAAGTCACAATGAAAGTTAGGATGAAATACTTTTGCACTTGATGTATTAGTCTTGGTCTTAACTTCAAGAAGTAACGCATCTACACAACCAGATGCAACACAGTCTGCGGCAAACGTTGAACTTATAGAATTCTCCGAATGGGTGCCAGACAATGCACGCGACGTTTCCTTGTATACCTAAACTTGGAACATAATTTCAGATTACCAGCAGTCCCTGCCTCGGTGTCCGAACTTCATAAGCAGTATGACGACGCCCGTGGGGCCAATGGAGACTGTGCAGAACTGTACCCGAATTGTATAAACTTGTCTGTATTGTAACATGTCATTGTTTTTTATTGTTTATTTTGTATTGGAAATAAAATTATTGGAGGTGTAATTTATTTTTCTTTTGGATTGGTTATTGTTTTTATTGAAATTGATGCCTCTTATTCTATCGAATCAATAGTTTGCAGTAATAAATCCAGAATAGTACCTATAGTTTGTCACGGTAAATCGTAAGTATTGCAGGTCTATCTCCTGAAAAAGATGATAGTACAATTATTTGGAAATTTGTGGCTGTTACACCAAAATTCTCCAGGTTGTTGTTGTCTTTAGTGCTATTAAATGCAATAAGGATGATTTTCTTAATTCTTAGAGTTCCGTATCTCAAAAGAATAAAAGTAGCTAAGTGCGAGTCGGACTCGCACACGAATGGTTCCGTACCACAAGGTAAAAAACGCCGACAAAAACGTTTTTTGTATGGAAATCCCTTTTGAATTTTTAATTTTATTTTATTTTATAGTGACCATCTTTACATACCGAGACCCCTTCGTGCCTCGGAAAGCACGTTAAGCCGTTGGTCCCGGCTGGTAAATACTGGTATTCAGCTGCATCCGGTTAGACTGGAAGCCGACCCCAACGTAGTTGGGAAAAGGCTAGGCAGATGATGATGATGATTTTATTTTATAGTGGTAATAAGGACTTCTGCTTCTTAAACAGTCTAAATTTCCAGGTACGACCCAGCAGGACTCCATCATTCTATTGAAGCATCTATACTCCTAATTATATTGCATAACTGGAGGGGCTTGTGGCTAAGTAATAACAGCCGCACGGGTCGATCGATCAGGTTAAGCTACGCTTGCCGCGGTTGGTCCGTCGTTGGGTCACCGTCTTTACATTCCAAGACCCCTCCGTGCCTCGGAAAGCACGTTAAGCTCGTTGGTCCCGGCTGTCATTCGTGGATCTTTGAGAGTCGTTTCAGGTCGTCAGAAGACCGAAAGTCTGACAACAGTGTTACTAAAGGGTATCGTATTACCAGTAACTGGGTTGTGGAGGTCAGATAGGCAGTCGCTCCATGTAAAATACTGGTATTCAGCTGCATCCGGTTAGACTGGAAGCCGACCCTAACATAGTTGGGAAAAGGCTAGGCAGATGATGACATTGCATAACTGCGAATGTGTTATGATAGACTGTGACGTTAAAAAGTGCAGACGTCAGACGACGCGACGACTCTAATTAATTGTTTAAACATTGACGACGTTCAGAGCATTGCACTAGAACATTGGTTTAGTGTGGAAGAGGTCGAGTTTGTGGCTTTAGTAACTTTAATATTGTCGGTTTGATGATTTTGATCTGCATGATGGATTAACCGGTTGAATGCCGTGATTACAGAAACAATTAAAAGCCACCGTGTCTCACGTGGATCCACCTTGCGACATGCGAAGGGTTAAGGAATCTTTATCTCAAAGAGCTTCGTTTCCAACTTCATACATCGCCTTTTTTCATTTAGGTACTAGAAAAAGCTGTCCAATACTAGATTAGAAGCCGTGAGTCGTCACCGTGTTCCTCATTTTTGCCGCGAGATTTCCCATCCCATCGGCAAAAATATGGAACTTCCCCGTAAACTTTCATGGCCTATTTATCCCATTTAGGGGATATTTTTTGGAAGTCCTTCCTTAGTTATACAAAATGGCGGGGACATCGACGCATAAACTGTTACCATAAACTCAGCACATGATTCTAGTCCCTCTAGCGTAGAAATATTTCGTCGAAAAAAAACCGCTGTTTGATAGAAAAATATAATACAATACCTACGCGGTCAAAAAAAATCAATAACCATCAATAACCAAGGAATCGAGGGTTCAGGGATTCTAGTAAAAAAAAAAAACATACTTCTAGAGCCTAAGCCGGTGGGCGGTTTAGGCTGTCAGTGAATAAGTTAAAGATTTTTATCAAGCAGAGAAGAGAGCCCTTTTAACCGCTAATATATCAACATTATTATTTCAGCTCGTATTGGATTGCGTATCGTCTCATCAGACTATGCGAGTGAGGGAAGAGGGCGTGCATCTGTGTTGCGCACACACTCGTGCACTATAATATCTGCCACGCCAAAGGCTAGACTAGGTTGAGATTAAAATTTTGCTAATCAAAAATATTGTAATTATATTTTTTTCGTTACTCACACGCGCATATCGCGTAATTTACGCTAGATAAAACTTGTTGGTATTTAAAATTCTCAGTCTGTTTAGTCGTCATTCATGAACAGTGTGCTAAATAGACAACAGGAACGGTTAAAACCATAAACGGTCATTGAACTTAATCAGTCATGTGTCTTCAACATCATCATGTGTCATGTTTTGTCAACAGCAGCAATATTTATTTTGTCTCCAACCATACCTGAAGCAACAGTAGAATTTGTGGAGAAAAACGAAAATGACTAAAGACGTGTGAAATACAAATGAATATAGGTCCATACGACGCCATCTTTGAATTCTCAAGTCACCTGGATGGTCGAGCTAATGTCAACTTTTGAAATAACTATTTTAAATCTTTTAGTTCGTTTGAAGGAGGAATATGAATGTGTTACATTTTCTGGTAATAGTTTTTGTAGTGAGTGTTAATGTTTTTATTGTGAATGCTGAAGGAAAGGACCGGTGTGATAATGTGAAGACTTCTTTGAATGTGCTGAGGAAGAGGAGGCATTTGACTTTTCCTGAAGGAACTGCTATGGTTGTAAGTACACCATTATTAATATGCAGATAAAACAATACTTATTAGGTACTATCAAATTGATTGTTAGAAGCTAAATATATTCCCCTTTATTCATAAGCTTTGCTTAAAATTAAGTAGAGAATAGCGACTGTTTAACCATAAATTTTTGTATTTTTGTCAATTAACTTTAATCATCGTTTTAAACTCTATTAAATCTAGGTATTTTTTTTTTCAAATATGATTAAAGGCGCATTCGACCAAACTTTTATACCTAGAATAAGTCTTATCCTGAGAAAAATAATTTAATTTTTGACAGTTAGTCCATACTAGAACTGTCAGTCGTCAATTTTATTCCAAGATTAAAAGTTATCTGACTGTGGTAAAATCAGCCCTAAGTTGCAGTAAACTAGTTTTAATTTAAATATTAAATAGTTTGATTAATTATCTTTTTAATTTACAAACATCTCAAAAACGTTAATTTCAATCATTCATTGCGAGGTTTTCTTAGATCGATGTTATCATTACAGATTTATAGATATTATTATTTAACTCAGTCAAATAAGTTACTCAGTCTATAGTTTCCTTTATATAAAGACTACAGCAGAACATAAGCCGTTGTGGTTTTAAAAGTTTACTTCATTTAAGCGGAATTAACTTAAATACTAACTTTAAATAACTTCCCCATATAAAAGCACGGATTCCGAAGTTTTTATGGAAAACGACTTCCTGAGTCTTCGTTATAATGTATAAAATTTAAACTTTAATGCTATAATGGAAACGCTACCTGCATTCTGGTCTTTATAATGTATGAATAAAAGATATTATTATATTCACTTGTGTTTGGACGCACTCACTTGATTGGAGCATAGTCATCTGATATAATACGTTTATTAGTAACGGTTAGTCTTATTTTTGTTTAAATGAATAAAAGAAAACCAATCCTATTCAAGACAGGGTGCTAAAACGAGCTCGCTTCTTGGAGCTGAAGGTACACCCCCTCAAAAAAAATCGTGCCCATGCTTAACTAAACTAATACGTATTATAAAGAGAAAAGATTTGTTTTTTTTAATGAAAAGGTTTGTTTGTTACGCTTTTACGCTAAAACAGCTGAACGGATTTGGATGAAATTCGGCACATGGGTAGACAGACCGTGAATTGGATTAGAACATAAAATAGTTTTTATCCTAATATTCTCACGGGATCGAGACTTGTGCGAGTGAAATCGTGGGGCACAGCTAGTAAAAAATAATTCTGAATGTTACTCAACATTATACTTACAAGAGTTAACGGTTGATGAGTTGTCCCATCATTAACTCCTCAAGCGTCAAGTGTACACAACAGTGTCATTGTTCTATTGTCCTTTATGGTGCCCATTCAGTTACTCCGACGTGTGGAGACAGGTTGGCGGTCAAACGTGTGAGAAGTTAATGGCTAATTTCTCTGATTTTCAGCTGTCAATGTCGGTGCTGAAAACTGTGATGGTCCACGCTCCATCAGGCTGGAATGTAGCTGCTGAGGTAGACGTAATCTATCCTCTACTCAGCCCAGCGATGACCAATGCTTTTTACAGGAGAAAGCTCCATCATCGACAAAAGAGGGAGTTTTGGGAGAGGATGGAAAGGGCTCTTGAGCAGTAAGTATGCTGCCTACCTTACATAAAGTTTACAAGCATTTTAGAGAAGAAAAAGGTAATTCAGAAGGCAATAGCAACACCATTTGGTTCTATATTTCATAAAACTAAGTTAAAAATGGTTTAAGACGGTGTATTTTGAAAGTTGGTAACGTCGCAAGTAGCAGTCAAATATTGCATTGTTTTGGTTAATCTACCAATATTACTAACTTGGCACTAAGGCTTTGTTCAGACCAAACGCATTGTCGGCCGCTGACTGTGAGCGCGCGTTCGCTTTTCCATAAATATTTAACTTCTCGTTCACACCGAACCGACTATACGCTATTACGTAGTGCATTATCACTACACTGGTACTCACAGTCGGCGGCGGAAAATACGTTTGGTGTGAACGATGCCTAAATGTAACTGTTACATTACAATGTTATTGTTATGTAACAGTTTTAGGTGTAACACAAACACCTAAAACAAAATATTCAAAGTTACGACATAAGTTATTTCATAATCAGTATTTTAATGCACTACAGAGCAATATTTCATAGTTTCATTTAATGTTATTGTTAAAATAATCAAAAGAGCAAAATATTTAACAAAATATTTAATGTATTTGCGAAGTTGCCAGCTTTTAGTATGGGGTAATGTGCTCACAATGTACCTGTCGCAGCCAACCGTTTAGTTAACTGCCTGGCCTTCAGAAGTAGTGCTCGCCTCGCTTCGCTCTCTCGGCTCACACGCGGTTGATCACAGTCCTAACCTAACCTAACCCATTTGGTTGGGGTGCCCTGGCTTAGTTACTGCGACCAATTCGGCTCGCGAGTGATTGGTTACAGACTTCCAATCTAAACTGTAATTGAATATCATTCAGGCCGTTAGTTGAACGGCCGCCGTTTAGTTAAAAGGCTAGGCGGTTAACTGAACGGCTAATTTAACCAGTTAGCTGCGACTTACCTACTACCATGTATTCCTACTATACCTACTGCATACTTAAAATAAAAGTGGCTTTTATTTTCTCTGACCAAACAAGTTCTTGTAAACTAATAACATTGAATTATGCCTGCCCCCGCGGTTTCACCCGCATAAGTTTAGATCTCGGGGGAATATCGGGATAAGAAGTAGCCTATATGTTAATCCAGGATGTCAGCTACCTCCATACCAAATTTTATCAAAATTAGTCCCGCCGTTTGAGCGTGAAGAAGTAACAAACATATAAACACACACACAAACTTTCGCCTTTACAATCCTACTCATCAAATGATAATTTCTATCACGATCAGTCCAAGTAATTATTTTAACCAAATTTTATTTTTTTTATCGACTATTTGCTTCCATTTGTTCTCTGATAAAACTGTGTAAGCCTTAAACCATTTATTTGTTACAAAATCGTTCCATAAGACTATGTTTCCTGTAACAAGTGTTCAGTAAATCATTTTGTTTTCAGTTACAACATGAACGGTCGCTCGTGTATTTATCGAAGCATATGTGAAGCGAGAACACACTTGGCTCCACCGGGGAAGTCCTTGGTGCATGACATTTTGAGGACAATATTTACGTAAGTTTCTTTTTCATCTTAGTTTTGATGTTTCTTTCCTTAGTTTATTTTATTTTATTGGGACATAAACAGTTACTTGTTACAATTACAGTTCGGTTTACAGAACTTTATTCGTCACTTACATGAGAACAATAAATCTTATTATTAATCATATTATATCAGTGGGGTAGTAGAAAACAAAAAAAAAAGAATGATCATTTTCAACAAAATTGGAAGCGAGTTCACTGCATTCCTAAGATAGGGCGTGGCACAAGTTGAAAGATGTTGCTGTTTTAGACAAAAATAATCACAACACAATTAATATAGATAGTGTTTCGTCGTTGTAAATAAAGGTAAATAATTTATTTTTAAATAATATGTTGAGTGAAGTCGCTTCTTTTACATCCTGTGGAAGTTTATTATAGAGCAGTGCTTCCCTCATAGCACAGAATAACTAATAGTACTTAGTACCCATAGGTTAATACATAGTTAACTCTCTTCAGAAGAATAATGATTGTTAATATTTTGATAGATTTTCTGTACAATAATCATTATTCCTCTTTTAAATCGTGTCGGTTAAATTCTAATAGATTAACCCATGGGAGTTTTTCAACAGATAAATAATATAACTTGTATGCATATTCTCGATACGGCATCTTTATGAAAGATTATTATTATCTGCATCAGGAATCGTATGAAATTCGGAGACGTTAACATCACACTAACGAAAACCTTCGCAAATACTGTTTCAAACATCGCAATACGAATATTTATGCCGTGTTGATTAAATATGACAATATTTATAAAGTTTCTTGTTTGTTTTATTTGCATTTTTGATTCTTTATCTTCTTCATCGTGCCGATAATTTCAATAATCTACTAATCAACTTGGTTGATTCAAATATCTGTTCTGATGTCATTACATTCTACAAGTTATCAGTTAGTCTTCGAGCACCCACACCACAACTTTCGTCATTGTCATCATCAATAGTATAAAGAAAACCACTGCCCCCACCATCGGACGCCATTTAACTCGATTCCCGGTTACTTTCATCCAGCTACTTACTAGCCACCTTGCAAAGATCGTCGCTCCATTAATCATAACTTTATATTCTCTGATATATCTATGAAAATTTCTTAAAGCCTTATTTAAAGTTAGCCGGGCCAGTAATAGAAATTGTTCGTTTTGTTCAAGCGCCCCAGTTCACGAGAAAGGATTTAAGGAGGAAGTTAATGAAACTTATTACGAGTTATTGGAACCAAACGTCTGCGAAAGAATCCACGATTGCCCCATTTCGATACTGGAAGTTATATTAGGTCTGAATAAAAATAGCTACATATAGCGAAACAGTTTTGGTTTTATTTTTCGTTAGTAAGTATACCGAATAGTGTCGTGTAGATTGTAAACCTACTTATTGTGAGATGTCGATATTATGGTATTCACTGAATAAATGAATGAATGTGAGCTTTACATTAAAGGAAATAAAGAACTAATAAATTATTATAATGATGGTACAAATCATGTGAAGGACGTTATCAATGATGACGCAAGCAATACTATTAAAATGAAATTTTCAAGGAATAAAGTTATCAATGTCGTACAGTGTAACATTAAACCTGCCTCGCAGTAATATTACGTGAACGATATGAAAGGTTATCCATTACTCCAACTTTAAATACTATTCCCGTTCACGCATAACTTCGTAGTCGATTACGGAACAAAAAAATGCGCTAATACCAAATCCACCAAAACCTTGGAAGTTTAGGGTTCAATTTGCTGCAGCAAGGCAATTAGATTCCAAGGAGGTGTGACTCGTGACTGAGCTAATGAGGGTAGGCGAGACTCTAATTCTTTGATCCAACATCCCGGGTCAGTGAACACGCTGGAAACGCGGCACGAATCACATTTTACGATATCTTTGTGTAGATAAGGTTTGCATGCAATTTTTTTCACTTTTTGATAAAAAGCTTAGTGATTAGGGTAGGTTTTTAAATGGTTCTTATGTTTGGGATTCTCTTTTTTTTACATTGGCTAGAGTAAATTGAAGACTGCTTTACAATATTTCGGCATTTTTTTAAATTTTACTAACGATTGAAATAATTGGAGAACATACAGTAATGGCTAATACCTACACAAGTATATACCCTGACGTTTTTATGAACAAATTGAAAATACCTTTGTCAATCGTTATGAGTTAAGTCTCATTTGTAACTTTTTATGAGACATGAGTTTAATTTTCCAGCACAATTTTAAAGTGGCAACTTCATAAATAAACTAATGAGAAATATAAAAGTTGGTACAGACCTACTGAATACAATGATAGAAATCTTATTTATTTTTACGTCAATACATAGCCATACAAATAAAACAGCTAGACGCTTTGGCTAGATTACTCCGGTACTCTCCGGTAGTAATGTTTATTCACATTGCAGAAAGTTTAACAGAATGGATAAATAATGTTCGTTTGTAGTTCAACAATTTTCTAGATTGTACCTACCAGTAAAATTATTTATTTGCAACTGAGGAGCATCAATTGCCTTAAAAGAACATAAGCTTTTTTAATAACAGGTAATTAATATGCATTATGACCTTTAGACCTATTAGATAGATTTAATTGGGTGTGGCACCCCTACAGTTATAGAAAAATTAAAAAAGATCGGAAGATTTGATCTAAATGATTACCTGTTTTAAACTTACGCGCAAGTAGTCAGTCAGATTACCTAGCAGGTTTCCCAAATTAATGTAACTCTTCAGACAAATTTATATGCCAAGCTATGTCAAAGGGTTTCGAAAAGTTGATACATATAACTTTTTGTTACTGAAGTCTGTCTGAAGAATCGCTAAAGTTCAAAATCAAATACATTTTTAAATTAATCAAAAGCTAAATTACGCCGTACGGCATTTCATACAAACTTTCAAGCCCTTGTTTTCCGAAATTAATAAACGGATTTTTATGAAACTTTATACGCATAAGCAGGATACAAAGGTCTAAAAAGTTAGCAGAGAACATTTTCGAAAAATTGTGTTACAGCCAAATTAGACCGATTTTAAAGTTTCCATAGAAACAGAGATTTCCAGTTATCTTTTTTTAATTAAGACATTTCGAAAATGTTCTCTGCTAACTTTTTAGACCTTTGTATTCTGCTTATGCGTATGAAGTTTCATTAAATCGGTTCATTCATTTCGAAAAACAACGGCTTGAAAGTTTGTATGAAATGCCGTACGGCGTAAACGCTCTTAAGGATCCACTAAAACTATTGCTACCCAGTTACGAAACAAACATAATATTATCGGAAATATGTATATTTCTAAATCGCTTTACAAACTGATCCCAAAAATATCCATACTAAGCCATAACCTTAGCTTATCCCATGCGATCAGTGTGAAAACGTAAAGAAAAACTTTCACGTCATGTTCTGATATATATACCTGATTACCCACTATTATTTAACGGCATCTATACAGTACAGCCTAGCCGCACGAGAAATACCTATGGAGGCGAAAATAGTTAAATAAATAAACTTAATTCATGATTTAGATCAGATAATGACATTTATTTTAAAGTTAAAGTTAGAGATACCAAATACAGTTTTCTTTTAAACGAAATTTATATTATTTTCTCAGTTTACTAATAGATTTACAATCATATTTGTTGATAGAATTTATTTTAATATGTAACGTTTCAAGTGCGTTTTCTGTGAATTTTACTATGAAGCACCAATGTCCAAATGTAAAAACTTCGTTAGTGTCTGTGAGTAAGAGGCGCCATCTTGCTTTCCCATCAGGATCTGCTGCTTCGGTAAGTTTTAACAACATTTTTAATATTATTTCTAATATTATTTTGCTGTCTTCGATACATTTGGGAGACAATCTTAACGTATGTAGTTTGAAAAAGTAAATAATGATAGAAAGCTTATTTATATGGTTTGGTTAAGATTTGTTTTCTTTAATAGTAATATAAATAATAATATGCAGTATTTCAAAAACAATTGCTCTGTGTACCTATTTATTATTATAGTGCGTCTATAGTTATTAATTGTTCTCTCAATTTGATTATTCGTAATACAAAGTAACATGCCACTATGTTAGATGTGACTAAAAATCATTCATGTATGTTAACAATTCCCAGTTTCCAGCCATTGATTTTATCCACCAAAACCTGTTTCACCTTTTCCTTTATCAGTCAAAGCGTAATGTACCATTCAGCCATTTTACAAATGGTATGAGCACTCGGAGCAATACAGAAATGTGTATATGCATAAAGCCACGTGTGGGTATAACGTAGGGGGATTGCAACGGTGCATGCAAGAGATTTGTATGGCTGTGTTTGTGAAGCCATTTTGAACGAATAACTATACTAACTTGAATCTGGATACACAGAGATGGAATTGGCAGACGTGCAGTTAAGAATTCAGAAAATAAAATATCTGCTAAATCTTACAAAGCCCACGTCATGTTCTGATACATAAAAATAATTCATTATGCCAATCGATTCTTTGATTTGGTTTCATTCACACCCTAGAGTAAATCAATAGGGTACCTAATCTTTCTTTTAGCATTGGTCAACTGATTGACATGATTATTTTGTATGAAATCATGACAATCATTACCATCTCAATGATCATCATCTGCCTAGCCTTTTCCAAACTATGTTGGGGTCGGCTTCCAGTCTAATCGGATGCAGCTGAATAGGTACCAGTATTTTACATGGAGCGACTGCCTGACCTTCACAACCCAGTTACTGGGTAATACGACCATCTCAATAACAATGTTTACTTTATACTTACGCCCAATACAAAGGATCTGTTAGCATTCGTCTTTATTAGGGTTCCGTACCTCGAAAGGAATAACTTAACTTTTATAAGATCACTTCGTTGTTGTCTGTCCGTCTGTCAAGACCCTTTGTCTTAGGAACGCGTGAAATTATCAAGCTGAAATTAATATCTAATACTCAAGGCTGCTATCCCTTGAAGCAGTGAAATGAAACTTCTAAGTCAACACAATAAAAAGATATGGCCGTTTACGTTTCGTTTATGTCGCATATTTTGACACTCGCAAGGGAATCAAAACCTAGAGGGTACTTCCCGTTGACCTAGTCATGAAACCTAGTCATGAAATTTAGCAAGAAGCAATGTCATGTAGCACAAGTAAAGGAAAAAATCCAAAAACCGTAAAGTACCTATAAATTTGTACAGTACCTACCCTCAGTGCGCGAGACCGACTCTCACTTGACCGGTTTTGTTTCTGGTGACAACAATTATGTAGGTTTAAAAATTAAGAAGAGTTATGAATTAAGTGAAGAAGAATTGAAAGACGAAACGTCGGTCGTCCGGCGACGAGATGAGTGGACGACATTGTTGCCATCGTGTGTAGAAGCTGGATGAGGCTGGCACAGCAGCATGGTGATTGGCAAAGGAAAAAAAGATTCCTATGACCAGCAGTGAGTTAAGTCGGGCTGCAATGATAAAGGATTGAAAAATCAAACAAAAGTTCATTCTGTCAAAAACCAAGATTTCCTTGTCGATAAAAATAATTTAAGCCATATCATCTTGTGTTTATCACTTTATTCTGTGTTGATTAGCAATGCTCTGGTGTTGACTAGGCGCCATATGACGTATTAAGTTAGGTGTAACAATTTGCACCAATTATCAATCAAAAATCTTGTACCTACATAAGTGTCATATTTTAATGAAACAGTTCCCTCTCTCCTTCCAATAAATAATGACCATTCATGAACATAATAAAACGGTAGTATTGCAGCTAAAAGATAGAATAGAGGAATAAAAATAATTATGAACTTATACAGTAAATTGACAAAAATACCTTCTTAAACTCAGCATAATGCAGTGACTTTATAACAAAAGAGCTCTGTTAGCCCCCTAAAATACACAACCTAAAAGATTTAATGAATACAACTTGCTCCTCAACTAACACACTCAGGCAGTCTGAACAAATCTATAAGATTAACGAAGCATCACGTACTTACGTTCAAAGTTCATTTCGGCGCCAAAACTTAGCTTTTGGGCACCGTAACGTTGTTGTGACAAGTTGCTTTTATCAGATAAACTCATTCAAGACGGCCATTCTCTTTAGATATAGGTGTATAATGTATTGGTTTTTATAAGACAGTATTTGTATAGGCACATTTTTATTATGCTAGAAAAAACATTCAAACATTTGCGGCGCTTCGAGTTTTGATTGAAACAATCCTTTCTTTCTTTGTAAGTGACCATAGGTGCGTAACATTTTGTTGACTTTATACGACGCCATTTGCAAATTGTTTCGCTTTAATAACGAGTCTAGGTTGTTTTTGCGTTTTTTTATGAAGAACTACCTCGTATTTTCTTAACTACATACGTTATCGTCGCCGTCGTCCTTTAGTCTTAGTAGATGCTGCCAAAATGTTAGTAATAGCTGATTTAGATTGATTTAGTAAATTGCACAATTTCGATCAATCCCTCTGGAATTCAGTGACGCTGGTTCGCCTACGGCACTGGATACATTCCAGTATCATTGTTACTGGATTCCAGCGCTAGATCGAAACACTGCATAAGCACAATCAGCTTATAATTTTCCCACTGCTGGGACACAGGCCTCCTCTCGGTGAGACGGAGTGGGCCGTAATCCACCACGCGGGCCCAGCGCAGGTTGGTAGATGTCACATGTCTTCGAAACACTGGCTCAATGTAAATCAGCCATTTAATAACAGACCACACAGATAAATAAATAAACTAAAGAAACTGTTTCTCATTTTCAGACGTAACATGAATGGTCGTGCATGTATCATTAGGACGATATGTGAAGCACAGAAGCGACTGTTACCAAGAGGAAGATTTCTCGTTCCTGACGTACTGAGGGCTGTATGTTTACGTAAGTATTGCAGCTTTATTACCACGGCACGAGGAAGTTACTATTAAACCGGCTGACTTTTTTACCGTCTGGACAAACACAGGGTATAAAAGGTGAACGGATTAGAAGCCTAATGGCAGAGAAAATTCTTTTTTTTTTATCACAAAACAAGAAAAAAAAAATTGCCAAATAGACAAATAATATTAAAAAAACAACTTAAAGGCACCCTTCTCTACGAGCGAAAATTATTAATAAACTCGTAGCGACAATCAATCCTTTGATTAAAGCCATGGGCTGGCTTCAATCAAATGATTGAACGTAAAAAGAAGAGAGTTTTTTTAAAGTAATTTCCTTAGGCTTCTACTCCATTCACTTTTTATACCCTGGTTTTGTCCAGACAGTAAAAAAGTCAGCCGAAGTCCGTGTTGACACGTGAGAAAAAAAACCTTCGAAAACAATAACGACAAATGTAATGCTTGTGAAATAACTACCTTATGTAAATGATTATTGTTGACTCCTGCGCTTCCCCTGGAAGGATTAGAAGGTCCATTCTCGTAATTTAAAACGTTCAAAATCTAGTCGCAGACTCATCTCAGCAATTTTTCGTTGGATCCCACTTTTGAATCCCAGTTTAATATTTTTGTCGTTGGATCCCACAAAACATTATTATGTATTTCCGTTGGATCCCAAACAAACAAATGTCAAAAACTTGTCAAAATGTAGGGAAATTAGAGGCATTTTTGACAGATTGAGACTGAGATCAAACTGTGAACGTTCTTAAAATTACGAGAATTGCCGCTCTGGTCATTTTAAATCATTTATTCATTTGTTTAACATAGTCATAAAAAAACACCATCTGTCATGCATATTGTCAGCCTATAATATTCTCACTACTGTGACACCAGAAGGCCAATTCTCGTAATTGAAAACGTTCAAAATCTAGTCGTAGTATCATCTCGGCTACAAATAAATGTAAAAAAATTCAAATATTTGGGAAATTCAATTTATTTTTGACAGATTGAGACTGAGATCAGACTGTGAACTTTCTTAAAATTACGAGAATTGCCCCTCAGGCCTCTTCTCTGAGAGAGGGTATGGGCCGGACAGCTTTAATTATATTAAAAACCTCTGGATACAACTGATCAATTTTAAATCACCAAATAGACCAAAACGGTTTATCCAGCTAACTTAGGCGTATTACCGAATTAAAACCCTCGTCTTAACAAGAGATTACCGAACTTCTAATTATACAAAGTAACCGACTTATTACAGTTCAAGCGTTTTGAAACCTACATATTATGTAGATAGTTCCAATACATAATCCCTGCTCTATCATAAATAAATTATGTAAAGCTAAACCTTTAAATATGTATACATTATTCAAACTGTAGATAATAACTGGTGTAAGATAACTGGCTCATTGCTGAATGTTCGTATCCCGCTAATTGCCTTATAATCCGAATACGTGACGTTTATACGTCGTGGGATTACGTCATCATATTATCTACTATGGAGCAGGGGACCAGAATCACCAACGCTCAATATATGTGAGTTTACCGTTACCTAATTTCCATCGCTGCTTTTGTTCCAATGGAGTGTGTTTGGTGTCTTTAAAAGCGCGCAATGAATAATGTGGTAACAAAAATATTCGTGTAGATTTCGGGTTTACGCAAAGTCGCGTAGGCTGTTTTCATTGTTAAAATTCCCTTTAAACTTTCATAAGTGGTATTGTGAAGGGAAATTAGGGATTGACGTCATGTGGTAGTAATACTATAAGTGGGACCTTGTTTGAAAGATCGCCTTGGGAGTCGTAAGGAGGTAGGGAAGAAGTGAGTTTTGTCAACTTCCTATGAAGTGATTAACATAATTACAAGAGTGGATTTTTGCGTCATGTTTAATGGGTTTTGACGTGGTGATCTATGCTCATGCCTTCTCTCTATGTGAAGAGGCTTTTGCCCTGGAACAATAATAGGCTAGTATTATATTTAATGGGTTTTTGAAAAGTGCTCATTTTTATTTTTACTGATTGAAGAACAGTGTCAGTAGTTGAAAAATGTATATAGATCTTGGATTTGAATTAAATCACTTACACAAGATATTTTTTTTTAATTTTGAAACCGACAAATAAAACCTAATTAAAAGCAGTTGCGCTAGAAGTTACAACTTTTGTCTCAATTTTTAGAATAAATGAATACTACTAGAAAACAGCTTTAATAAACTAGTAAAACGATGTATCATTGAAGCTGTAGCAGTTAGCAATGCATCATAAGAACACCTCTTGTACTAGGAGGCGCTAACTCCCGCTACGTACGGAATTTATCGGATTATGTAGGTACGTGCGATATAGGAATAACACTTGAGTATTTGTAGGGTTGTAGATCAGTATTTTAGATGTCTTATTTTGGGTTTTAGATTCCAAATATTTTTGGGATTTGGCTTGTTGTCCTACGTATGATTCCACCTTACTAATATTATAAATGCGAAAGTAAGTTTGTTTGTTACGCTTTCACGCTAAAACGGCTGAATAGATTTGGATGAAATTTGGCACACAGGTAGACCATGACCTGGAGAAGGACATAGGCTACTTATAATCCTGGATCGCAGACGAAGTCGCGGGTAACAGCTAGTATTCTATAAATATTAAGCAGAACCGGTTCTAAAAATGTCAAAATCATAAAATTCAAACATGACTGTACTAGACTCGGTGGCTTGCAGCTGTGTTTCTCCACATGCCAGCTGGTAACGATAGAATAATCGGCTATAAACTATTCATAGCTCGTATACAGAAACAGCTGGTAATACTAGCCGGTGCTATGAGGACAGAAATTGTTTGAATTACTAAATGTAACCTGGGGAGCTTCCGCGTGTTGTATTTTAATGTACTGCTTTGTTTTCGGGGTGGTAACGCAACTGAAATACTTCTTGTACAGCAGATACCCACGGTCATGCGGCGGTGGTCCGTTTGTTTGTATGCCACGACAACATAAGGCATTAAGATGACGCCGTAATAATAACGTATACTATAATCTTGTGGAAAACAACGTAACATGCTTATTTTCTGCATTTTCATTCTAAAATAAAAGAAATAACCAAACAAACGATAAGGAAATCACTGCGCGTTCGGTGTCGTCTATAATAAATTTAAAAATAACTGATAAGAAAAGTATTAACAAAAACTTAAAAAAAAATGCTTCCATAAATTTGAAGCAACAGTGGATGTTTTATTAATGATTGATAAAATATAAAGTCACTGCATTGTCACACAGAAAAGGAATAGCGTTTTAGCCGAAGGGCAACTAAAATATATAGCTAGCACAATAATAAGAATTGTGGGCCGAGCACGAACGGACGGAGTAAAAGTAACGTAAGTTCGAACGATTTTTGAACCGAAAATACAACTATCCGTATAGCACCTCCATGTTACCTGAAACTTTAACAGGTGCATCTAACCGCCACCATTTTACCCCAAAATCTGCTCTAACATGAATCTCCACTATTCCCTAAACTAAGCTTTCATAAATTATTATTATTTCAGAGCTTTGCACGAACAGGAGTTTGTCGAAGAAATGCGCCTGACGTACAGTGAGTTATTGGGACCAGACTTTTGTGAAAAAGACAACGGTTATCCACCTTTTTATTGGATTTAAATAAAATGATATAGCAGTGTGTCAATAAATTATATTTTTGTCTTTTACATATCTCGGGACCCTGGGGACCCGGACCTTTGGAAGGCGTACCAGGGGCCGAAGCCAACTCGCACAGACCTCTTAGACGATTTTAAATGATAAGGAGGCACCAAATTATATTACGAGCATTAATATTTCTTGTTGTTTTTGTACTTCTTATGTCAGCTGCCATGCAGCGTTACTGTTGTTGTTATTACAGGCACATAAGGTAATTGAACAACAATATCCAGTGGAGTTTATTATCCTCTTTTTCCCCGCTAAAAGCACTTGGAAGTGGTGAAGGGTGGTATTTGGGGACTGTCTTATGTAATTTTGACCGGCCTATTTTAATAAATTTCCTTTGATTTTAACTTTATCTCGGAAATAATCTATCCATCAAGCCTTTTTTACTAAGTTCAACATTTTTAACACGGGGCAGGTTACTAGTTAAAACTATTGGGTAATGTCATAAAAACGTAAATCGGTGTAACTCAATATAAATTTGAACGATTATCAAATTAATACGAGTATAACGTCGTTATTCCATTAGATAGGATTTAAAGTCGGTTAGCGTGTCTGATTTAAATTATAAACTGATGAGGAATAAACTACCATTTTTTATTAATTGGCTTATGGTGCCTATCCACATACTGCCAGGCAAGTAAATTAGTTCATCTATTTTAAAACTTTATTCCCTGGCGATAAATCTAACCTGCAATTCTGAAATAAAAGCCATCTTCCAGTGTGAATCTATTCTACACTCATCAGTGCGAAAAAGGTTTACCTATAGAGTATTTTTTTTATAAGCCATTAATGGCCCACTGCTGGGCAAAGCCTTACATACATATTCTCTTTCAACCTCTCTCTGTCCAGAGCTGCCCAGAACCAATGTTTATTAAAGAATCTACTAACAGTTAAATATGTTTCAGACTTTTATCATTTTGACTAGATCTATATCAACTGTCATAGGCGAATTGGGATAACCAAAATCATGACCGACAACAAATGAGAGTTATACTGATGATTTTTTTACCGTCTCGAAATTTTTACAGGGTGTTTTCTACCCATGAATATGAACAACTTTCAATATGGGACCAACTCTGAAATCACGAAAAAATCTAGTAATTTGGTCTAGTATGTATTGAACTTTTGTATTAAACAGCTGATATTTTTTTCGTGATTTCTGAGTTGTTGTTGATGTTTCTCTACGTAAGTAGGGGTCTCAACGTGTAATGGATGCTCACCCCATCAACAAACTTACCGCGGCAAGCGTAGCAGATCGAGTTAACCTACCCATTCCCATGTTCATCCACCAACTTGCACTGGGCCTGGGTGGTGGATTATGGCCCACTCCCTCTCACAGAGAGGAAGCCTGTGTCCCAGCAGTGGGAACGTTATAGGGATTATGTTATTCTCATGTCAGAAAGAATTATTACATCAGCTCTTATTAAAATCCATTGAACTTGGACCACACAGCAAAGGGTTGCAGCCCTACGGATTGGGGCATCCATTAGGATCGATCATATTCCATAACAAGCAACACGCATTTGCATCAGATATCGATCATTGGTTCGTTCAATATTATAATTAGCTCTTTATTATTCAGAGTATAATATTAGAAAATTGCTATTGGATTATATGGAGAGCATAAGCGTTGGTAATTTTGCATATCTTCATACTGTAAAGATGATGTATGATGATCTTTGTATCATTGTCTTCGGGGAAATTAAGTAAAAAGAACAGAGGAAGTAAAATAAAAGGCAGAAGAGACAGAAGACGGATGGAGAGAATATGTTTAGGTATTGTATAAGAGGAAAAAGTGAGGTTACTTGAGACGGTGCGATTTTTAGCTACAATCTATAGGTACTGTAATAAAATCATCATCTATATTATAAATACGAAAGTAAATCTGTATGTTTGTCTGTGTATGATCTTTTCACTCCAAAACTACAGAACCATTTCTGATGAAATTTCACAAATATACTCAGACCTGGAGAAGGTCCGGCTACCTCCTGCATTTTTGTTATAGTATACGGAAGACACTTAGATTGACCTCGACGCAATATCTTCTCATCTTCACATAGTTGCTGAATAATACATGTATTCTTATTTATGTAGATATAACTAATATTAGCAAAAAGAAGAAAAAAAAAATTGCGTTACGTAAACATGACGCAAAGAAAGAACACAAAAACAAAAAAGAGCAAGTTGGGTGAAAATATGCGTCACTCCACGCAAATCGGCCATCGTTCAGCATAATGCTGCGACCCTAGGCGAGACAGAGCCTCAGCACTGGGCATTGACATGACGACGTTGACCAGTGCAGATTACAATGATATCGATAAGAAATACAAAAAATTTACAATACTTAGTTCTAAATGCACACACCATCCCATGCAGAAAACCTGCTACCAAAGTCAGCTCAACACAAGCTGAGCTTAAGTTCAGCTCAAAACACATTCTTACCGATTGGCAAATGCTTTTTAGTGCTGGATCCCGAAAACGGTTATCGCCTTACACATCGGTGGCTTTTATGTGCCCTACCATTTGTGTTTAAACTTTATTTCATGACATCGTGTTATGTTAACATTGTCTGATAGAATGAAATTGTAGAGATTGGTTATAAGCCTAAAAAGGTTAATTTTGCGGAACGTTGCAAAATTTTTTTTACCAAAATCCTCGGTTTTTGATGTTCGGGTCCTTCACAATTTACTCAAAGACGAGATTAACTAAGGGCGAAGTTCACCAATGAAACTGGTTTAGACGTGCTGTGAAATTTGCCCTAAAAATGATTTGATCCAATTTAGATACTTACATTATCCTCTGGTATTGAGTACAGGCCCCTGTATGAAATTCAAAGGCCTAACGGAAATAAAAACATTAAACTTTTCTGGAACATTCGAGTAAAAACATGAAAGATCAACCCTATCCATCTGCAAACCCGAACAAGTAACTGAACCAGAACTTCAGGAAAACAACCGATGACCTCATTCACCCAACACAAATAGAATTTGTCAAGTTTTTGTCGAAGCCATCTCGTCTTTGTCCTCAAATAATAACGATGACCATAAGTATCGTTCGTCAGCCATTAGTAGGGGAGGTCAAGTCGCCACGGTGATGTATGTTTTCATAAATCTTTTGAACGCTAAGACCGTACGGATAAGGTAAATACCTTAGTTTCGGGGATCTGCTAAATACTGGTTTTTGGATCGCGGGTAGATATTTTGAAATTACAGCTTTTAAAATTTACGCAAATTACGGCTTTGTTACAGTTATAAATAGAGTGACAGGATTTTTTTCTGCAATCACATAAATATAGCAAGGTAATTTTTGCTTTTGGCGTGGAAACTGCATGGCTACTGTAACGCGGTTCAGTTTCATTAGTTAAAGCCCTAAGACTAGAATACCTACTTAATTAATCTACTATCCTGCTAATATCACCAATAACTTTAACAAAGCTAGCTATTATTGTGAGCTGTATGACCTACCACTAAAAAGTAAATTCGAATACATGTGACATCTGCCAACCCGCACTGGGCCCGCGTGGAAGATTACTGCTCTCTCGATGAGAGGAGGCCTGTGTGCAGCTGTGGGAACATTACAGGCTGATTATGTATGACCTACCATACTTTAGCTTGACTATGTGCCATTACAATTTTACTCAATCTTACAGATTCCGCTGACATTCAGAGCGCAGTAGTTATCAACCTTCACTGCACGGGGGAATAAAATCGTTAAATTTTATTGCTTTCAATCTTGACTTGAATTTCAAGTGGCATAAGAGCGAGAGAATAGGGATTATAGGGGCTGCTACAGAGGCTGTAATGTCACACACAGTTTGTGATATATAAATCGGGATTATCGTATAAGTTGTTAGCCGCAGGATTTTGAAATCAGCAGCGGCGATTATGTAAGTCTGGGTTTGTGTTGCCCTCAAATCTCAAATCGTTTATTGCAATCCACAATGTACCTACAATTACAGGTGGTAAATAAAAAATAATAATAATAGAAACAATTATGGACCCTGTGGGGCAAAGCAAATTTTTAAATAAGTAGAGAGCGCTTTATGAATTTTCCTTGTTATTAAGTTCCAATTATTTTATATCCTAATACCTTTGTATTTATATTTCCATTCATTCACTTATTCTATTAATGTTTTTAAGCAGGTTTATCTATTAATTTATTATTTATTTAACTATATTTAATATTGTTTATGTCTTTACTCGCTTAAAAATTGTTCATTATTATTAATGCACTATAATTATTAAGTATTATCTATGTTATAATTTATTTTTGTTATTTTACTTATTAAAATATAATTATCTGTTATTCATAACAAATTATGTATTATTATTATTGAATTTATCCATTAGAATTATTTTACCTATGTATTTATATTAAATTCTTGATTATGAACAAGGTATATCTACTACTTTTTATATTGGACATTCAGACATCTAGCTAGATGATTCAATTATCATACTTTAGGGCTGGTTTTTTCTACATACGTCAGATAAATTTTATCCGTGGAATAACACTGACGTCTGTCATATTTTGTATGTGAAAACTGTCGTAAATTCTAAATTATTTCTCGGTTATCTAGCGTTGGAAAAATCAGCCTCTTTAGAAATATTAGATATATTTGGAAAAGAAAAAAATAATACTTTAGATTTTATTACATTGTTAGTTACAAGTAGCTACAGTATTTTCATCTTACGAAACAACGCGCGCTTTACTTGTGGTTACCAGCATAGTCTCGAATGGTACCGAGATTTCTGTGCTTACACACATTCGCAGCGTGTTTGTATACTTGGTTACCAAAAGTAAAGCGAGCGGCGCTTCGTGAGATAAAAAAAACTATAGAAAAAGCGTGTTAAAAAAGAAAGTTCATCATATATGCTGCACTGAAAACGAGTCTAAACTGTACATGTGTTACTGCTATTCCATAAAATAGAATGTCCCAAATATCCTCATAGCCTAAACCCATCGAAAACCGTAAAGATCTCATCGATTTCGTCCACAAACGCAATAGAGACATGATTTGTATACTAACGGATTTGGGGTAATGGCACTACCATATTCCGGCCTCTGTCGCGTTACGCGCCTAATGGAATGTCTGCTATCCGTCATCGTGTTCAAGTTTTTTACCCCAACAATATGCTTACTGGGGCTCTTTTTACCCTAAGCTTACTTTTATGAAGGGTAAAGTATGTACGTGATTATTTTTGAAGTAATGTTTGATGATGTTTAAGTTAGATTATGTTGTGAGAATTATTGGGTGTTGTTAATGCTTGTTTACTACTGGCTGGGAAGACGTGTGAAGCTTGCATTTGTTTTTGTTAATTGTATTGTGGCAGTTTGTGAAGCGTTTCATTAACGAATGCCCGTTTGATGACATCTGCGGCTAACCACTAATGGCATTGAGAAATGAAGAATCTTAATGAATAGCTTATTTTTTATGATTAATGCTTCCCGCCTTGGAGTTTGCCAAAGAGCGATGGAACACTGCATTCCATTCTGGTTGTTAAAACAAGAATGCTGCCAAGCTCAAATGGGATTGAGCAGATCATATCAGCCGCATGCAGGATAACCGCTGGGCAAAAATCGCCACACAATGGGTGCCTGAAGATGGACGGCGCCGCTGAGGTCGGCCTGAAAAGCGGGTGAGATGTCCTGGATGCGTACCGCGAGGCCTGGTTCGAGGTCGCCTGGGAAAAGAGTTCCTGGAAAGATTTGGGGGAGACCTTTGCCCAGTAGATTTAGTTTTTCTAACTTTGTTTCAGGGCATGTCAGAGTAAGGTTACGTCTCATTCTAAAGACATAAAAAAAGAAGTGGAGTTAATAGTAAGATAGTATTCACAAAGAACAGTGCAAGAACACTATCTTTCCACTTCGCCATAATGGCATGTGTATTTATTATTTGAATAACACTGTATTTATTTTTATTTTAGGGCAGATTTTTCATTAGTCAGATAAGTTATATGTGAAGTGTTCTCAAAAGACCAGGAGACCTAATCAGCTTCTGGAGGGAGGTGGGCTGGTTGGAATAACCACCAACGGCCGCCATGGCCCACGCACAATGGTCCACTGAAGGACTATTGCGGAAACCAAACCCATAACATAGAACATATATGTGAAGTAGGTATATTTTGACATATATACTTAATAGGTATATATATTTAGGTATATTTTCAGTTTGACATATTTTCTATACAGAAGCTGTCAAACCGGAAAATTTATTGAAAAATCAACCACCATTAAATATGTTTATATTTATTTTAGAAGTATGTATGTTTTTTTTTTTATTGTTATTCTCAAAAAAATACATTATTTGCTGTTTTTACATTTTACTCGCCAAACTTTCGAGTTTGATGGCGAGAAGCGCCTGTTCCATACATAATATAGTTAAAAAACTAACCTTAAAAACTACCAACTATGCACTATTTCACTTAGGGATCAGTAACACCGGCACGGACAGATTGCGGACGAACCGCGAACACCGGCCCGAGCAAGCCCATAATTAGCATGATTTACACATAATATTGATACCACAATACCAAATTTAATACATTTATTTACTTATTTTTCACTTTTTTTTTTTCTCAGTTGCACCTACTACTGTTTGTCTCTGCATCAACCCAAAGGTTGACTGGTAGAAAATGCCTATGGCAGTAAGTCCGACTCTGTGCAGACGCCAGCACATCAACCTACCCGAAACTGTCAAACTTTCCCATTCAACTTTGAACCTTTTGCTTTGGCGATAAAGTTGAAAATCTATCAAAGAAATTCGACAGATTGTAGTAACTTGAACATACATGAACGTCATATTCTCTTTATATATTTCGTTTTCCCTTCTACTTTTACGCACGTTGTCTAACACAAACATTTCTTTAGAGAGAAGAGAGAAGAGATTTCTTTAGAATAAGTATATCCTTTGTGCGTATTTTTCTGAACCTTTCTTCTTGTCTGTTTATATATTTGTATACATAATCATACATACATAATCAGCCTATAATGTTCCCACTGCTGGGACACAGGCCTCCTCTCAATGAGAGGGAGTGGCCCGTAATCTACCACGAGGGCCCAGTGCGCGTTGTTAGATGTCACATGTCGTCGTATTTTCGGTTCTAGGACATGCCGGTTTCCTCACGATGTTTTCCCTCACCGTTTTGAGAACACTGGTGATGAAATAATTTACACAAAGTAAAGCGCCTGTCTGGGTTCAATCCTATGACCTACAACTCGTAAGTCGCGGCCGATACCACTGGGCCACCACTGCTCTCATATATTTGTATATAAATAGTAAAATAAATAAGACATTTGAGACGGACACATCGTAGATTCAAGAAACAATGCGAACATTCGTTATTGATACTAATTTGTTAAATAGGCCCACTTTCCTATGAATCTGACACAACGATCGGTGTCTTTTAGCGTCAATATTAAACAATACAGTTATAAATTTGAACAATAGAGGTGAATGAGCTTCCCGTTAGTCGTAATTGAACTTCATTCCACTGTTTCACATCAACACTGATAGGCATATTTTTTTACACGATTTTATAAAAGTTTATTAAAAATAGTGGTATTTTTTACACGATTTTATAAAAGTTTATTAAAAATAGTGGTATTTTTTACTAGATTTTATAAAAGTTTATTAAAAATAGTGGTATTTTTTACACGATTTTATAAAAGTTTATTAAAAATAGTGGTATTTTTTTACACGATTTTATAAAAGTTTATTAAAAATAGTGGTATTTTTTACACGATTTTATAAAAGTTTATTAAAAATAGTGGTATTTTTGATTGGTCCGATCTAGTTCCATTTTGATTTCGAGATAGCATTTTGATTTCTTTTCATACAATGTATTTCAATATGATTTTTTTAGTCGTAATATTTTTGAGTGGTATTCAGTTAAGTGAGTTGTCGAATACAAGCGATGTTTCACAGTCAAAGGTTTTGTCCAGAAGAAAAAGATACGTCGCATTCCCGGAAGGATCCAGTTTTTCTGTAAGTTTTATGTTGTTTTGTGTTCTTTGGATACTCAAACAAAAACTGACACTCATGTGATGATGATGATGCGGATCCTGTTATCACGGGTTCAGTACATGATACTGCAGCCCCTGCGTTGCAATTTTTCGTCAGTTATACACCGTGTTCCTGACGATATGCATAAACTTCGACCAAGTGTTCATACCACGGAAATAAGCATTTTTCATTATGGACACATTAATGAATTCTTATTTTTTGTTCATTTTCATACAAATCAAATGCCTTGACGTAAATCACCCGATATGCATGCCTCTTTACCCGAATTGGCAATGACGTATTTTCATTCATAAGATTTGGCGATCTGAAACTTGTCAAAACTAAGTTAAGACCCTTTCATACTGCATAAGTCAATTAAATTTCATTAAATTAAATTACAAATGTCTTTGTAACGAAGCCTTTTTAAGTACTACTTCCTTTGTTAAATTTAATATGTAAAACCTATAGAAGCGTTTGAAAAAGTTTATGCCTAACGTGAAGAACACGGTGTATTTATTATTAAAAAAAAAATAGCTGTTCCATACATTTCGGCCGGGCAGGTATTGTAGTTTTCTATGAAAATTTTCTACCCCGTCTAGAATCATGTGCTGAATTCATGGTTTCAGTTTGCGCGTCGATGACACCCTGTATTTGTTTACATTCTGAGTTTATCTTGAACACCAATGACTTACAGTGAAGGACAAAAAACTCTGGTCTGATATTAATAGTATATACCCGGTAAGTTAGTTTTGGTTCATCTGTTTGAGATCTCTCCTAATCCGCCTTTAGGTGGGACAATTAGACACCTACACAATTATGATCCATGTTGGCATGCCATTATTATTCCATTATATTTATTATTTCAGTGTGCCGGTTGCATGACAGTAGGTGTGATTGGGCAGCCTGCCCCAACCTCAAATCCGGGCACGTTTTCCTTCAGTCTTAATTGGGCTATAGCCTATGAGTTGCCCAACGTCACAGAAACAGCCATTTACTTCCAACAGAAGAAATATAAACAGCATCTACAGAAGAGGATCAATAGGCGAGAACTGTATGGAAAGCTGGAGACTATTTTGGATAAGTAAGTGTGTCAGAACATAAAAATAAAACAATATATTTTTCTTGTTCCCCGACCCAACCCGTCGCATCGCTTTTATTTATCCATTTATTTCAGGCATCAAGACCCATAAAACACATACAATGCAATATTAATATAACTTAAACATACTATAAATACATACAACATTATAATTACACTAAAAACTAACAAACGCACACGAATTGTCTGCGTCGTGTTTCGCTGACTGATGTCATGTAGCCGGCCACGAAACCGGCGGTACGCAACACCCTTCGGCCAGAACTCTTCCTTGAGGAACTGCATTGCCTATCTTTCTTTCTGACTTTTTTGTTTTTGCTCGGCACCTAAGGGCCTTTGCGTGATGTTAGGTAGCCTATAGCCTTCCTCAAGTCTTGGGGTATCAAATGAAAAATATTTTTTCAAATCCGACTGGTAGTTGCAGAGATTAGCGCGTTCAAAAAAACAAACAAACTCTTCAGCTTTATTATTAGTATAGATATTCGAAGATATAAAAGTTTGTAAAAAGAGGGAAAAGGGTAGGGCATCAATAAATTCGTCGGCTTTTACCAGGAAAAGGGCTCAAAAGGCTGGCAGCATTGCCAAGTTGTATGGCGATGTTATTGTGTGGCCATAAAATCAGCCAGCTTTCTGGTCACGTGAAGAGTCAACCAACTGCTTGGCGATGTCTTGAAAAAAGTGTTTAGTGTTAGCTAAGTTTGTACGTATCATCGTCATTCGAAGTTTCAAGCTTAGGTATCTGAACCGATAACTTAATTCTTTAACAGCCTCTAAAGTTATATTCCATAAATTATTATTATACCTAAGTCTATACGTGAGGATTTGTAATTGGCTTTTGGGTGACTATGGTTTCCTTTTGTGTTTGTTTTAATTAGCTGTAAGTCCTCCATCTTCTAAAATAAATAAATAAATTGGAAAATTCTACACCAACTTGTAAGAGTCTCTGCTCAGTTTCAACTGCCGCTTCTTTGGTTAGCATCTTTGATTTAATACAAAATTATAGTAACTTTTTCGATACGAATGTGCGCCAGTGTTTACATTGGAAGGCTCCCAAGGTTTTGTAATTGTTCAAGTTTTCATAGAACTTTATTTGTTTTTGTAAGATAGACTCATATATACATTTCAGTATAGGCTACAGTGGCAGAGAATGCATCCTGAGGACTCTATGTGAGACCACTCAAAGACTTGTACCACACGGAGAGAACGTCGTTGAAGAAATGTTTAGAACTTTGTTCTCGTGAGTATTATTTTAACTTAGAAACAATTCTATGAAACACGGGCAACTGCCACCTTTATCTTTTTTGACAATATAATTATTGTTTTCTCTATTCATTTATTACCTTTTCTACCTTAAGGCCTGAATTCCTGTTACGCTGACGTTGGTTACGTACGGTCAGTATCAACATACGCGCCGCTGACGTCAGCGTCGCAGTATTGTGCTATAAAGAACACAATGTATATTCACACGCGCGACCGACGTACGCGACCGACGTCAGCGTAACAGGAATTCATGCCTTAAGTTGAAGAAGAAGAATAGTTTTACGGCTAAACAAGTGAACGATAATATTTTATGGCTGATTGGACACAATTAAGTTTTTGCTCTAGTGTCTGGGACCCATCGTTAATAGCTGAAAAATATGGGATTCAAATGTGAGATCCAACGAAAATAAACAGTAAATACGGATCTATAACGCCCTCATCACGTGTATTGCCCGTGGTCCACACGGCTAGTCCACCTGGGTGGACCATGGGCAATTATTTTTCCCGTGGTCCACCTGACATCATCGATCTCGCCTGCCTAAACATGTCACGAGATACCAGAGAGGAACACTATTAAAAAGCAGTGGTGCTTCAGTGGTAACGGCCCCGGACTTACGAGTCCGTTCGGGCGTTTGTTTCGAGCCGTTTCGGGTCGTGGGGTCGAACCCAGCCAGACACTTAACTTTGTGTAATTTTATCACGATTACTCACAAAACTTCACAAAACATCGTGAGGAAACTGGCGTGTCCAACAACCAAAAATTTGAAGACATGTGACATCTACCAACCCGCACTGGGACCGCGTGGTAGATTACAGCTCACTCCCTTTCGAAGAGAGGAGGATTGTGTCCCAGCAGTGGAAACATTATGGGCTGATTATACAGATGTGACGATAAAATCCAAATTCGGATTTCTTTTACAGAATGCCACCAACTAAAGTACTTCCGACAGAACCTCTGGAACATGCCATCTACGATGCAGCACATCGTCTCGGCCGCCTTGTTGACTCGTGTGACAGATATAGATGTCCAATCTCAATGGTGGACTTAATCAAAGGGTATTATAACGCGCCAGCGCCGAACGTTGATGTTGGGAGGAGCCCTTGGGCGTTATTTAGTAGTAATTTTGGTTAATTAAAACTTTGTTCATAAATACTATTTAGGTATTTTTAACTGACGAACTGTGGCTGTACTATATCTCTGCCTGACCTTTCTGGGAATATGGGCGAAATGTTTTTTTTTTTACTTCTGCTGGGCAATGGCCTTCCCCTTTTCTTTCTAAACCTGGGATATCTTGTGCGATCTCTGGTCATGTTGGCGCTACAAACGTTATCAGATCGTCACACACACAACCTTGATGTTGTAACGGTATAATATTTACAAACGCCACATACGAACTACGCGTCATACTGACGTCATGCAAAATCCTGCATCGCGCAACCAGAGTTTACCGCGCAACAGCATACATACAACGTCCCGGTCAATCGTCGGGCAGTTGCCCGCCAGATACGACACCCGTCTAGTCGGAGGATCCCTTTTCTATGGAGGATGAGTGAACTTTACACCTTGTTCCTTATACCTCTATAATGTTATGTTATTAATATAAGATTTTACACAATGTTCTACAATATTCTGCGTTTCTTTTCTTATGACTTAAATTTTATAAGAACAGAAGTGCCAACATTTACCTACAATCTATTATGGGTATAAATTATTATATCGATAGCCATGTGTCTATTATATTATGAAAGTTAAGTTAATAGTCTTTTTGCCAAATAAAAATATGAAACCCATTTTTTTAGACTTTGGTATTTCTCACTTCATTCCAACCAATTTTACCCTTTATAAATCTAGATTTTTGATACAAATTAAAACATCTTTTTCACGATCCATCTCAAAATATTATCCGACAATGGACTAAAAGAGATATGAAGGGTTAAAAGCATTTACTCTGTGATAACTTTTGGGTATAATTGATTCCCAATTTTGGCGGAACCCGCGTTAACAGGCAAATGAATCGACCTTCAATAAACCGTTGTGAAAGGTTTTCAGTGTGTTCCAGGGTTAATTAATCAACTTTTCGTATTTTGACGGCTGTCTTGACGGAATTGTTAAATCCATTTTTCCCAGCGGCACGGTAATTATGTTTTTCGGTGTATGTGAGTATGAGAATGAATTTTTATAATGTAATTTATAAGGTTAAAAATGTATTGGAAGTTTTAATATTTTTTGACGTATTTTTCGTATATTTAACCGTAATATTTGTTGTAAAATGCAATTAAATCAGATTGTTGGTTTTTCAATGTTTAAGCATGATTTTACATAATAATAACATAGACATTACATTGTAAAGGTCAGGTGCGTAGTACTCGCAATCAGCGCGGCGTGCGTGTATGACAATAAGTATGAACTAAAACGAAGCAAAAAGAGTTTCCAAGGATCGTCGCAGGTGGCGTTCTGTAGTTTCTGTATACCCCCATGAAAAGGCGTTATGTATGTATGTACATTAGGTACTGATACATTAATCTATTCTTCTTCTATCTATCTTCTATCTATCTATTCTATCTATATCTATACATATAATAAATCTGTAGACGAGACATTTCTGTACATTGAAAATATTTCCAAAAAAAATAGTTGGGGTGTTAAAGGATAACCAACAGATGCCATTTCATCAATTTTTGGAATTTTTGTCTGTTTGTCGGTTTGTCTGTTTGTCTGTTTGGATGTGCCAGATTATTGATTTGAACAGGGTCAACGTAAAAAGTACCAAACCAATACCGTTACTTTTTATACTTTTATACTCAAATATGGTGTAGAACTCGGAGCAGTGATTAGTTTTTATTTCATCGCAATCGGTTCACTCTATCAAAAGATATAATCAATTTAAAGTATTCTAGAACAACTTTTTACGTTTTTTAGTAACACGTAACGACATCTATTGGCGCGATATAGTACCTACTAACGAAAACATATTGTTGTTGTGATGTGAATAATCACGTCCTATTAGTTTATGCTTACTTAAATGACGAAATAACACAGATACCTACTTATGTCTATGTTATTTTAAAAAGTAATGATAATGATTATAATATTAAACAAAATCGCTTTCCATTGATGGTTTATTTAGTGGCGCCTGTGGCGCTAAAATAATTTTAAACAAAAAGTGAGGATAATGTAAGATAATAATAATTAATGTGGTGTTCTGAGCGATAGAGAAGTTGGATAATTATTGATATAGAAAGTTGAGTAACGCAGAGCGTTTTTTAACGAAGTTCTTCTAAGGAGCTTGCGGTAGGAGTTCTAAGGGAGAAATCGTCAAATAACGAAAAAGCGTTATGCCTCATTTTTCAAAGTAATAGGTAGATAGAGACACACACACAGAGAGAGAGAGAGCTATTTTTCATGGTTTCCGAGGATCCGGACCCCGGTAAGTGAGGTCAAAAAGAAAATCAAAGATGGCGGTTGCCTAAATTTTTAACTTTTTCGTCATGGGTGTCGTTTTCATGGTTTTCGAGGGTGCTGATGTCGATAGTCAGGTCAAAATGAAAATCCAAGATGGTGGCTGTAATTTTTTTTTATCATGTTTGTCGTTTTCATGGTTTTTGAGGGTGCTGAAGTCGATAGTCGGTCAAAATGAAAACCCAAGATAGCGGCTCCATTTTTTTTAAATGTTTTGTCATGGGTGTCGTTTTGATAGTTTTCGAGGGTGCTGAAGCCGATAGTCAGGTCAAAATGAAAATCCAAGATGGCGGCTGCAATTTTGTTTTGATTTTTTGTCATAGATGTCGTTTTCATAGATTTAAAAGGTGCTGAAGCCGATAGCAGGTCAAAAAGAAAATCCAAAACGGAGGTTGCAATTTTTTTTTATGGGTTTCGTTTTATTGGTTTTTGAGAGTGCTGAAGCCAATAGTGAGCTTAAAATGAAACTGTAACGGCTTACCCACCGTCGATTGGCCCATGAACCGTTGGTGAACATTATCTTTAAACCATTAACTTTTTTCCAAAGGACTTTTCACCCACGAACGTTTTGCCAACATAACTCTACGTCAGTGAATGCTTTACCCACAGAATGTTTTGACCAATAACTTTTCACCCAAAGAACAAGGCCAACAGACGCCGGGAAAGATGAAAGTAAAATAATAATAAGACGTAGTCCTTTATTTCTGTGAAAAGGGTATAAAGTAACCTAACCAAGCCTAACCTCGGGGTGCCCTTCGCTCGCTTTGCTCGCTCACTTGAGCCGCCGATTATCCCTTCGAACCCTACCTGTCCGAGTCGGGGTGCCCCAAGTCCCGAGCTCGCTTCGCTCGCCCTTGCATCCTAAGTTCTATTTGACATGGGCCAAATGTTCTTTGGGTGAAAAGTTATTGGTCAAAACATTCTGTTGGTTAAGCATTCACTGACGTAGAGTTCTGTTGGGGAAACGTTCGTGGGTCACAAGTCCTTTGGATGAAAAGTTAATGGTGTTGACCAACGGTTCATGGACCAATCGACTGTTGGTAAACCGTTTCAGTATTGTTTAAAATGAAAGTCCAAGATGGCGGCTGCAAATCGAAAAATTGGTAGTGTGTGTCGTTTTCATGGTTTTCGAGAGTGCTGAAGCCGATTGTGACGTCAAAATGAAAATCGAAGATGGCGGCTGCAATTTTCTTTTTCTTTTTTTATCATGTGTGTCGTTTTCATGGTTTTCAATGTAAACTTACACGACTTTGTGTGAAATAAAATAAAATACAACCGACTTAAAAACACACTTCAAAGTGCAATAGACCTTTGGTTTCAGAAGTCTGTAATTTTTTGCCAACGCGCAACGTCTTCCCAAACTAAGGTTATTTTGCACTTTCTAGGGTTTTTTATGGAAGTCGGTTAAAGTTATGTCTAAAGTTTTCATGGGTTTCATCTTCGTAGTTTAAATGGCGGCCGGTGTCAAATATAACCAAAGTTTAATGAGTTGCTTTTTACACGGGCAACTTTATGTAGAAGCTCTTACCATTAATGTATTCTTCCTTTTATCATCTAGATATCTCGATGCTTTATGAGGCATAATATTGGTAGGTATATATGATATCTTCAATACCAAGTTAAGAAATTCTAAATTTACCACAGAGAAGAAACCAAGACTTAGAAAAACTAACTTCAAACTTCACCTACTAATCTCAGATATACTTTAGATAAAATGATGATATGATTTTACAAGTTGGTATTCTAAGACAGACGTAAAATCAAAATTTTATTTTGAGTCTGTCTTAGAATACCGTTAATGGACATAATTATGGCTGTTTGGTTAGATAATCAGCCTCGAGCAGGCGCTTTTATTTTAATTTATTCTCAAAAATCAAAGTGACACTTCGTCGCATTGTCATTATGAACCATGAAGACGCAGTGATTGCAGTCGAAAGGGCCGTGGTAGCGAACCCTAGGTAAGGAAAGCGTTACCAGGCAAGATCTGATGATTCTTCCTTTTCAATGAAGGAGTGGCAATTACACCTTTCCTAAGCGACACATTACCTGTTGTTTTCCGACATCCACGCGAACGAAGTCGCGGGCACAGCTAGTTATCAATAAACTTTTGATCCTCATCAATTCATCACAAATATGGACAAATCAATTTTAGTTTCCACCTAAATTAAGTTACACGATTGTAATTACAGAATTTTCAATGTAATTATCGACAACTAAGCATGATTGGCATTACTAATTAGTTCAGTGTGTCATTCACTTCGTGTGGCCACAGTTAGCTTAGTGATAACATGAAAATTACTGGAACCGTTATTTTGACACGGTTTAACGGATAGGCCGTAAGTCATACCATTGCTATATTCATCTATGAAAGGTCGAACTCGATATTCTCTGAAAATGGTTATAAAATCAACATTTTTTGTTCTGTTAATACTGGCCTGTTGTTATGGTGAAATTTGTGCTGCCAAAGCTGGTTCCAAGATATTGTCGAGAAGAAAAAGATATGTTGCTTTTCCTGAAGGCTCCAGTTTTTCGGTAAGTTTGCATTTTGTTTATTTAATAAGACTAGTTATGAAGCAAGAAGTTAAGTAGAGCACCAAAGTGAGCTATGTTTTTTTTAATAGCAATAAACAGATGGGCATAAAATGAAATGATAAAAGTTTTAATTTGAAACTGAACCCGACAAAATTGGGGAGAAACTCGTATGTATTAGAGTAGCTCTTAGATTAGATGCAGAGCCTTTAAACGTATCATCCAGACACATAAAACTTGGTTGATTACGTACTTTTTGGAATTTTATCTCTCTTAAATTTTAAGAGAGTATTTTTTATGTCTTATCAACGATTTATTGGCGTCGTTTTTCCTTCACATATATTTCCATGGTGATGCTGGAATAAATTATTTTTAAATTGATGTTCTCTGCCATAAGGAGGTCATTTAAAATTCTCGTGATGCTCGCAGACGGCTTACCAACGCAAGACTGTTATGACTAAGGTTAAGGTAAGCTTACTTTTATGAGACATGTACATAGTTTCCACTGCACACTGAAGCTCTATTTGATGGCTGTATGAGAGCTGAATAACTTAGTAAGATTATTTGCTATATAGACGACTGTACATATCTCACCATTTTAAGACGCATGCTGAGCGTAATTACTATGAGACCATTTCTAACTAAAACTTCAACGGAACATCAAAACACTTGAAGTAGTCTGTTTCATACTGTCAAGACTTGTATGGACAAAATCAAGAAGCATCACAATGAATGCTGACATGTTTCTTTAAATACAACTCAGATTTATTATAATATAACGTTGAGAACATTTTGTTCAGGTATCACCTGTTTCACAATCACCAGATAAGTACCGGTTAACTTTACCAACAGAAAAAAACCTCGGTTCCATTGTTTTAATCATTTGTTGGAAACAAGATTAATGTTTATCCAGAATCTGAAACGGGGGAGCCTACCACCACCTCATATGGGTTGTGGTAGGCTCCCCAAAAAAAAATATTCTGCTATATATATAGCAGTATTTTTTTTTTCATTGTGGGAATGATATACAGCTATAAGTATGTCAAGACGGTGGTAGGCCACCTGGTCCTTAGATTATAACAAATAACAAGTGTCATCATCTGTATATTCCAGTGTGCGGGCTGCATGACAGTCGGTGTGATCGGCCAGCCGGCCCCGACCTCAGTCCCTGGTACCTTCACGTGGGGTATGAACTGGGGCATAGCATACGAGCTGCCGAACGCCACAGAGACCGCCAGGTTCTACCGCAGACATAACAGACTGACGAGGCCAATGGAGCAGAGAAGGAGTAGACGAGAGCTGTATGGAAAGCTGGAGAAGATTATGGAGAAGTAAGTCTTTTATCATCATTTTAACTTCTTCTTAATTTATTTCCTTCCTGTCATACTTTTCGGTTCAGTGCATCTCTGATCCAGGCAATTCCTGCGACTTTAGTGATATCGTCGACCCAACGGGCTTTTAGACGTCTGTGGTTTCTAAGGCCTATACAATAATTCAGTCAACACGTTACTGCAGCAGCCATCTCCTTTTCTAGCCAAGGTGCCGGGCCCAACTCCAGTTGAGACGTATTGCCCTATCGCCGACATCGTGGATCGCAGTTCTGATGCTGAACTTGAAATCGCTAAAGTAGATGATTCTGATGAATTCCTTATGAAAATTTTAGTGCATGACAGTGTCCTATTTATTATTCCAAGGCATGTTTCACTTTTGTAGAAATCTATCAACACCTTTAAGCCGCAGCATGATTGTGCGATCATAAACATCCAAAAATTGTCTTGTATTGTTCGTTTCAACGAAATACTATCATACATATATTTGCTATGAGGCTAAATTACACACACACACACATGAGGCTAAATTACATTCACCCTAAGGTAGACTGGTAGAAAATGCCCAAGGCATTAAGTCCGCCTTTGTACAGTTTTTTTACTTGTGCATAAAGTTTTAATAAATAAATAAATAAATTATTTGTTGTTTATTTCAGCATGGGTTACAACGGAAGGCAGTGTATCCTCAAGACGTTGTGTGAGACCACGCAAAGACTTGTTCCTCATGGAGAGAACATGCTTGAAGAGATGTTCAGGACATTGTTCACGTAAGTATAGTTTTTATATTGAATTAGCGGATTCACCCGCATAAGTGTCGATCCCTTGCGAATATCGGGAGAAAAAGTAACCTATATATTAATTCAGGGTATCAGCTACGTCCATACAAAATTTTATCAAAATTTGTCCAGCCATTTGAACGTGAAGAAGTAACAAGCACACACATAATATAGAGTAGTCTAGCCAAAACAATTAAGATCATAAAAATTGGAGCACATTTTGTTATAAAGAAATTGTAACTAAAGAGAAATAAAGAAAGAAAGACAGCGGACAATTCAGTCCAAGAAGTCTTTAGGTATATTAATCAACATAGGCTATTGCTGTCCGTTGTTGCAGTAGCCTTTACGAACTCGGTCTTATAATTTTTCCCTATAATGATACTTACTTTACCTCTCTTTTCACATCGTTTTTCCAGGTTACCAATGTCGAAAATACTTGCATCAGAACCAGTGGAGCAAGCAACCTACGACGCTGCTCACCGTCTCGGCCATATCCTCTCGAATTGTGACCAGTTCACCTGCCCTATATCTCTTGTTGACTTGGTGCAAGGGTACTATAACGCGCCATCTCCTAAGCTGGATATTGGTTTAAATCCCTGGGCTTTGTTTAGCAGTAGTTTTGGGTAGGAATAAATTATAAAAAAAAGCGTTTTTGTTTCGTTTATTTCATGTGTGGTAGGTAAAGCAGCATTATAATTGCGTAGTATATTTTCAATCGCAATCCAATTTTGAAAGAAATTGCTTATTGCTTCATGTTTGAAAGATTTGTCTGCTGGACAACGTAAATAGCGCAATGAATGATGTTGAACTGTAAAAATTAAAATTTTTGCCATTTTAAGTGTTACGCAATTATTCCGTTGGAATTGTTATATTTTTGGATGACCAATACACATCTACAGCAACTATAAAATTAATAAGTTATGACCGAACTTATAGGTTGTTTTGTGTTATGGCAAAGTTTAATTCAGTATTATAAAATCTAGGTCACACTTATTGAAATCATCTGGGGGCCTAAAACGGCCACTTTGGCAGAATCTTAAAACAATTCATATCACGCAATTTCATCTGTATGACAGTTTTGTATGGAGATTCGTAAAATGCTATAGGTACACCTCTGTCTAACCCTTCAGGGATATATAAGTGTGAAACTGTCAAATAGATGAATTGCGTGATATGAATTGTTTTATAATTCTGCAAAAGTGGCCTTTTGGCCCCCAGGAGTTGGAGTCATTTCTCATCTACTAGCTTTTAATATAAACCAAATAAATTTTTCGAGTGTTTGTAAAAGTTTAGTGTGAGTGTTACTTTATGTGGTGTAGTAAAGGAATTTGTAGAAGAAATCGTTACAAATAAAATGCATGGGTTTATTATTAACGCATAACATTTAATATTTATAGTTCATATTTATAATACATTTCAATGTTAGCATTAAGAAGTCATGAGTGTATTCATAATGGTTATGGTAGTGCTTGATTTTTGATTTTTAATTAATATTACAAAATGGGACTTAATCGATTAACCTTACCACTTAAATTATTTATTTTTTATTATGTATATTATTTCGCCTTACACTAACTTTGCATTCCACCTAGTTTTATAATAATTGCTTAATAACTATTAATTACAATTATTTAATTACGGATTTCATAAATTATTGAGCTATTATGACTTACACGTAGGTACAATACGAATATTATTATATTTATATATTATAATATATGTATATTATAGCATAGTGCATAAATCTTAAACGTAGTAAGTGGCAATGATTTCGTGATACAAGTGACTGAACAGTTAAGGTGCGGTCACACTAACGCGGCTTGTAACCCGCTACATGACGCGACACGAATCACACTATAAGTACAAACAAAGCTGACTGTAAGCGCGAAAATTCTGAACTTATCCTACAAACACATTTAAAAATTCTCTTTCGTCAAAAGTGTTTTATTTATATATTAATTTTCTAATCGTTCCATTTCGGGCGCTACAGTCAGCTGTCACAGTAATTAACAAATCGAGGCGCACGTTCGCGCGATCGCCAAGTTAGTTTAACCGCGCCTCTAGTCAACTATTTTCCTAACACTATTACTATTGAGGACAAGATTCCCATAGAAGTCTATTATTGTATGACATAATAATATAGTACCTTACATATTAAAATAATTTAGGAATTTCCTCTCATGTAACTATCTATCATCTATATTTGTATCATTAGTGTGGTGTTCGTTTGCGTAATGCCATTTTCACTGGTCAGTTTGTTTTGTGGGAATTGTAGACAATGTTGAATATTAATGAGAGGCAAAGCCTCAGTCTTTGCAGTCTTTGGTTATTTATTAGGTTTTAATAATTTTACTAATTTTCTCGAGTAAAATAATAATGATATTTCAGAACACTTCGTTCGTGATCATTCCAAGTATTGATTAAGATTTTAGAGCTTTACATGCCAAGACAAACAAGTTCATTATATTTCTGAAGTTCTTTTTATACTAAGCTTATCAGTGAAAAGCATATTGTTGAAGTCATTGGTACACTATTAGATTTTTGTTGATGTTAGAGTGAAACGTCTACTTTTAGAAGAATATTTACCAAGAATGGTTAAGTCAACAGTAGTTTCCACTGATATTAGTATGAAAAAATACATTTTTTTAAAGTTGACTTATCTTCAATTCCCATACAACAAACACCGTTACTCGTGACGAGAAAGGTGAAAAACAATTCAATAACAAACAAAAAATTATCATAATTAATAACTAGTCGAGGACATTAATTACACTTAACAATATTAAGACGAAAATCTCCGAACATACACTTAACCTACACGTCGTTGCGACACCAAATTATTACAATGATTCGACAATATAAAATCTTTAACTTACACAAATTTAATATGAGTACGATTGCTTTCGTTTAAATTAAAGATATACACAATTATTCCTTAAATACAAGTCCGTCAAGACATCGATAAAATAATTTCAACTAACTTTGGTTAGTTAACTAAGGTAACTAATTCTATTTGAAGCACACAAAAGGTTTAATTATGATACAAAAGTTTCTAACATCTTAGTAGCGTGTTACCGTGGTAAAGATTAAAACATTATTTTTCTAAGTTGACCTGTGCAACTGTGTTACTAACGCTTTCTATAAACATCAAATTCTAATTATTTTATTTCACATGATATATGGGCACTTAAGAAATGTCAAAAGCTAGATGCGCACGGTCCCAATTTGTCGTTTCCTGGGAGAAGAGCCGGCAAGAAACTCCACGATTACTCTTTTAGAAATGTTTTATAATTTTACAAGATTTTCAAATTACAGTGTTAATAGGTATGGGAGGACAATGTAGACCTGTCAACAAGTACTAGTTCACACATTAATGCATAGGTAAGTGCAAATTATGTCAACTCCCGGAAAGCGCATTGCAGCGTCGAAACCTAAACTTGGCACAGTAATGCGTGCCGGGCCGCAGCGCAACGGCAAATTGTCTGTTACAGTATAAATGAACAATGAACATGTTTCAACATGCGACAACGTGCTGCATACACTGCTTGGCGATCCCCTGCGTGATATTGAGAACTGCTGCACTCTGCCATCGCAGAGACCGTAATAAATGTATGGGAAATATTCGTATAGATTTTCGCGCCGCATTGCGACATTGTGGAACGGTATAATGTGCACGTACCTTTACTGGGTTAGTGATGTAAGATTTTTATTTGGTAATTTTATTTTTGTCTAGGTGTCTTCTTTTTGTGTAATTTTACAAGATATCTATCATAATATTATTTGACACTTGAGTAGGAACGGAAAGTTATGTCTGGGGAAATTGGCGTCAATTTTGATGGAATCCTTACTTGTTTATTTAATGATACTAACTTTTTATTACTTTGGCGTAGTAAAATTGTCTACTTCGTGTGTGAAGTTCATACACTCCTGCTCGAAAATTTTTTTATCTATTTTTTTCATTCTGTTAGTTTTTTACGCTCAATTCGAATCTGTTTTCAAATCTTTCCCACGATAAAAGCATGAGACCAATAAGAACTAATAAAATAAGGCACACACAACTTAAAATACAATGTATTAGTTATTGCAAAGGAGGCCGAGAACAGATGCTGACTATAATGATGACAGAAAAAAGTATATTACTGTTAGGTACTTGAAAAACGATAGACTTACCAAAACACGACGACACAACTCAAGAGAACTTCGTGTTTTAACTTATGGCAGTGCCTGCATTCAATTTAAAGTGTGCGTTAATATTAATTAAGATAGATATTCGCGCGTTGTATCGTCGTGGTGTAGAGTGTTCGTACCTTAAAAATTGGCAAATACATGTATTTGACAAAAAATATTTTAATTGAAAATATTGTTTATTGATTGTCTTAATATTATCCTTATTTTTCAAGAATTAAATCTCTTAGTTAACGTTTTGATGATACTTTTCGCTGACAGTTTTCTCTCCTTCAGAAATCAAGGGTAATTTCTAAGAAAATAAGAGTTAAGTCTATTTTATTGTACTTGATAATCAGCATCTCTAAACGGCTATATTAATAATACATTCATTTGTTTCATAAGAAGGAAGTGTCTATATCTGTGAATAGTGGTTTATTTATTTCTGTATTTACATCTAATCGTGTTGGAAGCTCAACGCAAATTTCGTGTGGTTTCATCTACCTATTAATTACACTTTTAATATCTATTTTTATTTTATCAGTAAACTATCAAGTTAATGCAAAAATAAGAAAGATAGAAAGGAAATAACAGCTTGAAGTAAGCTATTGAATTAGGCTGTGGCAGGATATGACTTACAAATAGCAAATAAGGCTGCCACCATTTAATAGTGGAGCGTGCAAGCAGTATTTTTTTTTTCAAATTATAATATTATGAGGGTTGTTTCAAGTTGTGTTTTGGATGTCTGGTCAATATAAAACGCTCCGCTATAAATACTATGCCAGTCACAAAGTCGCGCGACGACCGACGCCCCAAGCCGAGGTCCGTAACCCACTGCCCTTAGCGTGTAGTCGCTTAGTTTATAAGTGTTTTAAGCCCTGTCTGGAGGCCTTAATTTATTAGGCACCCACAGGCAAGTCCGGTTAAGCAGCCAAAAACCTTATAGGTTGACCTTCGTGATGCCATAAAAAACCGTCTCGCGAGCCCAGTCCTCTGTCCCTCGCACTCTCTCCGCGCTCAACGCTCTCTTGGATGCTAAACCTAACTGTTACGTATCGCGGACGAATGGAAGACGATCATGTGAGTATGTCTGGAGTTCTGTGAGATGAGGGTCAAATATTCTTTGGCGAACATTTTATGTTAAACTAGATTTTGCCCGCGGCTGCGCATGTCGGAAAATATCCCACGGAAACGTATTACTGAGATTAAAAGTACCCTTTGTGTTAATCCAGGTTATAAACTATCAGTGTGCCAAATTTCATCCAAATCCGCTTAAATAAGAATGTTATTAGGCAGGTATTAGGTAAATTAATTTGCTAAAGTCCTATGAAGCCACAGCCTGAAATATTCGCTTGCAGTGGTCCAATTGTACGCGTTTCGAAAGTTATTATTGATTCGGAATATGTGTAAGTTTTCTCCATGAATGGAATTATTTAAACTAGGGACTATTTCAATATTATCAGATTTACATTAACCTCCGACTGAAAAGGAAGAAGAAGATTTGAGAAGAGTTATTTTCAATGCTAAGGTTATATAGTTATAGGATAACGTCCACAATTAAGTAATTATTTGCTGAAACTGAACATTAAGCTCTTAAGAGACAAGTAAATTGCTTTAATTTACCTTTTTTTAGAATATTTTGTCCCTTGAACTTGTCATAGTCCTAATGCCATGAGAAAAGTTATTTCATATATCAGTAGTGATATTTTTTTAACTAAAGTTAACTATTGAACCACTACAAACTCAGTAAAAGTAACAATAGCGATTAGGTTACACATAAAACTACAGGTTTAGACGAGGAAAACTGAATTATTTATATGAAGTTAATAATATAAAACATATAAAGCAACAAAGATAAGAGAAACACAACAATACCTTACGTCACTTTGGAAGACGTTCGATTAAACACGCAAATACGCCTAACTTACCAATATTTATAGATAAAGAGTACGTTATAATGTAAATATTAAGACACAAAATCCCAAAAGCAAACGAAAGGTAAATGTGCAATAAAGCATATCCAAAAAGTGTCGTAGAAGAAATGACTATCGAAATTCTAGATTTCGTTGAACCTAATTATAAAGCGTTACGGATTATTACTGACTTCCTTCCAAAACATATTAAATTTACATTTGTAAGTCAAATTAAATGCTTTATAATAAAATCTAACTAAAGTATTGAAGACCTTATTGCTGTATCAACATTTACTGATAAAGCAAAAGTCGTAACACTAGAGCGTTCGTCCACTACCTCTACGTTAGCTCTAAGGGTAACGTGAAAGGAAGGTAGAAAAATAACTTGTCAATTATAAATATTATTTAAATTTCTATGTTGAGCTGCTATATTTACACGTCAACACTTCGGTTAAGTTGATTCTTAAAATTATTGACAGCCATGTGATAGCTGACTATGAGTTCACAACTCTGTCACCCGATGTAGACAAACTTGTTGACAAATTATAGCTTAGCATTAAACTGACAAACACAATATACAAACATAACAATAAGTTTATTCTAATCTCCTACGATCCTAAGAATAACAAATATTTGGCACAGTCCCAACCTTTTTCGTTAAAAATTCTAAAGTAACGAAACACAATGTTGACAATAAATAACAAATTTATCTGACATCGCGTCGCCAAGTTGACTCATTCGTCGACTAACTCTAAAAACACTGAGAAGCTAATCATTTATTTTAGTTAAATACCACCTTAACATTAATATGTTAGTTTATTTATCTTTAATCTTATTGACGAGTGATCTAGCGTTGTGTTTATTGTTTTTATTACCTATCTAGTGTCAATAATATGACAAAATCCTATACGTTCAGTTACCCGTTTATCACCCGAAATATTATAATATTAAACAGACGATTAGCCTGTGACTAACAAGTTTCCGAAAGACAATAGATGACACGAACGGTAACGAAACAGGTCTTATAGACGAGGAGTAACAAACTGAGATCCGAGATCATATTGTTAACGATGGTAGGTTATGATAATATTGAGCTAAATGCTTTGAGTAAGGCTACAGTTTTGGTAATAGTTTGGAAAACCTAAGTTTGAAATTAATTTAACAGCAAAAGTGTTGACAGACCGATTTTTGTATCAACACGATTTTAATACAATAACTAGTAATAAGTTTGAAAAGTAGTCCACCACAAAGATAGCCATTAATTATATGATATCAGAGCAACATAATTAACATGGGAAACGTAAATACTGGTAGGCTATAGATGGAAAGTGTTTCACTTTTTTTTTTCCAGTAATATTATTTTATAATTTAGTTTTTAGGGATTTTGCAAGCAAACTATTATTAATATTCACATGCTCGCATGTCTATGGCGAATCTTGCAAAAAATTTAAATTGTTTTGGATTTTTTCTCGGGACGTGAAAGCTTGGTTTTACCCGACTGGAAAGAAGGGTTATTCAGTTGCTTGAATTCTCCTTCCAATAATAATTTTAGTAATCGTAGCTACTGGGCCGACTTTTTTTAAATCGAAACAAAAATTTATTTAATTTGACAGTTTGACAGAAGGGGTCGACACAGAGGCGGCTTTTTTTTACCATATTTATTAGTATTACGAACAAGACTGACGGTTTTTCATCAGATCTAAAGCTGATATCATACGCTTCTCTCAATTGAATGTTCATTCCACGTTCATGATGGTTCATCTGCTGTTTTAATTTCATTTTTCAACAATTCTAGACAAGTGAAAGATGCCGAGTGACGAAATCCAACATCGTAGGATCGGTTTACTAGTGAATTCATTTTTCAGTTTTGATCCATTTTGTGGTCAGACATTTCATTTCGAATGAAATACAAAAATGAACAAAAAGTAAAGTGTCTGATATCTACTTAAAAACGACTTAGCGAATTTGAGAAAATCTTGTTCTAATAAGTTTTTCTAAAATGTCGTTTACCAAGTTTTGGTTTGAGCATTATTTTTTTATTATAATTATGTGTTTTTTAATCAGAGTCCGTAAGGATTAGCTAAACCAGCCAAATTAAAATAACACCGCATACGTACTTGGCCATTAATCGTTGTATCGACATAGCTCATTAATTTCAACAGTACACAACTGAAAATGTTGCAGTATACCAAGATAATTTCTATGATCCTTATAACGTCTCGTTGCAATATAAAACCCGATCCAATCAAACTACACTTAGCTCCACGGTTCACGCTCGAAGTAAGAATATACAATGTTTTGCTTATCTTCTAACATCCCAGACTGAACGTCACTCGATCCTAAACACATTATACCCTATTGTATTATAGAAAATCTAACTATTATTAATTTGCAGTCATATAAAAATAACAACAGACCGATTTATCTAGCAAATATCTACAATAAAAGTTCAGATGCATACGGAACAGTGTGCCAAGCCTGTGGACTTAACTAGTCATTATTGATATATAGTTATTTTTAACACTAAATTGGTGTATTTCGGTGGTGCAATAGCACGATCCTACTTTTTATTAATCCACGTGAATGTTTCAAATAGAAAAATTAATATCATAGTTCTGAGGACGCGTTGCAATTCCATCCAATAATTCCTTTAGAGCCAGTTCGTATGTGGTACAGCGCTGTATCGTAAACTTCTGCTAATATTTAACATCTTTCAACCTTTAGCGAGCTTTCCACGACGTCTAGTACGTTAGACCCTTTTCTAGTTTTATTTACGTATCATCTAAGTCTAGACTAGCCATGTTTATGCGTTACCCTCGACACGAAACAGCTATACACATTCAATAACACTTATAATTACGAAGACGAACCACACAAAACAATTTGATTTTTTTTATTTATTTTACATTATCCATCCCTGTTTTCCTAACTGCTCGCTGTGGATTTTATTCATCATTAATATCAATAAATCTGAATTTTATCTAAGTAATTACCTAATAAACATTATCATGATTTACTTTGACATATCAAATACGCGGCTCGAAATATTTTTTTTTATTACTTTAGACTGCTACCAATATCCTACACAATGGGTTGAAGTGAGGTAAGAACGCCTATGCGTCCGGCAGAAATAATAATTAATTATCAAAGGAACGTGAGTCATGACTTCAAGAACGAAAGGTAACATCTAATACGAGTCTAATCTAGGTACAAATTAATATAAGGTTACCTAAGTTACATACTAAAGTCACAAACCTCAACAATGATTTATAATCTAATAGTGTAAGTGGTAAAGTGCCGATAAGTGAATAAAGACTTTACATTCGGTGAAAATTTGTGAGAATTATAAATCAGGAGACATTCGTGTACTAAATTTACCCTGTACTCTAGGTTTTATAGTGAAAATAGTGTTAATATTAACATTACGGAAGAAGTGTGTCCTCGCGGCCTCTTTCTACCGCAGACAAGCGGGCGCGTCCAAACTTAAGCATTAAGAATGAGAATTGATCAGTCATTACATTTTGGGCAAGCATTCGTTTTACTTATAAATACATCAGAATATATTAAGCGAATCCAAAAAGATACTTCTAACGGCAATCAAGTTAGCGCACACAGAAAAACAACATCATCGACTTGCAAACATTCTGTTCTATGAAGTCTAGCAGATGGGTTTGGCACTCCGTTTAAAAAAATCTTAAAACAAGTTATCGAACTAGCTATGAATACCCGATCTTTATAAAAATGTTTTCAATAACTTTACAATTGGCAGTCAATTGTTTTACACAAATACATCTAATCATAGAATTATCACGATCGCGATGTGACTAACTAACTGGCATTATGTTAAAGTGTTCTTACAATACTGATGACTAGGCTTTTAACCTAACTGTATCTACAATCCCTTATGACATACTACTAAAGGGAAATTATTACATTTCGTCAGTATCGATATTGTCCTTATGATTTTTACGCGAGTACGCAGTTTATCAAATATTATAATGTATAATTCAAATTTATTTCATAATAATTTAGTAGATAATCTACATAGTCCGGCTCTCATCGAGGACGTTTGCACGTAACTATTATATAAATGTCTGATTCTAATCGACGTTTGATTGAATATTACCACTTTACAATACTTACATATTACGAATTTGAGCTCGATTTATTCGAAGTAAATCTTATAGTTAGTATTCTATTACATTATTATGTCTGTTACCACCCCGAAAATGAATAAGACTATCGCAAGAAATTAATACAACCACCTAAAGATAATCTGTACAATGTTTGTGCGCTCATATCAAATTATTACTCGAAAAAGAATCGTTCCGTTGAATAATTGTAAATGAATACGTTCCGCTTAAAGGATAAACGTTCAATACAGCGATTCTAATATAAAAATAGTTATGGCAGATCCGGCGTCAACACAAAACGGCCGTTGCTTAAGGTCGCTGCGACAATCGAACATCGACGGACAGTTTCGACATCGAGTTTATGATTCTATATAAAAAGACGGCTTAGGATACGCTTACGGCGTGTACACGTCCATGGGCGCACCGGGCGCTTGGCACCACACACAGCACAAAACCACATAGTTCTCGCCTCACAGTTCCCAACTGGGAGTTTTAAATAGATCATCCGTGCCACCACATGACAATCAACTCCCAGAACGTCTTCGGCGGCGAGTGGCCGAAGACGTAAGACGAATTTCAGAGGCCCGGGTCACCTTCGGAGCCCATCTTTAGTAGCTCCAACTTCTTCTTGGCGATCTTCGAGTAAAGAATGTCGATCGGCTTCGTGTTGTCGTAGAAGGTCGGTGCCCTGAAGATGATGAGCGCCGTCCCCAGCACGCAGGCTATCGTGAACAGGAACAGGAAGATTCTATCCAACACCATCGCTACATACTTCCAGTCATCCTCCACCTAGAAATAATATCATGTATAAGGAGAGTACGTATCCAAAAACGAGAAAAAAGTGGTAATGGAATACTTACACTTTCAAACTTATCCTTATTTTTGACATGCTGCGCAATAAACCTAGAACCTTCTATTGTCTTTTCCATCTCTCTCACGTAAGGTTTTTCTAGAGATGGGCTACCATCATCTAAGTCTAATCGGCACGGGGATCCAGGAGGAGGAGAGAACAGTTCGTCGTCACCTCCTGGTGGAGGCGGCGGGGAGGGAGGCATGCCTGGCAGTTCATACTCCTCACAACCCCACTCCTTGAACTTTCCGTCCATGTCATCCGGGCCGAAGACATCCGTGAGTATCTGAAAAAAACATTCAGTTTGAGAATAGTTAAAGAAACAATGTAAGTCAATCAAAGGAATTGAGAGTAGAGTTAAACGTCGTTTCGTGCAATAATGGCGTCGGATGAAATGCCAGGAGATTAAAGCGTCAGTGCGCGTTCCGCGAGTGCTAGTGTATCGACGCAACTTAAGCCGGCACACAATTAGGCCGGAGTGGAGGTTTCGGTTCGGGCCGTGCCTGCTGGCGTCGTATATATCGCGCGATCCGTCCGCAGCCACCAGGGGAACATAAATAACGGAGGCCGCGCGCGCTCGTTAAGCCCGCCCGGCGTTGAGTAATAAAGGAAAATCGAAATGGAATGAAATTGGGCTGGAAGCGATATTTTCGCGATACACACAGAGCACAATGGATTTAGAATATCGTTGAAAGGAGCTTTTCCCAGAAGAGTCCCACGGCTGAGGACAATTAAAATGGTTATTGTTAAGGGCGGCTTCGACTCCACTGTAATAGCGTTCTGTTTGTATTGAATCCGTTCCGATGGAAAATGTTTTGAATGGAGGAAACTCAATGAGAAAAGGCGCCGTGTTGTTTTTTCATACTGAAAGAGATTCCCTCTGAAGAAGTTCATTTGTGAAAGGTTCTATGTTACAAATTTAATTAAAACGAAGCTGTGAGGTTTATTCCAGTCCTGGTGTAAGATAAACCGATGCCTTGCGGATGATTAATGATTTACCGAGGGATGTGTTCCGGCTCAGTTCTTATTTCGTGATGTTGGTGATTTATTGCAGAATCAATATTTCTTACCTCGCTTGGTTTATCGTTATCATCGTCGTCATCGGGCGGTTTCTCTGGCCTCTGTATACACAATATCTTGGGTAAAAAATCTATAAAGACTTTCCGCACCCACGGGGCCATGTGGTGGGTGACTGGCGACCTAAAATTTATGTTTAGCACCACGATAGTGACAACTACTGATAATGTAACTAGCATCATAGTGAATAACAAATATTTGCCTAACAAGGGGACCGTTAGCGATGTCGGAGGAATAATTTCGGCTAACAGCAAGAAGAACACGGTCAACGATAGAAGAATTGAAATACAGAGCGAGATTTTCTCTCCGGAATCTGAGGGAAGGTAGAATACTAGGACTGAGAGAAATGAGATCCCAACGCAAGGGATGATGAGGTTGACCGTGTAGAAGAGGGTTTTTCTTCTGAGAGTGATGTTGAAGATGATGTCAGGGTACGGTTCTTCGCAGCAGGAGTAGAATTTCTCGTTCCTCGTGGCAGGGACCCGCATGATGTCCCACTCGACTGAGATGTAGTACTCCGACAGGTCGATGCCCATTCCAATGCGATCCGAGTCTGGCGTCTGTTTTAAATGCCTTAAGTCCACCTGGAAAAGAAAGCACAATCAGAAAATATTCTTAAGGCAGAAAGCTCGATGGTCAATTTACGACATTTTAGGTATTTTTTATCGAACTCCTGTATGTATTTCATAAGTAGTACTTAGGTAAGTATATGAGTACATCAAAAATGCAAAATCAGAACCCAATAATGTAAACAAATAACTAAGAGTTAATAATACCATCCTTTTCAATACCAAAATAAAGACATCAAGAGCTCCTAAACAAGTGAGTCACAGTTTGAAAACGAAGCATAACAAAACATTCGAAGTAAGGCAATCCGTTATTAAGGAATCAAACCATTCACCCGAAGCTTTACAAATAGCTGTTATTGCTATCTCATACAACTATCTTAAGGAAGACAGGGATGGAGCACACCTGAATTCCCTCGTGAACCTTAACACGGCGATATAAGGCGCAGACGTAAGCCGAGTCTTTATTTATGTGAAAGTAGGTGACCACAGATTTATTAGGCTCCTTAGTGCGATAGATGAATGCGTCTGCTTTAAGCCTACAGTTACAAAGTCTTTGAAACACTTTATAGCTTCACGTTTTTATTCGAGTACCTATGTATTTTCCTTGTATTAGAAGGCCAAAGTTTTCGCAACAGAGGTCCATAAATTGCTTGTCTACGTGACCCTGTTTGGAAAGAGGGCTGTTCTTGTAGATATTATGATATACTGGAATAGTTCAAGTTTATTGTTGTAGTGTATTTTGTATGTATGTATTTTGTTTATAAATTCTTCTGTGTATGAAAAAGGGTATACTCCAGTGAGCCACTCTTTTATGGATATGTCGCAGTAAGATGGTTAAAGCTGTGACATAGTTATATCCCTAGGGATATAATTTTGAGGACGCTTTTTTCATTTTTTCAGCAGCTCTTAAAAAAAATGTTTTGGTTGGACTGTTTTTTTTTAATGAGTAATCAGTTGTGCAAATCAAAGAAAATATATATTTATAGTGATTACTCTAGATTAGTCTAGTAAAATATGATATTACTAGATCGTGCTCGTATCATTGTCATATTCCTAGCCTAGTAAGACAGGTATGAACCGCTTTTATATTATATTACGATATTAACCGTCGCGGGTCGGTAGGGCTTCAACCATCTTACTGCGACAGATACATTCATAGCAAAATCATCACAATCCGATTTAATATTTATATAGTGAAGGTAAAGTGAGGGGCCCGTGGCTAAATAATAACAGCCGCACAGGTCGATCGATCAGGTTAAGCTACGCTTGCCGCGGTTGGTCTGTGGATGGGTGACCATCTTTACATACAGTGTCCCCTCCGTGCCTCGGAAAGCACGTTAAGCCGTTGGTCCCGGCTGTCATTCGTGGATCTTTGACAGTCGTTACGGGTAGTCAGCAGCCCGAAAGTCTGACAACCAGTCTTACCAAGGGGTATCGTATTACCCAGTAACTGGGTTGTGGAGGTCAGATAGGCAGTCGCTCCATGTAAAATACTGGTATTCAGCTGCATCCGGTTAGACTGGAAGCCGACCCCAACATAAAATAAATAGCAAAAATTATAATCTATACTTTGACAAAGTGAAAATCGTAATTGGAAACAAACTAATAAGTGCTACTACTGTAGCAAATATTTTCATAGAGCCATGATAAGCTATTCAGGCGTTAGCATTTGGTTTTCTTTCTGGTAGCTGTGAACATTAGCATGACAAATTTGCCTTTGAATACATTGACTTACCATACATACAAGATAACTCTTTAATAAACTAAGTTATAAATGTGTTGTTTTATCTATTGTATTCGATCAATCTGAATACTTATTAAAGAAGTCTGGTATCATAATATTGTAATATTACACTTGTGTTATAATCTTACACTTCAACTATCTAAATATTCATAAATACAGGGCGATATAAATATTTCACTTGACACTAAGTATTGGAAAAGGCTTTTTGCAAAGAATTCGATTACATTCTTTCTAAGCGTTTCGCTACGAAATTCGTTTAAGGCACCATTTTTTTTGTTTCATACAATTTTATTAGAGGCCGAGGATTTTCGTGAAAAAAATTTGATTCTTAAGCGAAAATAAATTTTCGGTGACAGATTTTTTAGATAGGTACTAAGTTTTAAGAGGTTTTCTTTTCCATTTTTATTTTTATGAGGTTGTGATGGACCGTCAGCGTTCCAGAAAAATATTTTAACAGTAAATTATGTTGTTGAACAATAAGAAGTGGAAATACTTTTCTTGCTGACTTTCTGTTCTAATTCTAACCTAAAAAATATTTTCACCTTTTATCGATATTATAAGAGACAAAAACTCATCCAAAAAACATAAAACATATCATTTAACCATTATAAGAACACATTACTGGTACAAAAATATGATATTGTCGGAAATCCATAAAATTACATTTTGATTCAATCATTCCCTCGTCAGTTTCCCATGAACGTCAATTTGAATGGACAAACGGGCATAACGTGACATCATATTGTATTTTTATAGGAGTGTTTTTGCTTCAAGTTTTATTTTGTTACCCGTACTGTATTTTTTTAACTGAAGCCACTTTATACATTTTGAGTGCATGTTTAAATGACTATGATTTAAATATCACAATTCCAAATTGCACTTAAGATGACAGAGAGGTTTGGAAGCAAATAGGGAAGGCCTTTGCCTAGCAGTGGAACATGCAGGATAGATAATAAAAATAAATACCAAATCCGAGAAGGATGAATTTGGAACTTGTTTTAAACTGATCTCTTTTACTAGTAAGCGTAGTAGATGTTTGATAATATGGTATATCGAAATGCTTTTTAAAAAGAGAGAGCCGATCATAGACATCATGGCCTGTACCTCAACCACATATTACGCTACATACTTTAAACCCACTCGCCTCTAAACTATTTCGCTACGTTAACTCTTATAGCCCCTGAACCAAATTGCTCACTTTGGCACATTTTCAACATCCATCGCTGCATCCGTGTGTGAGGTATTTATCGGTGCAGTTAGTAATGCAGCAAGACGCAAGTGCCAAGGTAGGCTATTAGGAACAGAAACCATTAACCATTAAAGTACATAGTTTTTGAAGATTTTGGAACTGAAGGAAAGAGAGAAGATCAGTCACAACACAACACATTGGTTCCTCTAAAGATGGCTTTTTAAATTAGACAGCTGGTTGTGAAGGTGAGAAATAAGCCCCTATGTGTAGGTAACTGACTCTGACTTTGACAGTTTTGTATGGAGATTCGTTAAATGCTATAAGTACACCTCTGCCTAACCCTTCAGGGATATATAGGTGTGAAACTGTCAAATAGATGAATTGCGTGGTATGAATTGTTTTATGATTCTGCCAAAGTGGCATTTTTAGGCCCCCAGATGTGCCATGTAATATACGAAATTTTACTGGAACTCAACTTGTCATTCAGCAAAAAAAGGCTACGATTCAATGTTCCTTCTAGTAGAAACAACCATTGACCGCTATGCTTACTCACTAAGGGCGGGTTATTTCACGTCCACTTGACGCACGCGTATACGTCAAAAATGGCGCTAAATATCGTCAATCCAAAAAAAGCGTTGTTTCAAATTACAATTATTAAATGATGGCCTTACCATACGTCAAAGTAACAAGTAACAAGTACGTAATTATTATTATTTGACGTAGGTACGTATGTTATGTTAACTAACCGTTTGAAACAACCGGCCCTAAGCGTTGATGATTTCAGACAGTCATGTCCAGTTCCTTATAATATTAATTAATAATAATATTAAAATGATGCATACCAAGGTTTGAACTGGCAACCTACATCAAGAGGCTTCAATGATGCAAGAAATATAAATTAAACTACGAAATTAAAAAAAATAAAACTCTTTGACTCACCATGTAGCCATCATAACTCCAAGATCCGAACTTCATGAAGCAGGTCTGCTCGTCAAAAGGGAAGTATTCCACGTCAATCTCACAGAAGGACTTGTAGATGGCGGGTGGTTTCCATACCACTTTGCCGTCGTGGTGAAGGATCGCTTTCGTCATGATTGTCACTTCGTAGTTACCGTCGGCGCTGGAAACAATATCATCATTTTAGAATTTAGAATTTTTTAAAGGATACAATGATTAATTTTTGGAGTAATGTGACTGTATGAAGAGAAATGGCTGCCATTACTTGGAATGGTGCAAGTTTGATTATTGTCATAGAAGCTATTGGAGAAAAAGTGTTTCTTTTTATTTGGTTTTAGATTATATAATATGTTTAGTATTCTTTCCCCTTTCATTTTTTATTAAATAAAGACTGTTAGCTTTACATATTACGTAAATATTATATAAATCGGTTGTTACAATAATTATAGTAGGTCATCGTGTTCCTTTCACTGTAACATACAGAATTAAAATATTTCATAGAATTCAACCATATATCTGTGTCAACCATATATTTTGTACAAAATAATATTGTTTCAATGTCGTCTAAATTGTAAATGTGAAGAAGAATGTAGGTTAACAGTATAGAAGAGGAAAATATACTGCGTCGCTTTTGAAGATTTAAATGAAATCATTTTAAGCTTTTAACTTCGCGCAGGTAACGACGCCTAATAGAAATTTAAATCCATATTCATGTTCATATTTCTTAGGATTTTGTTTATATTACTTTTTTAAGAAGTAAAGAGAAAATAGTCTTTGAAGAAACGTAATTTACTCTGAATTTTGTAGCAGGTTTATTTGACTCTGGCATAATAACAGCAAAACTAATTGAGAAACTTGAATTACATGAGCTGATGAGAAGAATAAAAAAGAAAATATTACTATGTTCTTGATACTGCCAATCATTCTTTTGCTTTAGTTCAACACTAATGCGGATGAAGAAACGTTTATACATTTTAACCGATGCGTAAACTATAACCGTGAATGCAGCACAATAAGTATGGTTCTAGAAGACCTTAAAATTCATCGTAAGTAAAAAAAAAAAAAACGTAATTATGGTTCATAGAAAAGTGCAATACTTATTTATGGTCAAAATGGATGGCAGAGAAATTTTTGTGTCATTTCAGAATCATCTACTGAATTAATGGTAACAGTTTGCGCACTACAATATAAAAAAAAAACTGTAGGTACCGAGTTCTCACAAATATCAATGTCCAATACAGTTAACAAATCTACTCCTTAAGTCAGGTCACTTGTTTATGTGATCGCTTGTACAGTGTAGTCTGCTGCGTCAGTACATCAACTTGATCCTTGTACGTGTCAAACTAAAGTGGCTGATTTACAACCTCACAGTTAATTACACAGCGAATGTAATCTGATTGTCTGTCTTTACTACATTAGCGTCTGTTACGGTCTGTACTTAATGTGATATGGGTTCTTTAGTATATATATGTATGTATTTTAAGTGTATTTTTTAACCTTTTTGCCTAAAACCGCATTAGCATGATCAGCCTATAAACTTCCCACTGCTAGGACACACGCCTCAGATGAGAGGGATGGGTCGTAATCCACCACGAGGGCCCAGTGCGGGATGGTAGATGTCACATGTCTTCGAATTTTTGGTTCAAGGACATGACGGTTTCTTCACGATGTTTTCCTTCACCGAGAGCAGTGGTAAAGCGACTGCTTGGGTTCGAACCACCGACCTACAACTCGTAAGTCACTACTGTCGGCCAAAACCGCCATTCTATCACAAACATAATGTAATGCCGTAACAAAATAAGAATTGTAACGTAATAGATTGACCTAAAAAACACGCAATCAAATCGGCTTCTTAATTAAAACCGAAAATGTCTACCAAATTCTGAACATGAAAATCATCACCCGTCCTTTTGATCCCGCCATTCGTTGTCGGTACAAAATTGACGTTGAAACCTCTAAAAGCTTTGTCATAACCAACTTTTGCGCATTCATGAAAATTGTCCCGTAAAATAGGTCGCCTTGTCTTCCATTAAGCTAACGCTGTACCATTAAAAATAAAGTTAACACTGAATATTCGTGGAGTGGGCTTTTAGGGGAAGTCACAGGTGCATTAAAGTGTTACCTCTATTTGGTTAAATTTAAAAATATTACAGTCACGTCAACCGAGAGCTTCTACAACCTTAATATATGAGTAGAGCTAGGAGAATGTTATATTTTATTTGATATAAAGTTTGTCGTACTGAAGTAAGTAGAGGTGTTGGAAGAATACAAATGTGGGTACTAAAACTACGTATTAGTTAGTAAATTATACTCGATTTTTAACTAGATTCGATATTGGTAACTTTGCTGCAGACTTATCTGTGACAAACAAAACGAAAATGAGGACATTCGTTTTGGAAGAAAAACAGTTATCGTTAAACCCTGTGGCAATAACAATTATTGTAAGTGGTCAAAATATATACGAGTAGGTTGCATCTAATTAGCAAATCCTATTGGCACCTGGCGCAGGCAACCACAGCCAAGTCTTAACGCTTATTTATGGATCCAACCGGAGGAATCAAAACCAAAACCATTTGCAATAAACTACAAAGTTAAAATAACTTGGCACCGTAGTTTAACAGTTCCTGGTATCAAACTTAGATAATCCAAAATTAATCCAATCGCAAACTTGTGTCGAGCGGGAATTGAACGCAATTCTCGTAATTTGAATGCTTATTAAATAAAACTTTGTCAAACACGACAAGATTCCAGTACAACATTCGATTGACAACGTGATAAAGTTGGTGAAATATTGAATGACGATTTTAATAATATTTATGATTTTATACATCATAAAAGCAATCCCGAAATTGAAGAAATGAAGTAGGTATTTGTGGAAAAAGAAAAATATTTTAGGTTACAAATACGAGTACACCATGAGTGGACGCTAGTACGATACAGAAGTATAGCAGAACACTATATCTAATAAGAATAACAAGAGAGAAGCTGTTACTCAAAAACCGTTGCCGTGATGCGGCGAAAATGAAATGCTGAATAAAATAGAATTAAGCAATCCACCACGACAATCAATTTAGAAATTAGGGCAACCGTTCTGTTGTAGAATATTTAAACGACAATGAGACGAGTGAAATGAGTAAAGTTGTAGATATATTTTATATAGACGTCAAGTAAAAGCACTTTATTAAAGTTGATGGATGAAATGTGAAATAAAATACCGGGTCGAATAATAATCGAAATTTTTAAGAGAGAATGGAGAATGTTCGGAAGAAGTGGAGGAATTTAAATACATTCGATCAAAACGTTTGTTAAATAATGATAAAATAGCAAGGATTAAAAACAATGATTACGGACTATTTTGTTCTGATCCCACCAACAAAAGGGTCGCAAGTGGTATTCAATGTTTGAAATCAAAAGCGAGCTAATTTGTACTTCACAAATAAGAACAATCAATTTGCCTTAAGTAGCTGTTGGATTTGCGTGGGAGGCTACGCAGCTGATGTATTCTTTCGTTTACAATCCAATTTAGATAAAAAACAAAGCGGCGGAAAGCGAAAAACGTTTATTGAAAAGTATTTCCTATCTGTTTTGTATAAACTAAGAAACACCGTAAATTGATAGATATACTTCATTAATGAAACTGTCTATTTGCTTTAAAGCTTCCTTCAATTTTATTTAGTATTCCGTTTCCTTTGATATAAATTGAGACTAAACTGCATCAAAGACTTCAATGTCTAACGTTTGTTAATAATGAATGCTTACCGTGGCGTGTTTAGTTCGATACGCTACCTTGATGCTATTTAGATTAAAGCCCGCACTTATCGTGCCTTCCGCCTGGCCAACTTCGGGCGCATTCTCTGCCTCACCTAGATATCAACTACCCATTCAAATTTCAGCTTTATTTGAAAGAAGATAAGCTCTTGAATCCTGCGAAGTGGAGAGCTTACGTGGCGTTAATGCATATAAATGCGGTGAACTGCCACTGATAATGGTTAGCGTTGCAAGTATAAGGATTTTTAAAGCGGTAACCGCTTTGCGATTGGAGGGCGCCAGGATCGATTTGGTGTCTTGAGTGTCTGCCAAGTGTTGTTATTGATTGCGTGTTTGGTAAGTTTCGACGATTGCAATTTTCAATTATGCTAAAAGAATCTCGACACCTCATCGCTCACTATCGGAAGCGATCTGAAATGCATTACTGTTCTTATATGGAAATGGGGGCACATTTTCCAACACATAAAATATTATATTTATTATAAGTATTTGCATGGAAGTATAGGATGGAAATAATCCGGCTTAAAAGCTTTTAGTTAAGTTTTCAATATTTCCTCTTTTTATGAGTTTGTATGAGTTTTTATTTTGTGCAGCTTGAAAAAAAAAAAGAAAGGATAAAATAAATAAACAAAGAGAAATCATTAACAGCAAAATATACGCTTTCAGTGACGCACAAGTTAAGATTAGTTACATACTTTTGTCTCAACATCTGACTTTACCGAGGAGTCTCGTCAAGATGTCTTGATAATGTAAAGTAATGGGATTTTTGTCCGCAAACCGGAAATGAAGAGATAAGGCCCTTATAAGAAGAGTTTTTAACAAAAGAAAATAAAGTAAAGTTAACTTTCATTGGAAGCAATGGGGATAGTGTCAAACTTGTGGACACAGGTTCGTTCCAAGTTTCTTAAATTGATTGCCCAGTAAATGGCTCCGGAGTGAGATTAATGTTTATCGCTGGCATTTATAAGAACTTAAGTGTATTCGTTTTATTGTCATGTTGCAAGAAGAATAATGGATTTGAAGTTAAAAAAAAAATCTCAAGATTCATGTTGTTACTTTGCCACTTCAAACAGTCAATGAAAGACTTTGTTGAACATTCTATTAATCTCAAGAACTTTGACGAATAGTTTCAAAGACTTTGAGTGATTTGGCAAATTATTAAACTTGGGAAACTTTAATGAGAATTGTTTTACAGCTAATTATTTTCGTAACAAAGAAAAATGTAATTGGAGGAAGCCGTTTTCATAATCCTTAAAGATTGATATCGTTTTAATTATTCCCAAAATGTGTATACCGAATTTCAAATTTAATATAAGTAGTCAACATAACTGAGAATTTGGATCACGATTTCCATAATAATAAACATAAAAACACAAAAAATGGCGATCTTTATGGTTGTGGAGTATTCTCTGTTAAAGTGCTCATAAAATTCTATGTTCTACATAAAATCTGGAATAGACTTAGAATAAAATATGTGATATCAAACTCACTTATTGTACAATACGATATCGGGCAGCCATATGTGTTCAGAAGGTACATGCAGGGTCTCCACACCACCGTAGTCATCGGGGTTCCACTTCAATTTGTAGTCATTCCATTCCTGCAACAAAATAAACCAATTTATTCTATTCTATACAAAATTCTTTCTATGACTTGTGTGTTGTTATGAGAGATGTGATGCAAGTTCTCCTTAATATAATGTGTTATTTGGCGCCATCTTTGCCAACACATAAAGCAGTTTTAATGGCCGACGCACAGGCTAAAAATGTAAAGACGGATACCACATAAAAAGTATAGCAGTGTTCATAATCTCAGATAATTTACATCCCATCGCCACTTAATCAGTTATCTACTTTAGTGCAATGTATTCTAAGCTGATTTTTGAGTGAACATTTTTAACAAAAAGGTCCTAATACGTTTTTGGTTGCAATGGAATTTGAACTTTGTTCACTATGACATTCAGTTTGTTGTTCCATAACTTGAAAATTATCTCAAATTCCTAGCTCTTTCAAAGATTAACACATAAACACACACACATTTTTTTCTAAAATTTGGAAGTGGCAACGGGGGTTTGTCGTTTATACGTGTAAAACCGATTTAGAATTTTCGAAATTCTAGTCAACAAAGTCTTGGCTTAGCATCACGTAACTAGTTTTAAGATTAAGCTGAAGAAGTCAAGTCGCTTTGAAAGAATTTAGTCGACTTTCGTATTTCTTAACTTTATTAAACTTCCTTGCCACATAAATTGGGGCCGAAACTGACCAGACCAAAATGACTGTTAGCCTTTTTATCCTCTTAAGAAGTTTTTTCTCAAACTAAAGTCCGCTCGAAGACATTCCCGAAAGTACTTTCATTGGAGGCGGCATAAAAAAGTGTTGTTTACTGAGACCGGTTGCTGAACGTCGGAAATTGCGGTGGGTTATTAGGTTCCGGTCGTGAGGAGGGTGTATTGAAAATCTGGTGCTGTGAGCGAAAATCGACTTGACCACTTCTCACTTAGTGTCCAGTCGAGCAAATACGGTTTCCTCTTTGAATTACTTACTTTATCACAGTTTGTTAAGACCCTTTTTTTAAAATAATTTGGCAGAATCTAGAATTTAAACACTGATTGAATTACTTGCTTTATCACAGTTTGCGAAGCCTCATTTTTTTTTTAAATTGGCAGAATCTATAATTTAAACGCTGAACGAAAAGCGTAATGAACTGAAGAATTCTTATTAGCTTCTTGAAAAAACAAGTGTATCGTTCGTGTCCTCATTAATTTTGTTTATCCCTTATTCCTAACTTTCAGTAAGTAAGTATAAATAACATGACGTCTTAAAAGATTGCCTGTACGATAATCTCAGTTGTCTCGGGGGCGCCGGGCGTAATGAAATATTCTATTTGTAGGTTCATATTATTTTTTTTAGTTATGTTATAAAGTAACTGAGTGAATATAGATCTGATTTCCCGAAGGAGGTTTGTTTGTGCTTTCGTTGAAGTTCCAGGGCTTTGCGAGGGCTTCATTTGTGAGCATTGAAGTATTTTGTGTCCCACGTCGGGCGCCAATAACAACGATATTAGATTTTTCTGCTACAAATGCGGTATATGTATCCATATGACTTAGAGCTTTAATTTTAACTCCTGGCTCGAGGAAAACGTGGTAATAAAAAAGGTGGACTTTACTGTTTCACTGCATTACCTATATTTCTGCTTTCTTTGAAAATAAATTAGATAATGCAATGTTTTCGAGTCTTTATGAACATTTTATTTTAGGTAGACCTTAGATTTAATTACAATAGTATTCGTATGTCTTCGTGCAGACCAAATACAGTAAATAAATGTATATGTCGGTTGTTACTTTAGCCGCCATTTTATTATTCCACAGTGACAGATGGTAGACCTTTTCTATTCTTTGGGGACTTTGTATTACCTTTAAACTTGTCTATGATATTTTCTGATAAATTCAATCAAGATCCGAGAGTATCACATAAACAAGTATATAAAATAGATATACAAGCCGATAAGATTGTTTTGTTTAGAAGTGTAGAGTTTTATTTAGGTTTATTTTTTAGTTTTATTTTTTAGCAAAAACGTGCCATTTCCTTTTTCTAAACATGTTCATAAATATTCTTTTAAACACGTGGTAGATAGAAACATACGAACAATTAGGTTATTGAATTCACATACAAAAGTAAAAGCAGTAACCATTGACGTACTATTGAATAAACTTCTATAGAAAAATAATGATAACAAAGGATGTGTTTTTTTTTCGGCCAAACTTGTACCGAGGTACAAATTACAAATGAAATTCTTTGCAATAAATTGTGATAATAGCAGCATTTAAAATCCTCCAATATTCGATTGATTAAGAAATAAGAGAATGTAAAAAATCACTACCTCACATCGTAACTGCGTTCAACGAAACGTTCATAACAGCAATGACAGCTGTCAAGTGTCAAACTATTCCAATTGTCAAAATAAATATTATGATTCCGGTCCGGTTGTTTTAGACTACAATATTGAATATTGTATATTGTAGATCACAGACTAATTAATATAAAATGCATCTATAATGCATTTTATATTAATTAGTCTGTGATCACATCAGTCCTCATTCCCCAGCGAATACATTTCATCATCGATAAAACGATGGAGCCATTAATATAAAAATGGAATGGAATTGTACCTTAAAGGAGGCATGGACCTCCTATCAGCGACGGTAATCGGCCTATAAAATGTTGTATGACAGTCCAAGGGACCTAAAATGTGTATTTGTTCGTTCTACATACCCATTCCACCTACTCTTTGATTCTACGATAAATACACGTTAAGTATCTGGTATTCAAGGGCTCTGCTCATCAACATTCAAACCGCCGTTTAGGTATTAAACAGTTGGTTTATAAATGTCAAACTCCATAAGGAAAGAATAGCCAAATCAACAATTATGAAATCACACACGAAATAGCACTCCAAGAGATGGGAAACCAACGAACGAGCCGAGGAACCGAAACTGAATTATGATAAGATGTTATTTATTGGTAAACAAAACAACTAATTAAAAAAAATAGATAATTATCGGCCTTGGAGCACAGTCTTTTGGCCTTTCAGAAAGCTAACCAAACGCATACAATATCTGAATCAATTAATGTCTTCTTTCATTCTTATTCGCTAAATGTTTCACAAAAATAATGTTTTATATAACCAAAAAATCTTTTTTTAATACAATAATAAGATAATATTCAATATACTTTTAGGATAATTTCTTTATGTTACTTTTATAACATGAAGTAACGAAACGCATCATCGGAAAAATATAAAATGAGATTGCCAAATTAATTCATGGGTTGCAAGTTATTAATATCTTTGAACGACAATTTCATGTGGTACAAATGTATAAATAAATCCAATATATTTTTTTTCAGAATCTGCAATTTTTTTCCTGTATTTCAGTACTTTTGTTCTTAAGGTACATTGTTTGGCCACAGTTGTATGAAAAAAGAAACACCTCCTTTTGATCCTTCTCTTACAAAATAAATAAATCAAGAATATAAATTCAAGAGAAAAAAGTGCCTTTTACTAACTTATCAAAATACAAGAGGAGAACACGTGAAACCAATACTCATAATTCCCAACTTTTTGACAACACAAAAAATTACAACACGACAAACTAACATATACAAAACAAAACAAATTCAAGGATGTAAATAATTTATTGTGCCCAAAATATTTGGCGACAGAACTTATAACCTCAAAAGTTTGGCACAGGGAATGAATCGTTCAGTACTATAGTGAACCCAATTATTATTTTGGCGGGCCATGTAGTCTCCTTTAGGCCGAATTACTGTTGTTAAACTCAATTTAAATTTGTCTACACATACTTAATTTGAAATCGTCTTTGCGCATGTATGGGTCTGTTTTGGGCGACGAAAACGTCAACGTGATGAGCGGAATTGAAGCAACGACGCCATTTTATAGAAGAGATTCGAAATGCAAATTGTTTTAAGATTATTATTTCACTTTTTGATGTCAATTAGAATAGTGTAATAAAATGTCTTGGAATGTCTGACATATTTTTCTGGTAATGATTCGTTTTTAATAATATAGAAAAGAAAGTGTTACGCAATCAAGAGATCACTTCATTATCCATGTAAAAAATAATGACAGTTTCATTTGATAATTAAAATTAAACAGTGCTGCTTAAGGAATACATGTCAAACAATAATATTAAGTAAAGCATAGATCTTATGGTTTATATCACAACAAAATATTGCCAAGAAAAAATATATTATAAAGTGAACTGAGTGTATCCGTGATTAGCATGCAAGTGAACAATTGACCAATATTTTCAATTACATATTGCTGAATGAGGAAAATACATTCTAACAACGTTAATTGGTACACTAAATACAAATTCAGCTCCGTATTAATCCAGAATTTATGCACACGCTGTAACTTCAGTCACTCAGAAGATCGAAGAAGGTGTGTACTCATGTAATAATACGTAAGGGAATTATACAGGCTCTCACGGTGCGACGCCCGAGACTGCTATGGCGTGGGTAACTGGCAAATCTCTTCAATAATCAATGGTGCATAATGTATTTCCTGGCAAGTGGGATAACGGTTTAGTAGGTCTAAGTTAATGGTTAAATGCCATTGGAGATTTTCGGGATGGTTTTTGTTCATAACTATATAATCATGCTGAATTTTTTTTAACGTCTTCTGCGTTATCCTTTGTCTTACTAGGTGCTTACCTAGTTACTATCATCTTTTTTATGAAATGTGATAGTATTCTGAATTCGGCTGTCTTCATAATACAGAATGGATTCAACATATTCAACGTACTCCAAATGAGTTCAAGCTTTCGCCAGTTTCACAGCCCCAATCCAAAGCTGTATATTTAATTGAATCTCATAATGGGTAATGCGTGTGACGCGAGATTTTCCGTCGTTTCCTTGGCTATAATCTTTAATATGAAGCTGTGTTCCACATTTTCTACACCGTGTAATGTCTGTTTTAGTTTAAATTCTATTCATATTGCGAAAGTTGTTTGAATGTTCCATCTGAGAAATTTGCGTTCAAGTCTTTGCTTTTAAAGTGTTTCTTTCGATATCTTCTCTGAGAAAGACGTCAAGGAAAATAAAATTTTCATCCTTTAATCATATAATCATTAGTGTTTTTTTGTTTATCAATTAGGTATGGAATGTATCCAAATTGATATTTTATTAGTATCGTGTGAACCAATTAGTATCAAGATATAGCGGATTCCAGCATTGCAATAAGGTGCAGTTAGTAACAGATTGTTAGCTTATAACCAGGTCCCTTATTGAGTAACCCGCTTCCGATATCGATACTTATGATATTTGGGATGATAGGTATGTTCAATATCTGTAGTTATTAGACTAATATCTAGATTATCACAATCTTCTTCGTTAGATTCGTTTACATATCTTTTAACGAGTCTCATCCAGCGTGCCTATATTTAATCCCGTTTTGAGCTTTTCACAGCCTGATGAATATTGGAAAACTTGAATAATGACAAGGAAAATTCTTGCGAGAAATTATACAAACCCTTTTCTTATCATCTTTCTCATTTTCTTTACCGTTATCTCATTCGTCCTTGCTCACATCATATTAAACAAAACACTGTGCAAATAATCGGTATAAATTCGTGCGTTGTTCCGTATCATATTATTATAGGACTGCCTATATTCTCAACTTTGAACAGCCCTATTCAATGTGTATATAAAGGTCTGTTTGCTTTACGAGATTCAACCAAAATACCTTAGGTTTATGATTCATTAAAACAAAATTTAATTTACGCATATTACGGATATACCTACTGGTGTTAAGACTTCGTGAAAGCTATGAGTGTGAGGTAATGTCGTTATTTCAGTTATGAAATCAAAGGACACCGACGGCATTATTAATTCTCAGCGTAAAAAAATTTGAGTGATATTATTATTTGATTTTGCTTGGCAAACGAAATTCATATAAAAACAGAGTCAGTTCACTGAATACACATTTCGTCATCAAATTATCAAAACCAGTCAAATACTTAAAGCTTTGTAATTTTCTGACAGAAAAAATGAAGTCTAATATAAAAAATTCGGAGGTTTTAACACACCCTCGGGGCGAGCAAATTGTCACGAGTTTCAATTGACCGCGCCCGCCATTTCCTGGTGGCCGGAGCTTTTTTCATCGGATCTTTTGGGCTGTGGCTACTTTTAGGAGGTGGGAAGCCACAGTTTATTTTCGAGGTTCGCCTCAATGTTGTTGGTAAATGTCGCGCGTGATCTTTTTGCGTAATGTTTAGGAGGTGGCGGAATTGCTGCTGAAGAAACTTTTTATATGGAAGATCAGAACGAATTGGAAGATACACACACGTTTCCAATTACATTATACGATAATAGCAATTGAGAAGAAAAGAGGATAACTGGTGAATTTTAGATAATTTCGACTGGTATTGGGCACAGTTTGAAGTAAAATGAACACAACGCGAGGATCGAAATGTGTTTATTGACGAGAATTTTCAAACTAACACAACAGAAACAGAATGGGATAAATGAAAAAGTTCACGCCAAGTGCTGTTTTGCTGTTACGCAAACAATTCGGACGATGAATAACGAAGTAATGAAATAACTTCCAATACGAATAAGCCAAAATATCATCAACAAAGCAAAAAACAAAAGATAATACGAGAGATTGTTGCTAACAAAAATGTCGGAAAGTTGTTAGAGAGCCCTCGCCGGCAACTCAGGAAGAATTCGACACAACTATGCGTTTGGATGCGATGTTTTTAAAATGTTATTTTATAAATTTTAACGAGAACCTGATATAATCGGGAATTTCGTTCGGAAAATTTTGGCAAGTCTTCAAAGGCTACGCTGTGTCTACGGAAATTTTAAATTTCCTAAATTACATTTGAGCTGTTAATATTTGTATTTTTTTTTTCAAAATGTTTTATTTTCGGCTTTGTAACTTATTTTCGATTCTCTTTTACATTACTGACGGCACAAACTATATCACCTCAATACATTTTCTACATAAAAATTACGAAGTTCTTTAAGAGGAAATTCGTTTAGGAACACAAAAGAACAAAGATGGCAAACACAATGCGATAGGGAATGACGAGAAAAATTTTGAAGAACTCTTAATTATAGAAAAACTCTTGAAGCCAATTTCACTTTAAAGTAGGATGCGAACTTTGACTGGATTCTATATAAAAGTTTAGACCGTCATCAAAGCGATTCCACAATGATTTATTATGCGAATATATTTTGGGATTTGATGTTTATTTTGGTATTTTGACACGTATATATAGGTAATCTTCTGTGTCACACATTAGGCAGACCTTACATTTAAAAATACATATAAACAATAGATATTAACTTAAAACTTAGGTAACTAGCAATTCAAAAATTCACTATAATTATTGCATCAACAACAATCTAATCCATAATTATGTGAGCCCTAAGTTTTGCTCTCATTTCTAAATATTTCCAACCTATCTACGTGCAGAAAAATATCTGTCACTTTTAGATGACTTACAGCCCGCAAGAGTTAAATTGAGACTTCGCTCGGGTGACGTAAACGCTTAACTGAGGTGTCGATGGCGATAACGGTAACAGCGCGGGGGTCGGGAGTTAACTCTTGCGGGTTGTATACCTAATCATTGCAACCATCCTACCATAATAACGAACACAATAACGAATACAAGCCACATATAAAATACATAATATACGTAAAAGGATATATCCTGGGGGTAGTTCAAAAAGTGTTAACTGGTATGTGAGCCAAGCGGGAATGATTTATGATACCCTGCAGGGGACGGTCCGAAAAAACCCTTCGCTATAGCGGTCTGTTTCGATACAAATCTAAAACTTGTTTTTAAATAAAAAAACTGGCTTTATTCCGCGGCTTCGCCAGCGTCGTCGGAAATAATCAAACGAGAACGTTATACCGGGATAAAAAGCATCCTGTGTCCTAATACAGGGAGCCTAAAAAGGCCACTTTGGCAGAATCAGGAAACAATTCATATCTAACGCAATTCATCTGTATGACAGTTTTGTATGGAGATTCGTAAAATGCTATTGGTACACCTCTGCCTAACCCTTCAGGGATTTATAGGTGTGAAACTGTCAAACAGACGAATTGCGTGGTAAGAATTGTTGTATGATTCTGCCAAAGTGGCCTTTTTAGGCCCCCTGGTTATGGTCATCCTGTGTGCCAATGTGTCTTTATTTGAAATCCGAACAGCCGTTAATTACCTAAATTAAGCGTGAAAAAGTAACTGACAGAAAGACAGGCAGTTACTTTCGATTATAATATTAATATGGATGGCTGGATGGATATTATTTCATCAGAAGCGTTTCTTGCTGCTTGTCGTAACGTTTCAAATATAATGGAAGTGGAAAAAGGTTTGAAGTTTCACTTTACGATTCAATCGGTTCGGGTAGTTTGTGGGTGATTGGCTTGAAAGAGGTTTTGTTTACGATCACGTATCAAGCATTTGATCTTCTCTCTGATGTATGTATGCATCTGATGTATTGTGTGTCTTTTATTATGTGTATCTATTTTCTTTCCTTCTTTCTTTATCTTAGTGTAACCAACCGCCCACCCATGTAAAACTTGAATTTCATAGGAAAGCGGTTCCGTCATATTACAACATGAAAATCTGTCATTTACACCATTTATTGCGTGGCCGTTCAACGCTTTATAGTTTCACTTTGACAGTGCCTTCGTTTTATACTTTTCGTAGCAAGCCTTTTCTAGTTCAAGTGTTACATACTGGCGTACAGTTTACCAAATCTGCATAGGCGATTTTCAAGAAAACTTTTACATAGTCTTTATTTTAATCTATAAATTGTGCCGGATTGTATTCAGTAATGTTATTGTGTTAGGAATACTCAATTGATCCCACGGGTCAAATTAAACTCCGTAGACGTAGGTATCGACTACACAACTCAGTTACCTACTGGGTATCGATAACTAATCAGGATTAAAAAAATTGGGGTTGCGACCGTAGGTAGATATATTTACTTCGTTAAATAATCTGATATCCATCGCGTCTGCGTTCCGCTAATCGATTTAATTTGATCCTGTATAATCAATCATGTTGGTTATTTGCAGTCATCTGTTAGACATAAGCCTCTCCTCATAAGTAGCCTTCCCACTCGCTCTAAAGGTCGAGAATAATTCTGAGCAACTAATCTAAAGTCTATACAAACTTATGTTTCAAATTAACAAAATATCAACTATATTTTAATGGAAATTAAGTTGATTTTAGAGTTGCTAGAACTATTGAAAAAGTTATAAAAAATGTTTGAAGTTGCAGCGTAAACTGAACGTTATAGTGTAGGATTTAAAGTTATTGCTCCATAAACTCATATTTGTTTAAATTTTTGGCAAATAAACCGCGAATGCAGATTAATTGTGTCACTATTTGTGCATTAATACCCTATAACATACTATCGATTGCTCTATTTGGTTCCTTCAACAACTTTTATCTCTCTTTTTCACAGGAGAAAATACCCGCCATCTCTTTAACGATCCAAAGTTTTTTCCTAAACAAGTTGGTCTCGCGATAATAAAAATGTTATGATCGCACAAGTAAGTTTACGATTTATTTGTTGAAATGCTGATAGTTCGAAAAACCGTATATATTTTGTTAAGGGATGACAAATTTACAAGTTTTCAAGGATTCGTCCTAGTTTTCGAAACGAGGTTAGAGTAATTTGTGTTGTAAATTATGTGAACATTTTCGAGTGAGTGGGATACGAACTTCAAGGTCAAAGGAGACAGCTGTCTCCTAAAGCGTTCATTTTAGAATTAGGTACGCAGGCTGAGCAAGTGAACATCATACCCTGAAAAATGTATATTACAGACAATCGCTTTGTGAAAAAAATATGGCACAACAAACAGGCTCAAAAAATATGGCATAACAAACTAAACTATAATGGTCTATATTATTTGCCAAACATTTTTATTTATAATGAGCGTACGGCCATTGGTCAACCCTAGTGTTTCTGAAAAGTAATAAAATTCTAACAAGCCTGTCTCGGACTGCTGTTATTTTTTTTTTCTTTTAAGGCGACTACATGACCTAAAACGCGGTCACTATCGGACTGCATAGAAAAGAAAGAGAAGCGCGATGACACAACGCTGGTAATTTCTTGCAAAATATGAAACAATCATCTATTGTTGATTTATCAAACACCAAACAAATAAAAACTGTACACTAAAATTCGGGGAATTCAATTGTCTTTTAAATGGTGAAAGTTTTATGAAAGTACACCCGATAGTGTTTGCGTGATTATCGTTTTTATGTCCGCGGTAGACATTACTTTACAAATTAATTACACTATGTTAAAAAAATATAATTGCAAATATTCACATATCAAATTACGAAGCTAATGGTCTTAGTATAACATTTAATTTTTTCAAAGAAATCAGTCCGGTCGATTAGACGTGATGTTGAATTTAAAATAATTAGAAGTCGTATATCTGCGCCTTAAACAAAGTTCCTTTGCGCTGCCTGTGTTAGTTGACTGGAAGACGTCACGTACGGAAAAAGCGTTATCCTGCGTGCGACTTTATCTCTCTCCCTGACTATTTATTTACGAGTGTGTGCGAGTTTTGTGTAACTTTTTGTCCCTGAAACAAAATAAGTTGTTTATATGGTTCCGTACCCAAAAGGTAAAAACGGGACACTATTACTAAGACTCCACTGTCCGTCTGTCTGTTGGACGACTGTCCATAATAAATATGCAGATGAAGCAACATAATTTTGACAGCAGTAGGAACCTACTTTTCAATGTAACATTTTGAGTTTCTATGTAGTTTTGTTAACTATTCATCGCAGCATGCATCTATTTGAAGAAAGTGTCACCACACAAAGTGCGCTTCTATTGATAAACATATTCATAGATAAAGAAAGATTATTAGGTTTATTTGAGGTAAACATGACGCATATGAAAAACAAAAACAAGAAGAAGAAAAACAAATTGGGCGAAAATATGCATCACATCCACGCAAAACGGCCATCGCTCAGTATAATGCAAAGACCCTATACGAGACAGAGCCCTAGCACAAGTTTTCAGCGACAGCCGGCTTTGACGTGATGACGTCAACCGGGGGAACATGCGATGATAAAAAGTCAATAATTTTTTTATTTATCCATTTATTTCAGGCATCAAGGCCCATATAAACACATACAATACAATAATAATATAAGTAACTTAAAAAAATACTATAAATACATACAACATTATACTAAAAAACTAACACTAACATACACGAAGTGTCTGCGTCGTGTTTCGCTGACTGGTGTCATGTAGCCGGCCACGAAACCGGCGGTACACAACACCCTTCGGCCAGAACTCTTCCTTGAGGAACTTATCGAGATGATGTGTCGGAACACGCACCACGAACGACTTGAAGTTCGTGTTGTGACGCGACTCCAACTTCTCGACCCTCAAAAATAATAAAAGTACAAAATAAAAAACAAAACAAGAAAGAGAAGATATTCTAAACACTAGTGCTTAGGATATCTTTACTAGAATCTATGTGAATAATAAACCAACCAAAAGATTCCTCAGAGCCTATGTAAATAAATCTGCTTTGTTTTTGTTCTGCTCAATGAAGTAGAAAATAATATTTACAAGCATGCTTCCTCGTTGCCTGTGTTTGATGTAACTTGTATTTATACAAACATATATTATATAGCTGTATAAGTTATGTATGTGTACTTAAATATACAACAGTTTTGTTATTGTGGGATGAGAAATGATAGTTGTAGGAATCGTTGTGTTAAATAAAAAGCAAACTAGTTCTATAACTTCTATTAAATTTTATGAATTTCTTGTGCACGTTACGTCTTACATTTCTGTCGTCCATCTTGTCGGTCTTTGCATCCCTTTCGCACAGTGTTGTCATACCCATCCTCTAAGATCCCTCATATCTTGTTTTTTTTTTCTGTAAGTAGGTTTGTACAAACACTTATAAATGTCAATCATATTTTAAAAACTAGATGAGGTTGGCGTTTCCTATCTGAATACTCTGAGAAGAAAGGTCGAAATAAACTTAGATGTCTCTTCTAAAATCCAGACATAATATTGGTCAGATCACGTGATGACCATGTAGACTAATGTCTGAAATGGTCTTTTGAGGAAAGAACGACAAAGACTGAGTGGACCTGTTCATTCAGTGCACGCATTTGTCAGTAATCGTGCAGCTCAACTCAAAACTTAAGATACGTGTAAGTGAAATTGTCACCACCCTCGCAAACTCTTTTTAACTCCCTAAGATTTACTGAATTGAATTTTTGCCAGTCGTTACGGGTCATCAGAAGCCCAAAAGTCTGACAACCAGTCTTACCAAGGGGTATCGTATTTACCCAATAAGTGGGTTGTGGAGGTCAGATAGACAGGCGCTCCATGTAAAATACTGGTATTCATCTGCATCCAGTTAGACTGGAAGCCGACCTCAACATAGTTGGGAAAAGGCTAAGCAGATGATGATGATGTTAAACTATAACTGTTTCTATAAATAAGCGGATATTATAAATTTACAGCAGCTTTCGGTTATCGTTACCCGTTTTAATTTTAAGTCTCAAATGGAAATGTTAATTAAATCGGTTCCCAATACTATCGCTAATTATGCAAGCTCTAAAACGGTCATTTAACTAGATAATTGCGTAGTAATAGAAATAGTAGGGAAGGTAATGGCGTATTTTGAAATTATTCCATTAGGTGGAATCGATATAATAGTAACTAGCTGTTAATAACAAAAGTGACCTAGAATATTCCAAAGAGCCAGTAGAATATTTAAATGAAATTAAAGTAGAATATTTAAAAGTAATAAGGAAAATATATTTATTTAGCACAGATTAGAAAGCACACAATACACCAGATACATACATCAGATAAAAACAAAAAATAAAGATCAAATAAAAAGTGTAAAGTCCGATGTAAGAAATTAGCAGGAAATCGTGCCTCACGGCTGCGCCAAAAAGGCCCAGTTCAGCAAAAATGCCAGACAAGTAAAGAATATCTATGCCGACTGAATTTTTTTACCGTCTGGATAAAAACAGGTTATGATTGGTAAACGGAGTAGAATCCTATGGCAACAAATAATGTAAAAATTCAACTTACAGGCACCCTTCTATATGCGCGGAAATTAACAATGAATTCGTAGCGACGTTCATATTTTTTATTTACTTTTTTGTGAAAAATTGAAATTTCTGTGCCATAGGCTGCTACTCCGTTCACCTTTTAAATCCTGTTTTTGTCCAAACAGTAAAAAAAGTCAGCCGTTATATACTCGTGTACAATTTATAAATAAAAATGAAATGCTGTTCGTTGGTAAGCGCATCACATGAGAACGGCTTGACTGATTTGGCTATTTTTTCATTAAAATGTTTATAAGACTCTGAATTAGGTTTTTCTAGAAAGAAAAATTGGAAAAGTTACCCGGAAAAAAAATTCAAATACGGGAAAAACTGAAGTACTTTTTTACGGAGTTTTTGTAAGAATTACTGAAATTTGGACAGGGCAACGTCTGTCGGATCAGCTGGAAGGTAATAAAATAACTTAATTAACTACTTAGTTATTAACTTTAACACTTGCTCAGTCAGAAAAACAAAATCTCGTATCTGGTTATTCCTAAGTTTAATTAATTTGCGTTAATAATTTTACAGAAGAAAGTCTAAGTGTGTGGCAAAGTAAAAGTAAAATAACAAGATTCAGCAACACTTCAACCTTACTAAGGCTGATTTATTTAATAAAACTGTATACAATGTAACGATACTTACAGTCAAGAAAACTCTACATACCAAAGGAAAAACACAAAATCCTTTTTCTCAAACGAAAACATTTAATTTACATTATCCTTCCAAAATCCGCAATCATTTAAACGAAAAACAAAACACATTCTCATTTCTTTGAAAGAGAACTTTTTCTTCTTTCAATTCTGGAGACTTTGAATGCCTTTACATCTCTTTACATTAATCACTTTGGAATTGACGGGCCGGTGTCCGTGTCCGTTGAAAGAATGACAATCCCTACTTGTCTCCGAGGTGACACGTCAATGTCCCTTCCGGTTAGTCATTTGTCAATGGTATAGTGTGGGGGAAATGAGACATGTCCTGTTTGTAACGTTTTGACTTATATTGTGATCTATGTTGGTTGTTTATGGTCGTTTTGGGATTTTGTTTTATATTTTGTAGGTTAGGAACTTTTTTGTTTATTTTGTACATTTTCAAGTAGGTATTAATTAACCTCTGGAACAGGCTCTTACGTAGATAAAGTATCTAAATATTTTTTTAGTTATAGTTACAGTTTTCTAGAAGAGCAGTGGTCGCCACGTAAATATAAAATGGCGAAAATATTAGGTACTTATTTAAATACGTAACAGAAACATTTAGGCACTAAACTGAAACAATAAAATATACTGAAATGGATTAAACCACTTACTTATAAGGAAACGGAAGAGCTCTTGAAATCCACGACATAACCTATACTCTCACACAGGCACACAAACATACACATACACAAACACGGACACACATACACACGCACACACATACACACACACACACAAGCACAAACTATACTTATGCCAATTTTGTCTACTTACCTATGATAAATTATGTTATTAATATTTTTCTTTCTTTTGTTATGGAAGAGCGGATTCTTCTAATACAGGCATTGTTTGCTTAAAAGAAGACTCCAATCACAAATTAATGACTGTAATCTTGTTGAAGAAAATCAACAATATGAATTTGAAATAATAATAATAACAGCTTAATAATATTGTCAGCTTGCTTTAGATATTAACAATGTGTAATTGCTATTGACTTGCTATCAAGAAACGATATGTAATGATACTCTAACTTTTTCTTGTTAAGGCCTATTCAAACCTAAGCGGTTTTCGCTGACCGTGTAGGTATTGCACTTTTTTATGAAATGTTTGATTTTCTTTTTGATAACCGACAAAGAATTTGTACGCTGCCCACCAGCCAGCCAACCAGCGCTGGAGCTCTGTCTTGCATAGGGTCGCAGTATAATGCTGAGCGATAGCCGGTTTTGCGTGAATGTGACGCATGTTTACCCCTACCATTTTAATTTTATTTTTTGTGTTTATGTTCTTTTTTTTGCGTCAAGTTCACCGCAAATAAACATATTTTCTTTCTTTCTTTCTTTTTTCTTTATTTATTTCTTCAATTTCTTTCTTTCTTTCTTTTTTCTTTATTTATTTCTTCAATTTCTTTCTTTCTTTCTTCTTTCTACGCTACGCTAGACGTAGCGTAATCATGTGCTAAACTCATAGCTAACTTTTGTGCGTCGATCTCCTTGCCATCCTGTATAAATTATAAAGTTAATATTTAGAACTCACCTGTTCCACCCACACGTTCGTTGTCATGATTTGATTCTTAAGATTCTGAAACAAAAGAGAAGAATACTTTAGAGCATGTTCTTACAAAACATAGTGTCACAAAAAAACTGTCTTTTTGGTACAGAAACACACAACTGCATTATAAACTAGCTTCTGCCTGCGACTTCGTCATCGTGTAATTTGCATGGCATCCCATCGCCCGCCCGCGTTACTACTTGGTTTTCGCTTAGCGTTTTTTCTTTTTGCTCGGCTCCTTAGGATCTTATCGTGATGTTAAATAGCCTATAGCCTTCCTCAAGAACTGGGCTATCAAATGTAATAAGACTTTTTCAAATACGACTAGTAGTTCCGGAGATTATCACGTTCAAACAAACAAACTCTTTAGCTTTATTATTAGCATAGATATAGATAGATAACCATTGTAATCAATTCAAAAGAAAATAATAAGCACCATAATTGCACAACGCACTTTCAATCGAAATCGTTTTTAGATTTTGAATTAAATTGCTGATCCATTACATCACATGATACAAAAATTCTTCTGCTCAATTACGATAATAACGCAATGAATATTGTTTGAACCGTCAAATTGAACGACATTACCATTGTAAGTTTTTAAGCACATACCCCGCAGGATTTCATTATTCGAGAAACATTGTATTATTGCTATATTTCAGTTAATTGTAAAGTGCTTCTTCAATCACAAATTAAATTTAATATTAATTAATTCCACTTATTAAAAGTACACTTAATATATCTTTGAAGTAGAATTAATTAGGTACTTTCCGTCGTGTAGATATTACAGCAGTAATTACAGTTATTGGAATACGTTATCAAATATGAAAGTAACACTTAAGATATATTAAGTGCGTCAAAAAAATCACGCAATATCTCCACGTAGATCTCGATGAACAGCACAGAATATCTGCCTAGCCAGTTATGTTAAGATCGGCTTCCAGTCTAACCGAATGCAGCTAAATACCAGATTTGCTGACTGCCTATCTGAACTTCACAATCTAGTTACTGGGTAACATAATATGCCATGGTAAGACTCGTTATCAGACTTTCAAACTTCAGTTCAACAAAGTTCACGGAGTAAATCTAGCATTGGTAGCTAACGGAGTAAATCTAGAATCTGTCGATGGGAGGGATAATAAATTTTTGATTTTAATCTACGTTAAATTACAAATCTCCACGTAGTATGCATTAGCAATTTAGTTTCCAAAAATGTAAATAAATATATTTATTTTTAAAAATTACTTTAATACCTACACATGATGGTTCAGTTAGCACTGCAAATTCAAAAAATATTATGTTGTTTTTCAATACAAACCCTTCTAAAATTATCAATACTTTTCAAGCATAAAGTTGATATTTATTTGAGTGAAAATAACAAGAAACAAGGATTTGAATAGACTCCATCTTGCATGTGTCATTTTCTAATGCGACTTTATATGCGACTATAGTAAATAATAATATTATTCAAAATAGGTAATATATGTTTATAATAAAAGAAGGAAAAGTACCAAGGGTTATAAAAAAAAATCTCATCGCTGTCAACAGGAAAAGTACACAAAAGGCTGGCAGCATTGCCACGTTTTATGTATTCTCTAATTGTATCATTTAAATTCAAATACCTTCTGAATATGATAGCATCAATTTTGTATGGCTTCTCGTCAAAATAATATCTAATACAATGTAATATAGAGCAACACAATTTATATTAACTTCAAACATTCCTCTAACTTTTCAAACATGACATTAATATAACAGCTTTACTTTATAGTTTGCTTAGTTTACTTAAGTTTCTAGAAAATTCCACCCCGTCACTTCCTATTGGCGTGCGGTGTCGTCAAAGGCGATTAACGGAGTAAACAAATTTAGATTAAAGTTCCCTGAAACTTGGGATCCTCTTAAACAAACTATTGAAGTGTTAAAATTTTAAAGAGGTTTATGTTTGAAGACTGTAAGTAGGTAGTTTGTGTCCACCTCAGTGGGTTATGAAACCTTTTCATAAAATAATACACTCGCTTGAGGGGCTCGTGGCTAAATAATAACAGCCGCACGATTAAGCAACGCTTGCATCAAGGTTAAGCAACGCTTGCTGAGGTCGGTTCGTGGATGGGTGTTTTTAAGTCCTTAGTCTGTTAGGGCTTAAAAACATTTAGGCAGGTTTTACTTGAAGGCAGTGCTGCTGTTATCCTGAGTTTCTGGTTCCGATCTAAGAGTCTAGCTAAACGACATCAATATTTCGGTACATGAACAAATTGTTTAAAGCTTCTCTGGATTGGCATTACGTCCTGTGGGCCTAGCACGAACGTGCGGACTAAACATAACGTAAATTCAATCAATTTGAAAGCTGAAGATACTGGAATATATTATTATAGTTTATTATAGGATTGCAATTGTTGTAGGATAGTTGTATCTTCGATTCAAAATCATTCGAATTTATGTTAGGTTGCCGTTACTTCACGCGTTTATTCTAGAATTGTTACATCGCTGTTCAATTGTTTTCCTATATTCATTTCTCTATTATCCAAGTTCGGTGTATATCATAATATTTGATACAAACAATACGTAGATACTTAAACATGTTGCTACACATACAAGTACTTAAGCCTGTACAAGTTCGTCAAACTTATCAACAGGCTGCTGAAGATTTTAAACTAAGTGGAGTTTACATATTAATAACGTATTATTATTAGGAAACTTCCAACTATTTGTTCGTACCTTACTTGTTATCAAATAACAACATTAAGACAGGGTAATTTTAATTATAAAATTAATTATTTTGATTATGAAGTTTTAAACGATGATAAACTTTGGAAAAGTAGTATCAAGTGAGATGGTTAATATCACAAACTCGTACTAGTTGGTTTATAATTAATAGGCCTCAGGCATTAAGTCCACCTTTGGATAGTATTTTTTACTTTTGCGTTAATAAAGTTTATAAATAATAATTAAATATAATGTAAATATATTAAAATATAAATATTTGTATTATAATTTCTAAAATCATAATTAATTATATAAAAACATTGCCTTCAAAAGCACTCCAATCGACTATGTAAACTGGGTACGAAATCAAGAAATTTATGTTTCCAGTATGTATGAATGCAAATTCATCACACACTGAGCCAACTCACTTAACATGAAGATATGCATGCAAGACGGGAATTAATTGAACATGTACGAGCCAAAATTTGAGACACATATATCCGAGCTGAGCAAAAAGTAAAATTTAACGACAACGAAATATGTTAAACCACGTTCATAATAAATAAGTTAAATCCATACCAACTTAACTTCAAAAATGTTAAAGTTAAAATAAAATATTAAATGTGAAAGTAACATTATCTGTCAGTTACCTTTCACGCCTTATCGGCTAAATAGATTTGGATGAAATTTGGTACACGGTTAGACCATGACTTGGGTTAGGCGATAAGATATTTTTATCCCGGTATTGCGATCCCGTGGATTCCCGTAGGTTTTGGTCCCGGTATTTACGACCTCAATGCGGGAGAAGCCGCGAGCAAAAGCTGGTTTCAAATACTTTTTTAAATCTAAACAGCACCTATCCTACGACCACTGAGTAGAAGCAGTCGAACAAACTTGGATTTCTAATAAAGATCAGATGCAAGATACATGCAAGTTAATGTCTGAAGTAATCTCTTGGGGAGAGAAACACACAGAATTAATTAGACCTGTCTGGCAGTTGACACTCATGAGTCAGTAATTATTACTGAGTCAGAGAAATGAAATTGTTTACTTTGATAGGCTATCGGAATCACATAACACGCCATATAAAAAAAAAACTAGATGGAGTCGACATTTCTCCTCTGACTATCCTTGAGAAGAAATGGCGAAACAAACTCAGGGGTCGAAGTCTCTTTCGTCTGAAATGGTCTTTTGAGGAAAGAACACATAATATTGAGTGGACCTGTCCAGTCGGTGCGCGGCGTAAGCATTTTTCAGTAAAACTACTCAATGAACAATGCCAAGAAAGGACATTTTGGTAGGCTGCATAAAGTACTCAAAACTGCTAGACCAATATTAAAACTATAGACCTCACATTTAAAATAATTTAATACTTTACAAAGTAATTATGTCAGCTTGTATATAATATAGTGTTGAACTATACTATTTTTGCAAAGCTCAGCACTGTAGGAGGTCAATGACTCGACGCAAATCGCCAAATAAAAGCACCAAAATTCAACAAAGCCGTCATATGAGTGAGGTTAAGTACACTTAACTATGCTTTAACAATAATCAAACGAAGTTCGACGTTGCACCTGGATTTAGCATTATTTGCAGTTTCGAATGGATTGTTTTCGTGTATTTGTTCTCTGGGGTTGCAGTAAGTTCTGACATAAAACCTTTTTGATATTCCGTAGCGATATTTATCATCGTTATGGATTATAATCGAATAATTTATTAAGAGCAGTGAGTACTGTTATTTTTAAAAGCTTCTGAAAAACAAATCAAGCGTGAAATATAAACAATAAAGTGTGAAAAAATTATAAGTAATAACAATAATCACAAAAAAATAAACACACATCACAAGCATATTTAAAGAATTTTTAAAGCTAGCATTTACAATGCTTCAGCAGTTTACAGTGTACCGTTTTCAAAATGTAACTCTTTCTGTTCTATAGTTTGGACCAAAGCCAGAATCCATAATCCAATGTGTCTTCTCGTTCAATATTGAAAGTCAATTTTAATATTAATTTCATCACACAAAATCTAAAAAAAATTATCATCTTATTTCGACCGTAAATTCCTATTTAAATTGGAAGGTGCTACTAAGTGTGCTTACCTTTCAAAGTATCCAGAGTTGGTGCGAAACGCGAGTTCAACTACAAGTTTCATTGTTCGCTGCACTCCGAAAACTTTCGGATTCCTTTTAACTTTAATTACCCTTAGTTCACGGACGGCATCAGATAAAATTGCATTCCTTTAAAGTCGAACGTTCAACGCGGGCTGAGGAATCCGAATTATGTTTGCTCATTCGCTTCGTAGTTCTTGTTGGGATTTCACGCGATTTTACGTTTCCTATCTGTGTTTTCTCTACTTTGTTTGAATTTAAAGGATTACTGCTTAAATGTATTAAAGTTTTACACTTAGCCCGTTTGCACCACAAATCACTGAATAGCGCTACCACTATTCTGAATATGCTTTAATTATTTAGAGAAAAAAAAAAAAACATTAATTTATATGTACATATTATGTATATATTTTCTCATTCTAATAAGAAATCATAGAGGCCAAATACAATAATATACATTATTATTATAATAACTTATAAAGCGTCAATTGCTTATCATCTAACGTAATATTCCCGATTTAACAGACCAAAAAAGGTTCGCATGATCCACGTAACCTACTACAGATTCTAATATCTTCTCTGCTATTGGTGTACTTGGTGCAAGCAGTGTTCTAATAACTCCACCCACACATGTGAAACTGCAAACAAACGTGAGTTACGACTGCAGAGCTAGAAATATCGGTACTTCTAACGTCCGTGGAGTGTTTTAGTTTGTGCGGGCATATTCCATATTGGTTATAATTATCTTAGTTTTATCGCTAATCAGCTTTGAAGACTACAAAGTCGAGATTCACATGCCCTTAGGAGGCATCTAACAGCTTCATTTAACATGACCTTATACTTTATTTATTACAACGTTAGACAAATAACGATTGTCACCCTTTTCTTATTTTGCCGATATTTGTCTAATCCTAACTTCCTAACTTATAATATTATAAATGCGGAAGTAAGTTTGTTTGTTACCTTTTCACGCCTAAACCACTGAACCGATCATCCTGAAATTTTGCATTTACGTCGTCAGGTGTACAGAAACGGACATAGGGCAACCTTTCATCCCGAAAAAAAAAAAGTGCTGTTTCCGAGGAAAACAAAAATAACGTTATTAGGATAGTAGATGGTGCCACGTGTCTTTCGAATCGTTATTGAATTATATTAGTTTCCGACCTCCATGCGGGCGGAGCCGCGGGCAAAAGCTAGTGCTATAATAAATGGAGTACTATGCCAAATAAATGCATCTCATTGAATGTCTATCACGAATATATCACATTGACAGAACAGAATCATTTTGGGAATAAATGCACGAAAATATGAGTGTCATTTGGATCTGTCCCTTTTCGTTCTTTTTAATGCACTATATAAATGTCACCATTTTGCTATACACGCATTTAGTTCCAAATAAACTGGGAACATATTTCCCCAAATAATGAAGGTAACATCACTTATTAATTCAGTACCTATCTAACTATTTCATCACAGTACTTCGGTATTGACATCAACACTTAGCCAATTACCACTGCCGTCAAAACACAATATAAGGTACTCGAATTAATATTACCATATAATTTTTATTACCAATTTATCGATATAGGTAGCCCTTAACTGTTTGATAAGAGTGATCGTTACAGGGTTCTTCAGTGCTGTTAACTGTGAACGATTCATAAAATTATTATAACTTGTTCCGGTGAAATAAAAGCGTTTAGAAACAAATTATTTTGAATGTTTATCTAGTGTATCCTTAGGTTGTTTTGTTAACAAGATGGTAATGCAGAGAATGTCACGGAAACAAAAATGCTTGTAATATCATCTTGTTGTTGTATTATCTTGATAGTAATCTACTACATAATGTTTACATAAACTATTATTGTACAGACGCCAGCACATCAAGCTATCCGAAAATGTAAAATTTTCTCAATCAAATTTGAACCTTCTACTTCAGAAAAATTGAAAATCTAATAAAGAAATTTGACAGATTGTAGTAGCTTGATATTCTGGCGTCTGTACACAGAGTCTGCCCTGAACGCCGCAGTTTGTTAAGACCGTGCATTCTATAAATAAGTTGGCAACTGTCAAAATGAAATGTTTACCATTTTTAATTCATTTGTTATCATTACAGTAGGTATGGAAATATTATATATCACTCTATTGTGTTGACAGTAATAGAAAAACATGTTGCAGTATCAATGTTGCTCAACTGAATTCAGCCCTTCATGGTTTACGCATAGAGCGACTACATGTCGCTGAAGGCAGATATTGAGACGAATCAAAGACTGAAACTTAACTCTAAAATCAAACTTGATAGCTTGGAAGATGGTGAGCTACCAGACGTCGCTAGGTGTTGCATATTTATTTGCATTGTTGTCGTAGAAGAGATTTTTTGTATTCTTCATAAAGGTATTTGCCCTCATAAGAAATCCTTGCTCTCAACTCAAAATCCAAGTTTAAAACATAACGCCACCCCTGTATTTCCCCAAAAGGCTAGGCAGAGAGGTGTACCTATCGTAGATTCAAGTATTCTAATGATTCATTTTCCAATCACCTCTTTCTAGTTCGTTCATTTTCTTTTCACTAATTAACAAACAGTAAACAGCAATCAGCTCCTTTAAAGTCACGAGCGTGTAAACATCAACTAATTTCCATTGTTACATAAGCCAGTTTCCATTAATTTCGTAACCTTAACTATTCGTATAATGTAAAGTAACTCTGCAAGTGTAAAAGGGACAACCTGACGCTTCATTAAACTTTATAATTGGCTTCGAAGCGAAGTAGAGGCGGCGACGAACTAGAAAATACTACGCGCTGCTACTGAGTTATCACAATTTCGTCGTACAGATGTGCGCCGTTAAATGCAAATTAAATTTTGTAATTAGACATATCGCAGGTATTCATGATAATGTGACTGAAGATGTGTTTAATATTTAAAAGGCGAAGGTCGTAGGTGAAACGGGAATTACTCAAGAAAAATTCCCTTAAAATATACCTTTTAAAACGAATAAGGTTGATCTTTTTGACACAGTCTTAGATGACAGTGTGGCCAATTTTTGATGCGGATTTCTGCAACTACTCCATAGTTGGTTTGGTTATAAAAACTGTTATAAAACTATAACATACAATTTTATACCCTTCGTTATTGTATTAATTAAAAGCATGAAAGGAAAATGTATAAATACTTAAGTTTTTTTTAATATTTTCAATTTATTTTGCATCATGTATGCGTCTTTGCAGGGCAAGGCAAAATATCTCATTTTCTCATCTTCTAACAACATAGCACGAGCAGCATAATGAATTCCTGAATCGCGCCACCCCACCGTCAACTATACATTGACGGTTTCCCATAATCCGAACTGTCACACACCCTACTCAATTCTTCCATCGAGATCAAGGAGATTTAGGTCGTGGTTATATATGACCTCATAAAATCCTTCAGCGAATAACTGGATGTAAGTTTTAGTTTGGTGCGTCATAAGAAGAAGTTTTAGATGTTTTGAGACCAAATAAAATTGTGTGGGCGGTAAATTCAAAGGTGCGATTATGGAAATGAGTAATATTGAAGATGGGAGAGTAAGTATTGGGAGTGTTAGCGAAATCGAAATGGTCTGAGAAGTCATTACGGAAATTGTAGAAAAATATAGCGCAATACAGCAAAATTATATTGATATAGTATAGAATAGAATAGAATAGAATAGAATAATATTTATTTGCTTAAAAACATGGTATAAAAGATGGTAAAATACAAAATAACAAGAGCATACATGTTTTTGCTTAACAATAAGCGTACAAATTTCACATGCATTATATAACATTTATTTGTTGTCAAAGAAGTCTTTGACACTATAAAAACTATGACTACACAACGATTCATGCAATTTATTTACATAGATATCCAGCTTTTATTATATTTAGCTAGTCTCGGAAGGATATCCAGTACGAGTCTGTGGGGGTCTCGTCGGTTGCGGGGATATAAATCATCTGCATTACTAAATAATTCTTTATGCCTCCTCACAAACATACATGTTTCATATATGTAAAGAGACGGTAGCGGCAACAAGCCAAGCTTTTTAAATATCGGCCTACAGGATTCGTCAGGTCGAAGCCCATTTATTGCTCTAATGCATCTTTTTTGCGCAATAAATGCTCTATTTTGATCTGCATGCTCTATTTTAGGATTGCATATTGACTATGGCTAACTACCTACAACAAAAAAAAAAAAAGAAATCAAACTCGCTGAAGATATCGAATGTTTTAGAAAAAGAAAAAGAAGAATAATAAGAATAATTCTTACTGGTTACAAAAGTTACTTGTCAAACGACTTCAACGTAGTGTAAAACCTATCAATGCAGTCAGTGACAGACGAACTCAATTATAATGAATATTATCAACAACTCACCAGTTTTCAATAATCCATCAACTATGGACAACATTACTACGTCCTCACCCACGTATACAAGTAATAAGCGTGAATAGCAACATCTGTTGTTTGCAGTAAACTAGTCCGCGGAGCGATGAGTAATTAAACTTTATAATTGGTTTGGACGACACCGACCAACTCTGACTTACCACTAAAGTCATTTCGCTATTTTGGCGAGTAATCACTACAGAGATTGGTGTGAAAAATATTTGAGATTAGCAAGGTGATTAAGGTTCAGAATAAAGTTACAAATGAACAAAATGGTAACTTTTGGAATTCGTTTGAAAGTTGTGCTTCAGCTAATGATAAAGTTTTTGGTTTAGAGCTAAAGAGCTGGATATTTGCTGTAGAACTTTATGCCCATGAGGCTACCGGTGAAATTGGTCATAATTATGCTTTGTAAAACTCTTTTACGCAAGTCATGGGATTGTATTGTTTATAGGAAAAGCTCATAATTAGTCGAAAACCCCAATTGACACAAGCAACAGTCTTATTTATTGTTTAATTCCTAGAATTAGCTTTGAATTTATAGTAACTCAATAATAAAAAACAGTAAAATTCACTTGTGTACGTACGTTACATAATATAATGGTAAATCTCATTCTTATAAACTTACTTCAAAATTAAACGATTAAAAACACATGCATATTGAAACAGTACGGTATTCCAATATGTGTGTGCTCTAGCAGGTTCTATTTAAAATGCTAATTAAGTCCGTAGTAGTAGCGACCGCGCTTCCGACTCGTATTTGTCAAACAGAAACAGCACAGATCCAACGAAATTATCCAAATAGACTGCAGAAATATCTCTGATGTTAATAACGTGATATATTCATATACAGCTCTGATAAAGTCAGCAATTAGCCATTTAAAACGAGAATAAAACCATCGGCTCCAGCGGATAGTCCCGAAACTTCTGTGTTTCGACCAATTTCCAACGTTATTTATTATTACTTGGCCATAATGAGCTCTTAGCCGTTACATAACACGATCCCATTATTGTGTGCCACAAAAGCATATCATAACTCAACGAGGTCAGTAAAGTTGACATCATTTTTAATAACAATGGCTCGGCCAAGTCATCTTTTGTAGGGTTTGTTATCGCAAATAGGTGGTGGATCTGTATCGCCGGTTTGATCCGCCTCGTCTCTTTGTCGTCCAGGCTTGAGCAGGTGATTAGGATATTAGAATTTTGAATGAAAGTATTTTTAAGATACGGAAAATCTTCTATTGCACATTCAATGCCCGTTTTGTTGACATGCTAGCTACGTATAATGCTATAGATAGATATAAGCCATCTAATTGCACCGGTAGATTACTTCAGACTTGACGACTATGACTCCATGTTAGAACATTTTTATCCTGATAATACGTTCCCGTGGAATAATTTCTGACTGTTGTATTGCTACACAAGTGAAGGGCCCGTGGCTAAATTTTAACAGCCGCACAGGTCGATCGATCAGGTTAAGCTACTTTTGCCGCGGTTGGTCTGAGGATGGGTGACCGTCTTTACATACCGAGACCCCTCCGTGCCTCGGAAATCACGTTAAGCCGTTGGTCCCGGCTGTCATTCGTGGATCTTTGACAGTCGTTACGGGTAGTCAGAAGCCCGAAAGTCTGACAACCAGTCGTATCGTATTACCCAGTAACTGGGTTGTGGAGGTCAGATAGCCAGTCGCTCCATGTCAAATACTGGTATTCAGCTGCATCCGGTTACACTGGAAGTCGACCCCAACATAGTTGGGAAAAGGCTAGGCACATGATGATGATGTATTGCTACACAAGTTTTAAACACACCTACTGAGCGTATAAAGAAAACTAATTAATTCTCTAACCCAACTTTACAACAAAGTCCTACTCAAACTGTATTAATTGAATTTGTTATTCATAACAACGAACATTGTTAGTCAGCAGCTGGTACATAATATTACAAATCCAAGATCCCGTCCCATAGATAGCCAAATAGGTTGTATTAAATCCCATTGTTTTAGGCAAAATAGCCAGATTATTGTGGCCTAAATACTGACGAGCGGGGATTCTATCGTAGCATAGTGAAACAACGAGGTACAGGTTGTGGATATTGTGGATAACACCGTTTTAAAGGCATCGAGTTAATTGCTACGTAGATATTATATTGTTTAGCGATAATTAGTCAAGTGATGTATAATGATGGTATACCAGAACAAGTGGCTGAAGTGATTGTATAGTTTAGTTAAAGGCAGGCAAGGCATATTGTATCGTTAAGCGCTTGTATACCTGATCATGTGCAAAAAATATTGAATTACCGTTTCTCGTTGCAATGTGACATGGCATATATTACTGAGTAATTATCTACTATTAAATCAGAATATTTAATTGTTTAAAGCTAGTCAAAGTGAGACTTCAGATATGAAGCCTCGATATGTACAAATGATAAAAGACAGTACATCTCAAATGGAAATTAATCCGCCTTACAAAATCTGGTGAGATTTAACAATTAATCCCCTTTACTTAATACCCATGCAGCATTAATAAACAGGTTTAATACCAATAATCCATCAAACACGGATTAAGGAATGCCTATAGCTAGTAATTTCAGTAGTAATAAACTTGAAATCCTAAAAGGAACTAACAAGTTATTGTTATTCGATAAAGGCAATAAATTCGCTGTATTTTATGATTCAGTTGTTCACTTTCAGTTACAACATGGCTTTATTTTCTTTTAAGCGTTTGATGCTGTATTGTTGTGAATGACGTATTCTCGTGTTGTTTTCTGCTTACATACGCCTGTTGCGGAGCGGATACTGCATACAAAATACATACATAGAAAAATACCATACATCGTCAATTTTCGACTTCTAACGAACAGTATGGAAGTCCAAAAAGGTAGATGTGAAGTCGAATAATTGTCTATCATAAGATATGAAAGAACGAAAGAACACAAAAGAACACTACAGAAGAAGAGTGAAAGAACACAATCTTTCCACTTGTGTTTACATGTCGTACACTGACTGTTCAGAAAAGTAGGAACAAATTGTCTGTCATAGATGTGTTATTGACACTAATTATACACGATGCAATGTAACGCTGGAGGGTCTAGTCTAGAATCATTGTCGATGTCCCTAAAACTAATTTAAAAACAGAGATTGAAAAACAGAGTTTGGTAGCATGAACAGAAGCAAACATTTCAAAACAGACTTAGACGCTGATCCCATGTGTTGAACTATCTTCCCTCTTATCTTTAAACCTCAAAATAGAACTCACAATACCAGCCAGACTTAATGGAATAACGCAGAATACTGTATAATATTATATAACATTATTTAGTTACACAACGCTAGATTGAGGACAACAAACAAATCTCTGTTTAGCATTCCGGATTCCGAGATTATGTTGGTACGCGCCACGTATTATGTTGGTACGCTACGTCTCATGTTGGTACACGCTGCGTCTTATGTTGGCGTTCTACCTTTAATGTTGGTAGGCGTTGTCATGTTAAAGTTGAGCTGGTATTAATAGCGAAGCTTGTAAGGAATTAATATTTTCTTAGATGCTATTTATTCTTGCGTACTTTAGGTAAAGGGTTGTGTTGTGTATTGAGGAATCGATAGTATACAATATTTTTTGCAGAAAAGTAGATAAAATAATGTTTTGTTTCCATGAATGTGCAATTTATTATCAGTAAACTACTTTATAACCTGGGATTAAATCGGCACGTTTGAAAAAAGATACATACAAGGGGCCCGTGGCTAAAAAATAACAGTCGCTCAGGTCGATCGATCAGGTTAAGCTTCGCTAGCCACGGTTGGTCTCTGGATGGGTGACCATCTTTGTATACTGACACCCCTCCGTGCCTCGAAAAGCAATTTAAGCCGTTGGTCTGGCTGTCATTCGTAGATTTTTGACTGTCGTTACGGGTAGTCAGGAGCCCGAAAGTCTGACAACCAGTCTTACCAAGGGGTATCGGTACTACCCAGTAACTGGGTTGTGGAGGTCAGATAGGCGGTCGCTCTATGTAAAAATACTGGAATTTGGCTGTATCCGGTTAGACTGGAAGCCGACCCCAACATTGGGAAAAAGGCTATGCAGATGATGATGACAAGAATGGATAAACAGAAGAAGAAATAGCAGGGGATCAAGGAGGGGGATGGAGGGGGGGGGGGCTCAGGGGATCAGACCAGAATAAATCAATATAAAGACTTTCCTGATACTATAACTAAATATTAAAACGCTCAGAAAGCATCAACCATTTTTGTACCTCTTGTTATTCCTAACTGAGATTACTGCGTGTTGTTTTTCGCTGAGAAAACTTGCGGACGAGACATTACTTCTTTTCCTTGTTACCCAGAACAAAAATATAGAAACGAATACGTTTCAATTGTCTCCAAAATGGGAAGGGACATATATCCCTTCATATATTTCGCAAACTTTTCCCAAGTAACCTTGTAAGGGTCGGTATAAATAAAATCGGCCTAAGAAGACTGGACGTTTTAATAAAAACCAGACCTCCGTCATAGTTTCCTTTGTTGCACACGTGACCGACCGTAGTTTACAACCGCCAGATTAACAAGACCTCCAAATCCCTTTTAATATTTTAACAGTAGGGGTCTTATCATATTGGACGTAAAAAGGGCTGCGACAAAAGACTCGGCCTTTTTTACTATTTCGGGTCTAGATGACAAAACACAATACTCGGGTGTGGTTTCAACAAGATGATGGTCTTTTTAAGAGTAGAATTTACCTCATAGTGGAAATTGATGGTCAAGGTGTAATTGAAATTACTGAAAATTCCTTAATAGGTAATTTCACTCATCATTGTGAACAACTTTTTATCATGGGACCAAATTTAAATTTAAAAAAATGCTGCTCCATTTATTTTCTGTTCTTAGAACTCGAGAAAGAGAACAGCCGGTTTATTCTGAAAAAATCTCACCATGAAATCTTAGGTGAGTTACTGTGAGTTGGCATTCCACCTGATGACACTATTGACAGCTCACTTTGCCTAAGTTTTCAAGTGAGACTTTTACAGAATAGCACTAGGTAGAATGACAGATCAAATCAAATCAAAATATTTTATGTCACATAAACTTACATGGGCACTTATGAAACGTCAGAAGCTAGGTGCAGGGTTCCAATTGGTCGTTTCCTATGGAGAAGAGCCGGCAAGAAACTCCACGGTTACTCTTTTAAAAATTATTGGCTTTTACAATGTTTTCAAATTACAGTAGGTATGGAAGGACAGCGTAGGCCTATCAACAAGTACCAGGTACTTGATAAAATAAAAAAAATGGTCTACAGATCTAAAGTCTACAAGGCCTACAAAGTCCTCACATTTACAAAATATAAAAGAATCTATCAAAACGATAAATAACTAAATAAAATATGAAAACCTAGTAAAAGCAAGTGATAACATGATTGCCAGCACAGCACAGCTCACTTCACCTAAGTTTTCACGGTGACATTCTAACAGAATAGGCCGGTTGATTTTATTTTCGCTTTTCCACCTTTGGTCCCATAGTTACAGTTGTTCATACAGATGAGTACAATGACGTCTCAAGAAGTTTTCAGATATCACAATTACACCATATAAAAACTCGATCAAACCTGAACCTTAAAGCGATACTCAATCTACCCGCAACAGCCAAAAATTTTCAGTAGATATCGCCATCCAAAATTCATCAATGACGATATTAGGTTAAATGTGATAGAAAGCGAGGCTATTGTGTCTCAATAGAATCAATTAACCCCTACCTCAACCCTAGTACATTATGTAAGCCACCGCAGCATAATCCGATCATGCAGGGCCGAACCGAACGGGTACTGTCGTATTGTGTGTGGCTAAACGTATGATTGCAGTTTATAATCGTCACTTAAACTGAAACCATGAATTCGGCACATAATTGTAGACCCCGTACTAATGTAGAAAACTTTCGAATGTTATCAAAAAAAAAATTCAGTTGTTTCATATAAAAGTGCATACTACGGGATCAAAATGTATGGAACAGCTATAGGCACCTCTTAATTAAGACGTTACCTGAGGTAGCTGCGGGGTGCGAGAGGGGTGATAGTTGTCACAATTTGACGAATCACTGAGCGCGCGCATCACGTCACTAAACTCCTCCCGCACCGCGCTGTTACCTCAGGCAACGTCACTGAGCGGTCGGCCTATAGAGGTATGAGGAACAGGGTGTAAAGGTCACTCATACTCTATAAAAAAGGGAGGATCCTCCAACCAGACGGGTGTTGTGTCTGGCGGGCAACTGCCCGATGATTCATGTCGGGTCGTTGTATCTATGCTAGTTGCGCGGTAAACTCTGCTTGCGCGATGCAGGATTTAGCGTGACGTCAGTATGACGCGTTGTTCGCATGTGGCGTTGTAGATACCGCTACAAACTAGACTGCAGCTTATAGTCAGTAGCTACCTACAAACGGGGTTGTGGACGGCATGAACGAGGTGTAATGCCTCAGTCCATACAAGCAATTATTGTTTTGGGGTAGAATGGACAGGGCATTTGTGATGTCACATTTGGTTTGGTTCTCGGTATAACGTTTGAATTTTCGAAGTTGTCAGATGTTTTGAATCACAAAGGTGTTCCAGCGATGTCAGCGCATATCATGATTGTTTGTAAAGCCGCGATGTGAACTGCGTTTTCAACTGGTTCATGATACGTTGGAGACATTCAAAACACGTCGTTGTATTGATATATTTTGTTTATCATGTGATGATTTTAGTGTCAACGTCCAATATATCATAATTTCCGTAGAAATCACTGCTTGAAAGTTATCCTTTGATATTCAATAGGTAAATCTTTAACTTTTTGCTACTTATAATGACAGCGTTTCGTTGCCAAAGTTCAACGATTGTTCTTTAACTAACCTACCTCTAACCTCATTTTGTTACAATCCAAAATTTTAGTCAACAGCTGGCCACAGGTCTTGTCAAAAAGTAAGCTAATGGACATGCAATACAGCCTACATTTTTGAAACCCACCCAAAAACTTCCTGTATATCCAGACCAGTTAACCTCAACGAGATGGGCCCATATAGAACAGTGCTACATAACGCTTCGCATGACTGAATCCATACGAGTGTACACGAAGCTTGCTATAAAGAGATTTTTCATTGTACATAGAATAGGCTGGCTTAATTCCAGCTTCATTCCTCATAGGCAAGCCGGAGAATTGGCAACGTATACTGCTCACCGACCCCGAGTTATTGAGGATGTGTTAAATAACTTTATTTCTGAATATTATTTATGGCTTGTATTCAAAGGGGATGGGAAATTGAAACTTGTATCTATGTGAGGTCGTTTTACCTTAGGGTGGCAAACTGGCGATATAGCCAATCGATGTTGGCTTTCAGAGCCATGTAGGTACTTGAAGGGGTGACAAGATTGAGAATTGGCTGTCAACAGATATGTAGTGTTTTCTGCGGCTTTACCAATTTATTCCTTCGTATAATAATCCGTATCGTTTGACACGACAACCTACGAGAGAAGCTGCGTACAGAAAATAATATACTAGTAGGAATTTTTACAAATACAGAGCTTAGTTGATACTTAAAAAAATAAAGCCCTGCAGAACACTAAGCATGCACATGCTGGAGGCAAAGTATTTAGTTAGCGAAATTCAAAGAGTTAAAGTCCTGGATAATGTCATATCTATTTCGCTGTTGTTAGGTCATTTAATGACAAAAAGGTGTTTAAAAAACTTTTTAACAAAAAAATTAAACTGCCGGAAAAACTGAAAAGGAAAAAATAATAAACCTTCAAGTCCTAAGTAATTTTGAGTCGGCGCCAAACAAACAATGAATAAAGATCACTAAATTACCTCCTCCTCCGTTTTTTCGTCGGTTAAAAAGATACACTATCTGAATTGAGCACTACTGACTCCTTTTTTTTTTTGGGCGAGAATATATCAGTTATCTTCTCCCGCTCTGGGCGAAGCGGGAGGGCGTGTCAGACTTTTACTGACTAAAACCAACCCGTGTTCCTTGAGTTGACTATCTAAACGACACACAACGACGCGTTAGCAGCTTGATATAAAACGCATTGTACAGTGTACACCCTTCCTACCTACCCACAAAGATCCAGACAGAAACCAAGATTGAATCATAACAGTAAATACACAATAAACAAAAAAAGACAACCAGAAAAATACTTAGCAACAGATTCTTGAATAAGTACGTCAAACAGGCCACCAGTGGCAGTGTCGTGCCAGAATTGCACCATTGTACGACCTCGCCCATTATGCGGACTTGAACGGGAACGATTTGTTTGAAAGGAGATTTTTATTCCCCCTTTTTACTATTTTGTTCTCCAATATTGAATATGCATGCAGAATAGAGACTCAAGAATTCCTGATATCCTGGTATGCCGCGGTACTGTGATTTCGATTCTTTGAATAGCAAAGGAATGTTTCTCCTACTTTTTAGGATTCGATTGTGAAGAAAATTTACGGTGGACGAGATTCAAAGGGAATTCTTTGTTTTATGTTGTTGCGACCAATTGCGACTTTTAGTTGGCAATGTTGAGAAATAAACGTTGTGATTTATGTAGAAATTTTCTGCTGCTGCTAGACCAATGTTTTGGTATTTTGCGTTCACTTTTTGTAGAAAAGTGAACAAAAAAACTGTTTTCCCTACAATATGGTGTTCGAATTAAATACTTGTCTACTCTTATTTTTTTTTAATGCTGAATGGGCCTGCTCTTGATCTCGATAACGCCTGATGGAAAGCGATGGATAAGTTCTATGATGGAGGCTTCTTCATGCATACCATTTTTTTTTAAATACAAATTAAAAGTTTTTTCTATAAACATAGGTTTTTTAAATAGAATATTTCACTATGTTTCGTCGTACAAATATCAAATTGGTAGGCATACAACAATTAACATCTAACTAAGTACCTCCATCCTTTTCATGGTTCACGCCAGAGTTAAAAATTCATAAGTAGCATTTTAGACACATTTTAATTATTAGAGATTACTGACTATAAAATTGCACGCTTTCCACTGCTGCATAGGTATAGAAATTAAAGTAGAGGGGGACACCACACAAATTTCCATACAAAAACTTAAATAAGACGATCTCTACCTACTACTATTGAGAAATTATGTTATAATGATGGAACCAACATACCATACCCTCCTCACAATATCGACAACTATTCAACATCGAATTTACTAAAACAAAAGACGCTCTAAGTAGGTACCACTGATCCATAATTATACCTACCTAAGTATCATCATTTGCCTAGCCTTTTCCCAACTAAGTTGGGGTCGGCTTCCAGTCTAACCGGATGCAGCTGAATACCAGTATTTTACATGGAGCGACTGCCTATCTGACCTCAACAACCCAGTTACTGGGTAATACGATAACCCTTGGTAAGACTGGTTGTCAGACTTTCGGGCTTCTGACTATCCGTAATGACTGTCAAAGATCCACGAATGACAGCCGGGACCAACGGCTTAACGTGCTTTCCGAGGCACGGAGGGGTCTCGATATGTAAAGATGGTCACCCATCCACAGACCAACCGCGGCAAGCGTAGCTTAACCTGATCGATCGACCTGTGCGGCTGTTATTATTTAGCCACGGGCCACCTACCTAAGTATGTCCAGAATATATCCCACTTATTTTATTTGAGAATCCTGTAAGAATTTACGAGTGCCTAGAGACGTCAATTCTGTTAAGTCGGGTAAAAGTTACTTACGCCTATTAGCTGTACATGAAAGGGTAGTATGTTTTCCTCTAGGGATTGTGATATAGAAACTTGTTTTAAGGTGCGACCACACCGCGATTACAATGCTCGAGCATTTTTTCAAAAGCGAGCGCCCATGTGCTTTTAAAAATAAATTGCGAGCCAATCATTCGTTATTGAATTAAAAGGGAAGTGCTTATTAAAAAATACTTGCCAAAGAAATTTTGTTGTCACGTGCGAGTGTGCGATTAATGTACCGTAGAAAGGGGCTATTCGGATTTTGGGGGGGGGGTATTTGGTATTAATTAAATGTAATATTTGAATTGATATAAATTCTACCAAAACACTATAGACATGTTTTTTATTATTTCTGGTCACACTTTGACATAATAAAAAACATGTCTATGGTGTTTTGGTAAAATTTACGCGGTAAACTCTACTTGCGAGATGCAGGATTTTGCGTGACGTCAGTATGACGTGATGAGTTACCGAACGCTCAATAATATACCTTCACGGAGTAAGGGACGAGTCACATGATTCTAGACCCCCAGAGTACAAATTTTTCGAAAAGCCTGTTTCATAACCAAAAATGCAATACCTACTCGGCCAAAATGTGGGGAACAGCTGTTTTTTTTAATAACCGACGAAATTTTTTAGCACTTGTGTTTTAGAATCATGTAGGTACTGAATTCATAATGGATTCAAAGTCAAAGCATTTATTTCAAACAGGCACATAAAAAGCACTTTTGAACGTCAAAAATTACAATAAAATAGAATTGATTCTAGTCGTCTCTTCCAAAAGGTAGTTTTCGTATGGAGAAGAATGGGCAAGAAATTCCACTGTTACTCTTTTAAAATATTTTGCACACATTAATAAAATTACAATGTGAAGACGATGCACCTAAAATAAAATTACTATACCACAATAGGTAAAAGAATTAAAATGGATTAAGTAATGAAACCGTGACATATAAATTAATTATGCGATAGATACATGGTGCTCACATATTTACAAGCATTGTAAAAGTAGACGATTTTCATTAAAAAAAATAACAAGTAATAAGTCAGGGTATGAGTTAAAATAGTTACAGAATGTAAATCAATGTCAAAAAAAAAACCGGCCGAGTGCGAGTTGGACTCGCACACGAAGGGTTCCGTACCACCATACAATATTTAACACTACATATAAAATAACGGAAAAAAATCACGTTTGTTGTATGGGAGCCCCCTTAAAATATTTATTTTATTCTGTTTTTAGTATTTGCTAATAAAGCGGCAACAGAAATACACATTCTGTGAAAATTTCAACTGTCTGGCTAGGTTCATGAGATACAGCCTGGTCACAGACGGACAGACGGACAGTGGAGTCTTAGTAAAAGGGTTCCGTTTTTACCCTTTGGGTACGAAACCCTCAAAAAGAATAAATTTGGCAATTAAATTTTGTCTAGACTCTAGTTTGTCCTATGGAGTAGGATCAGTAGGTACCTATATGATTCAGTACTAAATAATATATGATTATGTAGTAACAATTTGTGCGCCGTTGTCTCTTATAGCCTGTATAATGTAACCACACCTTTAATATGCTACCTTTATTTTATAAAGCCTCTTCGGTATGTAGTAGTAATTTCGTGTTAACCTAGTTTGAAGGTTTTAAATTGATTCTTATTGTTCCGCGTTGAATAGACCGCCAACCGCCCGTGGGTGTCGTAAAAGCGACGAAGGGATTACAGAAAAAGGTGGGTAGCGAGCTCCTGACTGCTAATAACAACTAACTGCGGTCACCAATTCGTCTACTGTTGTTGGTGACCTTTCGATGTAGAGGTCATTTAGAGGATTTCCGAATTCTAATGTTTAGCAGTTGACCGTAAAGAAGAAATTTTAAAGTAGGCGAAAATAATGATGAAAACAGTGTAATCTGCATTAGCGATTTATTTCCCAAAAAATGTGAACAAATATGAATTAATGGAAAAATTATTTGAATTCCTACACATCAAACATTTTTATAACTTTTTCAATAGTGCTAGTCACTCAGAAATCAACTTAAATGCTATTAAAATAAAGTTGATATTTGTTTAACTTGACATAATTTAATTTGAAACATAAGTTTGAATAGACTTTACTTAATATTGGTGACTATCTAATGGAGCAAAAAACCTAAAAATATCAAGATAAGATAAAGTATCAAGACATACGCTTTTTTCCCATGGGAGTAGGCCGAAGCTACATAACGTCACCTGCTTACACATTACATGCTTTCTGAGGCACGGAGGGGTCTTGAATAGTCTTCATACCACCCACCCATCCACAGCGTAGCTTAACCTGATCGATCGACCCGTGCGGCTGTTACTACTTACAAGCCCCTCTTAAGTACCTACATGTCGATATGAATTAACCAAAAATCGTTTTTCATAAAATGGTACACTAAGACACAGCCAGAAAGACGTTGGATTTTCTAATATCAAGGTTGATATCAGGAAGAAAACAGGGAAAAATTACCCAAGCTCATGAATATTTTGCCTGTAAAAAAGCGTATCCTGAGCCTATCGATCAAAACGCAGATTGAACAACATCCTTTCATCAAAAAGATACACTATAATTTGGCTTATCATCCATTTCTAAAATATATTTTTACTTATATTTTCTTGTAGATAGAGTTGATTAAAATATCCAAAAAAAAAATAACAATACGGTTCTTGTTCGCCTGAGGGGAACAAACTGATTTGCCTCCCTTAGCTTGGCTATGAATTTTCTCTAACTAGTTTTTTTTATGTTGAAAAATAATCATTTTAAGGGTACCTACCACCTACCTACTGATGTAGCTTGTTATTGCCGATTCCGAGGTTGGGCGAAGTGTCTGTGTGGATTTTCCATTGGGAATTAGTGAAAATATGTGCACGCTGTAACATTATTGTGGACGGCGAAACGGTGACGGTGAAAGCGTTTTCATATTGATAATTATTTCCATGCATTTTACTTCTCTGTGTAATCGTGATGCCGTGGAAGTTCAAAATAATTATCGTCAGGTCAGAAATCAAAATTGAGAAACATTTTGACCAAAGAACTTAAACAAAACAATAAGCGTTTAAATTAATTAAGACGATAATAATTATAATTATAACCCCACTTGATTAGTATTAAAAGTTAAACATTAAAGCAATCCCTTTACAGCTCGTAGTTAACTGAACAAAGTTAGTTTGTAAACTATGAATTAATTACGCTTGCATCTTGAACGCTGGTTAAGTAACTGATATTGAACATGGTTTAGTTATAAACTGCTCTGAGCTGTTCTGCTTTTAACACTGTTTTAAAATGTGGTTTTGTTAGGTAACTTATTAATCGTGATTTCAGGAAAATGATAGCGTCGATCAATCTGGGCCCTCTGTGTTATCCCCGCGTCTGTAAGGCAAGCTTATTAAATCAACAAGTAATTGTGTTTCATTAGTGACAGTTGAGCTCTTGAGTGAACTGACAATGCGACATAATATATTTTAATAATTACCTACATATTTTAATAACATTTTTTTTTTAATTAATAATATTTTTTATAATATTATGACCATATTATGGTCCTGTTCAATATAGCACAGATCTGTGAAAAATGTCACAAAAATGTCAGATTGTCGGATTGTTCCCTGTCAGTTTTTATGTATTAAATAGGTTCCTGTTAAGAAATCTCTATAACAGTGCTATTATTTTCGATGCATTATTATTTTAATATACAAAGCTAAAGATCTGTGTGTCTTTATTTTCACAAGCACCCGTGGGTACCACTCAAACGAGTATACGGCAGTAAATGGTACTGATTAGAGGGATGATCAATAGGCAGCTAGCTTCAGAGATAGAGCGTATATTTTTTTTTTTTTCTCTAGCCTGCGCTGTCCCGCTCCTGGGCAAAGGCCTCCCTCCACTCCTTCCATCTTTCGACGGCCCGCGCGTCCTCCTTCCAGCCTTGATAGAACCTATCCAGCTCGTCCCGCCATCTCCTACGTGGTCTGCCGCGACCCCGCCTCACTGTCTCAGGGCACCAATTCTGCGCTATTTGGGCCCACAGTTTGTTTCTATGCGGCAGACATGTCCTGCCCAGTCCTATTTAAGTTGAGCAGCCTTTTGAGCCACGTCAACTATTTGTGTTTTAGAGCGCAGTATGGTGTTCCGAACACGATCCGTTAATTTAACGCCTAGTATACTGCGCTCCATTGCTCTTATATATATTTTTATATATAATAATTTTTATATATATTCTTATATATAATTATTTTTATATATAATATATATAAAGACGTCAGGCAGATAGAAGGTATATTAGATATACCTATCCATTTTAAGCATATAGTTTCCACTGTCGCAACCCTAATCCACATCAGATACCTAATTACCTCGGGTCAGAACACAAGAAGAACATTAAAACGAAATATTACTGAGTAAAACAATTACAATTGTTGAAATAGAAAGCGAGGCTATCTGGTTTAATTAGGGTGCTGTCACACGGGATCGACGTCAGCGGACCGAGGCATATCGTCTTATTGACTTCCGGGCCATTTTGGTGGAGGGTGTTTCACAAGGGATCCTCGTGCTTCTGCGGCTTATGGCGGTTTTTGTCCTAGTTATTTTTTTATAAATGAGGGTAAAATAATTACGGTCGTAATTAATAAGTTGTGGCACAAATTAGAAGAAGAAAAAAAGTAAACTTGATAATAACAAAAAAAACACGCTTTTTCATTTCTCATAGTAGATATTTAGATATATTGCATATTAGATTATTAAAGTAAGGTTGTGGTGAAATAACTATGTATTCTCATATAAAACTTGGTGTAAATTACAAAATTTCCTCAATATTAAAAGTAGGTATTGTTAAATGTTGAATCAAACCGACCAAGAGTAGCAATATAGCAGAGTTAATTAAACAAGTGTAATGTCCACATAACCCAAATCATAGCAGGTCAAACGGGGGCAGGCCAGGATAAAGTGGTTTGCCATATATTTTACTACAGCTTCCATCCGACTTTGACCTTAAGCAAAGATTTATGTGGTAGAATTAATCCAATTTAACATTGAGCCCTTTGTAGAAAGTACGAATTAAGTTGAAGAGGGAGAAGCTGTTCCGAGATAAGATAAGCAGCTTGCATCCAGTGATAAGTAAAAATAACGACTCGGGAAGATTTTTCTCTTTGTGGACGTATTTTTTTGTAAAAATGCTGAATATTCTGTGAAGAACCTGGGAAAAAAGTGGTTTTGAAAATGAGCAGTTGTAGGTAATATTGTTTTTATTGTGGTTTAAGAAATTGCTGCATAATAAACATTTATAATAATGCCTCCCACAAGGTGGACCGACGGCCTGGTGAAGGCCGCAGGAATTCACTGGATGCGAGAAGCATAGAACCTGTCGAAGTGGCGAAGCTTGGGGGAGGAACCTGTCGAAGTGGCAAAGCTTGGGGGAGGCCAGTGGACGTCTTTCAGCTGAACTGATGATGATGATGACGATTTATGTAATGAGAATAATTAACAACACGTCTACCACTAAGGTGTTTATTGAACTTAGCAGTGAGACACAAAACTGTAATGCCCAAAGAATCTCCAGATCCCTTCTTAATTAAACCTCTCTAAAATAAATTTATTCGAAGCCGATTTCCATAAAAAAGGGTGGCAAACACCAGAACCTCATTTCAGAGATGCAAATGTCGTCACTATTAATAAACACTTGCATAATGCGAAAGCGTCTTTATTAAAACCAGCAGAGATCTTAATTTCCATTAAATCAACAAGAGAATGAGGAATGCATCACATATACAATGTTTGTTGTATAGAATATTGCCCAAGGGGTGCAAATGTGTGGAATATACGGCTATATTTTGTGTACGGCGCCATCGCGGTGTGTGATATGAGCGCCAATTTTGTCGACGGCAAATATTTGCTGTTGTGTATTAAAATTAGGTGTACAGATTTAGGAGTTGCGCCCTTAAGTCTCTTTAGGTTGTGATATTTTTTACGCAAAATGTTGAATTATGTTCCTCATGAAAAATACCCATGTACCTACAATTCAGTGTTCAGAAAATTCAGCAAAGTCAGGTAAGGTAGCGAGTGAGAAAATTATGTCTCAAAATATCAAAGTCAGACTTACTTATCAAATAATAATACTACACACAGTATTGTCTACATATAAATCAACGGCATTCCCAAACTGAAAAATCATACATCAAAGCGTCTTCAAAATCGCTATGCAAATTCAAAGGCATCGTACTCCTAACAATTCCGTATGTTTCTCCTCAACAAATACTCAGAATGCACACAATGTCAACCAACACTGACATCTCCAAGATATTATATCCACAGACTCCAAATAAGATGGCTGCTGTAAATTATTTTCAAGACAAGAGACGTTTCGAATAACTTGAGAGTTGGCTAAGCAACATATTTCCTCTAACTTGTGAATTATGTCTTAGTTTATGTTAAGACATAATTCAAACTTGGAGGTTGGGTGTGGAATGCTCTTAAGCGAGTAGACGGCTAGTTCGCTCGGCTATGATGTTATAGTTATGCAATGTTAGCTGGATAAATTCCTTAAGTTTTGGTTGTTCTGATTTTGTAGTGTTGCTAAGGCTTATGTTAGATACTTATTTTGAACATGTAAAAACATGGAATGGCCATATCTTAAGTACAAAAACGTAACAAGCAGGTTATGGTTAAAAACATCCTAGCATTTATTCTTCATTCGCGATCAGTGCGAGATTAACAATGGCTTTTAAAAGATAAAGAAAAAAGTCTTTAGTATACTCCTTACAGCTAATCTATTCCAATTCATTAACCCATTAAACATTCACTTAATCTTTTTCACATACATTATCATCATATGCCTAGCCTTTTCCTATGTTGGGGTCGGCTTCCAGTTTAACCGGACGCAGATGAGTACCAAAATTTTACATGGAGCAACTGCCTATCTGACCTCCACAACCCAGTTAATGGGTAACATGATACCCTGGTAAGACCGGTTATTAGACTTTCAGGCTTTTACATTCATTATCAACGCCAAAAATCTCGTAAAAGCTACACAAACCTTTTAAAAACGTTTCCACGAAGTTGCAAACATAAATTCTAACACTAATGTAGACAAAGCAGCGAAGGATGCTTGTTTAGTCATAATTACGGAGTCTGCTAAGTCGTTTAAAACTATAAAACAGTGGGATGTTAAAGTTTCCGCGGCGTACATTTTCTCATTAACTTCAGAAACTAAGGTAAGTAAGTGTTGCGTAGCTTTTTATCACGAGGAGTTAGTGTGACTAGAATACTTGCTAGACAGTAGAAGAATTGCTTGGTTCTATAACGGTTATAATAGTATTAAAATAAAGTTGCTTTTCGTGTATGTCTGTGAGATCGGTTAATTCTTCCCACGGTTCTACCAAACTAGACGATGGATTCCGATGCGGTTTTTAGCTTCATTTAGAGAATTTATTCTGGAAAATTAATCTGTATAATACATTTATATTTAACTTTATTTACTTAATTTATGCGAAAATTTAGATACTTTATCATGTCGCCGCATCAGCCTTTGGTATGAGTGCGACTTAAAAAAAACAGATTTTACGTAAATTAAAATGTTTTCTGATTGATTACAGAAGTCTTATCTGCCTGGCCTTTCCCTAACTGTGTTAGGGTCGGCTTCCAGTCTTACCAGATGCAATTGAGTACCAGTATTTTACATTGTGCGATTACAGAAGTACTACTACCTATTATGAAGCCGCGATTGCACCTATATTATAAAACATACAAAAAAGTTATAAAATTCTCGTTAAAATTAATGAGAATGTGGCAACTAACCCATCCTCCGCGCGCTGCGCATAGATACGGAACACTGACGTTTGGCGTTGACGTGTGTTATGAAAATTGTACATATTATAAGTGATATTTTAATACAAAATTAGTCAGTCTGAATTCGAGTTTTATTCTTAAGAATCCTCTCTCTTACATGGTAAATTGGTGACCCCGACGTGATTTGAACAAGTGCGACGATGGCGTCCGAGGAAGACATAGCGACCATCTCACTCAAGTCCCGCATTCCTATGTTTTGGCGAGACAAACCACAACTTTGGTTTGGCCAATTCGAGACTGTGGTCAACCCGCAGAAGCCTGGTGATGAAGCAAAGTTCAGCCTGCTAGTAGCTCACATCGAGAAAACGGACGTCGAGCAAATCAGTGACATCATCATGTGCAAAACACGCTCTGGGCGATACGAAGAAGCTAAAAACAGATTGTTGTCCGTGTATGAAGAATCAAAGACAGAGCAACTACAAAAGCTTCTTAATGAGATGGAGCTGGGGGTCAAAAACCTTCCCAGTTACTACGGCGCATGCGTGAACCGGCACGCGATAAAATGCCCGACAAAACTCTGCAAATCTTGTGGATGAGACAACTTCCTGCGTCCACGCGCGCCGTGTTGTCTGTGAACGAGGAGGCCACGCTAGACGTGCTCGCAGCTATGGCGGATAAAATGCACGAGCAAACACGCGAAGTCCATTCGGTCTGTTCGTGCCAGCAGTCGACATCTTCACGTCACCGAAGCGATCACCGTCAACCCGAACAAGATCTACGTGAAGCAGTTGCACAACTCACCAAGGAGATAGCTGCAATGAAAATGGATAGATCGAGACAAAGGAGACCGTCAAACAAACCTTTTCGTCCACGCTCACACTCGCGTTCCCGAGGAAGATCGTCGCATAAATACCAACAGAGATCAGACGACGTATGTTTTTATCACGCTCGATACGGTGACAAAGCACGCAAATGCAGATCTCCGTGCAAGTTCGTGAAGCGTCAGGAAAACTAGTCGCAACCTTGGCTATGACGGGATCCGAGGTTAACGACATATCATCATACCGTCTACATGTTTGCGACTATCAACAACATCTGCGATTCCTGGTGGACACTGGAGCAAACGTGTCAGTCATTCCATGCGAGAAAGGGATGAAAAGATCCGATGACGTATTGTATGCAGCGAACGGCACCCCAATACAAACTTACGGTGAGAAGAAGTTGAAGCTCAATCTCGGTTTGCGCCGTCCTTTATCATGGAAGTTTATTGTTGCTGCTGTGAAACGACCGATACTAGGCGCTGATTTCTTACGCCACCACGACCTACTCATCGATCTACGCGCCACGAAACTGGTCGACAAAAAAACCGGTTTAGCGATCAGCGGCTGTGCTGCGAGCAATATTTCTACCCCAACGGTACTCACCATCAACCTCACGGACCCGTACCACAGACTTCTCCAAAAGTATGCCGAAATAACATCTGTGAATTTCTCCAACGTGAAGAACAGTGACGTCGAACATCACATTGTCACTTACGGACCGCCAGTGTACAACAAAGCAAGACCGTTACCGCCACACAAGTACCATGCAGCCCAAAAGGAATTCCAAAGTATGCTCGAACAAGGAATATGTCGACCTTCAAAATCACCTTGGGCGAGCCCGCTACACCTCGTACTGAAGAAAAATGGCGAGTTCAGACCGTGCGGCGATTACCGGCGTCTGAACGCGGTAACCAAACCGGATAGATATCCGATTCCCCGACTTCGAGACTTCACGTACCGCCTGGAAGGAATGAAGATCTTTTCAAAAATCGATCTAAGAAAGGCCTATAATCAACTGAAAATAAGAGAAGAAGATATCGAAAAAACAGCAGTCATAACTCCCTTTGGCCTATTTGAATTTCCCCGCATGTGTTTTGGCCTATGCAACGCCGGCCAAACTTTTCAACGGCACATCAACAATATGTTGAGGGACATGGACCATGTATTTCCATTCGTCGACGATCTGCTCATTGCCTCACCTGACGAAGAAACACACAGAAAACATCTAGAAAACCTCTTCAAAAGACTGCTAGACTATGGTTTACGAATAAACGTGTCGAAATGCGTTTTTGGTCAGAGAAAACTAGAATTTCTTGGATATTTACTCACCGAAGAGGGTATTCAACCTACGGAAGATCGAGTTAAAATTATAAAGGACTACCCTGAACCAACAACAATCCAAGAATTACGACGCTTTCTCGGCATACTCAATTTTTATAAGGAGAATATTCCACGGGCCTCACACTTACAAGAAAAATTATACAAATATCTACGAACAGCGAAGAAAAACGATAAAACAAAGGTGAACTTTGATACTGAAGAAAAAGAAGCCTTTGAAGCATGCAAAAACAGCATCAAAGACGCAGTGACTTTATCACACCCGTCAGTGCACGCTTCTTTATCACTGATGTGTGACGCATCAAACACCTGTGTCGGAGCTGCATTACAGCAACGTGTCAAAAACAGCTGGAGACCACTCGGTTTCTTTTCCAAGAAACTAACCGAGGCACAAAAAAACTACAGCACATTTGACCGAGAACTGCTAGCGATATACCTCGCAATACGTCACTTCCGGCGCATGTTTGAAGGCAGAGAAATCACGGTCTACACGGATCATAAGCCGCTGACGCACGCATTACTTCGTCAAAACAGCAAGACTGAAACACCGTTACGTACAAGATACCTACATTATATCAGCCAGTTCACGACGAAAATATGCCATATCGAAGGAAAGGACAACATTGTGGCCGATGCACTTTCAAGAATCGAAGCAATTTCTACTCCTTCACCGATTGATTACGGCGAGCTGGCTTGTTATCAACAAAACGACAAACAGCTGAGCGACGTCATAAAAAACAAGTCGCTGCGATTTGAACGCCTTCGCCCACAAGACGCGAACCAACCAGTTTTGTGTGAAACATCAACCGGCAAAGTACGTCCCTACTTACCACCGGAATTACGAAAAAAAGCCTTCGATGCGATGCACGGCTTTAGTCATCCTGGCACCCGAGCATCTAGGAAGATGATAGCTCAACGTTTCTTCTGGCCGAACATGAATAAAGATATCAACATGTGGGCAAAATGCTGTATAACCTGCCAACAAACCAAAGTGCAGCGACATACAGTATCACCGTTGGAAGAATATCAACTCGCTGATCGCCTGTCACACCTGCACATAGATATCGTCGGTCCACTACCTATATCAGAAGGAAGACGGTATTGTGTCACTATCATCGACCGAGCAACCAAGTGGCCGGAAGCATTCCCAGTGAGCAACATTGAAGCCAGCACCATAGCCACAATCGTCTACGAAGGGTGGATAGTTCGCTTCGGATGCCCTGAAAGGATAACAAGCGATCAGGGGAGGCAATTTGAATCCCAACTATTCAAATCGCTAATGGATAGAATGGGTATTAAAAAAACCAGGACTACTGCCTACCACCCTCAGGCTAACGGGATGATCGAGAGATGGCATCGAACATTCAAAGCAGCGCTAACCGCCCGATTGCGCAACTCAAGTTGGACTCGAGAATTGCCCACCGTACTACTAGGACTACGTGCCGCAATTAAAGAAAACACCGATGTGTCATCAGCTGAGGCATTGTACGGCAAAGCGCTACGGCTACCAGGCGAAATGTGTGGTGAATCATCGTCAAGCATAACAAGCACAGATTTCAGCGATAATATAACAACAGCAATGAAAAAGATGCAAGCCGTGCGCCGCAACACCGATCGCCGTGCTATGTTCATTCATGACGAGCTACATACATGTTCACATGTATTTATACGCAGCGATGCATACCGGCGACCGTTGACACCCACATACGAAGGTCCCTACCGTGTTCTGAAGAGACTAACTGACAAAGTGTACACGTTACAAATCCGTGATCGACAGATAAACGTCAGCATAGATCGATTGAAGCCTGCGTTCCTGCCTAATATCGAAGAGCCAGTCCGAGGTCGTGAAGAAGAGCAGCCGGCATACATTACTCGATACGGCCGAACCTCAAGACCGACCGTACGCTTCGCCTCGTGAGACTATACGTTCGACCAACACGGAGCACAGCGCACACTGAGGCACACCGCAAACAGCTCGACGGCGCACCACGATCGGCGTACGAGTCTGTTTCGTCACTGCAGTCCTCAGCGCTCGAACGATACTTACGCTTCGCTGGGAAGGAGCTATGTGGCAACTAACGCATCCTCCGCGCGCTGCGCATAGATACGGAACACTGACGTTTGGCGTTGACGTGTGTTATGAAAATTGTACATATTATAAGTGATATTTTAATACAAAATTAGTCAGTCTGAATTCGAGTTTTATTCTTAAGAATCCTCTCTCTTACATGGTAAAAGAAGATTGAATTACTAGCCCATATTAGATAATTGAGATAACAAAGTGGAGAACTGCTCCAAACTGCTCCTAGTTATCTTAAATGTGTTGAGAGAAAGATTATACCCTTTAAAATTTAATCAGAAAGCAAAACAGAAAACAAAACAGAACAAGATCATTAAATAATCAACGAAATAAAAGAAAGATTAACGAAACAAATGAAAGCCTTTACCACAAAAGACTATTCTTCTAAGACTGTACAAAAATTCTTAGTAGGTAGTTGTTTTAAAGTTTCATTTCTTAATTACTAAGGCTTCAGGTGAGGACACTCGCGCCGCAAAATGTTTACCTCCAACAAGTGAACTGGAGATAATAAAAAGTAATACTCTGCTATTATAAAGTATGAAAAGAGCATCTAGTGTAGATTGCAGCTTGTACGCACGTATCTTGGAAATTATTATGTGATAGTGAAACTTATAAACAGAGGGGGCAATTTTCGTAATTTTAAGAACGTTCACAGTCTTGAGCTTAAAAAGGCCACCTTGGCAGAATCAAAAAACAATTTCTAACACGCAATTCATCTGTATGACAGTTTTGTATGGAGATTCGTAAAATCCTATAGGTCCTCTGCCTAACCCTTCAGGGATATATAGGTGTGAAACAGTCAAACAGATGAATTGCGTGATATGATTTTTTTTATGATTCTGCCAATGTGGCCTTTTTAGGCCCGTTGATCTGTCTCAGTCTGTCAAAAATACCTTCAATTTCCATACATTTCTGACATGTTTTTGACCTTTATTGTCGTCGAGATGAGATTGCGACTAGATTTTGAACGCTTTAAATAACGGGAATTGGCCTAGTGTTAGCTTGTTTAGTTACTCGTAGCATGTCTGTCTGTGCATTGTCTTCTGTTGTTAATGTTGTGCTACCAGTATTCGTTACTTATTTTAATATTACTAGCGATCACAACGCCATCATCATTCTTGATCAGTTCTACAGGAACGTCTCAGAGCGCACGTGAGTTGCTGCTGAAGTGGGTAAATGTGATTTATTTAGTTAGGACAAAGATCTTTGTACGTGTAATACTAGGATTTTTATTAGACCATCAAGTCAAAAACCATCTCAAAGATCATATCTTTGAGATGGTTTTTGACTTATACCTAATTTAGTATGTTTTTCAAACTCAAACTCAAAGCATTTATTTCAATTAAACCATTTACCATTTACACCTTTGAATTGTCAAGAAGTCGGTCAGTCAGAAAATATGAAGCTAGTTGCCCATTCCAAAGCTTAGGTACCTATGGAGAACTTTCAAGAAACTCCATGGACACTCTTTTAAATTATATTTTACAAAAAATTTCGTTCATGAGTTACTTATCCTGCCTGGGTAGTAATCTTATCAGTGCAATGAAGGTACTTAACAACTTGTAAGTAAACCTAAATAAAATTGTTACCATTGTCATTTGAATAGCAGACCAGACTCTCAATCCTGTTTAAAAGCCTTATGATGATTTTGTCACAGGTAGTTCTATCCGAAATAATTCCCATTTTACTGGAAAACAGAAGCAATAACATTCATACGACAATAAAAGTAAAATAACACTTAACATTGAAGATATTACTATAGAAGGACTAGCATCTGGCAGCAATGAGAAAAGTACCCATAATAGAAACATACCACCTATTTGTGAGTCGAACAATAAAAGCAAAACAAAACAAAGAAGATAATTAGGAACAAAACACAATAGAGTTACAATCCCTTTGCATTAACATGTCTTATTTGAGAAAAGATAACATCATTGAAGAAACGCAGCACGTACCCGAAGAAACAACAATATCCTTGTTCGAAAAACTTGTACATACAACGGCAGTTACAACTGTATCAAACTTCTTCCGAGGTATATCAATGCTGATATATAAAAGGTAATAAAAATCCCATCCGAGGAACCCTCAGAGAAGTTTAAAAGTTTCTACTTTCAAGTGACTGTACACATTTGAACGCGGGCTCATACATAGTTAATTGCGCCGCGGTCGCCCGATATTGGTGTCGCGTAAACTATTCGGAGACAGTAGCTCTTAACATTGTCTGATGTTGGTGTTTAGATTTAGTAGATTTTCAAAGTTGTCTGTTACAGCACCTCATAAATGATACGGTATCGATTTTATAGAGATCTGGTGATATAGACTTGCGTTGTAATTTCGATTGAAAACTAGATTTAAGAAGGTATAGTTGATACTTGATTTTATTTCTGTAAGTAGGTTTGTACACACACTTTTATACGTCAATCATACTTTAAAAACTAGATGAGGTCGGCGTTTCCTATCTGTGCAGACAGATCAGAGCAGTCTGAGAAGAAAGACCGAAACAAACTCAGAGGTTACAGTCTCTTTTAAAGTCCAGACATAATCTTGGTCAGATCATTTAATTCTGATTATTATCAGAAACTTTGAAGCTATCGATCCTCACAAAAGTAAACATCCTCTATACTACTGTTGCCCTAGTATTGCACAAGACTGAAACCAGCCTATGAATGGCGTATGTCAAACATGCTGTTGCCAAACATGTCTCGTGGGACATCGCAGACGTTGTTAACGACGACGAACATGTCCTGCTTGGGAATACGTTAACTATCGAAATTGACTGGAGCTTGTACGTTATGATGGCTTTAAGTATTGATCGATCGCCGTCAGTTTTCTGGTCCCCTGGTAGACTTTTATGCAAAAATTTGACACCGGTGTTAAATTAAAACAGTTTTGCTGTCTTTAGTTAGTGTTATTGTTCGATAGGAAGTATACATGACATATAAAAGTGAAGTCTAAATCTATAATAAATTGATTTATTGTAACATTGTTTCTTCATTGTGAGTATTTAAGTAAGCGACGCAACTCGCGTAGGAACTTCTTGTTACATACTTTTTAGTAAAATGTCAAATACTTTTTTTTATAATATGGCTTTTAAAAGTTGTGTACATAATATCTTGTTGATTGTCAAATAGTGGGGATAACTTTAATATAAATATCACTTTAATATTCCATTTTCAAAGTAGGTAGTACTTTTTATATTTGACCCAAAACAAAATCAGTAAAGCACAGATAGACACAGATAATAATATATATGTGCAGTAAAAATATTATAATCGTTAAAATTTATTATTTTGGACTGAAAACAACGAAGATTTCGGCTATATTTAACTTCGTTTAAAGTTTTCTCATTTTTGCCCAGCGTCAAGTAACAGATCAAAGAGATATTTTAGGCACCGAAATAAATGCGGATGGGCAAAATGAATGTTTCAGATACTTTAATTTTGTTAAACACTGTTTGTGTCTACAATCGAAGGCAGAAATTTTGGTCTCCAAATTAAGGTAAAAGGTTAATAAAATCGTTTTAGATGAAAGAAAATATTGTTCCTTATCTCTCCAGTATAAATGACCGGGTTGGTAAATGAAAATAAAGCTAATTAACAGTTTAATTGATATTATTAAATTTAATTAGTGGAATACTTACAAGCTTGCGATTTCCTTTCTCCTATAATATTGATATAGGTAATTGTTTATGTAAGTATTTATTCATCTAATATTTGTCGACTACGTTTATTTTTAACCGACTTCAAAAAAAGGAGGAGGTTCTCAATTCGGTTGTATGTTTTTTTTTTTTTTTTTTTTTTTTTTTTTTATGTTTGTTACCTCAGTACGCCGTCATTTATGAACCGATTTAAAAAATTATTTTTTTATTCGTCCAGATTGGTCCCATTTTTGTCAAACTCCAGTTCTGATGATGGGATCCATGAGGAATTGAGGGAACTCCTCAAATATTATAGGCATACATATAGCAATTTTGGTATTTTCATTAACAACTCAAGCATTTGCATTCAGAAAGTATAATTTGGGGAAGTGGAACTGATGATGAAGACCACAGATGGCCATCGAAACTACTCAATGAAAAATATTTCACGGGTAGCGATTCGATTGCTTTAATATGGTTGCTAAGCAATTTATGATCGTCACAATGCGTATGGTAAAGTGGAGCTGATGGTGACTTCACCATCAGCTCAAGTTCTCCTGGTTCTTACCAAGAGAACTCCTCAACAATTAACGTCCCAGCATCGGGAAAAGCAATATTTTGTAACAGGTGATGAGCAGTTGACATTAGGGTTTGAAACGGTATGCTCTTGAGGTGGTCCCATTGTCACCAAGTCAGAGTCTGATGAAGGGATCCCATGAAAGTCGAGGAAAATCTTCTTTGGTAGGCATGTACAGTGTGTTAGTTGAACTCTCTCAAATCAAATGAAACCTATTGATGATTCAAGTGTTTGAGTCCGAGAGTCATCACTTACCTATACTCCGACTTTTAATTAGCTGCAGTAAAATAACACTTCTTAATAACTCATTTCGGACTGCATTTAGAGATATGCATGTCAAATAAGTTTTATTTGTTACACTACTCTGTACTAGAAAAACAAGGTTTGGTTGATGGCCGCGAAAAAACAACAAGACGACAATTCAGATGATGTTACAAAACCGATTTAGAATTTTTTTTTTTATTTAAAAGGATATACTTCCAGATTGGTCCCATTTTTGTCAAAATCCAGTTCTGATGATGGGATCCATAAGGAATTAAGGGAACTCCTCAAATATTATAGGCATACATATAGCAATTCTGGTATTTTCATCGACAACTCAAGCATTTGCATTCAGAAAGTATAATTTGGTGAAGTGGAACTGATGAAGGAGACTACAGATAGCCACAGGAACTCTTCAATGCTTATAAGTATTTCATGGGTGGAGATAAGATATCTCGATTAAGATAGTTAAGCGACTATGACGAAGCAAATTTAAATAAATAGTTCTGACGAAACTGGTACCATCAAACCGATCTTATGAAGCTGGAAGGTAGGTACCGGAGCATCGTAATAAAACAATGTATTCTAGCCGTGTTTGGGCTTATCGAGTAAATGCGAACCACATGATACAGGAGATGTGATACGAGAAGCTATTTCGAAGGCTACTGCTCGAAAATGAAACCGCTGAAGACTGTTTTATAAGACGCCAAAGAGATCTTCGCCCTTGAGTCGTAGGTACATTAAGTGTGGCTTTGATTGTCAGAAGACAGATTTCGTAGCCTCATTATTTCCGTCAATGATCTGTCGTCGTGTGGTCGCTTTAATAATTTGTTGGCATCCAAATCTGACAAAACTATACCTTCCAAACTTCTGACACGACTTAGCGCGACGTATATTTGCCCTTTTGCAAAGTTTTTTTTACCAAGGTCGATCACAGCTCATTCTGTACAACATCCTGTCACTGTTATATATTTAGCAAGTAGTGGTATACGAATTGGTGTGGGGTAGGTAACTCAAAAGTGAAAAATAAAAACTTTTTAACAAAAAAAACAACCGACTTCCAACAAAACACTACAAAGTGAAAAATAACTTTAATTTCAGAAGTCGGTGTCTAAAAACGAAAATGCAGAACCAACGACACCGACTTCTGAAATTAAAGTTATTTTTCACTTTGTAGTGTTTTGTTGGAAGTCGGTTGTTTTTTTTGTTAAAAAGTTTTTAATACTTTATTGCATTCTATAATGTGTACATGATATTTGGTATGTTAAAATATCGAATCAATTATGGACCCTGTCGGGCACAGCAAATTTTTAATAGGAGAGAGGATGATGGCGCTTTCGGAAAAAAAAAAAAATTTTTGTGTAATTTGCTTTCATGGTATTTATATTTTATATAAGTGTTTATATATTTGGTTTTAAGTTATATTTTAATATTATATATTGCACGATTTCCAATACCGGATCCATACAAAATAAACTTGTTGAGATACATTAATGGTACAGTATACATATAACAACAAGTGTTAGGCAGAGGTGTACATACTTATAGTACACCCACTTAATGCCAGTTATGTTGAAGTCCCATGTAATAGGGGGCGAAACTATTGCCCGGCCTGAGAATCGAACTTAGGACCTCATGCTCGGCAGTACCGCTTACGACCACTATACGATTATTATTTATATTCGTAATTGAAATACAGTTGCGTTTCACTCTGTCACACAAATTATTAATCTCAATTTAGTTACGTACTATTAAACATGTACAAACACCTAAAAGCAAAGTTTCTAAATTTAATTTTAATATTTAAAGTGCTAACCGCATTTAGTTGTGATCCGCGTCGGTTGTTTTGACTAAATAACTACGTGGTTTCGTTAGCTGTTGTCGTAAATTTTTAATGGTCACTGAAAGCTTTTAACAATGCGATTTAAATTAACGGTATTGTCGAAATGGGAATAGCCATCGATAACAAACTCGTACTGATAAATGTAATATCTTTTGTGATTTACGAATTAAATACAAATGAATAAGACACTAATTTTACAATTTAGTAGTAATTTTTCGATGAAATAACTCAACACATTATTTAGATTTTCGTTACAATACCTACTTGTAGCATCGGTTATTTCTCGGTAAAAAAAAACAAACTTTTTAATAGACTATCGAACATCCTAATCTGCATTCGCCATTTATTTGCCAAAAATGTAAACAAATATGAGTTGTGGAAAAATAACTTTAATTCCTCCAAGTGCAGCATTAAGATGAAACTCAGTGATTAGTTTACTGAAAATAGTAATTTAGCTATTCTGAATTTGTCGTTTCTCACCTAATATTTAGATTTTCTAACTAAATCTGATTATTTTTATCGCGACTAAAAAGGTGTGGAATAAAATTAGTTGGCATGAACTAAAATTCACACCTACACCTCGACTTCAGGTGCAAAAACAGTACTGTATCTTTTTTCTTTTCTTTTGCTTATATCTCGAAAACGGTGTGTCCTATCGCAAAAATAATGAGTATTTGGACCCCCTTTATAAAACACGTAAATCCTAAAACTCAACACGTAGGTAATAATTTTTCATATTTTCCATACAAAGTGAAAAATTCCATATGAAAGACGTCGAGGTCCTCGGCGCGCCTCTGGCTCAAAAAAAATTTTTTCAACGTGGTGTCGTGATTGTCAAATTTGATTTAGTTGTGTCAAAATTATTTTAATACTTAGAGATATTTTTTTGCAGAATAGCTTTAAGATTCTCGTAGCCAAAAGTTAGGAATTTTAGTGATAGTTTAGTTAGTTCGGTGTACAAAAGAATCGGCACCATTATCTGTTATTATTATTATTGAACAAACATCTGCAATTGGAAAATAAAAAAATATGTAGCAAACAAATTATTACAACAACACCATTTCAATAAACTGACGTTGCAATTGTATTCGTGTTTGAAATAGTTTATACCCAATAGAATAAATGGCATTATTTGCCGAAGTTACACAAACTTAAACGTTTAGTTACACGGAAGCAATGTTTAACGTTTAAAGTTAATGATAGTTTAGATGGAAGACGTTGTTTAAATGTTAATTAGCTACAAACTAATAAGCAATTGAAATTGTTTGTTATGTGCAGGGGTATATTAATTAGTTAACTTATGAACTAAGGACATTAATAATTTGTCAATTTAGGCTTGAAATTCTCTACTGTCTTCATCTATCATAATAATATCTTTAAGAATGTTTAATTCTGAATTCTTTCCAACGGCAGAAACTGCATACAAGAACTTCATATCAATCTGCCTAGCCTTTACCCAGTCAGCTTATAGTCTAACTGGATGCAGCTGAATACCAGTACTTTACATGGACCGACTGACTATCTGACCTCAACAACCCAGTTTCTGGGTAACACGATATAATTTAGAACTGGTTTTCCGACTTGTTCGACTTGTAGTTAGAAGCCGATTGGTAGATCTTTGTCAGTCGCTACGAGTAGCCACCCGTATCGACTGACAAAGATCTACAAATATCATAGGAAAAGTGCAGCTGTGCAGTAGGAATGAGAGTTTTAGTGCACTCCAACAAGACGTTAGAAAACCGTCATCCTGCAACTTTGCATCATATTCCCTTCGCATAAACCAGACAATATTAATTCCTGTATCGCCAAAAAGTTACTCATATCCACAGTTATCCTGTAGGTACATAAAGCTCAGTTTGTTAGTCAACTAAATCTGAGGACCCACGCGACACGCCATTAATCTTATCCCTAACATCCGGATGTGATATATAGTTTATGTACCTACTCTTAATGACCGCTGAACTAATTTCTCAATTAGTTACTCAACTGTTACTCTGAGCGGGTCATTCAAGGGAGGATGGTCCGTGGATGGGTGATCATCTTGAATACCAAGATTCCTCCGTGGTTCAGATAGCACTTTGGTCCCGCCTGTCATTCGTGGATTTTTGGCAGGCGTTACGGGTCGTCAGAAGGCCGAAAGTCTGACAACCAGTCTTACCAAGGGGTATCGTATTACCCAGTAACTGGGTTGTTGTGGTCAGATAGGCAGTCGCTCCATGTAAAATACTGGTATTCAGCTGCATCCGGTTAGACTGGAAGCCGACTCTAACATAGTTGGGAAAAGGCTATGCAGATGACTCTGAGCCCCTGACATTGGATTTTAGCTCATGAATTTCGTTCGGAGTCTATTGATTTGCGACCTTTTGTTTTGTGATTGAAAATGTTGGCTTGAAATAATAAACCTATTCAGTGTAAAATAAAAGCATTTATTTCAATTAGATCAGGCAGAAATTATCAATCTGTTAGGCTGGCAATCATAACGAAAAGTGGTTGCTCGTTTTAAAACGTATAATATTTTCTCGTCTATACAAAAAATAAAACGACTGGACCGATTTTGACTTTTATTTTAGAAAAAATTACTTAGGATTCCCCGCAGAATTAAATAAAACTTAAATAAACCGAAAAGAGATTTTCCCTTTTCAGTAGAGGATTGGTTCCGCACAACCTTCTTTAAGCGACACATTATTGATACCCGATATTCACCCTAACGAAGTTCCCCTTTTAAAGGCACAGCCTTTGAAACTAGTAGTTTTCAATTTTAAAATCTCTCGAATTAACATAACGTTTACTCCCCGCGCTGGGTCCAAAGTACAGAGCAAAAAGACGTTTTCGCATCAAATGTAATAATATCTGTGATAGAGCTGAATTATATTTTTTGTAACAAATTAAATAACGCAAGAAACTGATGATGCGAAAGATGTTTTTTTTTAATCGTCCATTTTAAAACCAATTCACAATCAACCTACCTTTGCAGCCATTAGAAAACCAGTCCCATCGTCCATTATCAGTACAAAACACTTATCTTGATTAAACTTAAACCCTACAGGTACAGGCTCGATCGGTACAATCCATTTCCTGTTTTCCCTTTCGTAGTTAAATTGAGCGTGACAAATGCTCCGATGTCCTGTTTAATGACTAAAGTTAATTTCGGTTGAGTTCTCCATTATCTCATTGATGTCTCGAATGTATGCCCAATCTGTTTGGCTTTTGTGTGCTGATTTTTTTGTTGTTGATGTTGTTTTGATTGTAATCCAATTTTGTGTAATCAGATTGATTTGCTGTTTGGTTGCTCATTGGGGCTTATAAAAGGGGTTCGGTGGTATTAAAAGGAATATTAAACATTGTTGGCAGTAGCCATTCTTTGATCTTTTATCATGTCACTTTTAAATGATAACGGGTGTACTTACGTTAACCAATCAAATCAATTCGCAAGATCAGTGATAGCGATGAATTTAGCAACAATAATTAATTTAAAAACTATGCCTTCCTCCATAAAAATAATCATTAAATACTCGTATTATATAGTTCTTTGCTCTTGTTTCATCAGTATTTTGTATAAACATATTATTAGTATAATGCTCTATGTATTTAATGTATACCACACACTACCTGCAGTATTGTCTCTTCCTTATTTAAATCCAATATCCAAAGGTTATCTATAAAAGATCGCTTTAGCGATAAGACCGCCCATTGTGTCACACATAAAATTAAATTTCTATTGAACTAATTCTACAATTTAATTGTTCATATGATGATAAGGAGTGTTCTATTCTGTTCTAATTTATCACGGGCCTAATAAAATATTCAAGATCATAGTACCCAAGTTACTTAAAATCTTTAATATAAAATATCACCTTCTGTCTCTATGATGTGGCAGTAATTCATCTTTCGCTTTAATTCACTTTCTTACTTCAGTCGCCGTCCGTCTTCAGAGGGATAAAAATTTTATTGTTAGTTATCTCTGGCTTTTTTTTTTATCTCGAGTTGGAAATTTTACGCCAATCGACAATCTTCGCATGCTTATTTTGACTCTTAGGAGACAGGAACTCCTAGTGCATGAGCCAGGGCTACACTGATGTTTGTGTCTTGAAGTGATAATAAATAAATAATTTGGTTCGTTCAACAAATGCATACGATTCATTTTTCACAACATCACATTGTAGCAGATACAATGCATGTAATGTCGAAATAAAGTTTTTTTTTTTTTTTTGATTTTGAAATGAAGCAGCGAGCAATTTGAACGGAATTTTTGTTTGCTGCTTGTATGCATTTTGTTTTTGTGTCTCCAAGTTATATTCTTTTGAGAATACGAGTATGTGCGTTGAGTTTGCAGTTTTAGTATTTGATTGCGATTTTTTTTCTTTACTTTGTTAGGGTAAATCCGTAATGGTTCTAAAATTGTGGAAAATCCGCAATAATTTTGCACAGTTTATCCTACTTAAAAAATTAATTATATTATTTATATAATTAAATTAGTGTTACGCGAATCGCCTTTAAATAACACAATTTGGCAAATACAAATGCCCTAAAAATGCAGCACTTTCCTTTCACAGACACAAAAAACCAGAACTAATTACAACGAAAACTTTAATATCCACCAACAACTTGTTAAACACGAGACACAAACAACCCCTTAAGAGAACAAGCCCCTAATAAATTCCAACCGAGCAATTCCCTAGACCGCCAAGTAGAAGATCGATGTACCTGTTAACATATTTGCAACTTCTAACACGTAGTACAGTAGGTCCCTACAGAAACTTCAGAACGTGTATCTTCTGCTATTGCAAGTGGGGTAACAGCTGCATTTCACTAAGTAATGGCTTCGTACATGACACCGGTGATACCAACCGGCAAAGTACCATACTGTATTTTTCATGAAACTCGAAATTGCTTTTGAAGACAGGAATATTTCACTCGCAATGACTCGGACAAATGATCACAAAATTTTTTGACTTGAATATAGAAGCATGTAGGTATATACATATACTCGTGCTACAAGACTTTGAAATAATGTTTGTCGTAGCTTAGTTTTATTTGCTTTTATTCTAAGTCTCTTCATCTACTGTTCCATGTATTGGATCCATTTCAAAAATAAAACTACATTTTTATTTCTCAATCGATTTTCCTTACGAATCTTCTCCGCTCACTTTTGCGAGCCCATCCGGAAAGTGTTCTCGAAAGATTACCATACGAGATACCATTGGCCACACATTCACTCGGTGCTCTTTTGCGAAATTGTGTCATGTCATATTCACCACTCCCCCCTCACTTGGGGCTGTACCAAGAAATGCTAAAATGTCTCAAGTCCCGTGTCGAGTTTGTAAGTGGCCCTCGACGGAGGCGATCCGTGTAAGTGCCTAGTATTCTTTTAAATGCCTTAGTATAAAGATCAAACTGTTTTAATAGCAAGAACACTACAGTTAAAAACAATAACAAAAAAGTACTTGCAAAAGCACAAAAGAAACCAGGCCAACTAATGATTATGTAGGAAGGTCTACAAAAGGAAAATAATTTTCGATCTGACAATTTACAAAAACAAATAGGGCAAAAATAAACGAACCAAATTGTTTGAGACAACAGCAAAGATGTTTCGAACAGAACCTGAAACTATTATTAAATTAAAGTGAACTTTAAAGAAAGCTTCCAGTAAATAGAGAAGACTGATATTTTGGGGTTCACTCCGAAAATATTTGAATATAAAAGTTACTTATTCAGATTCAATAGAAGTAGTATCTTAAGTGCTTTCAGTGGTAAATTCAATAGCTATTCACGTCGCTACCGAAATAGGTGTGGAGGTTCTGCATTTTGCAAAACGTTGCCTCTGAATATTTGGAAGCAAGGCCTTCGCTTATGCTCCATTGTCGTTTAATACTATTAGATGTACTTCCTTTAGAACTTTCGAGAATGTGTTATTTAAGATGCAAAGTAGTTTAGAAAATATGGATTGAAGGCTGAGGTCTTCCTGTGTAAAGACACTTGAATTGGAAATAATCGTTCTAAAACAGATGTAAAGATTGTTTTTGTAATAGGTTGGATTTAAGTACCCTTTTTGAGTGACAGTAGTAGTATTGCATCTAATGGTATTTGACAAGCTATAATTATAGGAAAGCTTCATTCCATGGAAATGGTCACACACAATGCAATTATAAGACTAATATTTTTTGGAAAAATAAAATTTTTCATTGTATGTACGAACTCGTTGACACTTTAAAAGAGATCGTGACCTCTTAATTAGTTTTGGTCTTTTGTTATTAGGTTTTACGTGTAAAAGTTTTTTTTAACCAATTTACAGATATAAATATCATTTATCGTTAATAGTTACTATAATCATTAAGTACTTTCAAAGAGAAGATAAAGACAAACAAAAAGAAACGGACATGACGCAACAAAACTCGCAAGCACGCACTTCCTAACTTAGCGGCACCTATAAATATATCGCGATATATATCCTTTCAAATATCAATATCTACAGCGGAAACGTACGCAGCACATGCCAGAGTTTCCTTACTACAAGCGTGTTTTAGCACAGACTTCCCTATTTCTCCTACAGTCATATATAAATCTATATATATATATCTGTAAGTGGTACCATCTGGCATCCGATTCAGTTTCGTATTAAATTCTATATATTACTGTTGTTATTATCGCAAACGGAACCGATTTACATAATGTTATCATTTTGAATAAATAAGTTATTTTTGTTTTTGTTAACATACAAGGCGAGAATGGGTCGTGAAAGAAAATGTACGATTTCTGGAGGTAAAATCTGAAGGTACTAAATTTGGACAATCGTGTCAAAATATATATATACTAGGGTAGATAGGTACTTATAAATCAGGATTTATAAGTACCTATCTAATACTGATAAAATGCATCAAATACAGTGTTATCATAACCTTTAAATTTTACAACAATGGTTCGAAGGTAGCTGTAACATTTTGTTAGATATTTAATTCTTAAACCTGAAATCTTTTCAGACAGAAAAATTAAATTAGTAATATTTTAGTACGTTATCGTTACGTGGAGGTTTTTATTATTGATACACAATATTTTTTTTACTGTTCATCACATAGATATATTTAAAATTAATGGGATTGCTTCATCTGATTGCTTAGATTAAAATATTCCATTTTTCGTCACTCTTTTTTATGGCATTAAAGGTTGTTTTAAGTTTTTGCCCATAAATCATAACTGAGGGGGCTGGAGGAGCATTATTAAAACTTTCAACTCACGGCAAACTGTAACCCACTACCTCGCTGCATAATCAGCCTATAATGTTCCCACTGTTGGGACACGGGACTCCTCTCGGTGACAGAGAGTGGGCCGTAATCTATTACGCGGCCCAGTGCGGGTTGGTAGATATCACATGTCTTCGAATTTTTGGTCATGTGTTTCTCTCACGATGTTTTCCTTCACCGTTTTGAAAGCAGCGGTGATGAAATAAATTGTAGAAAGTAAAGCGCCTGTTTGGGGCTGTTACTACTGGACTAACACAGTTACTGCTCTCTACCACGCTGATTGACTGCTAATCTTTTCATAATGCTATCAGATATTTTCGTTTACCTCTCAAGTAGAATCATAACTTTACTTCTTTAATCACACACTATACTTCACGATGTACTATCGCCGACACTCCCGCCTGACCACCACCAAATAAATTTTTGGTTGCACTTCAATAATAAAAGCGCTCTCTAGTAAGCGCGCCAAGGTCAAATAGTTCCTTCGTAAAATTCGCAAAAGAAGTTCACGTGATGCATCACTAAGCTGCGCAGTGCAGGTTGCAACTAATTGCGTTATGGCTTTCCTAATAGATGAAAACTTTAAGGGGGCGTGGCTTAGCGTAGCCGCAGGATTTAGGCGAAAACATTTTTAAGTGGTCAGGCGGAAAAGGCCCGCGATGGCACTTACGTACGTACCTCGACTGATTAAATAACCCCACGAACGCCCCATCTACTTCTCAAACAGAATAAAATGACCAGTCTATCTTCGACGAATTCTCTCCACTTTTCAAAGCTGCTCATCTATCTAGCAAGAACATACGCCGCATTACGTACAGTACCATTACTCAGTTAACTGACGGTAGTTTTTCACGCGAAACTCGCACGAATTCCGATAAGGAAATGCATGGGAATTTGTGTGGTTAGGAAACGGGCGATTTGTTTGTTAGTTTTATGTGGCGATATTTTGTGAACGTGCTTGGAATTTTTGTGCAACAAGATTTTTTTCTAATAGATTGCATAATTTAGGTTAGCAGGGCATAGGGACAGCGCCGCGCAACCTGTTATCATGGGTTCAGTTCATATTAAACCCGTCGTCGAATTTCGAGACGGTTATTTCAAAAAAGAGCAGTGGTGGCCAAGTGGTAACGGCCGCGACTTACGAGTTGTAGGTCGTAGGTTCGAACCCAGACAGGCGCTTTACTTTGTGTAAATTATTTCATCACCACTGCTCTCAAAACGGTGCAGGAAAACATCGTGAAGAACCAAAAATTCGAAGACATCTACCCAACATCTAGACATCTAGCCAACCCGCACTTGGCCCGCGTGATGGATTACGGCCCACTCCCTCTCACCGATAGGAGGCCTGTGTCCCAACAGTGGGAACAATATAGACTGATAATAAAAAATAAAAAAATTGTTTGTTTTTTTTTGATAACCTACAAAAAATTCAACGCTAGAACCATGCTAACCTTCTGAATTTATGGTTACAATTTGCGCGTCGATGTCACCCGTTTTTTTTTTTTAAGAATGGGTTAACATCAAATGTCTCCTCCCGCTCTGGGTGGAGCGGAAGGGAGTGTCAGACTCTTACTGACTAAAACCCATCCGTGTTCCTTCCTTAGCCCTTTATGTTCCGGGGTAACGGTAATCCTTTCGGACAATCCCGCTGGTCGATGTCACCCTATACATTTTCCAAGTTGCTACTTTAAACGCATGCGTTAAAAAATGGTGGAGCGTTTTGGGAATGATTTGGCATTCAAGCGCAGTTATTCATAGTTAGATGTGTACAGTGTGTGTGTATGTGTACAGTTTCATGTAAATCGACTGTTATTTGAATGATAACTCAATCATTTAAGTAACTTTACCAGGCCAGTTGTAATAGATTGATGTCTAAGTCGTACAAATTCCAAACTAACAATTCAGAAACAATAATAATAATGAATAGAATAGGTATTCTAATAAACTAATAATAAGGCCAATGGCCTGATGGCCGAAGGTCTCGATCGACATCGCTCGAGACTCTCGCTAGGCGGTTGGATCAAGGGCCTGATTCAGAAGGCAGTACTCCTCGATACGGCTTGCATTGTGAGGAGGTTCCTGTCTTTAGAGTCCCAATTACCACCGGTAGCTTGGACTAGCTCCCGACACCGGCGGAGCACTATTTTTAAATATTTTTTAAACTTATTTTATTAAGATTAAAAAAAAAATTAATTAAGGAATTCATTATGACCTCAACTGTCAGAAATGAGGCACAATTACTTTTTCTATTGTTACCGAACTTAATAAGCTTACCTATTATACTAGGGGATAAATAAATAAAATAACAAATTATAATAATAATCATAAGATAATATATTCATGCTTTATTTCTCAAGCACGGTTCTGGCAGCATATAAAATATAACGAATGATTTCCCAACCAACCACCTCAGAAACCATTTTCATTCTCCACTGTGTAACACTACAACAAATTAACATAGTTCCTTAAATATTTATACTAGAATCTACGCCACAAATTAGCGGGTTTACTAGCCACAGAGCAGCGAATACATTGCTATTCGCAGTCACGCGCGCCGAAGAAAGGTTTTCGTTAGCTGGTGAAATGTGGACGGAATAGAATCGGTCCATTATTATTATGTATTTTAGCTTTCAATTGTCGTTGAGGATAATGTTGTGGTTTTACAAAAGAATTGTTAGTGAGTTATGGAGTTATTACTTTGTTAGAGGATGGCTGGTAGCAGCTGGATGAGAGTTGCCGAAAATCGAGTTGAATGGCGTGCAATAGGAGAGGCCTATGTCCAGCAGTGGACTGGTATAGGCTGATGATGATGTTGACTTTGTTAGAGCAGTTGTGGCCCAGTGGTAACGGCCCTGACTTTGTTTAAATATTTTCATCACCACTGCTCTCAACACGGTGGAGGAAAACATCGTGAGGAAACGGCATGTCCTAGAACCAAACTAAATAATAGGATTTTCTAAACAATAAATTAAAGGCTCGTGACTAAATAATCGATCAAAGGGTAAGCTACGCTTGCTGCGGTAGGTCCGTGGATGGGTGACCATGCATTACATATCGAGACACCTCCGTGCCTCGGAAAGCATGTTGAGTCGTTGCTCATTCGAAGATGTTTTACAGTAGTTAAAGGTAGTCAGAAGCCTAAAAGTCTGACAGCCAGTCTACGATATGTATACCTATTTATCTTAGGTTTGTGTATTTTTCTCATCTTTTTTACTATGTTTTGGCCATAAATTTTTAAGTAGTTTCGAGAAGTAGTGGAAAAATGAAGCATCAACTGTTTTAAGAAGTTGTTTTTATTAAAAAAGAAACACTTGAGTGTAATTTTCATAGAACTGAAGATCGAAGAGAATTTCATGCTGAAGAATGTGTCTATTAAGTAGCATAGTAATAGTATAGTTATTTTTTATTTTATTTTATATCATTCTGACATTTTTATAATTTTTTTGACAAATTTAATTACTAATTATTTTTATTTATTTGATCACAATTTTTATTTTGGGTTTATATCTGTTTTGAATTTAATATTTAATTTTAATGTATGAGTTGAATTGAAACTATGGACTAGAATTATGTCTGAAATAAAGAAATTTTTGTTATTATTTATTATAGTCATTATCATTATTTCAGCGTTGCCACATCTATCGTCCTTGTGCTTCTCGCATCCAGTAAAGACTGAAAATAATCGACTACAGTGAGAGGGCCAAAAGCTATTTAAAGAAAAAGTATTTATTGCGACGCATACAGGAAGATCACAAACTAAACTAAACACAACTCATACACTAGCACAGCTAGAACACACATACACACCGCACAGCTAGTATTGCACTATAATTTATATCTAGGCGTTTTATGAACGCCTAATAATACGTAAAAAGCTTGATCTTTGACAGTCGTTACTGGTAGTCAGAAGCCCGAAAGTCTGACAACCAGTCTTACCAAAGGGTTTCGTGGTAACCATTTACTGGATTATGGAGGTCAGATAGGCAGTCGCTCCATGTAAAATACTGGTATTCAGCTGCATCCGGTTAGACTGCAAGCCGATCCCAACGTAGTTGGGAAAAGGCGGGGCAGATTGATAAACATAAGTAAGTAAAAAATTACAATATTGCGTGTGTTAATTCATCAAGGATGAAGAATGTTATAGCTGCCTATGGTCGCTATGGTTTTGTTCTATCAGAAACCAAAAAACCCGTCAATAAAAATACAATGGTTTCTTTTTATTATTTACTTTACCGTGTACCACAAACAAAATAATGGAGGAACTTTTCTAAAAGAAAAAAATCTTTCTTATATATAGCTTCCGTCTTATTGGATTATTCTATTCGTGTGAGGGGGGGAAGAGTGGCTTCGTAATGGGTTTCAAGTCTTCCTGACGATGTTATGTGACGTAATCATATCTTGTCTTGTGGGTAGCTAGTAAAAGTATCAGTAATTGTTTCAAGTTCTTTCTTTGTTTGTGAGATAAAAAGATTATTCTGGAAGTGGGATATGAAGCGAGATAATATGAAGTAGATTTCTTATTTATTTATTTTATTTATTAACTATGGATGACTTACAAATAAAACAAACAGAATAAAAAATAGTATGTCATGTGAGAATGATAGCCTATTAAACTGTAAATTAAATTCTTAGTAAATAGCTTTTCTGGTTAAAAACGCAAGAGCTGTCAAAATTAAGGTTAAAGAAAGTAGGTAGTACCTACCTAAATATTTTTAACGCTCCCTAAGCGTAGGTCAGCTGTGAAGAAAATGACGAAACTTACTGCCTACAATCATGTACGATATCATAACCAAACCTTTGCAATGTCCTCATGTTATAAACAGTTAAACAGAATAAAATTCACATTTTTCATTTTTTTGAAGTGAAAACTTCTTTAGGCGCATTGGTAATTTTTTGAGATGGGGATAAAACCATTGAACTCGCGCCACTGTTACCGACACCGCGCTACATTCGGATGTGTTCGGCTGTCCACGGGATGTACTCGGTTTTAATGTATATCCGATATGTCAGTGAGTGATGGCAAAGTATTCTGTTTGTTTTCACTTCTGTCGGCACTGGAGTGCCACTGGTTTTTATTTAGCCTACACTATCCCACTGCTGTGCAAAGGCCTCCCATGTCCTTCAATACAAAAATAAAAAAAGCCGGCCAAGTGTTAGTTGGACTCGCACACGAAGGGTTCCGTACCTTGCAATATTTACATATAAAATAACGGCAAAAAAATCATGTTTGTTATATCTCCTATATAACAAACGTGATTTTTTGCCGTTATTTGCCCCCCTTAAATTATTAATTAATTTTAAATATATATTTTATTCTGTTTTTAGTATTTGTTGTTATAGCGGCAATAGAAATACACATTCGGTGAAAATTTCAACTGTCTAGCTATCACGGTTCATTAGATACAGCCTGGTTACAGACAGACAGACAGACGGACAGTGGAGTCTTAGTAAAATAGGGTCCCGTTTTTACCCTTTGGGTACGGAACTCTCAAAATTAAATCCATCGCGCGATCGACGTTCCCAGTATTTTACAATCATTGCACGTGTAAGTTCCCTGTTTACGAATGAATGCACTTTCCTTATAGTAGATCTTTTACAGTCTATGGTCTAACGCTACTGTACCGGTTACTCCACAATTTCCACCAACGATTATCTATTTACCGGTATTCGACAAGATGTATGAACGTAAACGAAGCAAAAGGGGTATGTAAGGACCGTAGCAGGTGGCAGAAGCTACAGGAAGCTTCTGCCTACTGTCATGGGAATATGACTTGAGTTTATGTATGATAGCGCTGGCAAATAAAAACAGCACCATAGACTAAAACAAACGTCATAACGGCTGATGACGTAACGGAAATACGAATCAGTGCAATAAATAAATAAGTGATTTTGCATTATATTATAAAATCGTACTAAATAAGGTATGTTTTTATTTAAGTATTAATTTGAAAGCCTAAAGAAAGAAATTGGAACATTGTAACTGTTAGTTCTTTTAAATAAAATTATTGTTACCTAACTAAATTTACAATTTAAAGTGTTTTTAATTACAAGTCAAATATTGTGAGCAATAACATTATTTTTATTAAATACAATCTAAATTATATTTTAAAACAAGTGTCAACGGAAGTCGTTGGTGTCTGACGTTGACAGTTGTTTGAACGTATAAATAGGCTCGCTCTAGCTGCAGAGGACACAGTATTGAATTGTATTTTGAACAGTGTACATCTCGTTGTAAAATTAAGTTGTGTGATTCATTATTGGTTGTGAGTGATTAAAAGTGTTTACAAGATGTCTGATCATTATCATTTGAGATCCCCGAGTCCTCCCGCTCTTACATCAGAAGAAAGGGATGAGCCCGCGCCTGAACTGGACCCATCAATGTACTCGCCTACCCTGCCGACCTCTCGACCAGGAACTTCTGAGGAGCTGAATTTACTTCGCTGTCAGATCAAGTTGCTGGAAAGGATGGTTTTCCGGAACCAAAACACGAATACCCACAAGCTAAGTGAAATTTATTTACCTAATTATGACCCCGACGAGCATAAAATAACAATTGAGGAATGGTGTAAACAAGTTACCTCTTTAATCACCATGCGAGGTTGTTCACAGTTTGTTGCTATGATGAAGGGATTAGCATGCTTGCAAGGACGCGCCAAGCAATGGGCAGACACTAACGCTCATTCTCTTGCTAATTGGGATTCACTCCAAAGGGAACTCATTGCACAATTTAGTGGCGAAACAAGGTACATTGTGTACGTCAATGCATTTCGGGAATATACTTCAAATCAGGCAAAATCTTTTTCTGAATATGTTGCCGAATCATGGCGTTTATTTTCAAGAATTTCTCCAAATGCTCCAACTGAGCTCATGGTGGAAGCTGTAATATCTGGCATAAGACCAAAGTTCTACCAAGCTGAACTTCTCAGGTCAGCACCAAGATCACAAGCTGAACTCATAGCTACATTGGCAAACTATCGTAAACGATCCGCCGATGCAATGTCAGATGAACCCCGTGCTAAACAACCAAGGCTTGACCTTCCAACAACTGCGACTTGTCACAATTGCCACAAACCAGGGCATATTTCTCGTGATTGCAGGAACAGACTTTGTGAAATCTGCAAGAAACCAGGCCACACATCTGACCGCTGCTGGCATAAAAAGAAGAACGAATCACAATCCGAGAAGACTTCTGTTCCTGCTACTGCCTCAACAGCTGCACCACTACCTTCACGCCGGGAAGTTAATACGATCCAGAAGGAAAAGGTGCCTAACGAAGTTCAACTACAAATAGGTGATATCATTCTTTCTTGTTTAATTGATAGTGGTGCCGAATGTTCACTTATTAGGAAAAAAGTTTCTGGGTCAATTAAGGGTAAACGCCAAATAGAACTTTTGCAATTACGAGGGTTTGGGGGCAGTAGCATACCTTCAAATGAATCAATAAACACTGTAGCTACATTTAACGGTGTGACATTCGAAGTAAAACTTCATATCGTTAATGATTTAAATTATGATGTCATTTTAGGACTAGACTCTATCAAAATACCGGGGATTAAAATTTCAATTACAAATGAAGGAACTTCAATAGAAAGAGTAAGTTACATTTTTAATTACGAAATAGCATCTTTGGCTAATATTGACACTGATTTGAAAGATACGTCTCAGTTAATAAGTATCCTAGAGAAACATACAGATTTATTTACTTTCAATAAAATGAAAAAAGTGACCACGGGCAAATTAACTATCAGATTAAAAGATTCTAATCGTATAGTACAAAGAAGGCCCTACCGACTAGCACCAGTAGAAAGAGAAAAGGTTAAGATAATTATTGAAGATCTTAAAACTAAAGGGATTATTAGAGATAGTTGTTCACCTTTTGCAAGTCCTATTTTGCTAGTAAAAAAGAAAAATGGTGATGACCGGCTTTGTGTTGATTTCCGCGAACTAAATTCAAATACAGTTCGTGACCACTATCCTCTGCCACTGATACAAGATCATATTGATAAACTTGGTAAAGCTCGATTCTTTTCAAGCCTTGATATGGAATCAGGATTCCACCAAATTAGAATTTCAGAAGAATCTATCGAAAAAACTGCTTTCGTTACGCCGGACGGCCAGTATGAGTACTTATCAATGCCATTCGGTCTAAGTAATGCACCTTCAGTTTATCAGCGCGCCATTAATGCAGCTTTAGGCGACTATCGCGACAATATTGCACTAGTATATATTGATGATGTTTTAATTCCCTCATCTAGTGAGCAAGAAGGTTTGGAAAGGCTGGCACTTGTATTAAAAAGACTATCAGACGCAGGATTTACGATAAATCACTCAAAATGTAAATTCCTCAAGACGTCCATAGAATATCTTGGTAACATTATAAAAAATGGTGAAGTGAAACCAAATCCTACTAAATTAGCAGCTCTTAAATTTTCAGAACCACCCAAAACACTTAAGCAACTTAGGCAATTCAATGGTCTGGCAAGCTATTTTCGGCGTTTTATCCCTCAATTTTCCCAACTAATGACTCCACTATATGGGCTAACAAAAAAAGACGTACCATTTGTATGGTCCCCCGATCACGAAACAAGAAGACAATATGTCATCACACTTTTGACCTCTGAACCTATACTTTGCATTTTTGATCCAACTCTTCCAATAGAAGTCCATACAGATGCTAGCGCCAGAGGTCTCGGGGCTATTCTCATTCAGAACGACAATAATCGTCGCAAAGTCGTTGAATACTTTAGTATGCGCACTAGTGATGCTGAAACAAGATACCATTCATATGAATTGGAGACTTTAGCTGTTGTTAGAGCAATAAAACACTTTCGACATTTTCTGTATGGGCGCAAATTTACAGTTGTAACTGACTGCAATGCCCTTAAGGCTTCAAAGCATAAAAAGGAACTTACACCTCGGGTTCATAGGCTGTGGGCATACTTACAAAATTTTGACTTTGATGTTATTTACCGTAAGGGGGAACAAATGGCCCACGTAGATTTTTTGAGTAGAAATCCACAAATCAATATTTTAACAAAAGATCCAGCGTGGATTGTAGTTGAGCAAGAAAGGGATAAAGAACTGAAAAGTCTTCGCGATGCAATAAAGAATAAAGATGACTATGACAGAAAATTTAGTATTCGATCGAATCTCTTGATGATAACAATACAAAACCAAAAAGGAGAATCACTAACTCGTACAGTAGTCCCTGAATCACTTATTTGTTCATTAATAAATAGATACCACGAACATCTTTTGCATACGGGGTGGGAACGTACTCTGGATAAAATTCGGGAACAGTTTTGGTTTAAGCACATGACAAAACGGGTACGACAGTTTTGCAATAACTGTTTACAATGCAAAATCGGCAAAGAGCCTTCAGGCAAAAAGCAAATGGAAATGCACCCCATTGATAAAATAAGCATACCTTTCCATACGATACATGTAGACCTCATGGGTAATCTTACCGGCACAAATAAAAAAGCATACGTTCTGGTAGCTATTGACGCGTTTACTAAATTTATACTTCTATACTCATTGAAAGATAAAAGTACTAATATGATATTAAAGAGCTTCCGCGAAATGATTAATATTTTTGGCACCCCATGTAGAATTATTTCTGACAGGGAATCGGCTATTATGGGCACAGATATTCAAGATTTTTTTAAATCTTTCTGTATCGAACATCATGCTATTGCCCGCGGTACACCTAGAGCTAACGGTCAAGCTGAAAGACAAATGCGCACTCTTAAAGATCACCTTACAGCCATATCGCTAACGCAATCGAGAGTTTGGGTTAATAAAATAGGTGAATTGCAATTAGCATTAAATTGTACGAAATCTAAAGCTACAGGATATTCCCCTTTAGAACTCCTGCTAGGTAAAAGATGCTCCCCCCCTGCAATCGAACAGATATCCTTATCTAACGAAAATATAAACAAAGATGAAATCCGTTTAGACGCTGAACACAGAATGGCCGAAACAGCAGAAAAAAATAAAATACGTTTCGATTCTAAGTGCGCCAAAATTAAACCCTTTCTAGAAGGAGACTTTGTTCTTTGTAAAGACACTCAATGGTCGGGTAACAAACTAGGACCCAAATATCTGGGACCCTATCAAATAATAAAAGTCCTAGACAATCATAGATACGAAGTAAAAGACATTCGGTCTCAGCGAAATAAAAATACTGTAATCACACATGAACACATGAGATTGGTACCTAATCCTAATTTAACTGAATGAATAGACCGTGATAGCGAGTATAAGGTGAGAAATTGTTTATAAAATTGTTTGATTGAAAAGTTAAGTTAAAAAATAAAATTATGTGAAACGTTTCATTATAATTTGGTTTTCAAGTCAGTCAAGCCAAGTCAAAGACGGGTCTCTGAATCTTTACGATCAAGCCACGATCTGCGACCTCTGAGTTTGATTATGAGTTGCAAAATGGTTGTATTCTAAGGTCTTGGTCATGGCCATGGTTTCAGTTGGTTGATTAAATAAATTTCAGTCAAGCCAAGTCAAAGACGGGCCTCTGAATCTATAAGATCAAGCCACGATCTGCGACCTCTGAGTTTGACAGTTTCACCAGACTAAGCAATGTTGCCTCTGAGTCTGGTCTAAAAGTGCTTGCATTTTTTTAATAAGTTTTCTGCGTTTTTCAGAAAGATTCGCTGGCCCTAGCAAGGCCCGCTCGTCAGTATGGCCGTGATAGCGCTGGCAAATAAAAACAGCACCATAGACTAAAACAAACGTCATAACGGCTGATGACGTAACGGAAATACGAATCAGTGCAATAAATAAATAAGTGATTTTGCATTATATTATAAAATCGTACTAAATAAGGTATGTTTTTATTTAAGTATTAATTTGAAAGCCTAAAGAAAGAAATTGGAACATTGTAACTGTTAGTTCTTTTAAATAAAATTATTGTTACCTAACTAAATTTACAATTTAAAGTATTTTTAATTACAAGTCAAATATTGTGCGCAATAACATTATTTTTATTAAATACAATCTAAATTATATTTTAAAACAAGTGTCAACGGAAGTCGTTGGTGTCTGACGTTGACAGTTGTTTGAACGTATAAATAGGCTCGCTCTAGCTGCAGAGGACACACTTTTCAAGCACTCTCCGTTCGACGCTCGCCGTGGACGGTCGTGCTGCCCGCTCTCGCTCGCTGCACGCCCCCACCGCCTCGCCGCCCCGCCACCGCCCGCTCTCGCTACGCTAGCCGTAACGAGCTCAGTAGTCTCCGGACTACGCCCGCACCCTGTCAATAGCCGCCTTTTTCAAGGCGTGGTTGATAGAAGTTGTTTCTTTAAGAGAGAATCGTCATCACACGTGTCGTCGAGGTTTTTGGCCCCTTCCGGGTAAAAACCACAGTTTCGTGGTCCTTGGTGGATACCTCACGGTGCCAACGAAGCCAAGGGGGTGGTGCCCCAATCTCACCCGCCGAGCCCCATCAGGGCGAGGCTGTCAATTGGAATCGGGAGCTAGAAGCTTGGCCTTGGGGGTGGCTCCTAGTCAGCTCTAGCTTCGTAACTAATCCCTTGTCCACAGCTCGCGTCTAGTACGGTTGGGTGTGTCAACCCCTTCGTACTAGAAGCCGGTCTAGGGTGTCTCTACACCCATCGCACAGACTGGTTAGGGCCCCGTTCGCACAATAAGATCGGCGACGGGTCACAAGCTTAGGGCTCACTTCAGGTACTCACCTCCCTGTCTCACACCCGACAGGGAGGGTAGGATCTCACACCCCCGGGCCCATCCACCCGGGGTGCTAGGTTGTTAGGGATTCACGCCCCCTATGGTTCTTCCCTCTCCCCGCCCCCATCCCGATCATGGCAGACGCGGTCATATTGGCGTTCGTTAAAGAGGTCCTCTTCAAGGACCCCTCTTTCGTTAACCAGTATGCCCAACGTCTTATAAATTTTAGACGCCCTCCCGGTTCGGTCATTGACTTTAGCGACGCGCTAGTCAGCCCCCTCTTTCCGCCAAACTCAGGCGAAATCCCCGAGGCCGCCGCCGCCTCCCCTCCCGCACCCTCCGTGCAAGCCCCCTCGCCTGCACCTTCTGTGCCAGCCGCCGCCCCCAAACCAGCACCTTCCGTGCCAGCCCCCAAACCCGCACCCTCCGTGCCAGCCCCCAAACCCGCACCCCCCGCGTCAGCCCCAAAACCCGCACCCTCCGTGCCAGCCCCAAAACCCGCACCATCCGTGCCAGCCCCTAAACCCGCACCCTCTGTGCCCGCCCCAAAACCCGCACCCTCTGTGCCAGCCCCATCACCCGCTCCCTCCGTGTCCGCCCCGAAACCCGCACCGTCCGTGCCAGTCCCCGATCCCGCACCTTCCGTGCCAGCCGCTACCGCAGCAGATACTCCAGAGAGTATGGACACGTCCGTACCCCAATCTCAATCCGACTCAGAGGAAGCCCTCTCTGACTCTTCGTCCTCCTCGGAAGACGACTATATAGTCGTCGGAAAGGGTGGCAAGAGAAAGAAGAACGCCTCCTCTCACGCCAACAAGGCCAAAAAGTCGGTCGCGGTAATCCCTTCTAACCCCCGCCCCCCCACCCCAACCCCCGCCGCACCGCAGGCCAATCCCGCGTCTAGCCTCTCGGCTACCCCTCCCGCTTCGAACGCAAAGAAGCCACGACCCCCGCCCCCCATCTATGTCCAGGATAAGTCCAAATGGACAGAAATCTCCAAAGCGTGTGTTGATCAAAAGATCAACTACACGAACGCCCGCTCAACCCAACAGGGTATTAAGGTAACGGTCGCCTCGTCCTCGGACTACAGGGACCTTACCCGTCTCCTCCAGACAAGGGCTTACTCCTTCCATACGTACTCCCTTCCGGAGGAAGTCCCCACCCGCGTAATCATCAGGCGCGTCCCCAAAGAAATCCCCACCGAGGAGATCAAAGAAGACCTTGCTTCACAAGGCATCCCCGTCTCAGCAGTCCATCGCTTGCACAAAGCATGGAAGGGCCTAGTCTACGACATGGTCCTGGTCATCTGCGACCCTACTGAAGGACATCACCCCATCTTCAAGGTGAAGTCAGTCTGCTCCCTCTCGGGTATCTCTATCGAGAAACCCAGGAAGTCCAACCTCATCGGACAATGCCACAGGTGTCAACTGTATGGCCATTCCCAATCCCACTGCTACGCGACACCTAGATGCGTCAAGTGTCTAGGTGCCCACGGCACGTCAGACTGTCCCCGCCCTAAAGACCGCTCTCAGTGCACAGAGCCACCGAGCTGCGTTCTTTGCGGCCAATCCGGGCACCCGGCTAACTACCGTGGCTGCCCCAAGGCCCCCAAGTCTTCTTCTCCCAAACTGACGAAGCGCGCGAGCGACCGTCAGCAAAGGGAAAGCCCCTCTGTGAGGATCCCGATCCCTTCCTCCCAGATGCCCGATAGGCTCAGTCCCCAAAGGCCCTCCCCATGGGCGAACCTCAACCACCTCAAAGCTCCCGCAGCTTCGGTGCCCCCCCCACCCCCGACTATCCCAGCGCTGATGGCAACTGTCATCCCCGCGCCATCAGTAGGCCCCTCGGTCCCAGTAGCCCCACCGGTAGCCCTTCCCGCCGCCGCGCCCAGGGCTCCCGCTGGTCCCAGTAGGTCCCCCCCGACCCCCGCCTCCCGCCCCCAGCCTAGCAGCATGGAGGTAATAATCGGTGCTTACGCAGCTTTTATTGCCCCCGCAAATGCCATGGCAGCGGAAATCCAAGCCTGTAACGGCAATCCTCGGCGCATCGCCGAGATTTTCAATGCGTATCCTCAGATTACGCAAGTCATGCAAACCCTCAACTTCTAAAAGCTCCAATGGCTTTACAAAGAATGAGCGTTACCAAACCCCGATCCCTTAGACTAGGGTTTTTCAATGCAAACGGCATTAAAAAACAACGCGAAGAGATCGCCGCGTTCCTCCGCGATCACCAGCTCGATGTCCTCTTAGTCCAGGAAACCTTCCTGAAGCCCCATCTGCGGAACCCGAGCATTGCCAACTACAAGATAGTTCGCAATGACAGGTCTCGCTGCCACAAGGGCGGTACCCTCATCTACTATAGGAAGTCCCTCCATTGCATCCCGATAGACCCGCCTGCCCTCCTCTCTCAGCTAGAGATCTCTATCTGTCGGCTCGGCATGACCGGTCACCCCTCAATCACCATCATCTCCGCTTACATCCCGCCCACCAATGGTGCGGAGGATCCCATCTCTCTCTCTACCGATTTCACTACCCTCTTCGGTATGAGTGACTCCGTCATCATGGCGGGGGATCTCAATGCCAAACATCCCGCTTGGAATAGCAGCACGACCTCTACCAGAGGTAGGATCGTGTTCAAACTAGGCGACTCCCTCAATTTCGATATCATCGCTCCGATGTATCCCACTCATTTCCCGGGCGACCCCGCCCAACGTCCTGACGTTCTCGATGTAGCGCTTCTCAAGAATGTAAACCTCCGTTTGCAGTCTATCGAGACGGTACAAGAGCTCGACTCTGACCATCGCCCGGTCATCTTGCACCTGGCCCCCTATTCGGGCCTCCCGCACGACCCCAACCAGCCCCCCCAGACCAAAATAGTCACCGACTGGAGGAAAGTAAGCGAAAAACTGAAATCCACCACGTCTCCCCACTTAGACTCCATCCCCGAGCAAATTATCTCAGTCGCAGACACGACTGGGGCGATCGACTCGTTCACAGAGCACGTTCAATCCGTACTGACGGATTGCTCACGGGAAGTTCCAGTGATGGAAGACCATCGCTGGAAACTGCCCGATGACGTACGTGAACTGGTGACCGAGAAGAACGCTGCCATTCGTGCCTATGACTCTTTTCCCTGCGACGCGAACAAATCCCACATGCGCCATTTACAGCGTGCTGTAAAGAAACGCATAGGGGAATGGCGCTCCGAGGGATGGGATAAGATGATCGGCGAACTCGAGCCCACCCACCACGCCTTCTGGCAGCTCCAGAGGAAGCTCCGCTCCTCTGAAGAGGCCACAGTTCCTCCCCTCACACGCCCCGACAAAACGGTCGCTTTCGAAAATCTCGAAAAGGCCGATTGCCTAGCCGACAGCCTAGAGGCTCAATGCACTCCCAGCTCTCAACCAGTAGACAGAGCGCACCTCGACGAGGTGAACGCTGAAGTCGAACGGAGAGCCTCCCTCCCGCCAGTCGAAGACCCTGATGATCCTCTGCCTCCCGTCACTCCCGACGAAGTGCAAGACATCATAAAAGGGCTCGCAACCCGCAAAGCCCCCGGTTCGGACGGTATCACCAATAGGGTGTACAAACTCCTCCCCGCCCCCCTCATACTGCTCATGACCGCCATCTTCAATGGCGCCCTGAGCAACAACATCTTCCCCCAAATGTGGAAAGAAGCCACAGTCATAGGCATCCCAAAGCCAGGCAAGCCCAAGTCTGAGCCCTCCAGCTACCGCCCCATCAGTCTGCTCAATGTTTTCGGTAAAGTCTACGAGAGGCTTATTTATAAGCGCCTCAAAGACTATGCCGAAGCAAAGAGCCTCATCCCCCCCGAACAGTTCGGTTTTCGCACGAAGCATTCGTGCATCCACCAGCTCCACCGCATAGTCGAGCACATTAGCGCTGCTTTTCAGCGAGGTGCTTCGACAGGCGTCCTGTTCTTCGATATAGCGAAGGCGTTCGACAAGGTCTGGCACAATGGCTTATTATATAAGCTGTACCTGCTAGGTGTGCCAGACCGTCTCGTGCTCATCTTACGAGATTTTCTGTCGGACCGCACTTTCCGCTACCGTATCGAGGGCGCTCTCTCTCCCCCTCACCCCATCCGCGCCGGAGTCCCCCAGGGTTCCGTTCTGTCTCCCCTCATTTTCACCCTGTTCACTAGTGACATCCCGAACAGTAAAAAGGCACAGTTGGCGCTCTTCGCCGACGACACTGCCATATACTGTTCGGGTGTCAACCAGTCATCCATAGCTCGAAACCTCCAAACCTCCGCAAGCGCCTTGAGCGATTGGTTCCGGAAATGGAGAATCGAGGTCAACCCCGATAAGAGTCAGGCGGTCATCTTCTCGAAACCGCGCAAACTACCCCCCCCCCTCCCGCGCCCGATCTCTATGTATGGCAAGCCGATCCCCTGGGGAAAGCGAGCCAAATACTTAGGTGTCATCCTAGACCACAACCTCACCTTCAACGAGCACATAAAGACGGCGCGTTCGCGCGCCTCTTTCGCTCTCGGTAGGCTCCACTCTATGATAACTGCCCGCAGCAAATTGTCACTCAAGTGCAAATTGCGCCTCTACACCGCGGTCATCCGTCCCATCATGACCTATGCTTGCGTAGTCTTCGCACACGCCAAGCCGCGATTTCTGCATAAAATGCAAACCCTCCAGAACCGTTTCCTCCGAAAGGTCACGGGAGCCCCCTTCTATGTCCGAAATGTGAATCTGCATCTAGATCTCAGACTCCCCACCATCCAGCAGTTCATGAAACGCCTTTCCAAGCGCTTCTTTGACTCTGCCATAAAGCACCCCAATCCCCTGATTGCGGCGGCCTCCCGATACACTCCCTCCCGCATAAGTAGGATTCGCCGACCAAGGCATACCCTCACCATCCCCGACGACGCCACTACCCTCCTCCAGGAGAGCAGTAAGGCCACGAGTACTCTCAGTCGACAACACAAAAACAAGCTCAGACATCCGTCCTTCCGTCCTCGCCGCCGAGGCCCGTCGCGACGCCCCGCACCATCACCGTGCCCCCCCCGACCCTTGCTCGAGCCAGCCCGCGCAGCTGAGCCTGTAGTTTTAAATTCGCCCCTAAACACCAATAATAATACCGATCCAGCCTGTCCCTTGCTGTCCTCTTCCAGCGACGCCCTGAGCCGAGGTCCGAACCCCGCAGGGGGTTACCCTTAGCGCTGTCGCTTAGTTTTTAAGTTATTGTATGCCCTGGCTGGAGGCCTTAATTCGAGGCATCCACAGGAAAGTCCGGTTAAGCAGTAGCCATCCTCATAAAGGATGAACTGCGAGATGCCATAGTAAAAAAAAAAAAAAAAAAAAAAAATGCAGAGGACACAGTATTGAATTGTATTTTGAACAGTGTACATCTCGTTGTAAAATTAAGTTGTGTGATTCATTATTGGTTGTGAGTGATTAAAAGTGTTTACAAGATGTCTGATCATTATCATTTGAGATCCCCGAGTCCTCCCGCTCTTACATGTATGTAACCTGCATTCGCGATTTATTTATTTTCATTTATTGTTTATAACTGAACAGACAGCTGTGCTGCCGGGGAGTTTGTTGCGCCACTTCTTCTCCCCAGCGAAAGCACTAGGAAGTGGTGAAGGGCGGGCGTTTTGGGGGACTGCCTTATGTAATTTTGACGTTCGAAAAGTGCTGATTCTCAGCTTAGTTTGAATAAATGACATTTGATTTTTATTTTATTGTCCAAAAATGTAAAAAAATATGAGTTTATGGAAAAATAACTTTAAATCCTACACAATAAAGTTCAGTTTACGCTACAGCTTCGAAAATTTTTATAACTCTTTCAATAGTGCTAGTAACCCTAAAAATAAACCATTAAAAAAAAGTTGATATTTGTTTAACTTGAAATACCTTATATTAATTTGAAACGTAAGTTTGAATAGAAAGAAAGAAAAATAGGTTTATTTGTCATAGAAACACGTGCATACGAAAAGATAATATTAATTCTATTATTAAGGAAAAATAAATAAATAAAAACAAAATATTTACATAATAGATACTATGTATGCATTTTCTATTTAATCAAATCATTGGAAATCTTAAGCCACTAATACTATAGATAAACACAAAGACTCAAAAATAAAATCCGCCATTCAATCGACGCGGCCAGTATTTTCCACTTATTGCACGGTAAGTTCCCTGAATAGTAATGCATGCACTTTGCTTATAGCAAATCTCTTATTCAGGTGCTACTCGAAGCTGGTTTACGATGCACCCCTTCTATTGACGTGCTACATTTTATGGAAGATGTTAGAGGAAAGAATGGAGTTTTCTTTGGGAACTATCTCGGTGCTGATTTTTCAATAGTCGAATAACATTTATCTAAAGAATGAAATACATAGTTAGAATGGTTGAATCATGAGCATGAATTCAGCTCATGATTAGACCCCCTAGAAATAAACCCCGTAGAAATTTTTCATCTGTAACCAATAAAACTTCAATACCTACGCCGTCAAAATCTATGGAACAGCAATTTTTAATCGATAAATTTCAACGCAGGAAGGGTTTAGAATTTTGAACTGTATTCATGGTAACAGGTTATGCCTTGATGTCCCTGCCACCCTGTAGGTACGTTTTTCTTTGACAGCTTTTTTATGATACATAAGAAACAAGAAAAAAGAGTTTGACATAATAATATAGACATAGACAAAAGTTATCTGACTTTGAAAAACCAGCACTTAATGAAGTACATCTATAGAACACACTTATTTTTTGGTAAGGTTGAGTTTAATTACTGCATTAGTTTTTACTTTATTTTACGTAGTATACCAGGGCGCCTAAAAGGCCACTTTGCTAATCATAAAACAATTCATATCACGCAATTCATCTGTTCGACAGTTTCACACCTATATATCCCTGAAGGGTTAGGCAGAGGTGTACCTATAGCATTTTACGAATCTCCATACAAAACTGTCAAAAGTAAGAAACAGCTACTTCTTGTTTTACTCCTTAAACACTGAGAATGGAAAACATTTTTCAAATCTAAGTTACTGTAAATAGTATCTTCTTGCTCATTATTTTTGTTTATTAAATAATGTCATCACGAATTTTCAACTAAACGCTGGCTCCAATGTCCTAGGAGTTCACGTAGTGACCTTATTGGTTATGTTCTTCAGATAGGTCAGGTGCGTGGTACTCGCAACCGGCGTGCGTGTATCACACTAATATTGTAAAGGCGAAAGTTTGTGAGTGTGTTTTTATGTTTGTTACTTCTTCACGCACGCGTTCACTTTGTAGTTTTTTTGAAGTCGGTTGTTTTTTTTGTAAAAAGGTTTTTTATTTTTCACTTTTTAGTGGGAGAGTTTGTAATTTATCTAAGTTACAATAGCCTAACGTCAACTGCTCATCACCATTTACAAAATATTGCTTTTCCCGTTGCTGGGACGTTAATTGTTGAGGAGAGACAACCAATCACCATACGCATTGTGACGAGCATAAATTGCTTAGCAACCATATTAAAGTAATCGAATCGCAACCCGTGAAATATATTTATCATTGCGTAGTTTCGATGACCCGATGGAAGTAAACGAAAAGATCGTTAATGTAGACAATGTAGATAATTTTTTAGATGTTTGTTAATTTTTCAAAAACCGCTTGTCCGATTTCGATAAAACCCTTTCCAACAAGAAAATATTTTGTTCAAACCGGTTGGCAAGCGACGGAGTTGTGCGCGTTCAAACATAAAATAAAAACAAACATCCGAATTGAGAACCTCCTCCTTTTTTAGAAGTCGGTTAAAAATAACTTCATAATGATTACTGAAATGCGAAACTACCCATCTTTTAACGATTGTGAAGTGCAGTAACCTGCGTCCGGTCAGTTTTACAGCCAGCGTAAATTCAGCACATTCGGGTGTAATTACACAAATGTCGCGCTTTCAGCATCCACGGGAAAATGTGGGGTTAGTGTACGACTACTGTGCGCCACGAAATTAGCGGAGGATGTAGCGGGTAGCGATTAAGTAGGGAGGAAAGAAACATTTATATCTGAAGGAGTCAATGCATTCGTGGATATAGATCTCTTAGTGTTTTAAATGATCTATTTACGAAGTCTGACAATAAACTGGTAGCTAAGTTAAGCTGACTTAGTTTTATAGCGCTGACATATAACCATTATTTCAAATAGAAACTCTAAATTGATAGTCATCCTAGCTCTCGCTTACATTATCTACCATAAATTATCATTGATCTTATTTCTAGGAAATTAGATGTAACAAAAAAAAAATTAAAACTTTAAAAAATTCATCAAGCACTTCAGGCTAAAGAGCGTGCCAAAGAAATAGACATACATACATACTCTCGAAAATCATTACCCTCCTTCTGGGGCATTCGGGTAATAAGAGTACCTACTAACATTAAACGACAGTTTTTTTTTTAAGTTTTCGTATTTTTATAAACAATATTTTTACCCTTGAAAAATGCTAAAACGCTTATCTCGTAGCCCCATGTCTGGCTAGCTGTAGTAAAATATAATTGATGCAGTGCTTAAAACTAAATCGACCTCCCCTTTGTTAAGAAAATCTCGAAAGCTACGCCTCTTGTTTTTATTTCAGTTAGCTTTGTAACGAGGGCCACTTATTTACATATTTATGGTGTTTACTTTATGCTTCCATGTATCTGTGTATTGTAGAGATAATAGAAGTAACTGCATACATTTTTAGTGAGTTTTTTTTTTGTTTTTACCGCCATCTTAATGTGAAATGGGGAACTGTTTTTAAACTTGAACAGCAATACCAGCTAGGGTGCTTACTCTCGAATATAATTCCGATAGATCAAAATTAGAATTGTCAGTCAAACGTCTGGGATTGGCTGGACTCACTGAGTCTAGCCAATCCCTGAGGTTTAACTCGACCAACTGACGTTTGACCAATGTCGATCTATCGGAATTATATTCGAGAGTTAGCACCCTGGTCTATTCTGTAAAGATCTCACGGTGAAAAACTTATGTGAATTGAACTTCAATTGGGCTGTCAAACCCTAGAAAATATAAATCATGTGTTGAAAAACAAATTGAATAGTTCTAATTATAATATTATTTAATTATGAATAGGCAAAAGGGTTAATAATAATATAAATGAGATAAAAATTGTTAATAATTGTCCTGTAATAACAAGGGTCTTCAACTGCATCAGGTGAAGTGACAGTTCACTCCATCTAAGGTTTCACGCTAAGGTTGTTGCAGAATAGTTCGGTACTTGTGTTTTTGAGAAAAACGTTACTGTCACGGAATATGTTCTATGTTCGTTAAAGAATGCCAAGTGGATCGACATTAACAACAAAAAATAAAGATTACAAAAAACAATTGCCTCAAAAAATAATTAAAAAATTATTTCAAGAGCTAACGCTCTAGGTACGGATTTAAAAAAAAATATGGAGGGCAATAATAAAAAACCGTCACTTTGCATCAAAAAGTAAAAAATACAAAGACTGCGCCCCCGAGGACGACAAGAAAGAGGGAAACGTGATGAATTTTAAAATTGTAATATCACAGCTTCGTTTTTATCGATATTCAAATTGACGAATCAGAGGCGATCTGTTCAAAGTGGCATGAAAAAAATAATTTCGACCAGAAATGTTTGCAATTACCTCTGAAAACAGTTCTTTGATGAATGAGGTAAGCAGAGTCGTTCATCATTATTTTATTTATTTTGCAACATCATTGCCATCAATGAGAGCATTGGTGGCCAAGTGGTAACGGCCGCGACTTATGAGTATGTAGGTACGACCTACATACTCATAAGTAAGGTTTGAACCCAGGCAAGCGCTTCATTTTGTGTAAATTATTTCATCACCACTGGTCTCAAAACGGTGAAGGAACACATCGTGAAGAAACCGGAATATCATAGAACCAAAAAATCAAAGACATGTGACATCTACCAACTCGCAGTGGGCCCGCTTGGTGATTACAACCCTCTCTCTAACCGAGAGGAGGCCTGTGTCCCAGCAGTGGGAATTATATAGGCTGATTATTGCCATCAATGGCGTAGCCGTTTTCATCGTTTATTTTTGTGTACCTATTACAATAAGTAAAAAAATCCTTTACGATATTATTTGTAACTTCTGTAGTAAAAGTAACATGGTTAAGGATATTTTTTGCTTAAACTTCACAGAAACAGCCCAAGGCATTTTTATTTAATAATTTATAAACACAATTTCTTAGAAGCAGACGGAATAGCGAGCATTTTTATTTACAAAGAACTCAAACGAATTCCTTTACGTAATCATAAAATTCCGTAAAACGTTCAAACATTCAAACTAGATTCAAGAACGTTAGATGTATAAAAAATAACCAATCAATCAGACCTTTGAAAGACAGGCCCAATGAGTTTAAAGGCTTGTTTGAAAAAGGAATGCAATCTGCCCAAAGAGCAAAGGTAACATGCTGTGGAGTGTTTTTTTTTAAACCAATAAATTTTCTTTTCCTACATGTTGCCTAATTAGTCGACTTCAGAAAACAATAAACAGTAACCATCGCTCCATAGAATTTTTTTGTGTAGGAGTCGTGTATAAGTGGCGAGACCAAAGAAAAAAAGTGTTCGGGAGCGGTCCTGAGCGCGTCATTTATAACCGGGCAGGTGAGTGGATAAACTTGCTTTTCGTTATCTATATAATATCATACTTGTCGGAAATACGTCAGTTCATTTGACTATTCGGGACGCCAGCCATTTGATAGAGTAATTCTTGAGGCTAAAGGATATTTAAGGGGCTACCTCGAAAATCTAAAATCCTCGAAAACCTACTAAGCGAGCAAAAGTGATGCAATTACTTTTGAAACGCAACAGAAGACAGATGGCTGTAATGTGCGTGCGCTCGGAATAAAATAACGTATGTGAACGAAAAACGAATTTACTCCTTTAAAAAAAAAATGAATTAAATTTAAAACAATTTTGAGTAAACTTTGATATGATAATTATATATGTTTTAAAGTAAATTCCACAGAAAAAGTCTTAAGCGTTACGCCGTTATGTTGAAAAAAGTAAAAAGTCAAGTCATTTTTTTCAACATAACCCCTTAACATCACGCTGCGACCCTTAGGAGTCCAACAAAATGAAAAAAAGGTCTGAAAAAACGCTAAGCAAAAATGAAGTAAAATCGCGGGCAGGCAATGCTATGCAACGCGATGGGTAGAGTCGAGGGAGTTTTATCAAAAAAGTGGCTGTTACTTTAGTGTCGCGGGCAGCAGCTAGATTCAAATAAGCATAAAATGTTTTATGAATAAAATATTGTCTTACCCATTCAAACACATACTTATACTTTTATCCTTGTAATTTTACTCGATACTACTTCAACTAAAAGAGGTTTGATTTTATTTGATCCCGAACTTTGCCGAAATGAAACTTCAGCGAAGGTCTATTGAGAAATAAACAATAATATTTTTTATTGTACCTACTTCGAAATATTACGATTATTGGAATAAATTGACTCCCAATCGGTTCTATATTCTATGTCAGAAGTTTCCGCTCTTAGTCCTTCAAGAACTCCTCAACTCCTCTCAATTGGTTATTCTTTTGTTTTTTACAATCGTAATATTTTTGTTGCTGACGATCCTTCAGAAATAAAAACAAAAGAAAAGCGGATCAAACCGGAATGAGAAAGTTTATAGTGGATAAGACGGAGATTAAAACTGAAGAACTAGCAGGGGTCGAGGAAAGGGGGGGGGGGGGTTCAGGGGATCAGTAACTCTTCTTTAACTGCCTCGTTGGATCGCAAGCGCTAGTGCTGAGCATTAGGGTTCTTGGTTCAATTTCCAGCTCGGGCAAAGTGTCATTAGGTTTTTCCATCTGAAATTTCTCAGCAGCCCGGAGCCTGGCTGTTTCCCGGTTGATGACAATAGGCTCGCCCCTATCACATGGGACTTAAACAATATTGGAGAAATGTAGGCGTACTAATAGGTACACCTATGCCCCACCCTTCGGGGAAATAAAGCGTGATGTTATTATATGTAATTATGTAACTATAATGGCTAAGAACAGGTATTTGATTTGTGTTCAAGAGCGCCTTGTTTACGAGTATATGTTATCATCATCTGCCTAGCCTTTTCCCAACTATGTTAGGGTCGGCTTCCAGTCTAACCGCAAGCAGATGAATACCAGTATTTTACATTCAGCGACTGCCTATCTGACCTCCACAACCCAGTTACTGGATAATACGATATCCCTTGGTAAGACTGGTTGTCAGACTTTCGGGCTTCTGACGACCCGTAACGACTGTCAAAGATCCACGAATGACAGCTGAGAGGTCTTTGTATGTGAAGAAGTCGGACACCCAGTCTTACCAAGCGATATCGTGCTACCCAGAAACTGGGTTGTGGAGGTGAGATAAGCAGTCGGTCCATGTAAAATACTGGTATTCAGCTGCATCCAGTTAGACTGGAAGAAGACGCAATTATAGTTGGGTAAAGGCTAGGCAGATTGATTGAGTGATTCCACTGCAAAAATCACTACACTATACTACTAACAAAACACGTGCGCCAAACCAGACAACATATACTACCTGTCAAAATTACAGAGACAACTTAACAAAACTGAAACAATACACGTTTATCAATATAAGCAACGATAGCCACGTTCAATTTAAATTGCTGTGGCTTAGTTAAATGAGTTCTGCCCATGTGTCAATAGCCAAGTTAAATAGAATCTGGCTGATATAATCGAAAATTGTTGGAATGGAATTATGTTATTCTGGATTTTATGGCTTAAAATGGATTAGATTGGTTATGTCGCGTGTTGATTTGCTGTGGTTGGAAACGTTAGTTTAGTGTTAATAAAATTTTGTTTTCTGTGGCTCTGAATGTTGCCCCTTAACAATAAAGCTTTGGTTTCTTATAAAAACAAACAACGGTCACATAATAACTGATGTTCAAATACAGAGCGTTTTTCAACAACCCAATGTCAAAGACTTGTGAAAGTGACAGATTTTCCTGACATCCGTTGTCATCGTCATCTGCCTAGCCTTTTCCCAACTATGTTGGGGTCGGCTTCCAGTCTTACCGGATGCCGACATCCGTTGTAATATCACAAAATCGCTTACCTTGGAAATCGTAGTTTAAGCATTGATTCTGTTTTCTGTGTATGAAAAACCAAAGAAAGACATAAAGCATTGATATTTATACACGTTGACCCTTACAGACAAGTTCTCGCATTGTAACAGTAACAAAAAACATTTGAAAAGTCTAGCCTGTGAGTAACGCCCTCCGGCCCGAACAAAATCCTGTATCAACGAGCGTCGGTTTATGAAAAAGAAGAACTGTCAAGTTGGAGTTTCCTAACCACAAAAAGTTAATAGGTACCTGTTTTTAAACAGAAAACTCAAAAACCAAAAATAAACAGAATTTCGTTGAACTAGTTTCCCTCAAACGTTACAACTTTCTGCGAACAAAAGTTACGGAGCTAAATGAAAATTGGTCGCCAAACATTTCCCGATACATGTGTAAAGAACTGGAATTATGAAATCGTGTGGATGCAATATTCAGTTCTGTTAGCAGTGAAAATATTTTGATGTAGCTTAAGAGTAGGAAGTTCTTCTTAAAAGTTACTAGGCTAGCGTTTAAAAATAAAAAAGTCTTGTCTCACTTATAAAAATTTAATTTAGTCTGTTTTTTGGCTTCAAGTACGAGTATAAGGGCTATCCAGAAACACGTTGCGTGGAATAATAAATAGGTGAATTAGCATTTTTTATTCTTTATTTGTAGTTATTATTATAAGACTAGATAGTTTTCGATTTGCGGAGACAGCAAGTCCAACTTTGGACATCGCCTCAATTCACAATAGCAAAAATTATTTTAAATAATCTCACCACAAGTAAATGTGTAAATAAAAAAAAACATCTATTTCAATTAAAGCATTTTTCAATTATCAAAGAGTCGGTCAGTCAGAAAGATAAAGCTACTTGCCCACTCACGTAGTAATGTTTTGTGGGATCCAACGCCAAAAATATTAAACTGGGATTCAAAAGTGGGATCCAACGAAAATAAATCTAGCAAGAAAGAAAGAAAGAAAATACGTAATAATCTCCAAAACGTAGTAGATTCCTATATAGAAGAACGGGCAAAACAATCCATAAATACTCTTTATCTATTGATAAATATAACAAAAACAGTAACCCAGTATTTCTAGAATGTTCCTTTCAGATAGCATACAAAACGCAATAGGAAGGATTGAAACGAAACACGATAGTGTAGCTAAGCCCGTTTTAAATGAAAGGATTTGACGTACATGTCCGGATAAGCCTGCTATCTCATTCCGAAATAATTTAGCTGGAAACGTGAACGAAATATAAATTAAATTATAAAAGGATTGAGGGTAATTGAAGGTTTTTTGGTTCATTTGGATGGACTAAGTTAACTTTAGTAAATCAAATGTGATGTTACACGGTATTTAGTATGTTTGTAACATAGACTTATAAAAAAGGATGGACTCCGCGCCACGCATATCGAAAGTGAAGCACAGCAAGTATGCCGGGACCGCTTGTACAAACACGCCTCACGCTCACATTTATATCATAGTATACCGACCGGTGATTATGTGACACGACAGCGTCAATCGTCAATCAAGCACACATAGATCGCTGGTGATGGTTTGTAACATGAATTTGTTCGACTGTCCACCTAGTAAGTCCAATTGTTTGATTGTTTTACCTTCATAAAAGAGTTAGCTCTATTTTGAGTACCTAATATAATTTTTATGACTATTTAAACGATGTGTATTTTCGACGTTTTCCGAAAAAGTTGATGGTTAATTGCGGTTGAAGATTAGAAGCATTACTTGAGTCCTCGTTGTGTCCTCCAGTATACTCATAATAACCGCCCACGATGAAATGATTGATTTGTGAAATGACTCCAAACATCCAAGTGTTCCAATACTCCCGATCACTCGCGTGGATTTCCCATGCTCGCTCCGCAAAAATGTCACCACTACAGTGGGACCTAAATTTATGTAAGCTAAGGAATATATTGTATCAGATATAACCGGTTTTAGTAAAGTAAGTCATAGAAAAGGTACTTACAACGTCGATGAGCTGACTAAGCCTAAGTCCCATCTTGACCGTGAGCCTATCAGAGTTGTTGCCAACGGGCCGGATCAGACGGTTGTAGTTTGAAAGCAGATCGTCATATAGCCGCTTCGCTTCAGGGTTTGCGTCGCTCAGGCGGCCCCACACGCACAGCACTCCGACCACCAACGCCAACACCATCTTAGGCTAACACCACCCCTGGAACAAGGAGAGAGATCACTTTAGAATGATAAAGAACTGGAAAAAAATAGCGTCACTTTTGAAGAATAGTGGTTCCCAATATCACTTAGCAGATGCTTATCGGATATATATCAAAATAACCATAGAATCAAGCATGTGTTCCTCATAAGAGTAGACACTTGGCATATGTGATTAGAATGCATTTTTTCAGTATTCTAAGTCCCTTGTCATAAGGGGCTTGTTGGCTAAAACCGGGTAGTACAAATGTTTCAAATTTCATTTAGAATTTCACAATTAAATGGAAAAACCCAATAACAAAACTAAGAAGTAGCATCCAAGTAAAATATCTAGTTTTTTCAAATGTTTTAGTTAGATTCTAACTTACAGGTAAAAATATAATCTGCGTTACCAAAAATTAAGTAATTCACAGTGGAATAAAGAATGTCTTCGCTTCAACTTAAATAACAATAGACGCACTCTCGAGAACACAATGGCTTACAATCATTACAAATACTTCAAAATACTAGCGCACCATAACTCCATGCCATAAGCAAGAACACCTTTTGTTCACCATCAAGTATACTTTAGCACATTGACATCGTTGCGTAGGATATACTCGCCTTTCACGCCTCAGTTCCCTCATGAGCAGAGCTTTTAGCAGATTCAATACTAAATGAAGTCGTATGCAGAAGTCACATACAGTTTAAGTACAGGGGATACAGGTAGTGCTGTGTCTAGAAAATATCGTTATTGTAGTTTTGCTTGCATGTGTCTTTGGGGACTTAAAAGCAGTGCGATTTTAGAACGTTTGCGTTTTGAATGGTTGGTTGGAAGTTCTTGTTTGCATGTGTTACTGATAATTATTGCATGTTTATAAATATCAAACAAAAATGCAGTTTGGTTAGTACTCTTTTGGGGTAAGTAGAAACGGTGATTTGGGCTTTCGTTTACTTGTTTTGGCCCGAGGTCGAAGCTCCTACCGTTGGCTGCACACGTTTTGTTTTTCTACCAATTTCGACCTCACCCAACATTGCACCGTCGATATTTCGGTAGTTTGGTGACGGTAGGGAGGACGTGGGAGTCTTATTACAATAATCTTTAACGATTTGAAAGAAAAAGAAAAGAAATAAAAAGTTTATTTGACCCAGGTTAAGTAAGACACAATATTCACACCAAAACAACAAAAAGAAACACAAGAAAAACTTAAAATGGTATTGTGTGCCTCACGGGTGCGCTAAATAGGCCCAGTTCAGCATAAATGTCAGACAGCTAATGATTTCAATAGCATTCACTAAATACGAAGGCAAAGTTTGGAGCTAAAATAGTAGATGTTTTAATTACGTCTTAAGCTGGCTTTCAACTACCTAATTCCGATACTACACTCTTAACAGAGTATCAAAATAAATACATAAAATAATCAGCCTATAATTTTCCCACTGCTGGGACACAAGCCTGTACAAATACCTTATCAAAATAAATAATGATACATATTTCAAGACTGGAAACAACAAATTGCTTCAAATTCAACCAATTTATTTAAATAAACTTATTTATTAGACAGCTTTGACGATCCTTCTCAACTTATTATTTCATTGTTAATTTTCAAGTCGAAAGCAATGAATTTTCCCTCTTTAATTAACAGGTATTTCCGATTTGAAAATCATTAAAACGAACGAACTTCAAATTAAAATATAACCAAAGTTGTATTGAAGAAATTTTGATGGAAGTACTTCATAATTTGTACTTGTTCAGTTTATGATTTTAATGTAAACGTGAGGTTGTTTGTTGCTGGTTCTGTGTTGTTGTTTTTGGTTGTTGGATTGTGGTAGCCAGCCATAAAAAAATATATAAAAATAATGAGACGCGATTTCTGCTCCGTATACGTTTAAGCATATCTGAACATAGGCATAGGAAAAAAAGCACATTTTTCTTAATAGACGTACACGGGATAAAATTAAACTTAAAAAAAATAATAAGACAGACTCAGTGTGGGAGACAGAGAGAGTTTTATCTTTCATCTCTCTCATGTAACGAAATGTGTCGAAACGTGACGCATCCTTGAAGTTTCACTCTCAATTATTGTCCAATTATCAAATTACCGCCTAAGAAGTTTCACTTCAAAAATAGTATCTGTTTACATCAATGTTTAGCTAAACACCATTTCGTTTCCTCAATTTCTAGAAATAATTAGGTTTGTTGATGCGAAAATCAACCCATTAATTAAACAAATACTAGGAATTTTGTTTTGTAATTCTAGATTTTTCACGCGTCTCATACCAACTAATTCTACCATTTCAAGGGTCATTCTTTGTTTTCCCGTTTTCAATGATATTGGAATTGTAATTAAGAAACAGGTTGTCTCCGTAGTACCCAGATTACGGTCAGAGTCGGACTTAATTACGGGATAAAGAAGGATAAGCCACAATAAAACGTACCTCTATAAATCAATCCAGTAGAACTTAGATAAAAGAGCTCGGATAGTGTTTTGTTTTTAGTGTGGATGAGGAAAATTGGGCTGTATTTTGGTAGGCCCGTTTTTTGTGGCCTGGGGTGCTTTGAGGAAGATTATAGAGACTTATACAATAATAATAGAAAAGGAAGACCAAAAAATGATTGAATGTGTGAAAGATGATATGGTTAGAAAAGTGGTGAATAGAAAGATAGAATGAAAAATGCGTTTATTGATAATACAGCAAAATAAATACACCTTAACACCTCGAAAGACACATGCTGAAAATAAAAATAAAACTTTTAAAAAGTTTCGTGGCGGGAATTTGCTATTCTCTTTTTCAATTTTGCAAAAATTTTGAACAGTGAAAATACTTACATAATTATTAAAAAAATAAAACAGAAAACAATGATCATAATGCCAAAAGCGATACTGGTAAAAGAGATATTTGGAAAAAGATGAAATACCTACTGTGCTGGCTGTAAGTGTTAGTTTCTAATTCTATTTTTATTATTCTATTATTATTATTATTCTATTCTATTCATTTACTAATTCATAATTGAGGTGAATATTGTACAAAAGATTTAAGTACTTTATTGAATTATAAGACACACGTGAAGGGCGAGCGTTTTAGGGGACTGTCTTAATATAATTTTGACGTTCAAAAGTGCTGATTGTCAGCCTAGCTTGAATAAATTACTTGGTCTTTTTTTTTTTTTTTTAAGTATGGGAAATCATCAAATGACCCTTCCCGCTCTGGGTGGAGCGGAAGGGAGTGTCAGACTCTTACTGACTAAAACCCATCCGTGTTCCTTCCTTAGCCCTTTATGTTCCGGGGCAGCGGTAACCCTTTCGGACAATCCCGCTGCCCCGGCAGGCTTCGGCCCTGTCGGGCCCCTCCTTACATGCTGACATCTCTTTGAGGCGCGCGTGGAACACATACGCGCCGTCCGGCACGGGCCTGGTCCTGATCGGACGGGGAGCTACCCATTACTCGCTATCCGCAGGCCCGCGCCTACGGTAGCCGGAGTCGTCCCGCGGCTCCCGACGCCCGGGGCGTCTACCGCGGCGGCTGGGACGGGCGGCTCTCTCCGCTCTCTCCCTCGCCCATCCCGCCACCTTTTTCGCTAGCATGACTGCTTCGCAGAAGGAGGTGACTGCCTCCCACTCCCTCTCGCCCCGGCCCATGGCTTGGACCAGGGCCGGGCGCGAAAGGTCGCCGCCGCTGCCGATCGCCTCTACGAGGACACGACGGTGCTCTGCCCAAGCGGGACAGACCTCCACCGTATGCTCCACCGTGTCCTCTGGGCGATCCTCGCAATGGTGACACCCCGGCGTTTCCTCCCGCCTGATAATGTGCAGGAACCTCCCGAAACATCCGTGTCCGGTGAGGACCTGCGTCAGGCGGTAGGTGAGGACGCCGTGACGCCTCTCTAACCACTTGAGCCGCTTGAAAGCGGCCCCAGCCCGTTCCAGTCGGAAATGCTCCACGAAGTTCCACTGGCTGTCGAGGACGAGACTCAGGTATTTCATCGTCGTCTCGACGCCGATGTGAACCCCTCCTACCGTCAGTTGGGATCCCGATGGTGGCCGAAGCCCATGAAAAGACATGGCCTCGGATTTGTGCAGAGCCACCTCGAGACCCAACTGCCGGATCCTCTCCACGACTATCGCAACCCCGCGTGTCATCGCGTCGGCCGCCGCCTGATGCGACCTTCCCTGCGTCAGGACCAGCGTGTCGTCAGCGTAGCAAACCACGCTGACGCCATCAGGGAGGTCGGCCCGCAGCACCCAGTCGTAACCGATGTCCCACAGGAGCGGCCCCAGAACCGATCCCTGTGGGACACCGCACGACATCTCTCGCCGGTTCCATTCCCCATCGCGACCGGGGTAGATGACGGCTCTGTCCGTCAAATACGCCCCGACTATTCGACGGAGGTAGGTTGGCACCCGGTGATACCGGAGTGCCTCCCCAATGCAGCTCCAGGGCAGGGTGTTAAACGCGTTGGCGATGTCGAGTGACACCGCCACGACCACCCCACCCCGGGACACCGCGTCCCCCGTCGTGAAATTACTTGGTCTTGGTCCTGATTGCTCAGGAGTCGGAAGTTGAGATATTTATGTATAGTAGTAAATCTATGTTTAATGTCTGTGTCAAGTTTTTTAGTTAAATTATATGTTGTTGGCTTGCTGTGCACTTTGGTGTTTACTGTAAGTGAAGAATGCAATTGTTATTGTTATGTAAATAAAAAATGGAACTTATTTAAGTACAAACAATTTAGCGGCGTTTCTTAGCACTTCGCAAATATTCTAAAATCAAGAACTGTACCTACTTATAATATATTTCGCACACAGTTTTAATCATGTTCTCTAACAATATATTGTATGAAAATAGTACTAAACCAAGTTGTACTATGTTTAAGTAATTGTATTTACGTTAAACATATCGCGCGGTGGGATCTCACTAACGACCGCACCACGCCGTTATAACAGAGTAACACCCTGTATCTCTCACAAATAAACTCTTTTTATACCTTCTTTTTTTCACCTAACGTTTTCCTTTTTCCAAAGAACATTACTAAGCACCATACATAACTTAGGGATCCTCTGGACGTATTTCGTAAGGAGCTTATTTTTTATTTTGCATTTACTTCTTTCTGCGTCACAATAATGTGTGGTGATATCGCAATTTGAAAAGAAATGTGTGGAAATAGAACTAGGCTATCATACTAGCTTCCGCCCCGCGGCTTCGCCCGCGAAGTATGTCGATAAAAACTACCTATCTTATGTCCTTCCCCGTGATGCATTCTATCTCTCTACCAAATTTCATCGAAATCTGTTCATTGATTTAGGCGTGAAAAGTACACATACCGACAGAGAGACAGACAGATAGACAGACATAGTTACTTTCAAATTTATAATATTAGTATGGATTAGTATGGATGGATAGTATGGATTGTACTAAGACAAGAATACCTTTATAAAAATAAATAACGAGTCTAAAAAGAGGATTCCAAATCCATCATCTTCCTTTTTTTAGAATCCTCTTTTTTTACACTACTTTCTTTAATTTTTCTGAATAATACGATGTTTTTCGGCGATTAATTCTATAAAAAATATAATCCTATAAGCTAAAACTGTCCTAAATCTAAATTATATACACAAATTTTATTCGTATTTAATATACAGAAGGAAAATTTCATTGACTGTATAAAAGATGAGGTAATTCAAGAAGAATATTTACTCATAAAATTATACATTTAAAACCAAAATATTCAAAGTTAAACTTTATCGTCTATAAAATAGGGTCTTGTTTGGGATTAAGCATTTTTCTTCGAGTTAAATTGAATTGGTGTCAGGTCGCGCCGTTTTGATTCTTAGCGCCATAAATTCAAGGTTTATTTTCGAATGGACCGGGAACTCTTCGGGGTAATAGAAAGAGAGATTACGTGGAATCCTGATTTTAAAGACGTTTGATTTATTTTTACGCGACGAACTAAAACCAAAATTCTATTTGGAAGTCGGTCTTCGTTGTCTTTCCCTTTTGCTTCTAGTCCCAAAGTGGTCGGAAAAAATATTATTATTCAATCAAAAGTAATTCCACTTCCTTTATGTCTCCTGGTTCGATAGCATTTAGGGATTATTTTTAAATAGCGACCTGCTATTTCTTAGCACGGTTTTTTCGACTTAACAAAACATCGAGATTTCTCTATTATCATTTCAGCCGAAAGACGTCCACTGCTGGACTTATGCGTTCCCCAAGCACCGCCCCTTGGACCTGTTCTGTGCGGATGTAATATACAGATAAACCTTCCTAAATAAATACTCTAAATGATGGTGAAAACGACATCAAAATCCGTTGCATAGTTTAAAAGAACAACAGGGTTACACAGTCAGACACGAGACACGAAAAGCGACGATAATTTATAATATGTCTAAATATAGAACGTGGTTGATTTAAGATGAACAAATCGCTTCGGCCGTCAAGGAAACCAGGGTTTCGTAACTGGTTTCCATGAAGGCTTTATTTATACTACTATGTAACTGGTTTCGAAGGAGTAATTATCCAATGTCCCTTAAGCCACCTACGAAACTGACTACGAAAGAAGCGAAAGTTTGGAGGTACTTTCTTTTTGTCATTCTATATTTAATACAACTGAGATATATGAATATGGATATTTTCTCGTGGTACTACTATTTTGTCCTACCAGTAGGTCCACGAGGCTATGATATTTCTGTTGGTCCTACTGAAGTTTTGAAACCAAAATATACCTCCTGTAGGTACAAAGAAATTAGATTAGGTGGGGTATCTCAGTTTTTATCCCAGTATTATAATATAAGTTACCGGGAAACCCGATTTTAGGATGAACTAGTTTCGCCTAGGCCGCACTCGCTCTTGCATTCCATGTCGACGGAGCCCCGCTATGCTCCTATTTCTGTGTAAAGGGTTTAAAGTAACCTAACCAAACCTAACCTCGAGGTGCCCTTCGCTCGCTCTTGCATCCTACGTCGCCTGTCGACCGACCGCAACGTAGGATGCAAGCGAAGTGCACCCCGAGGTTAGGTTCAGTTAGGTTACTTGACACCTTCAGTAGGACCAACAGCAATAACATACCCTCGTGGACCTACTGGTAGGACAAAATAGTAGGACCACGAGAAAATACCTATGAATATTGAATTGAATTGAAAACATAAATAAAAATGCATTTATGGTGACATTATTTCAATGCAGTAGCCTACAGTTATTTGCCCGTTTTGCAAATTGTTTTGGACATTGGATAATTACACCTTCGAAACCAGTTACGTAGAAGTATAAATAAAACCTTCATGGAAACCAGTTACATAGTAGTATAAATAAAGCCTTCATGGAAACCAGTTACGTAGACGTACAAAAAAAGCCTTCAAGGAAACCAGTTACGAAACCCCGGTTTCCTTGAAGGACGAAGCGGAACAAATATGCAGATAATGCTATAATATGGCATAAGTTTTTCCAAAACCGTTGATGAGCAAAATACGTTGATAACAGAAAGGTGTTTTGACTAGCATCTTGTATTCCTTTCACATTAATAACACTATCATTGTAGCCACCCAAATCCATAGTCTTTTGTTTCCATATCCTGCAATAGTCCTACATCAACCGAGGGTGGTACTTGGCTGCACTTGCATAGTGCGTAAAGAGATAATCGTCGGTTGATGCGTAATTTCAATGAAAGCGTCTAACGGGTTCGTTCGCTCTAAAGGTCCGAGACCCTAGGGTCCCGAGATAATTTCAAAGACACTATCTTACGCTGATATCTGGAAAAAATTGCTATTGACTTTTATTGCATTAGGTTTTAATTTGTATTTCACTGGTAAAATTACATCTGTCTCTTGCAAATCTTCCTGATTTCCCCCAACCGTGAAGTCGGAAGCTATATTTCAATCAAAGTCTTTTAAAAGAAGAAAGTGCATTATCATCAATCTTCTTTGCCGACGCCAATAACACATTTTTCTGTTACAAAAAGGTTGTCTTGCAATATTGGCATCCCCTTTTGACCATATTCAGGGATACTTATTTAATTAAAAAAACCTTAACATGAAGCGAACGAAATAGGTTATAAAAAATATTCTGTAAATGCAGACTTTTTTGTTGTAGCAGCAATGAGGTTCAGTTCAACACACAGGTTTTTTACAGTGGTAGGCTAGGCCGCTATTGAGAATAGATATGGATTTGGTATTTTACACATTATTAATTGCTATTTGACCTACTTAAACAAACAATGAGGAATATTAATATCCTTAAACAGCTTTGTCATACTTTCGGGCTCCTATATAGGTTCCCACCATGACGGTAATAGTAATTCATATAGCTACCAGGACTGATGGACTGCGAGGATGTTTTGACATGTTATGAACGCTCCAATACTTACGTACCCGAGCAAAAACACCACAAAATGGATAATCCCACCTTTGTTATCCAGGTAGCTCCCATCAAAACTACGATTAAACAGTGCAGAATAATTTACTACCCCCGATCGCAATTCCAAGGGTCTCATGTTCGAGCGCTTAAGTTCAAGGATCAGGCCTCAAAATAAGTTCACTTACCATTATAAATTATTGTTAATTACTGCCCTTGTTAGGTTAGCAAGTACAATCGTTGGAATTTGGGGATTACTAAAAGGAAAATCGGCTTATTACAGATTAAATATGAATGGGCGTTCCGTGGATTTAAGCGTCGCCCTGGTTCTGAAGACACGGCGGGAAGATTAGTGGAAAAAGAGATAATTATGTGAATTGAAGATTAAGGGTACATGTATGTACGTTTCTTTCACTTAAATGATGCGTGGTACAAATGAAAGGATACATGACCCTTATTCGGGTGAGAAGGTACAAATGAAAGGATACATGAGCCTTATTCGGGTGAGAAACAAAATATTAAGTTACATTTGCACTCGAGTGTAGCGAATAGATTATCATCTGAACGAGGGCGCCGCTCAAATCCACGGGACGCCCATTCATTCTGACTTTTTCTTTAAAGGGTCGTAGCGTTATGTTAAATAATAAGAATAGCCTTCCTCGAGAATTGGGCTACCTAATGTAAAAATATTTTATCAAATCCGACTTTTAGTTCCAAAGGAAACTTACAAACATTACATCTTTATATATTAAGTACTAGCTTCCGCCCGCGGCTTCGCCCGCGAGATGTGTCGATAAAAACTATCCTATGTCCTACCCCGGGATACAATCTATCTCTCTGCCAAATTTTATCGAAATCCGTTCAGTGGTTTAGGCGTGAAAAGGTAACATACAGACAGACAGACAGACAGAGTTACTTTCGAATTTATAATATTAGTACGGATACGAGTAGATAATTATGTAGAAGAAAACTATTAGACACTTTCAAATGAGAGTTGAGCCTAATGTTTTTTCATCAAAATTGAATCCTAGTTGAAGTTATTTCCACCCAAAGCTTTTCACTGCATTAAAAGACATCATAAATACCATCTCAACAATCTTAAGCCGCTAATTACAAGCAAAAGCACCCAATTAACAACAATTGCCGACAAAAATACCATAAAGTATAATTATTGACCGCAAAAGCCCCTGACTTAAGCCAGGGTACTGAATACGTCAGAAACAGGACCCGAACCGACTTGAGACCATATAATCCCTCGTTTCCAGTTAAATTTCCTGTGGGAGGGGCGAGGGGGGCGGGAGAACCTCGACAATACGTCTTAATTACGAGTTTTAATAAAATGATATACCAACTTTTTGTATAGAAACATAAATGGTGGTAAAAAGATTCGGATTCCTTTTGATGTCTCTCGGGAATCTTCGGTGAATGTATTTTATTTTTGATTTTGATTTTTGTAATATCGATACGGTGACATGTAAAGATGGATATCATTTTTATTTGATGTTATTTGTTAGATCTCATTTCATCAAATGTGATTTTGTGCCTCTTCATTTTGGACATGTTTCAAGGATAATTCACTTTATTTTAAAAGGAGGTTTTTCCGAAAACATCTTCTGTATCTGTTATTATAATTGCCCTTGAGCACAGAAACACAGAAACTCGTTCTGTAATTCCACGATTATTATTAATTATTACGATTAGGTAGTTAAGGTGAAATGATATTTTTTTTTTATTCGATATATTATTAGTTTACCTTAGATATTGTGCGGAAACCAGGACTTATACCTAGTTATTATAAGTCTGAAATTGCCAACCCGCTTTGAGCAGACGTGGTGATCAATGCTCGCCTTCTCTGTATGTACAGTGGTACGGCCTCTAAAGTTTAGATTTATTCCGAGCCTTCCCCCCCCCCCCCCCCCTCCTCGACCCCGAGGTGGCGCGGGAAAAGAGTTCCAGCAGTGGAAAGTATAATGTTTCTTCCACAGATATAGATACACCTAGATAACGCAAAAGCAATTACTTCGCGTGCCCAGCTTACGTACAAAAATCGTAAGCCGCCACTTTCGCACTCAGTCCAGCATGTCGATTCTGTAAAAATCTCACCGTGAAAACTTGCGTGGAGTGAGCTGTCATTCCATCTGATGCTACAGGGATTGACAATAATAACAGCTCACTTCACCTAAGTTTTCACGGTGAGATGGTTACAGAATCGCACTACTGAGTACTGCTGGCTGGATGAACGTGAGCGCTAACGCTAGGCCCGCTGGGGCGGACGCTGGGGCGAGACGGGTGCCGCACGCGGCGGCGTCTTTGAATCGATTTGATTTTCCCATCACTAGTGTTTGTGACTTCATAGTAGGTAGTCAAAAAATGGCACGCTTGGTTTTCATACAGATCGTGTTACTTGCGTTATCTAGGTCTATCTATATCTGTGGTTTCTTCACATGACAAAAGAACAGAGAAAATCTTATCTTAATGCTATTTTCTATCTAACATTACTTATCTCTCGATACGAGTAATCACCATCATTCTTTCATGATTTTCCTTAACATTGCGATAAAACATCAATGGTACCAACATACGAGATAACCGAGTACGTCTTATCTCTGTATCGTCTTATCACTGTCAGAATCTTCACAGGTCCCAAGCGCTCCTATATTTCATTGTAATGGCTTTCCTAAGGACATGACAATAATTTATAGTCGGTAAATTGAATTTCTATCTTTTGAAAATCTATCGTGCAATGGTGCTTGTAATTTTGTACTTTAGTCGAGTATTGTAATTTGTTTATTTACATAGTTGATCAAATTGATCTTGTCGATAGAGATGATGTGTGGAATAAATGTTGCTGTTTTTAGTAAGAATACTCGTATATGAAAAATTAGAGGGATTTTGAAATAATTTATGTTATGATGTCGTGTCGGGTGAACTTTTAATAATTATAATAATAATTTATTCACATAAAAAAATACACAAGACCTTTGAAGTCCCTGACTCCTGAGCTAGGTTCAAAGACCTGTGTTACAGGAGGCAGTGTCTTCTCCCATTAGTTGTCACAAAAGCAAATGAAAAAATGCAAATTGTTAAGTATGTGTTTATCTGTGGAGTGTTCGTGTGAAGTGTTGAAAATGTATTGTTTTATGATGATTTATGTGTGAATGTAGTACGGTGTACATTACATTACATTCCTAAAGTGGAGTGCGTTCAGGGTAGCAATTTTTCAGTTTGGTCATGGTCAAAACCTAGTATCCACTGCTTTAGGGATATACTAGTTTCACGATAAAAAAGGGGGTGGAAGTTTTTTATTTTATTGTATAAGTATGTAAACATGTCACCGTTGACCTTGTGCCTTCACAAGGTCAACGGTGACATGTCATGTGCACAGGAATCCGCTGGATGCGGGAAGCGCAGATCTAGTCAAAGTTGCGGTTATTAGAAGAGGACTATGTCCATTAATGGACGTCTTTTGGCTGAAATGATGATGTCGTTAGATGATAAAGATATGAGGAACAGGGAGTTAAGTTCACTCATATTCTATGGAAAAGGGAGGATCCTCCTGGGAGGGTGTTGTGTCTAGTGAGCCTGACGATTGATCTCGTGACGTTGTATACATGCTAGTTGCGTGACGTCAGTGTGATGCTTAGTTTACATGTGGCAATGTAGATGCCGCCTCACACCCCTAACAGCAGCTAAATTTTGGGCCAAAGATGTTTGATGTTTTTGCCGTGGATACGCTAAGAAGAAGAGTATTTCAAATGATTTTTATTTTGTAAGTAGGTTTGTACAAACACTTTTACACGTCAATCATATTTTTTTTTAAACTAGATGAGGTCGGCGTCTCCTATCTGACTACTCTGAGAAGAAAGGCCGAAACAAACTCAGAGGTCACAGTCTCTTTTAAAGTCCAGACATAATCTTGGTCAGATTATATGAAGACCATGTAGATCGATGTCTGAGATGGTCTTTTGAGGAAAGAACTTCACAGATTGAGAGGACCTGTCCAGTCAGTGCACGCATTTGTCAGAAATCGTGCAGCTCAACTCAAAACTTAAGGAGCTCAACAATTCGACGAACAATACCAAAGAAAGGACATTTGGGTATCGAACTGTTTTTGTTGACCAGCACTTTTATATCGTAAGCGATACCAGCCAAATATTAAACAAAATAATTTATTTAAGCACCATTTGAATTTCCACCCTCTTTGTTTAATTAAAGCGGCCTGTTTTGACGCACATTTTCAAGTCAACCAACAAATTTGAATGGACGTTTTATTTAATTAGTTATCATAAATAACGGGACATCTTGAAATTGGCACGGTCGGGATCATTCTGTTTGTTTGTCTATTTATGTTTTTTTATTCTGAAATTAATATTTTCAAAAAAAAGATTATGAATGTAAGCCCCACGTGGAAGAGAAAGTCACGTTAATGTTAGAAAACGAAATAAAACATTATACATATATTTTAATTAGAGCTGGTTTTTCAATCATCTTATAACTTTATTCGAGGTATAATTTTTTTCATATAAAAACTATCAAATGTCAATTTAATTGGAAAAAACGGCCCTTAGCAACCAAAAAAAAATCTTTTAAAAACATAATAATGTTTTTAAAAGATTTTTTTATTACTCTACAGAAATGTTACAAACAGCCCTCAAAACCCTTAATCAAAGTTTTATTACCTTACATCCCGGAAACTCAGCTGTAATCCTTAATCAAATAAAAAGTTATCATTGTCCTATGTCTACAGGGGACTCTGCAGTAAACGTTTGCACCGAAAACATACGAACGGAGCCGAATGTAAGCGTAATGCCTATTGCATTAAGTCCGCCTCAGTACATTTATGTGCTTGAAGTAATAAATAAATAAATAATGACTAATAAAAAAGAGGATTTTATGAAAAAAAAAAATAGCAAAAGTTGCAAAAAAAACTAGTTTTTTTATGGAAGTTTAATATTAATGTAATAAACACATGAACTTTTCGGAATAAATTATTCTCTAAATGATAGTGAAAACCGTATCAATATTCGTTGCGTAGTTTACAAAAAGAACACGGTCACACTCACACGGACAGACAAGAAAAGTGACTTTAATCTATACAATAATAAAGCTGAAGAGTTTGTTTGTTTGAAAGCGCTAACCTCTGGAACTACCAGTCAGATTTGAAAAATTATTTTTGCATTTGATAGCCCAATTCTTGAGGACAGCTAAATGGCACTTAGGAATCGAGAAAAAAAAAAGGATGCTAAGTGAAAGCGAAATATTAGCGCGGGCAGGCGATGCAATGCGACGGAGTGGGTCGGGGGAACAGAAATTTCACGCGGAAGAAGTCACTGGCAGAAGCTAGTTTATAATACGTAAAGGAGTATCTATACACATTATAAATTAAAGTCGCTCTTTGTAACTGTCCACAATACCCAATTTTATCTGATTTCCCTTTAATTTTTTTTTTATAAAATTGTGACACTGATGTGTATGTATGGCGCGAGAGGACTGGCGACCGATTTTTATTGGATTCTTACGCCTCAAATGCTCCACAAAGGAATCACGAATTTGGTACACATTCTAGGGAACCCTTTATCGAATGGCAATAAGCTTTTCACGACACAAATTGAAAAATTTAAAGGCTGCGGTTGTAATGTGGCTATTTTATTTGATGACAGAATGCAAAATACGCCGTCAAAATGGGATAAAACCGGAACGGCAATTCTCGTAGTTTTAAGAACGTTCTCAGTTTGATCTCAGTCTCAATCTGTCAAAACTACCTGTAATTTCCCTATATTTTTGACATTGATTGTCGCTGAGATGAAAATGCTACTAGATTTTGAACGTTTTAATTACGGGAATTGGCACACATTTGAACACAGAGATGATAATACCAAAATTTAAAATATTCTAAAAGCCGTACATCGTATTAATAGCAAATGACTGACAAATCAAAGACAATCTATCGCTTTCCATCAGGCGTGATCGAGGTCAAGAGTGGGCCCATTCACCAATTTTTTTTTTGAATGCTTGCCCTGACTCAACTGGTCCACTCAAAACTGTGTGGGTCTTTACTCAAAAGACCACTTCAGACATTAATCTGCATTGTCCTCACATGATCTGACCAAGATTATGTCTAGACTTTAAAAGAGACTTTGACCCTTGAGTTTGTTTCGCCATTTTTTCGCAGAGGTACTCAGACAGGAAATGTCGACTCCCTCTCGCTTATTTTTTTTTTTTCTTAATATGATTTCTAAAAGTGATTCCGATAATATAGTATGTACAGAATAAACAATTTCATTACAAAAGATAAGTAATTTAACTAAGTAAATTCTAACAGTAACCAGTTATCATCATCTGCCAACCTTTTGCCCAAATATGTTGAGGTCAGCTTCCGGTCTAACCGGATGCAGCTGAATACCAGTATTGTACATGGAGCGACTGTCTAAGCCTACTGACTGGGTAATACGATCCGAATTGGTAAGACTGGTTGTAAGACTTTCGGACTTCTGACAGCCCGTACCGACTGTCATAGTTCCACGAATGACAGCCTGGACCAACGGCTTAACGTGCTTTCCGAGGCACGGAGGGGTCTCGGTATGTAAAGATGGTCGCTCATACACAGACCGACCGCGGCAAGCGTAGCTTAACCTGATCGATCGACCTGTGCGGCTGTTATTATTTAGCCACGGGCCCCTCCTTAACTCCTAACACAGTTAATAACCTGATCTAATAGCCAGGAGAAAGAGAAAAACTTTATTAACACAGTTAATCTCTGCTATCTTAAATTGAAAGCATCCAAACTGTGTTATTCAGTTTGGCCAAATAAAAAAAACGAAAAAAGATCATTTTAGTGTTGTTTGAAACTAAATACATACCCTCTTGCTAATAAACGTTGTATAGCGTCTTTATAGTTACACAACGCTTTGTCTTCTTCTTTCGAAAGTCAAATTACTGACGACTGAAAGAGAGAAATCGGTGTTTCATCTGTTATAAATACGTTTATTAGTAAGGGGGATAGTTTATTTCTTTTATAACACTAGTGTACAACGTTTCATAATCTGATCGCTGTTCCGGTCAGTTTTGAATCACAATCAATTTCGTTGATAGCTAAATCTGTTTGCCGCTGTTATTTGCTAATGAATTCCGCAATGGAATTGTGTTTGTCTATCACAGATAACTCATTTATGATAATCCGTTAGTGTTTGTTCATTGATGCAATGGTGATGTGAAAATATAGTTGAAAAAAGGCTAGGCAGATTGATTGATTTCTAAATGAATGTACTAATAAAGAGTACTAAGTTTATGACTACCTAATGAAGTAGACATTCTCCGCCAACCCCAAATTGAATAAGGGCTAGAGAATTATGATGAAAATTAGACTTCGTTCATACTGATCCTTAGTCCCAACTCGCCCGGTTCGTATATATCTACCTACATTAGCTAGAAGGCGCAAAAGTACTGATGGTAAGAAAAGTGCTTGTATAATTTGTATTTATTTTTTATTTAGTCATCACAAATCACAGTTTTTACAATTATTAAGTAAAGCTTACTCGCCGTCTTTGCAATAGTATAATTATGTCTAAAGTAATACTCTTTTTTTTAGCTGAATTTTGCCCATGTTTTAATATATATTCTACCATTCGGGGCGGAGACAACTCCAAGAAACCAATGATCATAAAAATCGGTTCCGTGGTTATTTTTCTTTAGCTTAAGTTGTTTCTACCTTCTTATATCTTAAACCTATACTAGGTACAGCTGTCGCAGTGTCAAGAATTATTGAAGCTTCAATTTTCTATTCAGTTATTCTTTTTGTACCGAAAATATTTACGCCATTGCATGGTTTCTATATGTAGATATATTTTTCAATCAGGCGTCAAAATAACTACCTACATTTGTATTCTTCCGTCATCCTTTCGTGCCGCATTTGTCCCAACCCAAAACTGCACTTCAAACATAGATACATACACGAGTATGAATAACAAAACATTATCCTTCTATCCGTATTCAAGACGTCGGTCGCCGCCGCAAGATTCTCAGGAAGTCTGTCAATGACATCATCTGCGAGATCCGCGCGACATGGACCGGTTCATTTGATTTCCGGTATCGGTCCTCGAGACTCACTGATGTTGGGAAATATAATGTAACTCACATATACATACATGTCTTTATATTTATTTGTGTTGAGCAAGGGTGTAGTTTGTAAACAGCGGACTTTGTAAATAGGTATTTGCGCCGGGTGTTACTAGATGGCGTTGGGGGTAGCGAATTAAACGGGGTTATAAGATTTATATTTCTTCTTTTGTCGCTGTAGGTTTACGAATATAATGTACCGTAGGTTTTTAATAGACACAATACATTATAGTATAATAATAGTGTCCTTTTAAACAGTTTTCTTTAAATACAAATTAATAAGTTTTACATGAACGTCTCTACGCGTATTATATTGGCGATGTAACTTTTTATTTCACAGGATTTCCTAGAATTTCTTCTATAACATTACCCATTGAACTATGAAAAAGGAAGCTTGAGCTATAGGTAAACGACATCATGTTATTTTAGTACAGCTTCTGTAAAGGTATTTTGTCATTCTCAGAATTCTTCCACATAAAACCAAAATTATTATGAAAACATATCAAAGACAAAACCAAAGCCTCATTTCGAAATTCTTTGAGAAAAAATATTCATAATTTCAATATCTTTTTTTATTCAAAGGCATCGTAAAGAGCAATACTTTATTGGAAAACCGAAAGAAAAAATATCTATATTTGTTCAATAGCAATCCAATCGAAGGGGAAAGGTTGAATGTCACAGGTCGAGAGAACCGTTTAACCCTATGAGAATTTGTCCTCCCTTTCTGATATAGGCTTTATGGCCTATCGGCTGCAACGTGTTTTTGTTAATAAACTAGGCTATGAGGATGTAGGTCAAAACTATTTCGCTCTGTTTGCCTTTTTGCAGACGGTTTATGATTAATAAATATTTTTGAAGATTCGGTGCTAATGCATAATAATTCACAGTTGGCGGTGTGATACCCCCGTGCCTGGGAAAGCTCGTTAAGCCGTTGGTCCTGCGCCTGATCTCTCTCCAGTCGTGTCTGATTTTCGTCCGATCGGACTATGAGAGTGAGGGAAGAGGGAGTGCACCTGTGTATGCGCGCACACTTGTGCACTATAATATCTCCTGCGCCGAGGCTAAGTCTCCGTTGGGATTTGGCCGCCGTGGCCGAAATACGGTCTAGAGGACTTCTTATTTAATACATAAAGTATGTCTGACTACATTTTTGGAAGAAAGATTGTTAGTTAGCATTGCCAGTTACCTTCTGGAAATGGTTATCAAATATGTTTAACAGATGCCTTAGCACGAATGCACGAAGTAAACGTTAAGTAAATTCGAACGATTTTTGACTCGAAAATACAGACCGTATTTAATTTTATAAATAAACTCTTTTTATTTAAGTAAATAGGTATTATTTACAAGTATATTTGCCTTGCATTTTGGTTTAAATGTATGCGGCTAACACAACAACATTAAGAATCAGCCATCAGACATTAATAAAGTCTGAAAACTTAACAAATATGATGTGCTAAAAAAATAAAAGAAAAAATTTAAATTACGCTACCGCTACTCCTCCGCACGTTTGTGCCCAAGGCCGAGCTAGGCTATACTTACCTAAGCATGAGAATGTTATACTCTCAAAGATAATCTTGGTCAACAAACACTTTTATATCTTAATATAAGTAGGTACAGTAAGAATATCTTCGACTAAACTTAAAGCCATTTGTATGACTTTTACAGTCAGCTCCAATAATTCTTAATTTCGCTCCACCCGGAAAACCAGCGTATCTCCCTATCTTGTCTTAACATTTGAAAGAATTCCACCAAAATGGCACTATGCCAAGTGTGATAACAGAAATATATGGCCAGTCAGATGACATTTAATATAATGTAAGCCTGTTTCTGTTATTAACACAACAGGAATTTGTATGAGACGTTATTTGATTACGTGAACTGAATTGAAAAGACTGATTGAAGGGAAAAGGGAATTTTCCAAATTGGTTGTAGGAAGATTCACAAGATTTTCGATTCCTGTAAATATGGAGACGTAATCCAAATGCTACCAGGTATTTTTTGGAACTGTAAAGGTCAATTAATATGTGTCCAACAGAATTCGATGATTAATTTAAGTATTTTCTGGGCAAACTAAAATAATGATATTACCAATTAAAATAACTGAAAAAATTGCGCTTATATGGGTGTTTCTGCTCTAGGTTTGCGTGCAGCAGTTTTATTTATTTATTTATTTATTACTATTAAGAAGGCTTACAGACTAATTACAAATAATAGGTAACAACAATACATTATTAGGTTGCTAATAACAAGCCTCCACAGTTATATAACAACGTAATATTAGGTATAATATTGTAGAATCCTAACTTCTAACTAATATTAGGTAAAAATGTGGAACTAAGTTCGTTTGAGTTTGTAAACGGATTTGGATGAAATTTGGCGCATGGGTAGACCATGAACTGTAGAAGGACATAGGCTTCTTTTCATCCTGAATCGCAGACGGAATAGCGGGAAACGGCTAAAAATTACACAAAATTCAAGAGAGCCCGCCGCAAACGAAGTAAGGTAAAGAGAGACGTAAAAGTAATGGTTCAGAATGAGTCTCAAAACAACTAAAATTACGAAATAATAGTCCTTTTGCAAAATCATCAAAATCACACCCTGACAACATAGGGAAAATGAACTTTATGTGAGCTGTCAATAGTGACAATTCCTAGCATCTGAAGGCTAATTCCCGTTATTAAAAATGTGCAAAATGTAGTCGCAATCTCATCTCAGCGACGATCAATGTCAAAAACTTAATTTAAGTAAATTAGAGGTATTTTTGACAGATTAGGGACTGAGATTAGAATGCGAACGTTTTTAAAAATACGGGAGTTGCCCCTCAGGTGAAATTATATCTCACTTCACATGAAATTATATCTTCACTTCTTCTATGTTTTCACGGTAAGATTTTTACAGAATAGACCGGCTGACAACAATTACATTGTCACAAAAAACTCAAAAATCTAAAAAAAAAACGGTATTTAAGACATTAACATCATCTCTTCACTCCACAAAAAACAGCACAATAATACGAATATCTGGAATAATCCACAAAGGAACAGCGTAAAGCACATTCAACTTTAAAATATATATAGAGAAATCTACGGCGGACGACATCGTAGTATAAATCTTTGTTAAAACCAACACAGACGAAGTTTATGCAACCGGCGGTTATCTTACGGGCGAGCAACGAGCGAGTCTGCGCGGAATTACACTGTATGAACCAATCAAAGAAACACGGGATTTAGGATTTTATGGTCGAATTTTTTGGTAAGGCATAAAGCCCGATTGTACAAAATGGAGCTATCATGTGGTGGATTTGTGTGTTGTTGGGATGGAATGACTTTGACTGGTTAATAGATAGATAGATAGTTAAATCATTTATTTGGTGCGCACAAAAGACACAGCACAATACACAAAAGCACTATTAAATCATAGCTAATTACATGAATGTTAGGAAATAGCTACAAGGTGCCAATATACAAATCGAAGAAAAGAAAAAAAGCAGGACATACTGTGATGACGCTATTGAATAGGACACACTTCAAAATAATGAAATAACGAACATACAAAACGCGGTGTGCGTCTTAAGGTTGCACCAAATGGGTTTGATAAGTGGTTCAATTTAGGGATAAATTTTAAATAGATACTTTAAAATTTATCTGAATGCGTTGCATATAATTTCATTTTGACTAAAAGAACGCATTGACTCTTAAATCAAGCCGTCCTGTATTTTTTTGTATAATGAAAGTTCTTTGACTTTGAATTAAAATTATTAACAATTCTGACAACAAAATGATGCCCAAAGTATGTCAGCTTCAAAAATGCATCAAAACTTTTTCTTTGACATCATTGTGTTCATGGTTTTAGGCCTTTATACCTTAGACGGTGGAATGATTTAGGGAGTCCGCGAGTGTATAGTCCCTTTCAACTGTCAAGAAATCTCCTAGAGATCAGTAAAAAAAGAAAAAGTAATTGTGTCTCACTATTGACAGTTGAGCTATTAAGGTTAATGGCAAATTATAGAAAAGCAAAAATACACTAAAACCTACACCAAAATATGGATATTCAAAATGTTTACGTAGAAATACTGCGACATCATTTTTGATTTTCGTGGACCAGACTAATGCAAGATCTATTCGAGAAACGACCGAAGACACGGAGATCACGAACTTTTGCATAATGATTAAAGTTACAAAGGTTAAAATAAGATGAAACGAAATTCATAAGCTGCCAGTTATTTTTTCAGTCTCAAAACATCTAGACAAAGAAACTAATTTATACATCTCTCTAATATCTGTACTTTTAATTTGTAAATGGAGGGCTGAAGATGAATAAATGAATAATCCTGGCCTGAATTCCGAAATAAAGTTAATAGCAGCAATGTTTTTATATTTTGTAAAAGGTTTTCTCGTTTGAAAGCTGTTGTGTGATAAAGTGCTGATGACTATCAAATTTCTTTACAATGATTAAATGATTTTTATTTTGTAAGTAGGTTTGCACAAACACTTTTACACGTCAATCATATTTTTTATAAAACTAGATGAGGTCGGCGTTTCCTATCTGACTACTCTGAGAAGAAAGGCCGAAAAAAACTCAGAGGTCACAGTCTCTTTTAAAGTCCAGACATAATCTTGGTCAGATTATATGAAGACCATGTAGATCGATGTCTGAGATGGTCTTTTGAGGAAAGAACCACACAGATTGAGAGGACCTGTCCAGTCAGTGCACGCATTTGTCAGAAATCGTGCAGCTCAACTCAAAACTTAAAGAGCTGCCAGACCTAGAAAAAAACTAACAGAACAAAGAGAATAATAAAAATTAAACAAAAAAATAATAATAAAAAAATACATACATATTAATATCACTTGGAATATACGTAATAATCATTAGAAATTCGACACTGATAAAGCAGTGAATTCCATTCACTACTTATATAATCGAATTGAAACTGATACATTGAAATCTGAACATCAATTTGGAAATTGCATTAATTTCCTAATCATCTTTACCGGAATTAAATGGAGAGGTGTAATTCCGATATTAGTTCCGTAGTTCTGATTTCTATCTCCCCTTTATCCTCTTTAGGATAAACAAATAGATCTACGCGATAGATGAGAATCATTTAGATAGATTATGTTACCTACTTTAATCTTTACATGTTTATTGATTAATGAATATTGAGTATTAATTTATTATAAATTTATTAATATAGTTGTGACTTTTATGTTTGTAATTTCTTCTCTGTTCAACGAGGCAGGCCTTTATTGTAATTTCCTTTCTTAAATTTTGGTGCACCCCGTAAACATTTTCAGACACAATGTTAATATGCATGAGCAAAAGCGCCTTTATATTCTTTTCTAGCTCTTCTAAAAGGTTATATTCAAGTATTATATTCTCAAAAACAACTAAATTTTAACCCAGCTCCAAGTCTTCTGGTCTGAGAGCCATAAATTTGGCAAATGCTGCAGCATTCACGAGATTCGTTCGTGCCGCTTCGAGAATATAGACTGGACGATGTTGAATTTTTAATTCAATTATTTTTATCAGTGGAATGCTCGTTTAATATTTATTTATTTATATTTAAACATTTGCTAATATTAAAATTGTATTTATTATAATGTCAGGTTGACAGTATTGCAATTTTGTGTTTGATATAAAATGTATTATCATCATCATCATTTTAACCGAAAAACTTTCACTGCTGAACATAGGCTAAATGTATTAAATTATGAAATTCCAAAGTTAAGTCTGCCATAAAACATTTATTTGTAATAATCGACATTGATCCACCAAGAGTTTAGTAAAGTATTAATTTGTGAATCCATGGACTACAAAGACTATACAATTGTTATTTTGTTGTCTATTGTTACACCAGCTTTGCATGATAAAGAAATATAGACTTTAAGAGATACTGGAACACTGAATGTGCAAAACCATGTTCTTCTACCAAGCACAAGCATAAATATAACAACTTCAGCTCCTGGCAGACAGCTCTTTTTGCTCCAAGCTATAAATTTACCGAATGCTCGCATTCAGGAGATCTCGACGACTGGACGAGGTATGTACCATTCTGAATATTTAACTCAGTTGACGTTTCACTTTCTGCAGGCAAGAGAGCTATTGTTGAGATTGTTTTAAAGTTACGAGTTTTTTGTAGTCGTATTTTATTATTGATAAGATTTAAAGCGTCAACTGTAGGTACAGATTGTGTGTCAATTGCTGTGGCTGTGTATTTGTTTCAATTGATATCTTCAGTATCTTCTTCTTGTTCTATTGCATTATCAATAAAGTAGTTTGCACCAAGAGGAATTGTTTTAAACACATCACATTTTATCATTAAACTCGGGTCTTAGACCAGTACTCATAACGTTATAGAATTATATGTAACTTGCATTTCATTCACGAATGCATAAACACAAAAGCCCCTTTTTCACAAACTAATAACATTGCTTCCGAATTCCGAATACCCTGTTACATCATCATCAACACCATTTCCATCAGTCTCGCATTCCGTACATATTCCAGCAGTAATTTAATTAATACTTACATTCGTGCCTACGTTTCTACCTTGAACATGTCTCAGTACGAAATAATGACTTTCTTCATGCCATGACGTGTTGTCAAAGAAATGCCGCATACGGTTGGAAAGCATAATTAAAATTTGGCTTTGAATTTTGCGAACATTCTCATACGCTTGACAGTTTTTAGTTCAACTTGGGACTTAGTTTAAAGAACGATGGAAATAATTGTTTTGTTTGAACAAGTTTTAATGTAGGAGGTAAAGGTTTTAGTGAAGGTAATGTTTAGGTTTGGAATTTTTTTAAACATTTGGAAATGTCAAAACTAGACAGTATTTCGTTTATTACTGTGATACTAAAAACAAGAAGGCAATAAAAATATTCACCCATAATAAGTGTTGAAAAACGTAGATACTTTATTTATATTTTCTTTCGTGGTCTTCGATAAGATACTTCAAAAGATATCTTCAATTTCAAGACAAGAAAAGGCCTATGTCTATGGTGCAGGAAAGAATTTAAAAAGACTGCAAACAAGCTCTTCCAAAACTCGAAACTACATCATTCCTGTTTCAAACTTCAAAACCAAAATCAAATTGTACAAAAGCAAAAGAATTACCAACAAAATAATTCATAACCTAACCTAAACCAAATCAATGCTAGTTAGTCTTAAAACGCGTTATGTTTTAAACTCAGCTGCTGGCGACGTCGAGGGCAATTTGTCAAGCGCTTGGGCCACTTCTAATTTTAATTAAATGTCATTTTAGTCCACGTAACGCGAATTAACCCCTCGCCTATGTTTGCCTATATTTGGTGAAGTACTCCCCTATTGTTGGCTGAGTAATTATTTTTCGGGTTTGATCTGTTCGTGATTTTAATTATGATGATTGGTGCTCTAGTAGTTGGAATATAATAATTAGTAGGTCTAGATATCATATTACATAACATCAAGCCTGTAATCCCCGAAAGGTTTGACAAAGGTGTACCTATTAGGACACCCACATTTATTTTCGCCAGTTATATTTAAGTCCCATGTTATAGGGGGCGAGTCTATTGCCATCAACGGGGCACAAGTCTGGGCTTAGTTTAGATATAAATTTCTCAAAATATGACAAGAGAAAAATAAATTAAAAGCATAGGTATCTATATTATTTGTGTATTTATGAATGGTTAAGATTATAAAGTTACTAAATTAACAACAACGGTAGCAGGTTCAACTTCGAACATCTATATTTCACAGCGATTTGATCAATTCCAAACTCGCTTTAGCATGACACCCCAAAACATAATCACAACAAGTTGTGAACACACCCGCAAACCTACTACATAGATCAAACGGAGCCAAACTTAAGCATTCAAATTAAAAATTCACGAACGGCACGTCCAACAAGATAACTCCTGAAGTCCTGACCGTAAAGTTTTTCAATTAATTCATTGTCAAAATACGTCCAATCGACACGCGCGCCTCCACCAGAATGCGTAAATTCAAAAATTCCATTTCTAACTATGGAATTTCGGTTATGAAATGTGCTAGATTTTACGACGTATAAAATTCAATGAATACTTTTTTAAATTTCAAATCGTTCGATACGTCGACGGGGGCGTTGGTTCATTTGCATAACGTTCCCGTTAAATGCGCATTTGTTCTCTATTTTAATCGATTTTGTTTTTTTAGACGAAATGAAAAATGTAGCGGATGGAATTTTAAATGTCAGTTCGGTTTTTGTACGTGAAAATCCGTGTTTAATTATTATTATTATAACCGCATTATAATTCAGTTTAAAAAACGGAGTTTTCAGTAAATCCATTAACAATGAAATCAGATTTCTGATGGTACTATTATTACATTTTTGCAAGAATATCACATACACGTAAAAATGTACGACCATTTTAATAGTAGTGGATTACAGACCACTCCCTCTCGATGAGATGAGGCCTGTGTCCCAGCAGTGGGAATATTATAGGCTGATTATTTATTATCTCTGTCTGTATATATTATTGCGCATAAAATAAAAACATTTAAACCCTTGCACTATGTATTTTTGTTTTAATCGAAATATAGTATACTAGCAGCGCCCCGCGGTTTAAGTGTCGACCCCGTGAAAATATCGGGATAAAAAGTATCCTGTGTTATTCTGATGTATAAGCTATATTACTGTAGAGTTTCATCAAAATCCGTTCAGTAGTTTTTGCGTAAAAAAGTAACAAACATCCATCCATCCTCACAAACGTTTGCGTTTATAAATATTAGTAGGATGTTTTCTGGTCTGGTTTTACCAACCATATTGCCTCTATGGGTAGGTAAACGACAGTGAAGTTAAGCATAACCTTTCTATCTTTATTACGTTTTCCATTCTGAAAGCTTTTCCTAACATGATGAGACGTCATGATAATCTACTAAGGTCTGGCGTGCAAACGAACGGACTGGCGGAAACTCGAGCGGACGGACTGAACAAAACGGACATGACGAAATTATAAGGGTCCTTTGATACAGCGAAATTGCGAAAGCGTAATAGGTAAGGGAAGTTCTTATTCATATTATGAATATGACGTAGATATTTATCTTTCACTGGTGATACAATATAATAACTATCTTTGCTACTGATTTTTTCGAAACTGGCTTCTGTTCGCGACTTCGCGACATTTCTCGCTCCCCCAACCCACCGCGTCGCATCGCATCGCCTGCCTGCGCTATTACTTAGGGTTATTTCTGAATCTTTTTTTTCTCGGCTCCTAAGGGTCCTAGCGTGATGTTAAATAGCCTATAGCCTACCTCAAGAATTGGGCTATCAAATGCATTTTTTTAAACCAGACTGGTAGTTCTTGAGATTAGCTTGTTCAAACAAACAAACTCTTCAACTTTATTATTACAATAATTGATACAATCAACCAAAGTCGGTTCTTTCCAGACACTAGAAGCTACTATATTGCAAAAAAAATATCTGCTGGACGTAAATAAAAAATAATACCTATTCTTCAATGTTATGAGACACTTAGAGCGGCTTCACACTAGCGTTTGTCCAGCGTAGGCGTTCAATAAACGTATGCGCAGCGCAGACGCCGCGACAACGCGGCGCAGGCGTCGCGTTGCTGCGGCCTTTCCTCTGGAGTCAATTGAACGCTCCGCTAACGCGGCGCAGACATACATTATTGTAAATGACTCCGCAGTGACGCGATGCCTGCGCCGCGCAGTCGCGGCGTCTGCGCTCCGCATACGTTTATCAAACGCCTACGCTGGACAAACGCTAGTGTGAAGGCGCTCTTAGGGCCTGCACTCACCTGCGGCACGGCACGGAAAGGGATTTTTATGCGACGAATAGCAATATAACTTAGTAGTATGAAAAATAAAATTGAAAAGGCCAGTGGACGCAGACTCTTAGTGAGCACGGCTCAGAACACGCCATCAAAGTGAATTCCATTTAATATTGTTGTTAAAATTCACGCACTATTTTTACATTTATGATTATTAATCAAAATAATATTTACATATAATATAATTAAATGTGCATGTATATGAAAAAATGTGTTGAATTGTGTTGTCATCATCACCTGAATAGCCTTTTCCCAACTATGTTGGGGTTGGCTTCCAGTCTAACGGGATGCAGCTGAGTACCAGTATTTTATATGGAGCAGCTGCCTATCTGACATCCAAACCTAGTTACTGGGTAGTACTATACAAACCCTGTTAAATTGCGTTGTGATCTTGCATATTTATTGTTTGTAGGTGGAATACTGAATAGAAAACTGCGATTTATTGTTCAAACTTCAGACTATAAGTAAATTGACGACTGTTACCTAATTTAGCCTGCTAGTAAAATATCCTACCTTGCTTATCAAAGACTTATAAACCGCCTATTCACGCGACGACGAGTCACGCTGCAAAACATAACACCATCGAGTCGCCGCTCCATTGAACGGTATAATGTGTGTAACATCGTTGCAGGTGAAGTTACTACAATATAAAAACCTATATTAGATTCAATCTTCATAGATAATTCGTTGACGATCCCTAGAATATTATATAACCTCACCTAAACACACACATCCACCACACCACATGACAAACACATTTAACTAAATTTGGCTGCGGTTAGTTCGTGGAGTGATCATCCATATTGAGAGCGCTCCGTGACTCGGAAAGTTACGCCGTTCGTCCTGGCTGTCATTCGTAGATCTTTGACAGTCGTTACAGCCCAAAAAGTCTGACAACCACTGTTACAGTTCGATTTTCGGGTTTCTGACGACCCGTAACGACTGTCAAAGATTCACGAATGACAGCCGCAACCGACGTATTAACGTGCTTTCAGAGGTACGGAAGGGTCTTGGTATGTTAATATGGTCACCCATCCACGAACCAACCGCGGCAAGCGTAGCTTAACCTGATCGATCAGCCCGTGCGGCTGTTATTACTTAGCCACAAGGCCCCTTCTACATTATCATTGAATGTATGTATGTATGTAATGTAGCAATTTCCCCTCATAATTTACCCACCTCTGTGACAGAAAAGGGAGGGTTATGTTTTTCATGCGTATCTGTACTTGCATCTTTATGGCTGGTAATTGATTTTAAAATATGAGGAGTTAATCGAATCGCCCAGGTCACGCGATGGCTATAGGTTAGGTTTTGTTTTTAAAAAATAAGCCATTTTGAAATGGTGTTGAAAAAAACATTAAACAAGCTCTATTAGGTACCTACTATATTCTACACTGCTGGCAAGACCTTTTGCAAAATGATGAATAATTTTAAATGATACCTAATTATACAAATAATATTTCAAAATCATATAAAATCCTACAAAGTTATTCCATAAACGTATTCAGATAACCTTCCAGTTAAATTCTAAGTTCTACTCTAACGGGTCAGGTTTGAATCTTTGAAGCGAATACACGCTTGGGACTAGCTGAATATTCCATAGTAAATTGGGTATACCCTCCACTGAGACCTGCAGTTTATAGCAAGCAAACGTTCGAGTTTTGAATCGGAGTTATGGATCTTCTTATTATGAAAGATTAAGGCCCGCTTGCACCACAAATCCCTAAATACGTTTAGCGCTAAACGTATCTAAAACATCATTCTGTCTCTGTCAGCTTTAAACGAATGAATGAAACAGCACGATCTTCTAAATTAGTTTAGCGTTATTATATGTATTTAGTGATTTATGGTGCAAGCGGGCGTTAATTTTGGTAAAGGGTAAGATGAATGAATTAAGTTACTTTGAGTACAGACCTCATTTGATTGGGTAAGGTTTTAGTATTAATTAGATAATGTGTAGAAATAAAACTTTACTTATACTTAATATACCTATCAGATGTATATTGATCTGAATATACATCTGATAGCTATATTAAATAAAAAATAAGTTTGAAAAGTGGTTGTTTTGGTAAAACAGTAAACAATAAGCAAACAATTTAATTATCATTATTCTCCCGTATTGTAGAGACTGGAAAGAAAGTTAGCTTATTTTCTCTGTCTTTTGGAAAGCGAATTATCTATCGAAAAGTCGTACCATCTCTAATTTCTAAATTAACCAAAAATTATGCTCTAAAAAGTGACTCTTAATTAATTACGTCTATATAAAACATAATATCTCAATGGTCCGTCACGTTGAGCGCGTGACGTCATGAGTTATGGGGTGCTCGCTAATTAAAGTTTGCCTAATTAATCAGACGAGCGAAGTTGGCGCGAATATTTCTTGTTTTACATTCGCTATGAATCCTCTGTCCCCAGTGGTCTTTTTTGCGAGTTAGAAAAAAAAAATAGAACTTGCTTTTTTTTTTTTGTTTTTAATTTGAATAATGGTAGGTATCTAAATAATTTATTACCACATTAAACTCTGGAGTCTACAGTGTGTCAACAAAGATACGGGGCCTTCCAAAAGTAGTTGATCGGTCAAAACAAGTGTTATTCGGACGGGATAAGAGATATCGGGACTAGGCACAACTTAGTTCGGGCCCTGAACTAGTCTTATGTCCATAAGAGATACGGAGTAGGAAAATGATGTAACTTTGGCCGAAACTACGGATTTTGTGGTTAAGGAGGTTCCGATGTTTCGTCACAGCTGCAAGCACCATATTAAATAGTAAGCTAATATTTATTATTGATATTGAAATATACTTCATTTATGTTAATGTGTTTGCAGCTAACATTATTTTATCATCACAACTACAATTTCGTTTTTGTAAAACAAGTTAATTTCTGTTATTTTGAGCGAATAAATGCTAGTCTAGACGTACCTAATTCCATTCCACTAATGCAGTTACAGTTGCGAGTACAAACACCAGTTACAGAACACAACATACACCAATTGCACAATAAACTTATAAACAACTAACTCAAATAAATGCTAAAGTTAAAATTTAAAGAAAAATTACGGTGTATAAAAATGAAACATAAAACAAACTCAGTTAACGTAACTACAGTAAATCAAATGTAATTTTTGTACAGAAAATATAAAGTGTTGAAGTACGCCAAAGTTACCTTTAGAAACGTCAGATAGACCATTTTATAGTAACTTTTATGTACGCTGCCTCATGAAGTATGGCATAGTTTTATTAAAACTGTTTTGATTTATTCTGTCTGTAGCGGCCAGTTTATGAAATATTAGTTCCAATATTATTTTGGCGATATAACATACTTGAGAGGATATTTTAGGTTGTGAGACGTTATTAAGGGGATATGTTGAAAAAAATGTGTTTTTTCTATTTCGTCTACCTTGTTAAGTATGTGGAATAGGGACTTAACACATTGGTATATGTTTTTTGATTCTTTGATCAAGTATTATGTAAAAGAAATACACAACAAAATAATTGCATTTTTTTATTTTTTCGACATCCCGGCGTAACGCTTAAGAGTTATTCAATGGAATTTACTTTAAAACATAGAGAATTATCATATCAAAGTTTATACAAGTAGAAATTTAATTCATTTATTTTGTTAAAAAAGGAGTAAATTCATTTTGGCACATGCGTCGTTTTTTTCCGAGCGCACGCATATTATAGCCATCTCTCTTCTTTTGCGTTTCAAAAGTAATTGCATCACTTTCGCTCGCTAAGTAGGTTTTCGAGGATTTTAGATTTTCAAGGTAGCGCCTTATTATTTATTACCTATAAAGTACTAGGCTCAGATAAATTATAAGAAGATTAGGTAGGTAACAGGAGCTGGTATCCGCAACTCCACGTCAAAGTGCGTATTTTGCGTACGGTGTTAGAAGGCTACGATGTACAGACACCAGTACATCGAGCTACCCAAAACTGTCAAATTTTCCCGATCAACTTTGAACCTTATGCTTTAGCGATAAAGTTGAAAATCTATTAAAGAAATTTGACAGTTTGTAGCAGCTTGATGTGCTGGTGTCTGTACCTAACTGTATTTGTATAGATTGAGTTTTATTGGAGCTGTTTTGTGTTTCATTTCTATTATTATAATGTTGTAGCTATTATATTAACGTGAAAGTAAATATTGTAACAACTAACACAGTTCCATTATATTTAATTATTCCTTAGCAAGAAAAAAAAATGTTTACATCGCAAACGCCCGGACGTCGTGTTATTCAACAAATAGACTTAATTAATTACAAGAGTGATTTGTAAAATTCCCTGGATGTATAAACATTTCCAGCAGCCGCTACATTTTAACGGATGTCCGGGAAAATTCGATGATAAAAGTTAATTTTTATTGTTTCCTCGTCAGCAATATTTTGACTACGAAATTTGTTTTTTGAAACACTGTGCGCGAATTGTTATTTATTTTTTTCATTTCAGCGCAGCAGCGCGGCATTTACGTTTGTTATTGTGTAAATGGCAACACGAAAAAAATAAACAAGTAACACTTTATTTTAACTAGGCCGGTATGTAAAAGTCAGGCTTTTACAATTCGATAAATAGGATTCTCTTTATTATGTTCGCCACGAAAATTACAGATCATCATCATCTGTCAGCCTTTTCCCAACTATGTTGGGGTCGGCTTCCAGTCTAACCGGATGTAGCTGAATACCAGTATTACAGATATAAAAATATAAAATAAAAGCAATAACAATTAATAATAACAATAACAAAACCAACATCAATATCAGTTATAATAAAAGGCAAAAAAAAAAACGCATATTGGAAATACTTAGCTCTTGATATTCAACTCAATATCATTCTGTCGTCACAATTTTTATCAGTAATGAAGTACTTCATATAAGTACTAACAGCTCTCTAAAAGCATATTAGTCCTCCATCAAACTTAATTATGATTAACGACATCTCAACACGAACGGTGACATTTCTTATTTAAATAATCATGAAATACAGGGCCGCACTAAGAAAACTCATTTAAAACTCGCTCCGAACTCATGTCACGCGTCAATTATTCAATCGGAATGTTTGACAGAGCTGTTTATTAATTCAACACATCGCCAGCACATTCTACAGTGGAGGAGCGAAACTTTTTCAATTAACACTCTTGGGTCGATAGCATTAAAATTCCAACATAATTCCGAGTTAAACTTACGTGTTATGTGAAACCGTCGATGAAAAGCGTGTTAATTATATGTACAGGACTAATTATAAAGGTATGCGGTTTGATTAAAAACAGAAAGTTCTTATGCCATTGATGAAGTAACTTTTAAAACGGTTTATTAATTAAGCATAACCAACATTGAAATTGTGTAACACACACGTGATTGCAATAGCTTTAACTTTGAGAGTTCCAACCCGTAGTGACAACAAAACGCAGTGACGCACTTGGTTTACGCATTCAGTTTGCAGTGTTTTCAAACAGTATTTTTTGTTAATCATTTGAGAAGGCATTAAGGCATTAAGTCCGCTTTTTAAGTTTTTACCTTTATTGTCTGCGAAAAGTTTATATAAATAAATAAAACGAATAATATTTTTCCAGTTACCATAAAAGGCACAGAACTATAGATAATCCAAATTGGTATTACCAAAGTAATTTTAGTACCGCTCCGATCGATCCCATGACTGTGCACCCTTCAGTAATAACATAATAAAAAACATAGTTAGCCTATAATGTTCCCACTGCTGGGACACAGGCCTCCTCTCTCTGAAAGGGAGTGGGCCGTAATCCAAAACGCGGGCCCAGTGTGGGTTGGTAGATGTCACATGTCTTCGAATTTGGTTCTAGGACATGCCGGTTTCCTCACGATGTTTTCCTTCACAGTTTGGAGAGCAATGGTGATGAAATAATTTACACAAAGTAAGCGCCTGTCTGGGTTCGAACCTACGACTCGTAAGTCGCGGCCGTTACCACTGGGCCACCACTGCTCTCCACCCTTCAGTAAATTTAAGAGAAATTGTGAAAATTTCAAGAGAAACAGAAATAAATGTGAATTCGTTAAAATAACATATCGTAGCAAAAGTTTCCCCTTGACTTGGAATTACATAAAGCGCGAAATGCAGGGCAGTAATCGAATTACTATTTTGTGTTGGAATCCAATTTGTAGCGGTAGTATGACTGATTGCATGCTGTAATGTGATTGCTCGATGAGTATTTTAGTTGATGATATTTTGGATAGTGTCTGTGTTGGCGCGAGGGGCTTGTGGGTAAATATATAATAGCCGCACGGGTTGATCGATGGTTAAGCTATGCTTGTTAAGACCCTTCCATGCCTCGGAAAGCACGTTAAGCTGTTGGATCCGGCAGTCATTTGTAGATCTTTGACAGTCGCTACGGGTAGTCAGAAGTCCAAAAGTCTGACAACCAGTCTTATCAAGGGTAATCGTATTCCCCAATAACTGGGTTGTCGAGGTCAAATCGAGGTCGTCAACGAATTATCTATGAAGATTGAATGTAATATAGGTTTTTATATTGTAGTAACTTCACCTGCAACGATGTTACACACATTATACCGTTCAATGGAGCGCGACTCGATGGTGTTATGTTTTGCAGCGTGACTCGTCGTCGCGTGAATAGGCGGTTTATAAGTCTTTGATAAGCAAGGTAGGATATTTTACTAGCAGGCTAAATTATGTAACAGTCGTCAATTTACTTATAGTCTGAAGTTTGAACAATAAATCGCAGTTTTCTATTCAGTATTCCACCTACAAACAATAAATATGTAAGATCACAACGCAATTTAACAGGGTTTGTATAGTACTACCCAGTAACTGGGTTTTGGATGTCAGATAGGCAGCTGCTCCATGTAAAATACTGTTACTCAGCTGCATAAGGTTAGACTGGAAGCCGACCCCAACATAGTTGGGAAGAAGATAGGCAGGTAATATCTGTGGTGACGTATCAATTACTGCTTGAAGACGAAAGACTACATATTTTTAGTAGCATAAGTTTATTAGTCGATTTTATGCCATTTTTTTTAAGTCAGTTAGATATTTGCATAATATTAAGACTGAGGCCCGCTTGCACCACAAATGACTTAATACGTTTAGCGCTAAACGTGTTCAAAACATCGCATCGTTCTGTTTCTGTCAATCGTTTGAAAATGTCAGAGACAGAATGATTTAAAGCATCGCATCGTTCTGTTTCATTCAATCGTTTGAAGATGTCAGAGACCGAATGATATTTTAAATATGATTAGTGTGAAACGCATTTATGGTTTTGTGTTACCAGTGAGCCCAGTCGCATTAATAAATACGAACCAAGCCCCGAAGGTACTTGATGGTTTTCTGCAAAAAATGTTAATTGAGTTCGTTACCCAAACTTGTATTTTCTTCGTAACAAAAATATCATAGTTATTATTTTTGTGAAGGTCAAAAGTGAAGTAAAGATTCGTCGAGTGAAGTAAAAGCAAAGAGACTTAATTTTTCAATAAATCCTTACACAAACAAATATCTGATTAAAAAAAAAAACAACTTACAATCGCTGTTCAAATTTCAATTTCGGAACGCGACGCGCCAGCTCGTGGCGTGTCTAAACACACCCACACATACGAGATACAACCGAGTACGTACGAACACACACACTTCAAACGCTCGTCTTTGACTGGTCGATCCGTTACACATAATTACGCTGCCTAGCTTCTAGGCTTGATGAAATACAGCAAATACGGGTCTATTATTAACCATCTAGGTTCTCGTTACATTGGCGAGTAAACAGTGTTTGTCAGTCTAATGCTTTTCCGAACTAGAATCGACGGTTTGCAATAGGTACGTTTCGGAGTCCAAGTTTTTTTTTTACGTATGTACAGGAGAGCAAATTGATCAATTAGTTGTTTTAGGTTCTCGTGTTGTAGTTTTATCAAATTAGGAGAGTTTGTCTACAGAACACGATAAGGTAAAGGAGTAAAATGTCGTATTAATTAGAATAAAGTTTTACGTCCTTGAATCGAAATTCAATGAACAAAGGAGTCTGTTGTTTAAGTTCAACATCAAAGTAAAATTCCTAGAAAACGAGTTTTAATGCTTTTTGCTTGATTAACTAGAAAGAAAGGCAGAAAGAAAACGTAATATTTACGACACGCACAAGAAATACAAACAGTAAAAAGGAGTATTTAAAACTACCATAATTACTTTAAAAACAAAAATAAACAAGTGAAAAAAAAACACCTGCGATGTCAAAAAGCTCCTGGACTATCTCAGCATAATGTAAACATAATAAACATTATATACCGCAGCGCTGGTGTATTATTATGGTATGGCAGAACTAGGGAATATTATATTAGTATACATAATAATAATTTTGAAATGATATATCACAATTTAGACTATGACGCGAAACCTAATATTGATTCCCTGTCTAGACTTTAATTAAAACTAATGAACATGTCATATTAGAAAGTAGAGCAGACTTCCCATCCTAAGATGAAGTAAAAAGGTTTAAAGTAGACTCTTTCCATAATATCCTTTATTAATCCATACTATAATCTAATATATAAAATTCTCGTGTCACAGTTTTCGTTGCCATACTCCTCCGAAACGGCTTGACCGATTTTGATGAAATTTTTTGTGCTTAATCAGTAGGTCTGAGAATCGGCTACTATCTATTTTTCATACCCCTAAATCGAAACTTACGCGGGTGAAACCGCGGGGCGCAGCTAGTATTAGTATAAAAGCGAAAGTGTGTCTGTCTGTTTGTTACCTCTTCACGCTTAAACCGCTGAACCGATTCAGATGAAATTAAGTATATAGATAGTTTGAGTCCCGGGAAAGGACATAGGATAGTTTTTATTCCGATATTCCCACGGGATGGATCAAAACGTATGCGGGTGAAACCGCGGGACGCTGTTAGTAGTTATATAAATATTTTCAGAATCTCATAACTAACTATTCTCATATTATACAGTAGATACTAAATTAAAAGACTATTGAATTAACTATATATATAAATAAATACAAATACAAAAGGATATTTATATCCGGAAACGTGCCCAGACGACTGGCAGCATTACCACGTTGAATGGCAATGCTAATTCTTTGGCCAAAAAACGACCCTGCCCTCTGGTCACGTGAAATATTGGTCAGCCAGCGAGACGGGGAAAAGTTTATGATAAAAATAAATACGGTATTAGGTACACCTCCGCCTAACCTTTCGGGGATTATAGTCGTGATGTTATGTCCATGGAATTAATATGGTTATGTCTAAATGAAAGAAATCATCAAACATTTCAACTTATATCTCGTTTCTTGTTAAATACATTATTTGTCCTATATAAATATATATAATAATAATAATAAAACGTTTATTTTCTCTACACATGTTATGAACAGAGTTTACCCGTAGTGCACGAACAAGGAGCTAACTTTGTGAGAGACTGGAGCCTGAGATAGGCTTATATAAAAACCTGTATTACAGGTCACCAGGGCCCTCCCGCGGCTAGATGCCCGTTTTTTGGATACACGACATAAACGACATAAAACATAAAAACATAAAACATAGTTGGGAAAAGGCTAAGCCGATGATGACTGAATATGTTCAGTAAGTAATCAAATCCTTATTAAGAAATCTGATAAACTATAGGCCGAATTGAGTTGTTATCTGAGGTAGCTGCGCGGTACGGGAGGGGTGATAGATTTCACAAGTTGACGAATCACTGAGCTCTCGCATCGCGTCACCACACCCTCCTGCACCACACTGCTACCTCAGGCAATGTCTCAGTTAAGCGGTCGGCCTATACTGCCGTGATAAACTCAAAAGCGGTATCTCAATAGAAACCGTAACGTTGATTTTTGTGGCATCGGATAGCTTAAAGAAATATGCATCCAATGAGCTAAACCAAATAGCGGTACCTTAATAAAAAAGGTCCCAGAAAAGTGTTCCCTATCTCAAGCTTTACTCTCAAATCACAAAGAAAATAAAAGCAAAACTTAAATTTTCTCGAAACTAGCTTTTGCGTTTAGCACGGCAGTATCTATAGTAATTATACTCGTATAAGTATTTCTTCTTAATAACGATAGGGATGTTTAATACAAAGTAAGTAGCAGCCAATAGAGACAATAATACGTATGTAACTAATAGTCAACTAAAAGGGATTTACGCAGGGGAGTTATCTCCGACTATCGGGCTAAACATTGATCAAGTTTCAAATTACATACAATCCTAAGCATTGTTGGAGTACGGCGTAAGTGAAAAGAGGATGAGTTTCATTAATAACACAGATTTATTTTACTCCGTGTTTATTCCGGTCTGATCCCCTGACCCCCTCCCCCTCCTCGATCCCCTGCTAATTCTTCTTCTGTTTTAGTATATTTCTTAACCAATTTTATGCTAGGTTACTCTTTATGACAGGTAAGTACAGTCAAGAGAAAATAAACCTTTCATGTTTTACAAAATTTAATTACGATTTTTTTTTTATGTCCGGGTACCGTGCGTTCTCGATGGGAGTGAGGCCACGACAATACAAGAATGTTTTCCTTTGCCAAGTATAATAGTATTCATATAAATCGAAATTGAGAAAGAGAAGTAAATGAAACGGAAAAACAAGCAGAAACCGCTATTATTGAAAAAGTACGTAATCCATATTGTCCTGAATTGATTTGACAAACGACAAGCTTCATATTTCTAACTGACCGACACCTTGACAATTTAAGTACCTGTAATTGGTTTATTTGAAATAAATGCTTTGAGTTTGAGTTTGACACCGATGAAAATAAATGATATTGTACCGTCGAAACTTTTACCCATCAATTAAATAGACAGAAAATTATACAATACATTGTATTTCAGCATATCATACAATTGCTAAGAGAGTTTCTTTCAATTTTACTTCTGTTCGATTTAAATTGATTATTTAGCTCAAAAACTGGCCAGGTGCGTGTCGGGCCACGCACAATAAAGAGTTCCGTAGTTGGAATGAATTTATCCCAAGATCAAACATAACATTGTAGGTGAAAAACATGTTCTCCCATACATTCCAACTGAAAATGTAAGTTTGTACGCACAATATTGAGAGATTTACCATGTTTTTTAAGACCAGTCTTTTTATAGGTTTTTCTGTAATTTATAGGTATAGAACTATTTTCTGTATTGTTTTCAAAGGCTCAGCAGTGTTGGAGATAAGTGGAGGAATTGTTAATTTTCGTCTATTTTTTTAAATAACTTTAATAAAGTTTACTTTAAAATTATGACAAAAATATATTTGAGATTCACACAGTAAGACCTTCCTTTGATATGTCACACGGTACAGATTGCGAAACTTTTTTTATTTTAATTTTCTATTTGCTCCCCAAAAATGACACCCATATTCAAAATTCATTTATTTACATTACACGTCTGTGTTTGGGTCACAGAGATCCATATGTGTACCAAATTTCAACTTAATCGATCTATTATTTTTGGAGCAAATTGGCTGTGACAGACGGAAGGACAGACACCACACTAGTGATCCTTCACTCGTGTGTCTGTCCGTCCGTCTACCATGTGTGTGGGTTCCGTACCTCAAAACGATTAATTCAGAACTAAAATATGACAAGACAGGAGACAAAAAAATTTGGCAAGTCCTAAAAGTTAAATATAGCATAACTGTCGCTGCTTATCTCATCTACAAGTCCTAAAAGTTCTACGATACAAGCGATATGTCAACAAGCCAACTTACTATTGGAATAAAGCCAATTGTCAATGAACAAAAAAAATTTTTGGACGCCGTATATTTTTGTTCAAAACAACATCAAGTGCTCTGTATTTATGTCAAAACAAACGTCTGTCGCATGTACTCGTAGATTATGTAGGCTACCTTTAGTTTTATTGGACATATTGATTTTCTACTGTCCTTCTTTAATTCTATTGCCTTTGTGACTGTTTAGTGTTCCGGGTTTCAATCATGTCTCTTGATAGTTTTATCAAGAGACATGATTGAAACCATGATTGAAACATGGTTGTTCCGGGTTTCAATCATGTCTCTTGATAGTTTTATCAAGAGACATGATTGAAACCCTGAACAACATTCAAAACAGCCCTATTCGAAACATTATCAAATACCTTGACACTTAAAGTTACCAAGCACGCCGAAGCATCGCTCACCGCTTCTCACTTCCAATCCCAGATAAGGAAATGCCGATTTTCCGCCCTGTATATCTGTTACGACTCGGTATCATCGGCGGCATTTGTACCACTACATAGTGGAGTCAGGGAGTGGATTCCCAAATATGAGTCTTTGTTCCAGAATGGATTCCAATTCTAGAATGGTTCGAAATTTAGAATAGATTTCAGAACGCTTCGGTGCTCACGAATTTCGTTTGAATGTTGGTTATGTTAATCTTTTGGAATGAAGTTTGTAAATTGGAGTCGGGTGAGAGAGAATCGCGATTTTAGTCTATGTGCAAGCTTATTTTGATTCCTGAAGTTGGGTTAATTAATAGTTTTAGATTTTCTCGGCCATTAGTTACCAATCCATGTGCTGAGCAAAGTTATTTTACCTTCTGATACGTACTTCTCAGAAATTGATGCTCTAGGATTTTGGTTAATAGGATTCAGGTCACATTTTACAAATTATTAGATGACATGCTAGGTATGGCTTGAAATAATATCAAGGGGTACGATAACTTCAAAGGAGAGAGAGATATTTCTGATACATCGTATCTGAGGTACTGTACAGATAACCAGAATGGAACCAGTAATGGTTTATACATAATTTTGATAAAATAAATTGTATTTCTTTAACCTGAAAGTCTTTATTTGTTTCAAAATGAATCATAAGTGAAAAAAATTACTCTTTACTGTAAGGCGGAAAAAGTATAATTGAAAGACCAAGTACGTTCAAGTATACATATTGCACGCTCCACCGTAATATTGACTATCGTACTACAAGTTTCTGTTATACTCCCAGTATTCCATCAACGCGGCATAGTGGTTCCATTACGGTAAGGATTGAAGGATTACTTCGCTTTAATCTTCTGCCGGTGAGCCGCATCGATGTTATTATACGTGAGTTTAATTCTGAGCCTGGTTTTAATTGTTTTTTTATTTGCGGCTCTTCTGGCTGTATGGTGAACGGTGTAAAATAAGTTTGGTAACAATATGATTTTTGTTTGACAGTTGGTACAATAGTATAAGATTGCCAAAACCATTCATTTATTAGTGCACCTGTGTCTGCGCACACGCAAAGGCTAGTCTTCGTTGAGATTGGCCGTTATGGCCAAAATATTATAATACTAGCTTCTGCCCGCGACTTCGTCCGCGTGAAATTTCACCCTCCACCCATTCACCCTCTTAGGAGTGGAATTTCGAAAAACCCTTTCTTAGTGGATACCTATATACACTTCACACAGAACACACTCCAAATTTAATGTCTCTATGACCAGCGGTTTAGGCTGTGCATTGATATAATCAGTCAGACAGGATCACAGGACTTTGAATTTTATATTAGATTATAAAAGTAAACCTAAGTACCTACCTAATAAAAAAAAACTCAATAACAGAAAATAAAATACCTAAATAAACCTATTTCTGATGATAACTAATCTAAACTCAATAAATAAGCAAAATCCCTAAAAACTAATATCTACTAATCCTACCTAACAGTTTTATAAAATAACCTACGGTCACTACGTACACTATCCCCATACTTTAAAATTAAAATCTATACCTACGACTTATAAAAATAAACCTAAATAATAATTTAGGTTTATTTTTTAAAAACTAAAAGGAATAAAAAGGTCGCACTGAAAAGCACGTTTTGGAATTGCAAGTAGCAGTTAAAACATACAATTTATAGAATGCTAATATAAACGAACGCTCGCCTATTATTATTATCATCTTCGTCGTGTACTACGACAAACTTATTATTTGCGGTTGGTACAGTAATCGGGTCTAGGGATCGAACCGCAAAATTAAGTTTGTTTTTTATTGTATATTTTTTTCCGGGATAAAAAGTACCCAGTGTGGTGCCCAGGATATTAAAGAATAATTATACCAAGTGTCATCGTAATCGAACCGGTAGTTTTTGCCTGATGCCTGAACAAACAGACAGGCAAAAAATTTTTTAATCACGTTTTTGGATTCTGTGTCGGTCTAATAACACCCACTGCCATTTATTTTTTTGATATTTTCAATGTACAGAATTTTCACTTTACAGATTTATTATAAGTATAGATTTGTAATTTGAACGAATATTTAAAAACTACCAAAACAACTAATACCTATTTTATAAAATAACAACAAAAGAAATTCAAATAAACTATTTAAAGACTAAAAGTCGCGCTGATAAGCACGGTTTGTTAATATCAATTATTGTCCAGCCAAATATTGAATGAAGCTCGCGCTCGGACCTCCCGCCTTTTTATAACCTACCGCCACGACCCGCGTCGAGCGCGGCAACCGTTACACAAAAATAATCCTTTTTTTTTTTTTTTTTTAAGGATGGGAAATCATCCAATGACCCCTCCCGCTCTGGGTGGAGCGGAAGGGACTCTTACTGACTAAAACCCATCAGTGTTCTTTCCTTAGCCCTTTATGTTCCGGGGCAGCGGTAACACTTTCGGACAATCCCGCTGCCCCGGCAGGCTTCGGCCCTAACGGGCCCCTCCATGTCTGCTGACATCTCTTTGAGGCGCGCGTGGAACACATACGCGCCGTCCGGCACGGGCCTGGTCCTGATCGGACGGCGAGCTACCCATTACTCGCCGTCCGCAGGCCCGCGCCTACGGTAGCCGGGAGTCGTCACGCGGCTCCCGACGCCCGGAGCGTCTACCGCGGCGGCTGGGACGGGCGGCCCTCTCGGCTCTCTCCCTCTCCCATCCCGCCACCTCCTTCACTCGCTTCGCTAGCATGACTGCTTCGCAGAAGGAGGTGACTGCCTCCCACTCCCTCTCGCCCCGGACCATGGCTTGGACCAGGGCCGGGCGCGAGAGGTCGCCGCCGCTGCCGATCGCCTCTACGAGGACACGGCGGTGCTCTGCCCAAGCGGGACAGACCTCCACCGTGTGCACCACCGTGTCCTCTGGGCGATCCTCGCAGTGGTGACACCCGGGCGTTTCCTCCCGCCTGATTATGTGCAGGAACCTCCCGAAACATCCGTGTCCGGTGAGGACCTGCGTCAGGCGGTAGGTGAGGGCGCCGTGACGCCTCTCTAGCCACTCCTCAAAGAGAGGCCTTACCGCCGCTATCGCGGCGTGCCCTGCGCTGGGTTGCGACAGTCGCGCTTTCCATGCCGCCATGAGATCGCGCCGGAGGTCCGTCCGCTCCGCAGCAATTTGCCGCGGAAGCGGGTTTTCCCCCCGGCGTAGTGCCTCCGCGCGCCACTCAAAGAGGCGCGCGAGGACTATCGCCTCCAGATCCCATGGCGGCAGTCCGGCAAGGAACCCAAAAATAATCCTTATGGCATGATTCAGTATTCACGCGCGACGGCGCGATGGCTTATTAGCGTATTTCATGTATAAGTTTGGTGTTTCTATACCGATTACTATAATTTTTGTTTTTTATTGAATAGGTAATAATATTAACTTCTTTTAATTAGGGATGAGTGAGAGTATTATAAACGTAAGAGTAAACAAATATAATCAGAAAGCTCCGAACTGCTAAGCTATCGGGAGTTACACGTGTTATTGTGAGTCAACCATAAAAGATAGACATATGCTGTTGTGGGATATTTTTTAGATAATTTTATGTAGAACATTTCCGTCATAAATGATTACTATGTAGCTTTAACCATTAAGGCTGCACACGCGACGGAAGCTTAAAAAATGGAGCAAATTCTCCCGTTTTCCCAACATTTCCTTTCACTGCTCTGCTCCTATTCATTGTAGCGTGATGAAAAGTACACTATAACCTCCCCAGGAGTATGAAGAATAATTGTACCAAGTTTCGTTAAAATCCGTCGAGTAGTTTTTGTTTCTATAAGGAACATACAGACAGACAGACAGACAGACAGACAGACAGACAAAAATTTTACTGATTGCATTTTTGGCATCAGTATCGATCACTTATTACCCCCTGATAGTTATTTTGAAAATATATGTCATGTACAGAATTGACCTCTCTACAGATTTATTATAAGTATAGATTAAGCAACATTTCATTTGCAACTTTGGCAAAGTTAACGACCTAGTTTGCTGAATATTCTCAATATGACAGCAAATCCATCAAAATATTTCAGGTAATATCAACCTTGGGACTAATAACAATCGATTATATCCGAACAGGAAAACCAAATCAACTTTGATTGACTACCGACCCATATAATTATCCACAGGAAAAAATAACAAGAAAATTCCGCAATTTCTTATGCGAATCAATCAAATTGAGTCATAAATATGAAGCTCACAAGATCAGGCACTCAGAAAGACCTAATCAAGATATAAGTAGACTTCCAAATGGAATCTTCCCTCAGATATAAAAACCAGCCGGTCTGACTGAATAAAATAAATCTAGTTCCAAAATCGTTTTCCATGCTACTAGTATCGTCGTAAAATACTGCTGCCCTGCCGCTGAAATGCGGTGAAATATTCAAATTGCTGGTTCAATTGAAAATCTCTATTGCACGCCAGCCCATATATTTAAAACTAAAGACTCAAGTCCTTGATATTAATATGAATAGACGAAAAAATCAATCAGAATTTGTGAATTTGTTCTTCAAAAAGGATGATGCTTATTTTGGTAACCCATCTAATAACCATGTGTACACCGTTGGATAGCTCTTAGAAACTCCAAATTCTAGTCCTTTCAGAGTTATACTGTAACAAACATGTCAGTTTTAATAATACAAAAATACGTATTTTTTTTTTTGAAATTTCATTATTCACTACTCTTTTGAGCATCATTAGGAAGGTAAGGTAGCTTCCCTTCCCTTACTGCATGTCTCGTCTCAATTTTCATAATGTATTACTCAGATCGGACAAGGAATCAAGACAAGGGTCATTGGAATTCTCGTATTAAATCTTAATACCTTTCTAATCATATATCATTTATTCCTATTGGAGCGGGTACTACATTTCGTGGCATCAATATTTCGAATTCGGAATACGAAACTGCCACAACCTTCTTTAAAAACGCAAACTAATTGATTTTACTGACTGACCAATTGAATTCTAAAACTAAACGCTCGCTTTTTAAATTTCAGAATTCTAATTTAAAATTCATCCTTACCTAACTCGTGGCCGTACGTGGCAACATCCGAGCAAAGGCGAAACATGCCGAATTGAAATTCTACTCGAACGTGCCGAACGAGAGCTTGTGTTCGAATTTCAAATGTAATTCGTGTAGCGGTATGTGTGTAACTATTTGCAAACAAAATGTGAAAATGAGTTTCTGGTCAACGTTCCAGAATTCGCTTATGGATTTTCGGCCGTCTGTGACGGTTGACATGTTGCCACCCATTCCGAATCGTGTTTTGTAGGTGACAGTTCGATTTGTGATGCTTACCTGTAACAAGAGAAATGGAACGTTAGATTGGAAGGCAGATGTCACAGAGGAAAATCTCGTAATTTTAAGAACGTTTACAGTCTGATATCAGTTTCAATCTGTCAAAAATACTTCTAATGACTCTATATTTTTGACAAGTTTTTGACATTTATTTGACGCTGAAATAAGACTGCGTGTAGATTTTGAACGTATTGAATTACGAGAACTAACTTTCAGATATTCAAAACGTTTTAATACAGAAATTTATTTCTGATATGGATATTTCACATAACAAAACGCACTTTCCAGTAGAAAAAAAAAGTAATATAAAAAAGTAGTATGGGAAATAACATCTTGAGCTTTTTTTTATTATTACAGCGAAAACCTACAATTAACTCCCTGGCTGCTAATTGAGATTTTTACTACAAAGGTTTTAAAGACAACATTTAAAATTACCAACTTTTAATAATTGAACATAACACATCCCGAACATGTTCTATTACAACGTAGATCTACAATTTACCCTCTGGCTGATATTTGAGTTTGAAAGTATCAATAATGATTATGTGAATTTCATGTCTTGCAAAATTCATATAATACCATAGGTACCAAATACATCGTATGAGAGCAGAACCGACGCGCGACTGTACGTTTGTCTATCATGTTCAGTTCACTTTCATTCTTGGGTACGAATTGAATGATGTCCAATGTAAAGCAATGCTGCTCGTTGCGGGGCGATGGATGGAAATAAATAATAAAAGTATTTCCCCATTACAAATAATATAATGTAATATAATTAATCTAACATAAAGGAATTCGTAGAAAATAATAAAAGTGACATTCATGTTGTCAAAAATTTAAGGTGATGATTTCGATATTGTTTTTGATACATTTTCGACCGCCATGTTTTAAAAACAATTTAATTAAAATAACGCGTGATAAAAATATAAAACAAAAACTGTTAAATCCTCCGAGAGTTAAACATTTCAGTTGTTTCATAATCGTTAGGTATACCGCCTTTTATGAAAGCAGATGAAATATTTCCAAAAAGGTTACCCGATTTACAGCATTATCTGACAAATAACTCACTCGCGACTTAATCTGGACTCTGACAGAGGTCTTTAAAAATATTTTTAATGGCCGCCATTTTGAAGCTTATTCGCAGGTTTGTGCTAACTGATTTCAGCCCGTACAAGCCTTTAAGCTGACGTGAGTTAGAACACAGACCTTTATCTTTGGCCCATGATTTAAAGGGCCAAAGGTTTCCAGGGAAATGTGGTTGGAATTTAAATTATATTTACGTACGGTCTCGTGAAAACTGAAGGCTATTCCCACCACATTCACTTCTCAGCGACAATCATTGTCAAAACTTGTCAAAAATGTGGGGAAATTCGAGATATTTTTGACTGATTGAGACTGAAATCAGACTGTGAACGTTCTCAACCCTTAACTGACATCGTGAGGTAGATTTTTACCCCAGCTCAGAAAAACCAAATGTTTTCTTTTTCAGCAAAGCAAGCCGCTTCTCCTTTTAAATATTCCCAGTTCAGCTTCTGCCCTTCGACCTGAAGGACGTCCAGCGCATTGTACAGGAACATGAGGTAAGTTTACACCCCACGGTGTCGAATACGTCTGTATTTTTTTTTACAAAATTCCTATATATTTTTTTTCAGCTCTGGTGCAACGTTTACAATATTCTTTCAGATGTTTAAGTTGCTAACATCCTGCACGACATTGCGTAATTTTGAAGATTCAGCATCAGAACACAGTGATTATGAATCTGACACGGAAATCGACAAAGAAAGTGATGATGACCGTAATTTGAGCACCAACAATGATGTACCACTCACAGTTTACATGTTCAGAAAAACAATAATGGAGATACGAAGTATTTTTTTTTGAAGTTCAGATAGTTAATATTTTTGTTAGAAAAAAGAGGTTCATTATTATTTTCTGATTGTATACGTCATTTGGCAGCTTTTTCCCAACTATGTTGGGGTGTTTTTTTGTGTTCCAAGTGTTTTTACTTACGAAAATGTTGTTTTTTTTTAATAACTGTAAATGTTACTTGATATACCTTTATTACATGAGAATAATAAATTTAAAGAATTTATAAATAATACTTTCTATTTTTTTAATATTCCGTTCGGGGTGCATTTCTACCCCACGATGTTAGTTGTGTAACAAAAAATAACGAGGTTAGCTCAGGGTAAAAATTACGAGAATTGCCCCTCTGATATGGTCTTACATTATGGGGTCAACAGAGGCAATTGAGGTCATGGCATAATTAATTTGTACCTTTTAGTAGGTAAGGGGAGATGTCAGTTTTGTCAGGTACAGTCCTTTCAGAGTTATTTTGCATCACTATCCAAATCAAAGTGATCTTTATTCTGATTCTCATAAGGTTGGTGTTGGGTTGCTGCCACTGATAGTAGTCTGTCGAAATTATTGTGATCTTTATTCTCGTTAAAATAAGGTTGTGAACGGACTACAGTCAATAATTGTGTGTTTCGTCATTTATATCTGGTTTTATCTGTCCCTCTTTTCATTAGTTTATTTAGATTAATTGAAGCTTATTTCAAATTAAAGTTCAAAGATAACTATGGTGTGTTTTAAGGTTCCGCACCTAAAAAGGGTGCCAACGGAACCCTATTACTAAACCTCTTCTGTCCGTCCGTCCGTCCGTCCGTCTGTCAGCGGGCCATCTCATGAACCGTAATAAGTAGTTGAAAATTTTACAGAGTGGTTTTCTATTGCCGCAATAAAAATAAATTATAAAAATTATGTAAAGACAAGAAACGTGTTTTTTTTTATTTAGTATATATAGTGTTAAATAATGTACGGAACTCTTCATGTGTGACTCCGACTCACATTTGACCGGTGTTTTTGGGTCGATTTCTTCGTACAATTTTTAAGAATAACCTCTGACCTCTTACTTCTCTCTCTCTCCTTCCTGTGTGTGTCCCAAATAAAATAGTTTTATTTCTTTCCTTTGAACTGGAAACTAAATAGGCGCTCTACATAAATATTAATATTAAAAAAAAAATCCCCATCGGCATGTAGAGCATCACAAACGCATACAATCAACGTTAATGTGTGCATTGAACTCCACAACGTTGCACATGAACGCACAACAATGCTCTACCTCCGTAGAGACGCTCTATGTGGAGAGTAGAGCACATTATGGACGAATAATTAGTTTTGCTAAGATAATAGAGGCTGTAGCTGGAAATTGTATGTTAGGTTACGTGATATCAATTAAAAATTGGTTCCGACCTACCTATATATTAAATCATACCTAGCAATTGGTTGTGAAGAACACCGATTCATTTTCACCAATAAAACTGAACGCGATCGGCACAAATTAACTGCGTTCAAGAGCTGTCAGTGTCAAAATTCCACAACATTGATGACACTGACAGCTCTTGCACTCGGTTTAGATGTGCTGATCGTATTTAGTTTCAAATCAAATCAATCAAATAAAAAAAAAAAATATATTTTTTTTTTCATTTTCATATTTCACTGGTGAAATTGGCCCTTTCTACCGTTGAACATTTGTACAGACGCCAGCACCTCAAACTACTACAATCTGTCAAATTTCTTTGATACATTTTCAACTTTATCGCTAAAGCATAACGTTCAAAGTTGATTTCGAAAATTTGACAGTTTCGGGTAGGTTGATGTGCTGGCGTCTGTACGTTGAACAGTAGGTAATAGCCGTAACAGCTGACAGTTTTAGCTTATTTTAAATCAACTTCTATATACACAGTGTATTTGCAAGTAACTGGGAGCAAAATATGTGACAATAAAAAATAGGTGTAGCTACTCAGTTTTGGCCAATAATGACATAAGGATGCATGAAGAAGCCTCCTCCAATCACTAGTTATTAAGGTTAACATGATAAACCAATTTTCATTTTCATATAAATGATAGCAGAGCAGAGTACCCTCGATTCCCACTCCCAACAAAAAAAAAAAAAATGTAAAGCTCGTGTAGGCGACTAAAAAACCAAATCTATGAGAGATAGGTTTCACGAAATCCCATTGAAATGCCACTCCGATCCGTGTGAAACTCGACAAAAAAATCTATGCCTAGCACTAATGTTTGAACTCCGTCAAAATTCTAAAAACTTTTATTGTTTTGCGATATAAAAAAGGAATAACGCAATAAAATTGATTACCTACATTTTTAATATTATAAACTAGCTTCTGCCTGCGACTACGTCCCTGTGGAATAAACATAACCTACGCACTCGGAAATAGTGTATTTTTCTACCATTGAAAGATTTTTTGTAATCGGACCAGATTTCGGACATTTTGACAGTTTTAACAGTTCGAATATTTAAATAACGTTTATAAAAACAATGGGAATTATGTTTAACTCGAGGAGTGATGGCCCATTGGTAATGGCCGTGACTTACGAGTTTTAGGTCGTAGGTTCGAACCCAGACAGTTCTTTATGTTGTGTAAATAATTAATAATAAATATAATAATATTAAATAATTAATTCTCTCTTCACAATTTCAAAACAAAGTGGTCTTAAAAATTTTATAAAAATCAAAATAAAAGTAATAAAAATTTCATCACTACTGCTCTCAAAGCAGTGAAGGAAAACATCGTGAGGAAACCGGCATATACTGGAATCAAAAATTCGAAGGCATGTGACATTTACCAACTCGCACTGGGCCAGGGTGGTGGAATTAAGGCCCACTTCTCACAGATAGAATTCTGTGTCCCAGCATTGGGAAAATTATAGACTGATTATGCATATTTAACACATCCTTTCTTTTTGTCAATGAAAAGCCAGCCCATCCACAGTTACTTCCTATTTAAAGCCAAGACCTAAACTAGAAACTGGCAATAATCGCAGATAACATTGTTAGTGTTACAGCTCATGATATCCTTCGCAACAATTTATGGCCTGAGGTTGTCTCGACTTTGTCTTTGACACTTTAATGCAGTCCGTTCTCCGCGCTCTCCATCGCGTGGTTTCCAAATAAATTCTCAACTTACGTCATTTATAACCGCTAATGTATGTCGCATCCGTACCCCGAATCGTTACGAGTATTGTGACTGAAGTAAATAAATGTCATGGTGCTTCCCCGAAGCTGGCAGTCGATCTTTTGTGGTGGGTAGTTGTCTCTTGAAAGGACTTTGAACTTTGTTACAAGATCGTCAGCATAATATTAGATATCTAGCAGAGACATAGGATTAGTTTAGTGCCACAAACTTCCGAAGAAATGGATGTAAGTAGTGGATGCCACGTGTCTTGTAAAACAAGTGTAAATTAGAAATACGTGGTTATATTTAAGTGTGGCATTTACCATCAAACTAAACAACTTTCTCGATTGAACTAACATCGTAATCGCGAATAAATTATAAACTGTACTCGTGAGACGGCTGATTATATTAGTCCCATCAAGAAAGTTGTTCAGTTTCATGGTCTGTACCACACTCTTAAACATGACACCACCTTTCTGATTTATGGTTTACAAAAGAAGGCATATTTAAGTTAGAAGAATGCCCACCTAAAAGATAAATTCAAGCTCCATTTTCATCCGTAATGTTGACTGACATTAGGTAAGATTGATAGAGAAAGTGTTTAAATGTCATAAAAGAATATTTAATAAACAAAATTAATATTGAACGACATTTCCTGACGTGTTGTTTCCGATAGCGATGGTAAAATAATAGGCCACATAATTATTTATATTTCGTAGGAGTCAAAAAAAGATGACTTACCTAGATATGTTGAGAGAGTGAGTCATAAGTCATAAGTCATTTATTAATTTGTTAAACATAGGTACAATAATGATGTTACATACAGATATAATAGTGCGCTATGTTAAGCCAGAGGGCGTACAAATGTTTTTTTTTTTTTTTTTTCAATCAAGTAATATACCTATTATTTTAATTCTAATAAAATTACCAAACAATAAAATATGATGACATTTACGAGTAGGTATAGACGCCAGCACATCAAGTTACCCGAAACTGTCAAATATTCCCAATCAACTTTGAACCTTATGCTTTAGCGATAAAGTTGAAAATCTATTAAAGAAATTTGACAGCTTGATATGCTGGCGTCTGTACTTTTAAACTATTTACACTAGATACTAAATTAAAAGACTATAAATTATTGCACAAAACACGATCTTTCTAAGCTTTCAAATGGCAAAAAACTGTCCTCATGGGGGCCCATCTAAATTAGCCGATAACTCCAATATGACGTTTATTTTCTGTATCTTCTTCATCTATACGCATCTAATATTAACCCCGGGGTCAACAAAAATGTCTAAATACAGAACCACCAGTCCACCAATGTTATTACATCCTAACAAAAGACCTTGCCGTTATCATGAACCATATTTAGAGATACGTGGTGAATGAGGTCCACTAATATAGCAAAGTCAGCGTACTGTGAGCTCCCGTCTGTAGTAAATTAAACCGGAAACTATTCACTTATTTCCCTCGAGGACCATGTGAGGGCACGAACATTGGACGATATCAATCTAGGGATCATAAGATTATTCAGTTCATTTCTACTATTTCATACTGAGCTCGCTTGTGTTTGAGTTTTGACCGCTTCGGCTATATGTGAGCCTGGTACTTTCATCATTAAGTGTGAATTTTTAATCGGCTTTAATGAAAAAATTCTGGGTGTTTTTTGGGTGCAGGAAGATTTTTCTAGGGACAGGTGGTTTTAACAGGTAATTTGTGGATTTATGAACATTGGTCCATTGAAACTTAGGGATTATTAAGATTAGGTACTATGTATCTTTGAGAAGTAGAACGCAGAACCACTTCGTCACTGCACCGCTTCAATCCTAGAAGCAAAAGTTGACGATTTAAAAAAATACCTCAAAAGATGTTAAAATTATGTACTGAAGTTCTATTGTAATGAAAATAGTCACGGATGGCACCCTTGTTGATGACCAGCTTATTAAATAACCTACATGACAATATACCGTTTACTTCAAACTGTCAGACAAGGACCGCTTGTTGCGCGTTTACGCCTCATAAAATGTGAAATGCAACGTTGCCTGCACATCCCTCAAACTTGTTAACGTTTGAGCGCGTCAAGCGTTGTTTAAACTATCGACGTAAAATTGTTACAGCTTTATTTTGATGTTACATGGTTAAATATCTGTTTGAGGTTTCTTGTCCTGTTTTAATAACAAATCATCTTTTTACGAAAACTTCATAATCGTTTATTTGGTTAGAAAGTAGGTAGGTACATAAAATGAGGGTGTTTACAAAACTTTGTGATCCCTGTAAAATCTACTCTAATGAGGCATGCAAACATTGTAAATAAATTTACTATCCTTCATTTCATCAACAATCGAGTTTTAGCCTGTCATAACCACAAATAGGCGTCTTTCCATCCAATTTTTATGTATTTCAGGGGTAACCCTGAATGGAATTGTAACAAAGGACATGAATAAATTGACGCACCGTTTAACACAAACGCTGAGTAACAAGCTGTCAAAAAATGTATGTCAATTTACAGCATTGTGTCAATTTTTAATGAGCTATGAAATCTGTAACCATTCTTAACAGAAACATGATTCTTATTCGGAATAGAGGATCTTTTGAAATGTATGTCCCATGAATATATCTACTTTTTTATCAACCAAAGTAGTAATACTTTAGTTGTTAATATGTGCCAGAAAAATATCGAACTGCAATGGGAGTTTCCTCTCACTAAAATATAAGATACAACACCGCACAATTTCAGTCTACTCCCAATCCACTATAAAGTTCAATCAGCGTTCTAATAACGTTAAATTCCCATCTTATGAAAAAAGGAGAAACCGTAACGCAATTTACATCCCATTTTTGTCATCAATCTACTTTAATATCTCTGGTAATAAGTACAATGTAATCTTCCGGGCTGGCCGCCGTTACGGTAACATGGTACTTTTTATTTTAATAAACAGCGCTTTCATGGCTTGCTAAGCGGTGAAGCGGAAAAGTAAAGCTAGATTTTTCGTTGTCAGTGTTATTAGTTAGAGGGTTATCAGTGGGGTAATTCTTGTAATTTTAAGAACGTTCACAGTCTGATCTCAGTCTCAATCTGTCAAAAATACCTCTAATTTCCCTACATTTTGACAAGTTTTTGACATTTGTTTGTCGCCGAGATGAGACTGCGACTAGATTTTGAACGTTTTAAATTACGAGAATTGGCCTTCAGATGTAGTCCTCCTGTTGTTTAAGTTTGAATGAGATGTAAATATTTTGGTGGATAGCTGCAAACTATTTCTGACCAAAACTCTGCTAAGATACCTACATACTCATAGTGTTCTTGGCAGTTCAAACAGGAACAGTAAGCAAAATTAGTCAAAGAGGTTGTCATAATTATTTCCGACAACTCGAACTTCTGTTGGCAACGAGAGGCCCATTTATTTCACGATTGGTAAAAGTTGACCATAAATATTGAATCAAAGTACTTTTTTTTTGTTCATGCGACTAAACACAGACATATCATACGTACCATTTTGTCCCAATCAAAAATGGAACCAAAATATTCACGAAATAATTCCACTTGTTTGTCGCATATCGGAAAAGCAATTACTAACTTCGCCGTAACAAAAGAAATTAAAAAGATTTCGGGCGCGAAATTTAATTAAAAACACATAGTTACCGCATTGGGGACGTCGTCGCTCCGGAATAAACAATTATTAAAGGTATCGGCCTTTTTTTTGGAAAATCGACTACAACATTTGATAGCTTTCAATTAAAATAAAAGTTTGTCAAGGAAAAGTCATTCTTATTAATTCCGAAATATGAAATGTATTACAAAAGCTAGAGACCTCTCGTTATAAGTTCGTTTACAAAAACCAAGATGAAATTAAGAAAGAAATCAAAACGTAATCAATATCTTATAGCTTTTGTTATTTAAGTATCGGTTAAAAGAATATCTCGAATCGAACTATTTACTCAATTTAAAAAAGCATGAAGATGGAGAGATTTAATCAAAGCACACCTCTCCATCCCTTCACACAAATCGTTTACAAGAACATAAAATCTTTCTTGTCCCAAATTATTTGCGTCATTTTCATAACCATCTTGCTAGTCTATTTTCCCTAGTACTTGGAGATTATCATACAATGTAATCGTTTGGGTGGCTGTACTATCCACTATAATGTCGGGTGGTAGGTATTTCGCCACTTTTTAATCCACTAAACAATAAAGTTTTATGTCATTACATTTTGATGGCGTGCTAAGCTTTGTAGCTAAATTTAAAATTTGTTTATCGGGTTTCACACAAGTAAACTGCTTGTTACTTTGTTGTGTTTATAGCTAGATAAAATAAACGGGAAGAAATTATTTTGTCACTGAAGCTTATAATTCTCTAACCCCGGTAGAGAAGAATATCCATTAGGTGTGGTTATGGAGCTTCTTCTAATCCTCTAGAATATGCGTCATGCTACAGTTTTGTGGTTTGCTACAGTTTTGTGGTTTAAATCTAGGACAGTAAACCAATTTAGCGAACACCGAGATCAGGAAGGCCAGATAAAAAGTATTTCGTGTACATCATAAACAAAAAAAACTTATTAATTAGTTAACATTGTTGTAAACACGACGCAGTCTATGAAAACAACACAAGCCCATTTACATGAATAAATAATTACAAAATAATACCCGCTACTGCGGGTCGCTTATCATAAATAAACAAACTGCTAAATATGTAAGCATGAACTGTAAATCATTGTCAACAACAAATATGGCTTTCTTTCACCCCAAAAGTCCTCAGATACAGAAGTATCTGAGGACTTTTGGGGTGAAAGAAAGCCATATTTTTCGCCAAAGAGTTCGCCATTGTCAAAAAGTTGGATATATGAGTTGGGTCCTCTTTTCCTCTTGCAAGTGGCGAAGTTAGTAGCTTTATAGTTAGTTTTATTATTAGTATGTTTTGTACACGGATTCTTAGAAACAGTAGCTTTTTAATTGAGGAGTGTTTAAAAAAAATCCTAATAAATAATCTTGAATTTTATCCCCGTGTCACATTGAGCATATGAAAATATTCTTTTCAGATTCCGAAATCGTGTGAAAATATGACTTTTTGAGATGAAAATATACGACAGACGCATACACAAACAGATTGAAAACATGGAGAAAACCTCTAGCTATTAAAAAAGACAAATTGTTCACGTATATAAAAAACATATCAAGTTTGCAAAATAAGTTAGATATATATTTAAATTGGTTGAAAATTAAATGCCGACGGTAAGTTTTTGCGACGAGCAAGCGACGTTGTGGCAAAGAATGAATATTTTATTACTTTGTCGTCTTGTATCTCCTAATAATTTAAGATAAATTCGTTGAAAGGGTTGCAGTCTCCTTTGAAAGGTTGCATCGTCAGAGCACGGTTTATAGAAGTAGTGATCAGCTTTGATACTTTATTTTTGTGAAACCAGATAAAATGGCTCTCGTGGAAGAGCATGTATATTATTATTATTATTTCAGCGGTAGGACAAAAGCCTCCCTTCCCTCCTTTCACGTCCCTCTGTCTAATACTCGCTGAGGGGTAAGTCCTTACGATAACTCTAGATTTGCATACAAAACAATATCTACGCCTTTGTTCATACACATTGCTTAAAGTTAAGAGACGTTTAAACGTCAAAAAATGTTCGGTTACGGACGTTACCTAATCATTACACAAAGCTACGGTCGTACTAACTTTTACTCACTTAAAAGCGCGCTGTTGTATTTTCAACGCTCGGATCAACGCCGAAAGTAGAAAATCTAACAGCGCGCGTGTAAAAAACTCAACTATTAGGTATACCTAGTTGAGTTTTTAACACGCGCGCTGTTAACTTTAAGCAACATTTATAAATAAACCCCCTATTGTTAAATGTACGTAATACGATGGTGGTGACTAATTATTATGTACACCATAAATATTACAGATATAAATGTAGAAATTTTACAAGGGCACAATGAGCAGTGTTATCGTTTTGGTCCATCCAAAGGTTGCCGTTTAAAACTCGCTTAAGGGTGAAAGGAGAGACAGTACTGCAGGTAGTCTGTGGTGTACCATTTACATATACAATAAATACATACTTACCCAAAACATACTTATCAATATAAATTAAAATATATTTACAATAATAATCATAAAAAGTGCAAAGAACATAAATATGACGTAGATAAGATAGTAATATTAGATACTTCATTAATGATCCAAAGATCATACATTCACGAAGACATAGTTACTGTTTTATTCACGATATTATGTCATTTTCCTCAATTAATCTATGGAACTTATACGAATAGAAAAGTTGATGATATATCGCCCTTTTTTCGCTGTGAGGTCAGTGCACGCAAGACAAGGAAATATGTTATACTAAAAACATCAGTAGCCTTTAATTTTGCGTCATCAAGTTAACACAATAATCTTATTTACCAACGGCAATAAGAATAAAATATTAAAAGAATAGTGAAATGAACTTAGAATAGTCAATGGCTACTGTTGAAATAAAGTACCTACTTAAGGAACAACCCCGCCTTCTTCTTATAGGTATCTTAAAATTCGATTTATACCTAGTGCCTGCAAAAGGATTGGCCAGCAGTCGAACAAGCTATTTGGTATACAGGCAAACATATTCATTTTTCCACTACACTGCCAATATTTAGTTTTATTTTGTGCGATAAAACTTTTTCAGCTTATGGCATCCTTAATAGAGTGGTGTAAAATAATTAACTACTCAGCACACTCACACCATTGTTTAAAAGTAGTTGCAAGTTAGCTGCCTGTATACCAAATAGCTTGTTCGACCGTACTTAGTCGTTTTAAAGACAAAATATCAAATGTTTCCTCAGCATGACAATTCACCACCACCAGAGGGACGATAAAATTGGATAAGAAAGATTTCAAAACGGAAGAAGAACTAGCAGGGGATCGAGGAGGGGGGTATCAGACCGGAATAAATCGTAATTTTAAGAACGTACGCGTTCTCAGTCGCAAAATGTCAAAAATATAAGTTTTTAAAAAGCTTTTGATATTGATTGTCGTTGAGATGAGATTGCAACTTGAATTTGAAGAATTGGCCTTCAGAAGCAGTTCACGGCCGGCAAAACTATTCACATTCACCCTTGAAAGTCCACAATTTCCGAATGCACCACAGTCGATTCCAAAATCTTTCATCAAAAACTACTCTTGCAGACACACAAACAAATTCACAAAAACATTCAAATCAGTTACCCAGTACTTTTATAAGACAAACACCAGTTAAAAGTAAACAAGGGAATCGTTACCGAGATAGGAATAAAAATCAATCAAAAACTGTCCAAGCGATGTGGGGACGTGCCGCAGGCAGATCGCTACGATTTGAAACCTCTGTGCAAATTGGAACTGGCTGGACCGGACAGGAGGAACGTTTGAATGCACGAATCTATCAGAAATTTCTTTTGAATGAAACCTTTTCCTGAAGGGAAAAATAGGGGACCCTCCTCTGTTTTCCCTTCAAGAAAAGGTTTAATAATAATACTTGATTTTGAATGTGAATGTGATATCATATAATTCTGTACTAAAATCTAGACTCGTGGTGGAACATCGTTTTAGGATGAGATATGAAGAGAATGAGGTTTCCTACACTTAGGGCCGATTTTTCAATCGTCAGATAACTTTTATCAGAAAAATTTATCTGGCGATTTGACTTATTTTTTATACAAGTGCTGTCAAAACGCTATTTCACACACATATACTTTCAACACTTCAAATAACCTCGGCCCTTAGAAATCTAACGAAAAATTATGTAGACAATAAGCTTGGTTATCTACTGAATACAAGTGAGATACCAGAATTCAAGCTGTGTGGGTTTTTCGGTTATGAGTTTCGCTGACGTGACAGCCACAGCCTGTAATTGTGTTTGATTAATGTAGACAGTAGACGGATCATTCCCTCCCTTAAGAAGGCAAAAAAATATTGCTCATCTAACATAATAAATCGTCATAAGAGAACAGTGGCTATTTCAGGTTTTTGCCTCGTTGAAGCGCGAACAAAGCCGTTTATTTGGATGACCATCGTAAATATCCTAGGACAATCTGGGTACCGGCTATCCGGTAGTTAAGGATTTATACCAATCGAATAAGATGTTTTTATGTGTGTTCCATTACAAAACATCCAATAAACTACGCCCTAGACCTTCCGGACCACATGCTGTATCAGGGCCATTTGGAAACCGTAAGATAAAACTGATTTTTCTTGCGATTTATCTCAGGATATCGTAATGCCTTCATGTAATTAGAATGCGCAGTGGTAATAGCCGTGACTTATGGGTTGTAGGTAATAGGTTCGACACCAAACAGGCGCTTTATTTTGTGTAAATAATTTCTTCACCACTGCTTTCAAAACGGTGAAGGAAAACAAAGTGAGGAAACCGGCATATCCTAGAACCAAAAATTAGAAGACATGTGACATCTACCAACCCGCACTGGGCGTGGTAGTGACAGACCACTCCCTCTCGAGGATAGTAGGCCTATAATATTCCCACTGCTAGGACACATCCTAGCATTGGGATTATTATAGGGCGATTATATGTGTATGTTATGTAATTAGAATGATAAACTATCACGAAATGAAACTGTTTTTTTTTTTACCTCTTTTTACAGTAGGCAACATTAAACCCGATACAGTAATCTCTAAAAACAGGAGCATTGTAAAGAATTGCTCAATTACCCCTAACATACCTTCGCAATGTGTGGTCGGTTTGGAAATTAATTTACTTTTACCTTTTTTGAGTTTAAACAAGATAATTTACGGGTTCATTTAGAATTTATCGTGTTTGGACCCCGAGGGCCGTTAAAATGTTCCCAATTTATTTTAGTTGGAGACGGCCACTCGTTTAAATTAGGAGAAAAATTGGAGGGGTATTCTTTCCTTCAGATTTTAATAGGGTTTTAAGCTAGCTAGTGAATAATGACTTTACGTTCGTTCATTATGTTGATGAGGTAGTAGTAGTAGAGATGGTAGATGCCCGTTCTGTTATAGTAGAAATTCTAATAAAATCGATAAGAACCGTTAAAAAATATCTATCACATTTGTAATAAAATCGCTTTTGCTAGGTAAGCCATATATTTAAAAAAAATTGGCCAAGTGCGAGTTGACTCGTACACGAAGGGTTCCGTACCACACTATACAATATTTAATACTACTTACAAAATAACGGCAAATATAATCACGTTTGTTGTATGGGAGCCTTAAATATTTATTATATTCTGTTTTTTATTATAGCGGCTACAGAAATACACATTCTGTGAGAATTTCAACTGTCTACCTATCACGGTTCATGAGATACAGCCTGGTCACAGAGAGACAGACGGACAGTGGGTCCTGTTTTTACCCTTTGGGTACGGAACCCTAAAAAACAGTAGCTTTTCTAGCAAAAGATTCAAATAGTTCTTGTGTACAGCCATAAATCGCCAACAAGCAGTCGCTTAACTGGATTAGTATACATAAAACTGTTTGCAGGAACTCCATAAAACAGTACGAGGCTATATAACGGTCACAAAAGGGAGTTACAGTGATGATAAATCTGCTAACACTATACAAATAAGTTGTATTAATAATATTTCTGACGTTGTATTATTTCATGTTTATCTTTATTACGAATGCATTACAGGTTTTAGTACAGGGCTGGTTTTTTTTTCTATTGGTCTTGTTCAAAGGCAATTTGATACCTTATTATAGACACACAGTCAAATTGGAATATACGGGGCATAAATTCCGGCAGCGTCTTGATAGGATCTGATTCAAATCAGACTGGAATTTAACAAAAAAAAAGCCATCGGATACCGACGCACATGTCGTGTGAACAGCATGCAGCATATTACCTACCAAAACCATAAAGTTAAAACAACCACCAACACGAAAATCAAATTAAAAAGCGTCATTAATAAAATACATCCAATCTGCCCCATTAGGGGTGAACCGGGTAAAAATGTACAGCGAGCGCCATTTTATTCGCCCAGTTTTCTATACGCTTGTTGAATAGGGCAGGCAGTTAATTCGAGCTTACGTCAGCATGCTGGCCGAGGATAATGGCCGTCGCAAATGTTTTTTTTTTTTTACTTTTTTATTCACGCACTGGATTATTCTGTATTTATTGTATAAAAACAGCGTAATAACAGGAGACAGTGGTGGTGGGGGTGGGAAATTATAGTGTTGCGGGTTGCCCATACTAGGTTTATGTTGAAGTTTGTGGTATTGTCGTTTAAAGGGTAAGATAGTTAATGTCTTCAACTTGGAGACCTTTTACTTCACTTTTACTTTAAAGACCTTCCGTTTATCATGATATATAAGACCCTTTTTTTTTTTTTTTTAAGGATGGGAAATCATCCAATGACCCCTCCCGCTCTGGGTGGAGCGGAAGGGAGTGTCAGACTCTTACTGACTAAAACCCATCCGTGTTCCTTCCTTAGCCCTTTATGTTCCGGGGCAGCGGTAACCCTTTTGGACAATCCCGCTGCCCCGGCAGGCTTCGGCCCTAACGGGCCCCTCCATGTCTGCTGACATCTCTTTGAGGCGCGCGTGGAACACATACGCGCCGTCCGGCACGGGCCTGGTCCTGATCGGACGGCGAGCTACCCATTACTCGCCGTCCGCAGGCCCGCGCCTACGGTGGCCGGGAGTCGTCACGCGGCTCCCGACGCCCGGAGCGTCTACCGCGGCGGCTGGGAAGGGCGGCCCTCTCGGCTCTCTCCCTCTCCCATCCCGCCACCTCCTTCACTCGCTTCGCTAGCATGACTGCTTCGCAGAAGGAGGTGACTGCCTCCCACTCCCTCTCGCCCCGGACCATGGCTTGGACCAGGGCCGGGCGCGAGAGGTCGCCGCCGCTGCCGATCGCCTCTACGAGGACACGGCGGTGCTCTGCCCAAGCGGGACAGACCTCCACCGTGTGCACCACCGTGTCCTCTGGGCGATCCTCGCAGTGGTGACACCCGGGCGTTTCCTCCCGCCTGATTATGTGCAGGAACCTCCCGAAACATCCGTGTCCGGTGAGGACCTGCGTCAGGCGGTAGGTGAGGGCGCCGTGACGCCTCTCTAGCCACTCCTCAAAGAGGGGCCTTACCGCCGCTATCGCGGCGTGCCCTGCGCTGGGTTGCGACAGTCGCGCTTTCCATGCCGATATATAAGACCCTTACATTTAAAATGTTGAAACTGATTTGCTACATTGTAAAACATTCACAATACTCAAGCTACCCGAGACTGACACATTTTCCCAATCAACTTTGAACCTTATGCTTTAGCAATAAAGTTGAAAATCTATTAAACAAATTTGACAGATTGTAATAGCTTGATGTGCTGCCGTCTGTACAAATTATCCAGAGATAATTCAAGACAGGGAGGTTTGGAAGGAAAAAGGGTAGTCGTTGTCCAGCAGTGGAACACAATATAGGCTAACGAAAATAAATCCGTATAAGAAAATGGAAATTAGCAGTAAAACTGTATATTTACATCATGAAACAAAAATGAATCATAACTTTCAATACACAATCACTAAACATTCACATAAATACACAGCCCATGATGGTTTCAACAATCGAGTTAAAATAGGATTGTTTTCAGGAAAATTGTTTTTTTCCGAACTGAATGTGATAAAAGAGATAATCTCCCACAAATCTTTACGGGTCAAAGTGGTCTTTATCTGTATCGAAGGGGTTGAAACGGGGTGAAGGGAGGGGTCAAACCTCCATCTGTATATTCACACCCACAAAAAACGGTTGTAGCTCGCTAAATGAAAAATAAAAAGAGATCGTAATAAATGTTTTTTGAGGAGGCTTATTTTTATAAACGTTGGGTATGTACCTGTGGGTGTGTTGTTTATAGACTGTACGATCTTTTGCTTGGATTTAAACAAGAAATTGGGTTAATATAATACAAAATCTCAAAATTTTAATATTTAATTTTGTAGAAGGATACATTTAGTCACCATGTTACCCTTTAACTGAATTGTGGAGGTCATGTAGGCAGTAATTTTTAGTAAAACTAGCTTCTGCTTGTAACTTAGAACACCGTAGAAAAAATGTGTCAACAAGGTTCCACAGTGATCTTATCGGGATCACAGTGAGCGCGTAAACCGTAGTTTTTCACGGCAAGAACATAGTGCGTGTACAAAAGGCCTTAAACGAGTACTTGTACACAAATTGACACAAACAACGAATTATTTTGGTTTTCAGTATTGACTTAAAAAGTAGTTCTCATCGACTTTCGTTGCTGCCTGTACCAAATTAACATTCTCGTTACGACCATCACAAATATAGACGCAGAATTCAATTTAATTAATGTCCGTTTGTTAATTAATTCGTTCAGAATCATTAAATATGATGCCAATAAAAGTTTCTGGCGTGAATGCAAAATTGTTCCCCAATTTTATTATGAAAAACTTAATTTTCGGCAAGTTATGTAGCCGCCAGTGGTAGATGTTCCAATTTGGTTAAGTCCACTCGGCTCGATGGATTTAAAGTTAGTTACAATAGGGTCCAATTTTTATGACTAGATTAGTAGGTATATCTACCTAGGTATATGAATTGGAATATCTACTTAAAAAAATTGTTGAATTTATTTATTTACTGACAGACAATGCACAGCCTAAAACGCTGGGTCTAAAAACACAAAATTTTGCACAAGAGTTACATAAGTAACCAAAATAAAATATGAAATTTTGTTATTTTATCCGATGGGAAATCCCATCTGATCGGGAATCCGGCTTATGTTCTTTGAAAGTACAGTGAACGTTTGAATATTTTTATTTATTAAAAACAAAGAGGATCCCGAAAATATTTAGAAGCCATACCTACCAATTTAAATGAATAAAATCAGCACCGTTTTGTTGTAGGTAGGATGTTTTTTTTTTTTTTGCCAATGTTCATGTATGCATGCTTCTAGACCGTCAAATTCTAGAGATATTTACTTAGGCGTTATTAGTTTCTGATGTTACAGCGTATACGAACGAATACTAGGTAGTGTTTACGCTATGGTTGAATACGACGCTTTTGGCTACTTTGTACTCGTATGTGTGTATTTTATTTATGCATTTTTTTTTGTAATGTGCATATTGTCTCTGCAGAATATTGTCACCGTGGTCAGCCGCCATTTGCAGTGTCGCTTAATATTATAGAGGGCAGTTGTGGTTTACAATTTTTCATTCCTTTTCTTTTTTTTACCAAACCACCAATGAGTGCATAATTTGAACTCATAACGTTGTGTACGAACGATGGATGGGTCTGAATGGACTGTTATGCTCGATAAATCAAATTGAGATCATCATGTTTATTAATGAAATCATTCTTCCTAGCCTAACAAGGATGTAAAGATTACCGTGAAAAAACTTTGAGCGGAAAATCGAAAATGTGCAAAGTTTTAGGCTTAATTAAATTACCGGAAATTTAATCATAGCACTGGACCCAATCATGTCGCAGGCAAGCAGTAGGGGATTTTGTATTATTTTTTTACTTTTAGAAATTTAATATTCATTGAGGTAACGATTTTTTTTGTGAGAAAATTAAGCCAAGGTTCAGTATTTTTAATGGTTTTAGAAGGGTGCCTATCATATTCAGAACTTGTTTTATGGGATAAAATATATTTTTATGAGAAAACCCAACTGAATAATAAAAGAGAAAACATAAAAAAAAAAACATAAAAGTTTCTTTGCCAACAAGTAAAACAAGAAGGAAGATAATATAATTAGTGAATTATACGCTATTTATACATTAAGGGAGAAACATGACGTCATTATTCATAACATGATGCAGCCATCTTGTTGAGTGCAACCCATAATTAAATTATTAGTCTGCTTTTGAAACTTCAAAGATGTTAAGGGGCAGCAACATACATGTTAATGAAATAGGGGTGACCAGCATAAAGTTTTGTTCATGACCCCGTCGCGTAATTAACTCTTAGAGGCTTTCTGTTGATTATAAAACGAGTTGGTCCACTTGGATAAAGCTTCTCCAAGTACCTATATGTAGTTGTACATAATTATGTCTTATTAAGGAGAAGCGCCACAAAACCCGTGAAATTCAAATTTTCTTACGTTTTTCGCAATTTGCAGGTCGGTGTCAGGTTGTACGAGTATGTTAAACAAAATATGATTCGCGACCGTAACAAGAATGTATTTACGGAATTATAATCATTAAAATCATCAATACAAGTAGAGACGAGAAACTGAGAGCAGTTTATATATATTGTTAATAGTCCTACTAATACGGGATAGAGTACCAAAATCCCAAGGGGGCCCTTGGGATTTTGGTACTCTATCTATATCTCTAATTCAATAATTAAAAATTGTCGCATGACTTCCACTTAAACATAAATAATATTTCTTTTGAAATTTACTTTATTCTGTCTAACGCGATCGTTTTTCTCTTAATTGAAAAACTTTACACAGCCTTAAACTGAAAAGGAACTTTAGAGTGTATTCGTTGAATCACAAAATTGTTTTTGTTGGTTATCGCCGGAATTCTTACAATTTTTTTGTAGCTTAATATGCGTATTTTATACCCTATGTCGTAATATATTAACTTTAAGCGCTTTAGGGTTTCGGCTTGTGGTATAAAGGATCTGTTTAAACTTGTTGCCCTAATAAGGATGAATGTTACGTATATTTTTGTTAGTACAAAATTTTGGATTGTGAAACTAATATTATCAACCACAGGGCTGGGTCGTTCTTTGGCCAAAGAATTAGCATTGCAATTCAACGTGACAATGCTGCTAGTCTTCTGGGCACGTTGCCGAATGACAGCAATGCGGACAGGTAGGTACAGACGCCAGCACATCAATCTACCCCAAAATGTCAAATTTTCCCAATCAACCTTGAACCTTACAGTGTAGCGATAAAGTTGAAAGTCTATCAAATAAATTTGACAGATTGGGGTAGGTTGATGTGCTGGCCTCTGTACTTTAGTGTCCTTTTGTATTTATTTGTATAGTTTGTTAGGTAGTCATTTAATTTATTTTTGTACCTAATGTAAGGAGTCAGTTATATATACATACAATAAAAGATATTATCATAATGATTATGTCCTTCTATTTGGCTTCGTATGTGAATTTAAAATCTCATACTTTCATGTGACTGAAAATACAAAAAAAAAACGTTGTGCAGCTACCTACCTTAAAATAGGGATACATTCTGTCCCATATTCTCAAAGTGCTCACATTAACTGTTCTAACATTCATCCAACATAAAATTCACAGACATTTCTTAAAGCTGAAAACATTTTGCAGCATACATTTAGAACCCAGGTCATGCACACTGAGGTGACCACGATGAGACACAGAGAGGGGTGTCTCAAAAATTTAAATTGGTAAAAGAACGTGCGTCACCCTCGCGCGCCAAATTGAATTCCCGGAGTTTGCCCGCGGCCCGCGAAGTACGCTGATAAATATGTAAGTCCCGGCGAAGGTTTCTTTTGACGCTCCCGGGCTACACAAAATTATGAATATTTTGAACTAAACGTCTTATGGCTACCAAAATCTTTTTTTTTTTTTGAAGTCTGAATTGTAGGTATTACAATATATCTAGACATGGTTTAGTTGTTAAAACATCATATTAAAAAGAAGTAAAGATTACACTCTGGTTTTCGAAACCGGTACTAAATTCATTAAAAAGTCATTTGAAAAAAATATGTACCTAAATGTTAGTCAAGTTTTCCGTATTAAAAATCTAAAAAATCAATTTCGAGTCGAGGTTATCATCAAATGCCACTAGCTGTATCTTTTAACTTTTCTAATCAGAACCTTTCTAAAAAACGGCGAAAAACAGGTCTAAATAGAAGCCAGCAGCCCTGAATCAGTTCCTTCACCCCTTATAGCGAGCGCTGATGAAATAGTGAAATGAAATACATTCGTATGTTTTATTCAACAGCGTAACGACTGTCGCCGAGTGAAAGTTGCATTATGTTAGATTTTTTGCATTAAAACTTTGCTGCATTCCGTCTTATAGGGATGCGACATTATTTTCGAAATAAGGTTTTTCAGTATGCTTTTGAAAACAGACTTTGATGTTTTTGTTTACCCAACTTAGTTTGCTAATCAGAACACGAAGTAACAATGCTTGGGGGTGGCCTATGTCTAGCAGCGGTTGGCGACTTTCGGCGAAAATGATGATGATGAATCAGCACAAAATCAATGTGTCAGCAGTGAGGTGGAAGATTCAGAGATTGAAATGAAATGCATAGGATATCGGAGTCACTTTTACACGTCATAATATAAAAATAAATATGTATTATATAATATGTACAGAGGCCAGCACATCAACCTACCCCAATCTGTAAATTTTTCCCAATTGAATATGAACCTTATTCCTTTGTAGTAAAGTTGAAAATCTATCAAAGAAATTTGACAGATTGGGGTAGCTTGATGTGCTGGCCTCTGTACCTACTCTGAGAAGAAAGGCCATAAAAAACTCAGAGGTCACAGACACTTTTAAAGTCCAGACATAATCTTGGTTATCATGTGAAGACCATGTAGATTGACCACAATAATCATGACACGACTACATAACAATAAACGTCATTATCAAAGATGCTTTACATATAATTGTTCTACTCTTACTAAATGTAGCTTTTTTTTTTTTTTTTTTTTAAGGATGGGAAATCATCCAATGACCCCTCCCGCTCTGGGTGGAGCGGAAGGGAGTGTCAGACTCTTACTGACTAAAACCCATCCGTGTTCCTTCCTTAGCCCTTTATGTTCCGGGGCAGCGGTAACCCTTTCGGACAATCCCGCTGCCCCGGCAGTACTAAATGTAGCTTAGTTACAGTCTGGCCGCCGAGAGAATGCGTTCCTGTCACCTGTCAATGCGACAATTCTAGTAGCTAATAAAGATCAAATTCGCAAAACACGTATTCGTTTGTATAAAACTGACAGGTGTCAAGAACGCATTATCTCCTCGGCTGCACTGTAATGATATATTATTATTCTATAATAATGTCAGCCTATTATCCCCCCCGTACCTACTTAGCAATACATCCCGTACATAATATATCACATCGATAGATTATATGCATAATACCATCAAAGCAAAGATTATAACCTCCCTTTGCCCCTTCTCTGCATAATACAAGATCGATCGAATCTGAACCCTTTGTACTTAATTTAATAAACATAATATGTACTACTGTTGGGAAGACAAGTGACATTAATACGCAAAACCAATTGAAATACCCATTCGTATTTTCCCAATACGAATTTGGAGACGTGTTGCGTCATGTCACGTAGCTCAGTTGGATACGGATATTTATACGGATACAGGGACGGACGGATATAAATGCACCCACCGGGGTGCTTCTCTAAATGAGCTTTCGTTTTTGTGGGTGTATTGGCTTTTAATGAATCACGATGTTTTATGTTTGTCACTTTAAAATAAAATCTGGCTATTTATGAGAATTTTAATCTTTTCTTTATCGTACCATTGTTCTTAGTTTCACGTTATTGCAATATCGTACCTACCTATTTCCGTCTATTTTAAGGGTCGGTCGGTCTGTCTAGCTTTTTCTCCGTCGCAATTATGTTGCTTTTTGTGAAAATACGTATTGTTTTTTTTATTGCAAAATGGGCAAGCTCTTGACCTCGATCTCGTTTCGTGGAAAGCGATGGATGAGGTCTATGGTGTAAAGAGCAAGCCCTGAAGATGCCTATTCAGTATTCATTAAATATGTTAAACGAAAGAATAACGCCTATCTATTACATAAACAAAACAAATAGCACACATAAGAAAAAATACGAAACAAAACACAACTACCTATCTAATCCCGAAACACATCTTTCATACCGCGCGCAAGTAGCCGGATATTATGAAAATTTAGCACCACTTTCGTTCGGAATACGGCCCTGTATCCGCGCCGAGCCAGAATATCCATTAAACCGTTATTTACAGAGCCCTCTACACTACGTGAGCTTTAGGACCGCGGCGGGATAATTTTACTAAGGAAATAGTTTTTCGTTCAATATTCGTAGGAAAATAGAAGTAAACGGAGGAGGAATGCGGATTTGAGGTATTGGATTCTTGAGGTTTTTGACGTTTGAGTGAAGGTAAATAGTAAAAAAAATATTTGTTGAGCTTCCTTTTAAATAAACAAATATTATAAAGAGGTTTACTTGTCATTGGTTCTACAGGCAAAAGGAGTATGTAAGGATCGTAGCAGGTGGCGTTTTGTTGTTTTAGTCATATGTTTAAGACACTCTGTATATTTTTAGTGTAGTACTGTTTGTTTCCCTATAAAAAAAAAATATACTAACTCCCATGGGAAGATGGCGTGAGTTTATGTTTGTCATCATCATCATTTCAGCCGAAAGACGTCCACTGCTGGACGCAGGCCTCTCCCAAGCACCTCCACTTCGACCGGTTCTGTGCTTCTCGCATCGAACGGGTTCCTGTGGCCTTCACAAGGTCGTCGTTCCACCTTGTGGGAGGCCTTCCAACGCTACGTTTTCTGGTACGAGGTCGCCACTCCAGAACCTATGTTTGTATGTGTGTTAAATTGCTTTTTTTTGAGAGGTTACCTCTGGAAGTACTGATCCGATGACAAACATTCATTCACTGATAGGAAGCGACACTATTGCCGAGTGCCATAAGATATGTTCTACGTTTATGTTAGTGACTTCATGCGGAAAGGTAAGTACTAGCTTTTTCCCGCGACTTCGTCCCCGTGAAATTTCTCGTTCCCCTGACCCATCGTTTTCGCTTCGCGTCCTTTCTTGTTTTATTTTTTATTTTTGTCGACTCTTAAGAATCGTAGCGTGATGTTAAATAGCATATTTGAGCCTTTCTTAAGAATTGGGCTATCGAATGCAAATGGGTTTTATTTTATCGGAGATAACCGCGATCAAACAAAAAAAAAAAACTGTTCAGCTTTACTGTTCATCATATCACCATCATAACCAGCCTATAATGTTCCCACTGCTGGGACACAGGCCTCCTCTCTGTGAGAGGAAGTGGGCCGTAATCCAGCACGCGGGCCCAGAGCGGGTTGGTAGATGTCACATATCTTCGAATTTTTGGTTGGTTCTAGGACATGCCGGTTTCCTCACAATGTTTTCCTTCACGAGAGCAGAGGTGATGAAATAATTTACACAAGGTAAAGCGGCTGTCTGGATTCGAACCTACGACCTACAACTCGTAGGTAAGTCGCGGCCGATACCACTGGGCCACCACTGCTCACTACTATAATTAGTCATACATAATATAGATATAGATTGAGTTCTTCGTACATACGAAGTTATGTTTGATGATTAGAGCAGCCTATATCTATTATTAAACGATTTTGTGCAGTTTCACAAACAAAGTTAGGTCTATGTTTATTAAAAAGACGTTAATAGGGTATATGGCTGGTACTCTTTGGGTCGTTTTGGATCTAAACTTTGCATAGAAATTACCGGCATGCTTTATCATCTCATCGCAACCAGATTTCCATATTCACATACTCCAGGGACATGTGTCTTCCGATATGCAAAGTTCCTTTAAAGAAAGTCATAAATGAAAAATATCACAGTTGAATAAAAGCGGCAGATACCGTGATATTTTTTCGTATCAAAATGGTATCTCAATATTTACTCGACATTGTCAAAGCCGTGATGGATTTAAGGTAATAACACCTGTTGGTGTCTATTAATAAAGTATAACATGTAACCTATGACACAATAAAAGAAAATATTGAAAAGATTTTTTTTTTTATATGTGAGCTTTTCGTGAAGGTAGTAAGTGTGTGCTTTATGCTATTTACCTATAATTTTTTAGCCTTGTGTGTCGTAATCGGATTTTTTTGGATTAATAAATATCTTTGTTGTTATGCCTATCCTGTTTGAGAAACGATGTTGACTATATCACACCAATGTTTTATAGGCGAAAGTTTGTGAGTATGTTTGTTACTTCTTCACGCACAAACGGCGGAACAGATTCGGATGAAATTTGGCACACAGATAGTTTATAACCAGGATTACTACATAGGGTACTTTTATCCTGATATTCCCACGGGATTGACACTTATGCGGGTGAAACCGCGGGGCACTGCTAGTAATTATTATATAAGGTCCTAATAAAATAGATGGACAAACTTTTAGAAATCATTGAGACCACCAAAATAAGGACGATGATAAAAAAAATATAAGAAAAGCGCATTAGATACTTATAAGAAAAATAATCAGCTAACGAAAATACACTAATGTACCGGCAATTTATTATTTTGGGTCAAAATAAAATCACTCTTATCACTGTTTTTTTTTTGCTTGGATGCCTTTGGTTAGACGTACCTACTGAGCGCTGTGTTAAAATTTGTCCACCTATTTTAATGGGACCCTGTATAAACAGGAAAACTTTCGAAATTACAAGGTGTCAGGGACATCAACGATCGTATCCCACCAAGAGTTCAATACATGATTCTGAATCAGTGATGACATTTTACGTAGGTTATTAAAAAAATATTAGTTGTTACATACAGTTTGAGCGCGTAGGTATTGCGCTTTTCATAGAAACAGATGTATTTTTTTTATCACCGACGAAAAATTTCTATGCTAGGAGTTCTAGAATCATGTGCTGAATTCATGGTTTCAATTTGCGCGTCGATGTACTTGCCACCCTGTATATGTATTTAAAAATATCTAAGAAAGGTAAAACTATCTCTTTCACCGTCACAAACGCCTTATCAAGATAAAATCACATAGCTAGCCAATTAAACGCCTACATTAATATTGAAACTCAATTTCACTACTCATTATTCCATCTTGAATCTCGAATCTTGAATAGCCGACCTCATAACACGAATCGTTCATCACAAATTGTTCACAATCAAGCACACACGCTCCTTCAGTTGCAAACTCAATTAAAACTACGATCATTTGTAACATGAACCAATCGTAACAAACATTGGTGTCAGATTTAGCTCCAATAAACCAGTGAATGATCGTTAAAGACCGATGACATTGGTGGTGGAATACCGGAACGTTAAATGGAGCGAACGATTATGGCCAATGTTCTTGGCCGAAACCGGGGTATGCATGAGACAGCTCTCTACTCCATACAGTACACTGACTAGATTTGCGGTTCTACAATCCATCGATCCTACCCGATTTGGGCACAATGCGGTGTGTGCGATTGTCAATTTCATATTTCGAATTTGGTTGTGGCTGTGTGGAATTTCAAAAGGTACCGTTTGATTGCCGTGTCAGCTTTGGACGTGTAATCTTCTAGATCTAAATGGACTTCAGGTTTTGAGTTTGTCATGGATTCGTTCTAGACGTGTGTCATATACTTAATGATTTTAACTATGTAATGAGTTAAATGTACAATAAAAAAAAAAAGTAAATTACGATACGTGAGACTTAAGGATTTATACCGGTCTGATCTACATTATGGACTACTTAAGTTATACGTGTCGTATACTATTTTATAGTTCATGTGATCTAAGAGACAGAAAAGCGTCAGTTTTACGCTTTTCACTTTAACGTCCCTATTCAAATTGCTAGTCAATGTTCATGCTACCTTCAACAACCTAAAAACTTACAGCCTCTTGCAACTCCACTGTCAGCAAAAGCAAATGTTAACTTCAAAACCAAACAATAGAACTGAAATACTTAAATAAAACTTCAGCTTCAGGACCAAAAATTTTTAGCATCGAACGAAATCCGTACAGTTCACAATACAATAAATTCACTACGAACAAAAGGCTATGGTTTTAAATCGTTACTGCACGAACGCGTCACGATTCGCGCTGTCGTTTATCAATAAATGTGGATACGGTGCAATAAATTATCAGAACTTCGCAATACGTACGGTGAATGCAAACAGCAGACGTCGAAATTACAGTAGGGAAAAATAACGACATGTAAATGCCAGACAGAGAATAATTGTCGGTCGAATGCCGACATGTAGTTAATTCCGCTTATTTGTATTTCAAACAGGGATGTTTAAAGTAGGGGCGGGGAGAGCAAAAATTCTCTCACCGTCCCTATTTTTTTCGTCTGTCTTTAGAAATGTCGCGGATGGGGCGAATTGAAAAGTTTTTGCTCTCGAAAGAAACAAAGTAATTTGATGTTGTTTATTTTTATGATGGATGTTTCGTGTCGGTGTGATTTTCACGCCTATTTTTCTTGTCGGGACTCGCTTTTTCATGAACACGGGTTGTAAGTAACAGAGCTGGTTGAAAAATTACAACAATATGTGTTAGATTTTAAGATTGTTGAACTTTTGGATGATTTATGTGTGCTTAAATAAGTGTCATTTTTATCTAAAAAGGTGTACATATAAACGACCAGCAAAAAAACTCTGATTAAAAGTTATGTAAGTTTAACTAACGTTCAATTAATGATATAAATTACTCAAAAATTGATATTGTGCCAGTTTTTTTTTTAATAAGTATTCTTACATTTCATTATAATAAAGTAAATTTCTATAAAACAAGAAATAACTCCACCGGAATCTGTAATAAAAAAATTATCTTCACAAAATTCGAGTACTTTTTCATTAAATAAACAATATTACGCCGTATAATGTTTATTTGACATCAGTCTCCGAAAATTCGTTTTATTTGATAAAATACCATTTCACTGTGTTTTCCCTGCGAAGTTAATCAAAGAAAGCTTACTCAAAAGAATATTCAAGAGGCGAGGAGCATCAAACCAAAGTTATTGGGTCAACCTTTGAAATAATCAATTTTATGCAAAGCGATGAATATAATTTTGTTTTTTTGGGGTGAAAACAGCATTATTACTATTTCTGTCTTATTTTTTGGTTGTCTGAAAAACACCACCAGCCTAGGGTCTTAGGCTTGTTTCACTCGTACCACAACCACAGCACGTGGGCGGGCGCTAATTTGTATTAACATTAATAGTTAAATTCACACGGACCACATTTTGCCGTCATTATCGACCGCATGTGTGATACCTACCGACCACACCGCAGCCACGGCGCAACCACAACGCAACCACCAGCGACACCGCGAACTAGCGGCCGGCCACATCGCAAACACACAACGCTACCGAAAGAAGCCTCAGCGACACTTTTCAAACGTAACCACAGCTTGACCACATTTTGTCGCTACGATGTGTCGTGGTTGTTGTACGTGTGAATGGCCCTTAGCATTATGTTGAGCGATAGCCGTTTTGCGTGGATATGACGCATATTCACCCCCAATTTTTATTTTGTTTGTGTTTGTATTCTGTTGCGTCATGTTTCCAGCAAATAAACTTATTTTCTATTTTTCTTTCTATTACTTTCGATCAGAACTGGTTGAAATTGTTTCCATGAACATCTGCGTTACTTAAAATTGTAAAGCAATTATACTGTAATTAATGATGTGTAAAATTCCAACGATAAATTTTGGTACGGTCAATTGCACGAGCTATCTTCAGCTGTATTACCAAAAATTACCCTTACAGCAACGAAATAAAGACGTCGCGAATGGCAAACAGTTACCATGGACGCGTGTTCACTTAGCGTTCTATATTCACAATGTTTATATGTAAATGTACACCACTTAGGACAAAAACCTTAAGTCTTCTACCACTTCAAACATTGCTCTTTCCACCCCAACACTACAGCCTGTAAACTTAGGTGAAGGGAGAACTGTCAAAAGTGTCAATCCCTTGCATGAGGTGGAATAACAATAGGGCTATTAGAAAAACATCTCACCATGAAAACTTAGGTGACCGGAGCTGTCAATAGTGTCAAGCATTAGGTGGAATGACAGCTCACTTTAAGCTCACTTCACCTATTTAAGTTTTTACGATGAGACTTTTACAGAATATACCGGGGGAACGTAATTACAACCATGTATCATAAATATAAGGGTCGACTTCAAATAATGATATTAATCAGCCTATTTGCCTCCAACTCGGACGAGGAAATAGGTATAATGGCGAGAGAAACTTAGTTTCAGATAAGCTGAAGATAATCATGAAACTTGCGCTATGTTTGATTGAGAGTCGCCATTTAGAAACTTCGGTAAGTTCTGTGCTTGTGTGAATTGTGTAAATTATGTGGTTTATCGCGAGGAAATATTTGATGAGATGAGGAGAGCGATTTCTGATGATGATATGCAAATAGAATGGTTAAACTCAGCTGAGTTTAACCATTAACCAAAAGTCAATTTACCTGATACAAACTGTGTTGCTGTTTTTGTTTTGTTGTTGTTTTGTGTTTGTATCAAGTTAATTTAGGTACACCTCTTTGACATGATGGTTGATTTTACACTCCCCAACAATTTTGAGTTCATGACAAGTTGCTAACAGTCCCATCAAAGTTATTTTACCTCTGATTTTTGATCACTGTCAAAATCATAGTGACCCATATCTTCGTTACAATAAGGTTGCTTTTGGGCTGCTGCCAGAATTACAAGTCTGTAAAAAGCTTATGGATATTTTTACTGGATTATATTATTCACGTAACAATAACTTTGTTAGGCTGCTGTTTTTAGAGGTAAAATATCTGTGTAAGGATTGTAGAAACCGCTGCCTACCCTAAAAATGACACTCAGGAAGAACTGATGAACGCTAGCGAAGCGCTATCGAAGTGGCAACATACTAGGCTAACATGAGAGAAAAAGAATTAACCGAGAGCATCTTTTCGCTTAACCACCAACTTTCCCTTTTCTAGCAAAACCAGAACAATTATGAAACCACGTAACAAACCGTTACCCGCTCGTCTCATTCCAGCAGTGCTAGTAGAAACTGTGCGGTGTAATTTAGCGAGGGAATCAGGAGTAATTATTACTTCAACGCGCAAAGTACTTGATTCTGAGGTGTCTCTAAATGAACGCCGCATGCAGCTACCAGGGAGGCATTTAGAGTGAAGAGGTTAGTTCTCGTATTGGTTAAAGTTTTTTTGGGTTTTATCCCTCATGAGCGTTTACGCCATACGGCATTTCATACAAACTTTCAAGCCCTTGTTTTTCGAAATGAATGAACCGATTTTAATGAAACTTCATACGCATAAGCAGGATACAAAGGTCTAAAAAGTTAGTTAAGATTTTTTTCGAAAAATAGTGTTACAGACAAATTTCCATAAAAACAGATTTTCAGTTATCTTTTCTGAATAAGACATTTCAAAAATGTTCATAAGTAACTTTTAGTAACTTTAGACCTTTGTTCCTGCTTATGCGTATGAAGTTTCATTAAAATCGGTTCAGTCATTAATATATTTTCAAAATAAAATATTTTATACAGGTAATTAATGGATAACCTTCTAAGGGGTCATTGTACTTATCATTATGAACACTAATGATAAGTACAATGACCCCTTAAGAGTCAATTCCGCTATTAATTACGGGTCATCCTGTAAGTATACTAAGATCAAAAAGCTCATATTTTATAAAGTTACATACAGACGTTCGCTACTCAATAATTCAAGACAGCCCCATTCCTTGCCACACTGCTATCAAAGTCAGACATGATCTATTCAAATCTAATTAAACTTACCATAATATCTTATTAACATTTTGCATTCCCACAACTGATTGCGGCCCTGTATCAACGGCGACGAATTCATTACGAATGTCACTACGAAGCAAAACTCCTTTATCCATGAAAAACACACAATTTCCTACCTTATTCCCAAGAATTGACGTGTCACTTTAGCCTGAAGAGTCCTGTGAAAATTTGACATGGTGAATTGGACTGAAGAGTGATTGAATTAGGGTTGACTTATGTATGAAAGGGTAATGTTACGCGTGGTTTCAATGTGACTTGGTCTCGCAGATTCTAATTCCGATGGTAATGTTTGGAGGTAATACTGTACAGATAGGAAGATATCCAACTAATTGCTGTTTATTTGTTAAAATCTCCCTTCGTGTGGAAAATTAATATGGGCAAAGTTAATAAGCATTTAGTCGTTTGATTATGATGTTCAGTCAGATGGAAGTCTTAATTTAGTGCCATTTATTAAAGTGCCAAATACTGAGGTGGCGGTTGTGTGTATCATTTTTATACATTTTGTAGCGTGATTAATTCAGTCAGCTTTTGGCTCTGCCCAATTAACTTAAACTACCAATTTAGTATTTAACTGATTTTAGTCAAAGTTTCACTTTTTTGTCTTAAGTTTTCTGTTTTGTAAAAGCTGACCCATACTTTACTTTCATAGCATAACGTCTTATTTGCTATTTTAAAACTTATCAATAAAACGATTTTTTGTATGAACACTATTATTTTGATGTAGGTACAGACGCCAGCACATCAAGCAAACAACCTTGAACCTAAAGCTTAAGCGATAAAGACTAAATATCTATTAAAGAAATTTGACAGATTGTAGTAGTTTGATGTGCTGGCATCTGTACATACAAATCATCGTAAAAAATATTGACGAAGATCTATTCCAGACATAAAAATATACTAAAATGCAAAGACTTCCTCATTTTACACGTTCTTATTATAAGAAATAACTAAAAAAATTGGTGACATGTAAATAGTGGCAAAGGTAAACGACAAACAGCCATACCGACGCCAGGAACGTTAATCTTTGTGAAAAACTAACTGTGAAACGGAACTCAAGAAAAAACGTCGGGAGATTTTCCTTCTTATGATGTTATTTTTTTATTGTGCGATGTGGGAATTGGTGCTGGCCGCAGTAATTCGCATATTTTGTTTTCAAGGCTTTTTGTGGTTTCCTTTGAAGTAACAAGTTGAAAGGTAACTATGGAAAGTGTGTGGAAAAGCTTGACTATTGCGAAAACGACTATAAATAATCTATGGTAGTGAATATTAAATGATGCTGCAATTAATTAATAAAGTGTTTAAAATACCCAAACTACTTCTGCAAAGTAAATTGAAACATTCGGAAGGAAGTGAGCTTTCCACACTGATAGTACCGCCATTTTAAGATGGCAACACTAACGTTAATGGCTGCACTTCAGATAATTTTACTGTTTAACTTTAACAATATTCAAATATTAAACAACCGAAACTCTGACTTCGGAATCACAAGCAATATGAATAACTAAGACGCGAACTGTAGAAAACAATACACAATAGAATATTGCCCGGGTTTCCAACTTATAATGGTTAGACTAAATATGAATATAAAAGCCAATGTAAGTGGAACCTCCCTCTGCCGAGCGGTCATTCCCACCATAATATCTTAGAGTGGTAAAATAAAGTATATGTAATAAAAGTAGATAAACTAATTTATGTATGTAGGTTCTTAGACATGTCATAAATGAGTAAGAATCGAATAAAATGACTTTACGAGCCATAATACGTTTTTATAGTTGCGTTTTCTGTTTGTGTTTTGTGGTAATGGTATTGTCGGTATATGAGGTTAGGATCTATAGAGGTTTATTAATGGATATTATGGCTTACGATATTACCCATGATCGACACGTCACTCTCTGATTTTAATGGGAGTTTTTTGAAGAAAGTTAGAATCAGATTGACTATTTTCAGACCATTAATTTGATTATTTTGTTGTTATTCGGAGCTATCAAGACCTGCATGACTCTTTTAAACAGTATATCTTGTTTAATTATATTAGCATCATCTAGATGTGGACCACCATACAGCATTACAGAACATCATGTTCATGAAACACAATACCTATTTCACAAAATATAGATATTACCTAGAATTTATCTTTCAAACACGTTAAAGACGACGTGAAAGGCGTCGTGAGACGTTAGTTAAAGGGAGACAAAACTTGAAGACGAAAGATGTTCGGACAAATGTACATAATAAAAATGACTCGAGAATGCATAGAGCAAATTGACTATATTTGAATTAATAATTTGAAATAATTTTCAAGTTATGGAATAACAAACTGAATGTCATACTAAAAAAAGTTCAAATTCCATCGCAACTAAAAACTTATTTCGACGTTTTTGTTAAAAATGGTCACTCAAAAATCAACTTAGAGTTCATTATCTTAAAATAGATAATTGATTAAGTAGCGATGGAATGTCAATTATCTGAGATTATGCACTGCTATAACAACTTAAACTGTACTTATATTTAAATCGGAGCTGTCATTCTTTAACAGTTGTATGAAATGGCTTATAAAACGAGAATTGATAAATTAAAAAAAATCTCTTAACAATAAATTTCTCTGACTATGTTAACGTTATAGTCTAGCACTAACTCATGAGATCAAGTACTACGATCGGTTAAACCAAGATGGCTAGTTAACAGAGATATAATATTCCATGACTAGGAGAGCGGTTGACAATGAACCTACCTATCTCCTCCCATGTTATCTTAGGCAACGTTGTGTACGGTTGTTGTACCTGTAATTTACTCATGGTTTTGTCTGTAACATGGGAATTGAAGGAAAATAATGATACAGCTGCTACTTTCCGGGGGCCGAAAGTAGGTCATTGTTGGTTGTTGTGAATATTAGGCGCTTTTTTGGATATTTTTTGTAAGTTTTCATGGTTGAGACAATGTTTTTGGGGAAGGAAAAATAAATTTTACGTCGAATACTGAATGGAATGATATTGACATTGGAATAAAAAAAAAACAAATGAAAAACCTACCTTTAGAACAGAGAATCAAGCGAGGATAAAGTAAACAAAATATTACACAAAATGTAAAATGTATCCACGCATTTTATTAGAAAATGTTTCATAAAATCCATTGAGATGGAAATGAATCTGTAGGAAACGAAATCTACTTTACGATGAATAGATCGATAGGAGACTTTTTAGTTAACTTAAGATGACAAAGAAAGTTAACAAAAACCTGGTAACAAGAAAAACAGTACCTCACAACAGCTTTTCAACAAAACACACTTATAGCCTGTACCGACTCAGGAAAGAAATAAACTGAACGTACAAAAACCCATATATAACTCACACACACACACGTTATGACAAGTACATAAATAATACTGTTCTAAGTTACGGCATGTCCTAGAATGTATAAGATTACTCAAGAGCAACGGGAACACATTCCGTCATAAATTATGAAAAAAATATGCGCATATGGGGCATCGACTTAAGAGATTTACACGAAAAAGTATATAGGGGTTGCTTTCGTCGTATGAGCATATTTTCTTGAAAAATGCTTTCTTTGTTTTCGAGGAAATAAAGAAAAATGCGGTAAATGAATCTGACGTTTAAACGATTTGGGAAGTCAATTTGTTTTGTTATTTTTTTTTGTTTAGCGTTTTTTTAGCATATTATACGACATTCTTTATGTGCATAATTTTTTAAACATCTTCACAAATAAAACAAAGTCGGGTTAGTAACGCAAGAATGGCTGGACCGATTTTTCTGGATCTTTGATTTGTTGGAGTTGTCTTCGCCCCGAATAGCAGAATAACTATCAAAAGATGGAAAAAAAAAATTAAGGATTGAAAATATTTTCATACTCTCGTGCTTATTGATTTTGAGGCAGTTCGAAGTTCCGGTTCAGCTAGTTTATGATAAAATCACAGTCATGTCAATATTAATTCGGCAGCTCTATATTGATATTAAAAATGAAAATAGAAACCTGTCAAAACAACTAGGTACTTACTTGTTGGGAAAACTGTGTAGGTACCAAAAATGTGTGCAAATTATAGTGATAATCCGCAACGAGGTGATCCGGCACAGAACCAAAGTTGTCGACGTAGCTCACAGAATAAGCAAGCTGAAGTGGCAATAGGCCGGCCATATTAGCCGTAGAACCGATGACCATTAGAGTAGAGTAGACGTGTTCTTGAGTGGAGACCGCGAATCAGTAAATGTAAGGTCCCACCTTACGTTTAGCCCTCAGGCTACGTGGAGCGACGATCTTCGCAGGATGGCTGGTAGCAGCTGGATGAGAGTTGCCGAAAATCGAGTTCAATGGCGTGCAATAGGAGAGGCCTATGTCCAGCAGTGGACTGCCATAGGCTGATGATGATGATGATGATAGTGATAATGTTTTCTTTAGTGCCTATAAATTACACACACAAATAAATGAAGCTGAAAAGCTCCAAAAATGTGACGTGAAAATGATAACAAGTACTAGATAAAACTATTAACTACCAACAAGAAGTGCAAGTTATAGTCATAATCGTTTCTTTAGTGCCCTTAAAACTACATTTTAATACAAAAACAAACATAACTATAACTATAGAAACACAAAAAGAACTACGAAAAACGTGGCATATAAAAAACAACGACCATTCCTGTTTTTACGACAAACGATTTATTTCCTTTTCCTCCACGTCGGTTTACATTAGGAAGAATTATTGTCAAAGTTAAATATCAAAAAGGATATCGAGTCGTGGTATATTAACTCGCACATAAATAGCTTGTTCTAGACGGAGCTGGAATGGAGGATAGATCCACGGAGTCAGCAACGTTAATCTAATTGACACTGGTTTCCTTTTCCTGATTCCTATTACTGAAGCATCTGATCCTATCGAATAAACTCCTTGCCTCCTATGTTTGATTGGTAACAAAATCTGAACGAATTTAGATTGAATTTTCCAATTATTTGCGCCCCTCGAGTCTCAACAACACTTTGGTGGAAGCAAACATCTTTCGGCAATTTCCCTTCAACAACGGTGTTTACGTCAGCAAACAAGTTGCTTAACACCACCAGTTTGAGATGACCTACCTCGCTTCCTTCTAATCTTTGGCGAACAGAAGTAGACGGGGGTGAGACTATGAATTTTAGAGATCACCTTTTATCGGCCACGTCGTCATGACTGGGTTTATGGAGAATCTAATATTCCATTATAACGGAACGGGGTTGTGACAAGTACCATAATGGAGTGTACCGAGGTACCTCAGCTCCTCAACGACTCCCAGTATCAGAAAATTCTAACGATTATTTTATTAAAAAGTACGAGCCAAAGAATTGTAGATGACGCGGCTTGTCTTAAACATTCTATGGAGTTTTAAACGAGGACTGAATAAAAGATGAGGCGTGAGAAGTATGAAAATTATGTTTGGGGGACGATTTTATTAAAATACGATGAAATGTAGGTGACTGAAGAGCTAACATTATTTAGAATAATACACGTTTCAGCAAAAAACCAAACGTGACTTGATGCCGTTGGCGAGAATAAAAAAATATATTATTGTGAATGTGCGAGCATTACTCGTTTTAAAAGTCTGGCATTTTGGCCAAGCTTGTAATGTTTTGAAGGCAGAAGAAAAGAGAGGGCTATGTCCAGCTGAGGATGATGGTGATTGTTATGTTTTAACATCTCAGATGACACAAAACTAATCAAAGTTTTTTTAGTTGTGTCCAAAGTTCCGGCTCACCATTTCAAGGGTTCCATCCGGAACTATCGGTGGCATCCGAACGCAGAGCAATGGGCCACTACCTTCCGGCAAACCCATTCACCATCGAGCTCCGCGCCGTATACTTATTTTACCCACGTGGCAGCGTCGAGCTTAACGGGTCTGGCAAGTACCTCCGCCGATCGGCACCTTACCTGTCGTATGCAGCTTGGCACGCCGCGTCATTGATCGCCATACCAGCTGAGCTAGGAGAGTACCGTGTGACTCTCAAGGGAAACTTTTTTATCTAATATATTTTATGTTGACACTTTACGTGGGTATCATTTATCTCCTCACGTAAACCTTACACGTCACATTGGCTGTACTCGGTAGTACGTAAACGGTTCCTTTACAACAGCAAATTACTTTCATCTTACTAATTTAGAAACATGTTAAGCCCCAACCTTTAGCAGATACAACATATTAAAAGTAAACAACGATCCAATACTTCAAAATATATACGATACTAAAATAACATTATAAGCGAGTTATTATCAACAAAATTAATCAACAGTACCGCACTAAAATTCCTGTGAAGCAGCCATCAAAAACAAATAGCGGCATCAAGTATAGTTTATAAGTGATGCGGTTTGAGCCCACACAGTAAATTTTGAACCGACGGCCCGTCTATAAAGTTTAGCTGACGTTACTGTACGTCGTAAAATATTCACGTATTATGATACCGACGGTCCACGTTTTGAAGGGTAAACAATTAACGATGGAAAAGAGTTTGAAAATAAAAGAGATTAGAGATTACATAAAAATAATGTTGAGGGTGCTGACGAATATAGGCATGAAACAAATGAACAAGTTAAAGAGGTTGAAGCAAGAAAAGGTGCAAGTTGTGTTGTAATACAAGAGCCGTTTAAAATAAGAACTACTATAAATATCCTTGGACATTTAATAATATCCTTGGACATTTCACACAACGCCATATAGTCCCAAGCTAAGTAACCTAATGCTTGTGTTATATGGTAACGAGATGGCTTATAAACTACTTATATACAATTTTTTTTTGTAAATACATACATATTATAGATAAAACACCCAGACCCGGAACAAATACTTGTAGGTCGTACAAATATCAGAGGGGCAATTCTCGTAATTTTAAGAACGTTCACAGTCTGATCTCAGTCTCAATCTGTCAAAAATACCTCTAATTTCCCTACATTTTGACAAGTTTTTGACATTTGTTTGTCGCCGAGATGAGACTGCGACTAGATTTTTAACGTTTTAAATTACGAGAATTGGCCTTCTGTTCCGTGCGGGACTCGAACCCACGACATGCTGCGCAGCAGTCAATCGCTCAACCACTGCGCCAACCGTGATGTCTCTCTACTCGACTATTAAGTCGACAAAAAATATTACCATAATACACTGCAAATTTTGTGAAAAGATCTTAAACTCGTTAGTGCCATAAGGGGTACATCTTTAAAATAGGTACTGCAAGAGTTTAAAATGTGTGTACGCAAAAATATCGTTATGAAAATTGTATTATTGTCACAGTTGGGCGGAATCTAATAAAAGTTCCTTACAGGTTTTATAAAAGGAATGTCATCCATTTCTTTAATTCACATTAAAACAAGCTTTTTCGTATATAACAACTTGTGTCACGTTGCTTAGATTTTATTTAAATGTTCCTAGTTACTTACATAATATACTGCTTTAAACATTTTGTGCTCGAATACTTACCTGAAATGAAAAGAGAGGCACATTAAAATATATTTATATTTTTCACATAAATAGCACACCAAAATACAAGAAAATCAGTATGCGATGATAAAATACCATGGTAAAAAAAAAACTGTAAAACAATACAATATTCTAAATACCTCAAAAGTAACGACACAAAACTCATTAACACCTAAAATATAATTTAACAGAGACCAAAATAAAAACAGGTCATTATAATAATTAGCTTGTCCACGAACAGCTAAATGAAAGAGTTCCCGTCATCCATCACCTCATTGTAAGATCGACATAAATGGATTCGACTTTTGCTAAATCATGATTCACAAAATAGATTGTAACGACCTAATAATCTTGTTGGAAAAAACGAATTAACTTTGAAACACGACGAAAGAATTTGTCAAGACACAAAGCTTGTAAAAGCGAAGAAAGGAACTCCTTTTAATAACTTAAGACTTGGATGTCACATTAAGGGGTTGCCTTCATTTTTGTTCAACACGGCTTCTACCGCTAATACGGAAAAAAAAGTTCCCCAGTTCGTTCTTGTTGTTAACTATATGGTTACTTTGGATGAGAATTTAACTTGTTATATTACACTGATTTGTTTTAAAATAATTTTTATAAAGGTGTTTTTGTAAGGTTTGAATAAAAGAAAATATATAACATAACATCACGCTTGTAATCGTCTCAAGGTAGGGCAGAGGTATATCTGTAGTTGGTACACCCACATTTCGCCATTATGTTTAAGTCCCATGCTCAGACCGAATAAAAAACCAAGACAGAGAACCAATCACAATCATGGAAAAACCCAAAAACACTTTGCCCAACCTGGGAATCGGACCCAGGACGTCATGGTCAACGATAGCACATATAGAGGTATGAGGAACAGGGTGTAAAGTTCACTCATCTTCTATAGAAAAGGGAGGATCCTCCGACTAGACGGGTATAGTGTCTGGCGGGCAACTGCCCGATGATTTATTTCGGGCCGTTGTATCTATGCTAGTTGCGCGATAAACTCTGCTTGCGAGATGCAGGATTTTGCGTGACGTCAGTATGACGTGTTGTTTACATGTGGCGTTGTAGGTACCGCTACATCCTTGCAACCACAAGAAAACGAGGCATTCAGAGAAGAAAGAAAAGAGACATAGTCTATTATTCATAAGTCTAAAGTTTTGGTTACATTAAAATGCAGTTTAACCTTATACAATTATAATTGATACAATAATCAATCCCCGCTTTTGTTTTACATCACTATCGTTTTCAAATCAAACGCAAACTGTCCAGCACATTGATATCGACGGATGAATATAGACTGCAAACCCATAAACTGACAGAACTATACCACAACCATAGAAAATTCATATGGTAGGAAGCTGAGACCATAAAACACATACATCACTAAATATATAGATTTATGCTATCATAACATAACATGCAGTAACCGACTTTGGACAACGTTTTGCAAATCCAATCCAGGAATGGCCTGTGTGTGCATAGAGCGATTAAATGGCTTAGTGTAACTCTCAGAGGGTGGAACGGCAATGCAGTGTGCAGATATGGTGGCCTGGTACCTAAATATTAATTGCGCTTAAAATGTGTAGCAATATTTACGGATTTTGGTTGATTCTAACACGGAGAGAAACTTTAATTATGTACGTCAACCTAATGGAAAACAATTATGTATTTCTGTTACGACATTATTTTATTTTACTTGCAGAAGCGGTAAATTAGATTACCTATATAAATGATTGGAGATATAAGTAGATGTCAGACTTTATGCGGTACATCATTCTCACAAATAATTATAAATTTAACATTAATGATGTAACTAATAATTTTGTAACAATATAATTTAAAAGTGTGTCCATGGAGTTTCTTCTCTATAGGTACCTATTACGCTTTGGAATGGGCAAGTAGCTTTATATTTCTGACTGATCGACTCCTTGAAAGTTCAAAAGTGCCTGTAAATCGTTTTAATTGAAAGAAATGATTTAATTTTGAGTGTAAGAGTGGGTAGATAAGTAATTCCGCTTGAGATACTCGCCGTTTCAATCAATTAAAAATCTTAGCGCCTAGCGGCCGGGTTATAACCCGTCAATCCACCCTCACAATTCAAACAGCCACACCAAATTAAATATTTATTTAATTACCTGAACAATCAAAATTTCAATTTCGCAAGCGATACAATTCGATTTAAATTAGTTAACGTCTTAATAAGTTTAATATTTCATTGACATGCTGGCTCTTTTATATAAATTATGAATATTTATCAGGCAATTCGCTATAGGATTAGAGTTTAAGGGCGGTAATTATAGGTTTGGACTTAAAGATGGCGGGCAATGTAATAAGGTTGTGTAACATTATTACTACATAAATTGAAAATTGCAGGTAAGAATTGGTAATCAATTTATTCTGCGAAATAATTGTGTAACAGACTAATAATGGCAATGCCTTTCATTTTGATAAATTCAACAATATTCATTGCGTTATTATCTTGATCGAGCAGACGAAGTTTTCAAACATATAAAGCAATGAATTAGCAATTTCCTTCAAATTGCTGTCTGATTGTGATTGAAAGTGTTAAGTAATTATGTAGGTTGATGTTCTTCTGACATCTTTTATCAACATGAAGGAAATATTTTTCTTAATCTATTTTTGCTGCCCCGTTGTTGTCACTTTCGACTACCTATGTTTTTGACGTTGTATTATTTTCAGCCTGGAATATAATGTAGACAGAGATTTTAATAACATCTTTCTATTCTCAAAAGGCCTTCGTGTCAACTAATCTATTCCGAAATTAAATATTTTGGATTAGGTGAAATATTGTTTGAATAGAATTGTATCTGTAATCTATATGTATGTATAAAACGTTTCTTTTACTTTGGCCAAAGAATTAGCGATTAGCACGTTTCCGGATGACAGATTCGATGCCTAAGTGTCCTTTGTTTTTGTATTTATTTGTATAGAAAGGGCTAATTTTTCCCACGCCAGATAATTTCAACGGAGGAATAATTTTGAATTTTTGTCAGTTTTTCTGTACAAAAACTGTCAGACGTCAATTTGATTCCACGAATAAAAATTATCTGTTATTAAAAAATCAACCCTTAGTCATTTAATTTAGTAAATAGTAGTGTTAATGTTACTTGTTTTAAATATTGTAGTATCTTACTTGGGTACTTCCTGGCACTTATATGATAAATCAACTGTTGAAAAATCAACATTCGATTTATAACAATAGAAATGCAATTGTGTCTGATTATTAACCACAGTTGAGCTAAAAGTAAACCACCGATACTTCACCGTCCGTTGTCCTGTGCGATGACGGTACCCTTTGTGGGGCTCTCAAAACGATACCCAAAGCGTGTAGCCTAGTCAATCAATAGCCATGATATGGAACACAAACACACCTTGACGTTACCAATGCTGGTATTTGATTAGGAAGCTCTGTGATGTCGGGTGACATCCTCGTTTGTATGCGTACACGGTATTGCGGTCTTTGGCCCATCTGGGCTTGGTTGTGAGTGATAGCCGAAATAGAAATGTCTGCAATCTTGTGATAGTGTGTTAGGAAGATCTATTGGATAAATCAAGCAGAAGAATGTTAGAAGAATGGGCTTTAGTAGTGATAACAACCAAACTATCAAATAAGTTTTTGATTTCGAAATGACTATGGTAGTCTAATAAGTTAATATCAAACTGGGATAAAAAAACCGTAATCATTTTTCGATCTAACATAACCAATTTAAGTTCTTCCAATAAATTCACTGCGTCAATCAAAGTCCAGAAGATAGACTTGATGTGCATAGGTGTGTCCAGTAGTGCGGGGCTTGTCACCCGCAAATGCATTCTATTAACATAGAGTAGTCCGATTTTGATGATTCTTTTTTTATTCCTCGAAGTTGGTCCCATTAAAAATTGTAATATAAAATCCTAAGGGTAGAAAAAAGGGGACCTACCTAATTGAATTTTCACCAACTGAAGTTTCACTTGTGAACCGATTCTGTAGAAACTTGGCATAAATATTATGGTCCAACAACAAAATACCTGGACCTGGACAAGAGACCTGGAGTTCATATGGTGATAGAGACGACAGACAGTCGAGGAAGCTCCTCGACAGTTTATAGGCGCTACATCGTGTTTGGGCTTATTTTAAATATCGGATGCCTCAGCCTGAGGCGTGTGTCACAGGTGTGGCTTTCCATTTGAAGCACCTGCCTCGCACTGCTGGACGCGCGCCTACATGATAGTCCTCCAACCTGGATTTCGATGGGACGGCAATCCGCCACAACCCCCTGGTCGTGGTTACTTTAAGCAGTTGGTCCTTTTTGGTTTGGAATTGGTCCTGCGCCTGATCTCTCTAGATCAGGCGCAGGACTAACGGCTCAAAGTGCTTTCCGAGACATGAAAGTATCAAACCGCTGACTTACAACCTGAAATTCCTAATGGAAAAACTCAATAACACTTTGCCTGATCGGGTAATCGGTAATTATTACTAACAAGCCGCACCGAAAATGTATGTAAACATCAAGTACCATTTAAAATTCAAGTCACAACAATCGCTGAATCATAGACAGATGGCATAAATCAAAATCTTGTGACATGAAATGCAAATATGGCGAACAATGCTAAATGAACTCCCTTGTTTGATTGGACTGTACTCTATGTGACGTCATGTCCGTTTCAGTGCACAGTTTTAATTGGTTAGCCAGGGTTAGGGATGGGACGTGTCTTAAGATTATTTTGACAGTTGTTTCAAAAGTGGTGGATGTTGTAAATTTTTTGAAATTGATTGTTATGATTGTTAGTCTCGACGACCGGACTGTAGTTTGAAGTATACCTAATTAGAAGTATTTTGACAGATTGAGACTGAGATTAAAATGCGAACATTCTTAAAAATACAGTAATTGCCCATAAGTTATCAAGCAAAACGATTGACATAAGATTTTGAGCTAGATTTATTCCTGCACACTTGAATCTGAAATACTTATTCACCCAAATTAATAAAAAAAAATGCAAGAAGTAAAATACACATTCAAAGAACGACTTTGTTATACTGAATTAAAAAGAATTATAACAATCAGAAAAGGAGCATTGATCATTCATTTTCACAACATATTCACACAAAACACTGTTTTAAAATCGTATTTAATTTGTGGTAAGTGTCATTACATTAACCAAATTGATCCTTTCACCTAAATCCGATTGGTGTCAAATGCAAGGGCCGAATGACATCCCACACTATAATGAACGTTTATACTGTCCACATTCGCTTTGCATAGACACATACATATCGACACATACCGAACCGTTCCGAATTCCGATGATATTCCAATGATATTCTCTAAATCCGGCCGGTATTAAAATTCCATTTGTATTTCACACCTTTTTCAATTCAGCTCTTTTTCATTCAATATCGGTTTGCAAATTCAAACAGTGCACTTGTGATATTTGAAACTGTTATATATGACGATTTGTTTATATCGTTTGTATTGTTATCATTTATTTAGATTGCCTGTATTGATCTGCGTTCAATAGTATTCTTATTCGTATCGTGTTCACAGTTATTTACCTCTGATTTTGCATCACTGTCCAAATAACAATGATCTTTATTTTCATTCTGATAAGGTTGCTGTTGGGTTACTGCCTCTGATAAGTCTGTTAAAATCATTGTGATCTTTATTTTTATTACAATAAGGTTGCTGTTAGGTTGCTTTCAGAGGTAAAATAACTGTGAACGGACTGTACATACGAGATTAGAGAAACAATGTGTTCAATTTGACAGTTTTTTGTTTATGTTACTATTTGGTATATCTAACTTATTGCATTATATATTTCCCACTATTTTTCTACAACACATGAGACGAGCTCGAACCTAAATATCGGATCGAATTCTCGCTGCACCTAATTCTGGTTGGTTGTCAATCGCACCGTGTCAATAACGTCACATCACGTGTAATGAACGTTTACACTGCATACGGTCCCCTCGTCAGCTGCTGAACTCCATTAATAGCTTTAAATCGAGTTCAATCAAGAATCATAATCCAGTTTAGTTGAGAATAGGATTAAAGTGTAGTTACTATAATTTGCTAGTAGTGGACAATATGAGACTACTAGTTGTGAATTGAAAATAACACAATAAGATTTGAACATTAAAAAGTAAAAAATAATAATCTGAATCCTACAGCAGCTTAAGGCTCATCTTTCACGACGTGACTTAATTACTAGTTTGTAATTGGTTGCTTCGTGTACTCGCCGCCATTTAAGGTGAATGCGTAGTTGTAGCCCGCGAAATTTAATATTTCTTACGTTTTTTGCAATTTTCAAGGCCCGTGTCAGGTTGTATCTTGATCAAAATATGATTTGCGACTATAACAGGTACGTATTTACAGACTTATAATCATTAGAATCATTAATACATCTTTCTAAGTTAGATTTATACCTTAGATTTGAAAAGTGCTTATGGTGAAAATCTAACTTAAAGAGATATTTTATTAATTTTAATTATTATAATTCTGTAAATACACATCTATTATAGTCGCAAATCATATTTTGATCAAGATACAACCTAACATTGATCTGCAAATTGCAAAAACCGTAGGGAAATTTGAATTTCGCGGTCTACCGCTGCGCATTTACCTTAAATACTACTGCTGTGACATTCTGGCTAAAGTTTAAGAGCTAAGTTACTTTAGAGTTGCATGCTGGACGAACGGGTTAAAAGTAACACCAATTTGTAAAACTGATTAACACCGGTTACGGTTCTAGCAAAATATTAATATACAAGAAAGTCGCTTTTTGCAAAACTAATGAAGTAATTTCATAAAAGGATTTTTCTATTGCAAATTACTTTACATTATAATGAGTTAAAGACAAACGATAAAGACGAACGTACTGACTTATAATCAAATTCTTTAGTGATTACATAACTTTGGACTTTAATGAAAGTAAGTAGATAAGTTTTTAAAAGCAGTGGTTATGGCGTCTTACCTATAACTTAAAGTACCTATAACTACCGCTTTCTTGGTTTTTCTTTTTCTCGTTTACTGGTATTGTTATAACTAGTATTTTTACATATTTTAATGTATTATTCAAATAAAAGTGTTAATTGTTTTGTTGACGCGGTCTGGAAAATTTTGTTTACATTCGCTTGACTGCGTTGGTTTCCATTTTTCCCTATAATTTTTTTTTTAGTTTTCTCCCTTTACTTAGGTTTTGTGAGAATTGTTTTATCTAGGTTCTATTCGATCCTTTATATTAAGTTTGCACAACCAAGTTATTTATTTACGTACATCATAAAGGCAATGCACCAAAAACGTAAATTACGACAGCTGATATCCAATATAATCCCGTTTGTGTTCACTGTTGATTTAATTTTAATATTGACATAATTTTGTCACACGGCATTCATTACTCATATCTGCTATAATTGAAAATTTATCCACGATATATATACTGAAATTGGTTGAAGCATCAAAATTATTGTTTACCGTTAATCTACGGGGCGGAAAATTAAATCTGATCCAGAGTGTTGTCGATGTATTGCAGTTTTATTTGACCTTTTCATTCAAATATTTTATTTGTTTTTTTCGTTAGTCTACAGGGTCCAATTAAATTAGCTAGCGAAACTCCACAGATGGTTGGAAAGCGATATCTATCCATGATAAAACAAAAAAAAATATTGTTGAGGTTTATTTTGGGGTCAACGAGCGCTGGTAGTGTTGTTAGAAAGAAAGAATAAAAATTGTTTATTCTGCACAAAAAAAACGCACGCTACCATAAAAAATACATAAATTATACACATACAAAGCAGTCAAAAGCCTTGTACTCGAGCATATAAAAAAAGTTGTCAATTTTGTCCATTGCATTGTTACATGAAGTTTAGTTGAGAAAATCAGTTTAATTGTGTTTAGATATAGATTCCCATCTCGTCTACGGTGTTTCGCTGGCTAATTTAATTTAAACCTGTCTAAGGTAGCTTTTGGGATTACTACGCATAGACTTTGGTTTGATCCCGGGGTAAAGAAAAGTGTTAAAAGGTTTTTCCGTTAGAACCTCAGCAGCAGCGTATGCGTGGTCAGTGGCAATAGACTCGCACCCTCTTACATACGACTTGAACATGAGTTGAGCTGCACGATTACTGACAAATGCGTGCACTGACTGACTGACTGGACAGGTCCCCTTAGTCTGCGTGCGGTTCTTTCCTCAAACATCAATCTACATGTGACATGACATCAGTCTCCACATGATCTGACCAAGATTATGTCTAGACTTTAAAAGAGACTGTGACCTCTAAGTTTGATTACTCCTTACTCCAACCTAGCCTTTCATGGGAATACAGGCGTGATGATATTTTCATCCGAATTTTCGTTTGTGGATTTTATGCTTCTTATTGTTATTTACCTATTTTATGATGGAAGTCTTCTTCAAAATTAAGAAGACATTTTCATGAAAATAGGCACAATATTACGCTCCAATTTGTTTTTACAAGCAGACATTTCTAATAAAGCTTGCCATTCAGGTGCGGTCTAACAGAAAACTGCAATATCTCTGAAATGGTTATTAATTTTTTCTATTTTGTTCACCCTTCAGCTGTTCGGACTAATTCAAAATATACATTGGCTGATGTCCAATGTTACGATTGTTTTTGCAAATTGAAAAGGCATGTCGTTATTATTGATTTATATCTTTGTAGCAATAACGAGCTATCATAACCAAGAGATGCTTAACGAGGTGAAATTTAAACGGGACATAAAAAGAATAATGGGGGCAGTCACGGAACCGTTAACAAAGTTAAGCAACACAAATAAATAGAAACGGGTACCTCTCACGATTAACTTACATATTTTGCTTCTTTGTCTCCTCCTTTAATATTTTTAAGTGGACGTAGCCAATTTTACATAAAGCCAAAAAAAAGAAATCCTCAGTAATTTGCGGGATACACTCGGCTTTAAATGAAATGAAAATTTTGACGAGAAAAAGGACTGATTTTCCCTACTTTTTTGTGATGCTTTCTGAAGATGAGGTCTTTTGAGTTATATCGCTAATTTTGATGATGTTACTAGACACGAAAAGTAAGTTTGAATATTTGAAGAGTCGAAATTTGCCACGGGAAGCGTGATGGAAATGTTACGAGCTACTTCAGGTCAGGAGCTCGCATATGCAAATAAATTACGCCAAAATTTTACCATCGCATTTTTGTGAACTTCAACGTAAAGCTAATGAGATACTAGTTAAGAGCGTTTACGTACGGCATTTCATACAAACTTTCAAGCCGATGCTTTTCGAAATGAATGAACCGATTTTAATGAAACTTCATACGCATAAGCAGGATACAAAGGTCTAAAAAGTTAGCAGAGAAAATTTTCGAAAAATTGTGTTACAGCCAAATTAGACCGATTTTAAAGTTTCCATAGAAACAGAGATTTTCAGTTATCTTTTTTTAAATAAGACATTTCGAAAATGTTCTCTGCTAACTTTTTAGACCTTTGTATTCTGCTTACGGGTATGAAGTTTCATTAAAATCGGTTCATTCATTTCGAAAAACAACGGCTTGAAAGTTTGTATGAAATGCCGTACGGCGTAAACGCTCTTAACGCAATTTCATTAACTTATGTGTGGTACATACTTTTAGCCAATCCGCTTTAAGCAAGTGTGATTATCAATGTTCATGCCTTTTCCGTAAGAGAAGAGACCTTCCCCTGCCGTTGAACAATAATAGTTACTATTAGCTCAACTGTGGCTAATAAGACACAATTTAATTTGTATTGTTATAAATCAAATTTTGATTTTACAGCAGTTGAGCGGAGACACTGCCGACAAACTGTCCTGCAGTTTGGCAGAAGATTTGTGAAATACTCATCGATGTAACTGTTCTATGTTGAAAAAAAAAATGTGGTTACTTTAGGAGTATTTTAGGAAGAGTTTAATATTTTTTTTTTATTAAAAGTTTTAAACATTTTAACAGCGTTGTCCCAGATTTCGTTTGACTTCTTTAAAACTCTACGCAATGACGTAATCCCCGGAAATTTCAATAAACGTTAAGGGTAAAAGAGGAGTTTTCAGAAAATGTAGCTAACTTTTTGGACATTTAGAATTAAATGAATTTGTTTTGTTTGTTTCGTTTTATCGCTTAAGCCTACCTACGCTGGATTTTAAAAACAGTGAATATTATTCTTCGAAAGCTTTGAGCAGAATCGTATTTTACAACTTTCGTTCGATGTAAAGCTTCCGATATTCTATCATGATCCCATTTATTATATGATGAATCTTATCGTTGAATTTAAACTTACTCATGATAAGAATTGTTGGTCACCACGCCTAAAATATTATACAGTACTAAAAATAAGTATTCCTTTGAACCACTGTATAAATTAAGTAGACCACTCGTATGCAAATAATCAAATCCTAACTTAATTACAAACCCAAATCGTTTCAAAGGAACCCTCCGTATGGACTGTCCCAGAGGTTTTGTATTGTAATCAACTATAAATATTAATGTATTTACATACGTTATAGAACTCCCAACTTTCATTAAAGTGAAAATATGCAAATCAACAAAAACTGTGAACGAAAAAGTTGGTTGCGCTAGTTCAGACTTTAGTTAAAATAAATTGGATGTCAACACGTTTGTGATGCAAAACTGGGTTCTATGTATATAAGCACCTGTTCTACCATGGTCCAACACAGTAACCTTTTGGTGAAGTTTTTTTTTGCAATTACAACCCCGTAGGACGACGCAAAGGTAGATTTGCATTTTTATTCGAAAACGGCTGAAAGGGACGGGTCAGTTTTTTCAACGCTTTTTTCCCAACCTGGCCAATAATGACCGTAGAAGATTTTGTTTTTAATTGCGTCGAGAATTAATTTACTCTTACATAAACTCTCATCTACAGAGATTAAAAGATCTTCCTTATCTACTTTGGTCTTTAAATGGAGGACATAAACATTTATTGACACTTGGGTGACTTAGATACATTTTCAAAAACCAATTTCGACGAAGAGCATCAACATTATTGTGCCTTAAACGTTAAATATTGTCTGTTACATCTCGCATATCATAAATATGGAGTCTTATGACATTATATTTAAGTGTTACGTCCGCTGGAGCGATGTATTAGGGAAATAAGTCTCCTTTTATGTCGAATAGGGAAAATTTAACTGCAATAACTTCTTTAATAAAGTCGTGGTCGCGAGTTATGGGAGAAGATATATTCATTGGGACATATTGAATTCATGTTGTGAATGATGTGTTTGCTAACAGCAGTTCTAAAGTCTTTCTAAGATAATGTGACGAATAAGACAGAGAATTATGTAGTTTGAAATGAAGAACTTTGTTACTAGGCAGTTTTTAATATGAAAAATTTGTTAAATTCTCTACCAACTTTTCAAAATTATTAAAATGTGCCTAGTCACAAAATTCCTCGTGTTAAATTCTAAAGATACCAAAGCTAACGACAATTAAGAAGGAATACGAAGAGAAAGATAATGAAGAAGATAGAGAGTGTCATAAAAAAATACGAAAATATGTTGGAAAAGTCATGAACTAAACGCAATTGAAATTATATTACTTTAAATACAATAGAAATCATTTTCCTTTGGAAAATTAACGTAACACAAAACACGTAAACCCAAAAGATAATCAGATCAGATTGGTTCTGATAAACAGATTAATTTCGGAATAGCCTTATCAAAATTGGAGTAATGTAATTGGCACTAGCCATTGTTCACTGTGTTACTGAAATTAAAATCTACAATCACAACAATCTATCTATCTTTAATTTCGAAAATGTATCTCGTTAAGTAATGAATGCCGTTTACCATCTGCACCACTTAATCACAAACATGGCTATTTATTTATTATGATAAATGAAAAACTGATATGCCTTTTTGTACGATTGTAATACAATTAATTATGGTTAAGTCTTTTGATAGGAATTTCAAAGAAGTGGAGGATGTTAAATAATTGAATATTTATTATTTTGAAGCCAAAATTATAATTATTAGTAGTGTCTGTATCGTTGAAGACACCAAAACAATTATCATTAAAAATCTTGATAAAATACATGAGGTACCCTCCTGCCCTCACCCCAAAAACAAGTGTACAGCCATATATTTCAAGTTTTGTCGTCTTCAAATCCCCAACAGCCAGGCCAGTCGCAATTTATTTTAACTAAAGCAACCTCGCAACATTGGTCATTTGCATATTTTCATCATATTTACTGTGGTCACTAAGCGAATTAACATCACTTAATGATTTTATTATATTTGCAGAGGACAGTGGCTTCTCAGTTTTACATAATAATAGAATATTTGAACAACTGTGTCCTTTTCACATTATTATATTTTATGGTAAGGTACAATTTGTATTGTGTATCGATGTTAATACTAAGAGGATTGTTTCTCTCGTGTATGTTTTCATGGACAGGACATTTTAATCAATTTTCGTTCTAAATAAGCTTTTAGTGTTACCCTGTATTATTGTTTATTTCGTTTGTATGTGAATTTTGAACGATTCAAGTATTGTTGCTTGGTAATACGATGGCATAACATTCAGTAACATTTTTACAGTTTATTTTTATTCTACCTCTATAATATAATTTTTTTTTACCACAGCCGAAATTCACCAAACACGCTAAAATAGCAGCCAGCGACTGAAATACACATTTATGAAACATCCGACACAATGGGTATCGGACATGTCCCGTGAACTCGCAACACTGGGACAGCGGCAGACATGTCAAAAAGAGGCCTGTCCCAACGAAAACTTTTAGCACTTCGCTATCGTTTCCATTTTAGAATATTTTGTAAAGGGCCTCTGACAGTTTTTGTTGTGCTGTTACTCTGTTAGGCGACTTTTGAAGTGTCAACGTGCATATTGCTTATGCTGTTGGAAAGTGTATCTTACTTTATATATGTGTTTGTAATACTTTGGAGGACGTTCTTGTATTTTTTCTGAAATATAATCTTGAATAATCATATTCCTATTGAACTGTCTGATAAGACCATCATTTCTTCAATATTGAACGCTAAGCAATAAGTCAATGCTGAGCTGAGTATGTTTAACTTCACAAAACGTCAAAATCCGTACTCTCCACACGAAACTCGCTTTATTTATCGTCCCCCATATCGAAGCCAAAACCTCCAAGTTGTACAATGTTAAATTTACGATCATCCTACATGTAACAGACGATATAAACTCAAGTCTACTGCACTTTACAAAATAACATTGACGCTTGTGTATCGTTACCCTATGATGTGGCCTACGTCTGTGCAACGTGGCACTATAATGTGGCCATAATAAAACCTAATGCCATAGGCAGATATGGCTGAGACTTGTATTATTATATTGTGACTTTGTAGAAGACTGAAATTAAATTTACGATATTAAGGAGATGTCAACAGCGATGACAGTAAATCTGAATACAGTGTTGTGAAGTGATACTTATAGTTTTATACGTTAGACATCAGAAAGCATTAATACTGAGTACGAGAAACTAAGTAAAGACCTATGTGTAAATGCTACAGAATATGACAGTGAAAAACAATTCAAAATAAAAAAAAAAACATGTAGAAGAGAAAAGGAAAAAACTAAATTTTTTAAAACCAATAGGTAACAACAAAAAACGAAAAAAATAACAATAAATATAACCGAAGGACGGAATTAACGATTCTTCGTTAACTTTATAGAATAGCGGAAAGTCGCCCTAAGTAAAACTTTCCACCATTTTATTTCACAATAAAACTCAACTTAGTTTGGACTTAACGAGGTTGGGTGCTGCGAAGTTTAATCAATTCCATGACCATTAAAACTGAGTGACGATGGTCGATCATTCTGTATTCTAACCCTGAGAAGTTAAAGATAAGAGCCGTTTTTGTAAAGAGTTTTGAACCCCCCGCGATTTCGAGTTAGATACTGTTTTTCATGGTCTTCCTCATTCTCTTGTTTTTTGAAATTCACGCGAAGTTTTAAGCTTCGTCAGGCCATTAGCTGTATTGAGCGCAATGCTGAAATGAAATTAAAAACGTGAATATCAGAATAACCTTTTGGTTGAAAAAATTCTATCACATTTATTTGCACACAGGTTGAACATATCTCTGAAACTGTCATCGCTACGATATATATATAGAGTGAAAGTCAGTTAACTTAATCAATCGTATTCCCTTTTCATTCAATTCCCTTTCCAATGTGGAAATATATTTTGCAATCCACATAAAATTCTTCATGAATTGTGTGTAAAATCAGGATGGTGGACATTTTTATGCTCGGTAGAATTTAAAATTCAATTGGATGATATAAATTCAAAGGGAGAGAAAAAAGAGAATCAGTGAGAGATTTCAAATTTATGATTGCGTAATTAGCATATAACGGTAGCCATTCTTTTTGCCTCTTAAAAGTGTGGTTCTTTGGTGGCCGTCAAAAACTCAATTTTCCTCCTGTAATTGGGACAAATCACCAATTAAGGAACTTAATTAGGAGGCTTGTTTAGTATTCATTTTATGTTCCTGACTTGTTTAAAGATATATTCCATCGTCATTTTTTACAGCTTTTGTAATTTCTTCGTGCATTTCAAATTAGTTTCTAATAAGACGATTCGTTTCATTAACGTTGTGATGACTGATTAACATTGTGATTTTAGTCAGAGTTTTAGTAACTTTAAACGTAATAACTAAAAACATGGTAGTCGGTATTATGTAGAAGCACTGCAGTATTCCTTGCCAACGCGAATGCCAAGAAGAAATTTAAAATTCTATATTTTGTAGGTACCTTCCGTATGAAATGCGTAAAAGAAACTGCTTTAGAGTCGCACATGGGCTTGAACTATTCAAATAATATTCACAAAGCGTTCCAAGTAATACATTCAGGAATTCAGAATTCTACATTCAAGAAAGCAGTAAACCCGAATGCAAGTCTCGAAAACGTATCATAAGAATAAGCAAACATAAATCTGGGGGAGGAAATCTCGATATTTGCGGTATCGACATGTCTCTAAGTAAAAACACCACAGAATACTCGATGTACTATCGGTTTAGTACCAAACCGGTGGCACGACGTACTTTATAGCGACACTGCGTTAGTGAGGGTGCAACTGCATCGACTGTACAAAATTTAGAAGTTGCAGCACCAGCAGTTGCTCTTTTATTTTTGTCTGCTACTGCGAAGATTTTGGACGTAATTTCGTTTCTGTATCTCGGTTCTGTCGAATTGTACACTGCAGAAAAGAAGGAAGGAATTTCGGGTGTTTTAGTGTCTGTAAGTAAAACTAAACCATCGTTTATCTGCAGAATCAAATGAGTTTGCTCTGGAATTGTGTTTCTTTGTGTTTGATGAATTCCGACTTTGTATTTGGAAGATTGTGTCAGTCTGTATTGTCACTCTATGTACATCTGCATCTAAAAACTTAACAGATTCAGTACCAACAACTACTGTTACAGTATTCAGGATAACTTTATTAGCAAAACCCTCATGCAAGTCTGCCTCACACACTCTAAGCCTCGGGAACATAATTATTGTATTCAAAGCGTCTGGTTTCAAATCTACATTTTGGTTTATCTAAATTCGAACGATGTAATTGTAGGAACAGTGAGAAAAATAGAACGACGTAGCACACAATATCAAGTTCAGGTTTACTTGTAATCTTTGTGTTCATCGTGAATGAAGTGTACAGTATAAGGTATTTGTGTATACTTTTAGTATTCTGTAATGTGGATATGCGCTATTATGAATAAACCAGTCAGCTATCCATCTCCATGTTTAATTGACGTTCCATTTAGCGACGAGGATGATGGCAGGTACATCGACGCGCATACCATTAATTCAGTACATGGTTAAACATTAGAAATTTTCGTCAGTTATCAAAAAAAAAAAAACAGCCGTTTCATAGAAAAATGCCTGCTAATTTTATTTAAATTCGAAGAAAAGTTTCAGAATCAATTACATCGATGGGCAACTTGTTATTATGCATAACAAGTTGCCCGTCGATGAATTTTCATCTTTTCTCTGAAAATCATATTCTACATTTTAAAAGAGAACTTCAATGAGCAAATACACCTTGTTATAACAAACCGTTACTAAGAATCGTTGTTTAATTTTATAGTACAAAGCTCATCTGTTTCGTATTTTACGTTATTTGGTTTCATGTCATCTATCTCGAGCTCCCCCGGGGTGAAGTAACAAGTAGGTCAGGACATACAATGTTACAATTAATTAATTTAATATTTCCATCAAAATTCTTGTAAATATGTGTTCTAGATACGATATATTGAATATTGTGTAGTGTGGTTTATTGTCTCGTGTATATTTGCATTTATATTTTTTTTTACTATAAATTTTTCATAACTGATCCAGCGAACTTCGTACCACCTCAGAATTAATAAATGTTGTGTTAACCTATTAGCTGAATTAAAAAATAAAAGGATAGCTTGGTCAAAGCATAGAGATTTAAATCAAGTGTTTAATAATTGTCGCAAAAAGACATCTGCCTAATCATTACGTGACACACTCAAGGTAAAAAGAATTACATATAGTAATACACTAAACATTAACACCGTCCCTTTACCGGCGCCGGCTGTCGCTGAAAACCAGCGCTGGGGCTCTGTCTAGCATAGGGTCGCAGCGTAATGCTGAGCGATGGCCGTTTTGCGTGAATGTGACGCATGTTTCCCCCTACCTTTTATTATTTTTTGTATTTGTTCTTTTTTTTTGCGTCATGTTCACCGCGAATAAACGTTTTTTCTTTCTTTCTATTTCAGCAGTCGTGTCCAAAGTTAGTCCTCGTTGTAGTGCCCGCATGCACGCCTCAAAATAGGCCTTTCTGTGTATTCGCTTTGACATCACTTTAGCTCCGTCCAGATGGTGCCAACGACGGTGACGTGAGATGTCGGCTTACATTAATTATATCGGGACAGTTCCTAGCTGCAACTCCGGGCTAAATTTAGTTTTGGTTAGCTGAAACCGGTGCGGTGGATACAGGCCTTCAGGAAAATGCAGAATGGGAATTTTGTTGAAGGATGTGTGGCATTGTACGTTGTATTTTTTATGAGTATAATTTGAGAATAAGTGACATACCAATCTCCTTTGAGTAAAATATAAATAAATCAAAAATGGACAAAATTCTAAAACTCAATCAAAATTGCCCCCATGATACGATTCTTAATTACACAGTAAACATTGCTGTAGCTAAGGCTTAAAATATGTTCCTGAATACGGATTATCGGTACCAGGGCAACATGACGCCGTAATAAGCAGCGTAATAAGCTGTATGCTAACGTGTTAATCGACTATCAAAATGATGCAGCTCTCAATTCTTGTTGTGCGCCTAGTCCTTGGACTGTTAGCTAAATGGCTTAACAGGATAATTATATTGTATGTGACGCGAAGTTATCAAAAGTATTATTCGTAAGTAATTTAATATGTAGAAGATAAGCTCTAACTGTGAGTATGGCTGTGGGTTGACCTAAGGATGTAGATACAGTTACAACTTTTCAAAAAGTACCTCCAGTCCTTTCACAGTTATTTTACCTCTAATTTTGCATCGCTGACCAAATCACAGTGACCTTTATTCTCAATCAAATAAGGTTGCTGTTGGGTTGCAGCCACTGACAAGTCTGTGAAAACCATTGTGGAATTTATTCTCGTTACTAAGGTTGCTGTTAGGTTGCTGCTGTCAGAAGTATGCAGGTGTATCGAAATATATCAAAGCGACTGTTTTTATCGCTTCTAATTTCCCCTTATTTCATTAAAATCCCCAATGAACATAATAATGAGTAGGTATCGTAGTGTGAAAATTCGTCTCAAAAAAGTTTAAGTAGGTGATAAAAGTTTTTCATTTTTACCGGTGGTATAAAAATAATATAATATAAAAAATATTTTTGTAATATTATTGGCTTTATGAAAATAAATAAGTACTTAAGACATTTTAGTTGAAAACTAAAATTGGTCGTTGTTATTAGAATTTAGGTGGCTTGAGAACTCTTCTTTATGAACATAATTTTTACAGGTTTACCTACTGTAGAAAATGGACAGATGAAACTATTAAAAATTAATTTTCAATTGTTTAATTCGGGCGTTTTCAGTAAGCAAGTACACTTGGAGCAGTGAGGGTACTGCTTACCTACAACAAATAAATTAAAGAAGAACTGAACTTTGAAACCCCTATGTTACTTCAGAACATAAAAGACGTACTTAACGCGGTAAATACAAAGTTGAAGCGAGAAAAATACGTCGTGTCATATACTAAGACAAAATTTCCCGAGCACTGTCCAAGCTTTGTGTGGGACATTACATTTCTGTAAAGTGACCATGATTTGTTCATACGGAGGACAGTACGAGTATCGAAGCAAATGGACCGAGTATGTCCAAGTGCCGCGAACATTGATTTTGAGCTTCTGTGCAAGTAAATATTTGTACAAAATCGTGGTAGAATGTTTTTGTTGATTTTAATGGATTAGGTATCGTGTTTGAACAATGGTAGATAAATAAAGATATTGTGATTTTATTTGCTTGCTATGCAATTTTATATAACCCAATTCAAATCTGACAAATATTAACATAACACGACGCCTGCAGTCCCCATAGAGTTAGGCAGAGAGAGGTGTACCTTAGTACACCCACACGAGGGCATTTTTTTTTTTTTGCCTATGCCGTCTCACTGCTGGGCAAAGGCCTCCCACAAATTCTTCCAGGAACTCTTTTCCCGCGCCACCTCGAACCAGCCCTCGCGGTACGCGTCCAAGTCATCTCGCCATCTCTTTCTGGGCCGGCCTCGGCGGCGCCGTCCGTCTTTAGGCACCCATTGTGTGGAGATTTTCGCCCAGCGGTCATCGTGCATACGGCTGATGTGACCCGCCCGATTCCATTTGAGCCTGGCAGCCTTCTTTCCTACATCCAGTATGCCCCTTTTGGACCACAGAGTAGTGTTCCGAATTCTGTCCTGTCTTTTAACACCCAGAATGCTGCGTTCCATCGCATCGCATCGCATATTATAATTAAAGTGTCAGTATTCTACTGGACACAGAGTCACAGACTGATGTAGAACATCTAAATATTATATTAGGTCCATATGAAATTAGCGTTTTGTCGTACTGACCACTTTGATCTGAAATATCTCCTCTTTGGTTAAGAATTCCAAATTCAAATTTATAAATTCATTTAGCTGGTACATTTTAGTTTTGAAAACAGTCAATCATATTTTGTATTTTCCTCATTATTTTTTTCTTTAGCGTCGCTTATTACCGCACAATGGAAAACATGAAATATCGGTATATTTACGAGTACGAGTTCTACCGTGGCACCAATGCTGCAGAAACAGCTCGGAGGATTAATGATGTGTACGGCGCTGGTGTCGCAAAAGAAAGCACGGTACGTTTTTGGTTTCAACGTTTTCGTTCTGGAAATTTCGACCTTCAGAACCAACCCCGTGGATGGCCGGAGACCAAAGTGGAAAATGAAGAATTAAAGGCTTCTGTGGAAGCGGATCCATCACAAAGCACTTCAGAGATAGCTGCAGGCTTCGGGGTTAGTGATAAAACTGTATTAATCCACTTGAAGCAAATCGGGAAAGTAAAAAAACTTGAACGATGGGTACCTCATGAAATGAGTGAATCGAACTTGCAAACACGCGTCGACTGCTGTGTTAATTTGCTCAACCGACACAATAATTAAGGGATTTTAAATCGAATCATTACTTGTGATGAAAAGTGGATACTGTACGATAATCGGAAGCGCTCGTCGCAATGGCTGAACCCTGGAGAACCAGCCAAATCCTGCCCTAAACGAAAATTGACTCAGAAAAAGTTACTTGTGAGTGTTTGGTGGACTAGCGCCGGTGTCGTTCACAACAGCTTTCTAAAATCTGGCCAAACGATTACGGCAGATATCTATTGTCAGCAACTGCAAACCACGAAGGAAGAACTAGCTGCTAAACAACCGAGATTGGTCAATCGCTATAGGGCACTGCTACTTCACGACAACGCAAGACCTCACACTGCACAACAAACAACCACTTAGTTAGATGAGCTACAATTGGAATGTCTGCGAAATCCACCGTACCTACTCCCCGGACCTTGCTCCAACAGATTACCATTTTTTCTGGAATTTGGACGACTTCTTAAAAGGAAAAAAATTCAGCTCCGATGCGGCAGTCCAAACCGCCTTCAAAGAGTTCATTGATTCTCGCCCCCATGGTTTTTTTAGTAAAGGGATCAATGAACTACCTATGAGATGGCAAAAGTGCATAGATAACAACGGTGCATACTTTGATTAATTAAATATATTTTACAAAAAAAAAAAAAAACTTTATATTCCTCCCGTACAAAACGCCAATTTCATATGTAAGGACCTAATATTTTTATGACGTTTTTTAAACCAAATACATTAAGCATAACAACATAATATATACACACAAATAAGAAGCTGGTACTGCTTCTTGGAAGTAACATTTCAAGTACAGACGCCAGCACATCGAGCTACTCGAAACTATCAAATTTTCCCAATCATTTTTGAACCTTATGCTTCAGTGATAAATATGAAAATCTATTAAAGAAATTTGACAGATTGTAGTAGCTTGATGAAGCTGGCGTTTGTACAAACGATTAATTTTTTATACATATAGATTCGAATGGACGTCAAACACTGAAAAAGAGTATAAACCTGCAAAGAAAAAACTTCAAAATCAACTTAAATTTTGCTCACCAAAAACAATGAATTAAAAGCCACATCACCACTCTCAAGAAACCACAAAAACAAAACAATGTCTGCAATATTTAAAGAAACAGCAAGTCATTGTGACGTTACCCAGTATGATGACAGCATCATACGAGTCACTCCAGTAAACAAGATGTTAATATAGTACATCGAGTATTAAAATGAGACTATCCCAAGAGTATGAGTGACAACGTTCTACGAGACTACTCTAGTTTTGGAATAAATCTTTTATCAGCTTTGTTTTTTGCTAAAACTTGAAGTGCCATATTGGTGTCTGGGTATACTTCCATATAGGTACTTATAGTATTACATACATACGAGTAATAAACACACACACGCACACACACGCATTTCTGACTTCGCCATTGTCTCAGACGGTACCATAAGCTCCTGCGCTTATAAACACATTCACAGCGTGTATGTACACTTGGTAAACATAAGTAAAGCGCGTGTCGTTTCGTAAGATAAAAATAATGTATCTGTTTACGGTTCCACTGAGTTGGCACAAAATTCTTCAGCGGAATCTGTCTTGTAACAATGTCAACGCTGTTTGTTATCTCAGAAGTTTGGGGGACCGGGATAATACAAGGCGGTCGGGAAAATGCTGACTATGTTTTGGCAAAATTTTTGGTGTAACTTTGTATGTGTAGTTCGAATTGAGTCGAAGTGAGGGCAAGTTTGTGATATCGACAGCCATGAGCCATCACGTCTGTAGAGTTTCGCTAGCTAGCTTAATTTTAACATGTATACCTGCAATGATTATAATATATTACCTTGTTAAAGCCAATAAAAACTTGTCTTACAGTGAATAATTTTTTGGAATACATGAAGCCTCCTCGTGTAGCGCAGTTTGTTCCGCCAGTTACTCAACTGAACCGAGCGTTCGGCGTATCCTGGACGCAACACCTTATTTTACTGGCCAATTCTTGCCTTGCGGTGGTAGGGCTAACGCCCGCCTGGTTTGCAACCACCCTCCCACCGGAGTCCGGCGTCAAGCCGCCTGTCGTGTTTCGTCGATGCGTAGGTGTTCCAGTGCCGTAGGCATCTTCTGGGCATGATCGTTCCATCATAGATCTCATCCATCGCTTTCCATCAGGCGTGATCGAGGTCAAGAGCGGGCCCAATCAGCAATTAAAAAAATATATTTAAAGATACAGCTACTGTTAAACTGTCTGTTTCTACATATCTCCACATAGGTGCAACCCCATAGGACCCAACGAAGCGAAATAGGTTGCCATGGTAACCAGCTGAGACCCTCTTGTAGGTCCTTATGCATTACTGCATTCAAAGGTTTAATTTATAATCTAGTTAGTTCAGAAACATGTTTGAGAAGTGTAAATAGTTTAACAGTTAGGCTTCGTTTCCACTAGAGATGAGCGACGATGCGTAGCGAGGAATGTGTGTGAAAGCAAACAATAACATCGCTTAATTTTTATAGCTTGAACTATGTTAACGTTGTTATTGGTTAGTTTTACTCACATCCCTACCTACGCATCCTCGCTCATCTCTGGTGGAAAGGCAGCTTTATAGTTTTGGGTTCAGAGTAGAATAATTACTTTGCAATTCATATGAGGTAGACATTCTAAGTGGTTATTAAATATTCCGTATCAACTCATATCATAATTATAAACAGGTAAAATTGATTGTTTGTATTATGTTAGTAAAACGTTATCTCTGGAAGTAGGGTCATTTATGATAAAATAAGTAGTTAATAGAATTAATAGAAAACTACACAATTTCCAAGTGCCAGATACTTACATTTTATGTTAAAACAAGTTTCGTGCGTATGAAATCGCGGACAGAAACTAGTTTCTGATAAAATTTAAAATTAATACCTATAGGTCTGCATGCAAATGAAATGCAAGTACCTACCTAAGCTTATTTATCACTTTTGAAACTAAAGAAACTTAAATTTATTATCAGTGATAATTTTTACGTTTACATAAAGAACCACATCAAATTTTTTACTCATCATCTGCTTAGACTTTTCCATATATGTTGGGGTCGGCTTCCAGTGTAACCGGATGCAGCTAAATACCAGTATTTTACATGGAGCGACTGCCTATCTGACCTCCACAACCCAGTTACTTGGTAATGCGAAACCGGCTTAACGTGCTTTCCGAGGCACGGAGGGGTTTTGGTATGTAAAGATGGTCACTCATCCACAGACCAACCGCGGCAACCGTAGCTTAACCTGATCGATCGACCTTTGCGGCTGTTAATATTTAGCCACGGATCCCTCAAATTCTTAACAAAAATATTACAAATAACAGCATATAAATACAATTTCAAACAATAAACTCTATAATCAATACAAGTTGTAGCGAGCAATCGGTAACGTGCAGCAAAACCTCTTGATTTATACCACTGGCTCTTAAACGCGGGTAGTTCGAGTCCCAATAGAGCAAGAATCAAGCTTGTATGTTCTTGTCACAAGCTTTCGAACGAGCATGAAAAAGTACGGATTTGAAAAGTGGATTTATTGTTTTGACGTGAGTGTTTGAAATTGTTCGTTTGATTTTGTTGTTATTGTGAAATTGTCAGTGGAACTTATGTTTTCATAGAGAAATATATAAATACACGGGGTCAAATAAAATTAGCTAGTGAAACTCCTCTGACGTGATGGGTTTGGATATATAAATATGAAAATTTAAAAAAAAAAGTTTGCATGTTAACATGTAAATACTAATGTGTGGAATTTCGCTACAGTGCGGCCGACAAGAGAATGCGTTCTTAACCCCTGTCGGTTTCATACAAACGAAAACGTATTTGCGAATTTGATCTTTATTAGCTACTAGAATTGTCGCACTGACAGGTGACAGTAACTCATTCTCTCGGCTGGACTTTCCGAGGCACGGAGGGGTCTCGATATGTAATTGATGATCACCAATCCACGAAACGACCGCAGCAATCGTAGCTTAACCTTTGATCGACCCGTGCGACTGTCATTATTTAGCCACGAGCGCCTCTGATAATTAGAAATATGTTACACAAATTTAAAGTATTCCTGATTTTGGAACAATATCTCCTGGTGAAGTAGGACAAAATCAATTAACTTCCTCTAAAATATCCCGAATGTATAATTTAACAAAAACTCTGTAACCAAAAATGAATATTCATTTTCAATTGGTTGACAAATAAGTTACTTCTCCTCTCTCCATTTTTTTCATAAGTTACATTACCAACCTTTTAGCAGTCGGGTAAAAAATTACCCACAATCAAATTTGAATCAACTTCCAAGCCACCGCGACCATTGACAGAGTCCTCGACCCCATTTTGGCTTTTATGTACTTAATTTGCTTTACTCGTTGCAGAAGACGGAACATTTCATTTTTCCTTTGTCACTTTTCAGCTCAATGAATTTAAAAATTGGACACAGAAGTGTGAAGCTAACTTAGAATCTGCGACTAAAATACATTTTATCTGACAGTTAACGAAGAAGAGCAACTTTTCTTATGACACTATTAGATAAAATCACAATGTGAAAACTTAGTGCCAAATATTTGTTAAATAGACATCATCATCAGATGATGATGATGTCTATTTAACAAATATTTGGTCCCAACATAGTTGGGAAAAGGCTAGGCAGATGCCTAGCCTTTTCCCAACTATGTTGGGGTCGGCTTTCAGTCTAACCGGATGCAGCTGAATACCAGTATTTGATAAACCGGTAACGACAGGAAATCAAAACTTAAGTAAAACCTAGAGGGAGTTGCTAAGCAATGAAAGTGGCGCTATATAGGCTTAGAGATACGAAAATCTAAAGAAAAAGGTCATCAACGTTACTGGGGTTTTTATCAGTAATTGATAAACTATTTGATGAATGAACCTATAATGCAAAACAGTTGCATATATCATTAAAGTTTACATCCTATTTGAGAAACATAAGGACTTATTTCGAAAAGGGTTTAAACACGCTTGTTCTACCATATTAGACGGTTTGAGGTTTCCGTAATTATGTAAGTTTTTGCGGTAATGCGCTCCAGGGATACATGAAGAAATGTAAGATTTGCTTAATGCGGGTTTTACGTCTTGAGAATATAATTAAAAATGTATACTTATGTCATGTAATGGGTTTGAATTTGTGAACATGAATTTTGAGGGCTTTTGGTAAGTAATTAGAGTTAAGATACAGATGAATTGGTAAGTAATTAACAAAACTTCTTACCGTCCTAATAATGTAGTAGATTTTTTTGTAAACAATTTACTGTACTGATTTGATTAAGAAAAAAAATGGAAATAATTTTTTTTTTTTTTTTTTTTATGGAATTTTTAAAGAAAACCGTATAATACAGTCTATTTTAAAACAACTGCATCAAAAATAAAAGGGTCAAAAGTATTTCGGCAGTCATTTAAAAAAAATAGCTAGGTACCTAAAATTTAGGGAACCTTTAGCTATCTCCAAAGCTAATAAAACCCTCTATCGATCCGAACCCTACAAGTAGGTAATACGTAAACACTTTACGAATCCCTTAAAACCCGCAGTACCAGCACTTCAGAAACACCTTAGAGCTTACGCGAAATTAAGTAACTCCCCGAACTGGGCAGTTCTGGTGCAGTTAGCGTTAATGGGGAACATTCCTCCCTCGGAATTCCTCGTTCGCCTATTCCCTGAGAATTTTCCCGACACTGCGCTGAGAAATTTTTCTGTTCTTGTATTTACTAGTAGACACGTTATTACTTCATTCCACGAAACGCTGGATTTAGTTTTCGTGGATTGTCTGTTCTGGGACTTTCGTGCAGAATTTTTAAAATTTGTTCAACTTTTGGACTGTGTTTGACGTTTAAGTGATACACGGTTTTATGTTAACCTTCCAGTGTTTTTTAATCTTCTAGATGTTTTATAACGTCTTTAGAACTACATAAGCTGCCATTATTTGAAACTTTTCAGCTATTACTTAACAGCATGAACAAAGATATTATTATTAAGTACTACTGCAGTACGAATGATCAAATCTTACTTTATTTAATTTAAAAAGCACATCACTTCGTAACCAAAATCATTTCGAAGAAACATCCAACAGAAAAAATCAACACTATTTTTCATAATAAACGAACTTAAAATTCTATTAAATTTTACAATAACGTCTCAAGTCTTTATTTTTAAGTGCAAATGAAAGTATTCCCGCGTCGCAATAAAGATATTCGTTGATTATCTCCAGCGAAACATTCTTAAGGATATTTAAAGGACATTTTCTCTCATCTTTTATATTAAAATTTTCCTTGACACTTGCTTATTCATTTTTGGTCAACATTTAATAGTGTAATAAATTAATAATGGAGATTGTTTTATAATTTTTCTTTTGTGGTTAGGTTCTGTTTACAAAGAGTATTAATTAATGCTTTAAAGAAAACAATACTTTCTTGATTACATTTAGCTGATGCTTAACTAAACTGTGACTTATACCATCTTATCTGTTTAGCTATTTACAAACCTTCCACTCACTCACTCTTTCCTTCACCACCAAGAGACAAATGAGGCAAATTTTTAAACCAATTTCGCTACAACCAAACTTTTCCTATTACGAAAATTGTCCTCTAAGCACAATAAATTAATGACGAAGCACTTTGAGTGCATGTCGCTGCAACAAAAGTTCATGCTCATTTGCACGTGTTGGATGTGGTTAAAATTCTCCAACTTATAGTAGGTATATAATATTCAGGAGTAAATTTATCATATGGTCAGGTACAGTAAAATGAACTTTAACCAATCAGATAATGAGACAAGTTTTTGATTATCCAAATGCCGCGTGTTAAAAAAAAGGCTGTGCGTGATGACGACGGAAACATTTTGTGTTACATCAGACAACAACAAAGTAGTATCATATGGATGAGAAATTAAAGAATAAGAAGGCTTTTATGTGGATAATAAATACTGTGAAACCAGTAGCAACAAAATTGAAAATAGAATATAAATAAAACTTGTTAGGAACTGCTAAATATATATAACCAAAAAATATAAGAAAAAGCATGCATGTAGACTTGTAAATAGAATTTAGCTATTCATTATTATTTATATTGCTTTGCAGGAGTTGCGAAAAATGCAAAGCCAAGTTTAAAAGCAAATCCAGATAACGCTAACAAGCCAGGAAATAGAAACGACAGAGGATGAAGTTCTAATCTACTACACAATTAAGCTAACATGCATATTACTGCAAAATTCCACCATTTCCAAAACATTTGTTTCAACCAAACTGCAACACCAAAATATAAATTCCCCATGTCAAATTACTTCAACAACCGAACTAACAAAGAACACACACCACTTCCAAAACACTCATTCGTAAAAGAATTTATTTGACACAACAACAGCAACGTGTCGCGTTGTCGCCATGTCACCACACGAAATTGTAAACACAGAACTCGACGCGGTTACATTGTTTGAGAAAATTGAAAATTTTCACGTTACTAAGCAAACTGTAAGGAAATATCGTTCAGTTTATGTGAAACGTCTTTTAATTTTGGAAGGCTTTATTTTACTTAGATGTTGACAACGGCCGCGTTGAAATTAATTAAAAGGTAAGGAATATGTGTATTTTGCGCTTAATGCCGCTAGATGGCGTTGGATGTAGCATTTGACGCAAAATGTACTGTATTAGAGATAAACTACGATAACATGGCGCGCCCCTCCAAATTTCAAAACGTTTGAAAGTATTTGTGAAAGTATTTACAATGCACCACCAAGATTCACAACGCATGTGTGCGTAATGAGAAGGCCGTCAAACAAAAACTTACAACTACATACAAACTCCTTCGTAAGGATGTCACTACACACATTGAAACAGTAATTTGGAGGGGCGCGCCATGTTATCGTAGTTTATCTCTACATTTGGGTGTTAGTCAAGTTTATAATTTTCATGGTATATTAAAAACTGATTTACTTTTAAATATTTTGCTTGCTTCCATTGAGCATAATAATAATAAACATCTCTTTTTTTACTAAATTCAAGGCAAGATTTTTATTGATATTAGATACACAGCTTACTAAACAAATGTACTTAATTGTAGAATTGAAAAACCAATTTTAGCCATTTAGTTAATAATTATAAAGTCAAGAACGAAAGCGTTGGATATTAAAACTCAGAAAGCCTATTCCCATATTTAAAAACGTTCAAAATCTAGTCGCTATCTCATCTTAGCGATAATTCATGTAAAAATCTTTTCAATATTGTTATGTAGGTAAATTAATGATATTTTTGACAGATTGAGGATAAAATTAGACTGCGAACGTTCTTAAAAATACGGGAATAGCCCCTCAGAATAATAATCGAAATTGAAACAAAAGAGGCACGTCACACTACTAAAATAAAAATATCATAGAAGCACACATAAAAATAGTAATAAATAAACTTATATCGGTTGAAAGCAGTGGGCACAATCTCATCGAGGCCCATTTTCCTGTGATATCGCGTAAATACGACCCGTTGGGGAACGAAACACATATAAAACTAACATATTGTGCCATTTTTGTCCCCTATTAACTATATCCTTGGGCTACACGTCCATCATAGTGTACTATAAAATCGAACCATAGTTGGTAATTACTAAAAACTTTGTTTTAGGATGACAGATTATGATTTTGTTTTCATTCATTTTATTCACTAACTAAAATAGATTCCACGAGTGTAATGAGTTTTTTAGGGTAGGACGTCAGTGATGACAAAACCAGTATAAGCTGGCCTCTCTTTCTATTGAAACACCGTACTACGCTAGGCTAACTCAAGGTTAAAGTGTTACCAGTGACGTGGGACATATTGTTCACTTTCGCGCACTGAGCAGTTAGCCTCGCTACCATCTTCCTGATTAGATAATATTTGCTTATTAGTAATTGTTGTTATAGCTGCCATAGTACGCTGAATATTTCAAGTGTCGCTCTGTTACTGTTCTAAAGTTACAGCCCTGTGACAGACAGAAGGACAGCGGAGTTTTAGTAATAGGATCCCGTTGTCACTCTTTAGGAACGGAACCTAAAAAAAAAACACATATATTCTTTTACAATGGCGGCACTATATGAAGGCTTTTGACGTATGCACGTTTTTATAAATCTCCGTTAGTATTGACTATGTGGGGAAACAAATGCCATATAACATACCTACTAGTGGAACTATAATTTATCGAATGTTTATTCTGTATTTTTTGTAATTATTTTGTAAGCTGTCACAGGTGTTATCACAGTGCTACTGGTTTAAGGACAACTAAAAACAAAATTGTCTGTTTTTTTCTCTTTTACACAAACAACCATTTAACTGCCCGAACACATTCCTAATGCCTCCAACCTATTTATCCCATGGTTAATTATATCCATTAAATTAGAGCAAGAGCACACGGCTATTAAAGGGTAATAGCCCAGGGCTACAAATACCACTCCATTACTCTCCATGAGTGTCGTTAGGAGCGACTAAGGGATTTTAGACATTAGGAAGACGGCCAACGACTTCCACCTGCTTACTAATAAAATTAACAATACCTAATCTACCTACCACTAAGGACGTCGCAATGGGCGTTTTAGCGAAGTCGTTACAGTTACTAGGGATATAGAAGATGATGCTATAACGCCTAAAGCAAATAACGGTGGTGAAGGTAAATCGATACAAACACAGTCAATTACCGTCTTTTATTAGATTAATACGTAATCCCACATCTGAACAATAAACAAACACCTAATACATTATCATAAAAAGCAATAAAGGCATCGTTCTACAAATTATACTACAACAAAATGCAGGCAAGCTGTTATTGTTCTATAACTTCTATGGCATTCAACACTCAATTTCAAACCTAATAACTTGAGCATTACAGTCAGAATTTTCATGCGAATTCCGAAAATTTAATACCTAATAATTTACAGCACAAATTGCCAAATGTTAGTATAATTCACCGCATTGGGTGTATCGGGCCAATCCCGCGCTAACATGTACCGTTCATTACATTATTATGGATCATTACCATTAATATATGGCAGGATATTTGACTGCCAACTATCGCTTGGGGACCATGCAGATATAAGAGAGGCCATGGGGACAAATGTAAATTAGCACCTGATTTGTGATGGAATATAGTTAAATGGTCATGATTTTACCAAAAGTTTTAAGCTTGAAACATGGTGAAATGAAAAGTACATGTGAATTAGTAAAATATCTAGAAATCTACATTAGAAAGAAGAAATTGTACAACATTCATTACGAATGAATAAAAATAGATTAGACTAAGTTATGGAAAATTACTACTGAACTCGAAAGTTGATTAGATACAGATCTACAAAGTAAAGATAAATAGAAATCCATATAGCTATTTTCGGCCAATGCCGAACATAAATCAGCCCCAAGCTTAGTGAAGCGATTCAGCAAAACGCTCTACTGACTTATAACAGGAAATATATTTGACCTATATATTACACTGCCCTGTTTTTGTAAACGACCAATCGTAGGACCTGTAAGTACCAACATCATGCATGGTCAAAGGGGTCTATTTAATACGGCAATTTTTTTAAATTAGCCAGGAAACATGAACTCTCTTAAATATGGGGATCCCTGGATTTGGTGAGACGTACTTGCTAATGAAATCAGGTTGAAGAGGTCTCGTTATGGTGGGTTCCATTCAACCAATCTTGATGTATTGGGTTTCGTATCACGATAGGTCAATACAGAGATTACTCGAATATATTAGCGGGATTTTGGTTTGCTAGATGTAGCTTGTTTGGGGATAATCTGTATGCACAAAGAAATGACTTATATGTTTAGCTTATAGAGTAATAATGTCGATCATTCGATATTCGGTCATCATAAAATCGTCACAATAAAAACCATGATTGAATAGGGCTAAAAAATAATTGTTTAAATCTCTTTAGATTTTCGGCTCCTGCACCAAACTACATCCTGAGAAGAAATATCTCAAAGCAAAAATTTAAAACTCCCGTTGCATCTCACAATCCGCTTTCAAACTTGGGAGGATTAATATCATTCCTTAATCCTTTTACAAAGAAAACTTCGCAAAATTCCCTATGACGTAACGAGAGGTTCGGGAATTCGGAGGCTAGATGGCAGCACATAAAATACGGGATGATGATAGTAATAAACTTCTGGATGGATAAGAAGGAATTTATTTTTACGATCTTGATCCTTTATGTTGTGCACAACTAAGTGATCAGCGGTTACTGTATCAGCTAATTTTAAGTAAACTTGAAGATGATGTTTAGGTTCAAGAGTTTTGGTTTTTATAGCGTTAATTTTTGATAGTTGGTTGTATTAGTTTTATGTATTCTTGATACACTCGGCGCAACTGCATACCTATATTCTGTTGCTCATAATAATTTTAATAGATAAAAGCAAATCTTGCCATAAATAAGAGATAAAGGTTAATTTAAATATTATGACACTAAGGTAGTAGCTACATAGCTACTAATTAAAATTTATATCTGAACTGTTATCTAGTCGTAACAGTATCGTCAGATTTGAAACCAAAAGCCAACGGTTCGTAATTAATTTTCACACTAACAAATCTGTTAGATACTGATATCAAATAATGTATTCCATTTCAAAATTAGATAATTATTGTTTAAAGCTAATCCACTGATGAGATCGCTGCATTTTATTATCTATAATTGTATGAATATTACTAGGCAGACTAGCTGGTATTGGAAAATGAAGCCTATGAATAAAGTAACAGATTATATATTTTGCTTTGAACTGAGGCTAAGGTATGAGGCTGGGTATTAGTGGGTGACATAATCAGATACACACACTGGAATGGAGTTAGCTCATGTGGTCTAGAAATATCGCGTTCATTAAAAAATCCTTAGCACAATATTGTGTTCCAACATAATACATATTCCAGTTCAAAGTTTCGGAGAATATAATTATTGAGCCATTGTAAATGCGATATAATTAAATTTAAAAAAATAATTTCTGATCAACGTTCTGTGAAATTCCATGTTCATTGATTTAATATTTATTGAGTATTCATAGTTCTATAAACAACAAGAAATAACACCGAAACCATTTGTCGTCCTCATACCTGAATATTTTCTGTTCCAAAATATTATTAAAGAGAATCATTATAAGGTAGGATCTACTCATTTCCATCAGCTCACGCCGCCATTTAACAGCTGACATGATGCGGTGGCTTAAAATATTAACACTGTTTTAGTAGCCAACACGAAATTAGCTAGATTGTCCAGTGCACAACCAGGATTATCATTTTGCATGTCAAGTGAAAGCTACGAAAATTAATGTTAGTGTGGTTCAAATTGATGCTGTACTTTCCATTGCAGTTATTGTTGCAGAAAGTGAAGATATTAGAGGTGATGAGGAAGCAGTGAACGATGAAATTATGAATTGGTTTAAAGGTTAAATAAGCTGCTAAGAAAGTAAGATAGTAAAAAGAGAAGAGCAAGATTTTATAAGACCTTTGGCATTGGTAGCAGACAAACAAGTTTATTTTCGTAAACACGGAATTACAAGCAAATTGTTTGAACCTTGGAGTGCCTGAGATGAATAGCCTGTGTGGGATCCATTCATGTCCGAACACTAAGCGGTTTAGTTTACCTCACAAGGCTCTTAACCTCACCTAAGCTTAGCCTTACCTTCTACAATAACATTAGATCATAGCCCATACTGTAGAATTCAAATACAATAATAATTTGCGACGAAAAATTCGAAAATATTTTAAGCCGAGGAAGCGTAATTACAAACTAAATCCTAACTATGGCTGACTCATCCGACACCAACAAAAGATTTCTTAACGTATATAAAAAACAAAAACAAGTGTATTCGTGCTCAGCGATAGTTCGGAACTACGCGACGGCGGATGACAAAAGCAGCTACTTACAAAGAAGTGCTTTCGCGAAATCTTACAAAGTTACGTGATGAGCCGCCCCCCTACTTCGCGGGTGCTTCAAACACGACCCGTTTTTTCACAGCTCGTTTGAAGCTTGTGATGTTTTTCGAATAAGTTTCGCTTATGTCAAATGCTTTTTGTGTGGAGTCGTAATTGGGCTGTTTGAAGTTTTTTGGTTAATCGTTGGTAGTTTCTGTAAGAATAGTGTGCTGCTTCAGATTTGATACAGGCTCGATGGCCTTTAACATATTTTTAGTTTTTTTAAGTCATGAACAATCGCTAAAAAGATTAAAATATCACGTGCCTTTAAAAGTCTTTTAAAGGTCATTCATTCGAATGACCGTTCAGAAAAAAGATCAGATAAACCTCCGACACATAATTTTTCATTCACATTCAAATACTTACATGTAAAAGCAAGTGATTACGCCCTGAATCCTATAACACCAATACACAGACACGGCCGCTCAAATTTTAATTATTTAAAAGATAAGAAGGGAAGATGAAAAGCGACTACCCTTGGGAGCGAAAAAAAATTGAGCATTTCTTCCGTCCGGCCTTTTTTAAATGAATAATTCCATGTATAATTTTTAGCAATAGATTTAAAATGCGTCGTTCCTTTTGAACTCCAAAAACGTTACTTAGATAAGATCTTTTTGTGAAGTTCTGACCTTTTTTGTGTAAATGCATAATTGGACTATCTTTGAGGCGGCTACAAAGAGATAATAGTCTGCAATCTAAGTTGAAAACGATTCTGTTTGTATAAATGTAACTGTTTATAATACGAGTATATTAGATTCTGAAAATATGGAGACTGGAAAAACCGAATGCAACATTGAAGGTAAAGTCGTTTCAGCTTTCGTCGTATCGGCTGGACTCCCTATCTTGGCAGCAGAAGCTTCGATTAATATAGCGACCACGACCACGGTCACGACTGGTCGTGACCGTGGTCGCGTAGTGTGCGTCCTTAAAATAATTGCTCACTCTGTGTTAAAAATAGTCAGCAAGGTGGTACCAAGGCTGACAGTCCAGGGTGCGCCAAACGTATACATTTAAGCTTAAGGCGACTACATGACCTAAAGCGCAGCCTTTGTCGGACTCCATAAAATAGAAAGAGAAACGCGATGACACAACGCTAATAATTTTTTGCAAAATATGAAGCAATTATCTGTTGACAAAAAAACTATTGTTTGGACTAAAAAATTCTAGTGTTTTAGTATGTTGTTTGTAGAATAATCTGACAAAAAATCAGAATTATTGTATGTATATTAGTATGGTTTTTATTGTAAAAAGAAAGTTTTTAGAGGTATCTTCATGATTTTTTTCTATCTACCTAGCACATATCCTGAAGAATATCATTTATTTTTCTGACACATTTATTGTTTTGAAAACTTGCGTTTAGGTAATATATGCCCCTTAAAAAATATAAAGAGACCCCAAAGGATTAAAAAAAAACTTTGCATATTGAAACCACCCTCCGTTACCTATATAAAAAATAAGTACTTTATCTCCTCTTAAAGCAAAAAAGACAATAGCCAAGGTAGAAGCTTTGTTACTCGTCTCCTGCAAAGCAATCTTACTCTCGTTGCTTATTGCACTGACAAGACGCATTTAGAGATTTCCTCTAACTACAATTGGACCTCTGATCTCTGCCTCAGGTATAACAATGTTCTTTCTAGTAAAAGGATTACTCTAAAACGCTGGGAATAGCCTGGGGACGTTCTAACTGTCTCGAATAAGCTCACTTACTTAGCTAAGTTAGTACTTAACCTGTGCAATAAATGCAGTGTTATTCACCGTTCTACTTTCATTATGCGATTTGTATATTTCCATTGTTTTAAACACTATGACAACCACAACGGAAAACTATTAATTAAAATATCAACTCGAGAATACGTAGGTACTTTTTCTTCTTAGAAAAAGAAGTTCAACTTTGTACGTTTGACAGCCTAGCGATAAGGCCTGAAGCACACAAAGGTCACTCCAATACATCCGCACACTAAAACTTTCGTTTCGGAACTAGAAAAGTTAGCAATATATTACGATAAAAGGTGATCTGCAATAAACCATTACAGAGCAACAATAAATAGTACGGACATTGACCGTCCGGACTTACAGGCTCCGAGCTGGCAGTACGCTACTTTCGACGGCTTATGAGTCTAACTCATGTTGGCAATGTGATAAAACCCGGTATCTATAGGTACGTACGTACCTGCAAAATATTTGTTCAGGCCCTAAATCTTTCGGTATCAAAGCGAGATTAAGTTTGATGGCGATTCGATTTGGACTGATGTTGTTTTTGAAGTTTATGGTAGCCTGGTAGCTGAGGGTTTGACCTTTGATCTTGCATATTGTTGATTTATAGACAGACGAGCTTGTTTACGTTGCACACATCCTTATGTTGAATGTTACTACTTTATATTCGAAGTCATAAACTACAAATATTAATAGTTACGAACAAACCAATCGATTGGGTGATTCTGCCAAACATTTTACCAAAAACAAAAAAAAAAAAATTAAGATTTAAAAAAAATCGACCATAATAGTCCTCTAGACCGTATTTCGGCTATGGCGGCAAATCTCAACGGAGAATTCGGTGCGGGAGATACTATAGAGACAAGTGTGTGTGCAGACACAAGTGCACTCTCTCTTCCCTCACTCTCATAGTCCGATGGGACAGCAATCAGCCACGACCGGAGAGAGATCAGGCGCAGGCTTAACGTGCTTCACGAATTTGGAAGTTGGCGGTGTAATACCCCACGGGGTTATCAGCCCACTTCCAAACTCAAAATCAAAACAAAATTCGATAACTAGAGTACCGTACCTATCTTGGTTCAATGTAAAACTTTAAACAAATATCTCACTTAAAAGTCAGAATAAATTAACAGTTTAGGACGCATAGTGTGCTATTTTAGATGCACTATACACACGTTAGGGGTGATAAAATCGAGTTTGTGTCCCTAGAGTGGCAAGTTAAATATTATGACACACTGTGCAGTTTACTGAAGAAGGTGTTACTTTGTAGAAGTTTTGAATGAAGTTAACGGAATATGCAGTATACAGTTAAGTGCAGATAAAAATAAGGTTTCCGTTAGTTACCTGAAGAGGTAGCAATTTTGTTGCGAAACATGAAAAGGTCGCAAACTTGACTATAAAATATAATGTTCTAAACAGTTTTAGTTTCAAAATATGACGAGCTAGTAACAGTGATGATAACAGTACAGAAAACTTTTTTATGTAGGTTGCTTAAAAATATCAGGCATTATAATAAGATAATGGGCCAGCCAAATTAGCCATAGCATCGATGACCAAAAGGGGGCCCGTGGCTAAATAATAACAGCTGCACAGGTCGATCGGTCAGGTTAAGCTATGCTTGCCGCGGTTGCTCTGTGGATGGGTGACCATCTTTACATACCGAAACCCCTCCGTGCTTCTTAAGGCACGTTAAGCCGTTGGTGCCGGCTGTCATTCGTGGATCTTTGACAGACATTACGGGTAGTCAGAAACCCGAAAATTTGACAACTAGTCTTATCAAGGGGTAACGTATCTATTGCCCAGTAACTGGGTTGTAGAGGTCAGATAGGCAGTAGCTCCATGTAAAATACTGGTCTTCAGCTGCATCTGGTTAGACTGGAAGCCGAACCCAACATAGTTGGGAAAAGGCATTCCCGTTGAAGGCAGACCGTTGAGGTAGACGTGTTTTTGAGTGGAGACCACGAATCGGCAAACGCCCTCAGGCTAAGTTGAGCGACGATTTTAGCAGTGTGGCTGCTAGCAGCTGGATGTGAGTTGCCGAAAAGCAACGGTGGAAAATAGGAGAGGCCTTTGTTCATCAGTAGACTGGTGTAGGCTGATGATGATGATGATGATAAAATATGAGTCATAAGTACCTAATACCTACTGAAATGATAGGATCTGTGACTTGTAGAAACTACCTGAACTTCACTCCCCGAATGCTTTCCTGGTCTGAAGCCTAATTAGAGCCGTGGGCGTCCTGATAATGAGTCTAGCTTAATATCCTTCTACACGAATGTTCCACTAGCACTGGTTTGATCGCACTGTTTGTTTGTTGTGAGGAATGGGGCACAAAATCACATCACACAATATTTAGAGAATAAGTTTGAAGAAACAGGTGTGCGAATGGCGGAGACTCGAGAGTAGTTAAAGGATGTATTGATGATGGATTTCACTGTTCCAAATGAGTTGAAGTTTGTATGTATTTTTGACCTTTGCCTGGATCTTTGTCTGTACCTTCAATAGTCGATGGGTTGGAAATTATAACCCTATATCCGTAAAGACATTGTCATAATTATGTTGTCTTTCCTTAGATAACTACAAAGTTAGGCCTATCGTTCACGATGCTACTCAAAAGTAACTTGTTAGTACACACACGAGCGACGCGGCAACTGCAACCGTCGTCGACGCGTGACCACCGCACTCAAATACACGAGCGACAACGATGCAGGCATCGTTGTCATGTGCGACACGCATCAGGATGCGTGTCGCACGTGTATACGCACACTTACAATCTTAAATCGATAATGAGTAGCCAGAATGTCACAGCACTAGTATTTCAATGGCGGTCCGTATATGACGCGATTAACTACCGCGTTTGCGATTTACTACCTAGTTTGTAATTCAAAATTTACTCGAGCCAGTTAGTTGTTTCCTTGATAAAATAAAGCGTCATTCTATCGATATACACCCTTACTAATAAACGTATTATATCAGATGAATAGTTACAAACCGATTTCTCTCTTCCAATCGTCAGTAATTTGATTTTCCGAAGAAGACAAAGCGTTGTGTAACTATACAGACTCTAAACAACGTTTATTAGTAAGGGGGACAAAAGATAAATGTTGTCTCATAAAACAATTGAAATCTCTAACACGACTTTCAAACAACAATGTTTATGATAACTTGATAATATTGCAAAACACTTGGAATTAACAAACAACAAAAATCGTTATTATTCCACAGGCCAGGCCTATTGCCTTCCCTTTCTGTCGAAAAATTGGTTATTTATTAACTTTGACTTATGATCAGACATAATTACTTTTAATCGTCAAAAATTAATTAGGAATAATAGGTACATTAGTCTAGTTTTGTTTGTATATGTAAGTAGTAAATATTTATTGATATAATTTTGCATAACTTTACGGTAGGTTTATGTTTTTCTTTTAATTCTGTTTGTTTTTACGCAACAATTTTGTTTATATGTTTTACCGTTGCATAAGTTCAGGGTTGTGTCTAAGTCAACAGCTCACTAACTCCTTTAATACAAGTTTGACTTAGTTTAGGAGTTACAGAATTCCATAATTCTATGTGACAGTGTACAACCTAAAACCTCAAACCTCTAAACTAAGATTTAAATTGTTATTTAAGAAATTGTTGTACCTACCTACCTTGATGGAAATAAATATTTTATTTTCTTTATTTCATTATAATATATAAATAAATTTTTAAAATATTAGCATATAAAATATTTAAAAATAGTAGCCCACCGGTATAGGGAACACGGTCCAAGCTACCGGCGGCCAGGGCTCCAGAGAGAGGAACCTCGTAACAATGCGGGCCGTGACCAGAAGTACCGCTATCTGAATCAAGCCCTTAATCCAGCTGCCCAACGAGAGCCTCCTCAGGTGTTGGTCGAGGCTCTTGGCTACGAGTATTAACCCATTATTTATTATTATTATTACAAACAGTACAGGAATTACTACAAAGCGAAATTAACGACTAGAAAAGTTAACATTAACACATTCGGAGGTGATGAAATAAGCCATAAGTAGATTTTTCTATCATCTTTTAGCCACCAGATGGGCCAAGAACGTGCGATGTAAACAATTTTAAATTGAAAATAAAAGTATTCTACATTCCTTTGACAGTTATCTGACACTGACAGCAACAAAATGAAGATCAATGTAATTTTGACAGAGTTGGCGACGGCAGCAACTCAATAGCAACATTATTGCCACGACAATAAAGATCAATTTGATTTTGACAGTGATGCAAAATCTGAATTAAAATAACTGTGAACGGACCGTATTGCATTTCGGTTTAAATTTTTGCGACAAGTACTATTAGTAGGTACTCAACCATAGATCATCCATCTGTCAGCCTTTTCCCAACTATGTTGGGGTCGGTTTCCAGTCTAACTGGATGCAGCTGAATACCAGTATTTTACAAGGAGCGACTGCCTATCTGACCTCCACAACCCAGTTACTGGGTAAGACGATACCCCTTGGTAAGACTGGTTGTCAGACTTTCGGGCTTCTGACTACCCGTAACGACTTTCAAAGATCCACGAATGACAGTCGGGACCGACGGCTTAACGTGCTTTCCGAGGCACGGAGGGGTCTCGGTATGTAAAGATGGCCACCTATCCACAAACCAACTGCAGCAAGCGTAGCTGAACCTGATCGATCGACCTGTGCGGCCATTATTATTTAGCCACGGGCCTCTCTAGTACTCATCCATAGAGATAATAATATAATAAAGTCTGAAAACTTAGTACTTAAATAATATGAGCGACATGTACCTATTAGATAATGTAATATAACATCACGCCTGTATTCACCAAAGAGTTGGGCAGAGGTGCACCTATATGACACCAGTCCCATGTGATAGGGGGCGAGCCTATCAATCGAGACTCCTGTTCTAAAAAAATCGAGATGGAAAAACCAGGACAAAATCAAACCGGTTGCTAATTTAATTGTAAGTTTATTTCTTTTTTTTACTTTGTTTACATTCTGTAATTACTCTAACTCACACCCTGACTTATTACTTGTTAAAATTGTTTTTTATATTTTTTTTATGAAAATCGTTTACTTTTACCATTTTTGTAAATATGTGAGCACCATGTATCTATCAGATTATTAATTTATATGTCATGGTTTAATTTTTAATTCTTTTACATATTGTGGTATAGTAATTTTATTTTAGGTGCATCGTCTAATTTTTTTATTTATTATATAATTAATGTATGCAAAATATTGTAAAACATTTTGAAAGAGTAACGGGTGGAGTTTCTTGCCCATTCTTCTCCATACGAAAACTACTTTTTGGAAGGGGCGACTAGAATCAATTCTATTTCATTGTAATTTTTGACGTTCATAAGTGCCTTTTATGTGCCTATTTGAAATAAATGCTTTGACTTTGACAGGACCTAGTGCTTAGCGACCTTACGTCCAGTATTCCAACAAGGCAGCAGATGTATAAAACTAAAAGTATTTTTATTTTAAAATCGATCGAATCTGTAACGTTTACCTCGCGCATTTGTGCTAGGCCCATTGATCGATGAGTTATCGTTCCATCAGAATAAAGTAGGACATTTCAAGAACTTAAGAAGTCCAAAAAGTTTACGTAGTTCCGACCTACTCCAAAAGTTGCCAAGAGTCGATATGTTTTATTAGACATCCTATTCACGTAAAAACTCGACCACTAAATTAGAACAAGTTAATGCTCTAAGAAAACGTTTGAGAGAACTCCAGAATCGTACTTAACAGCGCTAACGGTCAATAAAAGCAATAAATTACCAAGAGAAGCCGTGACCAGAGCATTTACCCCAGGGCTGCTAGCTGGGGTAACATTTTGGGGCAGCTTCTAGAATTTTTGGGGCGTTCAGAGTAATGCCATAATTATTTTTTCAAGAATTTAAGGAAGATCTTAAACTTTACTAAAAGTTTGGTTTAATTTGTCTTCGATAAATAAGATGCTTGTCTCATAATGCTTTTTTCAACTTAGTTTATATAAGAGATGTGTCAAAAATTTTGTAAACATCCTAAAGAACATACAAAACATAATCAGCCTTTAATGTTCCCACTGCTGGGACACAAGCTTCCTCTCTATGAGAGGAACTGGGCTGTAATTCACCACAAAGGCCCCGTGCGGGTTGGTAGATACCACAAATGTCTTCAAATTTTTGATTTTTGGACATGCCGGTTTTCTCAAAATGTTTCCCTCACCATTTTTAAAAGCAGTGGGTATGAAATTAAGCACACAAAGTAAAGTGCCTGCCTCGATATAAAATTACGGCCACCACTGCTTGCCTTAATGTTGCCACATTCTCCTAAACTGCTACGAAAATCACAAAAGAATGGGTACCCCAAAACTTTACAGATCAAAACAAAGTTAACGGTTATCATTTACACTTTAATGGGATTAACTCCATTTTAATATCGAAAGTGTTCCAATAAATCTGCCTAAATCTTGCAACCCTAACATTGTTCGATCGGAGGGCAATCGTGAGCCCCTGGCTTACTTTACGACCACCACATGTGCTGACGACGTCAGCATTTTGCGACCTACGAAACCGGTGACGAATTATTGAAGGTGCCTTTTCTTTATTAACCTTGTTTTCTCTTTCTAGGTGAATAGGTTTTATAGTATCAATCCCAATAAGTAAACCTTCTAGAATTTTCTACTCAGCTCTTTCTGTTTTTCTAGGCCAGTATTCTGATTTATTTTTCTTCATAATGAAGTTGGTTGACGTCGTAGATCCGTCTTTGGATAAAATCGGTCCTGTAATGGCAGATTAGAAGCAGTTTATGGGGCTGTTGACTCCGTCGTGACGCGTATATTACTTGATAATGCTTTCGCAAAACAGGGATATGACTATAACTCGCTATTTGTTGGATAAATATGGTAATAGTAAATATAAAAGCAATATTCAAGATTTTAGTACTGTTAAGGGCGAATTTCACCAAACGTTTATACCTTGAATAAGTCTTATCCTGAGAATAAAATTTGAAATATTTGTAAGGACCACAACTGTCAGACGTAAAATTTATTTCACGGTTATCTGACTTTGCTAAAATCAGTCCACAGTTGATGAATCAGAAAATAGAACAGAATTTCCGTAAAATTACCAGTCGGATAAACTAATTGGAACCCACACAGACTTCGTGAAATAGGCCTTTATTTTTTAAACTGTGTGTAAAAGCGACATTAAAACTTGATTATTTCTTTTGTCTAGTAATCCCATTCAACCTGTCGAACATAAAGTCTTGCAGGATCTATTTTCTTTAAAAGAAGAAATGTATATTTATCGTTCAAAAGTACATAGCAGCATAATCAGCCTACAATGTTCCCACTGCTGGGACACAGGCCTCCTCTCTTCGAGAGGGAGTGGGCTGTAATCTACCACGCAGCCCCGTGCGGGTTGGTAAGATGTTTCATGTCTTCGAATTTATGAGGTTCTAAGACATGCCGGTCGCTTCACGATGCATTTCTTCACCGTTTTTAGATCAGTGGTGATGAAATTATTTTCACAAAGGAAAGCGTCTGCTTGGGTTTGAACCCACGACCCGACGACCCACGACTCGTAAGTTGGGGCTGTTATTACTGGGCCAACCACTGCTCTCCTTTGCTCTTCACCTACATAGTAAAAACATCCAAATATAATTACTTATGTGACGTCACCAGCCAATTTGATATGTACTATTCAAACACATTTTTATCGTCTTGCAATAAAGATTAGGTATTCACATCCGCAGGGCCTTAATAAAACACTTCGCTGACTTCAAGTATTTCAGCACATACATCGGTAAGTTGGGCTTTGGAAGTAATTTTAAAGAAACGATTAATGGTGATTCACTTCAGTACTATTTAAACATTTGAATTGGAATTTCAGAAGGCTGTGTTAAAGTTGTTATCTATGCACTTTTGCCATTTCATAGATAGTTCATTGATCCCGTTACTAAAAAAACCATGGGGGCGAGAATCAATGAACTCTTTGAAGGCGATTTGGACTGCCGCATCGGAGTTGAATTTTTTTCCTTGTAAGAAGTTGTCCAAATTCCGGAAAAAATGGTAATCTGTTGGAGCAAGGTCCGGGGAGTACGGTGGATGTCGCAGACATTCCAATTGTAGCTCATCTAACTTAGTGGTTGGTTATAGGCTGATAATGCAACATTCTATATTTTGGCGTCGCTTGTCTCGTGAGATAGTTTTGATGTTCCTTCGATGTCATATATTTGTGCTACTACACATATATTTGACGTCATCTTGACGACAGAAACTAATAAATGAATCATGAAATCCCATATTACCGCCGAGCTGATTGTATTTATGCATATTGTATTGTATATTTAAGCGCAATTAAAAAAAAACGTGACTGTACCTACGAGTACATCTAGCCTAGCCTTTTTCCCACTATTTGCGAGGTCGGCTACCAGCTTAACCGGATGCAGCTGAATATCAATCTAACTGCACCTTACATTACGTACATTTTCCCAAGTTATTTCAAAAAAACAACAGCGGAAATTCGAACATGAAACGAAATACCCAAAAATATTGTACATCAATTCACAACGCAGGGTCAAATGCACTTATTTTCAAAATCATTGCGCCTTCGCACACTAAAAGCTTCCAACGCGATGTAAATGCATTCCCAAAAAATAAGCCAAAAGTTGACATTTGTCGCGTACACCCAACGTTGCGACTTTACGACTTAGCGTCCTTTCCAATGTCTTTTAGTATCAGAGCTTATGAAAGCGATGGTAGTGGAAATTGAATTCTCAGTTTGCTCTAGACGTTTTTAAAATATCTGCTCGAGCATTGCTTGGGACAGTCGCAAGTGCTGACAATATTTCGAAGAGTTTCGCCTCATAGTTTGGCAGTCAAGGACTTAGTTACATTTAGTGTCTTTGGAGCGGAAATAAGATGCTCGTCTTTATGGCGAGTTACCATTTTGTTCGGTTGAATAACAAAAAATATTTTGCTAAATATTCAAATTTTAATGTTTACTGAAGAAGCCTCGGTGTTTAAAACATTGACAAAGTTTGCCTGAAGTTGCAAATTAATATTTTAATTATTAACGCTTCCATTTATTCCAAAAGTAATTATTTACAATAACTTTTTATCATACAACTGCGGTGTTATACCTAATTTGCAAAATATGATTAATTACAGAAACAACCAATAAGCTCAAAATGTAAAATACCAAGCTTCTAAATCACCAGCCATTAAGACGACTAAAACACCAGGAATTCAGAAACGGCGAGTAGGTCACGCAGTCGTCTCATATTTTACTTTTATAGGAGAAAAGGACGAATCCGTTGTTTGTGAAGGCTAGTAGTAATAGCGCCTTGGAGGAGCCTGTCTAATCCCTTTCGAGGGCGTTCTGACCTAAAATTGAAATTCTCAGCCCCTTTATAAGTGGCAATGTTTCACAGGCGAACTCCACGTTGTAACATTAAAGTTTAAGTAATGACGGTGTTCTTCGACTTTGAATTTTCTCATTCCTTCTCAAGCTATAGGTTTTATTGCGGTGCGTTTTGAAATATGGTTTGGGGCTGATAATTACTTTGATTTAGTGTATCTTGCTTAGGCTCCAATCGCCTGACATTAATTAGTACGGTGTTCTGACGCTCTAAATTTACAACGAGAACCCGCTGAGTCTTCCAAACAATTTGCTCATTTTCTTGAAGAAAATTACCATTATATATTATTCTTTTGAAGTGAATTAAAGTCTTCCACGACTTTCACATAAACGTTAAGGAACCGTAAAACCAATTTAATTGATTGTGAGCCATTTTTTCAAATCAATCTTGTGGGCGTTTCTTACCTTACACCCGTTCTAAGGTTTAGGGCTCATAAATTTTATATTAGACCGGTAGTAACTTGCAGTAGCAAGGAAATAACATCGAGTACTTATCATTTGAAGGTATGCTAAAAATGTTGGGACACAATGTACCTACCTTTCAGTCTGTCGAGCAGAAGAAACATATTTTATTAAAGTTACCAATTTTTGCATGTCATGTCTTTACAGACTTTAGAAATTAGGAATTGCCCCCAAAATTTTACGTCAGCACAAAAAAAAAAAAACGTCCGGCACACGTTTGACAATAAAAAAGTTAAAAACTACCATTTACTTCAAATTATTTATTTTAGTCCAGTCACAATATTATCCACTATACAGGGTGACATTTTAATCACTGTTTTCCTCTTAAGGGGTCATTGTACTCATCATTATAAACGACTTTTACTATGGGACCAAACCAGAAATCAGTAGTTTCCTTCATTTATGTTCGCATAACTCGTCAAAATATAGGTACAGTTAGTAGTAGTGGAAGTAGTTATCATAGGTACAGTTAGGCATCAATTTTGCTTTTTTTTTTTACTTTCGGTCGACACTGTACTTAAAATATATTTCTAGGCACGATTTTACTTAGAACTACGTCAATAAATCCAACAATAATACTTCGTCCGATTCTAAAAAAACCTAATAATAACTGTTTTCGTCGCTTATAACAATTTTCCTTTAGAATATCGTATTTTTCTCTTTCAATATTGCTATAGTTCGTGTCAAACTTTATGGCAGCTCTGAAGTGTGCTACTAGCTGCACAGTAACCCACCCCTCACCCCCGCTGACCCATGAATTTGTTACTGAGCAGTGACTCGCCTCATGTTCCGAGCCGTCATAAAGTTTGATTCAAGCGGTACTAGAAACCATTTTAATTATACTTCATTATTTTTACAAAAATGTAAATTCTGAGAATAACGGTTTTTTTGCTGATCCTAATCATGGGGATTAGTGAATGTGCAAAGCTTTGGTGTTCTAGGAAATCGATTCCATCATATTGGATTGGATCGCTGATCTGTAATGGTAGTTCCAGGTAAGATTTTTGTAAATAAATAAATAAATATTACTACGGCCGTCAGGAAAACCTGTCATTTTCACCAGTATTTGATATTAAAGTGTCAAAAACTTGTATATTTGGACAGCCATTATTCAATTCAATTCAATAATTTAATTCGGAAATCATCCATATTTTATTCGTTAGTATTAGAACTTACAAACTATATGTTAGTGTTAAAATTAAATTTAAATCAAATCAAAATTAAATCATATCAATTAAATTAAAAATAAACTAAAACATGACCAAACTTATCATCTACATAAAGTATTAATTTAAATTTCTTTCCTCAGCACCATTATTCTGTGACCGTTCACCACTTTCTGAGGGAATGATGCTTAAGTGGTTATGTATATAAAAAAATTTGTTTCTTTGTATAATGCAAATTCTTTGGTACAAGTTTCTTTTGAAGTGTTAATAGCTATGGTACATCTTGTTTTTGTTACTTGATAACCCTAAGCACGTAGGGTTTTTGTTCCTGCATCCTGTCACCAAATGTTAATTAATATTTATGTATTTTGCGTTTTTCTTAATAGTATTTTTGCTTTGTTATTATAGTGTATCTTGGTCTTAATTTTGTTCTAGAAATGTTTATTTGCTCAGCGAGAGTGACAGAACAAAAGCCGTTATTGACCAGGATATGTTTTTTTTTAATTATTTTTTTTTTTCGCTTCTCTATGTTGAAATACACATCCTAATACAAACTTATAAAAAAAAAATGCAAAATGGATTTAACGGTTTTTGATTAGGTACTCCCCATTTAATATTATTATGTTAATTTTTTTCTGTTCTTCCACGCAAATAATAAAACTATAATTGAGGACTTCTTTAAACTAAAAGTTGCATTCCAGAAAACCGTTGTGGAAAACCAGTTTTCTCAAAAAGAAAATTTATTCTCCCGAAAAACATATTCTCCCTCATCACCCAGTTATTCAATAAGGCCAGAGGTATTTACAAAATGTCTTATTCACCATCTGATAAGGATCTAACACCTAATTAATGGCGTCTGTTCATTATCGGAATACCAACGAAAGGGGTTGACTTCGCGCAAATTCAATGAGTAATGGAATTAGAAGCCTTCTTTAAATAGGGTATTTTAATGCTTTAAGGAGTATTTATTTACTGATAAAGAGATTTATAAACAGTTTATTTATTACTTTGAAGTAGATAAATAAATGAAATAGAGATATATTTGACAATAGAACTTTAATGTTGTTGCTACGTCGTAGCAATAGTGCTACGAATCTGCGTAGCACTGCGCTACGCCACGTAGCATAGTGTTTGAATAAAGGCAGCCCGCATTGATAACGGCGAAAGTTGGACTGACCAATATTCCACTAGTAGCTGAATGATAGTTTCTGCCAAAACAGAAATTTTCTTGTTATTTGAGGATTTTCGCCTTAAGAACGCTTTGAGAAAAAACTGTTTGCCAGACTTAGTATAAAATTATTTTTAGTACCTTTTCATTCAAAATAAAGCTAGGCATTCCAATATCGAAACAGTATGATGACGTAATTAGAGGTATAATTAATCATTACACTAATTCTAAAGAAATCGTCGTCAAAAACCGCAAGCCGAACTTGAATCAGCTCTTTTTAAAACCGAAACTAAGATCTTAAACAGATATCTGTGGAGTTCAGTGCACTAAGGCAGACGTGTTTGCATCGCATTCTATTTTCGTACGTCTCGCCGTTCAAAGGACTGGGACATACGGCCGGTAAGCTAATCCGGTAAAGGCGGAAGGTTAATTGCTAAAATGAGAATGGATTTGTTTGCGGTATCGATCGAATTATCTATAGGAGTAAGATGTTCTCTCTTTGTTATGGCTATTTTGGAGAACTCAAATGAATGTAATTTCAAAAGTCAAATAGGTAAGTAAGGCTTTATTTATTTTTAATCTGTGGTCATTACGAAGGTGCTGGATTAGACAGCATGCGTCGATTGTTTTTTTTTTATGATGAGGAAGTGTCCTGATGTGCTATTCTGTAAAAATGTCACCGTGAAAACTTAGGTGAAGTGAGCTGTCAATAGTGTCAATCCCTAGCATCAGGTGGAATGACAACTCATTTTAAGCTCTCTTCATCTAAGTTATCACGGTGATCTTTTTACAGTATAGCATCACTGAATGGATACGCCAGGTTGAACACCTCTGTAGAAGTTAGTTGACACAATCGACGCGAGAAAATTTCGTTCCGCATCTCATACAGGATTTGTTATTTAAAATCGTACTTTCTGGTCAATCTGAAGCGATTAAATAAAAGCAGTGACGTATTCTATTCTGATCATGTGAGATCAAAACAAAAAGCTAATACAAAAACATCGTTCAACAAGACTTTAATAGTAAAAATTACACTAGCCACGTTACAAGCACACGACGTGCAAACGTTATTAAAAGATCACCTGCAACGTCCAAACATAACTGAAATCATCCAACTTACCCCACTCTGTGTATCATAGGCATTCTTATTCAACAGCCAGAGCAACGACCTCGGCAGGTGTATAAAAATCCATAGCAGAGGTACCCATTGTTTGTCGTGACGTCGACGTGACTTTGTACATCAGGGGTGCTCAACACAACTGATTTGTAGTTACGCGATCCTAGGAAGCTATATTTTTCTATGTTACACTTGACTGGACCGTTCCGGATTGGTGGGTAGGAGGAAAAACAAACGCATGCGATGGTATTTATGTTTTGTGATTGTAGGTTGTTGGCGTTGGATTCGTTTCCTTAGATATAATATGATTTATTCTTATCTGTTGCCTTCGATTTTCCGTATACATCATTATTTTTGTCTCCCATTCGACAATGTTGGATCATGCATTTCTAAAAATGTTGACTAGAATGTCGGTTAAGGAATTACACTACAAACTTCAAGCATTAATCTAATATATCCTAATATAGAATAAAATAGTAACGAGGTCAATACCGTTTTTTTTTTAAATAATTGTTACGAGGTGTCGAAACGAGTGTGATGCCGAAAATATAGTTTTTAGAATTTTTGTCCATTTATCTGGAGGCATGTTCCGAATTTGAGGAAAAACGAATTTGAATAAAATTTTACAAACAGTTAGTTTATAAGGTCGATTAACACATAGGCTACTTTTAATCTTGGTAGTACGTTCCCGTTGCATATTTTCCAAAATCAACGCGGGCGCGGGCAATAACCTGTAGTTATTATTTATAAATAGTAAAAAAAAGTAATCATTAAGCTACATATAGTACTTAGTCGGTTCAGTAAATGGGTTACAAGCAGAAGCGGTTTCTTATCTCGACGTTCAGTTTCCGTGATTCTAAAGCATGACCTCTCTTTTGTTTCACTTGTCTTGGATCTTGCCCAGATTAAATAGAAATTCACTGTTTTTATTTTTCAACAGAAGAAAGGAATTAAAATCAGATTGTAATAAATAAAAATCTCTTTAACTTTAATTGTGAAGTTTATTATAGGATTAACTACAAAAGTAGGTAACTATTTTACTGTAAAAAAAATACAATTCATAAATGTTTGTGACTCCTGAAATCCGAGTTAAAGCGACAATTTTAAAAATCTCCTTACAGAATGACCTAGGAATTTCTGATAAACAGATAGGAAAATTAAAAGAGAAATTCCCGGAAAACAGATTGGAAAAATCCGTCGCCGGTATAAATAAGTCACGAATGCGTCTGAGAGGAAATGTCACTACAAAAAAAGAATCGTTAAGAATTTAATAGGAATTTATTATTTTCCGATACAGTATTTTAGAATGCGGAAATAATGGAGGTGGACTTAAGTCATAAACTTTTTTTTTATTTACACTTTAACAGTCCAAAGGTACAAAAATGTTTGGTAAGAAATTTCTTGCTTTAGAAATCAAACCCAAAGTGCGCAGGTGTGTTCGATTCCTTTGTATTTCCCGTTCGACATACATTAGGAAAGAATACTCAATTCCCCATCGAAAAGCACACACATTACGCTCTCCAAAGTTCAGTCACCCCAAATAGAAACGATACAAAACAATCTCCGATTCAACTCGACATGCAAGTAACATAGAAAAAAGGAAAAAATAGAGGGCGTACAAAACACATTTACAAACCCAAATAGATTTGGATTGACGTAAAAAAGGACATTTTCACACAAATGTACGACAAACCATAAGTCTTGGTGGATCGTCACTTGTGCATATACATCTTAATAAATAGCTTTGACAGACCGGGGTAAGGAACATTGAAAATGGCGACGGAAGAAAAATGAGTGGAGATGGATAGTCTGTGTTCTGACATTTGGAACTAATTATGTAATTGATCAGGACAAGATTGCGTATTTAAGATGTAACGGATTTGCTTTATAAGGCCGTTGATGTTATAAGACTAGGTAATATTTGTTATCTGATGTCCGTAGCTGAATTGGCTACGAAAATCGAGAAAAATGGGTTCTAAAAAATAACAGTCTTCTCGATCGCGTAAAGTGTTATCTTACATACTTTGCCACATAGGAATAATAAAAAAACATGATGAACATTTTATTATTAATTTCTAGAATTCATTTTTCTAAGAAATATCAGCGATCATAATAAAATGCACGTCGCAAGCCTCTAGCCCGAGTTATGACTCCTAAAACACCTTTCGTATCAAAAAGCGAAGTGCCGTCTCACGCCAGAGAACAATAACCTATTTCAATAAAAATTCTTAATATTATCCGACATGGCTTGAGACAAAAAGTAGGAAAAAAACAGTCTTAACACGTAGCAGGAATAAAATCCGGCATTCGTCAGTCCGATGGATACAATTGCTGTCCAACGGTGTTCATGCATCGCTGGCTTTCAGCTATGGCGACCCAATGCCGTAATTAGGTACCTACCCATATTCGGACCCAGCTTTACAGTAATGCTGTTTTATTTTCCGGAAATCTGCAGTAATAACTTTTGCTACGTTTGTTCTGGAGATGAGCTGAGATTAGCAACGTTTGACCTTCGCAAATTTTAGGGCTTTTTACGTAGGCAGTTTCAACAACGCTTTTAACGACGTCAGATTTTTTTTGCTGAAAAGAAATCCAATTAGTACTTCTTCTTAAAAAACATAAATGGCTTTGATAACTACCCACAAAAAAGAAAACAGAAAGCCTTATATACATAGCCTAGCCTAGCCTTGTGCATAGCCTTGTGTTGCCTTGTAGCATCGTATAGTAAGATACTGAGAAATACACTTTTCTTTTTAAAACGCGTTGCTCGGAATCAATTTACAAACAAATAATATCTTCAGAAAATATGTTCTATTCATCAAAGACGATGAACATGTGACGGGCTCTTTTCTCATCTTTCAATTGTACCTATTAAAACACCTCTTAAAATGTATGTCTGTCGCCTTATAAATTTTTCAGACATATTATATTTATGAACGCTCTTTGTGTCATCTATATCTACCTATACATATTATAAATTAAAGTCGTTTCTCATGTCTCTCTGTGTGCCGCGTCGTTCTTCTAAATTCAACAGATTTTGATACGGAGTTCAACATTATTAAAGGCTGTTTTTGTCATCGCCAGATAACTTTTATTCGAGGAATAAAATTGACGTTTGACAGTTTTTGTATGAAATAACTGTCAAAATTTCAAAATTATTCCTCGAATAATGTTATCAGATGATTTAAAAATCTGCCCTTAGAGGATTAATTCTGAAAAGTTTATTTGTATACTTAATATATTCATATTAAACTTACATATAATTGGTTAAAACTGTGCGAAAAAGTGGCGGCTTCGTAATTAAATAAGAAAGATTTAATTTTTAAGTTTTTTTTTTTAAGAAAACCTGTCATAATTCTCCCAACTTGTCACAAAATTCGCTCTGATTTTGCTAATATTACTTGCGTATCTCCGATTCTCTTTCTGGGAAAAAAAGGCTTTGGTGTTATTCACGGTATTTTTAGCAAAATATGACGGAGAGTTTATTTAGAGACCTATAATTTAAACGTAGGTTTTAAGTAAAACTCCCAATACAGAAGATTTGTCCCAAATGACTATACAGCCAAATAATACTAACCTAAAAAAATATCCAAGACCAAAATTCTTTTGTCTAAATTCAGGATAATCTCGTAGAAAGCCAATTGATGAAATCTTATCTATATTGTGACAGTCTTGATCCCGTTCGCTCCCGACTAATCATGAAGTATGGCCAGTAACAAAGTTCTATCCCAGTTCTCTGGAGTTTCATTACCCCTCTTCAGGCCGTGCTCATATAAAACCGTCAATGTAAACTTAAGTTGGATTTATTGAGTTCTTAGACACATTCTGGTTGTTTACTTTCTTACTAAATGTTACTTGAAATAAATATGTTGGTGTGTGTGGGAAGTTAAGTTAGGTTAAGTGAAATAGGGGTTGTGTCACACGAAGGGATGGTAATGGTAAGTTGTATTGCTTGTGGTTAGATGTTGTCACGCATGCGCATCACTATCAAAGAGAAACAATTGTCATAAATGTCCGTCACTGACTCCCAAAATGATATGCGCGAAAAAGATAACCCTTCTTGGCATTAGGGCAAAGTATAACTGAAAGCAAGTTATCTGAATGTGCTCTTTAGGAGAATGTAAATAAAAAGGCTGAAAATATAGGAACGGGAAAAACGGGCGATAGCCAAATGCCACTTGAAATGTATTTTCCATTATCCCAAATACTATAAACACGAACAATAAATTCACTATATTGCCAAAAATAACAACCAGAAATTAATTTGAAACGACTCCAAAAGTTAAATAAACCTTTTTTTATAGTTTTTATATCCACAAAGTTTTGCATTGTTGCATTGGATTGGTCTGGTTATATCCGAATTTAACCGGTCTGAACCGGTTTCCGAAGTTGGCACACTGTCAAAAGTGGTGCATGGCTTACGCTTGCACCAAATTTGGTTCGTCGCAGAGTTATCGGAGCGAACAAATTATAGAAGGAATGTTTTTGCTGAATTGGCCGATGGAATAATTAAGTTTTCTGTTACGTTGAGTTTTCTAGTTTAATCTGGAACTTTCTCTGTGGCTTCGTTGGCTGTCGTCATAGTTTAAAAGTTACAGTTCTTGGATCTAAAGATTTTTATCTTCTTTTTGTTTTATCAAACTATCTTCGTTACCTACTAGTGGTTATTAAAATGGTCCATAATGCCTAAGCCATTAAGCCCACTTTTCCCCTATTAAAAAAGGGTATAGTCAGTTTCATCGTGCCCAAAAGTTTGACAACCAGTCTTACCGATAAAAATTCGATACCCCTTGGTATCGTATTACCTAGTAACTGGGTTGTGGAGGTCAGATTGGCAACGCTCCATGTAAAATACTGGTATTCAGCTGCATCCATCATCATTGGGAAAAGGCTAGACAGATGATGAGTCTGTTTCATCATAATTAACCAATCGTGAAGACGAGATGTCGGTCGTCCAGCGGGGAGATGGGCAGATGACATTGTTGCCATCGCGGGAAAAACCTGGATGAGTCTGGCAGAGGAGCGTGAGATGATGAACCAACGATGATGAAATTCAGATGAATTAAAGAAAAAAAACCGACCAAGTGCGAGTTGGACTCGCACACGAAGGGTTCCGTTATTTTATATGTAGTGTTAAATATTGTATCGTGGGATACAATATTTAACACTACATATAAAATAACGGCAAAAAAAATCACGTTTATTGTATAGGAGCCCCCCTTAAGGGGGGGCATAAAGCCAGAAAAAAATCAAATTTCACCCGCGCTTCCTTGCCTGCCCCTCTCATCAAACACGACAAAAACAAAACACAATCCCTTCCCGCCAGCAGAAACTTTTCGCCCGGCCAAGTAAGCAAGAGATTAAAACAGAAGAATAACTAGCAGGGGATCGAGGGGGGAGGGGGGGGGGTTCTCATGGGAACAGATCGGTATAAATCATATATATTTGTGTTTGAATTTCCATCTTCTGTAATAAGTATATGCAAAATAATCAGATGAAACGGCTCTATTCAATGTATTATAGCAGGCTGTGCAAGTAGATATCTTGATAGGGCAATATTATTGTATGTCCCTGAATCTGTTCCGATGCTGGTAACAGATTCACGGACATACATGTAATACAGCCTATCTATGAATTTCCAATTCTGGATTGAAGGACTAACTTTACTATACAGTAAAAAAAAAAATCTTATATTAGAGAGCAAACCGAGTTGAATGCCTATACATTTTCGATTCCGAATGAAATTACAAATGAACGATTTTTGGATATTTTCCTGTACCTATTTATGCTGTGAGACCTTGCTTCTTGCCAATTTTCATTATTCTAGGTCAACGGGAATAATTAAAACGTATAAGGTACACCCAAGGATTTAAATTTCAAAACACGCGACATGAATGGCAATTTATGCTAGCTTCTAAGTCAGCGTCTTTGAGGCTTGATATTTCTACAGCTCCAAGAAACCGTAGATCTAAGTATTTGATATCAATTTCAACTTGATACGTATTCCTGAGAAAAAGGGACAGACGGATGGACAACGAAGTTATCCTGTATCTAAGGTTTTCGATTTTTCCTTTTGAGGTACGGAACCCTAAAAAGCAAAAGCACTTCCATCAAAGTATTATATTACATACTCCTAATCATAAATCATGATGAAAACAAACTCAACAATTTGTTTTTTTAACAATATAAAGGCCAATGTAATCAAAATGTCATCAATCAATGAAAATGTCATCGCTTATCTTATGATTTTTTATTTTGAGTTATATAATCAAGCCTTTTTAGAATGACGACGTTGTAATGGTCATATTAAGGACAAAGATGATTGAAAATATCTATCAAAAATCTTAGAAAACTTGTCGCACCGCAGTGATGAGCAACCCTATTTAATTTTCTCGTATTGGTTTCTCAAATTACAATATCGAAATATGATCATTGTTCATTCCCTTTATTTTCAATGCAATTCTTTAGTAAGTAAAAACATCCGTTTATTTTGCATATACTTACTATACGCTAAGTTTGAATTCAGAATCTAAGAATCATGTCTTAGTATTTTTTTGGAACTAGAAACTCAATGTTGATGTGACAAAGTTCAAATTCCAATGTAACCAAATTTTGTTTAGGACCTACAAGTTGGACGTCACCACATCTTGATGAAAAAAAGTGTTGACCAAGAAAAAAATTATATTTGTATATCGTGGATTTTTCTTTGCAGGATCGTGCAAAGTCAATAAATTAGCAACAGTGATACCCAAATAAAAAATGATATTCGTATGGTGGATTTTGCACTGTATTATGCAACGTCAAACGGCATGTGTCATAAAAGCCTTTCCTGCGCGAAGTGCGAGTAGGAAAAAATCCCCACCGAAAACATTTGTGGAAAACGAGGCTAAGTTCGGAACAAAAGAAGTACATGTTTGTCGGATTTACCAATATGGCATCTATGTAAATGGGTTCCAAAGTCTAAAGTTCATTAGGTTCCTCTTTTGTAACTGTTGAAACTTTCCAAGTTTCCAACTTGCCAAGTTATAATATGAACTGTAGACTTTCTCTCAACTCTATAGAACTTAGCACCCATTCAGAGCTTAACTCTTTTATCGGCGAAGCCGACAATCCCAAACATGTTGATCCGTCACAACCTTTACTCATCCTCACCATAAAAAGAAGGCTAGTCATGAGAACACTATCTGTATGAAATATTTCATGTGCCGTTTCGTACTTTTGTCCACAATAAACTCATTACCTATTTAATTTCCGATATTTCTTTTGTATGCTCCAATAATAATATACCCTTTACGCTGAATTTCGAGTTTCAACTTGATTTAGGGAATAGTACTTACTAAAACCTTATACGGAGTTTGTCAAGAAAAGTGGAAGAAAACGAATTTGGATTTTGAGTTAATCACCGTAAGGTCTAAAATCTCCAGCACGAACTTTCAAATGAACGCTAGTTGGCTATGTTGCAAATTTTCTCCGCAAGAAAATGAACCGAAATGCAGAACAATGGCGCTAGTGGTACTATACCAGTCAAAAATCTGTCAAATAAAATGTATGTCATCTTGACTTTTCAAATATCAACATTGAATTATTTCAATATTTTTATTTTATAGTTTTGCCTCGGTATTTGTTTAGTTTATCAAGTCTTATTGTTTTTAATAATCGTTTCGGGAGTGGTTTTAGTTATTTTTCCATGTTTTCTGTTTCACAGTGTCTTTCCTACAAAGTGATAAATTACGAAAATATTGTTTACGTAAATTAAATAATAGCAGCGCAGCCGAAAATTTGAGCGCAGTCCTCTCGTCTCAACAGAGCGGGGGCGACTGATTTGTGAAACATATATATGTTTGAAGTTCCCGCAACGTGCGACGGAAGATGATTTCTTCCACGAACTAAGAACGTCGTAAGTGCTATAAGCTTATCGTCGTAATAAAACCACAAATAAAAGTAATAAAATAAAATCCTTCCACAATCTAAGTCGCTTTATATTAATAAATTAATCATCAAATTTTCATTCTAGTAGTCATTAGCATATTAAGTACAAATCGAAAAGTCGTGAAAATTGGAGGTAACTTCGTGATGTTTTTTATTACAGAAAATTTTACTATTTTGTGATTTGTTGCCACAATAAGTTTGGAAATATCATGTAGTTATTCGTGTTATTTTTATTTTATACCTAAGTCTCATCAATTTCATGAAAAATCATATTGAAGTTAGGCTATTTTGGTTGATACCTGCTCTTAAATATTTATTTTATTCTGTTTTTAGTATTTTTTTTTATTATAGCGGCAAAAGAAATACACATTCTGTAAAAATTTCAACTGTCTAGCTATAACGGTTGGCCTGGTGACAGACGGACAGAGGAGTCTTAGTAATAGGGTCCTTTGTGTACGGAACCCTAAAAAGGCGATAACCTATATTTTTCTTTTACCAAACATTGTATAAATCACAGCATCGCAAAATATTGCCAAGCTCCGCGCAAAACTATAAAAATAAACGAATAAACCATTATTGACGTTGCACTCCGTGCCTTCTACAATAAAACTGCTTTTATATACACTCTAAGCACTTTAAAAGTAAGAAACACCTTTAGTTGGAAACTTCTAGATAAGAATCGAGCCTCGATTTCAGTATGATCTAGTCTTCTAACGTACAAAGACCGGACTTGAGAGTGTCTCATTAGATACCGGTTTGAAGGAATAATTAATGCTGATTGCCATTTGATTGATCTGATTGTTAGTAATTGTTTGGAGTTCGAGAGGATATTGAAGTGATTTAAATATAAAAATTAAGTAAAATTATGTATCAGTGATAATAAAATTAGTATTTAGAGAATCCCCAGCCACCATAGGGGATCGTAGTGGAACATTGAGTGCTGTGTAGTCCCCTAAGGGACTGGTCTAAGGGATTTTAGTGGAACGAGCGAAAATGCAATGTGATTAAGAGAGTTCGAGTTCGTTTGCCACATTTGTAGCAGTGCTAACACATACTTTGTGATATATATTATATCTTTTTTTAAATTTCCTTCGTTTACAAAAAACCCTTTCCAGTAGGTTAAACATTTGTGAAAGAGACTAGCAACCCAAGAAGAGTTGCTAGTCTCTTCACAAATGTTTAACATTTTAAATTATTCGTAGTATTTTCTGTGTATGAAACAAATATGGTTACCATTATGCTATTCAGTTGACATTAATGTCAATAGACTTTTAAATCTCGCACTACCTCCGGTCCTGATCGTCGGGGTGTCCCACAAAGTATTCATAAAAGACCTCTCTTCAGGGAATGTGCTACTGACGTAGAAGTATATTTATTTCGTACTAGCGGCCCGCCCCAGCTTCGCACGGGTGCAATTTTTTTTCGATCAATTTTTTTTTTACTACTGCACTAATCCCAATAATTATGAAAACGAGATTAATGACTCACTAACAAAAATAATACATTGGCTTAATTGTAACAATTTAGTAATAAATTTAGATAAAACAAAAATCGTGCAATTCCATCAACGTCGGGAAAATCCCATTATAAATTGTACTCATAAAAATAACAAAATAGAATCAGTTAATACTGCTAAGTTCTTGGGTATAATGGTGGACAGTAAATTGACATGGAAACAACAAATAGAACACCTATGTAACAGACTGAGTAAATCTGCGTACGCACTCTATCAATTGTCTAAAAAGGTATATATCAGCACGTTACTGACAGCTTATCATGGACTAGTCGCTTCAGTGCTTCGGTACGAAATTATATTTTGGGGACAGTCAACTGATAGACAACTTATATTTAAGATGCAAAAACGCTGTATAAGATCTATGTGTGGATTAAAGACTACTGATAGCTGTGTACCATCCTTCAAATCACTGAAAATACTAACACTACCAGCATTGTATATTTTGGAATCTGCAATATTTATAAAAAGCAACCCCCACTTGTTCGAAAAAATGTCTGATATTAAAAGAAAGCCAATACGTGCTCAATATTTGTCACAGTTATGTAATATAAAATGCAAGACATCTTTAATGCAAAAGAGTTTTTTTGGCATTGCGCCAAAGATCTATAATAAAATACCAGACAATATTAAAAATATGCCTCTAGTAAAATTTAAAAAAGCTCTCACATTATTGCTAATTGACAAATGTTATTATAAAATTGAAGACTTTTTAAATGATAATGTTAATTAATATTGAAATTCACTGTAAACCAACTAATTAATTCATTATGTTAAATTTTTCTTTTTTCTTTTATAGTTGATAATTGACTACGCATGTTTCCTCTAAAAATATTTGTATGTCAAAATTGACAAGACATAGCGCACTATTTAGTTATTAAGATCCATCTATCATCTATCCTATGTTTCACTAATAAATTGATTTGATTTGATTTTATTTCTTACACACCTTGTCCTGACAATACCGAACACAACAAAAAAAGAATTAGCGAAATCGGTTCAACTGCTCTCGAGATTGATGATTGAATGAATCGCTAAATGTGTTGCTAAGCGCACTTAGCAAAACATTTAGCGATTCATTTTTATATATAACATGTGTTTCTGAAGGATAATATCATAACTTTTAAGGGGCCGGCGTAGCATGCGCAGTTCATACAAACATAATACCAAAATAATTTGCAAATCAAACATATTCCGTATTGAGTCAAAGGCACCTAAAAAGTCAGGCCTCGGTTAGAGTCAAGGCGTTCACAGAGTTACTTTGTCAAAGGTAATACTAAACTCGACTGTTTAAGATTTTGTTTAGCTACAAAACGTATCAAATCGTTTGATTCGATTTTCTGTGAACGTGCGTTTTTAGAAAACGTGTTTTTTTTATTAAAAGATGTTGGGTGGAATAATAGATACAGTGATTTTAAAGCAAGAGTGTTTGATAAAACATAGAGTATTTAAAATGTAAGGAGATTCTATTCAATTAAGCATACACAGACCAGGTAGGTACAGCCTACCTGTGTGGTCTGTGTGAACAGAATAAACCAATTAGTTTGAAGTATAAAATAAACAGATTGTCAGTGTAATCAGACATCTTTTATAGACGTATTCCACATTGGGCACCCGCTTAAATGGCACCTGAGTGAATGCACCTGACACACAGCGGCACATTCACTCAGGTGCCATTTAAGCGGGTGCCCAATGTGGAATACGTCCTTTTACATAAATGAAAGACTTGTTTTTTTTTATTGCTGCATGGGTCCGCTTTTGACCTTGATCACGCCTGATGGAAAGTGATGGATGAGGTCTATGATGGAACGAGCATGCCCAAAAGATGCCGAAGGTAATGCAACTTCCACGCATCGATGAAACACAGCAGGCTGCTTGACGCTGGACTCCGGTGGGAGGGCGGTCGCAAACCAGGCAAACCAAACAACCAGCCCTACCTCCGCAAGGGAAGAATTGTCCAGTCAAATAAGGTGTTGTGTGTGACTGTCCAGGATGCGCCGAGCGCTTGGTTCAGTTGAGTAACTGGCGTAACAAACTGCGCTACACGAGGAGGCTTCTTCCTGCATATTTATTCTGATAAGAAAATCTACGAATCCAAGCTTCTCCTGAAATCTTAGTTGCCTGCGCATATTATAGCCGTTACAACAAAATTCATATCAGTCAGTCTGCCTAGCCTTTTCCCAACTATGTTGGGGTCGGTTTCCAGTCTAACCAGATGCAGCTGAATACCAGTATTTTACATGGGGCGACTGTCTATCTACCATTCAGTTACTGAGTAACACGATACCCCTTGGTAAGACTGCTTGTCAGACTTTTGGGCTTCTGACCAGTAACAATTGTCAAATATTTATGAATGACAGCAATACAACAATATTTGTGTAATTCTATTAGAATCTAAACCAATAAAACATTTCAAAAACACGGCCTGCGAATATTAGTCCACCAAAAAACAAAACCGAAATGCAAACGATTTTTAAATATCGCGCCGTTTACATCGCCTCTGTTATACCAACGTCATCATATGTTACTGGTCGTACACAGCCACCATACGTCATGCTGCTTGGCGTTTTTATGGCCTAACCGTCCATAGCTGATATTTGCACTTAGGACCACGATTTAATAGGCCTTCGTTGACGGATATTGTTTTTCGATGAAAAATTTCCAGTATGTTTGTTAGACAATGACGGAACAATGGACTTTGTTGGAAACCATATATTTCGTGTCGTTTGATGTTTTTATTGAGCAGTAAAACATGACTCAGCATATTGTGGGATTATGACATGTTGTATACAATTATTTGGACAGCGTTTTTGACAGATGGATTAGAGGTACGTATTAACCATTTATTTTTGTACCATATTATTTATATAATTTTGAGGCCCGTGGCTACATAATAGCAGCCGCACAGGTCGATCGATCAGGTTAAGCTACGCTTGCCGGGGTTGGTCTGTGGATGGGTGACCATCTTTTCATAACGAGACAACTCCGTGTCTCGGAAAGCACGTTAAGCCGTTGGTCCCGGCTGTCATTCGTAGATCTTTGACAGTCGTTACGGGTCGTCGGAAGCCCGAAAGTCTGACAACCAGTCTTACCAAGGGGTATCGTATTACCCAGTAACTGGGTTGTGGAGGTCAGATAGGCATGTAAAATACTGGTATTCAGCTGCATCCGCTTAGACTGGAAGCCGACCCCAACATAGTTGGGAAAAGGCTAGGCAGATGATGATTATTTATATAATTTTATTAGCTTTCTAGCTGACCCGACAGACGTTTTACTGTATAAACAATAAAATATAGTTTATCCAAAACCCCATTGAAAAAAGGACTTCCAGTTTATTCCATTTTTCTAACTTTTCGGGAAACTTATGAAAAACCTTATTTGGACTATAGCGACATTTTAAAATAAAAAATAGCCAATTCGGTCCATCCCTTCTCAAGTTATGAGCTTACCAACGACTAGCAGTAAATTTTTTTATTTGTGTAGAAGATTGTGTTATGACAGAGCAATAACTGGAAATTATTCAACCGGAACGTGTACCGTTAAGTTCAATTTTATATAGTTAAAACTCTTTCTTAATAAAATTTGATATCAATGTTATGCAGCAAACAAAGCATAAAACTCTGCAACAAAGATAATATCTGTTCAAACAACAAGTGACACTATTATTATACAGCAGCTAATCATATTAAAGATCTTCAACTTCACAGAATTCAAAACTTACAATCTTTGGACAGATATTCCCAAAGGGAATATCTTTGAACATATTTGAATACAAATGTGAGAAAACGCGGAAGATCTCAATAGGGATCTGTTCTCCTAGTACCTATTTCTAAAGAAAATCTAAATTTGTATTCTATTCAGTGCTGTGTAACATAAAGTACACTGTTTAGTGGGAGGCTAGATGTACCTACTCGTAGCTCGGAAAATTTTGGATTCTTGACAATAGGTTTTGTCGATATGGGTAGCAAGCTGAATTATGTAATCGTATGCATACGATTCTTGAGGTATGGACTCACAGTGGTAGATCTTTGTTAAATCGTAACGAACTTAGGGATCTTTGTTGAAATTACGAATTCAAAAATCCTAGGTACTTACTAATAGACTATAAAAATGTCCAGACGAATTTGTTTTTTGTTCTTTAAAAATATACAAGGACTCAAATTAATGTTTGACAAGACAGAGTCCGAAATGCCAAAATAGAGACCAGCCGCTAAAAAGAAATAATCCCAGCCTATTTCAAAAGCCCAAAAAGAAAAGAAATAAAGTTAAACCCCAAATTGAGTGTTCAACCATACGAAACGGATCATCAATATCATGTTACTCTCAAATAAGTACGGACAACGAAACTGTCTTAGCTGGACACCAATAGGCTGCTACTAAGAACCTTACAATTTATCTCCCGTCTACACCACAATAGACAAATTCCCATTCATTTATCAAAGCCAAATAACCTAAAAAGAGGGAAAAACAATAGCCCCCTTCTCCTTTCTAGGAATGAATTAATCAGCGCAGTCACGATCGCCAGTAATGATGGCACGAAGGAAGCAAAATATAACGAAAGAAGTTGGGAACTTGGACGAAGTACTAGGAGAGTTCAATACCAGCTATTGGTGTTTTATAAAAGTTTTTACGTCGTTCCTATTATTATCTTCTGTGTGCAATGGTGTGAAGATGATTGGATTTGTTTTTGTGGATGGTCGAAAGTTTTGGCATCAGTCAAAATTATTGACGTTTCCTAAGTATTGTTCTGAGATTAGTATGTCGACGAATAGTCGTTTTATTGGAATCGTTTTGCTGAGTCATAAAGTCGCTTCGGATTTCTGAAGCCTAGACGAGTAAAATGGATACAAGTTTCCTTGATTATTATTCCTATTTAAAACGCGATTTTCGTCAAGAACTTAATAAGCACCAGATTATAGTAGAATAGAACTAAAGTATTCAACAAAATAATACACCAATTTGTAAGAATAACAAAGCTTCATTGTTATTTTTTTCTTAAGATTGTTTACGCGAAGTCTGAAACTTCATGAGTACGGGGTTGTTCATCAATCAATATTGTCAAGTGAACCTGATCAACGCTCGTTGCGTTACTGACGGTACCAGGATTCCATAAATCAAAAAGAGCGATTACATGGTTTTAATTCAATCTATTAAAGTGATTGTTTGGACGAAAATAATGAGAAGAGTGACTTTTAAATAAATAGATTGTTGGTATTAAACGTTATACCTCGTAGAATTATTAAAATACTATTTTTCACAATTTTTTGTTGCAGAAGCCGTGTTGCAACTAAATCATATTACAAAGACACGTTGTTTTGAATAACATAAGTTTTCCATAAGTAAGTCTAATAGACATTATATTTATTTCCATAGAAAAATCCACGATTACTATACTATATTTATAGTTCAAACTTTCACCTGTAAAATTCATGTTATGGAAAAATCCATTCAAACCATTTCCTGGTCCACTACCGCTACCAGGCTAACATAAATCACAGAGAGACATTGCAGAATTTAATTTAACCTACTAAGCATTATTTTTATTCCAGCTCGCCTTAAAAGCAAAAAAAAAACGCTTGTACTGGCAACATCGCGGGACAATCTCGGGTGTTAATATAAATTTCATGAGCCAAGCTATCGCTGTGTTGCTATTTTATTAAAAGCCCGTTGTTTAGGCTCGATTCATATTAAAGTTAATCCTGTGTCACACCGTACCGAACGTGGGAATTTATTTATTGGTACCAGAATGTAGGTCACGTTCGAACATGTCTTGTAGGTCGTTTAGCTAAAAAGGTTCTTATGGACTAAACGGAATACGTGTAATGGTAAACGATTTTTGTAATAGATGTCGGATCGGTGGTTGTTTTGAATTTTTTATAAAATGTTGGCACAATACTTTATGAACGGTACAGTTTTCTAAGATGTTTCCCAAACCAATGTTAAATGTATGCAGTACCAGGCAGTGCGGTTTGTTCATCGTATCTTCCTATGACAGTATCTCTTTAGAACTTTGACATAGACTTAATGAATAGTCAAGTTGCTTTTAATTAGTTGTTACTACGAAAATGAAACAACACATACATAGATAAAAAATTCACAGATTTCGTGCTTCACACGACTATAGAGCACATTGGAAATAAATCTACGGAATTCGAAAAAATATTGTCGCTGAGCGACGAGAAAGTCGGGATAAGGAAAAGGTTACAAAATAAAAACGTCAAAATGTCGTTCTGACTTTTTGACTTTTTTCAAAAATGTTAGGCTACAGGGCAAACCCTTAACTCGATGGTCTTTATTTTATGCTTAAATTGTAGCTGACTAAATTGTCCAAAGGAATTTTTCTCAAAATTTTGATATCATTCTTCGTTTCCAAAATATCGAGCGCCAAAATAAAAAATTCGGAAAAACATTATTTTTTTTCTTTATTCCGTACTCATACTCTTGTGAATACGCGATTTTTTGAATATCATATCTTCACAACTCTCCGAGATATATGGGGATCGCACTTTTTACAAGGGGAGCGAACTAAAAGACATTTCCCATGTCAAAAATATATCCCAAGTTAACTGAAACTATAAACAAACTAAAATATAGCGTCGAAAAGTTCAGCCGCATCGCTGTCGACTGGTACCTAATGTAACCAAGAGACTGACGGCATCACCACGTTTTATGGCAATGTTTAGCCTCTGGCCAAGGTAAAAGCTAGCCCTTGGGTCACGGGAGTGTCAACCAGCAGTTTCGGAATTTTCTTAAAGAGACCAAAGAAACAAACCACTTCGGTGTAAGTAGCGGCTCTAAAAACCGGGGGCGTAGTATTACTTATTAAAAGCTCACAGGAAAGCTAGCTTATAATTAGCTCGTAACTCGAAAGATGAACACGTGCCTATGGGAACCATGACTCCCTAAGTGGTACAACCAGTTGGCAAAGTTTTACGTGAATTAATTATTACAATACAGCTTAAAAGTTGTTAATTTAAAATTGGTGTTGAAAACTTTTACTAGAACGACGCCCTAAAAGTATGTACTGAGTTTATAATTTTAATTATATTTTCTTGGTATTATGTTTGTTCTTTGAATTGAGTTGAAATTATTCAGAAGATATTGTTTCTGCAACTGCAAGAATATTTCTTTTAAGTGAAAGAATCATACATTTTTTAAAACAAATTAGAACATGTTTTGGTGAAGAGTTCAAGTAGGTAATATAATACAGACATCATTTAAAAAAAAGCCTCGACTCATTATGTCGGGAGGTAATCGTTTCTACAGTACATGACAACACACAACATGAAACATGAACAGCTGGCTAATTCCCGTAATTAAAAACGTTCAAAATCTAGTCGCAATCTCATCTCAGCGACAGTCAATATTGTACAGTATATCTAGGGAAATTAGAGGTATTTTTGACACTGTGGATTAAGACTGTGAATGTTCTTAAAAATACGAGAATTGCCCTTCTCGCTGGAGTTTTTAAAATAAAATAAAAAACGTAAATATACACAGCACTGTGGCAATTATGTATACATGTCGCAGCCAACTGGTTAAATTATCCGTTCAGTTAACCGCCTAGCCTTTTAACTAAACGGCGGCCGTTCAACTAACGGCCTGAATGATATTCAATTACAGTTTAAGTTGAAAGTCTGTAACCAATCACGCGCGAGCCGAATTGGTCGCAGTAACTAAGCCAGTGCACCCTGCACAAATGGGTTAGGTTAGGTTAGAACTGTAATCAACCGCGTGTGAGCTGGAGAGCGAAGCGAAGCGAGCACTACTTCTAAAGGCCAGGCAGTTAACTGAACGGCTAATTTAACTAGTTGGCTGCGACATACACACAACAATAATATTATATCATGTGAGGCCTACCAGTAAGACATGGGTCCTCCTTGGTTGCGCCATCGACAGATCGAGACTTACCTGGAAATAACAAGAAAAAACATTATTAAATTACATAATATTTTAGTAATAAAAAATATGGATGGACGGTATGAATATTAATATGGTTAGAAAGGTGGTGACTACCGAGATGACGACTAATAGAGAAGTGTGGATGAAAAAGTCATGTTGCACCGGCCCTGAATAAATTGACATAAGCACATGACAAGAGAATGATGTTGATTTTAGTCAGAAAAAGACACGGTGTTACCATAAATTTTGCACATGATTCTTGACTAGCGTATACATTTCGTCGATTATAAAATAAAATAAAAATCCTGTCAAGTGCGAGTCGGACTCGCGCACCGAGGGTTTCGTACAAATTTGTTAGTATGTAAACAGTTTATAACGGGAACATTTTTTTTTTGTAATTTTACTACAGTTTAACGGTTTTCGGATTTTTTCCTTTACTTGTGCTTTGATTGACATGACATTGATTCTTGCCAAATTTCATGATTCTAGGTCAACGGGAAGTACCCTATAGGTTTTGATTTCGGAACTTAAACGGCTGTATCTTTGATTGCGTTGATTAGAAGTTTTATGTTTTCACTTCTTCAAGGAATTGCAGCCCTGAGCATTTGGTGGCCCACAGAGAAATAGTCTTTGACTTAGTTTTGACTTAGAGTTACTATTAAAATTGTAATAATGTTATAACATCACACAATGTTAAGAGGAACATTGATGTGCATAGAGTAAGTATCAGAACATACGAGTACGTTTATGCTGAAAATTTTGAAAGCACCACAATACCTGAATGAATGAATGATGAATGAATTGCACCGATCCCAGCGTGGTTAAACCAGACTCGATTAATCGAATGAACCCCAAGATTCGCACTAGCTCCTGTAGCCTCATGTTCATGGTGCTACAGCGACCATTGCATATCAAGGAATAGACCGGGGGGCGCGGTAATGGTAGGGAAGACGTGCCCTTAGGATAGGTAAGGATATAAGAGCCTACCGGATATGCATCCTAGAGCAAGCCTTGGACTAGTGGAGAGATGGGTAATTATTATCTATGGATGGGCATCTTTTAACGACCTCGCCGCCATCTTGGTTCAGGTCGAGCTTCATCGGTGAGTCTTTTGGCAGGGCTCTAGTGCTTTCTCTCTTCCTTTGTATGCCCTTGCTCTGCTGTGTTGTGTTAGATGTTGCTGTTTTCAATGTCATCTTCGGATGTTGCTGTTTTTAATGTCGTCCTTGGAAGTTTCGCTACTATCCGTTTCTGGTTTTTTGTAAATTTCACTAGCAGCGATCTTGATCTTACTTCTCTCTTCCGCTGTATCCATCCAAAAATTGATTCCCCTGTCGAAGTACTTCATGTCCTGTTTTAAGTTGTCGTCATGTGTAAATAGGTCTGCCGACTTTCTTACATTTGGCCTTGTACTGCATTGTTGCATGCAGCAGGTGTAGTTCGCGGCGCCTGTAGACTGGGGTTCTTGATGCGTTTTTCCGTCTAAGATTTCATGCATTTTCTTTTGTCTTGGTTTATTCCTAGAGTGGTTAATCAAGTTTCTCATGATAACTCGCTCGTATCTTCTGAGTCTTGACCTGTTAGCTTTATTAAGTGCCGATACTTTCAAACCACGTATCATGCCCGGTACGATCACCATTCGATACATTAGTCTGGCTAATTTCCAGTCCATATTTGAATAATTTATGAACGGATAGTAACGATTTGGCGTTTATCATGGCCTGTTTGCACGCAAGCACCACAATACCTATATACTTATTAGAAATGTATAAATATCGTATTGTGTTAAAGGCAGTAGGCACAGCTAAGTGGAAAATGGTCTTGATTCAGCAGTGGGACTATGCTTGTGTCCAAATAATAATAACGTACGTGATATAGTAAACCGACTTAGCTAAGCAGACTAAGAAGTTTGTTGAAATATTAGAAAACTCATAACTTTAAAAAACCGGCCAAGTGCATGTCGGAGTCGCACACGAAAGGCGGCAATAGAAATATACATTCTGTAAAATTTCATCTGTCTACCTATTATGGTTCATGAGATACAGCTCGCTGACAGACAGACGGACGGACGGACAGCGGAGGCTTAGTAATAGGGTTACATTAGCACCTTTTAAGAACGGAACCCTAAAAATCAAATTACCCAACGCTAATTACACCAAAAAGCACACTGTATAAATATTTCCGCACCATTAACCCGAAAAAACTGCTGAAAAACATTTCATAAATAAAATATCAGCAAATCTGTATCACAAAGGAGAAGGGCAGATTCTTTAAAGCGTAAGTACCTAAGTTTAGTATCGCAAAATATTTGTCACAGCACCGCCCTTGATTGACAATCCATCGATCATGAAACACAGAGGCAAGACTTTGAGGCAAAGTTACTTAAGCCAAACTTGATGGTTCGCAAGTTCTGATTCTTTTAAGACATAAAAGAAAAGTATATCGGAAAATTAGGATCTAATGTTTAAAGTTTGAAGGGAATGGTGGAGTGAATTGATAATCAAAAATCACGAAAAATTTGGACGATATTTTTACATGATAATTTTAATTTAATTTCTAGTTAGGTACAAGCTTTTTTTAACGTTTGCATTGATTCTGCTGTGTTGCAACAAAGCTAGTCACAAATATGACTTCTTTTAGTAATAGAAAACATGATAAAACCATTATAAAAAATGATTAAAGGTAAACTAAATCAATACAAACATAATGTAAAAACATAATCAGCCTATAATGTTGCCACTGTTGGGACACAGGCCTCCTCTCAGTGAGAGGGAGTGGGCCGTAAGTACACCACGCGGGCCCAGTGCGGTTTGATCACGGGTATCGATCGAAATGAATGAACCGATTTTCATGAAACTTCATACGCATAGGCAGGATACAAAGGTCTAAAAAGTTAGTTAGGGGTTGACAGATGCCACATGTCTTCGAATTTTTTTTTCTAGGACATGTTAGTTCGCTCACGATCAATTAGTCCAAAACGTTTTCTTTTTAAAACAGCTATTTAGCCAATTTTATCATGTCATCTAGGTATGTAAAAAGTCAATTCTAAATTATAAATCTGCTCTAAAATATGCAAAAACTAATTTCTAACCACTAATTTCGCAGCAACTACCCAAAATAACCGATCAAGGTACCGACATACTCGTAATTTCATAACTCACTGATTGACATTTCAAAGCTAGCAAATGATAGTGACGAATTTACTTCGTGAATAATTAAGGACAGCTGTACGACAGCCGAGTGTCGGCCACAAACCACATTCCATTAGTAATTATTGTTGAATACAAATATCTCGTTTTACAAGCGGTTTCATCGACGATCGCGTGTGGATTTAATGAATTTAAGAGCGTTTACGCCGTACGCCATTTCATACAAACTTTCAAGCCGTTGTTTTTCGAAATGAATGAACCGATTTTAATGAAACTTCATACGCATAAGCAGGATACAAAGGTCTAAAAAGTTAGCAGAGAACATTTTCGAAATGTCTTATTTAAAAAAAGATAACTGGAAATTTCTGTTTCTATGGAAACTTTAAAATCGGTCTAATTTGGCTGTAACACAATTTTTCGAAAATGTTCTCTTTAGTTCTTTTTAGACCTTTGTATCCTGCTTATGCGTATGAAGTTTCATTAAAATCGGTTCATTCATTTCGAAAAACAACGGCTTGAAAGTTTGTATGAAATGCCGTACGGCGTAAACGCTCTTAATATCATTATCTACATATTATAGGGAGCTATTGAAACATGTAATATAATGACCAGCAGTGCGATTCTGTAACCATCTCACCGTGAAAACTTAGGTGAAGTGAGCGTGGAGTGAGCTGTCATTAGTGTAAATCCCTATAGCATCAGATGGAATGACAGCTCACTTCACCAAACTTCTCACGGTGAGATTCTAACAGAATCGACCGGCTGTACAATGTTATTAATTTTCCACCGCCAGCAAAGACAAATTAGTTAAGGCCCTACCGCGAAAATCAAAAATCCTCGAAAACCTACAAAGCGAGCGAAAGTGATGCAATTACTTTTGAAACGCAAAAGAAGAGAGATGGCTTTAATGTGCGTGCGCTCGGAATAACGACGTTTGTGCCAAAACTAATTTACTCCTTTTTTAACAATATAAATTAAATTTAAAACTGCTTTGAGTAAACTTTGATACGATAATTTTCTGTTTTAAAGTAAATTCCATTGAATAACTCTTAAGCGTTACGCAGTGATGTCAAAAAAAGTAAAAAAAGTGATATAACTTTGCGATTTTTTTGTATCTAGAAAAATGCATTGAATCGTGTATTCCTTGTACACGATACTAGATCAAAGCGTCAAAAAATATATACCAAATGTTAAATCCGTATTCCACATACTTAACAAGTTACACGAAATAGAAAAACCACATTTTTTTCAACATAGCCCCTTAAGGCACCACTAGTCCCCGGGTGTCACCATTGCGAGGATCGCCCAGAGGACACGGTGGAGCATACGGTGGAGGTCTGTCCCGCTTGGGCAGAGCACCGTCGTGTCCTCGTAGAGGCGATCAGCAGCGGCGGCGACCTCTCGCGGCCGGCCCTGGTCCAAGCCATGGTCCGGGGCGAGAGGGAGTGGGAGGCAGTCACCTCCTTCTGCGAAGCAGTCATGCTAGCGAAGGAGGTGGCGGGATGGGCGAGGGAGAGAGCGGAGAGAGCCGCCCGTCCCAGCCGCCGCGGTAGACGCCCCGGGCGTCGGGAGCCGCGTGACGACTCCCGGCCACCGTAGGCACGGGCCTGCGGACGGCGAGTAATGGGTAGCTCGCCGTCCGATCAGGACCAGGCCCGTGCTGGACGGCGCGTATGTGTTCCACGCGCGCCTCAAAGAGATGTCAGCATCAATGGGGGGGCCCGTCAGGGCCGAAGCCTGCCGGGGCAGCGGGATTGTCCGAAAGGGTTACCGCTGCCCCGGAACATAAAGGGCTAAGGAAGGAACACGGATGGGTTTTAGTCAGTAAGAGTCTGACACTCCCTTCCACTCCACCCAGAGCGGGAGGGGTCATTTGATGATTTCCCATACTTAAAAAAAAAAATGCACCACTAGTCGATATTTTTTCCATATAAGTTTCGGGAGAGTATTACTCCACTGTTTGACATTGTATATCCAAAGTTAAACATGGTATTTTGATTTATTATTAATTGTGTCTGTACGGAAACAGAATAATAAAATAAAAGCCATTAAAAAGTTATGAGCCAACAAAGATGCGTTTTTCTTGCTATTTTTAACGTAACTTTGGGTGTAAATAAGTAATAAAAGAACTGTTAAATCTTCAAAACCAAAACCGTACCGACAAAGCTCAGTTATCGAAGAGTTCAATAAGTTTTATTTATAATTGATTTATTCACTGGTTTTTTCATAAAACTCGATTTTCCAAAGCACTTTTCGAACGTTTTTACGCGACTTTCACTTCTCAACGGTGTTCCTGTGCATGAGAACTAGACGTTGTGCATCTAGACTAGCGTCTCACTGCTCTGCACTGCTCATCACTGATACTAGTTCTGTCAGACACGAAGCCAGGTGAGACAGCGTGTTTTTGGCCATGACCACCAGTGAGTTCGAGCTCGCGAATAGTTTAATCTTAATGGATACCAGAACTAGAAGGTATCCATTAATAAGACCCTTATCTAGACACTAAAGGCAGGTGGTTCACCAGGCGGCACGGCGCGGCAAGGCATGGCAATGGATTTTCATAAACGGAATTAATTATGAACCTTATTTTCACTTATATTTCGTTGATATTGTCGCATGGGTATTTAAGTATGGGGTCCCGTGGGATGCTGCGGAATGCTGCGAAATGCCAAAGAAGGTTTCGGCATGCCGGCCATGCCGTCTGCCCTTTTCATGAAAAAAATACTGCTTGTTCATTTTCCAGATAAATTAGATATGAATGTAGTAGGTAACTTGAAAAGCAAACTGCATAAGTATAAACTAGAATTACAAACATCGCTTTTGAGCTAAAAGCAAAACGAAGTATGTTTCTGAAATCGTTTTAGACCAAGCCAACTAGGTCATCGATAGGTAATCCAATCGAAATAGCAAAATTCAATCAAGCGAATTATATTTTAAGCAGTAAGGCAAGTTCAATCGAAAGTACCAGGCGAACAGAAACTTGTGAGAGCCACGTAACAGGCCAGCGATAACCTAAAACGATAACCGTCTAGTTTCCACAAAAATCATTTTGAGTCCGTGTCCCTTTCTTGATAGAATTGTCCGTAACTCCCGGGAGCCTTCATGAGCCCCTGAATTATTTCTATGAAATAACTCTTTGCCGTGGCCCAAAAATAATTGGAGGAAAAAGAAAGAATAAAAGAAAAAAAAGCGTACAGAAACTAACCGTTCCAAAAAGGCAATTCCACTGGCAATCATGAGAAATAACGATATTACCCCATAAACTTTCAACGTGAAACCTAAATATCTCCTCATACCTTTTTACTTCTGTACAGACATTGTTTATTTTATATACGTGGACCATTCCAGCGGTCCTATGATATTTTTATTGTGAGGTGAATGAAAACGATTCTGCCCCTTCTGTTTATTGTATTTTAAGTTTGGTGAACGCTTAGAATTTTTATGTTGAATTTTATCGCACCATTCGGGCGCCAGGCCGTTTCAGGTAGGAATCATTACGTGTTTGAATTTCAACTAATGTTTGTATTGTTTTTACTGTATGCCATTGTGTGGCATTTTCTTACTAGTACATAATGTTATGTGCGTTGGTAATGTTTTGCTAAAACCATTATGTTTATGATCCCCTTGTGTTCCTTTATGACGTCATATGAATCGAAACCCAGGGTTTTTCAATAACCACCTGTTCCTATTTTCTCATACAGGGTAGCATGGAGATCAACGCGCAACCAGTAATTCAACACATGATTCTAGACTCCCTAGAAATTTTTCGTCGGTGATCAGTGAGAAAATCTACTGTTTCAAAGAAAAGTGTATACTGGCGGCCGAACCCAAAAACCTATTTTCAGTTAAAGACAGATCGCTACTGATGGTAGCCAGATTAACTGTTGTTATTAGGACGTTAAAACCAGATATAGATAGGTTTTTCTACCTCCAGTTTGCCAAAACTGGTGTTAGATAGGTAATTGGGTTCGCCCGTTAGTCAATACCTACGCGATCAAAATGTACTGAACAATTATTTGTTTTTTTTTAATAACAGACTTAAAATTTCAACGCAGAATCTTGTACTGGCATAAAGTTGTGTAACACCCTGTAAATCTTGAACACATTTATGGAATTCAAGTTTGTTAAAACACCGCCTCATATTATTCCACCATTCAATCGGATTTATGTAAGCTTAGAAACATTTTGCAGCAGATATCTTAATGGATTGCCGGAATAAAATCTCTCCCAAAAATAAGCTCTTTCAATATTTCTATCATACCGTCCTTGTATCTGATTTCAAGCCGCTCAAACCAGGCATACCTACACATGACTTGACAGCGACTGAATCAGGCTTTACGTAATCCAATACGTCCGCGAATCTTAAATATCACAAGTTTTCGAAGATACCGTTATGAAAAATAGCTGTAGTCGGGCTGCATTATACCTACATGAGTTCTCACGGATAGCTTAATAAAAACTAAAACATGTATTGAAATCTAAAACGGCCTGTTTAGTGACGTGGCATTAAATTCTGTTGAGCGTAGTTGACGAAGCGTGCTTGTTAGCTCGACAGTGTTACGAAAAGTTGTATTAAATATTGCCTGATCATGTCTGGTTTATACACAGAAACGCTTTATTTAAACGACTGATAATCCTGAATACGTTTACAAAAATGCATGCATAATCAGCCTATAATGTTCCCACTGCTGGGACACAGACCTCCTCTCTGTGACACGGAGTCCACCACGCGGACTCAGTGCGGGTTGGTAGGTGTCACGTGGAATTTTCGGTTCTAGGACATGCATCGCCGGTTTCCTCACGATGTTTTCCTTCACCGTTTTGAGAGCAGTGGTGATGAAATTATTTACACAAAGTAAAGCGCCTGCCTAGGTTTGTCACCTACAATTCGTAAGTCGCGGCCATCACCACTGAGCCATCACTGTTCACAAAAATTACTAAAAGAGAAATAACATAAAATAGTGAACAAATCGGGATGAGAAATGTCTCATGCGTGCATTGCTATGGTGACTTTGTTGCATTGCTAAAAATAAAGATGAAAAGTATACCTTCTTTATTTTTCACTTACACTTTTAAAACAGCAAAATAAGCAAATAATAACAAATACCTAACTAATTAATAAAAACAACTAATTTAAATCCTAATTTAACTTAAACTATACAGAAACTAAAATAAAGCGTCGAAAAATTCATCCGCATCGCTGTCGACTGGTAGGTATCTAATGTACCCAAGAGACTGGCAGCATTACCACGTAAAATGAAAATTAAGTAAGTTATAAGTATCCAAGTCGTTTGGAACGTCTAGCTGATGTATTTCCAACAAATAGGCGTGACAATAGTTAGAAACTATTTTGGCGCGCAGAAGTGTTTACTGTATGTCCTCAATTATTATCAATTGGTTGGAAAGACTTGACAACAGGAGCCACGAGCTCTTTACGCGATCCACTTTAGGACCTAAACTGAACTGTTCTTCTAATTCGTACCATGACGTCAGTTTAACGATTCAATTTAGGCCGTGCCATCTGGATACCTACCACGAGCTCTTAACGCTCATTCACTTTCAACGATCCAAATGCCGCTGAGCGTGTTGGACGTCATGGTACGACTGTGAGCGATGCAGTTTAAGAACCTAAACTGAAATGTCTTGCTTTTGAATCGTTTTTAACTAGATCATGGTAGGCCTCCTGTGCTGTTTAAGAGTAGACTACGTAAATTGGTTATAGATAAAACGTACTACAGTATGACTGAGTTTTTACTCTGAATTTATGGATCAGGCTTACTGGCTTTTAGTTAAACTTAAGTGAATGTTAATAATATTAATGTTGAATGCCGAATAGTGAAATATGGCTGAGCTATGATGTTTTACCCGTATTTGCAAAATAAATGTCTGTTCTATTCTATACTCCGAGCCGATCTTGAATAAGTTTATACTAAAACGCAAAAACAAACACTATTAATGTTAATGTTTATATTTAACTGAACCTGAACTGAAGTTCTGTCTATTTGCAATTCATCTGAAAACGTAGCGACCAGCAAACTGAATGTACGAACACAAATTCCAAAGAAACATACACAATCATGAAATGCTTTGCGGAGAGAATTTATATAAACATTCATTACGGTAGTAATTAAAATAGCATTCGCATGATTACTGCATACGATTCGCAATTCCGTGAAGTATGAAATTAATAACTGTTTTATTATATTGTAGTTGACCACAGTGACGTTTTTATTGGCTTTTACGGCGGTATTTTGTAGGAAATTGCTGTATTTCTGATTTTCAATGTTTCAGTAATTAAATTCTTTAAATATGACTTAGGTTCTGAAAACAATTGACTAATTTTGTCTATAGCAATTATGAGCTCGACTAATGTTAACGACTTCAATAGCATATAACTGTCAATGTGTGAAAGGCTAGGGCACTTCGACATCAAAAATTTTTCTTGCCGTGAAAAACTACACATCACATCTAAAAAAAATTTCGTTATTTAATTTTGTAAAATATGACACGTTATTTTCTCTTGACTGTACTTACCTGTCAAATAGTGTAACCTAGATAAAGTGGATAAGACAGAGACTAAAACAGAAGAAGAACTAGCAGGGGATCCAGGGGGAGGGAGGGTTCAGGGGATCAGAACGGAAAAAATCATTTTTTCTACGCCGTAGTTTATACGTCGTGCCGTGTAAAAGGGCCTGAGTTGAAGCTGATTATTATATGAGGTTATACTCTGAAAATGTAGATTCAACTAAAGCAACTCTTTTCTATTCATCTGTAAAGAAATGGTGAACTTAGTCATCAATTTTAATCCCAAGTCCGTGGAATTAATCAATATTGGCATCATAAGTGAACACATTAAATTAAGCATCTTTTTTTTTTCGATTTACCATAATTTTTGTTGGAGTGGTTTCCCATCACTACTCGGCCTTTCTCGGTTGCTCAAGTAACACTTATCTAGCGGCCTCTCAGCCACGATAAGTTTTGGTCAATAGTTTTTTTTACGGCCGCCAACCCTATTTAGTTTAACACTGTTTTATATCAGTAGCAGTTAGTTAGATTTAGAAAAAACTTTTTATCATGGATACACAACCTGCAATATCTAATGAACTAATTTTGTAGACAAGTAAAACTAAAAAAAATTGTAATCACCCCTACATACAATATCAGATTGTATATTGTTTAGCAGTTGACAGATTTTCGTTATGGACTGTTAATTTATTTCTAGCTTACCCATTCATTTCCTATATTATCACTTTTGCTAGTACTTATTACTGAAGTTTTGATTAGACTAGCTACTCTTATTTTTGCTTTTGTGTGTACCTGAGCTATTTGCTGGTGTTAACACTTCAAACCACCTATAATTCATTGTTTCTTAAAAAGGTTTTATCACTCCGAACAATAATGGTTCTTTTAATGTAAAGGAAGCACCGTTTCCTCTATTTTCATCCAATATACAACCTCGCTCCTTTCAAAACAATACCGTGCCCTGTCAACACGTGCCCACGTTATCACAACATTTCATTCTCGTTGCGGTCCCGCACCGTATCGATGACCGGACCATGCCCTGATCGTGTGTGGTACCACACAACTGTGACCAGTTGTGGTCAGCACGTTGCGAGAGAGAATAATTGATTTTTGGTCGTTTATGTATGAGGCATGAATTTATTTTTGTGATAGATTTCAGGTTTTTGGATGGGTTATATTTAATTATTGCTGTGGTTGCTTATTTTGTTAGACCAATGTGTAACCGGTGCTGAAATTAAGTAAATATAAATCTATTTATCATTTTCAGGTCTAATGAAAAAGGTGTCGTAACATGTTACAACAGCAATTATTGATCAAATCAAACTGTGCACCGACTTAGGTACCTACTGAGGAGTATTTCGAATACTTATATTCAAACCAGTTAAAACAAAAATCATGTAAATGGGATAAGTAAGTGGTTCTCGACATTTATCTTTCTATCAGATGGAAATAATTATATTTAGGAGGATAAAAATATATATTAAGCTGGATAAACTTCTAATACCAAACAAACTTACAAACTATTATAATAAAAATATTATTTCCTAACCTAACTAAAACTTAACAAACTAAAATATGTCGTCGAAAAATTCTTCCGCATCGCTGTCGACTGATAATTTAACCAAGCGACGAGCGGCAGTGGCACATTGTATAGCAATACTTATTCTTTGGCCAAGGTAAAAGCCAGCTCTTGGGTCACGTGAAGTATACACCAGCCGTTTGGTGATTTCACTGAACAAGACATGAGCACTCAGCCCAAGGCTTTCAACCCCAAACAGCTCGAACGAAGATATAATTAAAGATAATGTTATACAATGTTATACAGAGACGTTACGTCGATGCCACGTAAGGATAATGATAACGATAGCAATAAAAATTATAACACATCGAAAGAAAACAATCCAAAACCAACACTCAAAACATAGAAATCACTAAACCAAACAGAAACTATACTGAAGATCAAACAAGCATTCTATAACGTTTCCAGACGAACGTGTTCTAGTGGGCAACCCTCGATTTAAACACGTTAGTGACAGAATGGCTTTCCAAGGCTAAAATATGCGTTGACGTCAGTGTCAAGCGGTATTGTGTTTGAATCAAGGTTTATCGTTGATGTTGTGTTACTATTTATATCGTTATCGTTTTTGAAAGAGCAAAAGTGGCATATTTCGGTTCTGTTGTTATTCACTTAGTTCTGTCAATATGTTTGATGATGCATATCCACTTTCCTAGAAATGGGAGGTGGAAATATAATCTACGATGGATTAAAGCGCCCAATGTAAATTCTGATTCAGCCAATTGTTTCAGCCATTCTGACACAGTTCAAAAATAAAGAACGTGAAACATCAACTACAAGTTTTGCGTAAGTATTAACTAAAACCTACCCTACCTACCTACCTAAAAAACTACCAAACTACAATTTGGTACAAGAACCTACGTAGTTTAATGTTTTTTAAAGTGTTTACATAATTTAAAAGCTAACAGTCTTAAAATAATAATATGTACAAGTATATAAAAAAAGAGGGGAAATAATCAAAGGGCATCAAAAAATTCGTCCGCATTGCTGTGAATCCGAAACGTTCCTAAAAGGCTGGCAGCATTGCCGTTGCATGGCTGATTCTTTGGCCAAAAAATAGGCCAGCCCTCTGGTCACGTGAAGAGTCGACCAACGCTTGGCGATGTCTCGAAATACTAAGGAACACTCGGGCCCCATAGCCCTAGTGTTTCAACCCCAAATGGCTCAAACATATAAGTTACAAAGAGATTGGTGTATTTGCGCCGTTTGAGGTTTTCCGCACCTAAAGCAGCCTAGTTAAATAGATTTATAACAGTTATGTCACAGGGGCACAGGAGCGTGGGGATTGGCACAAGAAAAGAGAGACCTACGCTCTGTAGTGGTTGAAGTCGGGCTGTGGGTGATGGTGATGATAAATAATTATGTCTAGAAGATGAAAATATGATAAAACAATGAAGTGAACGAATCAATAATAAAATACATGTATTTTTTTTATTGCTAAATGTACCCGCTCTCGACCCCGATCACGCCTGATGGAAAGCTATGTATGAGGTCTATGATAGAATGAGCGTGCCCAGAAGATGCCTGTTCACTTTGATTTGAAGACAGATGGGTTAAATGTGGGATGGAATACAGATGGCCGGCAGAGAGTTCCACACTTCTATAAAAAACACTGACGAACAAACTAACAATTGACAAGGAATTCTGCTCGCACTAGCGCTTGATAAAGCTACCAAGTCTAAGTTCAATTTCTATACAAACGGAACAGAAACGGTTGACACAGCTGATTCAACACACAGTACTCGTGGGAATGAGTCTACGGCATAGATAATGCGTCTGGTTAATGCATCTAGTTTCCTCACTGACTAAGCTGCGAAATTCATGCTGGAATATGTAAAATAGGAGGATGAAGTTGGCTAAATGGATCGGGACAATAACTATAGAGAACAAGAATAAAATCTTCACAAATAACATGAATATTGTGTTTGACCAGATGAAAGAACGTAAACGAAGCAAAAGGAGTATTTAAGGATCGTAGCAAGCGGCGTTCTGTAGTTACTGCCTACCCTCATGGGAAAGCGTGGGGAGATGTGTATGTAAATAACATTAAATAAACCGTATTTTATATACATGAATGTAATTTCCAAATCGAACCGGATGATGCAAAAATCTTTAAAATTGGCAAGGGTAATTGCCAATTCTAAATTAAGATAAGATAATAATTTCAGCAGTGAACAACAGCTTTTTAGTATTATTATCTGTAATTTAAGTCTTGTTTTCCTTGTGTATTATTATATTACTAAGTGAATTTACTTTGTTATAAGGTATGATGGGGTTGACATATCCTTATTGGACAAACACCCCTTTTATAAAAAAAATAAAGGAAAAAAAAATAAGATAATAATTTATGTACGTATTTGGTCAAACATGAGTACAATACAATTATACAACAAAAGTTGTCAGCATGCAAGTGATGTTAAAAGTAAAGATAAAAACAGATCATCAAGTTTGCTCTGGAAATATGCCATTAAAATACGAATACAATAATTTACAATGTTACTGCGACACAAATTATTTAAAATGTTATGATAATATATTTCTAAAACATAATCAAAATCTCTCATCTAAAAACTCATTTGAATTATAATAAGCTTTATCTGCTAGAAAATTTATAACTTTCTTTGTGAACGCTACACCTTTTAACTGCTTCCAGCTTTTAGGTAGTTATAAAATAAAGTTAAAAGTTTTAAAAACAATTCCACTTATAGGCAGCATTTTTTTTGTGCTCCTGCATGTTACTGTAGTCGGACATTTAATTAGCTGCAGTAAAATGACAGCTTATGTGTTACTTAAATGACTGAAATTGGCGTCTTTTTGTTTTTCGCGGCCATCAACCAAATCTTGTTTTCCTAGTACAGAACAGTGTAACAAACGAAACTTATTTGACATGCATATCTCGAAACGCAGTCCGACATGAGTTATTAAGAAGTGTCATTTCACTGCAGCTAATTAGAAGTCGGAGTATAATATAGTTTTTTTTAAGTAAGATGTAATACTAACACACTATGGGCCGAGGCCCAAAAAAAATATAAATAAAAATAAAAATATTTATATAAATAAAAATATTTCTATGAAGCTAGCCTTTATAATGTTTTCTTTTCCTCCCCATTCAAAGAAAATCCTCTCTCACTTTAGGTCACATCTACTCCCAACAAAACTAAATGGCTGTTTAACAGAGCCGTCAACAGTGTTTCCATTTAATCCTTATCAAGATGTAACTGAAACACTTAACTTCCAGCTGATTCACTGAATCTCGTGGGATAAGTTCACTGTGTAGATAATGCGTCCAGTTAGCAACCGACAAGTTTCCTTGAAAGCCTGAGTTGCTCGGTGTTCGATATTATATGTATCGGTTCAAGTAATCAGCGGGTGATTGTTAAGTCTTGGTGTTAGATGTTGGGGTTGTAATGCGCTTTGAGACGAGTTAGGTAATTGTAATTTATAGTTATTTATTTATGAAACGCAGAAAAAATCGATTTTCGGTATCAATATTTAACCGACTTCCAAAAAGGAGGTTATACTTTATGTATGGTGTTTTTTTTTATGTATGTTCACCGATTTTTCCGTCAATTGTGGACAGATTTGTTTTTTTTTTTGGAAGATTAGTCTTACGAGGTGGTCCCATTGTCATCAAGTTGGAATCTGATGAGAGGAGGAGGAGGAGAGGAATGTTATAGGCAAACCAATAGCAATTTGGGTATTTTTTAAAGTAACTTGAGCATTTGCTTTCGGAAATCATCATTTGGTAAGGTGGAGCTGATGATGAAGACCACAGATGGCCATCGGAACTATTCAAAGATAAAAATTTTACGGGTTGCGAATCAATTACTTTAATATGGTTGCTAAGCAATTTATGCTCGTCACAATGCGTATGGTGAGTGATTGTGGAGGAGTTCTCCTGGTTCTTACCAGGAGAACTCCTCAACAATTAACTTTCCAGCATCGGGAAAAGCAATATTTTGTAAAAGGTAAGTAGCAGTTGACATTAGGCTATTGTAACCTATATAAATTACAAACTCTCCCACTAAAAAGTGAAAAAATAACTTTAATTTCGGAAGTCGGTGTCGTTGGTTCTGCATTTTTCGTTTATTGACACCGACTTCCGAAATTAAAGTTATTTTTCGCTTTGTAGCATTTTTTTTGAAGTAGGTTGTTTTGTTTTTGTAAAAAAGTTTTTTATTTCTATGTATATTGTATATAAAAAGAAAGCGGTGGTGGGATGACCTTGATGCGTACCGCGAGGTCTGGTTCGAAGTGACGTGGGAGAAGAGTTCCTGGAAGGAGTTGGGGGAGGCCTTTGCCCAGAAGTGGGACAATATAGATAATATATATATATTTTCTACTCCACAATTTTAATGAAAATTTTACTACTTTTATACTGTGGCGGTATCTACAACACCACATGCGAACAACGCATTATACTGACGTCAAGCAAAATCCTGCATATCGCAAGCAGAGTTTACAACGCAACTAGCATAGATACAGCAGCCCGACATGAATCATCGGGCAGTTGCCCGCCAGACACCAACACCCGTCTGGTCCGAGGATCCTCCCTTTTCTATAGAGTATGAGTGAACTTTACACCCTGTTCCTCATACCTCTAGAATACGTATATTGCAGTTTTAGCTACTACTCACGTGCAATTACTTTTTCTACTTGCCACTTTCCTTTCAATGAACTTTATTCCATAACTAACTTCTGCCCGCAATTTCGACCGGGTGTAATTTCTTGTTCCACCGACCCGGGTATCGCATCGCATCGATTGTCCGCGTTATTACTTCGTTTTTACATAACGTTCATTTTAAAATTTTTCGTTTTATTCGGCTCATAAGCGTCCTAGAGTAGTGTGTCCTCAAGAAATGGGCTTTCAAATGCAAAAATATTTTTTCATATTCAATTGGTAGTTCCAGAGAATTGCGTGTTCAAACAAACTCTTCAACTTTATTATCCGTATAGATATAGATTATTTACCTTTCAATCTCTTCAATTGTTTCTCTCGTTTCAGATTTTATAGGTCTGGGCACGGACACCTGCGATTCCCTTTCAATGACTGCTAAAATAATATCTACGTACGACCTACGTCATAACTAATTATCAGGGATCCCTCGGTCGACGCCCGTAGCAAACTATGGTAGGATACATTCCTTTCCTCCACCTACTCACTATATACCACCATATGAGCATCTTTCTACAGGGTGTAACCTTCCGGCGTCCACTTGGAAGTCCCTGAACATCAGTGCACCCAGCGAACAAGTGGGAAGGTATAAGTCGAGCGTCGTAAAGTGGGGCTACCACGGCGGAACGGCAGCAGGTTGTGGAAGTGAAGCTGAGTCACAAACTATGCTCCACCTCCTAACCTGCCCTCTATGCTCAAAAACATGCCCCCAAAGTGACCTCTGCGATGCCACCGATAACGCCGTGAAAGTGTCGAAGTTTTTAACCAAGATAATTTTAATAAATGTCGTATCAGCGACATAAAGAAGACGAATTAACAAAACCAAAATACTGAATCACTCATGGCACAGCTACTTCGGCTGCGGAAAATCTCATAATTATATTTCGATCCTTATTATATTTTCGAGCCGTTTTTTCGGGGTTGAAATCCTCGGGCCGTGGGGTCCGAATGTTCATGGCTTGTGCAATGAAATCTCCAAACGGCTGGTTGACACTTCCCGTGACCCAAGCGCTGGCTTTTAACTTGGCCAGAGGATAAGTATTGCAATACAATATGGCACTGCCGCCGGTCTCTTGGGTACATTACCAATCGACAGCGATACGGAGGAATATTTCGACAACATGTTTTAGTTAGGTTAGGTCCTTATCGTTATATTTTTATTTGAATAGTTTATTAGTTTATTTAGTGTTAAAGGTTTGTCCATTTAATAAATAAGAGAAACTAGAGTACTCGTACCTCATAACTTGCACCACAACTAGTTACCTTAACAAGACAAGTCTTTGTGAAATAATGATGAATTCGTGTTTCTCGATATCGGACTGAAAGGGATTAAATGTTAAGTAAGAGGCAGTCGTTTTGTAGTCAAATGAATTCGTTAGGTGTTGCTACTGGAAACATTTGTTTCAGGGCTTTTGAAAGTATTTTGTTGTATTGTATTTATCTAAGTGAGAATTACAATGAGAAGTGATGCTTGGAAAATATTTATTTAAAACATTTCAAATGTCAGAATTGGTTTGGTTTTATGTAAGACAACGTTATAATGAGGAATCATGACCTAAGTATATTTAATACAAAACAAATGTTTGTTTTTTCTTTGAGATTTAACACATTTTTTTTCGTTTTTTTTTTTTGTTTTGTTTTAATTGTGTGTAGGCAAAAGGAGTATTTAAATATCGTGGCAGACGACGTTCTATAGTTTCTGCCTCCCCCCAAGGGAAGAAAGCGTGAGTTTATGTATGTATGTAAGCTGCATCCGCGATTTATTTGCCAAAAATATAAACAAAATATTAGTTTATGGAAAAATAACTTTATTTCCTAAACAATAAAGTTCAGTTTACGCTACAACTTCAAACATTTTTATAAATTTTTCAATAGTGCTAGTCACTCTGAAATCAACTTTATTTACACTTTGATATTTGCTTGAACGGAATTAGCCTCAATCGGAAACATGAATTTGAATAGATCTTATGTATTTTATGTAAGACATAAAATAATGTATAGACCAAACCAATTATTATTAAATACTTAAAATTATTTTGTAAATGTAGATACTATTCATTTTACCGAAGCTTTAACTACAAAATAGATTTAACAAAAACTCTCCTTTTGAAAAGGACAGAAAATAATCATCATTGCGTAAGGTTATGATTTTAATATCAATTAATAAAACATTTTAATTAAAATAAAATTAAATAAACTGAATAACGGCGCCTAAGTATAATCGATTTGAGGAATCGATATGATGAGTTGACAACACTCAGCGAGCGCGGGAATTTTTTGTCTGTACGGCCCGTACGGCGAGGGGGCGAGGGGGCGAGGATTATTAATTTGGCGGTGTAACATTGGTGGTATAAATAAATAATTGTAAAACAGAGTGACCTGAGTTTTACTACAATTGATGATAAATGAACAGAAAGTACTTTTCATTTCCAAACTTTTTTTTTTCTACCATATCCCGGATCCATGATGATCCATACATCAATCTCAAAAACAAATTCTCAGGCTTCACGCTCGTCTACCTTTGTTTCAGCTTCCCTCCTATTCGAGTCATATTTATACATTCATGAAGTCGAAGACATTTTATTTGTTCGCGACCTTTACCCCATGGTACGGCTGAATGGGTTTGCTCGCCAGACTTGTCAAAAGATTGGTCCCAATCTTAAATCCAATCTTACGAGTCACAAGTCACGGGGTGTCACTGATCACTGACCCAGAACATGTTTTAGAAAATCGTCACATACTCCAATGAATAGGAATATTCTAAGAGGATGGGAGGATTTTGTGGGGTTTTATGGTTTTAATGACAATTTATGGTGTTTTGGGCCTTAAATTTATATCTGTTGCAAATTATTTGATTGGTTCGGCGAAAAAAATGTGGAAACTGCAAGTTTTTTAGGGTTCCGTACCTCAAAAAAAAAAACGGAACCCTTATAGGATCACTCGTGTGTCTGTCTGTCTGTCTGTCCGTCTGTCACAGCCAATTTGCTCCGAATCTTATGGACCGATTAAGTTGAAATTTGGTACACATATGAATCTCTGTGACCCAAACACAGACGTGTAACGTAAATAAATGAGTTTTGAAAATGGGAGTCATTTTTGAGGGGTAAATAGACAATTTAAGAAAAAAGTTTCGCTATCTATACCGTGTGACATATCAAATGAAAGGGCTTACCGTGAGGATCTCAATTTTTTTTTTTCATAATTTTAAAGTAAATTGTATTAAAGTTATTTAAGACAATAGACGGAAATTTACCATTCCCCCCGCCTTATCTCCGAAACTACTTAGCCTAAAATTTTGAAAAAAATGCAGAAAATAGTTCTATACTTATAGATTACAGGAAAATTGATAAGAAGTCTATGATCTTGAAACAACATGGTAAATCTCTCAATACTGTGCGTACAAACTTACATTTTCAGTTGGAATGTATGGGAGAACATGTTTTTCAACTACAATGTTAAGTTTGTTCTTGGGATAAATTCATTCCAACTACGGAACCCTTCATTGTGCGCAGTCTGAGACGTACTTGGCCGGTTTTTTTTAATAGATTTTTCTAGTTTCATAGTGCCGCGCCATAGTGTATTTTTTTTTCAAAACCTTTATTGATGCCTATTAGTATGGCGTTGTTCAGCAACCTAATTGCACCTAATTGTAACACAATATTAATTTTAACCTGAATCATTTTGAAGGTTACTGCTAATCCATTGCTGTATGTGTTCGAAAAATTCATCTGAACAACACCGAAAATAGGTAACGCAATGAATATTGTTGAACTGTCAAAATTACAGCCATATCTACTGATAGTGAGTTACTTATTTACCCCGCAGGGATTGTTTTGTTAAGTCTTTCATTAGTAGCATGTTCATATTTTTCAACCTTTATGTTTCCAGCGTTCTATCGAGTTTCAATCGCATTCCTATTTCACCACAATTTCACCTTACACGTTATTCATTGCAACAAAAACTCACGTAAAATAGTCACGATGCAAAAGGAGAGAAAAAGGAGGTCGAACTGAAAAGTAAAAATAACTTTCAGTAATCAAATAGGACGCGTTCACAGTGAATACGGGATGTGAAGACTCCGCCTTAGTTCATGCATGAAGGGAGCAAAAATAATGGAGCGAATGCAAAGGTTCGAGTAAAGAGTCCTGTAGACTTAAACAAGGGCTTGTAATGAGAAATAATAGTACTTCTCTCACCTTTGATAGTAGTCAAGATCTTATATTAAGTCGGTGTTTTCGCAGAAATCGCATCTACTAATTATTAATTTCTACCAACTGCTTCTTCTTGAAAATATAAATTTATTATGAAGTGCAACTAATTGGTTTAGTGACGTTTAAACGTCAAAAATTTATGGTTAAACAGTCGCTAATCACTACATAACTTTAAGCAATTTTAATGAATAAAGAGGTAGATGACTAAATATATAAGGCTGTACGCAGAACCCGTCAAGACTGTCTTAAGACAGGCTCTGTTAACAACGATACGGTCCTTTCATGTTTATTTTATTTAACTATGATTTTGCACATTGTCAAAATCACAGTCATCTTTATTCTCGTTTCGTTAAGGTTGCTGTTTGATCGTTGCCATTGACAAGTCTTTTAAAGTGACAGTGATCTTTATTTTTGTTCCAATGATTTGGGTAGCTGCTGTCAGATAAAAAATACTGTGAAGAGAGTGTAATGCTGACACTGACAGCGAAACAGTCTCATTGTAAAACTTTTCAAAGATTTTTTTTTATAAAACTGTTTTGACTCAGGAAAAAATTTTAGTTCCTTATGAAACAAAACTGTATGCCCCACACAAGATTTACTGGAAGATTTAGAAAGTGGATCCTAAATTTGGATATGTGGTTTCTTGTGAAACCACATATCCAAATCTAGGATCCACTGATCCTCTCAAACTGAAATAGGTCTCGAGACCTCAAATCCTGCACTTACCTACTCTAATTATATCATCATATACCAGCCTAAGCAATTATCCATCAGCGTCCGTCCCTCAAGATCCATTAATATAAGGGCGCTCCACACATCTTGCAATTACAATAGCCTTCTTTGTCGTCTTGACAAGAATTAATTGACAAATCGCTGAGCCGTTAATTGATGGCAAAGTCAAAGTCAAAAGCAGATGTGTTTGACAGATGGATGGAAAGAATGGACTGTCGGATACATTGGGTGCTGTTTGTTGTGTTAGCTTCTACGAATAATGCGTAGCTTTGATTTGTGTTGAAGAGTGGCCGAGTGGTGAACGTTTGTAACTTGACTTTGTATTGGAGTCTTTTTTCCACCTATAAACTTTATTTCTTGGTCAAAAGACCAATTCCCGAAATTAAAAACGTTTAAAATCTAGACGCAATCTCATCTCAGTGACAATCAATGTCTAAAACTTGTCAAAATGTATGAGATATTAGAGGTATTTTTGAAAGATTGAGAATGAGATCAGACTGTGAACATTCTTAAAATTAGGTACTAGAATTGCCCTACAGGTGAGTTACTTCGTTAATTTTAATCTTTTTCAAGAAATAAACGTTCCGTCTATGTACAGACGCCAGCACGTCAAGCTACTACAATCTGTCAAAATTCTTTGATAGATTTTCAACTTTATCGCTAAAGTATAAGGTTCAAAATTGATTGGGAAAATTTGACGTTTCGGGTAGGTTGATGTGCTGGCGTCTGTACCTTTATTTTTTCGCAAAATTTACATGAACTTTATACTACTATAACATAACGAAGTCCCTTTTGTAATATTTTACTTCGTTGATTATGAGCCAATTCAACTGACAAATTCAGCAATCAATCGAACCGGAATTCAAACCACAGAAATATTACACAAACCACCCCAAAAATGGATTAACACCAATTAGTTCCATTCATTCAATTTTCGATCGAAAAAACTACATAAAAACATACGCCGCGCTGTTCATATTAAATTTACTTCGAAGAACTCCGTGAACATTTTCAAGCAGTCGAAGATACAACTTTGTCACATACTTCTGGAACATTCGTTACATTATTCAAGTTATACACTTTTTCCAATGCAGTGTAAATAGGAAATTGAATTTTACCGACTGTACGCGAAGTTAGCCGACCGTGTGTAGACGCTCGTGCTTGCATGCAGTCTAAAGACGTGTTTAGACACAACTTCTTTTGAACCACAACATTGTGGTAGGTATATCACAAATGTTAAAATGTATGGTGGCGAACTGATAATTGATAACGATGAAAGATGGCATGTGAATTCAACTGACTTTAAAGTAAATGCATTTTGGTTGTCTAATAGCTATAATGCAATACGCATACGAGTTTTTAGTGCTACTAGAATTTCACTATAATGCCTGAAGTGTTACTACTGACACAACTGCTTTAAATAATGTCATTTGCAGTGTCACTTCTACTGTTCATATTCTTGTAGGTTCTCTCGTATTGTAGTAGCTTTTAGTCAGTATCAATTAAGGCGACGCCGAACGCCTAGTGGCGCCATCATCGTTTGTTAGGTTATTTATTTTATTTTGAAATGAAAATGCAGAATATAAGCACGTTAAGTTGTGCTCCACTCCAGTATTATAATCATTAAAACTGATAATAGTGGCCACTATTTTCCGTTTTAATGATTATAATAAAACTAAACAATGTATAAAACTACCGTTTAATATTAACGTATTATCTCACAATCTTGTGGACGTGCTTATTTTTTGCATTTCCATTCTAAAATAAAAGAAATAACTAAACAAACAACGAGGGCGCCACTGCGCGGTCGGTGTTTGGTCGGCGCCCTCTTAACATCTTGCGCCAGTTGAAGGTGTTTTAGACGTGAACCACAAACAATTTAATATGTTTGTTACTTATAGACCACAATAACATGGTAGCTTCGTGTAGTCCAACAGTAAGTCTTGTCTGAACGAACCCTTACTCCTCGCGGACTTTCTTTCTTGCTCGTTTTAACTCTAACTCAAGAATCTATTAAAGTTATACGAACGATTTAAACTACGCTAAGACTGCGTATAACGAAGGAAGTAGTTTCAATAGATTGGACGATTATTCGCAAGTTTTATAGGGTCGTTGTAACAAATTATGTCGGACGAATTTATGGCACTGAATTAAAAGTTCTAGTTAATATTTACGACGTGGTTACAGGTTAATGTTCGTTTTAAAGACCGGATTAATGAGGGAAGTGACAAGGTTAAAACGGTCTCGCCATATTACATAAGTTGTTAAATACCTATTAGTGCTAAGAAGGGATTTAATACTTCCTTATGTTTGGCGAAAAACATTAGGGAGGTAACGTGGTAAGAAGAACCAAAGGGTAGTAAAATCTTTTAAGTGTAACCTTAAATTACTTTTAGAGACATAATTTGACAACCATGTTTGCCATTGAGCTGTCATTCGTGGAACTTTGTTAGTCGTTACGGGTAGTCAGAAGCCCGAAAGTCTGACAACCAGCCTTACCAAGGGGTATCGTATTACCCAGTAACTGGGTTGTGGAAGTCAGATAGGCAGTAAAATACTGGTATTCAACTGCATCCGATTAGAATGGAAGCCGAACCCATAGTTGGGAAAAGGCTAGGCAGATGATGATGTTTGCTATTGATTTTCATAAACGTACTGGAGTAAATTTAATGCGTTCCTTTTCGTCATCCAACGTAAGTATGAGCCAAAACTTTCAGCGGTAGCTTACGTCACGAAAAGGACAAGAGGTTTCTTTTACCCAGAATCTCCTGGGATGGGGGAAGTATTATTTTCGTTTGTAGTTTGATCCTGTCCCCATGGAGATGTAGGTAATATTGTGTTAAAAGATAATGCACGGGAAACTTTCATAAAAAAATTAATAGCACGAAGATGAAACACGCAGTGTAAACAGTTATATTTATTTATTTATTTGGTTCACCAACAATTGTTTACACTAACATCATCATCATCTGCCTAGCCTTTTCCCAACTATGTTGGGGTCGGCTTCCAGTCTAACCGGATGCAGCTGAATACCAGTATTTTACATGGAGCGACTGCCTATCTGACCTCCACAACCCAGTTACTGGGTAATACAATACCCCTTGGTAAGACTGGTTGTCAGGCTTTCGGGCTTCTGACTACCCGTAACGACTGTCAAAGATCCACGAATGGCAGCCGGGACCAACGGCTTAACGTGCTTTCCGAGGCACGGAGGGGTCTCGATATGTAAAGATGGTCACCCATCCACAGACCAACCGCGGCAAGCGTAGCTTAACCTGATCGATCGACCTGTGCGGCTGTTATTATTTAGCCACGGGCCCCTCAATTGTTTACCCATTGTTTACACTAACATATTGATAAAAATAGTCTTTAAAGAAAAAAAAAATTAACAGTGTAACAATTAATTAAAGGTAAACACTACATGAACTAAGATTATGTTAATTTGTAAGCCTAGGTACATGTACAGTTCACAAGCCAACTTAAAACTAAATAAAAAATATGTTATATATTATTACAGTTAAAGTTAAAATATATTGTATAGTTAATCCACTCCATTAAGTTCAAACACAAAACAAAAAGTGAGTTTAGGTAATATTAAATGATTTTCAACGCCACGTAATCGACCCCACTAAAATCACTAGTTTACCCGTATAACCCGACCGAAACGCGTGGTCACACAAAACAGAAATGGTTGAAACAAAAAAGGCACAATTTCCACAAAACAGTATATCACCCACAATCATTTATCAGAATATAACTAGTGGGGCGGAATAGGATACATTGGCTTGGACATTTTCGTCCGTGTACGGTTTTTGCGAACGTTTTTTTTTTGCGTTATTTTTTGCACAAAGCTGCTTTTTGTGGCAGTATGAGTGCGGCTTTGTACAAGTATGTTTGTTTTTTAAATGTGGCGAATTGATTTTTTTTTTTAAATTTGGTATACCACCACATAGTTGGATATAACGTAAGTGACGAGTATCCTTTAAGTTGCAGAATTGAGTGGATAAAAAATCTAAATTAAATTGTTTCTTTAAAGCGTTTCTATTTAAACCTGATAGTCACAAAACTAGAACTCCTCAAGAAAAAAAACTCTATGAAGATGATAAAAATACTTACCTTAATGTACTAACATTTTAGCAAATTCACCACAATTTATTTACCATCGACCCCTATTTACCAAATCCACTTAGTTAGATACCAGAAAGTATACTGAAGAATACTTTGTTAGCCCCTATTGACCTCACCAACAAAAAACCCAGAAAAAACACGAATAAAAGTAACTTTCCTGTCTATCCAGCCAAAGTTCTTGTATCGTTAGAATATCAATGTGATACAGAAGAAAACTTTTCTCTTCGTTACTGTATTCTAAACGTTTTTGCGAGTTACGAAATTTTGGAAGCAAAAGTTGCAAAGTGAATTCTTGATCCGTGGATGTCTGTTGGAGTAAGCGGTGCCCGTGACACGACGGTACAAAGATTGAATTAATTATTGTGGTGGAGCCGTTTCTAGCATTTAAATGTAGCCCTGGTACCTATAGTTATACCAGGGCTCCTCCAGCGGGAGGAGGTAAAACGATTTGTAGAGAGAGAAGAATGGTGTCATGTTGGTAATAGGTGTTGCAAATGCAACCTTAATTTTGCTGGATTTGTGTGTTGTACTGACACCAGCAGCAGTGCACATCAAGCTACCCAAAACTGTAAAATTTTCCCAACCAACTTTGAACCTTATTGCTTTAGAGATAAAGTTGAAAATTTATTAAATAAATTTGTCAAATTGTAGTAGCTTTATGTCTGTACTTGTTATCACAAATGACTTTTCTAGAAAAAATCTTATTAACTTATTTATTGATTTTAATGGGATTACATTTAGGGCTCGTGACTAAGTAACAACATCCGCACGGGTTGATCGATCAGCCGGTCGATTCTGTTAGATTCTCACCGTGAGAAGTTAGGTGAAGTAAGCTGTCATTCTATCTAAATGCTAAGGATTGACACTAATGATAGCTCACTTTAATCTCACTTCACCCGAGTTGTCACGGTGAGATTTTTACAGAACAGCACTACAGTCCGCGGATAAGGAGATTGGTACACTGCTGCATTTCACGCAGCGGTGTGCGGGATACGGAGCCAAATTCCACGCGCGTGAGGGCGTTTTTATTGAATTTGTATGTAAAAAATCACGCGCGTGGGTGTGTTATCTGCGCCCCGCCAGTGTGGGCCGCCCCTAAGTGACCATCTTTAACTACCGCAACTCCTCGGTGCCTTGGAAAGCACGTGAAGCTGTTGGTCCCAGCTGTCATTAGTGGACGGCTTTGACAGTCAGATAGGCAGTCGCTCCGCGTAAAGTACGGTATTCAGCTACATCCGGTTAGACTGGAAGCCAAACCCCAAAAAATAGTTGGGAAAAGGTTTGGCAGGTGAGGGTTATCACATTTACATCATTATCAACTGAGCAAGTCTCCGTAATCTTTCCTTCCCCAATCAACTCGTTTCAAACACAGCAAGACTATATATGTAAAATGTTATTTACAAAACAGCTTAAAAGCAAGTCACTACAAGTTTGTAACCCTTTCGCGACAGGCTAATTTGCATAGCGTAAACGCACGTACACAACCCTAAAAACTTATCTACATTTATTGAGTTTAAGACCCTCCTCGAGCCCTTGATTAGTTCCAGGTAAACAGTTTTCTGGGTTAATTTAGCTAAGAATAGCTTCTTATTTACTTTTAAAGGACTAGATGTCGAGGTTCCCTAGGAAATTTCTATTAAATATAACGATATTAATGAATTGATTTTATGTTGGTTTGGGTTAGATTGGATTCTCGATGTTAGTTGGATATTGAGAAGAAAATAGACAATCAGGAAAATTGGTGATGTGAAAATAAAGTTTTGGTCTTTATTGAGTTTATTTGAAAAGACTCAGATAGACTGCTTGGAAACGGCCTAAGGGCTATTTTTAACCTTTGTACCACAGCACGGTTTCATTATGGTGCGGTGCATAAACCGTGCCGTAGAAAAACGTGTGTCAACAAGCTTTCATAGTGATCCATACAACAATGACGACCATGCTCGGCGTGTGTGTACACACGGCGAATAAACTGTAGTTTTTCACAGCAAGAAAAACGTGTGAGTACAAATATAGGTATTTTACTACCCTTGAATATGAACAACTTTCACTATGGGACCAACTCTGAAACCACGAAAAAAAAAACTGCTGTTTGATAGATTTTGGTCAAGTAGGTATTGAACTTTTGTATTAAACAGCAGATTAAATTTCGTGATTTCAGAGTTGGTCCCATAGTTAAAGTTGTTCATATTCATGGGTAGAACAACCTGTAAAAATTTGGATGTGATTAAAAATCTTCCTGTATAAACAGCTTTAAACAAAGCCTTCATTAATAATTGACTTTATTTTATCGATATACTTTTAAACAGTGTTACGATATTGCAGATCGTTATTATAATTAAAATAATAATAATTTAATATAAATCCATCTTCGCAGGATGGCTGGTAGCAACTGGATGAGAGTTGCCGAAAATCGAGTTGAATGGCGTGCAATAGGAGAGGCTTATGTCCAGCTGTGGACTGTTAGAGGCTGATGATGATGATGAAGTATAACCCACATGATGAAACTTCGCCCCGCAACCGATAAAAGGTTAAAGTCACATCAAAATAAATCAATTTCCGTAAAAGACTTTTGGCCAAGCACAGTTTTTTTGTCTTTCCACACAACGACTCAATATTTTTATAGAGGGAAAAAAGTTCGATCTTGGCAAATGTCGCTGAGCAAATGTTGTTTGCTTTGGTAAATGCAATTACCCCTTCTTGGACGGCGAACGAATGTCATTATATAACTATTTTATTAAGAACCCCCTATACCTAAACTAATATTACAAAGAGAAAATGTTTGATTTTTTCTGTGTTAAATATTTGTTTGTTACGCTTTCAGGCTAAAACGGCTGAACGGATATTGACGAAATTTAGCTCATGGGTAGACCATGATATGGATTAGGCCATAGACCATTACTTTTATCCCGATATTCCCAAGGGATTGAGACAAATGCGGGTGAAACCGTGGAGCGCAGCTAGTAAAACATAAAAAAAACGAAAACTTACAATTACGTAATTCTAAGTTTTACGTTATTATTCATTAAGTGCTTTATATTGTTATAGGTAGGGTTGGTATTTAAGATTCATATGGTTATAGGTAGGGTATGTTCCTTTTAGTAACTATAAACTAAGCTAAATATTCGGTTTCCTAAGAATGCGGTGAACGGTCACACAATAGCAGCTGTCCAAATACTGAGTGTTTTTTGACACCCCAATGTCAAATACTGGTGCAAATACCAACCTACCCAAAAGTCCTTTCTTTGGCATTGTTTGTTGAATCGTTGAGCTCCGCAAGTTCTGAGTTGAGCTGCACGATTTTTGACAAATGCGTGCACTGACTGCACAGGTCCGCTCAATCTGTGTGGTTCTTTCCTCAAAAGACCATTTCAAACACCAATCTACATGGTCTTCACATGATCTGACCAAGATTTTGTCTGGACTTTAAAAGAGACTGACCTCTGAGTTTGTTTCAGCATTTCTTCTCAGAATAATCAAATAGGAAACGCCGACCTCATCTAGTTTGAATAAAATATTATTGAAGTGTAAAAGTGTTTATACAAAGTTTTAAGGTTGTCAATTTTTTTTTTTTCTGTAAGTAGTGCAGTATTAACAAATCCTGCATGGTATTTTTGGCTTTAATCCTCCTTCCAAATTCATATTGAAATAAAATAATACTCACATGAATTATTGGAAATAATTATAATGTTGACCACTTGAAATATGGGGGCTAGCATCGAATGCGGTCCATTCGATGCTAGCCCCGAGCAAATAGGCCGAGTCCACTCCCGCCTTCTCAACCGTCATGTCAAAACGTCATTTTTCAAAACTCGTGTTGCCAGTAAAAGAAATACAATGTCCCAATAGTCGACTAAGACAATTTAATGCTTTAATATTATTTCGAAACCTAACACTCGACCATCCTGACGTCGTGCATGTCCTCATGCACGTAAGCTATTTAGCTTCTAAAACCTAACACTCGGCCAGCAAGGTGACAGCATTGAATACGGTTCACAATTATTTACACGTTATCTCTAAAACTTATACACTGTTTGCTAACTATCCTTGACAGAAATGAATTGTGAACCTTATGAACTATTTACTTATAACCTTAAACAATATTGAACAATCTTAGTAAAAATAAAATTCCTTGCTTACCAGAACTACAAAAGAAAACTATCATTCTTGTATGCTACATGTGCTATTTATTTAATACATAGGGTAAATACAAATATCTGTTTTCATTTTACTGTGTGTAAAAAAAAAATAATAATAATAAAATAAATAAATACAAGACAAATAATTACTTAAATAATATTTACTTCATAATAACAGCCCATGACCTGGCTAAGCCTGTGACCTGGCTTTTAAACTACAATATATTAACATCCACAACTAAGTAGAAATACATGCCCCTGGACAGAAGCTCGCTCGTGATGCTAACGTAAGTTAGCTACACGTCAAACTCAGCCCTGTTACCTGGCCTGTATAACAGTTAGTGTGGTCTTTGACTTCCACAATTAAGTAGAAATACATGCCCCTAGACATAAGCTCGCTCGTGATGACAACGTAAGTCAACTACACGTCGAACTCAGCCCTGTTACCTGGCCTGTATGACAATTAATGTGTTCTTTAATATCCACAACTACGTAGATATACACGCCCCTGGACATAAGCTCGCTCGTGATGCCAACGTAGGTAAGTTAACTGCACGTCGAACCCAGCCCTGTTACCTGGCCTGTATAACAACTAATGTGGTCTTTGATATCCATAAATAAGCTGAAATACACGCCCCTGGACATAAGCTCGCTCGTGATGCTAACATAAGTTAACTACACGTCGAACCCAGCCCTGTTACCTGGCCTGTATAACAACTAATGTGGTCTTTAATATCCACACCCAAGTAGAAATACATAAGTATAATTTCCAAGATTAGGTACTTGTGATCCCTTAACTTCTCACAAGCAATAAATACATAAATATAATAAATAGGTAGTGATTGTTCGAACGAAATTATAATTATGATATTCATAGAGGTTCACAGTTCACAAAACAATAGTTAATTAATAGCCAATTCATTATAAACTTTCTTTATTTTAGTTTACACACTTATTTTCCACAAATCTTAAACACAATATACAGTCATTAATTAAATAAAATAAACAAATTAATATACAAAAACAAAAAGTCTCTTAGGCGATTAATTAAGTTAAATTATTCATGTCTCAAACCAATCAATCTACACTTTTTAATACTATAAATTTTACTAAAACTTATTCATATTAACTTCTAATTTTGATCAACAATAACAATTAGTTTATCATAATTATCTGGTGAGTACTAATAATCAAATGTAGCGAACTAACAAAAGAGCACTATTGCATTTAGTGCTTATAACTTAACAATCTCTAAAATTAATCAAATGCATCTGTGTCTTCATCATTACAGCTCATCGTCTCATCATCTACATCATCATCATTGCCCTCATTTACATCTAAGGCAGCTACGTGAACCCATGGTAACATACGATCGGCAGCTACAGTAGTCTTGCGTTTATTTTTGGTACCAGATAACCCGGGTATAGCAGCCAGCCTATAACGGTCGTTACCCAACACAGCAATCACACGATAAGGTCCCACGTAGGGTGAAATTAGTTTTTTACTTTTGCCATCATTTGCAAACGAAGTTCTTGTGATTTTTACAAGATCTCCCTCACCATACACACGCGCAGGAAGCCGATTTTTGTCATGAGCGGATTTTTGCTTTTCCTGTTCTATGTCTATTTTATCTTTGACAGATTCGCGTAAAATTTCTGGATCTAGTTCCTCCCTAGTCTCCCGCACTAATTCATTAAGCCTAGGATTAATCTCTGCGTTCATTTTTAATCCGAACATGACTTCAGCCGGCGTCCTACCCGTGGTCTTTTGACGAGTATTATTCATGCCCCATTGGACTCTACCTACTTTATCGTCCCAATTTCTCTCATCAAAATTAAGATTCTGGGCAGTCAATGAGTTTAATATGGTGCGGTTGTACCGCTCTACCTGCCCATTCGATCTCGGACTAGCAACCGAATTCAAAATATGCCGTATCTAAACAAAAACGTTTAAACGCGTGGGATGTGAAACATGTGCCGCGGTCACTAATGAGTCTGTCGGGAATTCGGAACGTATAGAAAATGTCATCTAGAACTTTAACAGCTGTTTGCGTTTTAGTGTTTCGTACTGGTTTAATAAAAACGAACTTTGTGAACGCGTCCACTATTACGAAAAGGTAAGTATTTCCTAACTTTGAACGAACAAAGGGCCCAAGGTGGTCAACATGAATGGTGTGAAAAGGCACTTCTATTTTAGTGATCGGGTGTAAATGACCTGCATCAACCGCGGTTTTCTTTGAGTAAGCGCACTCCAGACACGCCTGAACATATTTCTTAATAAATCGAGACATTTTAGGGAACCAATAAGTTTTCTTAACGCGTTCTAACGTCTTTTCTATACCAAAATGTCCAATATCATCATGATTCATGCGGCAGAGTTGCCACCTTGCGCCCTTTGGTACTACCCATCGTAAATTGTTTTTATCACCGTTCAAACATTTAAAAAGTTTGTTATCCTTAATTAGATAATTTTCTTTTATATGTTTTAGACTATCAGCATCCATATCCGTAGTGAGTATATCACGAGTTCGTCGGAGTTCCGAATCTCCCATTTGCAAGGTGTGTAACCAGTCATCATTACTGATTAGCATGATACTCGGATACTGGTCAATTTCAACAGTGTCATCTATCAATTTGACAGGATTTCGCGACAAAGCGTCCACATGTGCCATTTTAATTCCAGCGCGATACTCTACATTACATTGGAATTCTTGTAGTAGGAGCCACCAACGAGCTATACGTGGAATCATGTCTCGTTTCGAAAATGTGGAACGCAAAGCGCTACAGTCCGTGACAATTTTAAAACTTAGCCCTAACAAGTAAACTCGGAATTTCTTGAGAGAACATACAACAGCCAGAGTCTCAAGTTCAAATGAATGAAATTTCTTCTCCTCTGGAGAAGTTTGTCGGCTATAGTATGCCACTGGTTGAAAAGGGTCACAAGGACGTTTACGCTGTAGTAAAATCCCGCCTATTCCTATAATGCTTGCATCCGTGTGCAATTCTGTCTCAGCGGATGGTTCATAAATCGCCAATATCGGCCTATCAACCAGCCTATCTTTAAGTGCCCTAAAAGCTACCTCTTGTTCCTCAGCCCAAACCCAATCCACATCTTTCCTAAGCAGCTTATTCAATGGATGTGCCAAGATCGCGAAGTTCCTAATAAACTTTCTGAAATAGCCCACCAAGCCAAGAAACTGTCGTACGGAATGTGAATTAGTCGGACAAGGAAAATCTTGGACAGATTGAATTTTCTTATTACCAGGACGAACACCTGCAGTACTTATTTCATACCCTAAATAAATAATCTGATTCTGAAGGAAATTACATTTCGACAAGTTAAGGGTTAAATTGGCCTTCTCCAATAATTGCATCACTCTTTCAAACCGTTCCAAACATTCTTCTACACTCTTTCCGTAAATAAGGACATCATCGATGTAAACCATAGCCTCTGTAAACCTAGCAGACCCTAGTACCCTATTCATCATCCGCTGGAAAACAGCGGGTGCATTCGCCAACCCGAACGGCATACGATTAAATTCGTACTGGCCGTCCGGGGTTACGAATGACGTTAACGGTTTCGACTCTTCGGTTATTGGTACCTGGTAGTAACCAGAAGCCATGTCTAGAGTAATGAAGAATGCTTGACCTGATAGTCGAGCAATTTCGTCCTCAATTATCGGCATTGGGTACCGTTCTTTCACGGTTACAGAATTTAAGAGCCTATAATCGACGCATAATCTCTGTTTGCCATCCTTTTTGCGCACCAATATAATAGGACTAGCATATTCTGAGACAGATTCCCTTACGATTCCAGACTCTAACATTTCTCCTATCATCTCCCTTACTTCCTCTCGTTCTTTATGTGCTAATCTGTATGGTCGATATACAACAGGACGATTGCTACTAAGTTCGATATTCATCGCAGCAACACTCGTGCACCCTAGTTCCTTCAAAGACGTCGCAAAGCAATGTTTATATCTACCAAGTATTTTCATCAATTGTTGTCGTTGGGACTCATCGATTGCGCTACCTATTTTCACTTGACCAACATCAATAATATCGGGCTCTACTTTGAAAGAATCATCTGCTGACGTGAATATACGATTAACTACTTGGATCTTAGTACCCCTTCCTATAACCACTGTCTCTCGCAATTGACAGATTTTTGTCAATGGCGTTATATAAATATAAAGTACACCGCCTTTAACCCGATATACTCCCCCATTCACGGTGAACTGTTGATGGGGCTTTCCTATAACGTTTCCGCTTAATAGAAAATCTCCATCTTGAATTGTATTAACGCGGGCCTTGACTGCGGCTGGACCATAAATATCGATATCAGAAGCGACCACTACAGTAGCGGATGTATCATCACCTAAATCTAATCGAGGAAAACCTAATTCGTTATTACTATCAAAAAATTTTAATTCCTCCGCAGTTTTATACACGATGACATGAGATTGCTCTGTGAACGACTGTCCTACAAGCAAAGGTAAATCAAGAAGTTTATCCTCTACTACTTGACACAAAACGCGACCACTAACATCATCAATGTTCAATTCCACATCTACCCCACCTTTGGATTGTATTATGTCGTTACCAAAGCCTCTTAAAGGTATGGAAGGGCTATTGTAAGTAAGGCCTAGTGCTAAAGCTGCGGACTCCGTAATAAGCGTGACCTCACTACCGAAATCTATGAAAGTTTTTATAGGAACGTTGTTGATCCTACCTACTTTAATAAATTTTGAATTTGATTCCGACGTTAATATACGCATCGTTTTTTGGGAATTGTCAGGTTTTTTATCGTTACTGAATTTTTTACGACAATTTTCAGCTTTATGACCAATTTTATTGCACTTGCTGCATTGAATTAAGGGCTTGGGACATTTATAAAAAGGATGTCCTTTCTCTTTGCAATTATAACAAATAAATTGAGCGCGATTTTGATTACTATTGGTCTTAGCAGATCGATTCGTGGTGTTATTATTTATTGACTCAGAAGCAGAGGAAGATTGACCTTTAAAATTGGTGCGACCAGAAGGTTGTGAAACTTCCTTGTTACACATGAGAAATTGTAATAATTGCTCAGGTTGGGCACAGCGTATCGCGTTGGCACTAGACCTCATTGTTTTGTCGCTCAAACCATGAATTATACATTCCACTGCACGCTTGCCTTCGATATCACAATGGTTCAAGAGAGCCAATTTTTCATAAAAATAGACCTCAAGAGGTTCATTAAAAATACTCTTTCTCCTGAGCATGTCCTCCAAGGATTGGCCATAATTTTGTTCGAACGGAAAGGCATTCGTCAATTTTTGTTGCCACTCATTCCAGCTAAATAGTATAGAGTTCAAACTCTCATACCATGTTTTGGCCAATCCTTGTAGTTTCTGCATAGCAAAATGTATGACCGTCCTTTCGTCCCAGCCGTAGACAGCGGCACATTCATTGACCTTTTTAATCCAAATATCAATTCGCTGACTCTTTGAAGAAGGGTCAAAATTAGGTAATATATTCTTGTGGTTAATATTAGTATTAAGATTCTGTATTGGAGATGTCACTGTTAACGGCTGAGATTTATGCTTAGTGTTACTAATAGTGTTTAAAAGATTCACAATATCATGAGAGCTAAAATTTGGACTGTCTGACCGTTTATTCCTTGGTGTCGGCGGTGCGTTGTCAGCGGCAGCACTTACATCACGGGACCTCCGCACTGTAGGGCTGCGTTCACGAGGTAAGCTTCTATCTCGTGCCTGCAACCCCTCCAGTTCGTTGTCCTTCGACGCGCGGTGATTTCTTCGTTCAGCACCGGTCACCGGTGTCCCCCGTCGTGTTACCCGTCGCCTGAGGCTGCGTTCCCGGCTTAGCTCGCCCTCCAGAGCTCGTAGTCGCTCGCGATGACGTTCCAACTCCTGTTCTAATTTTCGGACACTGTCACGTCCCTGATTTTGATTCGAGGTGCGCACGCGACTGCGGCTCCGACTACTTGAGTCTGCACTCCGATCAGCTTCTCTACGGGTAGGCGTCCTTAAGCGCCGCCGCGATGAGGATTCACTTGCACGTTGCATCGTTACACTGAAACTTGTAAACGAAAACGATGTAACTACTCAATTTAGCAAAATACACTTACAAAACAAAAAAAAAACAATGTGAATGACGGTACTTTAAAATTTACAATTGAAATATCTCGAAAACGGGGCCTCGTAGCTCAAAAATAACGAAATTTTGGCCCCCCTTGCACCCACGCAGGAATGGACGGTACTATGTCGTAGACCAATCAGTATCACTTTAGAGATGACTTTTGGAAATAACCTATAAAATCAGGAAAGACCAGACCCACACATTAAGGTATTCTAATAGCTGTTTGTTCAAATATTGAGCTGTTATAACATAAGTGGATAGTAAGCGGGTTGATCCCACTTCTGAAATGAAATAAAATAATACTCACATGAATTATTGGAAATAATTATAATGTTGACCACTTGAAATATGACCGCATTCGATGCTAGCCCCGAGCAAATAGGCCGAGTCCACTCCCGCCTTCTCAACCGTCATGTCAAAACGTCATTTTTCAAAACTCGTGTTGCCAGTAAAAGAAATACAATGTCCCAATAGTCGACTAAGACAATTTAATGCTTTAATATTATTTCGAAACCTAACAATATTCAACCTTTTTTTTGAACCATGGTCTGACCACAAATTTTCCATCTGATATTTTTTAAATTACGAATTGATTTACGTCAGATGGCATTTTTGATGGTAACCATGGTCACTTGAAAATTAACCTTGTGACGAGCTACTTCTCCTTCTGGAATTTACGCCAAAATTTTCATGTAAATTATAATATTGAATCTGAGTTATTGTGTTATAACGTTTTTACTCTATAAGGTACCTCGCTACCAAGAGTTTTACATATATTTTAAAAAATTTCAAATGTCGGAGTGAGGACTTCCCTTTCATTTTCGGTATGTATCATTCTACTCTATTTCTTGGGTACAAGTGATTCTGCTTGCTCCACGGGTTCTTATTTTTAAATTTTACCCCAGGATAAGGCCCGAACTAACGGCAAGCCGATTCATTCGGCTTTACCCCTACCCGACTCCCGTGAAGAAATTGATGCAGTTCACCTGAGGAACGCCGCGGCTAGCTGTTGCAGATCTAGTAGCTGTTGCAGATCTAGTAGCTGTTTCGGATCTAGTAGCTGTTATTTGTGCTGCCGAATTATTCCACAAGGATTCCGTGGACGAAGTCGAAGACCTTTTTTTGAAACGGATACCTATTTTCACACTATTCTCATAGTAGATTGTCTAGATTCATTTTCCCAATTGAAATCGCGTTTATTTTATCCATCAAATACGGCGGGTGAGTTTTTTTTAATTTTTATTTTCTTTGGACCGCGCTAACCTTTCAACCTATTTAGTCTTAATATGTTTCTTGATTGCAATCACGTCTGCATACGCGTCGTGTGACTAAATCCACCTCTTTTTTTTCCTTTACAAAACCTAAAGTATTTTTTAAATTGGTATTACTGTCGTCACAACCTATAGAAAGTAGTCTTTTCTTGCAATTTTTTTATTGTTTTATATTTGATTCCTGTATTTTCGGATTTTTTTTATTTTTACACCAAAATTAAACGTATATATTAGCGAAGTGTTTCCTTCTTCTTGTTGTACTTCGCTACAGTAGGTACTTACAGAAAATAAATCATTTAAATGACAGGTTTTTATGATGGTCGTTATAGTGTGACGGAACATCTGTCTTAGGAAACCCAAGCTTACGTGACATAAAATAAAATTGCCATTAAACTCTTTTAGAATGTGGCAATGCTGGCAGCATTGCCACGTTGAATATCAATGCTAATGCTTTGGCCAAACTAAAGAACGACCCAGCCCTCTCACTTCATGTTCTAAAAGAGTTTAATGGCAATTTAATTTTATGACACGTAAGCTTGGGTTTCTTAAGAAAGCGGTTTGATCTTCTGGGCAAGTTTCCGGATGACATCGAAGTGGACCAGTACTTACGGACCAGTACGACCAGTACTTTAAAGTGTCCTTTTGATTTTGTATTGATTTGTATAGTTAGTCATTTAATTTAGTACCTATTAGAATACGCGTAGTTGTGTCAAAATATTTTTTTTTTAGCTAAACTAAACAACATAATATACGATGTCTATAAGCTAAACACAACAACATTTTCCTAAAAAATATGCAAAATATTACATATAATTTGCCTCCGGTCTTGATAAATGGGTCTTCAAAGGTGGCAAAAGGCTCGGTTTACCCCTTGAGGGTTGAAAGCGAAACCGATATACATGTACCTTTGGGATTTCCAGGGCCGATATCCGAAGTTACCAAAAATAAACTTACAACTTTGAAACCAGAAAAGATAAGGACGACAAAACTTTGTACGAAGGTCAACCCTGGATCGGAAAGGATTCGCGTTGTAGTTAAATACTTTTAGTAAAAATCATGGCGTATGTCATAATTTGGGTTGCGAAGAAATTTTTCGCGCCGACTATCTGCTGCCTCAAACTGTTAAAGGTGCAATGTTTTTCATATTTGAGTTCAAACATGTGGTATGCCGTTTTTATAGAAAAGTTTTTGAAATACATTTTTAGATATTAGGTAGAGAATAGTGAAGAGGTTTTGAAATTATTCAAAACGTAAATGCCGTACAACATGTAATTAACACTTGGGGGGGATACTAAGCGCAATATCAATAAAACTTCTATTGTGTCTCGTTCAGTATCCTTCAACCGATTAATAACACTACAAAAATATATAAGATAAATTCCTGTCACAGTAATTTATTTATTTCATCTCAAATTCGATACTACCATAATTTATTTAACCTTGTTACCGAGAAGGTCGGGAGCAGAAACACAACCAGTTCCCGAATCAACCCACCTATTTGTACAATTTACCGAAATTAGATCCAATTCCGTAACACACATTACTAAATCCGGCAAATTGGTCCAAACATTGAGCCAAACGGCCAACATTAAACAAAATTTCAAAGATGTTTCTCAAAAGCAAATGTACGAAGTGAATTGAAGTGGGCATAGGGAAGAACTGAAACTGAATTAGCCTGGTAGGCACTGTAAACTCGGCTCTGGAATTCATTCTGAACGTGACATACATAAAATTTGTTAAGTAAGTACGTGAAATATGTTGATTCCAAAGGCTTTGTCGGCAGAATTTATGAGCCTACAGTTTAGCTGTTATAGTGGCTTTATTTTTGCAGTTAATAAAACTTCTAGGTATTTCTGAGCAACGCTTTTTTTCAAACACGCTTTGACAAAATTTTTGCGCTCTAAAAAAGAATATTGAACACAGATTTTGATTAAACTCTCTTTATGGAAAAAATGCTATCGATACATTTATTCACAAAAAGCCATTGTTGTACAAATAAGTAGCATACCCTTTTTATAATAATTCATGGTTCAGGACGTAATAACTGATAACTGCCGATACTTGATCCCCAAGAGTAATAACCACAACAAAAGGAAGGCCTCCCATACGTATTTCTAAATCACAAAGCCCGCTCGAACTAAGCAACGAAAATAATAACGCTTCTTTTATCGTATCTGAGGGAAAATCCTTTTAAGCAATTTGGTGAATATAACAAAATCTTAAACTTAATTGCTCCATTCTCATCATCTGCCTTGCCTTTTTTCCAACTATGTTGGTGTCGACTTCCAGTTTAACCGGATGCAGTTGAATATCAGTATTTTACATGAAGCGACTGCCTATCTGACCTCCACAACCCAGTTACCTACTGGGTAATACGATACAACTTGGTAAGACTGGCTGTCAGACTTTTGGGCTTCTGACGACCCCCAATGACTGTCAAAGATCCGAGAATGACAGCCAGGACCACGAGCCATGAAAGGGTCTTGGTATGTAAAGATGGTCACCCATCCACGGACCAACCGCGGCAAGCGTAGCATAACCTGATCAATCGACTCGTGCGGCTGTTATTACTTAGCCTTGAGCCCCTCAGTTCATTCTCAATTTAGTTCAGCCCTATCACGTCGAATTACGCCGTTGCGACCAAATCGCCCTACAAAAAGAGTATTACAAATTCAAATAATCAGAAACTGCAAACTTATCGAATAAAACCAAACCAATATCGTGATGCTGTCGAGGAACTTGTATTCCGATTTCAAATTCCTGTAGAGCGTCGACCCAAGGTAACGAATACTCTGTTTTTTTTTTATATTGGCAACACTGAACTCATCAAGACGAACGCAGCCTAAAGCATTTAAAAACTCTTGTAACCTTAAGGAGGTCGCAATCAGATGAATTTGCGAGCGAAAACTTTTTAAAATAAAATTGATAGCGGTGGTTAGCGCCGCGGCCGCAGGGCCAGTGTTATTTTTTAATTAAATTTTTCATCTTTCGCTTTTGAAGATACTGAAACTTATTTAGTAATTATGGAATACTTTTTTTCGTACATATTTTTGCGCTGAAATGCTTTTGTTTGCTTTTTGTTGTCTTATCAAATATTTCTGTAATTAAATTACAATAGAAGAGGTTGAGGTTCGATATAACTGAAATTTTGTTTTGTATTAAACTGTAAATCAAACACGACATGTTGTGGAATATAGCATATAAAAGTTATAACCCTTGATGAATCGCCAGTCGCATTTCACAGTAACCATTATTTATCTGGTGTGGTGGATAAAATTACCAATTTCCATCAACTTGATGAACCTTACGCCTAATTACCAAAAGTAACTAATTACAAATAAATAAAAATATTTTATTTGGAGCACACACAAGAAATACAAATAGTAAAAAAGGTACATTTAAAACTAACAAAGTTACAAAAACAAACAAAAAATAAATTTAAAAAAAGATCTGTGCGAGGCCAAAAAGATTCTTATCATCACATCAATGTCATTAAATCATCTTCTACACATTTTATTAATTAGACCGCTTTCACACTTTGCGACTTTAGCAGCGCGACAGTCGCGCGACCGTCGCGCTCAGTCAGAATATCATTATTCGCGCGCTGCCATCGCGCGGCTGTTCTTGAAATTGTAGGCATCTGCTTCTGCCGCGCTGCTAATGTGAAAGCGGCCTAAAATTCACTTTTTGTGTCTGTCTGTGTGACAGCATTGTCCTTCTAAATTACGGAATGGATTTTAAAGCGATTTTCACCACGATTTAGAGAATTTATTCGGTAAGAATTATTCGTGTAGGTACAACACGTTCTTTAAACTTGCATATTACTAATTAGAAAGAAATCTTGATTTTTTTCAAGTTGTAAAAACAATGCGAAGAGGGCGGTCGCAAGTTCATAACAGAAGGTGTAACAGAATAAAAGCAAGTCCTGAAAGTAGTTTGTTCAAAATTGGGTTGTATGAGGTCTTGCGTTAATTACGTTAATTGTTTTACCAAAACACTCTGTCATATTCTTCGCCATTTCCCTAGTCTCGAATTATAAAATAAAACTCTACCTTAAGTACAGTAGGCTGCATCAAATGGGTACCCCCTTTGAAAGTAAGTACCCAATTGATGCAGCCCACCGTACCTACAATAGCGTAACGAGTGACCATAACGAGGTACACACTCCACATGTAAGTACAAAGAGTAACACGATCACGCCATTGGTCAGGAATACTAAGGAAGAGAGATAGAATGAAAATACGTTTATTTGCGGCTAACATGACGCATCAAAAGAAAAAACACACAACACAAAAAAAAAAAAACAGTCAAGGTAAGGGCACCTGTAAATGTGACTAAGGTAAAGGCACCCTTAATGGTGACTCATTTAGCTTAATTGTTATTATCCTTTAAGACCCACGAAATTACTTTCAATAGCTTACGGTAAAAGGTTCTGGGAGAAAAATTAGGAGGTACCGATTATGGTTATTTTTCTTTGGCGATTGATTTTGACCTTTGTACGCGTGATTTACAGAAGTATAGATGGCTGGGCCTCATAGAGGGTCCTTTAAGGTGCTTGTAACATGTGTGAAGGTACTAATAATGACCCTTTTACTTACGGGTAGCTCGGGGGACATTACTTTTAGTGGAGTTTTTTATGGAGTGAAAATGGTAGATGAAAATTGTTGTCGTGATATTTTGCTACAATGGGGATTGTCCAAAATTTCTAACCATTAGATTTTATTTTATTTTTTGAAAATTTAGAGCATTTTGAGAAACTAATTTGAATATTTTGATGGTTGGCTTAATAGTTATTTTTTTATAAATATTTAAAATTTTTAAGGTCGGTTACGTCATCAGTGGCACTAAAGATTAAGTGCTGTTGCCTCACTAGTACAGAAATAAAAAAATTCAATCTGTCAACACAACGTCATCCACACCTATCAAAGTGTCAAAGTATCAATCTATTAAAATTTTTCATTCCATAGCATTTCATTCCATTTTTAGGGTTCCGTACCTCAAAAGGAAAAAACGGAACCCTTATAGGATCACTCGTGTGTCTGTCTGTCTGTCTGTCTGTCCGTCTGTCACAGCCAATTTGCTCCGAATCTTATGGACCGATTAAGTTGAAATTTGGTACACATATGAATATCTGTGACCCAAACACAGACGTGTAACGTAAATAAATGAGTTTTGAAAATGAGGGTCATTTTTGAGGGGTAAATAGACAATTTAAAAAAAAAGTTTCGCAATCTGTACCGTGTGACATATCAAATGAAAGGGCTTATCGTGAGGATCTCAAATATTTTTTTTTCATAATTTTAAAGTAAATTGTATTAAAGTTATTTAAGACAATAAACGGAAATTTACCATTCCCCCCCCCCCCCCCTTATCTCCGAAACTAATAAGCCTAAAATTTTGAAAAAAATAAATAAATTAGTTCTATACCTATAGATTACAGGAAAATTAATAAGAAGTCTATGATCTTGAAACAACATGGTAAATCTCTCAATATTGTGCGTACAAACTTACATTTTCAGTTGGAATGTATGGGAGAATATGTTTTTCAACTACAATGTTAAGTTTGTTCTTGGGATAAATTCATTCCAACTACGGAACCCTTCATTGTGCGTGGTCCGACACGTACTTGGCCGGTTTTTTTTTTGTATTCCATAGCTCTTCCGATATATTAAATATTGTCGATTGTTGAAACAATGTAATTAGATTTATAAACGAGATGAATAAGAGGCAAGTCGGAATGTTTAAATATATTTTTGACATATTATAATTTTACACTTGACACTGACGGATTGTAGACAATACTTGCCACTTACTTTTTTTTTTTTTTTGAGATAACGATACTAAACTGTACGGTCGCAGGTGACGTTATTTGAAGGGCACAGAAGGTCAATCGTATTTTATCAAAAATATAAATATTTTTCGTAAATTAATTAGTCCATAATGATTAGTAACGCTATTCCTCGAAATGGTTTTTCAATTACAACATTTAAAAAAATATGAACAATACAATGGGTATTGTTCATATTTTTTTCGTCAAGCTGTGAAGGACTAAAATGTATAGTAAACTATACTCCAGCCTGAACCTTGTTATGTATCTAAATACTAGAGGGGCAATTCTCGTAATTTTAAGAACGTTTAAAGTCTGATCTCAGTATCAATCTGTCAAAAATACCTCTTATTTCCCCACACTTTGACATGTTTTTGACATTTGTTTGTAGCCGAGATGAGACTGCGACTAGATTTTGATCGTTTTAAATTACGATAATTGGCCTTCTGTTTTGCAGTCTGCCTAAATCCTAATCACTACAGCATAAGCTATAAAAATTAAATTGGCTACACCCATCGAATAAACTTTGAAACAGGTACATACATGTAAATAACAAAAATAATCACGACGATTTAAAGCTGAAAACAATTCGATACAAGTAGCCAGTAGGTACTTACCCAAAAACTTGTACAAAATCTGAACACAAAAGATACCTCATCTGCCTAGCCTTTTCCCAACTATGTTGAGGTCGGTTTCCAGTCTAACCGGATGCAGCTGACAGTATTTTACATGGAGCGATAGCCTATCTGACCTCCACAACTCAGTTACTGGATAATACGATACCCCTTGATAAGACTGGTTGTCAGACTTTCGGGCTTCTGACGAACCGTGACGACTGTCAAAGATCCACGAATGACAGCCGGGACCAACGGCTTTCCGAGGCACGGAGGGGTCTTGGTATGTGAAGATGGTCACCCATCCACGGACCAACCGCGGCAAGGGTAGCTTAACCTAATCGATCGACCCGTACGGCTGTTATTACTTAGCCACAAGCCCCTCAAAGACAAAAGATACCTAGCTCCCTACAACCCTTAAGATGAGAATTATCATTATCATTCCAGTTGACATACTCCAGTATAAGCAATATCAATTCCCCAATTACAAAGGGCTTATCCAATTGATCATACGTTTAAATTAGCTTCTCTCTGATAGATCCCGCATGCCGCCAATTAATTATCTGCTAATATAAATGAGCCGCCAAATTAGTTACAAACACTCTAGTGTAGCTTCTGTCGCGACAAACTGGTCGTTATTATTTTGGTAACTAGGTCGAGTTTACATTGCGTGGAATGGTTTTTTTAACAAATTACTCGTGGATACTGTGGATATATGGAGCAGTGGTGGCCCAGCAGTAACGGCCCCGACTTACGAGTTGCAGGTCGTAGGTTTTAACCCAGACATGCGTTTTATTTTGTGTAAATTATTTCATCACCACTGCTCTCAAAACGGTGAAGGGAAACATCTTGAGGAAACCGGCATGTCCAAGAACCAACAATTCAAAGAGATGTGACATTTAAAAACCCGCACTGGGTCCGTATGGTGGATTGCAGCCCACTTCCTGTCACAGACAGGAGGCCTGTGTCCCAGCAGTGGGAACATTATAGGCTAATTATGCTATAAATTATGCTACGGTGAATATCAGTGATTTTCTTAGCTTTCTGAAAATTTAACGATAATCTGAATAATTTTATGGATAGATAGATGGAATACGCTTCATTGTAAGTACCCTGAAAAAATATTATAGATAAGGTACAAACGCCAGCACATGATGCAACTACAATCTGTCAAATTTCTTTAATAGATTTTCAACTTTATCGGTAAAGCATTAGGTTCAAGGTTGATTGGGAAAATTTGACAGTTTCAGGTAGTTTGATGTGCTGTAGTCTGTACAATACAAGATTTGAACTACGAAACCAATTAAATTTTTTCATAATAAAAATCTAATTACTTAATAATTATTACGAATCTGCCCATTGTTAGCATTTATAAACATACATCAGCAAAAATTGAGACAACTAGACATTTTCTTTCATCACTGATTTAAGGGAACCTGCAAATTGCAAAAAACGTAAGAATTTTTTTAATTTTGCGGGCTCCGATTCGGTTCCCTCTTGATCATTAACTAAATCGAACCACCTGAACCTATTTTATTTTTTATTTAACCTTTCCTTAGAGAAAGAAAAAGAAAGATAGAAAATAAGTTTATTTTATCCAGGTTAATTAAAAAAAACCGGCCAAGTGCAAGTTGGACTTGCACACGAAGGGATCCGTACCACCATACAATATTTAACACTACATATAAAATAACGGCAAAAAATCACGTTTGTTGTATGTGAGCCCCCCTTAAATATTTATTTTATTCTGTTTTTAGTATTTGTTGTCATAGCGGTAACAGAAATACACATTCTGTAAAAATTTCAACTGTCTATCACGGTTTATGAGATACAGCCTGGTGACAGACTGACGAACTGACGGACAGCGGAGTCTTAGTAATAGGGTCCCGTTTTACCCTTTGGGTACGGAACCCTAAAAACGGTTCTTTAAATATTACTTTCCCAGATCCCAAAATGAGACGGCAGAAAATCAAATTGCAAAAAGCTCAAACGTGTAGGGTATCCAATAAAGAAGGGAATAGTCGTTAATAATAATCGCTTTTAGTTTCTTGCCATTTTATCCTTGGAGGTAAAACATAAACGGCTTGAAAATTGCGAGCTATTAGACGCTTTTATCACATTTTCCAGTATTCTAACAGTCGCTTGCATTTGTGCAAATTGTTGTAATTTCATGAAATCAATTTGAAAAGCATAAGCATAACTTTTTTATAAGAGTAGTTTGTTTAGCAGTATACTTTATGAATGAAAATCTGCTGATTCGATGTCTGAACTTTAAAGAGAAAAGATTTGATTTATTCTATGTTTCTTTTTTACGCTAAAACGGCTAATGGATTTAGATCAAATTTGGCAAATGAGTAGACCATGACCTGTATTAGACATAGGATACTGTTTATCCCGAAATTTCTACGTGATCGAACCTTGTGCGGGTAAAACCGTGGGGCGCAGCTAGTTTTGTAGAAAGCCGATTTTTACATTTTCAGAATATAATGTTATTACGAGGAGCTCCTAACGAAAATAACAATGATAGTAGAAAACAAAACAATTAGAATAATACATTACATACTAGTTTTGTAAACATTATTACGATATTAAAATAGTTTCCGTTGTTGTATGTAACAATATAAATGCAGTCACAAAGACTAACAATTTGGTTGCAGAGACGAATAAAGACACAATTCGTACGTACTATAACAGTCTGAATGCCAATTCCCGTAATTAAAAACGTTCATAATCTAATCGCAATCTCATCTCAGCGACAATCAATGTAAAAAACTACGTGTCAAAAATGTTGGGAAATTAGGGGGTACTTAGGCATTGTTGATAGATTGAGACTGGGATCAGACTGTGAATGTTATTCGAATTACGAGAATTGCCCCTCTGGACACATCATCTCCATGACTAAAAACCTCTCTTCTCTGAGACGACATTCACTAAAACCTTCGATCAATAATGTACATATTGATCGAAGACTAAAACCATAACTAAGTACTTCCAATACCTGCGGGATGATAGCGTAATACACCAAAAGTAGGAACGGCTTTCATTTTTGACAGTTCCACAACATTCATCAGTTATATTTACGTTGCTGAGCAGACAAATTTTTCGTACATATAAAGCAATGGATTAGCAATATCTTCCAAAATGATTCAGATTGTTATTGATAGTGTATTACACAATTAAGGCGCCAAACTGCGAGCCAACAACCATTCACAAACAGTCTATACCGACCCAGACTTCTAACTATATCAGATTTAGTACTAAAAACAAAAAAGCCTAGAAAAACACGATCCATTCCGGTCTGATCCCCTGAGAACCCCCCCCCCCCCCTCCTCGATCCCCTGCTAGTTCTTCTTTTAACCGGCCGTTCCACATATCTATTGATAAGTTTACTTTTTGTTTTTTTAGTGTTCAATACCCAATGGGTACCAATAGGACCCTGTTACTAAGACTCCGTTGTCCGTCCGTCTGTCACAGGGCTGCAACTTTTGAACCGTAATAGGTAGACAAATGAAATTTTCAATTTTCACAGAGTGTGTAGTACTATGATGGCCGCTATAACAACAATTTAATAAAAATAAAATAAAGTAAAAAATTTAGTGGGAAAATGTAAGAAACGTGTTTTATTTTAATATGTTGTGTTAAATATATTGTACAGTAGTACGGAACTCTTCGTATCCGTATCGCACTTGGCTGCTTTTTTTATTATTTTCTCAACTCAAATTTTCATAAGATTTCCTAGAATGTTTGGAGATGGAGTATTCAAAACGTGTTTTCAACAACAAACTGTTTTACGACTATATCCGATCGCAAATAAGGGTTATGTTTTTTTTATTTATTCAATATTTAGAAGATTTTTTTTTTCGGTTATCAGATGGTGGTTTAATTGTAATGCTTAAATAATAATGATCTTTTTTGCGGAGCCTTTTTTAATTTTTTGGAAAACTTTGCCCAGCAGTGGGATAAACTTGGTTAGTAAATTTTTTTATTGCTCCTGAGTACTGGTCATTATCTTCCTAGCCTTTTAATAACTATGTTGGAGTCGGCTTCCAATCTAACCGGACGCAGCTGAATACCAGTATTTTACATGGAGCGACTGCCTATCTGACCTCCACAACCCAGTTACTGGATAATACGATACCCTTTGTTAAGACTGGTAGTCAGACTTTCGGGTTACTGACGGCCCGGAAAGACTGTCAAAGATCCACGAATGACAGCCGGGACCAACGGCTTTAAATGCTTTCCGAGGCACGGAGGGGTCTTGATGTAAAGATGGTTACCTGATCGATCGACCCGTGCGGCTGTTATTACTTAGCCACAAGCCCCTCTCTGCTCCTGAGTAGGCGCAGGTCCTGTACCTCCTGAGTGGATAAATTCCCTTGTTGCCACTCAATCATCTATCGCTATTTCAACAATCCATACTAATGTCCATACTAATATTATAAATGCGAAAGTGTATCTATCTGTTACCTCTTCACGCTTAAACCGCTGAACCGATTTAGATGAAACTTGATAAAGATATAGTTTTAGTCCCGGGAAAGGACATAGGATAGTTTTTATCCCGATATTCCCACGGGATCGAGGCTTATGCGGGTAAAACCGCGGGGCGCTGCTATCTATAATATATTATGTAAATAATAAAAATGAAGTGCTGCACGTTGGTAAGCGCATCACTTGAACACGACGAGATCATTTGTCTATGCATTGTTCGTAATATTCTGAATAAGGTTTTTAGTGAAAAACAAATTGGAAAAGTTGACCAGAAAGTTGGAAATTCGGAAAAAAGTGAAAGTGCTTTTTTAAAACGTTGTATAGCGTCTGTATAGTTACACAACGCTTTGTCTTCTTCTTTGGAAAGTCAAATTACTGACGAATGAAAGAGAGAAATTGGTGTCTAACTATTCATCTGATAAAATACGTTTATTAGTAATGGGGTTACTACTCGTATTAAATACCATAAAAACTGACTGGTTGGTTTAGTGGTCGCAAGCGCTACTGCTGAGCAGGAGGTCCTGGGTTAGATTCCCTGGTCGGGCAAAATGCTTTTGGGTTTTTCTATCAGGAATTTCTCAGTAGCAGCCTGGAGTTTGGATTTCTGCCCGGTTAATGGCAATAGGCTCGCTCCCTATTACATAAGACTTAAACATAACTGGTGAAATGTTTGTGTACTCGGGATCTGCCCTCTCTCTGCCCTTAGGGGATTGGAAGCGTGTTGTTCTGTTATGAAAAGTTCCTTACTTACTATTGTTTGATCTTGACACACATTCCACGCAACACACTGTAGCTAACACGTATAATCTACATTCGCAATTTATTAGCCAAAAATGTAAACAAATATGAGTTTATGGAAAAGTAACTTTAAACCCTAAACAATAAAGCTCGGTTTACGCTACAACTTCAGACATTTTTATAACTTTTTCAATAGTAGTGAAATCAACTTAATTCCCATTAAAATAAAGTTGTTATAATAATGTTAATTTGAAACATATAAGTTTGAATAGACTTTAGGTATATCTTTACATACTGATTAAGGAGGTCGCACCCTGAAATGGTCCTATTAAACAAATAATGACGATAAATAAAAGCGTACGTCCACAGGTCCGTTTTGATGGAGGTCAAACTTACCTGAAACAAACGAATAGACTGCTTAGTTATGTATGTTTATGTGTTAAATATTAACTTGTAAAATAGCAACAAGATTGGGGTGAATGTTACGAATGACATGAGTTTTGATCTTGATGTGTTGTGTATTTGTTATGTGTGTGAATTTGTATCTGTTTTACATAAGGTACTAATAAGTTAGTAGTTAATTTATTACGTAACTGGCAACCCATAGCAAAAAATAGAATGGAAAAAATTTGGAAAATCTATTATTGCACGACTCATAATGCTCATTTGATCGTATAAAAAACCATAGATATTATATTAGTTAGTTTTTTATTAATTATAATTAAACTTCTTTGAGCAAAAGACCCATTTTCAAAAGGGTTCCTCCTATGGGTGAAAAGAATCTATTAAATAAAATATTACTCTATTAATTGATTTTTTGACACATACTTGATTTACGGGATTTTTTCTAGAAACATTTTGATGTTTTTTTTCGTTTCTACTGCATTAAATAAGTTTTTGGAAAGTACAGAATTAATATCAATTAAATTATCTATACCTACAATGGTTTATAAATTAAGTAGGTTCTGTGTACTAGCAGGAGTGTAACAATAGAAACAGCTGCATAAAGGAGACACATACCGATCCAGCCTGGCCCTTACTGTCCTCTTCCAGTGACGCCCTAAGCCGAGGTCCGAACCTCGTGGGGGGTGCCCTTAGCGTAGTCGCTTAGTTTTTATGTTTTATATTAGCCCTAGCTTAAGGCCTTAATTAAGGCATCCACAGGAAAGTCCGGTTAAGCAGTATCCTCATAGGATGAACTGCGAGATACCATTCACAATAAAAAAAAAGGAGACATAATAATATTATCAATCGTAAAGCACTCTCTAATACTTCGCATTTTGAGTCGTGCAATAGAATACTCTTCATTATGTGCACCATATATATTACAGACACAAATATAATATAAAAAATTACAAATGGTGATACAATGGGCGGTCTTTTCGTTAAGAGCGATTTAAATACAACCTCTGGTTGGATTAAAAAGGGGAAGGACAGACAAATACTGTAAGTAGTCTGTGGTGTATTGTTTACATAATATAATAAATAGGTACATACATAATGTTTAATAAAACAATTCTGATATTTAGGCTGGTATCCCTAGGCTGATGAAATGTTCGTTTTACCTAATTATGTTCAAGATCGGCTTTCCCGGAGCACGTTCCATTTTACAAAGGGAAAGCCGATCTTAACACTAATATTAAAATAATTAGGAAAAACGAACATTTTATCATCCTAGGGTAATTTAGGAACAGTCATAATATCGTCAGTGGAAAGGAGAAAATGCTAAAGCGCCATTTGGGTCAAGATTAGTTATACCTATATTAGATCGTTGGACTAGATTCTTTTTCTGAAAATGAAAATTGTTTAAAAAATATCTAATCCGACAATAATATTATATAACTAATTTTGGCCCAAATGGTGCTTTAACATTTTCTCCTTTCCAGTGACGATAATTATGGTTATTGTGGTTTGATTTCCACGCGAACGAAGTCGCGGGCAGAGGCTAGTTTTATAAGCAATGTGTGTTTATCATGTTTGATTTTTCATATGACGTATGTATGTAGGCCTATTATTATAGACCACATTTTGCACAAACCCGCGGGTCCAGTTCGAGTGGGTCCAGTTGACCAAAGACTCATAGAAAGCTATGCCATTAATTTAGGTACTCCTCAGTCAACAATATGTACTAGGATATTACGAACTCCTTTTGAAAATCTTAGCTACGTATATGACCTAAAAGCAACGCTGTACGATATTCAAACATTTGCAGAACATTTTCTGCCAGTGCAGTATTCAGTTAATTGCAAGTCCACAGAGATAACAGTTAAAATAGCTTGTTAATCTTTTAGAGTTAGTACTGGGAGCTTAGTAAATACCTACATCGTTTGCTGGGGTAATTCATTGGAAAGTATATGGTGCTTTAGGAGTACAGCTAGCTGTTGCATTTATACTTAGTACCCCCCGAATACTGCAAGAACACAACGTAAGGGTAATTGCGTAATACACTAACAGTAGAAATGGCTTTCATTTTGAAAATTTGTTCAACAACATTACGTTGTCGAGCAGACAAAGTTTTCGAACATATGAAGCAATGGATTAGCCTTCAAAATAATTCTTGACATAGGTTCTGTTCCATCCAGCGGATTCCTGCGGCCTTCACCAGATCATCGGAAAATCATTCGTTTGCTTTTAAATAATATTTGAAGGACTCTTAATAATTTACAAGCGAAGGTAGTGAGCACCAATCGATCCCGTATCACATGGCAAACAATGTAATATTAATCTTTGTTTAAATTTCAATTATCCATGTTAGTTATTAATTAAAAGATTTTATCGACACCAGATTGAGCTCCTTAGCGAATGCTTGTTACACAACTGTTGAAAATATCGGTGTTCGCAAAGTCAGCATAATTGAATCGACATAATAGGTAATGGCTGTGATAAAGGAAAGCGGGTGCCACCTGTAAGGGGGAAACCACGTGCAGAAACTGTGCGAGCGAGACGCGAACACACTCTCTCAGTCACACTAATGGCTGACGTATACTTGTGCTTACAGGTAGCGTGGGAGCTGTGCGTGCCGTGCCAGGAGTCTGGAGCAACACATGTTTCACATCCAAATAAATGCCACATACCGTCCCGTTATTTTGTTTCATAGGTACGTACTTACCTACGTAAATAGGCTTCTGTTACAAGTTTCGATTTCGATACGCCATTGTGAGGCAGCGTTTGGTAACGAATTCAATCACGGGGAAGTAGGTGACGCAATTTGCGTTCATACGCCTCAAGGAAACGATCGTAAAGGGATTTTGTTTCCCCCGATAGCACCAAAAAGGAATATCGCCAGAATATAGACAGAGTTTTCTTTAATATCTATGGTTGATATTTAATCTGTATATATTTCTGTCACTGTGGCAGTCTGTCAAAACCATTAGGTTATAAAATAAACATGGGATAAATTTTACAGAAAGATGCATACATTATTTAATAGTTCCACGGTATTACTCTTAGTAACTAATATAACGCAAATGTCGCTAATTGCGTGTCTGATGTTTCCAGTTACTGATATTGTTACCATATCCAAATATATAAAACAATTCTACGAAAATCTGAAATCAAATCTAAGAAATCCCTATTACCTCGCCTTAGCACTTCTGTATATTTTGATAATAGGGATATTTGGTGTTTACAGTCCAATGCATACATTATTTAGACTTAGAATACCAAAACATATCAGACCAGTTGGAACACCGACAGAGAATGTACAACGTATTATAGCAATAACAAACGCGAACAGAAACTACTTACTCGCATGTTTCTCTCTTTTTTTTCTTCTGGTAATTTGGAGATTATTTGAATTAATCATATTTTCAGCAAGGCTTCACGAATTTTCTGATTTGATGGGGCACTACAATTTGGTCGATATAGCCATTTCTCAACAAGTTGAAGATGACGATCAACCCATACTAGGACTACTTGAAGAGTACAGTGACGAGGAGGATGAGGATCCTGCTCATTGGCCTTTAGTAGTTCATTTGAATTCAGAAGAGACGATACTTCTAAAACAATTTTTAGAAAAAACACCTCATGCGTATGCTACGATACAACACGAGTCATTGTTAATTATTCCTGAGCAGACTGAAGCAGGCGAAGATATCGAGACTCAAAGTACCGTAGATCCAGACGCAATACACCCAGAGATAAGGGGCTCGGTAAAAGCAGCAGACATAACTAATATGCAAGGAGACAAAAAGGAAAACAATTAGAATGATAGGTGTATGGCGAATGTTTCAGGGATTCTTCCTCTTCATGGAACTAGTGGCAGTAATAGCACTTCTAAAGCCTTTTCAGCAGCCGTGTTATTTAAGAGATTACTGGTGTAAGTTTAAACAAAAATTTCCCCAACCACCCAAAATCATTGCCTTGCTTATAACACTTTCGTTTATAAGCACTGTTGTTGAAATTTGTACCGAAAGTAAAGCTCATTACGTCCTGCTTCAGGTTGTGAATACAAAGCTCGCTTTGGAATTTTATTCATCCAAACTTTCACTATGCTATACTTGTTTCATTATGCAGGCGTACCTTTTATTTTTGATTGAATGGTTAGTACATTTCTCGATAAGGATTGCTCGGCTGCTGGAGTTCGAACTCATGTGCAGACATGCCGTTTTAACTAAAGACGAGACCACACAGGTCACTTATACTGCAGTTGTTATGACAAATGTATTAGCTCCTTCTGATAGAAATGTCAATTTAAGTGATAGTAATTCAATAAACATTTATACTCAAACACATTACCCACATAATGTAAATAAATGAGAAAAAGGGTCCATTTCAATAATAAATTGCCAACAAGTTTTTCTATGAACAAAGAACATTCTATGTACCATGTAGTTTTGGCCGAAAAAGTCGAATAACAGATTGACAGATAGACATGACACACAAAAGAGTAAAACAATAAATTCACAAAACGAATGATTGTCAAATTGTCATGCACTTGTCATAAGACGTGGTATCGTATCATGCTACTACAGAAAAACAGGAAAAGTTAAACAAAAAGATATAAGTAAAATGCCATAGGATCAGTACATTCCAAGCCATTTCTAGTAAGATCAAGATGATGGCATCCAGCTGCATGGTACTAACATCCTTGTTACTAATCCAAATGGCCGCGCTTTTGATTATGCTTAACCCTATCTATGATGCCATGAAGCTGACGAAGTTTATCAATAACTTAACGGTGGGCTACAGACGAACGTATTTCTTCTTCATTGCATTTTACTTCACGGCTGTTTTATACCTCGGCATGTATCTACCTCTTCAAAGTATCCACACATTAATCTTCTCCGATGATTTACACGATCACGATAAGATGACTCTGCTGCACAGCATCGAGAAGAACTACATGACTGCTGGTTTCTCTTTGTTCTTGTTGGTGGTGATATACGGTGTAAGAGCTCTATTAGAATACACTGCTACCTTGACTGTGTTCACGGAAAATCAACGGCTCCCAGTGCAAGTTCAAGCGAAATCCAAAAAGCATGCGGTCAATGAAAGCATTCTACCAAATCTGTTGCGCGTGAAGCGATCGATATCCTACGAAACCGTTTTATTTACAAACGAACTTAGAGAAAAACTCAAAATAATAATCAAGGGCGTGGATTACTCTCAAGAGAAGAATGTGCTTACTAGTATCTTGGAATCAAACCATCCCACCATAATGTGATTGCATACTTTTCCCAATAAATTTTTGCCTCATTTTTTTTCGAGTTATTTTTTTCTGAACTATTGGTTACGAAGCGGCAAGCATTTGGAAATTCTTTGGTATCGCACAGGGGTGAGGCAACGGGATATATTCTGAGACACGGCTATAAAAATAAAATGCCAGTGCAGAAGTAACGGAAAGAGAAATGTCGAATAAGAACGTTTGGAGTGTGAGAAAAAAGGGAGCGTGTATACATTAGGGGCCGAAATGTTTTCCGTTGAATTGAGTATAACGTTTATAGGGTTCCGCACAGAATCATAAAACGGAGTACTTATTGATTCGACGCGATACTGTGTCTGCAGGTGAACCAAAGTGAGTTCACATTCATGTTTAATTAGGTACGCCTTAATATTTTATAAGACAATTAGATCTACAGATAATATAATAATGTTCGTCTTTTTTTTTGTTGCATACATTTTACAACTTTGATAATTTTTAGTGACAGCCCAGTGTCGCGGAATTTGTGTGCCCGGTTGCCGGCAATAGGATGGCGAAATGTGGATGTAAAGACGCTAGCACATCAAGCTACTACAATCTGTCAAATTTCTTTAATAGATTTACAACTTTATCGCTAATGCATAAGGTTCAAAGTTGATTGGGAAAATTTTACAGTATCGGGTAGGTAGCTTGATGTGCTGGCGTCTGTAGGTACTATATGTACACTTCTGCCCAACCATTCGGGGTAACAAGGCGTGATGTTTCATGTCTATTCTTTTATTCCAACACCAGGTAAAATTTAATTTTTGCTAAGCCCTTGTTCACAATTCTTATGACCCAATGACTGCGGCAGTTCGATTTTTGTTGTTATTATGATATAAAATTAAGAAAAACGTTCCAGACAAGATCCAGTGATCTATACGACAATCCCTAGTAAGCTAAGCCCAGTAATTAACAGCATTATAATCCAAAGCGTCACCAAAGTTCAATGTAATTATCATTGAACGTAAAAACTTATTAAAATACACATCCAATAATTACAAATTGCATCGAGAATGCTATTCTTTCCTCTCACACACCCACACACACATCATACACGTGTGTTTTTGTGTGTGTGTAAACAAACACACATACCATAGCTCTAAAACCATAAATATTCCCAGCATTCATAATACTTTTAATTTCAGCAATACTGCAAGACCAAGCATTGATAACAAAGACTGCCATAGCAAGAATACATGCGTATTGTATGGCGTTGGCACCAATTCAAAATTGCCAGTGCGGCGCCAGTCTTGTCAGGTATCTGCCATCCCGGACCAGAATTAATGCCATAAGGTTTAAATTTAGCATTGTTCGACTAAATATAGAAATGCTTTGAGGATTCTTTTTCGTGCTTCAATAGGCCATGGATGAGTGAACGAGGTGTGTGTGCGTTTTGAATTTTAGGGTGTGTGACTGTGTGTGTCTTATTATGATGCTTTGGTATGGGGTCTTTTATGGGAGTGTTATGTGTCCATTTGTAAGCATGTTTATTTCAATGATGTCAAATTAAATATATGATTGTGAATTGGAAAATCCAACTGTGTGTCAAGAAATTCGTAATTTTTATTCATAAGGTTTTGCAAATACTGTTGATTTTCTGCTCACTTTTCATGCAGATACAGCAGTTAATTAACATCTTATAAGAAACTAGCTTCAGCCCGCGGCTTCTCCCGCGAGGTATGTCGATAAATACTATCCTATGTCCTTCCCCGGAATGCAATCTATCTCTCTGCCAAATTTTATCGAAATCCGTTCAGTGGTTTAGGCGTGAAAAGGTAACATACAGACAGACAGACAGACAGAGTTACTTTCGAATTTATAATATTATATAGTATGGATTCTCCTAACCTCAACATTAGTTACAGTGTTCTTAAGCAGATCATTGTGAATCTTTAAGTCTCTCATTTTCAAATGGTTCTTAGTCTAGCTAACGGATCCCTAAGATTCCTCAGTCTTTCTATGATTCAACCATAGATTTGTTTGGATGCAACATTATGCAGGTATTTTTTTATGGTTTTTATGGGTCTCTATGTTTATCATCATTGTCTTGCCCTTCATAACAATAATGTTGAAATTTTGACAGTTATTTCATATAAAAACTGTCAAACGTCAATTTTGTTCTCGAATAAAAGTTGTCTGGCGATGTCAAAATCAACTCTTAGACAAATAAAGGCCAAGCCTTTCATAAAACGCTAATACAGCATACATTTCAGTCGAGCAGATTTATAATTACTGAAGCAGCGGACTTCTAGAGGATTGCAAAGAAACCCGACGTATCTACCTATTGCGGTGCTTAATAGAATACTGACTTAACTCAAAAGAAGATCTCGCTATGACGACTTATCCTACATGTTGACGCATAAAATTAAAACTGATTTGATTTGATTAGATTAACTAATCATGAATGCTTGAATTTTGAACGTATGATTAACTATTGATGAGATCTGATTAAAAAAAATCCGGAAATAATTCTGACCTATTTACTAATGGGTCAATGTTCCATAAGCTTCCCTGGGGAGGCACGCAATGCGCTTGGACGGAAAGTTCATAATGTCAATTATGGGACCGGTACGCAAGGTGGACTGATAAATATTGCAGTGCTTCCTACGCTTGTTCAAGGCGAAGATAATTCTGTTGTGAAATATCGTAAATTTTATTATAGCAACTACAGTTTTATCCATAAGTGCTTATGATTTATATCTAAACACGGGCTAAGTGCGAGTTTGACTCGCACACGAAGAGTTTCGTATGACCGTACAATAAATAAAATTGCATAAAAAAAAATCACAGTAATTATAAAGGCGAAAGTTTGTGAGTGTGTATGTGTGTTTATATGTTTGTTACTTCTTCACGCTCGAACGGCTGGACCAATTTTGATAAAATTTTGTATGGAGGTAGCTGACACCCTATATCAACATATTTTTATCCCTATATTCCCACGGGATCGACATTTAGAGTAACACCGCGGAGCGCAGCTAGTTGTATAATATAAAAATAAAATTAAGGTAATAAAAATTAATGGTACTATACCTACTATATTTCCACAGTCGGTTAAAGATTGCTGGTTCGTAAACAGTGTCAATTCACTAACTGGCTTCTGGCGTAATAAGCCGTATGCTTCGCGATGTGGATAATATACGATATGATACGTAGCTTCCATTTATATCGGTTTTGTGTTAGCGATAAAGGGTTGTGTGTAAGAGACATTGAAGGTTGGGTTTTTTGATTATTTTCTAGAGCATATTAAACAAATATTTAAGTACAGTTTCTCGGCGTTAATACAGGGTTACTTGTAATGCGACGTATATCCGTGATAGAATTTTTTGAAACAGCCGCATTACGGCGTCTGATACGTAAGTTGTTATAAAATGGTCTTGTGGATATTAAATTCGATTTTTTTGCTCTTGCTCGTATCCAATTTTCTTTTTTTTTTTGGGAGCGCAGCAACATGCCGTTTTCTACCATACTTCTCTATTAGTCGTCAGCTCAGTAGTCCAGTATTCACCACCATTCTTGTCATATCATCTTTCACACATCATTTTTCCATCCATCATTTTTAGGGTTCCGTACCTCAAAAGGAAAACGGTGCCCTTATAAGATAACTTCGTTGTCCGTCTGTCTGTCAAGAGCCTTTTTCTCAGGAACGCGTGTAGTTACCGAGTTAAAACTAATATCAAATACTCAGGGCTAGAATCCCTTGTAGCAGTGAAAATATCAAACTTCTAAGTTAATGCAATCAAAAGATGTTCATGTTCCGTTTATGTCGCATATTTTGACACTCGCAAGGAAAACAAAACCTATAGGGTACTTCCCGTTGACCTAGAATCATGAAATTTGACAAGAAGCAATGTCATGTAGCACAAGTAAAGGAAAAAATCTGAAAACCGTAAATTTGTACATACGGATCCCTCGGTGCGCGAGTCTGACTCGCACTTGACCGATTTTTTGGTCTTCCCATATCCTTACAGCTTTCCAGGCGACATTTTCCTCATTCCTCCGAATTACATGCCCACACCATGACAACCGATTTCCACACAACTTGTCAATCACCGGTGCCCATAATAGACTTCCTCTTAAATACAATTTTTTTATTATATCCATTCACTTAAAACAACACATTCTCATCTCATCTTCAGATTCAGTGATAAGTTGAAAAATCCTATCCTACTTAGATAGGTAGGATAACAAACTCTTGTTCAAACTGTTTGTTTGAACACGCTACCTATCTTATCTCTGAAACTACCAGATGCATTTGAAAAATTAATTTTGCATACGATAGCCAACTGTATTTCAACCTAATTTCACAAAAATAAATTTGACAATACTGTTATATTATAATAATTAGCTATGTATGATGTCATCCACATGGCAAAGAATTAACACCAAAACTTCGAGTGCTAAAGACACAATCCAAATAAAATACATAAAATTTTCAACCCTACGTCACTGCCATAAAAGTCACAAATCTTTGCATTTATCCTGTGACCTGTGTACGTACGATACTAAACGGTTGAATGTGTCATACAAATCGGATAAACTTTACTAGCGAAGTGTCCAAGATTACTTTATACACTACCCACGTTTCACGGTGCCTGATTCACTTCTACTGATATATTTTAAGAAAAAAAAACAGCTACGCTGAAGTAAGAGTAGGCTGAACACGTCTCACGAATGCACCCCGAGAGATGGGCAAAGATCGTCACTTACTGGACGCCTTAAGGAGGAAATTGCCGTCGAGGTATACCGTGTAGGTGGTGTGACGATCTGATAAGGTTTGCTGAGCCAACATGGCCAGAGGTCGCACAAGACAGGGAGGTTAGGAAAAGGGGTAGCCTTTGTCCAGTAGCGGGACACAATTTAGACTGAAAAAAGATTTTATTGCATTGTCCACAAAAAAAGTACGGCAGATTTCTTCAAAAGAAAATATTATAGGAATTCGTATAAATGCCATTTCAGATAAAAACATAGTAATTATAGAAATCTTCTTATTATCATTCAGGCCTTTGCGTTCAACATTGGTAAAGCCACAATGACCATCCATGATCCAGCATACGTTTAATTTCTTTTCACAAAACTTACAAAAATCTTTCGTCATAAAAAAGCTACTTTTTCTCAATAACAATTCATCTGACAATAACATCGACTAAACACAATTAACTCCAATAACAATAGCCCATATCATACAACAGCCGCCATCTTGTACAGTCAGCAAAACTAAACTTAAACTTATACGCTCCTAAAACCTTGGGTGAGTCAACAAAAGAAGCTGAAAAATCGGTTATTCTGTACTTACGGATCGTAATTACTGCTATCGAAGAGTATTTGGTTTTAGATTTATTTTATCAACATGTGTATCCCGTTTGAGGGCAGCTAGTCACCGATTTCGAACAAACAGGAAGTAACAAACGCCTTATAAATGGTATTACTGTGTAAACGATGAGAGATTAGCAGAAAAGGAAGTGTTTGTTCGGTATTATGGTTTGTTTTATTGTGTTGTTTATTTTTGTTTTTATGGTAGGCCCGGGAGTAGCTTAAAATTATGTTTTTGTATAAATGAGGTCAAGTGGTTTTAGTATTGACAAATCCGTCGCCATACAGTTTTATTTGTGGATAACTTTAATATCAAGGCAAGCGTCGAATACACCAAGTGTACATAGAAGAAAGTGCACGACGCGTTAACAGTACACAACACTGTAATTGTTATATTGTCATTGTTAAAACAATGACTTTACTGCACCCATTCAACTACTCCGACGGGTGGTGTGTTTCGACAGGTAGGCAAGAAAACCTGTGAGAGGTTAAATTATTCAATGCAAACAACATACAAAAAATGGAACCTTTAATACCAACAGTCATCAACCGATATGGACACGGATATGCAGAAACGAATTGCAAAAAATTATCTAAGTTTAACCAAATCAATCGCTCCCGAATTATGAAACACTATAAACATCCTTTACCTCCCTATTCCGTTTGATCCATGACTTTTTGATCACCCTGTATATTGTCTTGAAGGCTATTTTTTTCCATGTGAATGTTTTTTTTTTATTATAGCGTGATATTTTTGGATTGTCTAATTCAATAATGATAGTAGACACGTTACCTTTTATAACTTTTGTTAAAAGTATTAACAAACACAAAGCATTTTTCTTTTTTCTTGTATATAATAATATATAAATAAAACAAAGTCGGGTTAGTTATACCATTTATAACTTAAGAACGGCTGGACCTTTTCCTATGATCTTTGTTTTTTTTTTTTTTTTATTTGTCACCGCCCCGAATAGCAAAATAGCTATTAAAACAAGGGAATAATTCACGAAAAAAAAAATAAGATCTAATTAATTTTCTTATACATTCGTTCTTATATATTCGGAGGCGGTACGAAGTTTGCCGGCCAGGTCAGCTAGTTTCAAATAAACCGGTTACTGGCACTTTTGAATTGTGAAGGGGTCGGTCAGTCAGACAGAACAGAAGGCTGAAGCTAGCCCTTGTTTAACTTTATAAGGAATCCAAAAAGTCTATCTGTAAAGGCTTATTTTTCGTAGACCACTAACCATCTTATTAAAAATCGAGTTGTAACTTTAAACCTAGCCTAAACCTGTGAGCCAGTTACTGTATTTTAAACTTTACTATATTTATTGAAACGTAAAGTTCCTAATGCAAAATTGACAACTTAGACTCGGGTCAGTTTTTAACCGACTTTTAAAAAGGAGGAGGTTATAATGTTTGACTTTTTGTAATAAGAACTTCAATTTTGTCGGATTACATGTAGTTCGAAATTTAAAAGTGGCTCGATGGTTTAAACCTGGGTCCATATCCTGGGTAATAAGACCGTTAGAGTTATAAAATAACCCAAAAATTTTACCCAAAGTTTCACTGAATGTAAAGTCAATTCAATTAAGAAAATAATCGTTAAACAAAGTAACTACCAACCTAAATTGCTCGTATATTCAAATCGTCATTCTTTGAAAGGTACTTGTATGAATTAATGGTTATAACGGCAAATAACGGTAATAAATACAGTAATGTGCCAATTTACTTAACAATTAATTTCCCTGACTATAATAGAAAATAGGTGAGGTTAATAAATATGTACATACTTGTTATTCATACAGCAAAATGGGCTCTAACACGCATTGGTGAATATTTTATTGTTACCGAACAATATTATACGGTAGTTCTTCTTTGATTTTGTATGTTCCCTGCTGACGGTCAAAAGAAAAATATTACTGCGAATTCGGATATCCGGAAAGGTTCTTTGAAACGTTTCCAGATTTAGAAAAGTGTGGGTTTTTTTATTCATCATATCTTTTTATCTGCTTTTTATTCAATGGATTAGGTATTTATTTATGGAATTATTATTTTTGAAGTGAAAACATCTTTAGGCGCAATGGGCATTTTTTGAGATGGGAAAAAACCACTGAACTCGTGCCACTGTTACCATAAGCCACCGCACGTGTTTTGTTTAAAAGACGATTTAAAAAATTACCGCTTCGGATCTGTTCGGCTGTCCTTGGGATGTACTCGGTTTTAATGTAAATCCGATGTGTCAGTGAGTGATGAAAAAAATATATGATTGACGTGTAAAAGTGATTGTGCAAATCTACTTACAAAAATAAAATCATTTATCATTTAAGATGGCAAATTATTCTGTGTGTTTTGTTTTAAATTCTGTCGGCACTCCCGGAGTGCCACTGTCTTTTCTTTGGAAATCATTTTCCACCAAGAACACACGCAACTTTCAAGGGATTTTCAATGCACGGCCATAGAACTATTATTACTTAGTACTTTATCTCAGTGTGCACGGCTCCAAAATTAATAATATCCTAGTGAATTATATTTATCGTAAGTTCTATCTTTCCACATAGAACCGTTGTTATTATAATTCTTACACCCAATACTTTACCACCACAAACTTGAAACAAAACATTTTAATCCTCATCACGCTCTCCTTTTCTCACTTCACAAATATTATACAGCAGACTGAGACGGAGCATCGAGCAGGCTGATTAAACTTCCCCGTGTGTAATAACTGTGATAAGCTTAAAGTAGGAACTGTACAGTTGGTAAAAGAGATGGGTGCACAGGCAACTAGCGACATCTGTGTTTATGTAAAAAGTATGAATGTCGAAAATTTTGATCATCCGCATAAGTTTGGACATTTCGCTATGAGACTGGAGGTCTACTGCCAAGGCAAGAAGTCCATTGTTCCCTGCTCCGTATCACTTAAGGACATTAGATTAGTTCGGTTTCCAAACTAAGAATGAATGACATCAGGATTTGACAGTTGTCACTACGCATGATGTGTTTTTGGTAGTTCGAAAAATTTGATTTAAGTTGGCGCACTTAAAGAGTAGAGCCCCTGATTTCTGTACGGTCAGAAAAATCCATACTATAAATGCGAAAGTGTGTCTGTCTGTTACCTCTTCACGCTTAAAGCGCAAAGATTTCCAAAACTATCCTATGTCCTTACCGGTGTAAAGGACATAGGATAGTTTTTATCCGAATATTCCCACGGGATCGAAACGTATGCAGGTGAAACTGCGGGGCGCTGCTAGTTTATTATAAACACACTACCTACGTTAATTTGCCCCATTATAGCCATTTCATACAACTGTCAAAGAATAACAGTTGTGAAGTTAATACACGAACAATTTCAGTCGGTGGATTTTATCTAACTTTTACTTTTTCAAACATAATGACCATTGTTTGCTTTAGTTTTCCTCAAACTCTTTACTACCATAAGTGAAGTGGGACCTAGACAAACCTTATGTAACAGGTTTTTCTAGTAACTGTTTACCTTCATCTTGCTCTTCCTCATAATCAAATCTTATTAGCAGAAAAATAAAGAAAGTAAAAAAGGACAACAAATATTTGAATAAGGCGAGGTCAGGCTAATCCCACGGCGAGCCTTTAAAAGGTAAAGTTTATTATAAACAGTGAAATACGACGTTAATTTATAATTAAAACTTCCCTGGAGATTTGTTGCTATGCAGTTTTATACCGAACCATGAGTATGACTGTTTTATTCTCTTCTAGCGACCCAGTTCTGCTACACACGGTGTTCACAACTTGACAAAAGCCTTTGCCCAACTATGTTGGGGTCGGCTTCCAGTCTAACCAGATGCAGCTGAATACCAGTATTTTACAAGGAGCGACTGCCTATCTGACCTCCACAATACAGTTACTGGGTAATACGATACTTACTCGTACCCCTTGGTAAGGCTGGTTGTCAGACTTTCGGGCTTCTGACTACCCGTTCCAACTGTCAAAGATCCACGAATGACAGCTGGGACCAACGACTTAACGTGGTTTCCGAGGCATGGAGTGGTCTCGGTATGTAAAGATGGTCACCCATCCACAGACGAACCGCGGCAAGAGTAGTTTAACCTGATCAATCATCGATCTGTGCGGCTGTTATTTCTTAGCCACAAGCCCCCTCCCCCCACTGATTTAATTATTATATGTAAGTTTAATATTAGTGTTATAAACATTATCATAAACCTTTCAGAATAAATTCTCTCAGATGCTGAACACCGCATCAAAATCTTTCGCGTAGTTTAGGAGAACAACTTGGTCACAGAGACAGACACAAAAAATGGTTTAATAATGTTCCCACTGGCCACAGGCCTCCTCTCTGTGAGAGGGAGTGGGCTGTTGTCCACCACGCGGACCCAGTTGGCGGATGTCACATGTCTTCAAATGTTTGGTTCTAAGGATATGTCGGTTTCCTCAAGATTTTTTCCTTCACCGTTTTGGGAGCAGGAGTGATTAAATAATTTACACAAAGAAAAGTGCCTGCTTCGGGTTGAACCCACGGCCTGCAGCTCGTAAGTCGCGGTCGTTACCACTTTGCCACCACTGCTCTAATAATACGTGTGGGTACGGATATTCGATTCAGCAGTATTAAAGCTGTGATTAACTAATGTTTTTGGATAAAAACTAACGCTATTTGTTTGTGGATATATACTAATGCCACACAATAAAATAAAATACCCACTATGTTGCGATGTGCTTATAATAAAACTGCCCCGTTTGCAATATTTGACCCATTTACGATTGAACTGGACAAACTGTACCTACAGTAAAATTAATATTTATTATTCAGTTGAAAAACGTGTAGAGAAAATTACTAGACAGTGTTGACGTCATTAAAATGCTCAAACACTTGAATGAACAGAACTAAGAAAACCAACACAAACACTATGAATCAGCGAGTTTGCATAAAATTGTTCATTCCAACCTACACGAAAAATATTCAAGCGCAGAAATAAATAAAATTCATCACGCTTAATAACGGTTAAACGACTTGCAAACGACGCATACGTTGCCTACCGAAAATATTAAACCTTCTCTGCCGCAAGCCTATTTATAAAAACCAGGTACCCATACTCATACTACCCTTGCGCCGTGGTGAGGTTACCTCCGCTCCAACGTTAACAATTCCCAAAAAAAAACAATTGAACACGCTATGAAAATCTTGAACACTGATAAAAACGCGCGTACAATTTTCTCCAGTTCAAAGTTTAAGTGTTTTAACCCGTGGAGTAATAGTACTGGAAAATCTTAGCGAAACAGCTTAATATAAGCCTGCTGGAGATAGAAGGAGACAGATATAGTGGTCCTGCTAATGGCTTGGGGCAGGCGAGCCAAAGGCACACTCGTAAATAAATGAGCGAATGTGTTTTCTTTTTTTTTCCTATTTTTTCTTTGCGTGGGAGCCCATTGCTGTGAAGTTAGGTTCGGATGAGATTGTTTTACGACTAGTTGCAACGCTGAAAGTAGGTTAGTTCTGTGAGTTTAGCCTGTGATGAGCCTGTTTTCAATATGGGGCTGAAACATCTGGGGAGGTGTTGGTTTATGATAACAGGAAATGTTGCTGCTACTATTTTTAAGAAAAAAAAACCTTTTTACTGTGGTGTTAACACGATGAAGCTTGGCGGATTTTGTAATATTTTAATCTTACATGTAATCTTTGCTTCTATTGAACAAGACACAGAGTCTACGACCTATTTGAACACATCTAAAAATTCGTATAAATATATTTTAATCTATATTTGCAACGGAATACACGTGTAGCTAATTTCGCTACATACATTTTCACAGGTGACTGTACCTAAGCAACATCCTTTAAAACCGTCGCAAGTAAACTTTGCGCTTAAAAGTGTTCACGAAAACTGTGTAAGACAAAATTTATCCCCCCCCCCCCCCAGTTTATTGTAGCCATTTTCTGGCGCCCATTGTTGTGTGGGAGGGGCTGTAGTTCGTGACCGTACGCCGACAGGGAGTGTGATGCAAGGTATAAAAGACAGAATTCTTATGGATCATATTTTGGATGAAAAGAATTTAGAGGATCAGAGCTGTCTGTATATTATATTTGTTGCTGTTTGTTTTATACTGTTTCTGTTTCATAGATTTAAAAATAGTCTTATCTTTCCGCTTTTAGTCCAACAAAATAAGTCTGTGGTAGTACTGATACGTTAATACTTAAAATTATTTTTTCAACACACATAAATCTCAGCTTACTTACTTCTTCTAGATTAAATAATTTTCACAAAATAAAGCGCCTGCCTTGGTTTGAACCCACGACTTTCAACTAACGGGGCCATTAACACTGGGCCGTCTTAAAATAACATGACAAAATCATATGATTATCATCATCATTAATTGTCTAGCCTTTTCCCAACTATGTTGGGGTCATTTCCCAACTATGTTGGGCTCCCAGTAGTCTAACCTAATGCAGCTGGGGGTATACTCTCTAACCACGAACACCGTAGATCTGGTCGAAGTTACGGGCATTTGCTGCTCCGTTGCACCTATGGACAAGATTATTTCGGAGCCTAAACTAAGAATGATTGACAACACGATTTGACAGTTGTCCTTACTCCCGACGTGCTTTTGCCCGACCGAAAAAGTTCATAAATCGGGAGTAGGGTTAATTTCATAATAACAAACTATTTTCGGACGGTGCATATCTTCATTGTCGGACATATAGATTAGGCATCCTGAATCGTATGTTAGATATAGTTAGGTTTAGAATTTACTGACTTCTAACTATCTAGATAGAAGTCAGTGAATTCCAAAGTTTGGCAACGCTAAGTAAATCATGGATTTAGATGCTTTTCCGATCTATTTCATCCACTTGCACCACACCCTAGTTACAGAAAACGTTCGCCAGCATCGTCCAAGCCCCGATGTATTAGATATAACCTTAAATTATTAATGTTTATTCGCGTATTTACTTCTGTGCGCTGAAAGTCGCTGCTCAGCGCAAACGCCACGTTGTCTATATATTTTGTACATTATGTTACGTTTAGATGTTTGATTTTGGAATTGGATGTTGTAGAATGTTGTAGTTTTTTATAATATAACTAGGGCTACCGCTTCGCATGTTTTTCCGACTTTCTTCATTATATTTAAGTTATTAAAATTAAATATAGTGAAGATATAATATAGATATTAATATAGAAATATAATATAGATATTAATGAATAAAACACATAAACCTTCCGGAATAAATTCACATGAGTAACTCAAAATATTACCTACAGAGTAATAGTTATTCTTCTTCTTCAAATCGGTCCCTCATTACTGAGGATCGTGGTCACTGGACCCTTTTAAGCGGACAATCTGCCTCCATCTACTCCGGTCCAAAGTTGCCATCACCACCTGCTGAAAATTGCTTGAGGACGTAGCTTCTTTTACTTGGTCGGACCATCGTGTTGGCGACCGGCCTCGTGCTCTCTTTCCTTCGGTATTGCCAACAATAACCAGCTTTTCAAGGCTGCTATCTCCCCTTCGCAATAGTTATTCGTAATAGTTATAAAGATACTAAAACCACGTTACCCGTCCTTTTAGTAGATTAGGTTTATTATTTTACAAAAATCTAACATTTAATTGCTAACAAATCAACTGGACAGTGCTATTTATAGCAAACAAACGACTCCAACGACTTTCACAAGATCACCCATAAAAAGATGACCGTCTTAACCTCCAAGAGGACTTCACTTTGTAGGTGCAGCCTGATAGTAATTATGCTTACGCATCACCCTGTACCGTAATCTTTCGAGTAGGCGTACTGTTTATGCTAATTTTTAAGGGTCGAAACAGAATATTCGCAAGGTCTACAACCCATTTATTTTTACGATACGACCTTAAGCGTTAAAGTTTATTTTCGGCATTACCAGCCTGTGCACTTTGCGGGTACGTTTTTTAAACACCTATTTTATTTATTGTCAACGCCTCAAAAATGATACCTACGACGATTAAAATTTTTGTGGTGACTGAGAATTTTGGCGGAAGTTTTTATGGTACTAAGTTTTGGCTGTCGCTGGTTTTGTGAAGTTGACATTAAGATTAGGTTCAGGGACTTATTTTTTTATGTCTTCTGTGGAATATTGAATAGTATTGTATTGCTAGATGAATTTAATCGACATCTAGTGGTAGATGTACGATACGACAGGTAAGTTTATAACGGTCGCAATATAAAAGACAATAGTAAAACAATGGCCGCTGAACTGATTTCAGTTTGTGTGACGGCTGAGAGGTGTTATCAATCATTTCCCTACATAGATATGCACGGCCACTTGCACAGTTTCCAAGACTCTTTAAACCCTAAATATAAACATAACACTATAATTATGTTCAGATTTTTTAGGTGTTTTATCTATAATATGTATGTATTTACAAAAAAAAAAAAAAAAATATATAAGTAGTTTATCAGCCATCTCGTTACCATAACACAAGCATTAGGTTGCTTAGCTTGGGACTATATGGCGTTGTGTGAAATGTCCAAGGATATTACTATTATTTCGTTTATGTATTTACATATCACATTTTCTTACATTTTTAAATATTTCTTAAAATTTAAAAATAAGTATAAAAAAAACATTTAAAAATAAAAAATAATATTATTATTATTATTTAGGTTTTATTGTGTCTTGCATTTCTGTGTCACTAACAAATATATGGATGTATTTGAAAATCCGTTATAAATGAATACAAAATAATAAGCAATGTCTGAAAACGTACATTAAAAGGCTAAATTGCGTTCTACAGCATAATTTATGTCTTCAGAATATTTTCAAAAATATTTTTAGGAATTATCAAAATGTTACCTCGTTATGTAAAGCGAGCTGTTAACCAATAAAAACAAGCAAAAAAATAAAACAAAACAACATCACGCATTCAAACTCACTATTCTCTCAAGCCAACAGTCAGCCTCCGAAAAGCCCCTTCACATATCATTCTACTTTGTTTGTAAAACATTTGTATAAATACACCCTGTTTATCATATTTAGTGGCGGTCCAGCCATAACCTATACGGTTAACATATGTAGTTACTGCTCTGTATATGGGGCGGAACATAACTGGCGAACGACGAATGAGGTCACAATGTTATGCCAATATTAGGCATAAGAACATTAATACGCTTGATTGTTGTGTAGACAAAGAAGGTATAGTTTTATTTGTATTGTTTTGTAGTATTTGCTGATTCTTGTATTATTTTGATGTAGATTTGTTTATTGATTACTCGCATGCTGCTCTTGCTTATTCCGTTTTTTTTTTATACGAGACGGACAGTGGAGTCTTAGTAATAGGGTCCCCTTTTTACCCTTTGGATACGGAATCCTAAAAAGGTCTATGCTTATGAGTGGACAAGACATGAATACATAGACAAACTTTGAAGGTGACTCATGGGCGAAAAAAACCCTTGTCTTATAAGAAGGCACATGTATTTACTCGTGTATCTATCAGTCATTATGAACTTTATTTATATCTTCTTTTATAATTTAAAACTTTCTGGTCACCTACTTTCGTCCAAGCCATGTTATTTTTGCTCTCAAACTCCCGATGAACGTAGGTACCTAATCCCAACACACAACCCTTGTTTTGTTATCTACTTACTTTATTTGACGAACTTCCAAGTTTCAAGCTTCGAGATAACTTTTAAAAGATTTCTGCTAAGGTTTTTTTAGTATGTTGCATATTTTTACCGCAAAATTATTATGACCTCATACCGTACTTTTTCTTTTTGCTTGGCTCCTTAGGGCCCTAGCGTAATGTTTAGTAGCCTATATATAGCCTTAGTCCTCAAAAATAGGGCTATGAAATGTGAAAAAAAAAAATCTAATCCGACGACGGTAGTTCCAGAGATTAGTGCATTCAAAGAAGCAAACAAACTAGCTTCAAACTCTTTAGCTTTATTACTAGTATATCTAATATATAAAATTCTCGTGTCACAATGTTAGTTGCCATACTCCTCCGAAACGGCTTGACCGATTTTTATGTAATTTTGTATGCATATTCAGTAGGTCTGAGAATCGGCTACAATCTATTTTTCATACCCCTAAATCGAAACTTACGCGGGTGAAACCGCGGGGCACAGCTAGTAGATTATAAGTGTCTTCATTCTCTGTATAAGGTACATTATGTGAATACTTTCAAACATAATTCATAATTATAACATTTATCTGCGGTAGTAATGTAATTATTTCGCCATAAACTTTGGAATGATACAGTTATGGCCTAATGAGATTAAACACCTTGTGAAGCTGGATAATTACTTAATTACTCAGATTATGGCGTCATTAATGAAATTACTCGTAAGATGAGCTTGACGTTACTGATATCGGTAACGTAAATGGTGTATTGGTAATCAGTTTGACGACTGTGTGATCCCTAGAAGTACACTTCTTTGACCAATTTATTGTATTTATTTTGACTTTGATTAATTTCACCTCCTGGTATACCAAGAGGTCAAATTAATAGCATAATTAGCCTATAATGATCCCACTGCTGGGACGCAGGCATCCTCTCTATGAGAAAGAGTGAGCCATAATTAACCAGGCCCGCCTGTCACATGCCTTCAAATATTTTTTTCTAGTACATGCTGGTTTCCTCACGATGTTTTCCTTTACCGTTTTAAGAGCAGTGGTGATGTAATTAAATACATAAAGTAAAGTGCCTGTGTGGGTTCGAAAGACGACTCGTAAGGGTGAAGACAGACGAGCGTAATTTGTTGAGTTGTGAGTCGCGTAATTTCGGTCGCGTTACTTGAACAACACACACAACAACAACTCATTTTGCGTCGCCGTGTGAACGAAACAGGATTTTTGTATGAAACCGAATGTAGCAGAAATTACGCGACTCAAAATTAAAAAAATTACGCTCATCTGGCTCCACCCTAAGTCGGGGCCGATATCACTGACTACCACCACAAATTAATAGCTTAGAATTCATTATTTGATATTAATGCCATCTAGTCGTGCGGTGTGTAGGTATGATAACGTTTCCTCACTCCCGACATAATAGGTATCGGGGCATATCTCTCTCTCACAGGTACAACACGGGCGTTGCGAGCCCTTGAAAGCTAGATTTTGTGTACATTTGTTCCTAGAAAAAAATAATAAGGAAATTATAAAATGTGTTCTCACCAAACCATAAAAAACAATTAGGCTTATCTTTTGGTATAACTTTTACATGGTTTAACGATTTAATCTCTTCAAGGTACACGTTTAAATAGTGTAGTGTTTAGTGTCATTTTTATGATTTTTTTTATCAAGCCAATTATTTTAATTCACGTTTCTATCTTCACACAGCGCTTGACAATATGTTATATTTTCCTAAAATATATTTCTTTTTGCGCAAAATTAATATTTTGCTAGATTTACAGAGGTTTAATAAAGTTAAAAAGGACTGCAACCTCGCCTTAAGTTTCTATGGTATATATTTTTTATGGCAATAGCGTCGGCTCCTATTACATGGAACATAAAACATAACCGGCCAAATGTGGATGTACAGACGCCAGCACATCAAGCTACCCGAAACTGTCAAATTTTCCCAATCAACTTTGAACCTTATGTTTTAGCGATAAAGTTGAAAATCTGTTAAAGAAATTTGCCAGATTGTAGTAGCTTGATGTGATGGCGTCTGTACTATGGGAAGGTATAGGTACTTCTGCCTCACTTGGGGATTACAGAGGCGTGACAATAATGCTTGGTGCTATCTTTAAAATATGTCATAGTTCAAGTAATACATTTTGGGTACATTCTGCGGCAGATTTTGTAAATTGTGGAATTGATTAACCCTTCGTTAAATGAAATTGTTTATTCTGTGAATATGATATCGGAATCACTTTTACACGTCATATTTAAAAAAAAAAGCTAGATGGAATCGGCCTTAGTTGTTTTTTTTTTACCCCTGCGAAGAAATGGTGAAACAAACTCAAAGGAATTCTACATAAAAATTACAACAGAACATCTAAAAAATATAACTAAATGTAGCGCTAGAAATAGCATTAACTATTCTGACCACAACACCCCCAGTCTTACCACAACGACTGCCATTTTCAATGAACACAAACAGTCAACAAAGATCCCGTTACCAAACAGACAAAACTATTAAATGCCACCTGTTCGACAAAAGGGTTTCGTTTACAAAGCGGTGCGTGACAAATAGATGATTTGGGCCCGTTTGGGATACTCCCATTGTCAGCGAATTGACGGCACAATGCGAAGGTAACTTGTCACAATTACTGTTGGCACGTGGACGGAAAAAATACTTTTGGATTGTGCAAGAAAATATGTGGAAATGGAATTGATCGTCTTTTTTTTATGCATTTTTTTTTCTGTGAGTGATGAACAAGTTGAATGGCAAACAAGGGTAACCTCTTCATGGTCAGCGCTGACTATAGATATCTACTATAGGTACTAAAGGCATCGCAGGTGCGCGACTATCATCCCAGATCCTCACTAATATTCTTATTTTGATTTGATATTTTAAGTATCTACGATTTTGTTACAAGATTAAGTAATTTTTTGATGCCCAATGAGCTCCTGCCTTTTTCTTTTCCCTTTTTTTTTTAAACACTTGTATATAGTATAAATATATTTTAGAACACAATTATGGTTAATGAAATAAAGAGCAATAAGATTTCTAGATTAAGTAATTATGCTGTACTATGGAAAAGCGCAGTCTCCTAACTTAAATTTATTCGCAGCCGCCATCTTGGATTTTCATTTTGAGCTCATCAGCTCACTGTCGGCTTCAGCACCCTCGAAAACCATGAAAACTATTTATTTCTGACTCTCTTTATTATATATATATGTAATAAAATTTTGCATAACGCTTTTTCATAATGTGACGATTTCTCCCAGTTTACTACTACCGCAAGCTCCGATAAAGAACTTCGTTCCAATAAAACTCTAAAGACAAAGCTGTAATATCGACTATTTCTGTAATGGCTGTCATTACACTGGCATCCATATCTTTTAAATCGGAATACTGAAACCCTGCTTGGAGGAGAAAATAGGTATTATTATAGTGATGGTACATTTCCAGAAGAGTTCCTTTTCAAAGAATCAGGAAGAATAATAAATATTAAGACGGTAGAAGGGGCTTTGGCAGACCAACAGCCAGTCTGTGTTTTATGATTATTTTCTTCGTGTTGTAACGCAATAGCCAAAAATACTACGTCGACCTCCACAATTTAAAAAAAAAAATTGGTAGAAATTAAACTATTACGCGCAGAAACGGATAGGTACGTTTGCAAGCGACGTACGGAGCCGATCGTATGCGTCGACATCCTGCCGGACGCGATTGGCTGTCGCCGCATCCGTTCGTATCCTTTCTAATCCGATGCGATATCCTTTAGACACCTGCTGGCTTCAATAACATAATTAAGACAGTTTTAAAGGAAGAACCTCTGAAGAATTCCCTCTAGCTCAGTGGATAAACTATACATTAATCTAAGTAACTGGGCACGTTAGTATTCGTTTCAAAACTTCAAACCACATCCCTGCAGTTTTTTTGACGTATGGTCAGTCTAAAACATTTTATTTCTCACACCACTCTTTGTTTTAAACGAGCATATTTCCATTTTTCAGGACTTCGCTCGGCATTTCCTGAAACCTCTTATAAGGCTCGTCTAAATAACTGAAAAGTTAATATATACAAGGCACTTTTATGAAGTTTATTTTTATCTCATTTTGATACACAGATACCTAATACGTAGCTTTTAAATTAAGGTAGAACATTAAACCTCCATGATACGTATTCTCCTTACTCATAAATTCCATTAAAGATTTAAAACTTTTTAAAATTACTACCTATCCTTGTCATTTTATATCAATTAAGTGAGATTGGTATTTTTTATTATTACACTGTCAATATTTAATAGAATTTAGGTCGCAAAGTGATCTTTTTGGTGATGTTCTTCAGATAGGTCAGGTGTACTTCCAACCAGCATGCGTGTATGACCAGAGCGTTCACAGTCTGAGGGGTAATTCTCGTAATTTTAAGAACTTTCAAAGTCTGAGGGGAAATTCTCGTAATTCTAAGAACGTTCACAGTCTGATCTCAGTCTCAATCTGTCAAAAATAGCTCTAATTTCCCTACATTTTGATAAGTTTTTGACATTTGTTTGTCGCCGAGATGAGACTGTGACTAGTTTTTGAACGTTTTAAATTACGGGAATTGGCCTTCTGATGTTTGAACGTAAACGAGGCAAAAGGAGTAGATATGTAAGGATCGTAGCAGATAGCATTCTGTAGTTACTGCCTGCGCCCATGAGAAGAAAGCGTGTGTTTTGGGTAGGTGGTAAGGTATGTATGTACTTATTAGGAATAAAAGTATGTGAAATTTTTACTTAAAGGTATGTATCGTCTATTCAAACTAATGTTACAAATTGATGTTCTTACAAGTTAAACAAATATCAACTTTATTTTAATGGCAATTAAGATGATTTCAGAGTGACTATTGAAAAGTGATAAAAATGTTTGAAGTTGTAGCAAACTGAACTTTATTGTATAGGAATTAAAGTTATTTATCCATAAACTCATATTTATTTACATTTTTGACAAAAAATCGCGAATGCAGATTACGTACAAACCTTGTTTTCGCATTCAATCATCATGAAAGTAAAAAGCACAGTCTAAAACCGTTTGTAACAGTCAAGTTTTACGGTATATATTTCAGCAACATCAGCACTTGTTTCACAAAAAACCTACCCATGCATCTTAGGGATGTCAGTCCCACAAAGCGCGACAAACCCGATCACTATCGCGGCACTACGATCTATCAGTACGGTTTACAGCACCCATAATTGATAATTTTTACTGCCACAATTTGAGCGCTATAGCTCGTATGCAATCCTGGTACACGTGAGTAAAACTGTCTACTATCATAAACGGTAAATGTTTAACATAAAAGTTACGATGTCAGAACGGTGTAAAAGAGGTTTAAACTTTGTTTATATTATATTAACTGGCACGCAATATTGAAGCTGGCAAGGAGAAGTAGCATAGCGACTTCTTCTTGCTAACTTAAATAAGAAAGAGGGGTGAGCTGTCTTTTTTAACTTTTGATTTAAAGTGTTGATTCTTAGCCCAATTCTAATAATTGGCTTTTGAATTTCGTATAACCTATAACAAATAAACAAAATGTTTTAGCAAACTCAATTTAAACATTAAAAACTTTAAAAATACCGCTGTTGTTTTTATCCGACGGATATTAACAGCGTATTCATGACAATAATTTTCTGTTTTTGTTATTAAAAAATTCACACTCAAATAGGAAAAAGGCAGGATTTTGCGTGTTTTACATCGATACATCAAAGGCATTCAAAGTAAAGGTAACACAAAACAGCAATCATATCTAAATTCAACTACGAGTACCTCTGTTCCTTTCCTCCTAAAATGTGGGTGTACTATAGGTACCTCTGTTTAATCCTTCGGCGATTATAGGCGTGATGTTATGTTTATGTTATCTAATTACAAACTTAATCACTATATTTCAGACTGATTTCAATGAACCAAAAGACAACTTAATCGACCGTCACGTAAGCCTGCCTGAGCTCAAATGTAATCGAACAATGGTGTCCGTTTGACGATTAATTGGTCATAACCACCGTTCATACACCGTGTCATGTATTGACATTTGATAGAATATTACAAAACCTAATGGTAATAGAGAGATTATCAGACAAATAAATGAAATGATTTTTCATGCGAATATAAGGTTTTGAACCAAGAAAAGCTTTACCAGTTCACAATCAGAAGTATTCTTAAGGAAATTCCAAATACATTGCTTCATTATGTTTCAAAAATTCTTCTGCTCGACAACGTTAATAACGCAATAAATCTTGGCGAATTGTCAAAATCAAAGGCATAGCAATTGTCAGGGTGTTAAGGAATTACCCCGCCTGTTCAGAGTACTTTTTGTGGAACTATGTTTTAGCTTGTATTGGTGTTTCACATAGTGGCAACGAGTGGATAAGATTTCTTCTTCTGATAACAAGATTCACACAAATGCTGATATTTAAAACATATGTTTCCATTTTCACCGCAAAATTGCCGACCAAATAGAGCATTATTGTAGTACATATCAACTCCAACAATTTTTTTTGTATAATTTCATAGACATTATATAATTTTTGTACAAACATATTGTATAATGTTGTACATTTGTATAAATTATTGAGCACACAAGTGTGTATATGTTATTATTGCGTCCCAAGTTACGTTGTCCCTGCAATCGCTAATTTTCGTGCCACATGCTACACAACGCGTTACTTTTGTACTTTTAAATACTTTTTTAAACAAAAAGATGGCGTATTTTTCCTTATTTTATTTGCTAAAAAAAATGGAAAATGAAAATGGCCAAGCTAATGAAAACACTATAAAATGGCGCGAAAGAATAATTTGATGCTTGCGCATTCTGTTTTTTGTTTTTCTAAATAGAATATAATTTTCGTTTGCATTTTCAGTGATTGCGCTAAAGACATGTTACAATTTTTTCAGGCAATAAATAAGCCATCTGATTTCTCTTTTCAGAGATTTTAAAATCTTGACTAGTTTTACCGTTTCACTGGTTTTACTGTACTCTGGGCGCTTTTAACGTGTACGTCTTTTTTTATATAAATTGTTGTTGTGTTTTCGTAAAAATATTATTTAAAAGAGTGTACAAGGAGTTTCTTGCCCGTTCTCGTCCATAGGTACCTACTACGCTTTGGAATAGACAACTAGCTTCATATCTTTTGACTGACCGACTTCTTGACAATTCAAAAGTGCCTGTAAATGGTTTAATTAAAATAAATGCTTTGAGTTGGAGTTTAACTCCTTATTCATAAAATATTAAACCTATTTTCCTTAAAGTAGGTAAAAACCAGGACAGAGATGAATTATGTTTCATTGTATGCACATCAAACTACCCGAAACTGTCAAATTTTCCCAATCAACTTTAGACCTTATGCATTAGCGATAAAGTTGAAAACCTATTAAAGAAACTTAACAGATTGTAGAAGATTGATGTGCTGGCGTCTGTACAGACGCATATATTCATTAAGTACCCTAAAAGCATCCACAGTCCGACTTCACCCACTGTTAAGCATGGGGCTCTTATTTCTTGTGCCAACAATGTCGTCCGTCCATCTGGGCGCCGGACGAGATGGACGGAAGATGGGGTGTTGGTCGACAACCCGTCTTCCAGTCTTTGGACAAAAGCAACCAACTACTTATCCTACGGAGCAGTGCTGGCTCAGTGGAATTTTCCGCGACTTACGCCATCGTAGGTTTGAATTCTGACAGCCGCGTTACCGGCGCGTGCGAAACCGGCATGTCCTACAACCAAAAATTCGAAGACATGTGACATCTGCCAACCCGCACTGGGCTCGCGTGGTGGATTACGGCCCACTCCCTTTCACATAGAAGAGGCCTGTCCCAGCAGTGGGAACATTAAAGGCTGATTATTCTACTTATCCTACAAAAAACCATAACCAATAATTGAAAGATCTCAATGGATTTTCCAATTTTATATTTATTAATCCCGTGTTTGTCTTTCGACCGTACTTCCTCGAGGTTTATCGGTGAAATTAAAAGTTACTGAAAATTTTCAGCGCATTTCGAAGGCATCGGATGTGGCGGAATTCAATTAAAATAATTAATTATACAAAATATTGACGATTTCTTTTACTCGTTGTTGATTGAAAACGTTCAGTTTTATTTAAATTTTAATTATTAATTTTAATTGCAGTAACGTGTTGGGTTTCGAGTGGCGAATGTTGATGTACCTAACGAAATAAATGTAACTGTGTCAATGTTGTTTGACGCTGCTGTAGTTTGATATTTTAATGGGTTCTATATCATCATCTTCATCTGCCTAGCCTTTTCCCAACAATGTTGGGGTTGGCTTCCAGTCTAAACAGCTGAGTACCAGTATTTTACATGAAGCAACTGTTTATCTGACCTCCACAACCCAGTGACTGGGTAATTCGATATACTGATGACCCGTAACGATTGCCAAATGTCCACGAATGACAGCCGGGACCAACGACTTAACGACGTGCTTTCCAAGGCACGGAGAGGTCTTATTATGTAAAGATGGCCACCGATCTACGGAACAACCGCAGCAAGCTTAACTGCTGTTGTTACTTAGCCACAAGCCCCAATGTACCGGGTTCCATATATGACCCTTTATTTAGACTGGAGAATATTGCAGGTTTCAACCTCAATGCTACTGATACTTGTAAATGAAAACTATCCCAACATTTTACGCATGTATTTTCAGTCATGACAATCATGTCATTTGGTTTAAATAAGTTTTTAAATTGATTTATCTTTTAGATAGATTCTTTTATAATTTGTGAATGTGAAGACGTTGTAGGCCTTGTAGACTGTAGATTTGCAGATCATTTTATATTTTACTAGCTGCGCCCCGCGGTTTTACCCGCGTAAGTTTCGATTCCAAAAAAAAAAAAACAGATAGTAGCCGATTCTCAGAACTACTGAATACCTATGCATATAAAATTTCATAAAAATTGGTCAAGCCGTTTCAGAGGAGTATGGTAACTAACATTGTGACACGAGAATTTTATATATTAGAAGATTAAGTACCTACTTGGTACTTGTTAACAGGCCTAAACAGTCCTCCCATACCTATTAGCACTGCAATTTCAAAACATTGTAAAAGCCAACTATTTCTAAAAGAGTAACCGTGGAATTTCTTGCCGGCTCTTCTCTATAGGGAACGACTAATTGGAACCGTACACCTCGCTTCTGACGTTCCATAAGTCTCCAAGTAAGTTTATGTGAAATAAACTTACTTGGAGACTTATGTATAATAATAAAATATAGAATATTTTGATTTTGAGTCAACACCGGAAAAATAAAGCCTCATTTAGACAAACTGAAAATTAAAATCCTGTTTTATGATAGATTGAATTCAGAAATCCTATATTCTTCTAAATCAGCATAACAGCTGCAATATACCCCCAATACTACAATATATCCTTCACAGAATAATCGATAGCCTACAATATCTACAGGTTAAAAATAGATGTGCAATTCACAAGCAGGTCCCAGGTCCCTCGACCCCATACATCAGCCATAATCGGAATTTTAATTTCTTCCACACGACCTGTCCTTTGGCACCTTAAAGGAGCCGAAACACTTACTATGGCATCCTATGGAATATTTTATGAGCCGCCCATGGTGTAACGTCTCTGGTAATGGGTACTGGTAAACCCACTAAAACTTATTGATATTGACTAGGCGATATTACATACATGTATGACATTTCTTGATTTTTTTTACGACTCTTGTCGTGACGTTTATGACCGGAGCACGCTACATAAGGCGGTGTAGGTTTATTACCTCGTTATACAAGAAGGGTCTTGTGTTGGTTATGTATGTTTTTTGTACATTCGATATGTCTAATATGTCTATAGTTTTGACAGTGGTATAGTTACCAAATTAGTGCTTTAAATTTCAGTATTTTTGGCGATTTTTTTGTCATGCTTCCAACCACATTTAGATTTTAATCTTTGGTTGAGGTGTCATTAAATTTTTTCTCGGAGTTAAACCCGTTTCTCAATGAAGGTGTGTGTTTTTTTTCTGCCTTATCTATCTTATTTCCTTTTCGGTGAAGGAAAACATCGTAAGGCGCCTTGAACCAATCGTCTGAAATCGCCAACCCTCAGTCAATAAACGTGGCAATCAATGGTAATTTTACAAAGAGCTTGTAAATGCCTAGCGAGATATTTTCACAGGTAATTTTGTTTGCCTTGTTGAAGAAAAGAAAGAAGTACGGTCGAACAAGCTATTTGGTATACAGGTAGCTAACTTGCAACTACTTTTAAACAATGGTGTGCGTGTGCTGAGTAGTCAATGCCATAAGCTGAAAAAGTTATAACGCACAAAATAAAACTAAATATTGGCAGTGTAGTAGAAGGATGAATATTTTTTATTTTCCTGTATACCAAATAGCTTGTTCGACTGTACACAAGACTTATTTGCGGTAAACATGACGCAGAACACAAACACAAAAACGAAAATGTTGGGGGAAAATATGCGTCACAACCACACAAAACGGCCATCGCTCAGCATAATGCTACGAGCCTATGCAAGACCGAATCCCAGCCCTGATGCTTCGAAGATGCTTCGGATACTGATACGAAGATATATAAATAACACAATAAGAAATAAAATAATTACACAATACCTATTGCTTAATGTTTTTATAAACATAATAGTTATAAAATTTTAACATTCCGGGCAACAACTCATGTGTCGCCAGCCTATATTATAGTACCTACAAGCTAATATTTTAATGGCAATTTAAATTTTCGGAATAGTATATTTCAACAATAACAACCCTAGATAATTTTAGTTACAAACTAACATAATAATTACAGTGAAAATAAATGTAACTATTCAATATAACATGAATTAATATCGCGGTAAGTTTCGCTCATTTAAACACGTTTAGTCCATTAAGGGCCTTTTTATGTTCGAGAATTTTGTTCGGAATAATATTGAGGGAGATAAATGTTATCGAAAGATGCTTACACGAGTTTTCAATTAATTGGTTGTGAATTTTGTCCTTATTATTCGGATGGCTGGGGGCATAGACAATAATAGGCATCTGAGAGATATTCTGCTGTTTTTTTTTTTGCAAATTTTCTTTGCATAGTTAATTGTTACTAGAAGAAGTAAAAAGATATGCTGGGTGGTGATGTTATTCAAAAAAGTAATTGCGTATGGTAACGCGTGTGTTGATAACCAGAAAGCCAATTCTCGTAATTTAAAAACATACAACATCTAGTCTAATCTCGGTGACAAACAAATGTCAAAACTTGTCATAAATGTAGGGATTATAAAGGTATTTTTGACAAATTGATCCTGAGATCAAATTGTGAACGTTATTAAATTTTCGAATATTGCCCCTGGGATCTATGAACGCAAAACTAAGCAAAAGGTGTATTTGATGATCGGGGCAGGTGGCGTTCTGTAGTTTCTGCCTACCTATAAACATACATGTATGTGTGTATGTTTATGTAAAAGATAAAATATCTGATTCAGTGCAAACAGTAGGTAACTCAAAATGTAGATACTTATAGATAAATATATTCGAAATTGTCACCAATGTAAAGTTAGGAAAATTATTTGTTTATTTTGAATACTTACCAACTTAAATTGTCCGGTTAATATTCAAATCACAATTGTAACTGTTCGTCTTGATGTGGCTATAACACGGCAAATTGACGTACTGTCAAATCGATAAACATATAATTTACCTGTGTGACTGTGATTGACCTGTTTCAACATGTTTGAAATAAGCTACGATCTAATCTTCTATACTAACAAACAGCCTCAACACAAAAGCCTTCAGAATAATGCGCAACACAAACTCCTCTCTCTAAACAGCCAACAAACTTGCGAGCCAACCAAAAACCGCTATCAATACACGATTTAGTAAACTCCACAGAAGCCACACATAAATTCATAAGGCTATCGACACACTAGCCTTCGGAAAGCCGTTCCGTAACAGAATTTTGCATCTAAAGTGACTTCATAAGCACATCAAAGTAGCTAATGTACACACAGCACGAGGACCGTGCGATAATCTCGACGTGGTCGGTATTGGGGCTAAGTCTGTTATGAGTATCCTGATTTGGATGGGTTTTGGGGGCAGTCAGGCTACTTACCTGTGAGTGTTGGAAAAATTTCACAATATCGATGTGAGTTTAAAGGAAGAAGTGGTAGGTAAGTGTCTGTGGGAATCGTAGAATGTGGGTTTGTGCAATTTCTGCTTTGAGAAAAGACACATTTTTCCCAATCAGCAGAAATCACAGAACCCCAAGTGCGGGGTTACGCACACAAATGCACACGCATTTGTGTGCGTATGTGATTCTGAATATGTAGATTCTCTTTTTTAACCGACTTAAAAATGGAGGAGGTGCTCAATTTGGATGTTTATATTTTTGTCATTCAATTTATTTACAGTATCAACTGAACTAATTTAATGAGTGTGATTAATGACTCCATATCACTTGTCAGGTCGAAAAACGGTTTTCTCCAGTAAAAAAATAGAGGTTTAATGACAAAAATCATTATATATTCCAAATTCAACCGCAGTTATAAAAATGCTACCTCTCCCTTTTACTCCACCTCTGTTAGAAAGAAACAGTATAATATTACCTACTAAACCCTTCGTCTTGGTTCATTCTATAATCTTGTTTTCATTTCACAGAATCTTTGCACAGTCGTTCAAAAGATAACTATTGTATTACAAAGATAGTCTTATCCCGTGGTTATGTTTGTGTTAGGGGAGAAAAGATGCAAAGCATATCGATTTTACTTTGTTTTGAAGGGATGGTGTTAGATTATCTATAGCTTGATAACGTGGGTTTTTGTTTGTAGAATTTGTCAATGAAAATAATCGCTTTGGCTGTTGGGTTTCAAGAATTTCTATCTTAAAAGGAGAAAATAATATTGCTCTGTAGGTATTTTAGATTTGCATATAACTGAGCAAATATTTGATTGACTATGTCAACCATTCTGACATTTACAACGGATATTATAGCATCATGAAAAGAGTCTGAAACATTTCAATCTACACCCCTAGCATAAAATACTACTCTATAAAACAAAACCATCATTCAAAAAAAATAAACTATCAACTCGTCTGTCAACTCTTCCATTGCCCGCACACCGACAAAATAAAAAGAAATAATAAAAAAACAAAGCAAGCAATGGAACAGAAACAAAACTATAATCCGAACTCACACACGCCACAAATCACAGCCTAACGGAACCACATATAAAGGAACCATTGACGTGTCAATGACGAGTTTGCGTCAGAACAAATTAATACCGGATAAGTCGTTACCGCGATCAAACCAATCGGTGCGCAAGGAAATGACGTATCGCTGTTCATTTGAGAAGGGAAATCGTAAACCGTCGAACGGAAGTTTCGTTCGTTCGCGCCAATTAGGGGCGTTGAGCTACTGCGATTGTGACGATAACAGCCAGCCTGTGGATTTATAAATGTTTGCGACAACAAGATTAGAAAATTGGAAAAAAAATGCTTCAATACTTTATATAACGGGGATTGACACAAAATTAGCCAACTCTCGTAATTAAAAATGTTCAAAACCTAGTCGCAATCTCATATCAGCGACAAAAATCAAAAACTTGTCAAAAATGTGTGAGACTGAGATCAGACAGTGAACGTTCTTAAAATAAAATTTCGAGAATAGCCCCTCTTATACAAGACACGAGACAATTTACAAGAGCCAGGGCTACACAATATGTTTGTGCCTTGAATGAAAAAAAAAAAGATCATCACAATGTTCAAGAAATCATTCTTATCAACAAAACGAATTGATTTCAGGAAATAACAAAAATAAAGGGAAAGGAAGTTTACTATAGAAGAGATACATATTTTTAACCTACTTCTAAAAAAGGAGGAGTTTCTCAATTCGGATGTTTGTATTTTTTTTTTTTGTTTGTTCGCGCATATATCCGTCGCTTGATAACCAATTTGAAAAATGTTTTTTTTGTTGGAAAGGTTATACTTCCCAAATGGTCCCATGTAAATTTTATCGAAATCGAACAAGCGGTTTTTTACTAGAAATAGATTCTAGAAAGATCAGAAGAAGATTCTAGAAAGCGTTAATTATTGTTGTCTTATTTTTTAATATTTGTGCGTCCATACTAGCTCTGCTCATGAATGTCATCATTATTACATAGTTAAATATTTCTCATTAAGTGAAATTTGTAGTAAATTTCTTTGAGTAAATACAGATTCTTTAACCACATCAGTTACTCGTATGATGTTAGACAACACAGAACAGAAAATTTATGTTCTGTGATAGACACCAACATAGTATGCGCTTCTTTCTTGCTTCCCTGCTGTGTTTCAATATGGGTGTAACCTGCTAAAGTGGGGCTACCTCGACGGAACGGCAGCAGGGTGTGGATGTGGGGCTGTGTCACAAACTATGCTCCACCTCCTATCCTGCCTTCTGTGTCCCAAAACTTGCAGTCAAGGTGACCTCTGCCTAGAGAGGCGTCACGGCGCCCTCACCTACCGCCTGACGCAGGTCCTCACCGGACACGGATGTTTCGGGAGGTTCCTGCACATAATCAGGCGGGAGGAAACGCCCGGGTGTCACCACTGCGAGGATCGCCCAGAGGACACGGTGGTGCACACGGTGGAGGTCTGTCCCGCTTGGGCAGAGCACCGCCGTGTCCTCGTAGAGGCGATCGGCAGCGGCGGCGACCTCTCGCGCCCGGCCCTGGTCCAAGCCATGGTCCGGGGCGAGAGGGAGTGGGAGGCAGTCACCTCCTTCTGCGAAGCAGTCATGCTAGCGAAGCGAGTGAAGGAGGTGGCGGGATGGGAGAGGGAGAGAGCCGAGAGGGCCGCCCGTCCCAGCCGCCGCGGTAGACGCTCCGGGCGTCGGGAGCCGCGTGACGACTCCCGGCCACCGTAGGCGCGGGCCTGCGGACGGCGAGTAATGGGTAGCTCGCCGTCCGATCAGGACCAGGCCCGTGCCGGACGGCGCGTATGTGTTCCACGCGCGCCTCAAAGAGATGTCAGCAGACATGGAGGGGCCCGTTAGGGCCGAAGCCTGCCGGGGCAGCGGGATTGTCCGAAAGGGTTACCGCTGCCCCGGAACATAAAGGGCTAAGGAAGGAACACGGATGGGTTTTAGTCAGTAAGAGTCTGACACTCCCTTCCGCTCCACCCAGAGCGGGAGGGGTCATTGGATGATTTCCCATCCTTAAAAAAAAAAAAAAAAAGGTGACCTCTGCGCTGCCACCAACGACGCCGTGGAAGTGGCAAAGTTTTGGGCCAACGAAATCTGAGAAAAGTCGTACCAGCGATACGCAGAAGAAGCTGTAGGCTTAGTAGTAATTTATGTTGCACATAAAATATGTAGCTGATAATAAAAAAGAATAAACAAAAAGTTTTTTATACAAAACGTGGTTTGTACCAATTGATACACGATAATAACACAACTGCACCAAACCAATGAATCCACAGACAGCCCACTTAAATAATTACCTGTTAATTCACAACATTGCAGATCTAATAGGTATACACACATCGGTAACTATTCGATGGGTAACAACTAGCGTTAGGCTAACGATATTAACGCCGACACATGTCTGGCGTGTCAATTTACTATACTTAATAATGTATGCTACAGGTATTGATCTAGTTCAGTGATTCTGTTGAGCAAAAAGTGAGTATTTTTTAAGGGTTTTTGTGTAAAAATTTGGTATTAAAACAACATTAGAGGTTTTTAAGTAAAAGGTTCAGTAGATTCAGAAAAACTGATGATGACAATTTTGCATAAGGATTAAAAATCTTCAGTTAATTGTTCAGACTTACAATTCTCGTAATTTTAAGAACGTTCACAGTCTGAAGGCCAATTCTCGTAATTTAAAACGTTCAAAATCTAGTCGCAGTCTCATCTCAGCGACAAACAAATGTCAAACACTTGTCAAAATGTATGGAAATTAGAGGTATTTTTGACAGATTGAGACTGAGATCAGACTGTGAACGTTCTTAAAATTACGAGAATTGCCCCTCTGATCAAACGAACTGAGTCTGAATCTGTCAAAAATTGCTTTAATTTTCCTACATTTTTAACAAGTTTTTGACATTGGTAGTCGCTGAGATGATGTTGGACTAGATTTTGAAAATTTTTAATTACGGGTTTGGCCTATTTTTAATTCAACAGAGACAACGATGACGAGACAACACGACGTTTTCAGACTTATGCGGTGTCATAATTATCAAGCAGGTACTTTAAAAAACAATCTAGGAACTATCTACTAACGATAAAGATAGCTACAAACATGCATTATGAAAGCATATTGATTGATGCTGCTTCTACACACATCACTTCTAGTTTTACAAGCCTACATGAGTAACAATAATCTGTTCCAAAACATTTAAATAAAAGTGTAAACAAACCTTGTTTATGTTAAATTCTTACACAATCACTCACTAAAGGGAATTAGTAACTTATTCTGTTGTATTTAGAAGCACTTTTTTTAAACAATTGTTTGGATAACGTGATTTTTTTTATGTCTTTATAAAACTAACCTCGTTTGCCAAACGAAATCATCACTTCCATTTTAAGTATTGAAATAATCAAATCAAAGCTCTCAATTTGTAAGTGGTACTACAAATTAGCGTCCACAGGTACGTTTTTTGAACCCATTTGTTTACGGTTCATGCAATACTTTTGGAACATAGTATAATATAATAATTTTGAGCAAGCATTATTTAAACGTGTATATGATGATTTTGTGGGTAGAATCGTAACACAGAAGTGACTTGTGAGCTATAACATATCCCGTGCCGAAGGGTGGTCTCCGCAGAGATTGTTCACCATGACCGAATTCCGGTCTGGAGGACTCTTTTATGTAGCGACCTTGAGGTCTTTGACATTCAGGTACCAACCTGGTACCTTCTCGAAAGTAATATTGCACGTTCATATATGCATTCTATGCAAAATATTTTAGCTTTTTTTTTCTTCAAAATAATGATGTGATTCTTTTTACGATAAGCTTCTCTCTCACGCCTTCAGTCACGTAAACTTTGAATAGCTCAAACACTCATACATAAAACAAACACAATTTCATTGAAAATTTTTCAAGAAATATTTACATAATAATATGTCTCTTGAAAATTGAGTAAGGTACAGTCGATTTTAACAGAAATTTTTTAAGAAGTAAATAACATTCGTATTGTTATTTTAGTTTACGAAAATGGGAATATATCAGAAGGCCAATTCTCGTACCTACTTAAAAAATCAGCCAAGAGCGAGTTGCGAGTTGGACTCGCACACGAAGGGTTCCGTACCACCATACTATATTTAACACTACATATAAAATAACGGCAAAAAAATCACGTTTGTTGTATGGGAGCTCCCCTTAAATATTTATTTTATTCTGTTTTTAGTATTTGTTGTTATAGCGGCAACAGAAATACATATTCTGTGAAAATTTCAACTGTCTAGCTATCACGGTTAATGAGATACAGCCTGGTGACAGACGGACGGACGGATGGACAGCGGAGTCTTAGCAATAGGGTCCCGTTTTACCCTTTGGGTACGCAACCCTAAAAAGGTTTAAATTCGCAGGTTAGGTAACTTGAATATTGTGTCTTCACTGTATTATTAACAGGTTTTCTGTGGAAATGTGGATTGTACATTTACCCACTTCCAATGTAATATATAATGTACAATTGCTTGTTTTCTCTAACACAATAAATAAAAAAATAACTGGGAAGAAAAGGTGGTGCCACCAACTCCAAGCAGCACAGCCAGCGATTCGAATGCGAATGTCCTTGGAAAAACCGGAATTGCCTCTCTGTTAATTTACGTATTTGTAGTATGTTAATTATAATAATTATTGAAATGGTTTTAAGTTACAAACACAAGGACTACAATATGAAATCATGCAGTGTTCTTATCAGCGGCTGTGTGAAATTGTATCGTATTATTCGTTTTCGTTAAAACATCGCGTGTAATTTATTTTGAAAATGCTTTGAAAACCAGATTATCTTAGAAAGTTACTCAACAAGTTAATCGTAAACTTGATGTAGAAAGGTATACTGTGTCTATTTGTAAAATATTCTATGACATTTGCTATCCACACTTTATAGCGTCTCCATAAAAAAAAGTGTGGGTTCGGGGGACCCGTCGAGAACGAAGTTCAAGATGTAAATCCAAGATGACGGCTGCGACCATTTTTTTGTGGCCATCTTGGATTTTTTATTTTGACCTAGCTATCTCCATCATCGCTACCTTGAAAACCCTTGCAGGTTATCTCTCTGACTTTTTCTATTATTTTCGATAAGAATTCGCATTACGCTTTTACTTTACGTGACAATTTTTACTATTTTACTCCTACGACAAACTGCATTAAAGAACTTCATTCCAAAGGTAATCATTTCGTCCAATACGCCAAACGACATACCCCATTAATCCTCAATTCCTGCCAAAATATGCACCAGAAATTCCCCGGACGTACACAAATAATCAAGAACACTAGAGGTTGGAACAGCGAGCAATTTTCAATTCGCTCGGCACCCTTCATCTGTGCGTCAGGTTCGCCGAACACGCCTCTCATGGCCTCTTCACTTTTGCCGTGAATCCGTCTTTACTATTATGAATCGTGTGATGGGTATATGATGCCAATGGAGTAGTAGAATGAAGGGTTTTTGGATGCATGATGAAGCCTCCTCGTGTAGCGCAGTTTGTTCCGCCAGTTACTCAACTGAACCGAGCGCTCAGCGCATCCTGGACAGTCACACACAACACCTTATTTGACTGGCCAATTCTTCCCTTGCAGTGGCAGGGCTAACGCCCGCCTGGTTTGCGACCACCCTCCCACCGGAGTCCGGCGTCAAGCCTGCTGTGTTTGGTCGATGCGTGGGAATTCCAGTGCATTAGGCATCTTCTGGGCACGATCGTTCCGTCATAGACCCAATCCATCGCTTTCCATCAGGCGTAACCGAGGTCAAGAGCGGGCGCAATCAGCAATAAAAAAAGGAATGGTATGGTGGTAAAAAGGACAACATATTGGTTAGTTTGCAAAAGATCTTAAAAGTAAAAAGTTATCAGAAAACATTTTCGAAATGTCTTATTTAAAAAAAGATAACTGGAAATCTCTGTTTGTATGGAAACTTTAAAATCAGTCTAATTTGGCTGTAACACAATTTTTTGAAAATATTCTCTGCTAACTTTTTATACCTTTGTATCCTGCTTATGCGTATGAAGTTTCATTAAAATCGGTTCATTCATTTCGAAAAACAACGGCTTGAAAGTTTGTATGAAATGCCGTACGGCGTAAACGCTCTTAAAGGTGATTAGAAATCTCTTTGATTTGGAGATAGAGTTATATTGTAGCAAGAAAATCAATACGACATGACATCATCATCACGCCTTGTTTCTCCAAATGGTTGGGCAGAGGATCCTAACAATACTCCCACATATTGCCAGTTAAGTTTAAGTCCCATGTAATAGGGGGCGAGCCTATTGCTTTCAACTGGGCATAATTCCAGACTCTGGGCTGGCGTTTGAGAAATTCCTAATAGAAAAACCCAAAAACACTTTGCCCGACGTGGAAATCAAAACCAGGATGTCATGTATAGCAGTTGCGCTCGCGACCCTAGTAGTCGCAACCAACGAGGCTATCCAAATAATATGTGTTTGCTAAAATTGTGAATTATACAGTTTTTAAATTCAAAATAAGTGATGACACATGAAAACTTGAATCACACCTTTCTCGTCTCCTTTTTTGCTGACGTAGTTCAGAGAAAATATGCACATTTTTAACAAAAAACTCATAAATAATTTATATGTTTACATATAAAATGAATACAAATCACATTTCACAGTCAATTTATAATTTAAACAGACGCGTGTCTACGGCGTAGACTATCCGTAGCATTCTCCGTAGCGCGTAGCAATTTCGTAGAAGTGCTACGACACACGTAGCTCGTAGCCACTCGTTATCGCGGTTGCAACAAAAATTGCATTGACATTTAAGGATGTCGTAAATGGCGCTTTGAGGTAACTTTGTAATATTAATGGGGGAATATCTTTACAATATATGGCACTATTATAGGTAAATTCTAAAGGAACTGTCCTATAATATTCCCGTAAATTCTGTCATAAAAATAAAATTGATATGGTATTTGCAATTTGGTTTTGCAATTGGCAAGAATGAAATTTCTCATACATTAGTAAGTTAGCATTTTTATTGATTTCATGTTAAGATAATAGGTACATTTGTTTATAAACACATTTCATCTTTCTGCCTAAAAATAATCAGCAGGATTGTTTCCCAGATACTAAATTGATTGATGAAATTGATACCACGAATGTGTCGATAATTCGCATACGGGCAGCAACATAATTATATGCTGCAATTATCACTAAAAGATGTAATAAGTCACAACGATTCACTACTAAAGCAATTATATCAGGCATCTGTAACAGATTTACATCAATATAATAGCTAAATCAATAAAGTACGTTCTCGTTATAATTCATTTCGTATAAGTATTATAGGTAAAAATAAACCAGTATAAAAGATTATTTTGTGGCCATGTGTCACAGATATTTTTCTCAAAATCTGTGAAATGTACGAATTATATTTTTGGTATAAAAGTGTTTGTGACGCGTACAGCGATCATCAGTCAACGTTAGGAATATTTTTATCCGAGTGTAGTCATATCATTTAGACAATATTTAATGGAATCCCTTTTTCTTTTGATGCAGACAGGCGCTTTACTTTGTGTAAATGATTTCGTCACCACTGCTCTCATAACGGTTCATGAAAACATCGTGAGGAAAATGTCATGGGACCGAAAATTCGAAGCCATGTGACATCTACAAACCCGCACTGGGCCCGCGTGGTGGATTTTCTTTTCTTTCACTGAGAGGAGGTCTGAGTCCCAGCAGTGAGAACATTATGCTAGTAAAGATTTTCCTGCAGGTAGGTAAGATTTTTGAGGCTGAGTATTGGATAGCTGTCTGATTTGGTAACGTTGATCAAGCTTTTGTAGTCGCCATAGACGCAAATATCACCGTTTTCCTTTTACGCGTTATGTTTGATGTTGCGTTCTACTATGGGGCACGGTGTTCTAGAAGATTTCTTGGTACAGCTATCGGGAAACATTACAGACTCCATCAAAAATCCACCACTTCATAGTTCATACTCATAGTATATAATAGGTATCACACTGTAAACATACAAAAGCCTACATTGAAACCATATCGATCCGCGTCGCTTTTATAAACTAAAACTGTTTAGCTCAGAAACGTCTATATGCAGCACTAGAGCAGCGATGCGGCTCGACTAAGTAAGTAAATGAAAATTGATTAGCAGCTGACAGACTGAAACTGAGTCTGGGCTTATTTTACTTCAGAATTTACATGTGGAAATGTGAAATGTATTTTTGTTTGCTACTAGGTTTGATTTTAGTCGTATGTTTGGACGATGATTTCGATTCTGACAATTAAATAATTGATGGAGGTTGCCTACCATCATCATCATCTCCCTAGCCTTTTCCCAACTATGTTGGGGTCGGCTTCCAGTCTAACCGGATGCAGCTGAATACCAGTATTTTACACGGAGCGACTACCTATCTGACCTTCACAACCTAGTTACTGGGTAATACGATACCCCTTGGTAAATCTGGTTGTCAGACTTTCGGGCTTCTGACTACCCGTAACGACTGTCGAAGATCCACGAATGACAGCCGGGACCAACGGCTTAACGTGCTTTCCGAGGTTACCTATATGGGAGTGTTTTAGAAAAAGCCTACTACAGCACTGCAACTGACGAAATTTTTAATGATAAATTAAACTTATTTGTAGTACATTTATATACTTTGACATTTAATTGACAAATTTTATTATCTGTGATGAGTTGATGACACTATTTAGTAGGATATTTAATTTTTTTAAATTATAATTTGGATCGTTTATTATTTGAATAATGGATAAATTTATTATGATTACCTACCTAAGTATTTCTTTATATTTGTTACTTAGAGCAACTGCCTATCTGACCTCCATAACCCAGTTATTGGGTAATACTATACCCATTGGTAAGACAGGTTGGCAGATTTTCGCGCTTCTGACGACCCGTAACGACTGTCAAAGTTCCACGAATGACAGCAATTAATTCAGTGTGTGTGTCTTATAATTTTAAAACGTTTATTTTGAGAATGTTACCTTGTTCGAAAAGGATGATTGAAGGACGTTTTTATGGCACTCAATTTTTCAGACACATTTTTCTAACATTCGCAGAGATTTATAGTGAAAAAAAAATAGGTAAAATGTATGTTTAAAAAAAGGGTAATCAATTATTTCTATAGACCATGCCATTATAGGCTTGTTCTGAATGCGATTTTTTTAAAATATAAAAAAACAGTGTAAGAGACGGAACTTATTGTATAGATATATATTTTTTATAGAATTTAGATTTTTAAATGAGTACTTTTGTCTTTGGTTTTGTGTGTTGTCATGGTGTTGAAAAATAACAGTAAAAAATCGTCGTCAAAAAAAGGCTTTTCTTTTCTTCGAGTTTTAAGTCCATTATAAACAGGTATATGAAAATATTTTGCTACAAAACTAATAAGGCAATTTATAAAATGTTACGGTCCAAAAATAGAACCTCCAAAGTCGAAAAACAACGTTTCATCACAAACATTCTCTCGATAAGCCAAATGAAACGCGAAGGAAAAACTCGTTGTCACAACACTAAGGGGGGGATTCTGATCGTTTGGGGTAAAGGGGGGATGATTTAATAAATATTCAAATAAAGGAAGAGGTCCATTGGGCTCCAACGACGGACGAAAACCCTGAACTCTGTATTATGTGTCGATCTGCGGTGAACGGCGAACAGGCGAAAATACAACGTAACAAAATTGTAATAAGGCCGTTTTTCTAACGCTTATCGAAAGGTTTTGTAACTAAAAATCGGCCGTTCATTATTTTTTACGTAACTTCGGCTTTCAAGTAAACAAAATAAAAAAATAGTATTTGTATTGATTGGCGTCTGTAGAGGGTTGAGTTTCTTGAAAGGTCTTTTGTTGGTTACACTGATTGGTTAGTCGGATATATTTTATTAATATTTTTTTTTTAATTTGTTTTTAAAAACTCTTCAAAAACGTTTTTTGTGATGAGATTTCACTTTGACGTCACAATTGAGCAACATGGATTAAAAAAGTTATTTCAAAAGTATTTCATTTACTGGATCCAACATCTCAATCAATTTAAAAAGAAAACTCTACTTTTCTCCAAAAACAAACGAATACCTACACAGAACGGTGAACAAAAAAACACGAGTTTCACCAACTTTATGGATATTCCTTCATCAAGTCTTCACAAGGGTGCATCCTATATAGCAGCCAGGACAATATACGTTAACCGCTGACTAAACAATATCCCGGAGATAAGACCCTTAAAAAAACTTCATATTTGATACTCTGGCGTCGGCGACGCAATAACTGCCTCTTAACGGTAACGTGATAAGCTTCCGCTTAACTGATTTTAAATTGTGATGCAGGGATGTTAGATTTAGTGTCAGACTTTAACCTCCTTACTAAAAAACGTATTATATCAGATGAATAGTTACACACCGATTTCTCTCTTTCAGTCGTCAGTAATTTGACTTTCGAAAGAAGAAGACAAGGCGTTGTGCAACTATACAGACGCTATACAACGTTTATTAGTAAGGGGGTTAGTCTCGTGCTATTTTAGCTTCTAGAAGGTAGTATTGTACGACCTACAAGTATTTGTTCCGGGTCTGGGTGTTTTATCTATAATATGTATGTATTTACAAAAAAAAAAAATGTATATAAGTAGTTTATCAGCCATCTCGTTACCATAACACAAGCATTAGGTTGCTTAGCTTGGGACTAAATGGCGTTGTGTGAAATGTCCAAGGATATATTATTATTATTATATTATTGTAAACAAAAGCTGATTAGATAAAGATTATTTCAAAAACTGCGTTTTGTTTTACAGGCATGGTTTTTATATTTACTTTCCTGCCCGTTCTTCTCCATAGACATCTGTGTTTTGGAATGGGCTACCTTCAACCTTCTGACTAACTGACCGACTCTTACTGACATTTCAAAAGTGCTGTAAATGTTTTTTTTTTGTTAGCCTATAATGTCTCACTGCGTGGCAAAGGCCTCCCCCAAATTCTACCAGGAACTCTTTTCCCGCGCCACCTTGAACCAGCCCTTGAAATAAACGCTTTGAGTTTGATTCTTGATTAATCAAGACCTATATAATGTACAGTCAACAAAAGAGAAAAGGATGCAGGATCGTCGGATATAGTTGAAGTTTAGTAAGAAACCGATGGATGTTGTCGAATAAAATAAAATTTTATTAATAGAAAACAAACAGCTCATGAGCTCGGATATAGTTGAAGTTTCATACGAAACTTCAACTATATCCGACGATCCTGCATACTTATCTCTTTTGCTGTCTGTACATACCACCACTGACTAAAATATTATTCTAGTTTCAGTCGACAGTCCAAAACTACTATTACAAAAAAAAAACTAAAACTGATCATAATATTTTCAGTTTACGTAGGTACTTTTCGTACTTTCAAAGACGAAACTCTAGCATTTTAGGGCAGTGTATCTTACAGTATTAAGTCATCATATTGTACTATTGTATGTATTGTACAAGAAACGAGATCAACTAAAACAGATGAGGATACAGACTGTCACCCAACTCAATTTCCTCATTTTCTTCTAACTTTAGCAGCTAATACTATTTTACCATTCCTGGGACACTGTATAATTTTTATTCCTCTCTTTGGTACTTAATAAGCCATTGACATCATCTTTCGCCTAAAGAATCATTTCGTCGAGAAGGTTCTCAGCCAAATAGTCCTTAGGGATGATGGGTTTCAGCATTTTTGAGATAAGGTTACGTCGCACCGAAAATATTTATGAATAATGAAGAGTAATAGGATTTTACGCATTTTCAGATATCGGTAAAATTACGTTTTTTGAATAGAGTTTGTCATTCTGGTTAAAATAAAAAGAAAAGTGTACATATTTATGAAATAGAAAATTACAACGAATAAATTAACAATGGTGTCGATTCCCTTGTTCACAAACTAAACTAAATTTAAATTCAGTGTTTCTTTTTCTATGTATTTCATTAAGAAAAGGACACAAGATAAATTTTAGTTTAGTTCTGTCAGATTAATCAGTGCCTGGCGTAAATTGACGTAATTTTAGTAGGCAAGTGCCAGGCGCTGACTAATTTAGTTTAGTTTGTGAACAACAGAATCGACACCAATATCAGTTTATCTCATACTCCATTTTATTTGACATAACTTCACGCCTGTTTTCGCCGAAGAGTTAGACAGAAGTGTACCCATGCTAGTACACCCACATTTCGCACTTGTGTTTAAGTCTACAAAAAACATCGTTTTTAATTTAATTTTCAATACTAAATTTCAATTTTTATTTCTATTTCTTAACTTTTTATTTTTGTTTGTTTTATTTACGTTAGTCAGTTTTAGTTTAAGTTACATTTCAGGGCAACAAAATATTGTAATCAATGCTATGTACTTTTAATTGCATTAGTCATACAGTTATTAACAGGTTAGTTAAACAATCAACATGAATCATTGTGATTCAAATTTAACGGACAATTTTCTGTAAAAATCATGTTCTGCATTCACTCCTTTTCCTCAAATTATTTATTTTCGCCCCCTTTTGATGTAAAATCACGATATTTTCCGTCACAACACTTAGTTGCGGCAGCAAAGGTAAATTTGGTAGCACAAATAAGGGGCCCGCGTTCTATTCATGACTAAAACTTTTACAAGTATGTATACAAAACGTATCTGTATAAGTAGGTATATATGCGGATACATCAATATACCCTCTAACTTTCCTACTCTTAGTTTTTGGGATTAACGTTAAGATACACAGCTGATTTATAGTAACAACATTTTTCGTTGGAATTAAGTTAATTTGTACCAATTAATATTACCGAAATTGCTGATCTATTTTGGTATATTTGATAATTTGTAATAGAGGTTTCTGTATTTATAAAATGTAATCAATTAGCCAGTCGTTTCATATGTTAAACACATCCATACTAATCCATCCATAGTAATATTATTAATTCGAAAGTAACTCTGTCTGTCTGTCTGTATGTTACGTTTTCACGCCTAAACCACACACGGACTTCGATAAAATTTGGCCAAGAGATAGATTGCATCCCGGGGAAGGACATAGGATTTATCGACATACCTCGCGGGCGAAGCCGCGGGCGGAAGCTAGTATGAAAATAATTATAAAAGCATTAAACGTGTGGGAGTGTCTTTTTATTACATTAAAATGTATAGAAACTAATCAAACGACCTTAACTTAGACTTTGGTCCTTTACTTCTATGATTATTGGTCTTTTTATACAAGGATTTCTAGCAAAAGACCAAAATAGTTGTACGTAAAAATCCAAGTTCGTCGCGTTGCGTATAATTTTCTACAGTTGAAGTGCAGTAAGCTGAAAATATTTCAAGCATTTTACGAAAACTTTTAGTCGGGGATACACACAGTGAAAAGAGGGCTGAAGCCGTGCACGGTTCAGGCCCTCAACGACATAGAGTAGGGCTCTCCAATCCGCGGAATTGAATTTCAATCACGACTCTGATTGGCTTATATTAGTTTATAGGTAGGTACTTAGTATTTTATTAAGTTTGGAAGTTTTTTCTACTTTAATGTAAACACTGAAAATTGAAAAATTGGGAATGTTTTATACAATAATATAGAAGAAGGATTGCGGCAATTAACATGATTTAAAAAATCTATTTCTTCTTATCTTTCACATTTTAATCAAATAACTGAAAACGTGGTTATCATGCAGTCTCAAATGTATTTTCACGCAGATCTCGGACATTTCCCACAGAAAATCTCATCACCATAACTTAAAACGAGCATCCAGTCCAACTTTAGAGAAATTCGCAATTTTTGACTTAACCTACTTTCGGTTTGAGACGGCAAATTGCAACAACCGTACGCACGAAATTTATGTACGACAGCTGTACAAGTTACGTCGCAACGTAATCGTAAATATACGCCAGGAGTATGGCAATGGGGAATAAAGTTATGGGTCATTTTGAGAGAATGGCTAGTGGCTGGTGTCAGCCGCATAAGTAGCGGTACAGGTATTATTTTTAGCAGGTATAAAGTACTAAGTGTATGTGAGCACCACTTCGCGTGGATGTCCCGACGGTTTTAGCAGGTTATGTGGATGTACGAGTTTATCAATTGATCGTGGTTAGTGACAACGATTATGTTTATTCTAATGGGCGCCGACTAATCAGCTAGCGGTCGTGTGTATGAGAGGGACCATGAATGTTTTAGCGCATGACTCGCGCGCACTGAAATCACCAGTCCACCTGCCAAATGCGGTGATTATGGCAATTTTTTTTTAAATGTGTTTTTGTGGTAGTGTTGTATTTTTTTATGAAAATGCTTATTTATAATGGTACTCACAGTGTGGCGCAAGGGGGGCACATAGCCGAGAGCGCACGAGTGCTCGCCCGCCGCTCGGCCGCGCCGCCGCGCTACCGCATGGCGCCGGCACGCCAGAACCGCGCGATGAGCTGCCCGCGCGCGACAAAACCGCGCGTCCAACGCCCGCGCGACCACGACAACCAGTCCACGACTCCCCACCAACAGTCCGACTGCCGACAATTCACAACATCGTCACTATGCTCAGACAGCTACACCGCCGCCACCAGCCGCCGCGTCGACTGTACATCACACTAGCACGTTAATAATGTATGAAAACTTTTTCGTAACCCTACATTGTCGCATTGCAGAAAAACCGCTCCAAAACGCTCCGAGACATTAACTACGCTTTGTCTTATACGACTTTACATGCTAGCTTATTTATTCACGGCGAAAATTGCGTGCTCGCGTGGACGCGACGTGGTGTCTGCGGCCGTTAAAATTGATCGGGTTTGTGTATACTCACATTAGCATGCCAGCGTCGGCCTCCCGGTTATCAACTACCGTTAACGTAAACAATTGAACACACAATCATTTTGTCGAGTGGCGCGGCGCGATATCACATGCCGGTGGGCCGCGGATCGAAGGAGCCCGGGCGAGACCCCGGCTCGTCAGAGCATGGGCCCCGGGGCTCGGCGCCGCAGGGCTGCCACGCCACCACACCGTATGCGGCGTTTGCTAGCTAAATGAGCGGATTAGGTGCGCGGGGCGGAAGTGTCGGAGGCGACACGCGCGTCGTTGCCACTGCAGGCCGCCACTGAGGCGGGGCGGCCCGGGAATGCCTCCCCGCGCCCTTCCATCCCCCCGCAGCCGCCCCCCGCGCCACCCCGCCCGCCATGTGCCCGGAGCGCGCTCTCGCCTCTCGCCTCGCAAAGGGTTGTCGGCAAAGGGAAATTGCTACTATCGTCTTTTTGTCGTGACGACAATTGGCCCTGCTTTAGGCGGCGCTTTCTCTTTGACCGGAGGTCCAGAGCGAGTCGCTTATTGTATAGGAGAATCTATTTTATTTAGTTACTGATCTGGTGAATAATATTTGAATTGTTTTCGGTCATGTATCGGGGTCGACGCGTTATGTAACGCCGTGCGGCTGCCATGGCCGTCCCGCAGACGCAGCGCGCCTGTCGGAATACCCCTAACGCAGCCCTTAAATTTCTAGTGAAACGTTACGAGCGGGCGCGAAGTTTGCCGAGTTCGTCCGACCGGCAGGCCCGAGCTCGACCGAACGCGCGCGACCGGCGCCGCCCAGTCAATAAGGCCGTCTCCACTCGCCGAACAAAGACACTAACCTATAATAATTACATTTAATTAACGATAACTGGACTATTTTGTATAATAAGCATATCGTTGCAGCGTTAGCATCCAGATTTCACACTTGATAGAGTATAATTATTTTAGGTCGTTTAGGTTATCGCGCACGTGTGCCGAAGTACCTACTATTAATAGTTTTGTGATAAAACTATCACTATACTAATTACTAATAGTCACAAGAACCCGAAAAAATACAGAAAATATTCTACACCACAAACATTTTTCCAATAATTTTGTTCTAGGAATATAATTTCTGGTTGTTTATTATTTATTATTGTCGGGTAGTCGGAGGTCGGTCTGCCCACCTGTGCAGTGCCCGAGTCCTTACTGCAGTATTGTGTGATGAGTCGTCTCCATAGATACGCGTATGTTGTGAAACTCGATGCTTTATTTACATGGAATACGTTTTATTATTCGTTTTTTTTTCCGTTTTAATTTCTATTGACGCGTTTTTATTATTGGTTCATGATAGATAATAATATGTGTTATGTTATGTTGTATAAATATTTTTTCATATGCGACTGTTAGCTCCATAAATTAGCGCGTTCAAACAAAACAAACTCTTCAGCTTTGTTATTAGTGTAGATAGATACGGATAAAAGAGGAGGGAGGGGCCCGTGGCTAAATATTAACAGCCGCACAGGTCGATCGGTCAGGTTAAGCTACGCTTGCCGCGGTTGGTCTGTGGATGGGTTACCATCTTTACATACCGAGACCCCTCCGAGCCACGGAAAGCACGTTAAGCCGTTGGTCCCGGCTGTCATTCGTGGATCTTTGACAGTCGTTACGTGTAGTCAGAAGCCCGAAAGCCTGACAACCAGTCTTACCAAGGGGTGTCGTATTAACCAGTAACTGGGTTGTGGAGTTCAGATAGGCAGTCGCTCCGTGTAAAATACTGGTATTCAGCTGCATCCGGTTAGACTGGAAGTCGACCCCAACATAGTTGGGAAAAGGCTAGGCAGATGATTATGATGATGAGATACGGATAAAAGGATTGTTATGATGTGGATGAAAGATAGATATACCTATAAAAAATAAATGGTATAACAATCTCCTCTTAAAATTATATATTAAAAGCCCATTAGCTAGGTTTCTACAAGTTAAAGTAACAGTAACTTTTCGAGAGATGGTGAAACAGGCCATCGATAATGAATATTATAAATGCGAAAGTAACTCTGTATGTTACCTTTTCACGCATTAACGGGTGAACTGATTTCGATGTTTGGCACACAGACAATCACCTGGATTAGGACATAGGATATTTAGCGCTAAGACGAGTAGGTATCTAAATATTTCCTAACATCAACGTAGATATCTATACCACATTGATTTCAACAAAATGTTCAATCCCCATAACCACGCTATATTTCGAGCCGACAAAGCTATGAGAATACAACTGTAAGCCAACAATTCACCGATGATGGATCGGACGGGTCACAAAGTCAACTGTGCGACAGTCCATATAAAACGGATGGAAACGATTGCATACGGATTTTTGCCGTACGTTCCGATGTAATCTGGTTCAGAATTTCAGAATAATCTGAACTTTTCGGAGAAGTAGAATTGTTAGGTTATTTTTGTATTGGATCATTTAGCTCTCTTCAAAATGGTTGAGCTAAATGGTGCTAAGTATGCTAAGTAGAGACTGGTCATTTCTTTGCTGCCATGGCTTACTTTAATTTAATTTTAAATTTAAACTGTTTTTTTTTTCGTCTTTTCTTTACATACGCTTTTAACGCCCTGCATGGTTCTCACATGCATAATTTTTAACATGAATGATGTAACCAATACTTTGTAACCATATTATTTTGATTTAAAAGAGTGTCCATGGAGTTTCTTGCCCGTTCTTCTCCATAGGTACCTACGCTTTGGAATGGGCGACCCCTTGACTGTTCAAAAGTCCCTGTAATTGGTTTAATTGAAATAAATACTTTCAGTTTGAGTTTTCTTTGAAGAACTATACCATTACTACAGCCGGTGTTTTCTTTAAAAATATCACCGTGGAAACTTAACTGAAGTGAGTTGTCATTAGTCCCAATCCCTATCATGAGGTGAAATGACAACTTACTCAAGGGATAGTGGGAGTGGGATTTCACTTGAGAGGCCGGTTTTCCTGGTTCTGTATGAGGCAATATTCCCATGCGTAGTTTTTTTTATTCAGTTAGTCAATAGTATTACCAATCTGGTGTTTTAAATGGATACGCGGGCGTATTCGGGTGAAGTCTGTATACCAGTTCCTGGCAGATTTGGTAAAATGTGAGAAACAAATTACAAGTAAAAAGTTAGCTAACAAGAAATTGCAATCAAAATCTATTGTTTTAACAAACCATAGTCAACCTTCATTACACCCGGGAAAGCTTTGTCTCTGCCCGGAGTTCTAGTAAGAAAGGACTCCTTAGTTGCTTCGTTGTGGCAGTCATTAGTAGGCTCATTTTCAGCTGTGAAAATCATGTACTGGTGATGTAGACACAGGATAGGCCCTTTAAATAGTAGGGAAATAGCCTTCAGTTGTAAACAGAACTTGTCTAAAATGTAGGTGAATTATAGTTATTTTTGACAGATTAAGATAGATTAGAATGCAACCGTTCATAAAAATTCTGGAATCGTCCTCTGTTGTTTTTTTTGGTGTGTAAACTGTACAAGCTTACCCACTATAATTATTACACAATCTAAGATTCCGATCAGTGCTCAGAAAAAGTAATAGTTTTCTTTTCAATTTAAATAATAACTACAAACTACGTTGTAGATATTTTTGAAAACGTGCTAAAACTGGTTGTGAAGTACGAGGAATTTCATTTTAATTGAGCTGCAAATTTTGTTATTTAGAACTGTTTTATGGAGAGTTCAATAAGCCATTTTGAATAGACGAAGATTTTTTTAGATTCCAGACAAAAAATTATAGGAATAGCTTAATATTGTTTCAGCTGAGTTTAGAAACGAAGTTATTGCTAAAGGTGGTGGTAGTTCAAATCATATTATAGGAAGTGTATTTTTTCATATTTATAAAGTTCAAGTTTGTTTATCATTGTATAGAAACTTGATTTACTAGTCCAAGTGATGACACTGAAATAATTACATGAGATTCTCGTCAGGCATTTTGAGAACATTTTTATCCTCGTAGATTCGTTATAAAATGTTGTAACATATAAACATGGTTGTCTCAGACTGGCTTAGGCCTAACCGAAGTCGTCCTCGAATAAGATTATGAACGTTTTTTTAAGAAAACTCTAGATTTTTTGGAGTTTGTTGCTTCGGAATAGTGGCGTAATTAATTTTAGTTTTTATTATGTTGGTAATATTTTGGCAGAGTTATAATAACATAATAATACCTCTGTATTTCCCGAAGAAATTGGCAGAAGTATAACTATATACTTATTATGATATTTTTACATATAAGAATATAATTTGACTGTTTTAGAACATATATTTGTTTACTACTTTTTAGAGGGTCTCGTGGCTGAAATACTAACAGCCACACGGGTCGATCAAAGGTTAAGCCACGCTTGCCTGGGTCGGCTCGTGTCTGGGTAATCATCCATTACATATTGAGACCCCTCCGTGCCTCGGAAAGCACGTTAAGCCATTGGTCCCGGCTGTCACTCATAGATCTTTTTAACAGTCGTTACGGGTAGTCAGAAGCCCAAAAAGTTCGGTAACCAGCCTTTCTAAGGGGTATCGTGTTACCCAGTAACTGGGTTGTGAAGGACAGATAGGCAGTCGTTCTATGTAAAATATTCGTTATTCAGCTGTAATGGTTAGATTGGGACCCCAACATAGTTGGGAAAAGGCTAGACAGATTTATTTATATATCAAGACAAATGACACGTGGCGCCATCTATTATCATAATAACGTTATTCTTGTTTTCCTCGGGAACAGCACTTTTCTTCGGGATGAAAGGTACCCTAAGTCCGTTTCTATACACCTGACAACGTTTATGCAAAATTTCAGGATGATCGGTTCAGTGGTTTAGGCGTGAAAGGGTAAAAAACAAACAAACTTACTTTCGCATTTTATAATATTATATTAGTTAGCAAGTTAGCATTATTTCTGCAGAATAAAGCATCATTAATATAAGTAGTCTACTAGGAAACCATAATATCACAACACTCCAAATAATTTTTCTTCAACAACGTGTTGAAAGAAGCACGGTGAGGTTAACAATAGCATCAAAGACTTGCTTTAATATAATGTACGAGTACCAGGATTACAGGAGCGTGTAGGATATATCGATCATGGCTTATCTTTAAGAGCGATATGTTTTGTTTCTTTTTCATACAAGAGATTATATTTGAAGGATACAGGTTATTTATGATGTAAATTTTTGGTGACAAGCCATGAAAGGGATTTCCTATCGGCAAAAATTACAAACTCTTATCGTCTACTTAACCCCTTTAGGGGATGAATTTTCAAAAATAAGCAACTCTTGTTTAAAATTTGATGCTTCTAGACTCAGCGCTCTGTATTGTCTGTCAGAGAATTAATTTTAATTAGGATATTTTTAAGAATGAAAACAAGTTATACTTATATATTATTTTTTGTATAGGCTATACTGTCCCACTGCTGGGCAAAGACCTCCCCCAAGTCCTTCCAGGAACTCTTTTCCCACGCCATGATTTGAAGTGTAAGTTATAATAGCAAGAAGTTTCAAAAGGGCTTCACAATCACAATGATCAAAGAAGCAACTCAAAGGCTTGTACCGATATAATTACGTTCAAACGTAAGGGGCTTAAATTGCTATTTAATTCCTACGCTAATCCTATGAATTTAATGGAATATCGGCTCGGTTTGAACCACAACAATTGCTTGGATTAAGAACGGCGCGATGAAAATTGCCAACGCTTTTAGCGGTTATTGGGAGTTCTGCACGTGTATGTTGTAAGACATGTTTTAATATCGATTCTGTGTTTTACAGTCTTTTATCTTAGAGCAGTGCAGTGGTGGCAACGTGGTAACGAGGCCGACTTAGGTACGAGTTGTAGGCCTTGAGTTCGAAACCAGACAGGCGCTTTACTTTGTGTAAATTATTTCATCACCACTGCTCTCAAAACGGTGAAGGAAAACATCGTTAGGAAAATTTTAAGACCTGTGACATCTAAAAAAACCGAACTGGGTCCGCGTGGTAGATTTTCTTTTCTTTCACTGAGAGGTCTGGGTCCCTGCAGCGGGAACATTATAGGCTGTTTTTGCCGTGTTTTATTTTATGTTATTCTGCCCAGGAAATAGACAGCTAACATAATACAGTGTTCCTAATGATTAAATTGAAAGCCATTTACACCGCTGATAAACACTAAAATAAAACTGAAATAGGTCGGTACAAAATACCCATGCATAAGCTATAATTATAAGAGATTTGATTTGAGTGGTGATGAAATAATGTACACAAAGTAAATCGCAAGCTTGGGTTCAAACTCACGACCTTCAATTACTCGTAAGTCGCCGTAAGATTTGGCCACTTCTTAACCAATCCTACGACAAAAAAATGGCATTTAAAAAAGATGTCAAAACTTACGTTTTTTTTTTTTTGACGAGTCTCATTAATAAAAAACACAAAAGTTTATGCAGCCAAGTTTATACTAAACACGTTATTCTTCAATTTCCACAGCGACATAAGAAAGTTTATCGAAATACCGCTTCGGAGTAGCGCTTCTATGCATCCATTTAATTCTTGTAAAACGTTTTTAAAAGGAGCAGAGCCGTTCGATCACAATGTACCGTTTGCCTTTGGGATTGAAAACGCATCAGTATAAGACTATTTTTAATGTAACGGTGCATCAATAACAGATCGCACTTGACGACAAGCTCCACTCTTACAGGAAACGAAGATTAATGAAAGTAAAGATCGTTTTGTAGTATTAAGCAATATTTTTTTTGTCTTTTCGTTCCTAAAATATCGATAGTTTTGTGCGTTGATTAGTCTTATGATTAGACTAGATACAATTGCCGAATATCCAACTAAATTCACTGACTTCGACTTAACATAACTTAGCATAACATCACAACTGAATTCCCCAAAGGGTTCGGCGGAAGTGTATAGTAACATGGGTAACACCCGCATTTTACCAGTCATATTTAAGGGGCTTAAAGGACCTAAAAGCAAAATAACGCAAGTTTTAGAAACAATAAAAGTATATGATCGACTATAGTAAACAAAATCAGAAAAATAGATGATATTCTTCAGGATATATGCTAGGTAGATAGTGTGTTGAAAACATAATACAATTAATTTTACAGAAACTATGTTTTGATGCAAAATATTTAAACTAAAATCCATCATCATCTGCCTAGCCTTTTCCCAACTATGTTGGGGTCGGCTTCCAGTCTAACCGGATGCAGCTGAATACCAGTATTTTACATGAAGCGACTGCCTATCTGACCCCCACAACCCAGTTACTGGGTAATACGATACCCCTTGGTAAGACTGGTTGTCAGACTTAAACTAAAATGTCTATTTAAATTAATATAATCACATAAACTTAGGTCATAAAAAATTGTCCAACCTATTGTATGTCTAACATGGTGGAGCAGTGCATACGCACGCCAAAATAATTCAAATAACAACTTTGTAACCACTGTCTCACAATAAAAATCTTTGACTTTGGATTTGATACGACAGAAAAAATCATGAAGATACCTCTAAAAACTTTCTTTTCACAATAAAAACCATACTAATATACATCCAATCATTCAGATTTTTTGTCAGATTATTCTATAAGCAACATACTAAAACACTAGTGTTTTAATTTTTAGTCCAAACAATAGATTTTTTGTAAATAGATAATTGCTTCATATTTTGCAATAAATTACCAGCGTTGTGTCATCACGCTTCTCTTTCTTTCTATGGAGTCCGACAAAGACCGCGCTTTAGGTCATGTAGTCGCCTTAAGTGCCGGTAATAGAGGGCGAGACTATTGCCATCAACCGGGCCCAAATTCAGACTCCTGCCTGCTATTGGAAAAATTCTTGATGGAAAATCTAAACAACACTTCGCCCGACCTTGGAATCGGAACTTTGTCATGCTCAGCAGTCTTGCTTGCGTCCACTGGAGCATGAAGGTAACTTGGACCTCTTTTTTGAACAAAACATTGAATTGCTGTCAGCCTTTACGTTATTTGCTCAAAAGAATTACCTTCATAGTCTTGTGGCTCAACTATGGAGGAGTCCTAACACTTAAAAATATTTCACCTATTTTTGTGATTTTCTCAAAATTTACGAGTACTCTGGGTGAATTTCACCAAACTTTTATACCTACCTAGAATAATTCTTATACCGAGAATAAATTTAAATTTAATTTTTGACAGATTTTCCATACCAGAACTGTCAGACGTCAATTTTATTCCACTGAAAAAACTTATCTGGCTTCTGATGAAATCAGCCCTTAGAGGATTATTCTGTTTTTCATTGCAGTGGGATCATAATTAATCAGTCTTCGCCTTGGTAAACAATTTAACTCCTGAAGCTGAAAATTTCAAATATCTTTGTATGTGATTGCACATTCATCCACTTCAAAATGTCGGCTAACGGAATGAACTAGTTACAGTAAATTGAATGTGTGGGAGTGCTCACTTATTGCTAAACATAGAACAACAAAAAAACTTAGAACAGTGCCAATGACAATGACAGGATTCATTGCCGGGGCAGCGGGATTGTCCGAAAGGGTTACCGCTACCCCGGAACATAAAGGGCTAAGGAAGGAACACGGATGGGTTTTAGTCAGTAAGAGTCACACTCCCTTCCGCTCCACCCAGAGCGGTAGGGGTCATTTGATGATTTCCCATCCTTAAAAAAAAAATAAGGATTCATTCTTAAATTGGAGTCACATTTGATTTCTGATCTCTTGTACATAATATTAAGTATGAAAACTAAGTCTCGTCAATGTTTATTCATAACTGAAACTATAGCTGCGACACTTTGGGTGGGTAAGTCTAAGTTATCGATAGTATGTTATTCGATATCATGGTCCGCGTATTAGTGCATGACTGCACTAAAGAAGAATCCTTGCAAGAAAGAATTCTTATCAATAACAATTTTCAACTGGGATAATGACCACTAAAATTACAAACACTAAATTCAATTAACGACACAATGGCGCTAACATCAAGCAATGCATAACAACAGGCACAACTTTTAATAATGTTTTGTGATCCGACATCGCTCACCCATACTCGTCACTGACTCGGCGTCTGACGGCGGTTATACGACGGCCGCCCGGCCGGCTGCGCCGCGCCACCCCAAGTAGCGCCAGCGCCGGAGACGCCCGGGGCGCTCGACTTCTCGTAGCGGAGAAGAATAACAAGCACACACTTGATGACAACGACGTTCTTGGCGATGTAATTGATGACGCAATTCCTCGCGACTATGCTTATACGGTATGTACGTTCCCTTTGTCGAACATTCATACCGTATAAGCATGACCGTGGGGTATGCGAAGTGTTCACAGCGGTTGTGGTAGCGGGGTTACCAGCAGCGGTGATCGGGTCGCGATGACTATTATTATGCTCCGTGCTTATGTTCAGTGGTAGTTAATAAGCTAATACCAGTCCATGACTTTGAAACTCGACCAGAAGATCTTCTTAACTATCGATGTTCATTTTCATAACAAACTCGCCGTTTTGTGTTCTTCGAACTCCTCTTCAAGGGATCTTACATCGTCCGTTGGGTCGGACCCAATACGCAGCAGTCCTTCAGCGACACACTGAGTTTCGCCACTGAGCAATGCTTGTAAAGTCGTACGGTGTTCTTGATCAAAAATGGCTAAAGGGACGAAATGACTACAATAGATTCAATGTGTGGGAGTGCTCACTTATTGCTAAACACAGAACAACTCTAATTCCGTATCATCATTACTTGCACCTGTAATAAAAAATATTTTAATTTATTTTTATGCACTATAATTGTATGGAGCTACTCTTAGCTAAATATATACATTTTGTAAACGTTTTTATTAAATAAATAATTATTTCATTTATTTATCTATTTACTTTTCTAATAACATTTTTAAATATTTCTTTAAATATAAAATAAGTTTTTTTTTTATTAGTTATCCACCGATGTCAGGAACAAGGTCCAAGCTACCAGTAGTTAGGGTTCCAGTGACGGGAACCTCGTCACATTGCGACCGTATCGAGGAGTACTGCCTTTTGAATCAGGCCCTCCTGCCATATCACCAGCTAATCAGCAAGTTTCCGGATATCTTAAGGCCGTCATGCATGAAGGATACCAAAAAACACCATATGGAATATCACCTAGACACCACCGGATCACCAATATGGAATACTATACAAAACAAAACACAACACACAGCAAAACTAGACCATTGCCGCCATGTTGAGCTTCCTAAAACAGGGTTGAACTACACGATGGCTGATGCATGCAGTCTGCTAGGACAGGTCAACTCAAAGCTACAATGGTTCTTGAGACACATAAAATCCTAATAATATTATGTTTAGACTTTAAAAGATACCATGACCGAGTTTGTTTCGGCATTTCATCTCAGGGATCAGTCAGATAGAAAATGCCAGCGCCATCTAGTTTTAAAATATTGAGCAACAAAATATTGACGTGTAAAAGTGTCTTAAAAGATCTACTTACACAAATAAACATTTCATTTCATTTCACATCGATACCTGTCTGTGAAGAAGGTATTTCGAGTATAATGCAGCAAGCCATGGAAAAGTCCCTAGTCCACACTGCACGTCATACCTTAGAAAACCAGTGACATTCGCGTATGTGGCGATTACAGAAGGTTTAACGACGTTACCAAAGATGCAGAGGTACTAGAAGAGCTCACCCCAAATAAATTGAAGACCAAACCAGACCGCTATCCAGTCTCAAAAATGTCACCTATCTACTAGGCTATCCAGTGCCTAGTCTTAAAAATGTCACCTACCTACTTAGTAGACGGCAGGTAAATCTTCACTTCCCTTGACCTAAATCGCGCTTACCAACACCTATCGGTATACAAACCGCACATCGAGAACACAGCCATCACAGCACGCTGAACACATACGTGGAAATTAGAATAGGCCAAACTGTTCTAATTTCCACGAATGTGTCCAGGACTGAAAAATTCCGGACAGACATTCCAACGGTTCCTTAAGATGGCGTCGACCAAACGCCGACCGCGCAGTGACGCCCTCATCGTTTGTTTGGTTATTTCTTTTATTTTAGAATGAAAATGCAGAAAATAAGCACGCTAAGCTGTGCTCCTCAAGATTATACTTTAATATTATTAAAACGGTAGTTTTACATTGTTTAGTTTTATTATAATCCTTAAAACGGATAATAGTGGCCACTATTTTCCGTTTAACCAAACAAACGATGAGGGCGCCACTAGTGGGTCGGCGCCCCCTTAAGCAAGTGCTTATTGGAATGGACTACGCATTTCCATTCATTGATGACGTCATAATCGCATCAGAAAGTGAAAAAGGACTACTAACTAAACTAACTAGTTTGCGGAGAGGGGTATCTTCTCCCTTCTCAATACAATTTAAAGCCTCACCGTATTCAAAACCTTAAAAGTTAAAAGTTTGACAATGTTGTCAATTGCTTGATGTCAGGACAAGTCACAATTTACTGCTCTACGTCGAAACCAAAGCCAAATACCCTTCGCGTAATACATTGCGACACTGGCAAATGACAACAAACAAACAAACAAAAAATAATACCGATTGCAGAGTGGAAATGACTTACTTTTGTATCTATTGGTCCATAGACCTCTTCCCATACAAATTCCCCCAGTCTCCTTGTCGTTTGTCAAATACTTCCTTCAGTAAATTAAGCCAATAACAAAATTAAGCTTTTAAAAAATTTGGCCTTCGTGTTTGTGCCAGCCGCGGCGGCCTTTAATGTTTTAATATGATTTCCGGCATGTGGAAATCATATTAAAACATTAAGTAATGGCATACAATTATCTGTCAAAAGCCAATTCCATGAGTATTCAATACATTTTTCAATGAAAACTTATCCACCTCTCAAAAAAAGCACCCGATACTTCACGATACATTTGTCTGAAAGGGTCGCATACATATCGATCGACCGACTTACACCGGTGGCGTACACGGTCAACACCGAAGCTAAAGGCGAACGCAACAGTATCACATGACCGTTAGCACCAGCAACCACAAAAGATGACTCCAGCCAGCTTCCGACGAACAAAAGCGACGCTACACACTGCACCAGATCACGCAGAATCTCCTAAGTGCGAGTACGCTTCGCTCGGGGTGGAGTACTGTAGCGGCTAGCTTAAAGACACACATCCGTCCGCCGGCACAGCGTACGCTTTACTGACGACTAGGTGGAGCCACGAGATATGTATTTATAATATGAGTGACACAGCACACGAACGCTGCGTCGACGATTTATTAAATACATTAAACTTTCATCTGGAGTTACACTTTATCAAGCACTACAACCGTAATTTTGTTTTGGCTGTTTCATCATGTGCGTAATAATAACTTCGTCAGCTAGATGCATAATCTTGGAAGCTGCGGCGGCGCCGAGGGTGGTGACGCTGTCGCTCGGCTGCGGTGTACAGTGCGTGCGTGAAGCGGCGCGCGTTCTCGGGCTACTGCCACAGAACATGTAACGCTACTGCTAGGTCTTCAGTCGGGCACGCCTGCGCGTGGATCCGCGTGCTAGCATGGGGATCAATTTAAGCTTAACCTTAGCGTAAATGACTATATGAATTTCCACAAACAAAACTCGTACATTTAGAACACAATAAAAGCTAGCGTAACTTTAAACGCTAGGCTACTAAAAACCGCTCACATTAGTGTTTCAAGGACACTAAATTAGTAAATTCGACTGACAGGGCGGCCCCGTCCCTAACCGTCGGCCGCTGAGCGCGCGTACTCAAAAGATCGCGCAGCCATCGCGCACCGCGCATCAAACAAGGCAAACATAAATCTACTAATATGCTTCTGTTTTGCCATTTTGACTCGCGTGTTGTTTGAACCTTAAATCTAACTAAACACAAATGAATCGAGTGAATTGCCTACATATATTATAATGGCGTGCTGAAAAGATTGGCATTTAGCAAAACTGTACTGGGGTTCACTGCCCGGGTCTGCTGTAAGTGATAAATAAATAAATCACCCTCAAATAACACTTAAAACCCATTTATTTTTCACTAAAAGATATTTTTAATTAACTTCGCAAAATTTTCACTAATATCGATAATAAATATTAATTTGACTGAAGGGCCTTGTTGTTCAATGATTCTCAATTTAAAATTAATCGTGAATCAATTTCTCATGGGGAAACAACCACTTGAGATATATCGTTATTTCTTCGGAGAAATAAGTAAATTGATTTCGCGGAAGTGGGAGATTGCCAAAATTAAAAGGTAGGTAGGAATAAAGGTCCATGTGTTTTGAAAGTTGATAATTTTTTTTACAGCCATCTTGTTGATCATCAAATTGAGTAGGTAGTTATGAATGCTGCAGCTTATCAGCCTATACTGTTAGGTACTACTGCTAGAACACAGGCCTCCTGGGCCGTAATACACCAGGCGGGCCAAGTGTGGGTTGGTGGAAGTCACATGTCTTCGTATTGTTGGTTCATGGCACATGTTTACTCAAGATGTTTTCCTTCACCGTTTTTGAGAGCAGTGGCGATGAAATTAAATAAATTAATTAATTAAATTAATTAAATACACAAGTAAAGTGCCTGCCTGGTTTCGACCGATACTACTGGGTCACCAATGCTCTAAACGCTGAATGCTGAATGTGAATGCTGTACCGACCCCTAATATTACAACAATATGTTAGCTGGTATGCGCCTTGGGCGGCCTACGCTGATAGGTACAGCATTCGTGGATATCGTCGAGATGTTATGGCCAGCACCCGGCGATACGAATACGTAGAAATAACGACCTCTATTAAATGTAAGTTTTAAGTTAGTCTCTATTAGGGCCTTTTTGGGGCAGCCGTGAGGCACACTTTCCTTCAAATTTCTTACATCGGACTTTACACTTTTTATTTTTTGTTTTTTATCTAATGTATTGTGTGTTTTTAGTCTGAGCCTACGAATAAGTAACTGTGCTAAATAAATGTATTTACTTTCTTTCTTATTAAAACGTTGTCGCGACGAGACTCTTTTATTTCTTTTTAAAAACCTTCGGCAGTGCCTCCGAGGTATTCCACTCAGGGTGCTTACTCTCGAATATAATTCCGATAGATCGACATTGGAATTATCAGTTAAACGTCAGAGATTGGCTGGACTCACTGAGTCTAGCCAATCCCTGACATTTAACTCAACCAACTGACGTTTGACCAATGTCGATCTATCGGAATTATATTCGAGAGTAAGTACCCAGAGCACTGATTTGAACCGCACGTGGACGAACCGCACCTAAGCACTTCCACTGAAACAAAAAACTAAGTGCCAATAGTCGTTCGATGATACTATTCTTCCTATACTCTGCCAAAGAATTGAGAGTTTCATTGTGGGTATTTTGACAAACCCTAAACTATCTTCTAATTCATAGGTAGAAAATAGCGCCACATTGCCAATATGGGACCAATTATAGAATCGCATAATGTATCGCAAGTGTTCTTTAACTGTTGCGATAAATGGATTGACGAAAATTTAAGATGTGAACCGAAAGAATATCTTTATATTTTCTCTCGTCACATGTAAGGTTTTCGTCAATCCATACCTCTATACTAGATAATATTATAAATTCGAAAGTAACTCTGCCTGTATGTTATTACATGTCTGTCATGTCAAATTATGTCTGTACATTACCCAGTAACTGGGTTGTGGCGGTTAGATAGGTAGTCTGTCCATGTAAAATACTGGTATTCAGCTGCATCCAGTTAGATTGGAAGACGACCCCAACATATTTGGAAAAGTACTAGGCAGATTTGGTAAAAAATTTAGCAAGGAGATAGGATATAGGCGACTTTTTGTATCGGTAGCACGTTCCCGTGTGATAATTTCCGGAATCGATGCGGGTGAAGCCGCGGCAGAAGCCAGCGAATCATAAAGTTTCTTGTGAAGGAGTTCGTCAGAAGAAATAAATAGGCAACGGCGAGGACTTTGCGTCAACTCGGTGAAGTACGGTAACGTCTAAAATTAGATACCTTGGGTTGGTTGGGTGAACATTTTTGACAGTTCAACAACATTCATTGCGTCATTTACATTGCTGAGCAGATCAATTTTTAGAACATATGAAGCCATGGATAGCTTGTTACGCGAAAAGGGTGCTGGTTTAAGGTTACATCAGTAATATCCAGAAAAAAGAAAGCAAGAAAAAATAAATTAATTTGGTTCAGGTTAAAGTTATGTAATACTTTTCAGGCGATTTCTATATTAATATTGTAAAGATGTAAAGTTTGTTTGTATGTAAGGGGTAAACCTCTGGAAGTACCTACCAGTCGTATTTGAAAAAGTCTTTTTGTATTTGATAGCCGAATTCTTGAGGAAGGGTATAGGCTATTTAATATCACGCTATGACCCTTAGGAGTTGAGCAAAAAAAAAAAAAGGTCAGAAATAACGCTTAGCAAAAACGTAATAGCGTGGGCAGGCGATGAGATGCGACGGGATGGGCCGGGGGAAGCAGACAATTCACGCGGACGAATTACCAGCGTTGTGCCATCGCGCTTCTCTTTCTCTCTTGAGAACTGTGTAAAACGAAACGCATTTAACATAGGTATTACAATGGAGAATATATAAGCAAATCACGCTATACACACTGTACATAATTATTTTATAAAAAAACCATAACACTACAATATATTACTAAACACCAACATGTAAACTCGTACACATACACGATTAAAAACATAAACTAGTCTTTCATTACATATTATTACCAATACTGTGATAATCAAGTTATCCAGTAGACACTACACAAGTAAGTATTCTTTCTGTCGGTTTTAAAAGTAAGTCAATTATGATGAGGCTACTTACCTAACTACTTACTTAACGAACTATGTAGGTATCATTTTGTTGAAACTAAGATGTGTCTTCTCGACATCCATGTGTCACTAACGGGATGCAGAAGAATACCAGCGTCATGAATTGTACCTGGCATATGCTATAGTAACTGGGTTGTGGAGGTGAGATAGGCAGCCGCTGCATGTAAAATACTGGTATTCAGCTACATCCGGTTAGACTGGAAGTTGACCTCAACGTAGTAGGGAAAAGGCTAGGCAGAGGCGGTGAAACATAACTCGGTAATATTGGATAAAGGGACCAAGACTTACGACATGTTTGTACCAGTATCAAGGTAAATCATCTCATTTTACTATTCAAAATTCTTCATCACGTACTCTGATATTTTCCAACAAAATCCCATTACCTGTGAATGAGATTATTTCTTATTGCGACTCCATAAAGCTTATATTCCATTACTCTGCAGACGTATTCAGAGCTCGTTAACGTCACCGATATACACTGTCAAACATTAGTCGGTTACTTTGTAGAGGGACCATCATTTTGATGAATCCCGCTCAAGCTCAGTCGTGTTTTGTTAAACTATAGTTAAGGACAGTTTACAATTGGAGATTTATAAATGAACGTCGTTCTAGTAAATCAAAGGCTTTGCGGCGGAACTTGTACCTCTACCCACAGCGGCAGCGAATACCGCTTAGGTTTGAATAGGCCTTTACACGTCAATCGTATTTTCAAAACTAGATCAAGTCGGCGATTTCGATCTAACTACTCTGAGAAGACGGCCGAAAGCCGAAACAAACTCTGAGGTCCCAGTCTCTTTTAAAGTCTAGATTATAATCTTGGTCAGATCATGTAGTATGTTCTTTTGAGGAAAGAATCACACAGATTGAGTGGACCTGTCCAGTCAGTGCACGAATTTGTCAGTAATCTTGCAGCTCAACTCAGAACTTAAGGCGCTCAGTAAACATCATTCAACATCAACATTAATTCATTTTCTGACTACTACTTATTCGTAGTTTTCTGACCACTTAAGTGCCACTTACTAAAAATATACTAATGTTAATATATATTCTCACTACATTAATCCATTACCATGCTTAGCAGATGGATATTGTGTTAGTTTAACCATTTATTAAACAATACTATTCCCTATGCTATACATAGAAAAAACAAATTTCCACAAAAACACCCATAAAAAAGATAAATTAATAATAATAAGAAGTTCTAGAAACCTAGAAAATAAAATTTAAAAACAAAATAATAATAATAAAGTATTTTATTGACATAAAAAAAGGTTACATCAAATTAACTCGAATATAATACTTAAGTGCCTAAAACAAAACAAATCTATAATTACAAGCACATTTATAATTATATGCACGCAGTGGCTGTGACAGGACAGAAGAGAGTGTGGCATCTACGATACGACACCCGTCTGGTCGGAGGATCCTCCCTTTTCTATGGAGGTTGAGTGAACTTTATACCCTGTTCCTCATACCTCTATGAGAACATCGAGCAAGAGTAAAGCTTTAATCAACTCAGCTCATTGCAGTCCACTGCTGGACATAGGCTTCTCCTGTGTGGCGCAGCCTGCCACAACAGTCTGTGTTCCGCCTTCCCAGTTAGTCCAAGCCACCTTCTTAAGGTCATCGGTCCATCTAGCTAGGGTGGGGGGGGGGAACAAAGCTTGCCGATACACGATAGAGTAAAACTAGACTAGAGTCAAGAGCAAAGCCATTTCAAATAAAAAACAAAAATAATCTTACCTGCCCCGTTGGTCTCGTGGTTGCAGACGCGACTATTGAGCGTGGGGTCCTGGGATCGATTCCCAGGTCGGGCAGTGTTATTGTGTTTTTTCATTAGCAATTTCTTAGTAACAGACCGGAGCTTGGAAGTTTGCGATGTGTGTCCTGCGCCTGATCTCTTGCCGGTCGTGTTGAATTGCCGCCTCATCGGACTATGAGAGTGACGGCTGAGAGATTGCACCTGCGTGTGCACATACTTGTGCACTATAATGTCTCCCGCGCCGAAAGCTAGTATCAGTTGATATTAACGGCCATAAACGAAATATGGTCTAGAGGAATATTATTGTCGAATTTTATCGCAATTATCTTTAACATTTTTTTTTTTTTTGTGTTTTATAATTTATTTGGCAGTCTCTGTTGCGATTAGCCGCCATACGGCGTAGGACTATTATTATTAAAGCTTACCTACCCATACAAAATTCCATAACCATGATAGTTTACAAATTCATTGCCACCATACCCTTAACTGGCATATTTACAGATTGGATTCTGTCAACCAACGCTTTTAGCTAAGCATCTCGTCTCGGAAGGTTAAAACTATAAAATAACTCGTAGCGTGTTATTATTCAATAGTTTATTATTGATATTGACACTGATAGACTCTGGGGAAGCGTCAGTCCGAACTGAGAAGACGCTGGTGGTTTACCGAAGCACACAGTATTGAAATATTGAATATGAAATGTGACATTCTTGAAATGGAACAACAGAACTTTAGTGTTTTGTTGAATATGTGTTAGAAAATATAAACAAAAATAAGGAATTTTATTGGAACTAATTAACAACAAATAATGAAAAAACATTAGTATTTCACCCAACGCATTGCAGTGTCCTAAACAATTAGGATTTCTGTTATGTGTTCAAAATTCGCTAATCACAAAGTTAATAGCAACAGTTTCCTTAGAATCTTATCGTAATCTACCAATGACAGTTCGATTTAACCCCAGACAGTAAAATAGGTAATTAGTTGCAAAACCTTATTAAGAGCGTTTACGCCATACAGACTTTCAAGTCCTTGTTTTTCGAAATGATTGAACCGATTTTAATGAAACTTCATACGCATAAGCAGGATACAAAGGTCTAAAAAGTTAGTAAAGAATATTTTCGCAATGTATTATTTAAAAAAAGATAAGTAACTGGAAATCTCTGTTTCTATGGAAACTTTAAAATCGGTCTAATTTGGCTGTAACTCTATTTTTCGAAAATGTAGTTCCAGAGATTTGCGCTTTCAAACAAACATACGCTTCAACGTTGTTATTAGTACAGATAACACCTTTGAAATATAAGGAGAAGTATGAAATAAATAGAAAAAAAACGGCTGCCAAAGCTGATGTTTATACTATTTTGAAAGAGCTTTTATTTTTATATACGCTGGTAAGCAAGAAACTGAACCAAATTATGTATGATCAGCTTATCCCTGCCCAGTTCCTAAACAGAACAGTCGTGAAAGTACCGTTGCTTACAACAGAGTCAGGTCGAAGGCTGCGCGGCAGTTATTTGATTTGTGAAATCAATCCGTCTCCATTGCAAGCGGTAACTCGATACTTCCATTACCGTTTATATGGTGTCCGAGCGAGCGATGAAATTTTTTTTTAAAGTGGATTTTATAGCGGCTTACAATTTTAAGTTTGTTTTTGAGTAACGAGGAAGTTTCTTGATGATTAGAATGCTTTCAAATTCAATTCAAAATGTTTTCTTTCACGTAAACATGGACTCTTAACATGTTTTGTTGATTTCAAAGTAACCCAACTAGCTTCATCTTTCTGACTGACTGACCCCTTGACAATTCAAAAGTGCCTGTGATTGGTTTATTTGAAATAAATGCTTTTAGTTTGAGTTTTAATACAAAAAACTGGTCAGATATTGGCGTACCTACCTAAGGTCAAGACTATAAAAAAAGCTAATCAACTTACTTACCTGACTAAATTCAATTTGTATTTCCACTTTTACCTGGAGTTTCAGCTAATATCAGTAAACTTTGTAAACTACAAAATTCAGGCAACAAAAATTCCAAGTTAGCATTTCGAGTTTTCTTGGTTGGGTAAAGTACTACCACGTCTATATTAGTACAAGATATGATAGGTACCTTTATTTAGATAATTTAAATTGTGTACTTATTAGGCAACTCGTCACACGAAAGTGTTTTTTTTATTTTCTCATTGTTAAACAAAAAGGTACACTTGCCGTGGTAGGTCCGTGAATGGGGTGATCATCTTTTTACATACAAAGACCCTTCCGTGCCTCGTAAAACACGTTAAGCCGTTGGTCTCGTCTGTCATTCGTGGATCTTTGACAGTCGTTACGGGTATTCAGAAGCCCAAAAGTCTGACAACCAGTCTTTACCAAGGGGTATTGTATTACTCAATCACTAGGTTGTGGAGGCCAGATAGGCAGTCGCTCCATGTAAAACACTGGTATTCAGCTGCATCTGGTTAGACTGGAAGCTGCCCCTAACATAGTTGGGGAAAGGCTAGGCAGATTGATTGATATTACTGCCCAAAAGTTTTTTCCCATTAAGAATCAAGGACCGTTGATCAAAACGCATACAGAGTGCGAGTTGGTTACTTTAGAACAATAACTTCAGAGACCCTCACCTTTCCTCTTATTTTCCTCATCAATCAACGAACTTAAAAATGTACAAAAATAGAACTTCATTTTGTCATTAAAAACATTAGTACATGGCAGGATTTGGACCTAAAAGCTACCTTTACAAACCTTACCTTTAAAAGTAATGTTTTCCTCTTCTTTGGCACATAAACAAATATAAACTGAAGTTAGAACGCAGTAAGAGCAATACCATTACCTTGTACGAAAATAGCCCAAAACCCTGTCAGAAGCCACTCGACCAAACCAGGATTTTTTTCTAAAAATAGTCTCTTAAAATTTTAACCCGACACGTAACTAGCAGACAGATGTCGCCACCTTCGATTGCTAGTTTTCTGCTCCAAAGTAAAAGAAATGCATTAGTGTAGATACTGACATAGTAATTCTACACCTGTCATACGCTTCGGCGATGTAGTAACTTAATTTAGAAGCTTCTTGTATTTGTCAGTAACGGTGGAAAAGTGTTTCAAGTTATAAAAAGCCTGTCTCTTAGAGTATTTGTTTACTTTCAAAGTGGTCTGTTTTGTATAGCTGGAGCTAAAAAACTGACTGTTTTGTATGATGTGAAACATCTAACGTTACAACAAGATATAAAATATATTCTGGTCATTAGTAATTGTTCCTATTAATAACTGAACTCTAGGGTTTTAAATATTAAATGACGTTAAATTGATTTCAGGTAATTGGGTTTTGGACTGATTTCCCCATTCTTCAGTGGCGAGTGCTCTAATAAAACACTACCCCAATTGCGATTAAAATTTTTTTTTTGGACTTGGATTTCGTCAAATGCTACTGATGCTAAGGTCGAGATCTATGTCATCGGTGTGCCACATCTTGCACTTGTAGTTTGAAAGTTGTGCAACTGTGAAAATAATAACGCCAAAATACGTGCTAAGTAACGTTTATGGTATTCGCCTAAGTATGAAACTGAGCTGCATGTTGATCTCCACAAAACTAGGTGACCGAATAGTGCTGCCAAAAAGAAAAACAAATGAATACATGTTTACTCCCCACGCCTCTGTTCCCCGGAGACTAAGAGGCCAGTCACTGTGATGAAGGCATGGCATGCGATATATCCACGTCGGGAGCACGTGAGCACTGCCGTATGACCGTCTTAGTGAACTGTTTCAATTTTGGTAGACAAAACGTCTTACGATGAGTCCTAAAGTCGCATCAGTTTTGACCAACATAGCATGCCTTATTTTTTTTTTAAGTTCTGAAGTTCCATCGCGAGTTTTGGCAAACGTAACTTGTTTTTTAAATTTAATGTTTGTTCAAATGTGAATAAGTAAGCTTGTTTTACATACTTTGAGAAACTAGTGTTATTAGAGAAATTATTATAAAACAGGAAACCTCTATTAATGAGGATTAGCCGTCGTGACTATCGTGACGTTTTAAAAAATGATCAGTTTAACAGTTTGTCATCATTGACTTTTACAGTTTATAAGCTTTACATTATGCATGCATCATCTCGGTTCAGTCTTTTAGTGTTTTCATGGCTACTTTTAGAAATCTTTCCACATTTATTAGATGTCATGTTACTAACCACTTTAACGCGCATAAGCTCTCACACAGTTAGATATTCCTTTTATTTCCTCTCTATCTCTTGAGCCATAATAATAAAAAGTAAAACTAGTTAACTAACCCGAAATCGCTCGCCCAAAACCAAATCGGCCTCTGGTCTCAAATAAATCGAAGTTCGTCGCCAGAAAATTTAAGTTCGATACGAAATATTGGACGAAATGGAACTCAACCGATTGCTTTTTATTTCGTAGGATATCCGATGCTATTATATTTATTGGTTTTAGAAAAGTGGCCTCCGGGCTGTAATATCGGGGAGAGAATTAAGACGTACTGATGGTTTTGTTGCTTTTCCGTTAAGATACTGTGAAAGAAACTTACGTAACTTTAGAATAGATATAGATAGAATGGTGGATCTTGTAATTTAATTTTGTAGGGTTCATTTTTATAATGATTTAGTGAATGTAATTGGGCCAGTTCGTGATAACGCATATAATGACATTGTGTTGTAGTTGTTTGTTTTCGTAAAGTTTAAATACAGATCTACAATAAAATTAATTTTAGATGCAAAGCCCCCGCTTTTTGAAGGTTTCTCCCCGAAAACAAAAAGGTACAAATCACCAATGAGAATATTTTTTTAATTAACGTAAATCGCCTAAACACAGAAAGTCATTGAAAAACATTTAGGTTGTTAAGTCTAGACATAGTTTATTATCTTTGCCATATCTATTTTAGGCGAAAATACAACCACTTAATTGTCACTAACCTACTTTAAGCTACAACATACATATTTAAGTAATAAAATATATGTTTAATGTGGAAATGTATAAAAATGTACTAGGGTCGCATGAACCGCGAACAGATTTCACTGGCCGAGAGCCAATGGCAGGAGGTTGGGCTGCCAAGCCGGTTCTCTGCACGGTAATGCGGGTAGCGCTGTAGATACAGACCAGAGGATAAAGCACTGAGTTTTAAACAGTTTCGTTTGATTGGTTAATGAGAAAGGAGTGCCTTTGGTGGTTTTAAATAATTAAATAGTTTTACGAGTATCACGTAAGTGTTTGGCCTGTCTGTGTTTTTTGATGCTTACATTTGGAGTTGGGTCACAAACTTGAATGGCAACAGTTTCTTGCCTTACAACCGCCATTGGCACCTTATGTATGATAACGTCAATAAAAATGACGTTAATACAGATATTTAAAAAACAGCGTTGCCTACTTCGTTCGTTTAGTGGTGGTAAGTGCGGCAGCAGAACCCTCGGTCATCAGGAGATGCTCAGTAGCAGCCTGGTGCAAAGTTTTGTGCCTAGTTATTGGCAATAGCTTGCAGAGTAAGCGAACTGAAGTGGCAGTGGGATGGCTATCTCTGTCGAAGGACCGATGGCTGATGGAGCAGAGGAGTCCTGGAGTGGAGACCGCGTATCAGCAAGCGTAGTGTAGGACGCCTCCCGCTGGATAGACGAAAGACCTAAAGAGGGTGGCTGGGGTAGACTGGATGCGGAAGGCGGAGGACAGGGTGCTGTGGCACAGTCTAGGAGAGGCCTATGTTCAGCAGTGGACTCCAATAGGCTGAGTTGATTGTGTAATGACGCATAGGCATGTTAAAAACTTCAAAGATATACAACAGAACAGCCCTACCATCATCATATCACAAGATTTGCAACTTGTACCCACACCACAGTAACAGATTGGGTTGACCCGACTTATATTTTACCTTCACCGATATACGGGCAGCGTTCATAATGTATGAGCTAGAATCGACCGCCCCACCATTACCCGATATTTGGTGGGCCATTAAAATTGTAGCAGCTGATAAGATATGGGAAATACTGGGTTATATTTAGGTACTTAACATATGGCTCTGATAATTGGATTGATTTAAGGGGCTTGTGGGTTGATCGATCAGGATAAGCTACTCTTGCCGCGGTTGGTCCGTGGATGGGTGACCATCTTTACATACCAAAACCCCTCCGTGCCGTGCTACGAGATGTCATTTATAGATCTTTGACAGTCGGGTAGTAAGAAGCTCGAAAGTCTTACGTATTACCCAGTAACTGGGATGTGGAGGTCAGATAGGCAGTCGCTCTATGTAAAATACTGCATTAGACTGGAACCTAACCCCAACATAGTTGGGCTAAGCAGATAATGATTTGGATTGATTAGTGAACGAAAGGGTGCTAATCACCACGAATCACTGTAATCATTTGAGATGCTGGATTTCAAAACAAATTTTCAACGGGCATTTTTCTCTAACGTATGAATTTTATTCATTTTGGCAGTTCTTCAAAAGTGTGTCCCTAATACGGGCTAATGTGTAGTAACGATGAATACATTTACACCTTATATAATTGTTAAGAAACGCCTTTGAAAATCTTGAATCATAAACCTGTTAGAATTTTCACGCACCAAATAATCTTAAGTACATAATTTTAAGTGGCATTAGTTAGCAAGCAGGTACCTATGCCTTTTCTGAATTAGAACACAGCATAATCAGCCTATAATGTTCCGACTGCTGGGACACTGGTCTCCTCTCTGTGAGAGGGAGTGGGCCGTAATCCACCACGCGGGAATAGTGCGGGTTGGTAGATGTCACATGTCTTCGATTTGTTGATTCTAGGACATGCCGTTTCTTCAACGTTTTGAGAGCACATCTGATAAATAATTTACAAAAACTAAAGCGCGCTTGTCTGGGTTTGAACCTATGGCCTCACGTAAGTCGCGTCCATTACCATCCATAACTCTTGTTGTTTAGAACATACATGCAGTGAAACATTTACATGCTGACACTATTAGGTACTACCCCAAGGACAAACCCAGAAAGACAGATGGTTTTCAAATCTCTAGGGAAAATAATGACCGATTACTCCCAAACATAAGACATCCCCATCTCTTAAAACTTGCCACTTGTAAATTCCATCCTGGAAATAGTTTTTGACATCTAAGAAATATGGTTTCTCTCTTAGAACGCTTTTAAATGGGCAACTAGCTTCATATTTTCTGACTGACCGACTTTTTGACAATTCAAAAGTGCCTGTAAATGGTTTAATTTAAATAAATGGTTAGAGTTTGAGTTTATTCAAAGTGTAAACTGAATGGTATGAGACAGCCTGAGTAAGTATTTATCAGAGCATATTGAGGAGTGGTATACAAGTGATAACAGCTAGTGTAGGTCGTAGGTTCGACCCCAGACAGGCGCTTTAAGTTGTGTAAATAATTTCGTCACTACTGCTGTCAAAACGGTGAAGGAAAACATCGTAAGGAAAACGGTATGTCTTAGAACCCAAGATTCAAAGATATATGATATTTACCAACCCGCACTGGGCACGCGTGGTGGATTAGGGCCCACTCCTTCTCACAGAGAGGACGCCTGTGTACCAGCAGTGGGAACATTATAAGCTGATTATGTAAAAGTATTTATCAGGTTCGAGACAGCAAAGTTGCATGCTTTCTTGCGTTGTGGCCCAAAGTTGAGTATAAACTGTTTAGCGACATAGCTGAGGCGTTCCCAGTAAATTGTGTTAGCGGCGCATCTTGAGCCAACAGCTAGGGAACGTCGAAAATTTTCATGAATTACAGCTTGGTGAGGTAGGAAAGTGTGGAATGAGGGTTACGTACTTGGGTTAAGGTGCAATTTTTATTCAAAACTAAAAAATAATTTTACTTCTTACAAATTGCGTATCAGAAGGACAGTTTCCGAAAATAAAAACGGTCGAAATAGAGATCAAAGGGGCAATTCTCGTATATAATTTTAAGAACGTTCACAGTCTGATCTCAGTCTCAATCTATCAAAAATACCTCTAATTTCCCTAAATTTTTGACAAGTTTTTGATGTTGATTGTCGCTGAGATGAGATTGCAACTAGATTTTGAACATTTCAATTGGCCTTTTGACCTCAGCAACAATTTATGAAAAAAGTAGAGGTATTTTTGACAGATTGAGACACACATTAAAATGCAACCGTTCTCAAAAATACGGTAATTGCAAACAGATGGCAAACAAACAAATGAAAAGCGGATACCTACCACTACTTCCGAGCAACATCAGTGGGATAGCCACGCCACGGTACGTAACCGACATGAAAGATAAAGATCCCAAGAGCCTTATGACACCATACTTTTCAAACTAGAATACTTCACTACAGCTCAGGTATAGAGGTATTACTTACTTCCACGAAAAAACTTGGAGGGGCTTACAGGACCTAAACACAAAAAACGCAAGTTTTAGATACAATAAAAGTATATGATCGACTACAGTAAACAAAATCAGAAAAATATATGATATTCTTCAGGATATATTCTAGGCAGATAGTGTTTTGAAAACATAACACAACTAATTTGATACCATAGAAAAAAAAACATGAAGATACCTCCAAAAACTTTCTTTTTACAATAAGAACCATACTAATATAGATACAATCATTATGATTTTTTGTCAGATTAATCTACAAGCAACATAGTAAAACACTAGTGTATAAATTTTTTAGTCCAAACAATAGATTTTTTGTAAATAGATAATTTGCTTCATATTTTGCAATAAATTACCAGCGTTGTGTCATCGCGCTTCTCTTTCTTTTCTATGTAGTCCGACAAAGGCCGCGCTTTAGGCCACGTAGTCGCCTCAACGTAAAACCTTTCGGATTACCAGGAAAAGCAGTAGAAATATCACAGAGAACCTTTTTCGCACCAAAATCCGCTTCACCACAAAAGATTCGCTGATAAAAGATCACTCTAAAAACCGTATCTTTAATAGCTGCCAGTTTAAAATAAAATTTTGGTCAAAAAGCAAGCCTCGGTCTATTGACATGACATGGCGCATGCTGTACTAAAATGCATTTAAACACAAAGTGCCGTTAAATTTTCACTGAAAAGTGCTCTGGGTTTATTTTTTAGTTTATTGGGTTATCATCATCGGTGTTGTACGTTGGTGGTAGTCATTAATAATAAGTTACGCTGACGTTGGTCGCGTACGTCGGTCGCGTACGTCGGTCGCGCGTGTGAATAAATATTGTGTTCTATATAACACCATACTGCAACGCTGACGTCACTGAACTGAACTGACGTCAGCGTAACAGGAATTCATACCTTACAACAAAGTCGTATGCTATTTAGATTTGGTAAAGCGTCGAAAGAACTGTCCTCCAAATAAGCTAGTGATAGTTTCACATCAATTATGCAACGAACAACGGACACTGACAGTCCGGCTGGTCCACAAATTGAAGGCCACTCAGCACGCTATGGAGCGGATTATGCTCGGAGTTTTTTTGATGGATAAAATCAAGGATGAAGTTATCCGGTAAAGAACCGGAGTAACCGGCTTGCAAAGTAAGCAAGCCGAAGTGGCAGCAGGGGGCTGACCATGTTTGTCGAAGGACCGATGGTCGGTGAAGCAGACGAACCCTAGAGTGGAGACCGCATATCGGGAAGCGCAGTGTGGGACGCTCCCCACGATCTTAAGAGCGTTTATAACGTACGGCACTTCATACAAACTTACAAGTCCTTGTTTTTCGAAATGAATGAACCGATTTTAATGAAACTTCATACACATAAGCAGGATACAAATTTCTAAAAAGTAAGTATAGAACATTTTCGAAATGTCTTATTTAAAAAAAAGATAACTGGAAATCTCTGGGGCCCGTGGCTAAATAATAACAGCCGCACAGGTCGATCGATCAGGTTAAGCTACGCTTGCCGCGGTTGGTCTGTGGATGGGTGACCATCTTTACATATCGAGACCCCTCCGTGCATCGGAAAGCACGTTAAGCCGTTGGTCCCGGCTGTCATTTGTAGATCTTTGACAGTCGTTACGGGTAGTCAGAAGCCCGAAAGCCTGACAACCAGTCGTACCAAGGGGTATCGTGTTACCCAGTAACTGGGTTGTGGAGGTCAGATAGGCAGTCGCTCCATGTAAAATACTGGTATTCAGCTGCATCCGGTTAGACAGGAAGCCGACCCCAACATAGTTGGGAAAAGGCTAGGCAGATGATGATGAACTGGAAATCTCTGTTTCTATGGAAAATTTAAAATCGGTCTAATTTGGCTGTAACACAATTTTTCGAAAATGTTCACTAACTTTTTATAATTTCATTTAACATTATAGTTTCATTCAAATCGATTCATTCATTTCGAAAAATAAGGGTGTAAAAGTTTGTATGAAATGCCGTACGTCGTAAAAGGTAGCTGGCGTACAGCCTGGATTAGATGCGGAAGGTGGAGGACAGGGTGTTGTGGCGCAGCCTGGGAGACGCCTATGTCCAGCAGTGGACTGCGATAGGCCTGAGTTGATTAAGTGTAACGAGTGGGGTTCAAACGTACGACCAGTAGATTTACTGAACAGTTGTGCTATTGTTATTTTTCATTTCTCTCATTTCTCTCTAAACACCCGTAAAGAAATCTAAAGTATCATTTATTTACAAATCTCTGTAAGCGTTCATGTACACGCCAAATAAATAAAAAGGATCTCAGATCTCTACTCATACTTTATTAAAACAGGTATGTCAGCCTTGTCGCGCTCTTGTTGACAAAATACAACTCCCTTGCTTGAATACCAAGTCAACAATAATACATGTAAAAACCTTAGGAGGTAAAAAATAAAGAACATTTTGCTATGAGCGAATGGTAAAGTTAATTTTGTGAAGGCTTATTCGAATTACAACGCCCTACGTTCAAAACATCAATAATGCGTTCAAAAATTTGATTTGATCCACAAGTAGTAGCGTTGGGTTGAATTACAGACAGACAAACGTAATATGCGGAGTCAATATGTTAGCTAGGTGGAAAATAAAAGTAATGGACTCGACGATAGAGAGGGACAAAACTTTGATACGGATAGAAAAAAAGAAAGAACACGTTTATTGCGGTAAACATGACGCAAAAAAAGAACACAAACACAAAAAATGAACAGGTTGGTCGAAAATATATAAACATCCATGCAAAGTAGTCATCCCTCCGCAAAATGCTAAGAACCTATGTGTGACAGCCGACGCTGACGTGATGACGTCAACCGGTGCAGCATACGAGGAGATAAAAATATCAAAATAAAATAATACCTAGTTCTAAATGTTCAGCAAGTTCTCAGTGTTATAATTTCAATATTTCATGAGGACATTTTCCAGGAAACTTTTTCACAATTGCGGGGAACCAGCTTACTAGAGGTGGACAGCCATTTACAGGGACTGAAATGAACGAACGAACTGAATGAACTGAATGAATAAACTAAAACTATTATTAGTTAGACACCAACTTAAAGATTACATAGCTTTTTGAGGGGACTACCTCCTTAGTGTGTCAAAAAAGTTTAATATAGTTAAGCTTGTTAATCTCACTTCCATTAAATATTTTCAAAACTCAACACAGCAATGGTACTTGGCAGAAATATTGTATGAAGTTAGTCAGCAAAAAAAAACATTTATTTAGCAAAGACTAAAAGACACATAATTCACCAGATACATACATCAGATAGCAACAAATAAAAATCAAATTGAAAATGTAAGGTCCGATGTAAGAAATTAACAGAAAAGTGTGCCTCACGGCTGCAGCAGAAAGTACTTCCTTATACTCATTCACATCACATGTATTTTAACTTGTCTTCAAATATTTCATTCATCACAACAAAATAAATGTAAGAAACAAATTATTTCTTGGCCAAAGAATTAGCATCGCCATACAACGTGGCAATGCTGCCAGCCTTTTGGGCACTGTTCCTCTTAAAAGCGATGCGGACGAATTTTTTGATGCCCTATGATTCTTTTGCTTATTTTTTCATATAAGTGTACATATTATTATTTCAAATGTTAGCTTATATTATGTAAATATTAAAAAAAAAAAGAAAAAAAAATAATATGTTTATTTGTCACAGAAACACGTGCATACAAAAAGATAATTAACTCTAATAATAAATAAAAATAAAATAGATCTATAATCACGAGCACAAAACAGAATTAGTCTACTGCTGCACGTCATGACTGTGAAATGAAGGCTTCCTTTCAGCATGATGCTGTGCTAAGGGAGACCCACAGCTCAGCGCTGATTGTCAGTGGTGAAATGATCAGCTAGTATACCTACCTATCTCCCAACAGTATCTAATGCTAATAAGCAACTGTTCAAAAACAGTAACAATGTCCGAGTAATTCAATTTTCTCTTACGTAACTTTATTGTATGATGTACTTGTCTAGGAATAGAAAATGGCGTCTCGATATACTCCAGAGAATTGCACTATGCATATTGTAACAAGGTGAAACACCTTTAAAGAATCTTGTTTTGCTAGAACCTAGACAGTGGCTAGGTAGGTGTCTGTCTGCAGTTATGCTGTATAATTTTCTGATGTTAAAGCCAAACTTACGAGAAATAACGTTACGTATTTTGTTTTCCCTTCTATTCTTGTACACGTAGTCTCTAACTCTTTTTATCTACTACTAACAAATGTACTACTAACGTAACTAATAACCTATTTATACTTATAACGCCAAAACAAAAAACGTTTACACTGGCAACTATAAAAGTACTGGTGCGTATGTGTTGGACATATTCAGATATTAAACTTGTCCATCTAGAGCGGTGGAAAGGAGCTGCGTTATGGGGTAGCTCTTTTTACAAAATGGATTTTATTGTACACTAGTGACCCGCCCCTGCTTCGCACGGTCTTTACGACTTGACAAAATATCGAGATATTTTTATCTATCTATCTATACTCATAGTAAAGCTGAAGAGTTGGTTTGTTTGTTTGTTTGAACGCGCTAATCTCTAGAAGTAATAGTCGGATTTGAAAAATTGTTTGTACATTTGATAGCCCAGTTCCTGACGAAGGCTATAACATCGCTAGGACCCTAAGCAGCCGAGCAAAACGAAAAATAGCCAGAAAGAACGCTAAGGTAAAACGATGTATCAGCGCGGGCGGGCGATGCGTTGCGACGGGCTGAATTTCTCAGTAACTACCAGCCAAGAGTAAGGTTCTGGCTGGTACTGAGAAATTCCAGATGAAAAAACCCAATAACACTTTGCCCGACCCGGGAATCGAACCCAAGATCTCACGCTCAGCAGTAGCGCTTGCAACCACTGCACCAACGAGGCAGTATACGAAAACGTCCATCTTAAAACGGTTTAGTATGTATCAGACACCCATCCTTTGAGAAAAAAGCGTCTCCGAGTTTACAAAGAGTAACAAGTTAAATAAAAAGACACCAGTAAATTGTTAGGTCTTTTTCAAGGAAATTTCTGTTGGCTAGTTCGCTTTTACAGCGAAAGAGCAAGCACTTAGAGCACTCGGGCGAGAGAGAACCAAGTATCTCAGACCTACCCATGTCTCTTTCAAGAGTTCTGGAAGAAATTCTGATACAAAATTTGTGTTGAAGGGCGGAGGTGGCGTTTCTACCTAGTCCCGTGGGAATAAAACATAAACTCACACCGAGTTTATGTATGTATGTATGTAGTATAAAGAAGAAAAGTTAGTTTGTATGTTGGAAGTAATCTCCGAAACTACTCATCCTGTTTCAAAAATTCTTTCACTGGGAGTGGGCCGTAATCAATCACGCAGGCCCAGTGCGGGTTAGTAGATGTCACATGTCTTCGAATTTTTGATTCTAGGACATGTCGGTTTCCTCACGATGTTTTTCTTCACCATTTTTCTTTCGCCATAAGATATGTTTTATTACATAGTCGCGGACAAAATCTTGTACTAAATTTAAATAAAAACTAAACCTGATTATTTGCACTCGACCTTAAACATTACACTATTTCCAGTAGCCAGCTGCCATTTAATTTGCAATATCTATTACAGGGAGCCCATCATTCACCCCTGGTTTACATCGTACGGACTCGTTAACGCAAAGGTTGGCTCCATTGATTGCGATGTAGCCCATGGATGGCGCCCATCCGTGTGTGAACCAAGCTTTATGCACTGAGTAATGCAGAATTGTAAGGGTTATTGGAAAAATGAGCGGTGAAATATAAGAGTTAAGTGTGGATGTCTGTCATGAATTATTTAAATTGAGGATGAAGTTGTCAGAGGGGAATTGTCGTGATTTTAAGAACGTTCACAGTCTGATCTCTGTCTAAAATATCTCCTAATTTCCCTATATTTTTGACAAGTTTTTGGCACTGATTGTCGCTGAAATGAAATTGTGATTAGATTTTGAACGGTTTTAATTACAACACTTGGCCTTTTGAAGGTTATTGTGGACGGAAAAAATAATAATAACTGCGGATCAGTAGGACGTCGGTTTAATAAACAAAATGAAATTCCAATGATTTTCGAGTGCAATCATAAAGTACTTACGGTACCTAACATGAGCAAGGATTTGGACTTAAGACTTTATTACTTTATAAAAATAAAAAATTACACACTACAGTAAATTCACAGTTGTACAGTCAACAAAAGAGATAAGTATGCAGGATCGTCAGGTATAGTTGAAGTTTAGTAAGAAACCGATGGATGTCCTCGATTAAAATTTAATTTTACAGTCAACAACATCCATCGGTTTCATACTAAAGTTCAAGTATATTCGACGATGCTGCATACTTATTTCTTTTACTGACTGTAGGTACCACTGATTTTGCATCACTGTCAATACCACAGTGATCTTTAATCTCCTCACAATAAGGTTGCTGTTGGGTTACTGCAACAGTCAAGTCTGTCAAAATTACAGTGATCTTTATGACTGTTGTAATAAGGTTGCTTTTAGATTGCAGCTGTCAGAGTTAAAATAATTGTGAAAGAACTCTAAAATGCAATTTTCAACTTAATAACATAGACAGACTAAATCAACATACCTAATAATATATTGAATTGGTTGAATGTCATAAAATAAATTGGTTATCGTCCTATCGCGAAATTTGACAAATTGTAGAAGCTTGATGTGCTGGCGTCTGCACCTTTCACACTAGAATACATAGACATGTGAATAATGGAATCAGTGAGGTGGCCTAGATATTTTTAAAGTAGCATTTTTTTTTTGTACTGAAAGTACGAGGCTAAAGAAGTAATGAAAATGTACGGTAGGTAAATGCAATTGCATTACATTGTTTTCATAATAGTTTCTACAGGACTGACTTAACCATCATCTGCCTAGCCTTTTCCCGACTATGTTGGTGTCAGCTTCCAGTCTAACCGGATACAGCTAAATACCGACCGCGGCAAGCGTAGCTTAACATGATCGATCGACCCGTGCGGCTGTTATTACTTAACCACAAGCCCCTACAGGCTGACTTAAAAACCAGAAATATTATAAATAAACCGTGACCAAGGTGTGCCTTGCTCGTTGTTTTTCATTGGAATCTATAATTTGTATGGCAAGCTTTACTTTGTAGCTTAAAGTTTCTGTAGGTAAATGTTAGCTTTTGTTCAGCATTAGACTGTGATTGAACCGCAGCCAATTTTACTCAATATCCTCAAAGAATTCATCGCTCAAACTCTTAAAAAACTAAAACGTTCAATAAAATTCCTCCACAGTGTACAGCAAATACAAACTAGTCGTCTCGAACGATTTTTGAATGCATCGTGTGCACGACTGTACCAATTACTCGTGCGGCCGGCCTCCGCGGAATATTCCAGACTGACCCAACTCAGAGCGATTTTAAATTGAATTTTTGAGAATTACGACGACAATTTTCGGAGTAACGTGGAATGTAGGGATAAGAGTTGTGGACGGGGACGTTGCGATATTAAGTAGTGTTGGTAGGTAAATATAGGTTTAGTTAGATGCTGCAAATAATGATTTGGTCGCAGGATTTGTTATTATACTCAAGACATCATTAATCACAAAAAGAAAAAATCTTAAACCATCATCAGACGATAGTTAGACCACTACAGTCTTACTGTTAAGAGAATGCGGTCCTCACTCCTGTCATACAAACGAATACGTATTTTGAGAATTTGATCTTTATTAGATACTAGAGTTGTCACACTGACAAGTGTCAATCGTTTCTCTCGACGGCCGGACTATATCTCAAAATGACTTATTTAAAACCATCTCAAAACTGCTTAAGTCATATTATCATTTAAAAAGCTCATCATTCAAACTATTTGAAAGTAACGTCTTTCACTGAATTCAATTTATACTTAAATCTAAATACCAAGTTATGTAACAGCAGACGCTACAAGCGTCCCCTCTCAAACTTATCCCCCGTGTGTTTTGCGTTATCCGCCTCCAATTTTCAGAGTAAGGAACACATACGTACATTTTTGAAATTACTGCGCCGTCGATTCTGTGTTTGGAAAATGGTTTTAGAGATGCACTTTTCATGGCTGTGTTTACGTTCCTGCATTTTGGGGGTATCACAATTTATCAACATCGTAAAATCATGGATATCGTGCATTTTGTCGCTAGATTCTCTTACACCGAGAAGGATTACCTACCACGCTTGTTCGGTTTACATTGGAGGTTTCAGATCGTCAAGTCCAGTTTTCTTTACAATGTTATCATTTACCACAAGTAAGAGGTGTCAAAGATATTTCGGCATCACTTTTAACAATAGTATAATAACATGATATACCACGAAAGGATTGATATTCTCATCATCATCATTGAGTCGAAAGATATCCATTGCATGACATAGGCATCCCCCAAGAACCTCCAGTTCGACCGGTTCTGTGCGTCCACCGATTCACCGGATTTCTGCAGCCTTCTCAAAATTATCAGACCACCTCGTGGGAGCTTTTTAAGGCTATGTCTTCCGGTACGCGGTTGCCACTCCAGAACCTTTCCGCCCCATCGGCCATCTGTTATGCGAGCAATCTCCCACTGCCACTTAAGTTTGGTAATTCTTCGGGCTATGTCGGTTACCTTGCTTTTCCTGCGGATTCCTTCATTTCTGATTCGATCACTAAGGAAAATTCCAAGCATAGCCCTCTCTATTGCCCTTTGGTTGACTTTATCTAAGTAACTCCTCGCAGATTCACACCTCGACACCATCATCGAAGAATAACACTACAGTTCAAACATTTAACAAACATAATTCTGAAAATAACACAGAAAATAAATCTGATTAAATGCGGTACAGCCTAGCGCAGTGGAGGAATGTTCACAAGCAGCTTACACAGGAACACAACCACGTAACATTATGTTTTGAAATGAACTCTTTATTTATGATGTGCTTCTGGTAGTCCTGGTTGACTGTCTATAAAGTGCGGGAGGATATGCAGCTTTTCTCCTAATAGATTTAGTTTTATTCGAGAAATTATAAATATAGTTCACAAGGCTTCAAGAATAGTAGCGATATTGACGTAATCACCACACTTGGAACAGTTTCGTGTCTTTCTGTGTACTCAGTTCTTTTAAACGACCCAATGTATTTTGATGAGTGGGGCAATTTACGTATTTATAAGAACGTTCAAATTCTAATCTTTTCATTATCTCTAAACTAACTATTTATACAAAGTACTTAAAATCTCAGTCTTAATCTGTCAAAAATACCGACATCTTTTTTGACAAGTTTTTGTTATTAATTGTCGCTCAGATGAGATTATGAACGTTTTTATTTAGGTACGGGAATTGGCGTTCAGGTTTTCACTATCATTAAACACGGAAATCTCGATGTTTTGACATGTCTGCTCCTGCACCCATGCGAAGAGAAAATATTTGTGTTTTTGTGTTTTTATATTTGTTTGTTACGCTTTCACTCTAAAAGGACTGAACGGTTTGGATGAAATTTGGTACTTGGTTTAGGACATAGGATTCTTTTTATCCCGATATTCCCACGGGACAGAGACTAATGCTGGTGAAACCGCGGGGTGCAGCTAGTAAAAACCCTTTTTGCAAGAGTAAGTGCCTTTTCACACGTCCTGGTTGTCGGGTAGCCGGTGCCGACTATCCGCTAACACTTGCCTAGCAAACTACGCTGGTACGTGTGAAAGGTAACGTACATGGCTATACACTTCGCCGCCGGGTATCTGGAACCGGCGAAAAGGCACTAAAAGTAATTTTTTTTTACACTATCTGAGCAAAACATCTCGACTAATATCTTCTTCTCAAGACCTAAAATGCATGTTACCAGGCTCTCATAAGCTTGAAATAACTGTATAAAAATAAAACTACAAACACAAACATTAAACCTCACCGCAAAGCAACAGAGCATCGAATAAAATGGAATTCTTCATCGTTAATGTTCTCTTTGTTTTTCTCAAACGGAACACGAAATAGTTGACCAACTTCCACTTGATTGTAAATATATAAAAGTAAATTTCCAAGAGAATTTTGTTGAGAATTTATACAAAGCTTTTTGAGGTAATTTTGTAGTGTTGCGGTTTCGTCTCCCGGGAGCGGGTTATTACTATATTTTTGTGTTTTGAGAGCCAATATTACTGGGCTCCGGTTGTTAAGTAATTTCTAACTCTTATATTTGATTGTTTGAGGAAAGACCATTCAGCTCTTACAAATAAAGTGGTGCGAGTAAAATAATTGTTAAAACATGAATTCGTGTATGCCTACGCTGCTACGACGTAGCAAAGGCTACGAAAGGTTAAAGATCCGCTACGAGGCGAGTAGATTTTTCTTCGAACATACTTATTTGATGCATTATTAGTGTAGGTACATGTCGCAGCCAACTGGTTAAATTAGCCATTTAGTTAACCGCCTGGCCTTTAGAAGTAGTGTTTGCTTCGCTTCGCTCTCTCGGCTCGCACGCGGTTGATCACAGTTCTAACCTAACCTAACCCGTTTGGTCGGGGTGCCTTGTCTTAGTTACTGCGACCAATTCTTCAACCTAAACTGTAATTGAATATCATTGAGACCGTTAGTTAAACTAGGTGGTTAACTGAAAGGCTCATTTAACCAGTTGGCTGCGACATACACATGCGTGACAAATAAATGACAAAGCTTATAAATGAAAAAAAAACGTTCCTGTTTCTAACTTTTGGTTAATACAATAATTGATAATAATTAATGCACACAATATTTTTTATCCCGTCTTTCAGCAACGCGTATCGGAGAAACCTTCTTCTAAAAATAATTTTAAACTCTTTATAGAAAGATAAAACAATCGGAGGCCTAATAACCCTTGTTACCTTGCGTATCCCGCCATCCCCATAATATATAATAATAATAATGCATGTAAAAAAAAAAAAAAAAAAACACTAATCACGATTCGACACGATTCGATTCGATCGAATCGATTCGTCGTCGATTTTCGATTTTTTTCGTCACGATTTATATATAAATTCACGGGCATCCCCGGGCAATAAACTCCTTTCTTACAACGTTTTAGAGCATTAAATAGCCGAAATATTATCTGGAGGAGCTATATTTTGACCTTTACGCTGTAAATTCATTGGATGATTCTTCTCATCGGGTTGATAAATTGAGGAGAACATTTGATTGGGTGGATAGGTAATTATAATTAACAACTTTATCTATTACCGTTAAATCTTATGGTTAATTTAATATCCTGTGGGTTTAAGTGGTTTGTTAACTAATCATAAGCATGGTTTTACTATCAAATGCTACAAATATACTCGTTTAAGTTACTTTTTTAAAATAATATTAGCTAATAATTACGCTGTCAAAGAGCGATCAAAGGAAGAATTACTATTTTACACGGATTTTCAAAGTCAGTCAAATCATTGATTTCAAATAGGTACATAAAAGGCACTATTGAACGTCAAAATTTAGGAAAAAATCGGATAAATTCTAGTAGCCCCTTCCAAAATGTAAGTTTCGTATGGGGAAAATTCTCAAGAAACTCGACTGTTACTCTTTTAAAATTGTTTAACAATATTCTTTATTATGAACACCATATAAATTACAGTCATAAGGGGCCCGTACCTAATTAATAACAGCCGCACAGGTCGATCGATCAAGTTAAGCTACGCTTGCCGCGGTTGGTCTGTGGATGGGTATCTTTACATACCGAGACCCCTCCGTGCCTCAGAAAGCTCCTTAAGCCGTTGGTCCCGGCTGTCATTCGTTGATATTTGACAGTCGTTACGGGTAGTCATAAAGAAGCCCGAAAGTCTGACAACCAGTCTTACCAAGGGGTATCGTATCACCCAGTAACTGGGTTGTGGAGGTCAGATAGGTCAGATAGCTCTATGTAAAATACTGGTATTCAACTGCATCCAGTTAGACTGGAAGCCGACCCCAACATAGTTGGGAAAAGGCTAGGCAGATGATGATAAAATAGAGACATAAATATAGAAATTTTACAATTGATGACACAATGGGCGGTCTTATCGCTAAGAGCGATCTATTAAAGTCAACCTTTGGATTGAGGTACATTAATTATTTTATATGTGAAGACGATGCACGATTGTTGATTAATGTCTATTTGCAGCAGCCAATGTAGACATTGCGGGTAATACGTTAGGCCGTTTTAAAAGCTATGTTATGTAAACCTATTCCTATAAAACCGGTAATGGCACAACGTTTTTACGAGACAATAATTCAGCAAGTGCTCCTGATCTGTTATATTTTACTACGTCATATCTAACGTCACCCCCCGGGAAGCGAGCCGGCAACCGTTTCTAAACTCAAAGCGACACGGTTTTACAACTTCTATAAAAATAATATTAACAATTTTTCTAACTTTGAGCATTACTGTTTTAATACACTGCGGGCCAATACAGAGAGTAATAATTCAATTCTCACACACTAACTTCTGAGGGCATTACTGAACGAAGTACTGATCGGGCGCCTAAACTTCTCACTCACAAGTTCGCATATATTTTCGTGCAATAACAACCTTTGTCTGAGATCATTTCAATAATATCCCAAGTTTAATAGCAACGTTCCACAGGCTCGAGGCAGTAATAAAATTTAACGTGTCGTTGCCGAGTTTTGTGACTTTACCTAAATTTATTGCTGAAACTTTTTCACGCGATCCATTTGTTAATCTCGGGCGTTGCGTATTCACATTTGAAAAATACGACAAGCGATATGTTTCGTATTTTTCGGGCTAACGCGTGTCGTGTCGCGAAAACTTGTGTGTGTAGTTTTTTGTGGCCCCAATTGTAACAATTTTTTTTAAAGTGATTTATGGTATCGTTAATTTTGACAAAATGGGACTATGATCCGGTATTTTTAATATTTATTGGGTACTAAATAGTACTATTTTTTTCTTTATATTGCTGATGAAAATCGGCTACCTGAAGATTCGATTATAATGAACATGACAACTTTAGCTTTGATACAGAAAATATCAAAAAATCATAATTTACAGCAATTTAATTCCATACAAAACCCTGCTGCTTCTGTTGAACTCTTAAAGACCGCATTACACATCTACGTATTTAATATCAAATCCTGCCTATTTACCTGCTTAGCATAAAATGCGAATATAACTCACGCACAAAGCCCGACTTTGATGAGTTGTGAAGTTTCAAGGATATAAGTACTTGTGAGGAGTTAACAGCAGCTGTGGTGGGGGTGACTGTTAATATTTGAGTGAACGGTATTTATGGGTACTTATTTTGTCTCATTTAAATAGGCTGACATATTATATAAGTAGGTCCCAGACAGGCGCTTCACTTTGTGTAAATTATTTCATCACCACTGCTCTCAAAACGGTCAAGGAAAACATCGTGAGGAAACCGGCATGTCCTAGAACCAAAATTCAAAGACATGTGACATCTACCAACCCGCACTGGGCCCGCTTGGTGGATTATGGCCCACTCCCTCTCACAGAGAAGAGGCCTGTGTCCCAGCAGTGGGAACATTATAGGCTGATTATGATTATATAGGTAATAATAATAATAATAGTCGTCTGGGCCATATTTCAGCTATGGAGGCCAATCTCAATGGAGACTAGCCTTCGGCGCGGGAGATATTATAATTATTGCAAAAGTGTATGCGCAGACACAGGTTCACTCCCTCTTCCCTCACTCTCATATTCCGATGGGACGGCAATCCGACACGACCGGAGAGGCCTAATGATCTCCGGTCCAAATTATTTATTTTTGAACCACAATTATAACATCTTTACAGAATCATCCAAGGCGATGTTATAAGTCACATGTCTAACCCTTTACAAAAAATAAAATAAAATCACCTGCCATGTAAACAAATAACTTAATCATACAACATTAAATAGTTTTTTTTTCATCGATTAGGCCTATTAAAAATTGTAGCGTCTATTATAATGTCTAGATTGCAGTGGTACTAATAATTATGAGAGGGACAAGCTCATTGGGCATCAAAAAATTCGTCCGCATCGCTGTCAATAGAATAACTGCCCACAAGGCTGGCAGCATTACCACGTTGGATGGCAATGCTGATACTTTAAGCTAAAAATAGGCCAGCCCTCTTGTCACGTGAAGAGTCAACCAACCCGATGACCCAAAACATTCGATGAGCACTCGGACCCCAAGGCCCTAGTATTTCAACTAATTTATGTGTTAATTTAAATCAGGTCACCGACGTTCCTTTTGTCTGTGTAGGTATATGATACTTGAGGAATTATTCGAGAAATAAACAAGTCTTGTAATTGAGATTTAGATGTTCATTCTTAGCTATGAAAAGCAAAGCTTACATTGGAAATTTTTCGACAACTTATATTTTTAGAAGATTCTTGGTATCACCTTTATAAGACAGACCTACTCGTAGTATCAATACCTCAGTGTTTTGCTTGTCTTTTTAAGTAAAAGTCTCTAAAAATAAATAAGTACCTAAACTACTAAGGCCTTACAACTTTGTGCTCGCGAAACTTGCTTTTCCATTATCTCATGGGTACAATATATTTTCTAAGATGAAAACTTTCCTCGTGACTACGAGGAAAGTTTTCATCTATATTATAAATAGTTGTGTCTGTATTTTGAGTCGACAACGAGACTTCGTTGTCGACTCAAAATACAGACACAACTATTCATGCTGTGTTGATTTTGTGAATTCAAAGTTTTAGATAAATACATGACGTTAGGTGTTACTTTTTGATGCCATTACTTCCATGTCAAAATATTTTATTAAATTTTATTTAAATTTAGCTGAGAAACAGCACTAGAACTGTCAAAAATTCAAAATTATTCCGTGAATAAAATTATCTGGCCTTGGCAAAATTAGCCCTAAAACAAATAAAAAGAAATATTTTTTTACATGAACAACTGTTTATTTCTTGACTATACTTTACCTGTCAAAATGAGTAAGGGGGTCAGACCTAGTTATAGTGGATCAGACAGAAATTAAAACATAATAATAAACAGCAGGGGACCCGACCGGAACAAATCTTTCGAACGTTAAATTACTGACAGTCCCCCAAAATGCCCGCCCTTCACCACTTCCTAGTGCTTTCGCTGGGATGAAGAAGTGGTTCAATAAACTCCCCAGCAGCACAGTTGTCTGTTCACTTAAAAAAAGTAAACCTGCTATTGTATAGGAATACAATAGCAGGTATGCAAAGTGGTTAATATTATGAGACACAGAACATAAAATTAAACTATTTGCCATATTAATGTCATTTTCCCAGAAAGCGTTTTTTGACGCCGTAAAATCAATCCCCGGTGCCTTCATTTTCATGACAGCTGTCACTGCGGCTGTTCTGTGGTAGCCACCGCTCTAGGAAACAAACCGTTACGACTCCAAAAGGTACCTACTGTTTGGTTGTCAATCTCAAATATAAAGTGCAAACGTCAAATATACCGTACCCTTAAATAAATATACCCCAACAGTCAATAACAGGTGCCTCCACCCTTTTCGGATGTTGTGTATGTGAATTAAATGAAACTGTCAGCGCTATGACAAAGATACGAACTTTTGAAACAATCTCAATCAATGGCGGTGCCTACGTTTTTAAATAATATCGATCGGGAAAATGGCGCCTTTTACATTACGTAAAGAAAATTGTGTAAACTTTTTACTATTTAAATGCCGGAAACCGTGACGGATCTAGAATTTTTATTTGGGAGGGGCTTGACCCTGCTGAGGGTCGGTTTTAGCAATATAAACAATAAACCGATTTTAAAGGATTGACGATTGATCAAAACTCCTAGTGGGCTGTCTGCCTGGTCCACAAAACACATTATTTTCATTATGAGACTACATCTTGTCAAACTTAAACTACAAAGCATTTATTTTAAATAAACCAATTACATGTACTTTTGAATTGATAAGAAGTCGGTCAGTCAGAAAGTTGAAGCTAGTTGCCCATTCCAAAGCGTTTTAGGTTTATATGAAGAAGAACGGGCAAGAAACTCCACGGTATTAATAAGTACGTGGAGTTATCGTGGCCTATTAAAGCCAAGTACATAATTACAACAAATGACTGAAAATATGCGAAAGTATTATGACCGAATTATGAACATATTCAAGAACATCAATTTAAACTCGCACACAAAACGTAACAAGCCTAGATTTGACAAATGAAGCCAAAGTACGCCTCCATCATTTTAAGCTGTCATGAATAAGTTTAGATATAAAATATCAAAGTCAGCTGTATTTATTCGTACTAATGTCACATGAGGAGATAGCTGACAGAGGCTTAACCTTATGCAACTTTGACTGCCACTGTTGGTCGCAAGCCTAGTGTGTGAGCAATGAGTTTGATTCCCAGCTAAGACAATGTCATTGGTTTTTTCCATCAGTAACAGCACTAGTCTGCATTCGTACTCGCTTCATAAATGATAAAATAAATGCTAAATGATTTTATTTTTGTAAGTAGGTTTGCACAAACACTTTTACACGTCAATCATATTTTTTAGAACTAGATGAGGTCGGCGTTTCCTATCTGATTTTGAGAAGAAAGGTCGAAACAAACTCAGAGGTCACAGTTTCTTTTAAAGTCCAGACATAATCTTGGTCAGGTTATATGAAGACCATGGAGATCGATGTCTGAGATGGTCTTTTGAGGAAAGAACCACACAAATTGAGAGGCCCTGTCCAGTCAGTGCACGCATTTGTCAGAAATCGTGCAGCTCAACTCAAAACTTAAGGAGCTCAAAGACTCGACGAACAATAAAAAAGAAAGGACATTTGGGTAAAACATAATACATACTAATTGACATGATAATTGGCTCGCCCCTAATACATGGAACTTTAACAAACCTGGCGAATTTTGGTCATCATAATCATCAGCTTACCTATATCCTAAATTATTTGGGGTCGGCGCGCCATGCCTTTTTCTCTTCCATGGGTACTTCTCTTTTAATCGTCATTTCGGTAGTCACTCCCTTTCTAGCCATATCATCTTTGACACAGTCCATCCATCGTTTTTTTGATCTTTCCATAATCTTATAGATCTTCACATTTATACTCAAAACTTTCCCTCACGACAATTTCCTCATTCTTCCGCATCACTCGCAAATACCATGACAACCGATTTCCACACAACTTTCAGTCACCGATGCCACTTTCAGACTTCCTCTTATGTACTCATTTCTATTCATTCGTGTAACCTCTACCTACCGCTTAGGGGGAAATACAGGCATGTTGTTGTGCACACACCCACTCACACACACACACACATACCCGTGGCATGCACTAGTGCTTCTTTTGCATCGAGATCACAAGGTCGATCTCTGTCGCCTTATCTACTCATGTACTTATAAGACGCTTTACAAAAGGAATTACACGCTTTAGATATCAGAATTAATGAGCTGGTTAAAAACTTGAAATAACTGAAAGATGCGTACCTACATAATAATGACTTCATATTCTGAAGTTCTTGTGTCGATCAAATCTGTTGGTTTGTAAATACGAGTGCTTCCCTTGATTTAAAAGCAATTTGTTTGAAGTTGATGTTGTAGGTCTTTTGAGTGTCTGTATTCCTGGTATTATGTTTGATGAATCTGAGAAATTCCTTGAAGAGAAGAGAAAAAATTATGTTTAGGACGATGTTAGAAATTATTTACAATTAGGCTAAGTAAGTTAGACCACCACACTCGCATTTCCCCTCTCTTTTCTACCTAATTTCTCCAAGTATTTCAGTATAATAAAAGATTATCTAGCGTTCAGTTTAAAGACATCAGACAACAATCTACTCAGGATACTATTACTAGGCTACAAGAGTATCTATTTAATCACTAATGCGAAAAACAAAACAATTTTCCTTAAAAATTTACGTCGTTGAACCTAAATAATTAACGTCTCACGTCAACTGTAATTTACGGTTAAATATAAGCAAACTAACTTTATAATAACATGATATTTTCATATTTCCCTGCACTAACAACGCGGAATGATGCCACGGGTACAAAGTATGAAGTCTCGGACTTGGATAGACTTGGGATGTGGCCTCAGTGATGAGCGACAGCGATTTGAGGAGGTTATATAATTATTTAATCACTTTATCAGCATAAGAATGAATGTCGCTTGCAGGTTTTAAAACAACAAGGTCTATTTGTCTATGTGACGGTTACAAAGTTTCGACTCGAGTGAAGTTTCATTTTACTGGAAATTGTTGTGATGAAGCAGTTACCTACTTATACGAGTCTTCGCTCGAACTAAAGATTATGAATTTGAAATAAGAGCGTTTACGACGTACGGCATTTCATAAAAAATTTTAAGCTCTTGTTTTTCGAAATGAATGAACCGATTTTAATGAAACTTCGTACACATAAGCATGATACAAAGGTCTAAAAATTTAAGTAAGAAAATTTTAGAAAAATAGTGTTTCAGCCAAGTTAGAGAGATTTTAAATTTTTTCTATACAAACAGAGATTTCTAGTTATCTTTTTTTAAATAAGACATTTCGAAAATGTTATTTACTAACTTTTTAAACCTTTGCATCCTGCTTATGCGCATGAAGTTTCATTAAAATCGGTTCATTCATTTCGAAAAACAAGGGCTTGAAAGTTTTTATGAAATGCCGTACCTCGTAAACGCTCCAACCACTATCAATAACTAACCTCGCGAACCCGCTCCCTCCTATAACCTACACTACATTGTTAACAAAGTTACGCGGTGTATTCATACCAGTTTACTGGCAACTTTTAACTGGCCAGATGTGGCTCGGCCTCCCGGGTATGAATCTGATTTGCCTGCAGATTAATACGGGAGGCAAAACTTTTTTTTTATTTAACTACAGATGAATGTTCCAAGAGTACTTACAGCTTCAAGAGGCTCGGATGGTTCCAAAGTTTTACATTAAGGGGAGATATTTTTGTTTTTAATTTAGTAATAAATCTAATTAAAATACTGTTACTTGCGCTCGCGTTACCTAATTCAAGATGGCGGCGTTTGAGAAAGTTCTGCCTGTGCTTCGTGTGGGATAATGGGACTTTGTTGTCACATTTTGTGAGAAATAAGGCGACGTATTTGAGTATTATTTGCTTATTGCTTGTGTCTAAGTAATAATAACAGCACGGGTGGATCGACAAGGTTAAGCCACGCTTGCTACGGTCAGTCCGTAGATGGGTGACCATCTTTACATAACGAGACCCCTCGTGTCTCGGAAAGCACGTTAAGCCGTTAATCCCGGCTGTTATTCTTGGATTTTTGACAGTCGTTATGAGTCGTCAGAAGCCCGTTAGTCTGGCAACCAGTTTTACCAACGGGTATCGTGTTACCCAATAACTGGGTTGTGGAGGTCAGATAGGCTGTCGCTCCATGTAAAATACTGATATTCAGATACATCCGGTTAGACTGGAAGCCGACCCCAACATAGTTGGGAAAAGGCTAGGCAGATTGAGAATTGCTTATTTATGCAACGTGTGTCTGTGTTATTTATTTGAAGGCGCGGGCCTAGCGCCATAGACACCCTTATTTTGACATTGTACGGACGAGAGTGGCAACGGTGGTGTCATTACTGTCACTCTAGCGGAACGTCATGAACGTCAGGCAGTCGGCCATGGGACTCGTGCAGTTTTGAAACGAACGGTGGCATTGTCAAGACGGTCACGACGGATCGCTTACGTCCTGAGTCATAATCTGTTCTCATCTGATTTTAGTGGTGATATTTTTGTAATTTAAATTGAGATTCCTGTTTATAAGGCTGCTGATCGAAGACCTGTCTAGTTATTTCAAGAATACCTTGTGCGATTCCCCGCTTTATGATGAGTGATTCTGATATAGATACCCACGTGCCTATATCAGAAGTGGGATACGAAAGACAGTCAGATAAAGATACTCGGCCGCATAATCAACTTAGCAATAGCGGATTGCTCACCAATATGGAAGCCCTGTTAACCCGTTTGTTAGCAATGTCGCAGCAAACACCGCAGTCTGTAACAAACACTAACGCGGTTCAGTTGATCAAGTTCGACCCTGATGATGAAGATGCTAATGCTAAGGACTGGTGCCGTGTTTCCGAGTTGATTGTTATCAGCAAGAAACTGAGTGGCGTGGAACTTTTAGTTGCTCTGACAACTGCTCTAAAAGGACGAGCGGCATCTGTCTTGACTAAGTTGCGTTTGGAAGACTTAACCTGGGAAATTGTAAAGCAAATACTGCTAGCGAAATTTGCGGAGCCCAAATTGATACAGGACTATTTCGACGACGTATTGCGCTTCCAGATCGGAGCAAAGGAGGCTGCTAGTGAATCGGCTATACGTTTATGGGCACTGATCGAGCGAATCCCTAAAGTCGAGATGTCAGAAGAGGCAATCACTGGGTTCGTGGTTTCTGTTCTAAGCTTGAAAGACCACATGATTCGTCGAACACTGAACTCCTATGCTATCACAACTCGTGCTCAACTCTTCCGGACACTGTCGGGATTTCCTTAAAGCGTCGAGCTGAAGATAATGATGGAAATGACAATAGGGCAAAAAGACGTCGTCTGTCAGACTCGAAGTTCAATGGAAAGTGTCATAGGTGTGGAGTTCCTCGACACAGAATAGCGAACTGTAAAAGGCGACTTGACTATCCAGCTAACCGAGCTGATAGTTCCAACACGGATCAGGTCAAGGACAAATTGGCACCAATAACCTGTTTCACGTGCGGGAAATCCGGCCGGTAACTACGACAGGCCCCGAGAAGAGAAGCAGATCAGTGGTGAGGGAGGTCAACACTTGCGAGCACAAAACTTCGAGAGGTAAACTCAAGACGTCATCTGGTGAGAATATCTGTTTCCTTTTTTGATAGTGGCTCCTCTCGTTCTTTGGTTAAAGAAACTATGTCTTCGTATTTTCCTGGCTACCTATAGTACCCCGCTCATTACTATGGACATTAATCAATCACATTCATTCGGAAATTTTACATTTAAGCCCCGATAAGACTCTCGACAAAATTTGCGAGCTATATTGGTTCCTCGAGATGTCGTAAAGTGTTTGCCGGTTTGTCGACTCATGCATAATTTGTAAAGCTTCGAAAGGTCCCTCAGATGCCCAACCAGTAAGACTTCATCCCATACCTAAAGTTTCAATGCCTTGACACACACTGCACACAGATTTCACGGAGAAATTTACAGGTAAGAGTGACCAAAAAGAATATTGTTCTGTCATCATTGATTCGTTCATAAAATACGTCCTGTTAGAACACACCACTTCTTTAGATGCGGCCAGTGCCATTATGGCGCTGAAGAAAGCTGTTTGTATGTTCGGGGTTCCTATACGGATTGTAGCGGATCAGGGTCACTGCTATATTAGCAGTGAATTTAAGAAATTTTGTGCGGAACATCACATTGATCTTCACTTCATCGCCACTGGCTCAAGTAGAGCAAATAGGTCGAACGTGTAAGGTGAACTCTAAAATGTTTACTTACGATCAATGAAAATGGTCCGCACAAAAATTTACGCGATGAGTTAAGCAATGTGAAACTTGCTCTAAATAGTACAAGGTCTACCGTGACAAAATATACCCCGACTGAATTAATGTTTGGAGTTTAGTCGTACTCGTTAGGAATTTCTAAGCTTTCAATTAAGGGTGATCCACACGGTCGCTTATATTTAGAAGCGATACGCTTAAATTCCTCCAAAAATATAGAAAAAGCTGCTAACGCTGAGGCTATTCGTTTTAATCGCGTAAGAGCTAGTGTAAAGCCATTTAATAAAGGTGATTTTGTTTTCGTAAAAAGTTCAGAACGCAATCCGATGAAACTTGACAGAAAGTTTAGAGGACCTTTCGTGATCACCAATGCTCTGGAAAATGACCGCTATGAGTTAAGAAGTGTTTATGGTACTTGCCGTACGTTAAAGTATTTGCACGAAAATTTGCGTTTGGTGCCGGGAGGTCCCGAGGGCTTAATGGAATTGACCGAAGGCATTATGAATGACGAGGAGGCCGCGAAGGCGTTAGATGTGCAGTCCGAAGGTATTTTTGATGCCGATTTTGAGACTATGTCGGCTCGCAGTGTTGACACCCCTTACTGCACTCTGCTACTCTGACTGCATCGTCTGTAACGCTTACGGCAGCTTCTGAAACAGCAAGCGCTGATTCGGAAGATGAGGGTCCTGACACCTTTGATGTAGAAGTAGACATCCACCGAGCATAGAATTCAGACTCGTAAGGTACGTTCAGATTACGTGATTCACGTGTGGGTGTTGTTGTCCGGTTTTGCCAATTGGTTGGTAACTCGAAAGGACGCAAACCCAGAGACGAGATGTTGTCCGGTCCTGGCTAGAGTGCTAGCAGGTTCGCAGGGACGCATGCGTCTGTGTGATACGAATGGATAGTATTGTCCGGGCTTAGCGGTGCTAGTCGAAGGGACGTATGATTCCAGTTCGTTGACGTGGGTGATGGCGAGTCGGAGGGACGGTGTTGTCCGGTCTTGCATTTGGAGCAAGTCGAAGGGACGCATTCATCCGGGCTACGCATCATATGAGTGAGCTGATGGCTAGTCGAAGGGACGGTGTTGTCCGGTCTTGCACTTGGGGCAAGTCGAAGGGACGCATTTGTCCGGGCTACGCATCATATGAGGAAGAATAGTGCGTGTTGTGAGAGTGAAGTAGGCTGTGATCAAAAGTAAGACGCGCTGGCTCATGTCAGGGTGGACGAGCATGAGGATTTGATTAACAGTAATGGCTGGTACCTCCTTGTTGCAGGAATACATATTCGCCCGAGGACGGGCGATGGTCAGTCCGGCCGTGAAGGCGCGGGCCTAGCGCCATAGACACCCTTATTTTGACATTGTACGGACGAGAGTGGCAACGGTGGTGTCATTACTGTCACTCTAGCGGAACGTCATGAACGTCAGGCAGTCGGCCATGGGACTCGTGCAGTTTTGAAACGAACGGTGGCGTTGTCAAGACGGTCACGACGGATCGCTTACGTCCTGAGTCATAATCTGTTCTCATCTGATTTTAGTGGTGATATTTTTGTAATTTAAATTGAGATTCCTGTTTATAAGGCTGCTGATCGAAGACCTGTCTAGTTATTTCAAGAATACCTTGTGCGATTCCCCGCTTTATGATGAGTGATTCTGATATAGATACCCACGTGCCTATATATTTGTTAACTTTTCAGTGTCATGACCTTAATAAAGATGGAAGGCTAGGCAATGGATTTACTGATAAAGATGACACGACGCTTGTGCCCGCCAATGAATGTCAATCCGATGTCCATTACCGAAATAAGGCATTTTCAGACGGTTCAGTTTTTAACATATTATTATTGTGTTTTTATTGGCCCTTAGCTATACTGTAGACAATAAAACAATTATCTTGAATTATACTTTCCCCAGCTTTTTGTAAACAAGCATATTAAAAATTAGAGGATTATGTCCAAGATTAGAACGCTTGGAAACATGCTGGTCCTGCTCTATAGGACAATCTAGAGTCTAGACAAAATCAAACTGGATGCTAATTTAATTGTATACTGAATCATTTTTAACCGACTTAAAAAAAAGGAGAAGGTTATCAATTCCGTTGTTTTTTTTCATGTTTGTTACCTCAGAACTTAGTTATTTATAAAAACCATTTGCAAAATTCTTTTTTTTATGACATTGATTTTATATTCTATTATTACTTTAACTCACACAAAATTATTACATGTTATTTTTTTTGGAAAATCATCTACTTTTACAATGTAATATATAAATATGTGGGCGCCATGTATTTATCACTTATTTAGTTTACCTGTCATTGCTTTAAATTTTATTATTTTTACCTATTGTAGTATAGTAATTATTGTAGTATAGTATTCTAGGTGAATCGTCTTCAAAAGTAATTACATAATTAGATGTTTTTCTATTTATTTCGATTATAATTGGTAATGTATACAAAATATTGTAAACTGTCTTCTCCATACGAAACTACATTTTGGAAGGGGCGATTAAAATCAATACTATATTTTTTTTTAAGTTCGAAAATGTGCCTTTTATGTACCTATTTGAAATAAATTATTTGACTTGAACTTTATTTCTTACTAACTTATGAAATTACTAATTACTGTCCTCTGTATGAGAGAAACCTATACTTCACAAATCACAGCCCCGTATTATCTTAATTAAATTTAAATTATAAACGTACCCAAAACTTCTAAACATTCCCATAAACAAATCCATAATAATTCTAATACCACGTATAGATAAACATGAAATTCAACAACTTTCGCGCGGTGATCCCGTTAAAACTCTCCGAGGCGAGATCCTCGCGAAATCACCAAGTTTATACGAAAGCATCGATTCTATGAGCGTACAACTCTGGAGACGTAACGAGAAGTATGTGAGGTGACCATCGTTTTGTGATATTAATAGAATAATAATCGTCATACCAATGCCATATTTGCCATACGAGGGTGTCTTACGAAGAGGGGTTATGGCTAAGCTGTTTGTTTGCCCTAACAACACAGTGCAGGACGTCCTCAGGATAGGTAAAGTGACAGTGTTGTGGGATGTAAGATAAATTTATTTATTGTCCCAGAAACACGTGCTTAAAAAAAAGATAATTCGAATCGAATTATAATGAAAAGAGATAGTCAGCAGCGGCGACAAGAATACTAACTGGAAAGCGTGGAGAGGATGTCGAATGTAGCCTAAGATCGGGCCCATTGACATGCGATAGGAGATGTATTATTATAAATCACATAAAAAGCTAGTTTCTGTAATATTATATACTGCTGGGAAACAGGCCTCCTCTCAGTGAGAAGGAGGGGGCCGAAATCCAAAACACGGGTCCAGTGCGGGTAGGTAGAGATGTCACATGTCGTCGAATTTTTGGCTTTAGGACATGCCGGTTTCCTCACGATGTTTTGCTTCACCGTTTTAAGAGCAGTGGTGATGAAATAATACGGTTTTTAATACTAACGCCTGCCATAATTTGTTATAACACTGTTTACTTGTGTGTGTCATCAATCAATCAATGTTTCTATTGAGCATTGCATAAATGCGTCTTTTACCATAAACTTTATAACAAAAAAAAATAAGACTTTAATATTCCCCACGTCAGCATTTAAAAAATATATCCTCAAAATCTAGAACGACTCAGTAAATACAGTTTCCTTCAGTTGGTTCTAATTAAACATAACCAGAGTCTTGTTTCTCTTAGTAGACGCCTTTGACTAGTTTTAAGATAAAACACTAATGAAGGAGCAAAATTGTGCTACATTTCGAGTATCGGTTAAGAGCTGAAAAGTTATTTCAAGTAAACTGCTAAGATTTATAGAGACAGCTTTGGTTATGTTAATTAAATTAACAAGAAATAAAACATTATTTTGTCTTATGTATTCACGGGATAAGTTGATTTTTTTGGCTAGCTTAATAAACTACAGTCATCATCTGCCTAGCCTTTTTACCAACTATGATAGGGTCGGCTTCTAGTCTAACCGGATGCAGTTGAATACCAGTATTTTACGTGGAGCGACTGCCTATCTGACCTCCACAAACCAGTTACTGGGTTATTACGATATCCCTTGTTAAAACTGGTTATCTTTACGGGCTTTTGTCAACCCGTAAATACTGCCAAAAATCCACGAATGACAGTCGGGACCAACGGCATAACGTGCTTTCCGAGATACGGTGGGGTCTTGGTATATAAAGATAGAGTCACCCATCCCAAGATTAACCACGGCAGGCTTAGCTTAACCTGATCAGTCGACCCATGCGGCTATTACAACATAGCCACAAGCCCCTCTTAATAAAACAATTGTGTCTCGCGTGGATCCAAAGGGTTAAAACTGGTTACTGGTCTCTGGTCACTGTTAGCCTGCATCATCCCACTGCTGGGCAAACGCCTCTCCCCATGACTTCCAGCTCTTTCTATCCAGGGCTAAAGTGGGCCACTGGTCGTTTGTTTTGTCCAGCTCGTCTCGCCGTCTTCTACGGGGTCTGCCGCGACGCGTTCTAGCTGTGTCAGGGCTCCAAATAGTGGTTATTTTGGCCCACAGCTCTTAGGGATACAGCAGTCAGCCAGCACAGTCCCACTTCAGCTTAGCGGCATTTTGAGCAACATTAAGTAATCTGTGATTTGGAGCACAGTGTGGTGTTGTATATAAAATTATGGAGGATTAAAACTCAAATACCTTTTATTATTTTTTGTGTTTGTTCTTTTTTTTGCGTCATGTTCACCGCGAATAAACGTTTTTTCTTTCTTTCTTTCTTTTCTTTCTAAATAGTAAATAACTAAATAAAAACTATTCCTGTTACCCAAATCAACTTGAAAAGCAATTTGTAAACATACTAGTTACAGCTAAATCCTATTACCTAAGGCGTAGGCGTTTGAAACCAGGCTCAAGATAAATTAACTAAAACCGAAAGGTACCTAATGAGCTACCCGGATCCAGTGCCAACAATACCTATCGCCATGACGTAGTATGTAACATGTTCAGTTTGGCTAAAGTTTATAGTCCATAGTTTTAGGTAAACTAATATTAGAATTGATCGTGATGCATTGATTGATTGATTGATTGATCATGAACATTTCAAGGTGTCGATCCGTATTAGTAATATTATAAATGCGAAAGTAAGTGTGCATGTTTGTCTTTCTGTTGTCTTTTTACGCCTTAGGGCTTATTTTACCAAAGCCAGACATCTTTTATCCGTGGAATATTTACGTCTGACAGTTCAAGTATGGCGAATTAAACGCCACAACGTAGGTTATTCTCTTTCTACTTTTAAATTGTGTCATCCTAGATATAAGCTGCTGGTATTGCATCGCCAATTAATTTAGTAGTCCACATTTCAAAGCATTCAATTTATTGATACAAAACTATGGGAAACCACACAATTATAACACAGTAACAAGCAAACCCTTACCGTAATTTAAACCAGATCCAAATCAACAAGGGTTAAAAATATTTAGAGCTTCATCGACAATCGTTTCAGATTTCGAATTTCGTTTTCAGAATAAGATTGGATAATACCGTAATACCCCGTATAACTAATAAGTGTTCCTCAATGTACCCTCTTCACGAAAGGGTACAGGGATATAGTTTCAGGGTTACCGGGTTCTTAGGTACACCCGTAGTTCGGTAATCAGTCAGGCAAATTTCAAGTCTGATCAGTGTCATGAAAATTGAGCTTTAATCCATGAATGTTCTCTTGTACCCTGGTACCCTGGTACCTGTACTTTAAATAAATTCAACGAAGATTTTTTTTCCTCAGTTACGTGGCCCCAGTTACCTACGTCTTTCCAAGAACTTTTCTTCCGTGCCACCTCGAACCTACTCTCGCGGTACGTGTCCAGGTCATCTCTCCATCGCTTTCTGGGCCGACCTCGGCGGCACCGTCCATCTTCATTCACCCATTGTGTGGATGTGACCCGCCCAATCCAATTTGAGCCTGACAGGAAGCTAATAGTTTTAACATTATATTTAATACCTTTTATGTACTCGTACATATTTAATAATGCAGATATTCTATTCAAAGTCAAGTCCCAAAAAATATCAGTCCCTCAAAAACCTTTCATCATAGTCATACGAGATCCAGCTAGAGGCACATCCTCAGAAGTGCGTTCCGAATCTTCATACATAATACATGCGACGCTACGAACCCAGTAATATCGTGTATTGTTTGACAGAAGCGCTGTATTGCCAGAAATTATGATAAACAGGACCTTTCGAACGGACCGGCGCGCGGCATACATTATAGGCTTTGGTGTGACGTAGTTTTTTTAAGAGGTGGAGGTAAACAAAGTATGTGATAAGTGAATGAGATGTTCCAGGTTTTGTGGGTACCTACCTATAGGTGCTGTGCGTACACCTCTACCTAACTCTTCGGGTAAAATAGGCATGATGTTCTTATGTTTTGTTAAGAATTTCTGTTAAAATCCATCCCCATTGAGTAGCAATTGCTGAATGGGCCCGCTTTTAACCTGGATCACGCCTGATGGAGAGCGATGGATGAGATTCATGATAGAACGAGCATGCCCAGAAGATGCCTAAGGCACTGGAACTCCCACGTGGACTAAACATAGCAGGCTGCTTGACGCCAGACTGGCGTTAGCCCGGCGTTAGCCCGCAGCACCGCAAGGAAAGAATTGGCCAGTCAAATACCTAAAGTGTTGGGTGTGAGTGTGTGGTTCAGTTGAGTAACTGATAAAACAAACTGCGCTACACTAGGAGGCTTCTTCATACATCCCAAAATCACATCCGGACTTAACTTTCGCATTTTCACAGATTTTCTGCTTTAATATTAACAAGCTGCGCCCCGCGGTTTAACTCGCATAAGTCTCGATCACGTGGGAATATCGGGATAAAAAGTATTGTATGTCCTAATCCAGGTCATGGTCTACCCATGTGCCAAATTTCATCCAAATCCGTTCAGCCGTTCAACGTTTAAAACATACATATATTTAAAAACATCAAATCTTTTCTCTTTATTATATTAGTTTAGAAAAGAAAGCAATTTCAACACTTCACTTCTTCTAAAACACTTGCGGGAAAAACACATACTCATACAGTACTCATAATATTTATTTGTAATCGCGCTTTGAATATACCTAGCCATGACATACAAAAACTAAAATCCTTAGGTTCCCGAACAAGCAAGATTTAGATCATACGCAGACAAATTACACACCATATATATCTTCGCAAACCAATTGCAGCTTTACAACGCATACATTAAAATGGGAAGGAATTCCGTGAATTACGCGAATTTCTCAAGATCCCAGATTATGTCGTCGCAAACACAGGCTGAAGCATTGGGACCAAGGCTTCAGGGCCGTAGGGCTCTGACTGAGAGATAAATTATCCTTAAGGACAATTTAACCAAGTGCGGGACTGAGCACAATATTTATAGTATTTGGTAGAATTGGTAGGTTTTTTCGGTATTGGTCATGGGGCTTTTTATGGGGTTTCCGTACGTCTACGATAGAAATTAGAGTGCCTAATAGATTAAGGAAAAACGAGGCCTCAGCAGTATCCTTCTTTGCGCTTCCAGTAGTACGTAATTTTTCTATGAATCATGGGGTTTGGGTCCGATCATTCTCAGCTTCTCTCTTAATCCATCGACAGCTTGTCTTTTTTTTTCAGCTTGTTTTTTCTTCATTGTGTCACCCTATGTAAAATTTCTACATTCATCTGTAATTTTTATTGTGTGCAGAGAGTAACTTTAGCAGTCTCCTACATGGATTTTGCTAAGTGGTAATGGTGGAAATGGTTTGTTCAGTGAATGGGATAACGGAATCACTTTTACGCGCCATACTTAAAAAAATTAAATAAGCTACATGGAGCGGACATTTCCTATCTAACTACCCTAGAGTGAGAAATGGCGCAATAAACTCAGGTGTCAAAGTCACTTTTAAAGACCAGACGTTCATTGGCAGAATTAGAAATTGTAACTTGATGTTACAATCGTGCTGGATTGCATTTTATTCCCAAAAAAATCCTTCTGGTGTCTGTGTACCTACCGTGTAGCAGGACACTTACTCGAAAAACTCATTAAAAAAAACTATCAGAGCTATCTAAAAAAAAAAATTGAGAGCCATTATACTTTTTTTTAATTATTTTTTTCTTTGAGTACGTGTACGAAGTGAAAAAAAAAAAACAAAAATTGGTCATAACTTTGTTAAAAAGTTTGGAAATGACCTTGCCCACGTCCCTATTCGATTTTATCCATACTTCGATGGACACCCTGTATTTGTACTCGGGTTCACTACATTATTATTTCCCTAAATAGCCTGCCACAATTTAAGGAAAGCCTATTTATTTTATATTTTACTCCCACTCCTAGACAAGCATGCCTTGGCTTGATTTAAAATTCCGAGTGTGTATCGGAGACGGTTAGGATAAATCCTCATTTTGAAGACTTGAGCAAATCGCTAAGTACGGGATATTTTTTATAGCTTAGGTTCAGGCCGACCGACGTTGACTAGAAAACTTAATGCCGTCGTAAATATAAGTATGCTTTACATAGTATGTATACTTATAATATATATATTTGTTTTGAAGTCTGTAAAGCTAAGGCTTGCTTGATGGAAAGCGAAGTGAGAGTGAATAGGCTTCTTCTGGGTAAGCTCACTCCATCGTCGATTTTGTCTCTGTCACTTCTGACCTAGATTAGAGTCAAGAGCAAACCCATTTCATATGAAAAAAGCGATGTAAAAAAATTAATACACGAACGGTTCCATTATTAATAATTAGCTCAGTTGCTACGACACTTACTAGTTCAGCTGTATCTATGACTTTTTCGGTGTTTAATTCAATGTTAATTCTTATATCGCTGTTTTAAATACTGGTAATAAATCCATCACGCGAGACCAGTGCGGGTCGGTGGATGTCATCACACAATGAACTAGCTAAAATGTAAACTTGCTAAAAATCTGTAACTTCAATCTATTCCAAATTACCGATAACACGAAATCAATTGTAATGGCCAATTAAAATGCAATTGATGAGAAAACACACAAAGTCAACGGTTACTAATTGATTACAGCCCCTGCGCTGCGCTGGGGCTCGCAAATCAAATAGATAGCAGCAGATTAGCATAAAATTAAACTATAGTGTCGTGTAGTAGAGGATACTGCAAAAGGTCCACAACATAAAAACTTAAAAGCTAGAGATCACATAAACAAATAACTACTTTCTCACCTGTCATCGTAGTATCACATGAGAAATCTCATTTTAAATAATCCGATTTTGATTTCCCAAAATTACTACCTAATTGACGCGTGGCTAAATAATAATAGCCGCACAGGTCAATCGATCAGGGTAAGCTACGCTTGCCGCGGTTAGATAGGCAGTCACTCCATGTAAAATACTGGTATTCAGCTGCATCCGGTTAGACTGGAAGCCGACCCCAACATAGTTGTGAAAAGGCTAGGCAGATGATCACTAATTGACACGTTAATTGAATAAATTAACTTAGCTTTTTAGTTACCTAAAAAAAAATTCTTTATTTCAATGAGTTTTGAGCAACTATTTAAGTAACTTCTGCGTCCGAAAAAATCAGTCGTCTACAGGCGATGCTTTATTAAAAAAAAATTAAGCGATCTGTAATTAAATGGAATTCTGTTAATTCAAAACTTATTTTTATTCAAATGGAAATAATTATTGAATATTTCTCCAATGAAATCCAAGAAATCTGTGTGAATCTCAACCCGCACGCTTCGATATGACGGAGTCTCATCATGCGTCATGGGTATTCTTGAAGTTGATTTTTTCTTGGATCAGTCACGTTACAGCCGTTCTGCCTAAAAGGGAAGTGCTTGTAATAAGAAAAAAATCACACAGACCAAATTAACATTTTGTGAAGCATGGTACTAGGCGAGCAGACTTATCAGGAGATACTTTTTGTCACCCACACACGTACATTTTGATAGGTGTATGTTTGTATGAAGGACGTCTGTCCTTCTGCATTTTCTCTTAATGTGTCGTCGGTGTTTAGCTAATGTCTAATTGTTGATGTTAAGTGTGACAAATGGGGATCAGGTTGATGTTTTAGCTGCTGTAGTTTTTGGCTAATCTGGTTCCCTAAATGTAGGCTACACACATAGTGCTGGCGACGATAATACCGGTTTATCCGTGAGAATATCCGCTGAGGGTCTAACTGTATTTAAATATACTATTGAAAGGAGATAGTTGTTTTTGTTCGGCTATTGATGTATCTTATTTTATACATCAATGTGTATGGCAGTTATGCCCACCAAAAATTGTGGCGTCTAATAATGAAACGCATGTTTGTTCCTTAAAATCTCTAGATTACAGTGGCAGTATTAATTACATTTCGTCTAACGGGGATTTTGAGAAATATGATCATAACCTAATAAAAAATATATAGCAATGACATAACATTGATCATAACCTAATCATAAATTATTGTGATAGTTTAATGTAACCACACGTTCAAAAATTATTAACATTTACAGTTATGATAAGAGACTTATGTAGGTAACTCTTTAAAATGTATCACTTATCATACTTTATCCTTTAATCTGTAAACTACTTCTGCTGGCTTTGACAGCCTCAGAGTCGTGTGTAAGATAAAATACCTACCTGGCATCTGCATATTACACAACCCATACTCACGCTGCATATTAACGATCTCGTTGCACATACAACCTATTTTAATAATAAACGATAATAAATAGTAGGTAGGTAATAATTTTTATTGAACCAAAGTTACAACTCATCATCATCATTTCAGCCAAAGACGTCCACTGCTGGACATAGGCCTCCCCCAACGACTTCCACTTCGACCGGTTCTGTGCTCCTCGTATCCAACGGGTTTCTCCGGTCTTCACAAGGTCGTCGGTCCACCTTGTGGGAGGCCTTCCAACGCTACGTGTTCCGGTACGCGGTCGCCACTCCAGAACCTTTCGGTCCCATCGGCATCTACAATAATTATTACCTTGTAATTAACTAAACTTAATGTCGGTCCCCAAACTAGGCGGCTCCTGTATCTTGGGGACCAGAGTTGTGATACATAATGCTATTTACCATTGCAGTAATTGTAGACGTTAGCAAATAAATAAATACAAGTCAAAACAAAAATTCACCCATTACAATACTAAATAAAAATCCGTCTAGTTTGTAAATATTTCAGTTATTTCTCGTAACGGTGCAGGTTGCAGGTGCAGCCCGCCTGGCTCGGAAGTGTCATTACGCAACCCACCGACTCCTATCCTTAATAAATTGAATTACTTTCATTCCAAGATGTACCTCGATATTTGTTGCCATGATTTTTCTGTTTGAATATAATAACGTTTTATTTGAATTATATTTTTTGCAGAGTAAAGGGTTTAAACAGTGGTATTTGTATTTCCCTTCCTGCTATAGTTATCGCACAAAAATGAATGAGGAATTTTGCCATTATTTTAAATATCTATGAAATCCCCTGAAATCACTAAAACTTTTGCTAAATATGATAATTACGTCGTCAATATTTCATTTATTAGAAAACTGCGATTCAGTCGATAATAGCGATTATGAGCATATTAAATCCAATAATAATAATAATAATAAGCGCGCCTTCAACGGTTGGGTCATGCCGGTTTTGATGTACTCTTTCGGCATACTCAAATGGACTCAGACCGAACTCGACGCCCTGGATAGGAAGGTCCGTACACTGCTGACTGAAAATCGAATGCATCACCCACGGTCATCGGTAATGAGGCTGTATATCCCGCGAAAGTGTGGAGGTCGAGGCTTTTTAAACGCTAAGACTCTCCACAATCGCGAGATATGCAGTCTCAGGGAATATTTCCTAGAAACCGACGTGGGGATGCATCGAGATGTAGTCGTAGTGGACAATGGCCTCACCCCGCTCTCCTTGGCTAAAGAGAACTGGCGAAAACCAGTAGTGCTTGACACTAATGACCGCATGGAGGTATGGCAGAGTAAGGAGCTTCACGGGCGCTTTTTCCGGGCCCTACATGGGCCCGATGTAGATCTACTAGCGTCCGTAGCCTGGCTACGTTTCGGTGACCTCTTTGGAGAAACCGAAGGTTTTGTTTGTGCAATTATGGACGAAGTTATGATGACGAACAATTACCGGAGATTTATTGTTAAAGACGACACGGTTGACATCTGTCGGGCATGTCACCGGCCGGGAGAATCAATTAGACATATCATCTCTGGGTGTTCTCGTCTAGCTAACGGAGAGTACTTGCATAGACACAACCTTGTAGCCAGGATAATCCATCAGCAGCTTGCTTTGAAATACAACCTTGTGGAATCGGAGGTGCCGTACTACAGGTATGTGCCCGACCCAATTCTCGAAAATGGTAATATCACATTGTACTGGGATCGATCCATCATCACTGACAGGACTATTGTTGCCAATAAGCCTGATATAGTGGTGGTCTATCGATCAGAGCGGCGCGCAATGATTGTTGACATAACCGTCCCGCATGATGAGAACCTCGTGAAAGCCGAGAAAGATAAACAAATCAAGTATCTTGACTTGGCTCGCGAGGTTGTCGACATGTGGGATGTAGACTCAGCAATCATTATGCCGATAGTCGTAATAGCCAATGGATTAATAGCCAAGAGCCTCGACCAACACCTAAGGAGGCTCTCGTTGGGCAGCTGGATCAAGGGCTTGATTCAGAAAGCGGTACTTTTGGACACGGCTCGCATTGTTAGGAGGTTCCTCTCTCTGGAGCTCTGACCGCCGGTAGCTTGGACCTTGTTCCCGATACCGGTGGGCTACTATTTTTTATATTTTTAAATGTTTTTATATCTTTATATCATAATATTTAAAAATATAATTTATATGTGTATATAGTGAAATAAAGAGATAATAATAATAATTTGTTTATTTTCTCACCACAATATTATACAACACATCATTTAAAATGTTATGATAATAACTTTTACATTGTGGGAGACTGGTGCCTGAGCTAAGCTGCAAGCCTGTGTTTCAGGACACCAGGACTCCGCCTTTTACATAGAATCAAAAAGGATAACAGAACTATTAGTAAAAAAATTGCGCTTATAGGAGGAATTGGTCCATATTAGCTCAGGATGGAGTTGAGTGGAGAAAGGAAATGATAAATGATAAATGATAAATGATTTTTATTTTGTAAGTAGGTTTGCACAAACACTTTTACACGTCATTCATATTTTTTATAAAACTAGATGAGGTCGGCGTTTCCTATCTGACTACTCTGAGAAGAAAGGCCGAAACAAACTCAGAGGTCACAGTCTCTTTTAAAGTCCAGACATAATCTTGGTCAGGTTATATGAAGACCATGTAGATCAATGTCTGAGATGGTCTTTTGAGGAAAGAACCACACAGATTGAGAGGACCTGTCCAGTCAGTGCAAGCATTTGTCAGAAATCGTGCAGCTCAACTCAAAACTTAAGGAGCTCAACGATTCGACGAACAATACCAAAGAAAGGACATTTGGGTAGGCCACATAAATTCCTCAAACTGCCAGACCTAGAAAAAAAACTAACAGAACAAAGAGAATAATAAAAATTAAACAAAAAAAATTATCATAAAATGACCCACATTGTCTTCACATGCACAATAATTAAAATAATATAATACTTTACAAAGTAAGCAAATGTCAATGTTTATATAAAATTCATTAATTAATGTCAATGTGTATATAGAAAAAAAAAAATAAAAACATTCAAAGTGTAAAAATTGGAAGCAACTCAATCCCAAGCCTTTTTGTCCTCAATATAATCCTTAACAGTATAAAAGGCTTTCTGGCACAACTTACGTTTAATGAATGATTTGAATTTATTAAGGCTTAGATCTTGAACGTGGCTTGGTAGTTTATTATAAAAGCGTATACATTGACATCTGAAAGAGCCACCTATTTTCTTGAGCCTTGTTGTAGGTACAACAAATTTGTGTTTGTTCCTCGTATTTATATTATGGATATCACTGTATTTTTTAAACAATTTTATATTTTTATGGGCATATAAAAGATTTTCATAAATATACTGAGAGGGCACAGTCATCACATTAAACTCTTTAAATTTTTCTCTGAGAGAGTGTGTTCTCTGAGAGTGTGAGAAAGGGAGGTCTTTCTCCCGCAGTGGGACAACTCAGGCTAATTATTATTAAAAGAGTATTATTAGTAGACTAGTGACAAAAGATCGACATTCACAAGTTATCTTTTAAGTTTTAGTAATAATTTTAGATTTATTAAACTGGATGGCTATTAACACATTGAAGGACATTGAACGACACAATAGAAGTTTTATTGTTATTACGTCGAGGGGCGTTAAGTGTCCCGCAAAGTGTTAATAAATAATCAGCATATAATTTTCTCACTGCTGTGACACAGGCCTCCTCTCTTCGAAAGGGAGTGGGCTGTAATCCACCACGCGGGCCCAGTGCTGGTTGGTAATGTCACATGTCTTGCTAGTATCTAATACCACTTATAAATTTCAAGAAATAGGAACAAATGACATTACAACAAACCAATCAGTTTAATGGAGGACAAAGTCATTTGATGTCTTTACTAATATCAATAAGGGAAAGTCTCGTTGACTTTTCTATGGTTCATAAATACTATTTTCCCCTCTTACGTACTATTTCCATATATCATTCGGTGGAGGACGTTGTAGATAAATTATATATTGTGGGCTGGTTATAAGGGACGTCTGTATTATGAGGTAGTGCAAATAATGCATAAGTGGGCAAAAAGGGAAGGAGCGAAAGAACGGTACAGGTGCGTAATGAAGTTTTTTGGGATGTATGAAGAAGCCTCCTCGTGTAGCGCAGTTTGTTCCGCCAGTTACTCAACTGAAAGCTCGCGCTCGGCGCATCCTGGATAGTCACACCCAACACCTTATTTTACTGGCCAATTCTTCCCTTGTGGTGGTAGGGTTAACGCCCGCCTAATTTGCGACCACTCTCCCACCGGAGACCGGCGTCAAGCAGCCTGCTGTGTTTTGTCGATGCGTGGGAGTTCCAGTGCCTTAGGCAATTTCTGGGCACGTTCGTTCCATCATAGACCTCATCCTTCGCTTTCAATCATGTAAAATAGTGGTACTCATCTGCATCCGGTTAGATTGGATGCCGACCCCAACATATTTGGGAAAAAAGATAGGCAGAGTACGATTAGAACAGTGTATCTGCAACAAATACCTGACCTACATCGAAAAATATCGTTCTTTCCTAAGATATTATACTGAGGTTAAGATGTTATTATGGCTTAGATACCAATCCAAACACAAATATGAATATTGGGTCTTTATATACCAAGACCCCTCCGTGCCTCGGAAAGCACGTAAGCCGTTGGTCCCGGCTGTTATAAGTGGATCATTGACAGTCGTTACAGGTCATCAGAAGCCCGAAAACCTGACAACCAAGGGGTATTGTATTACCGGGTTATTGAGGTCAAATGGGCAGTCGCTCCATGTAAAATACTGGTATTTAGCTTCATCCAGTTAGACTGGAAGCCGAACCCAACATAGTTGGGAAAACGCTAGGCATGATGATGATATGTATAATTATGCTAGAAAGTTCTGAATTTCGTGAACAGTTGATAAACATTGTCAGCTGCTTATCAGTCGGGAAGTTGGTTAAGAAAGGGATCTCAACTATGTTTGGGATGTGGAACTTATGTTACATAAATGTTTGAGACTGGAACACGGGAAAGGTTAGGTGTTAGTTTGGTGGAGAAGGTTCTATGTTATTAGTGATGTCTAGTAGTGTTAACTTTTGGAAATCGAAATGCTTAAAGTCTAGCTGTGTAGGAACCAGAAGACTAATTCCCGTAATTAAAAACGTTTAAAATCTATTTGCAATGTCATCCGGTGAAGGGCGGGCGTATTGGGCGACTGTCTCATGTAATTGTGACGTTTCAAAAGTGCTGATTCTCAGATTAATTTGAATAAATGACTTTTGATTTACATTTTGCTCTCAGTGACAGTCAGTATCCAAATCTTGTCAAAAAATGTAGGTAAATTACAGGCATTTTTGACCGATTAAGACTGAGATCAGACTGTGAACATTCTTAAAATTTCGAGAATTGCCCCTCAGCCTAAATCCCAAGGACGCCTATGACTAAAGGTAATAAAGGCCTCAGAAAAAAAACTGAAAACTGCCTTCATCAAACTACTACAATCGGTCAAATTTCTTTAAAAGATTTTCAACTTTATCGCTAAATCATTAGGTCCAAGGTTGACAGTTTCAGGTAGCTTGATGTACTGGTGTCTGAACCTAAGGAGTAACACTGACTGTTTTTTTTTAATATTATTATTGGTATCATTATTTTTACTGAAAACTTCTGAAAGGTTTTGTGTAAGAAAAAAAGGCCAAAGACAAGCTAAATAAAGTCGGGAAATGATAATGGTTCCGAAGAACAAATTAATCTGATCTTCGAATAACAAAACTAAACTTCCGAATAAAATACTGAACCTCCGACAGAACTATTAAGTTACCGACAACAGAGGTTTTGTCAAAATAATCATCTACACTAATATTATAAAGAGGAAAGATTTGTTCGTTTGTATTAAATATATCTATACGCGGGGGCTACGTCGACTTAGGATGCAAGAGTGAGCGAAGAGCACCACGAGGTTCGGTTTAGTTAGGTTACTTTAAACCCTTTACACAGAAATAGGAGATAGGATGCAAGAGCGAGCGAATGAGAATACAAATACCTTTACCAAGGTATCTATTAAAACGTAATTTAAGCTGGTAGAAAAGTATTATGGCCATAAACAGTCACGTTTATTTTTCGAAGATTTCAGTATCTCATTCGGTCGTTTCGTCATTTTTATTCGGACAAAAGTAGCCGAAAAGTTAGTATTATAGATTTAATATTTTGAGTAAGGACAATTATAATTTTTTTGTCGGAGGTTTTATTACTATCCAATAAAGTCAAGTATAAGCAGAGGGGTAATTCTCGTAATTTTAAGAACGTTCACAGTCTGATCTCAGTCTCAATCTATCAAAAATACCTCTAATTTCCCTACATTTTGACAAATTTTTGACATTTGTTTGTCACCGAGATGAGACTGCGACTACATTTTGAACTTTTTAAATTACGAGACCTGGCCTTCTGATATTACAGAATCTATTTCCTCAACCAAAATTCATAAGTTCATTTTTGGTGAGGTCAACAAGAACAAATCCGAACAAGACAATTACATTACCACAGACAACAAACCAACACTCCGCAATCTATTTCCTCAAACAAAACTAACAACACCCTTAACACTATGAAAACCAGGAGCAATTTCTGTCTAGTTCACCAACCAAATACGGCTCCCCACAACGACGACAAAACAAAACAACCAAACAACCAGCTACTACAAATAGTCAAAAATCCGTGTACCAAACATAAATCAGCGAAAACATCTCGCATAGCGAGTTTTAAGTACGGCAGACCCGCAATGCGGTCTCACGGCTTAAATTGCAAACATAACGTGTCAGTAGTAGCACTACATATATATTATCATCAAGAGAATGCAACTAACTGCTGTGACATACGCAAGGGAAGGATGGACAGCAAAGAAGGTGGAACATTCTGAACAACGATTAGCCCAACAAACCAAAAAAAAAAAGTATTGTAACGCTCCATTCGTCGGTTTCAAAATACACTTGTATGCAAAAATCGACCCACGACCGTGCTCTTCGATTTGAAACAAGTTTTACTAACATTAACCTAATAATTATATTGTATACTAAAACCTTCCTGAAAGATGTAGATTAGGTAGGTACGTTAGGGACAGAATTATCAAAACTGATTCTTTTTTTTTTTGAGAAAATCGCAAGCTTACAAACATGGGGGTCGAATAAAGAACCTGATTTTTTTAAGAACGTTAAAAATCAAGTTCAATTTTCATGAAACGATCAGCATACCTACCACGAGCTCTTAACGCGATCCACTTTAGGACCTAAACTGAACTGTTCTTCTAATTCGTACCATGACGTCAGTTTAACGGTTCAATTTAGGCCGTGCCATCTGACAGCGATTATCCCAAACTGAGTCGCAAGTTTTGGTTTCATTCATTTCATTTTGTACTGTATTTGGTACCATGACGTCCTTATAGCAGCTCAACTGAAACGCTAACTGTCAAAATAAGCGATTCAATAAAAGTTACTATGTCTCTAACAACTGAAACGTTTGGTGAATTATTGATGAAAATAAAGATTTTTAGTGGAATTTTACTATAAAGTAATGATATTGAGATATGAACAAATAAAATGTTACTTGCATCTGAACGTGTCTAACACTAAAATGTGCGCAAAACAAACTTATTTGATAATAATAGCGTTGTCTCTTTTTCACCAGAAACGTTTCAAACGCGGTTCAGCAACGGATTGCGATCTTTCATTCACTTTCAACGATCCAAATGCCACTGAGCGTATTGGACGTCATGGTACGACTGTGAGCGATACAGTTTAAGAACCTAAACTGAAATGTCTTGATTTTGAATCGTTTTTAAATAGTTCATGGTAGGCCGGCAGAAATAAACAAAATTTTGTCAATTTCATAGACAAACGGGTTACGCACAAAAATAGCTTATATTCAGTCATTTTTATTCAGCTGTCGATTCATGTAAAATATGCGAATTTAGCGAGATCCAGATCCAGTCGGAAATAAGCTACACAGATGAAGAAGTTTGGCACACTGAAGGTAGTGATTACTGATGCAATATAAGACATGATTAGAGAACTTGTAAGTTGGAAGACTGATATATTCTATTGCTCATAACCTTTACAAAATCCTATTACTCAACACTCACGAGAAATGAAGAAACTAATTTGCTATGCACTTTGTAAGTGAATCAACGTAGTCTACATTGATTCACTTACAAAGTTCGCGGCACATCGCAACGTTACGTCACAAAAACTTTTAAACAGCATTTTGAAATTATTCACCACAGCCCTCTGCTTTTTAATTTCATTTTCTAGTGACAACATCCAAGCTCGAATGGTATTAAAATTAACCACAGGATTCGTACATGGGTTTGATGGAATAGGTATATGTGATTTATTCAGCTTATAAAACATATTCGTTGCGAGTAATTCACAGGATTTTTAATCCGAGGAACAGCTAACATAGGGAGTTTAAACGCATTTTTTTATCTCTATGCTGTGTGCTCTTAATCCTGTAGTGGATGTTGTTATAGCTACCTGACTAAAACTAGCTTTAGACAGTCAACAGTTTTAATGCTTATATTTTGCCCTAAAGAACTTTTCGTAAGTGCCTTCGATAATCACCATCTGCCTAACCTTTTCCGAACTGTGTTGGGATCGGCTTCCAGTCTAAGAGGATGTAGCTGAGTACCAGTATTTTACATGGAGCGACTGCCAATTTGACCACTACAACCCAGTTACTGGGTAATACTATACCCCTTGGTAAGACAACTTGTCACACTTTCGGGCTTCTGACGACCCATGACGAATGCCAAAGATCCACGAATGACAGCCGGGGCCAACGCTTTAACGTGCTTTCCGAGGCACGGAGGGGTCTTGGTATGTAAAGATGGTCACCCATCCATGAACCAACCGCGGCAGATCGATCGACCCGTGCGGCTGTTATTACTTAGCCACAAGCCCCTTTCGACAATTTGTGGCCCAAAAAAAGACGCACTTCTACTTTCCACATTTACATTTCAGCTTTACGTAATACTATCAGCTAACCTGTGATGGATGCAACTTTAACCGATTCAAATTCACTTACGTTTTTTAGCAATTTGCAGGTCAGTGTCAGGTCTTATGATGATTAATATAAGATTAGCAAACGTAACAAACATGGCTTTACAGAATTATAATCTTTAAAATCAGCTAAATAACTCCTTGAGTTAGAATTAGTCTCAAATATCATGATTTCATAAAATTGTCATTTCATAGGATAATATGAACTTAAGAGATTCGTATTGATGATTTTTATGATTATAATTCTATAAATACATATTTTGTTACGGCAGCGAATCAAATATCTGCCGTGGTCGCGGGATTGTTCGAAAGAGTTACCGTGGCCCCGGAACGCAAAGGGCAAAGAAGGAACATGGATGGGTTTTAGTCAGTGAAAGTCTGACACTCCCTCTCGCTCATCTCACAGCGGGAGGGGTCATTTGATGATTCCCGATCCTTTAAAAAAAAACGAATCAAGTATTTAGATCAACATACTAACTGACATTGACCTACAAATTGCAAAAGCACATAAGAAAATTATAATTTCGCTACCCTGACGGTTTCGCCATATATTTTTTTTTTCACTTAGTAGTGTGTTTTTTTTTTTCACTTAGTAGTTATTTATCACTTAGTAGTGTTTTTTTTCGGAAGTCGGTTGTTTTTTTTTTGTAAAAAAGTTTTTTTAGTTGGAGAGTTTGTATTTATCTAAGTTACAATAGCCTAATGTCAACTGCTTTTACCTTTTACAAAAGATTACTTTTAAATTTTTAGACATTTGTCGAAATCGGACAAGCGGTTTTTGAAAAATCATTTCAAAAACCGCTTGTCCGATTTAGATAAAATTTTCATGGGACCATTTGGGAATATACCCATTCCAACAAAAAAAAGAATTTTACAAATCGGTTGGCAAGCGACCGAGTTATGCGCGAACAAACATTAAAAAAAAATATTCAAACATCCGAATTGAGAACCTCCTCTTTTTTTAGAAGTCGGTTAAAAAGGGCATAATTTTATACTTTTCGTCAATTGCAATGTCCTTCTAGCATCCTTTCAATACATTACTAGCTGCAAAGCCTAACCATCTAAACAATCAATTACATTAATTAGCTCTACACCACTACAAACATATTCGTTAAATAACTAATTACATTTGTCGCAATTAATAATTAATGTACGTTTCAGCGGGCCGAGCAAATTTATCTAGTTGACAGGTCGCCTAATGCGATATGTAATTACTTAATACGGTGAATCCTGTCAATTATATTAGCTGGGTGTGTATTGTCTGGTTAGTTCTGTGGGAGGTTACCTACTTATTGTTCTTGTTTTTTGTTGATGTTTTTGATGTCCTGTTTAGGTAATTCGTTCTGTCACCGTTGTTTCTTCACGTTAAGTCGAAAGCATGACGATTTTTTGTGTTTTTGACAATTTGGCTAATTGGCCAATTTAGTGTTACTAGGCGCTATGAAATGAGACATTTAGCAATCCAACGCTGTGCTTAATTCTTTCCGTTGTTCTGGTTTTAGCCATGTAGATAATAATCAAACGCAATTAAATTGTTGACATTGTTTATCTTTATTATTATGTACTTATATAGCATCTCTAGTGTATTTTGTACTTTTGCATGCCTTCTGGTTAAATATGACTGTTGGTAATTATATTTTTTTTATGTCACCGTGTTTGTACCCATATTTGCAAAATAAATAAGTATCTTATCCTATCTTAGCGCAGTCTTTTCCTTCCATTCTATGTATTTGTAAACTATCTCACCGAGACAGATTACATTATACGAGTACATAACCTTTTAATCTTACCACTCCGATACTCTTAAAGCGGTAAACGAATAAAATATTTGTTTTAAGTACAGTCAGCCCCTGACTTAGCCCCCCTGACAAGCATAGTGCGACTAGCACGGATATATTTGGGGACTATTCAGTTTGTTTATTTTATGCAGGACCATTAGGTATTCACTTTATGTCGCAATTCGCTACAAAACATAAGTGCTCCTAACGAACTCATCAAAGTTCTGATCAGCACTGGTAAAACTAAAGGAAACTACTTGTCGATAGAGCGCTACATCACTCACTCAAATACATGCACAAACTGCCAATAAAACGGTAACACACGAAGTGAACTCAGCAAACATCCTTAAATACACTGGCGTGCAAAAGTTTTGGCCAATTACCAACTCGGGAATTTTGCGAAACTCGATTCTACAAGTCGAAGATCGAACCGCTCCTTAGCCGTAATTAGGCAAACGCTAAAGACTGGCACAAACACAGCGTTTGACGCTATTTGAGTATCAAACTTTACTGCAACGGGGAACTTTGAATTACAGGCTTGTTTGTATATCGAATTAATTACTCGTGAAATGCATTAAACGCTGCTTGTGGTAGTATTTGAACAGAAATCAAAGGTTTCTTGGAGTACAGTTCATGTATCTAAGAAGAAATAGTCAATATCAGAAATTTGCCGTGTCATCTTATCGTTTACATGGAACTAACCTAATAGGAAACCAACGTAAAGTATTATGACTTCAAAACACTATCGTTATCTAAATCTGAGTTTTCTCAGAAGACAAGGTAGTAAGTCTACAGTATAGTGCTACCGAAAACATGGATGCCACTGTCAAAACTGGCCAAAAAATCCCAATATCTTTACAGCAACAAATCCAAAACTCCCGGCTTACCGCCATCTACATGCAGTCCACAGCAATTACAAAACCAACGAACCATCACCAGCCATTCAAACGCATTCCATTCTTCACCCACCACATACGAACGAGTCCTTAGCTCCTTAACAAAGTCGTGTGTTATTCATGAGCCAGGTGGCTTCTATGCTACACTTTTTGTAAGTATAATTTTACTTTGCGCCTGCTCGCGAGTTTAATTTCGCCGTATTTAAATGAGCGTATATTTTGTTAAGTATATGTTTTGGATTCATTATAATTTCGTGTTTATATTCGCTAGTTTGAAGTTTTTAGTTGCTGTCTTTTTGTTGCGGTTATGGAGATGTTTTGAATTAGGTAAATATTTGTGCATTTATATAGTATCTTTCACGGGGCATGTGATGCGAGGGAATTAATGTTGGTCGCTATGAGAGAGGTAGACAAAATAAACAATGGCGTAAAAGATTATATTATAATCAGAAAGGGTGACTAGACTGGCGGTTGAAAGAGATATAAGTAGACGTATTATTAGAGCTAAGATTGGGGCAAAAGGTTATTCATCTTTATTTGCGTACCATAATGTCATCTTATTTTTAGTATGCCGTAAAGTTCGTCACATGTATAGTATTTTTATCTCACTAAGGAAGCGCGCTTTTAGTTGTGTTTATCCAGTGCACAAACACGCCGTGAATACGTGTGTGTAAGCGCAGGATCTCTCGGTACCGTCCGAGAAAATGGCTAAGTCGGAAGTGTTTATGTGCTGACGCTGCTCCTCTTCACGCACACATTCACACTTAGTTACCACAAGCAAAGCGCGCATCGCTTCGTGGGATAAAAATATTGTAGTGTACGGTGATTGTTTCACTATTAAACAACCATTAAACAAACAGCAAAAACAAACCCACTCTCCAAAATCGCTCAACATCATTTTAATACCAAATGCTCGAAAAGGTTTCGTTCAACATAATGTAAATATATCGATACAAGTATCGCGTTTATTACAACACTCTTTCATGCATAAAACAGTAGCCAAAACTAATAAGAGTAGTAGGCACCTTGACAACGCCGCCTGATATTATGATAAATGGAGAACCCTCGTCAGGGGCTTGAAGCGAAACATGTTATGCGAATCGTACGCATTGGATACGGTAGAATGTGAGGTATTTTGAATAAACTCTTAAAGAAAAAACCTACGTTAACTATTTACAATGATGATGCTGTTCATGGAGAGATTTAACAAAAATTTAAGAAATTATGAAATTAAATATATCATAAAGGATATACAATCAAGAGATAGACACGAATGACAATGGTCATAAAACGTGCGCAACTAAAAGAAACTTAACGAAAAGCATTCAGCTGTGCACTATCAGCAACGCGGATTTTACTGCATGTAGGCACCTACACTGCGAACCTTACTTTGCCTTCGTCTAAAGGTGCCATCTACTATTGAGTTAATTAAATAGCATCATACGGATAAATCACGAGGAGGAGGGCTTTTGCTAATACAATCAACAATTTAACTCTCTAGGTTCAAGTAACCCTATTGAATGACTATTTGATCAAAATATCATGACATTTGAAGCATAATTCTAATCTGCTATACTATACTTCTTAAAATACATACATATTTTCTACGGTCGCGAGAGGGGCTTGTGGCTAAGTACCTAATAACAGCCGCACGGTTCGATAGATCAGGTTAAGCTACGCTTGCCTCGGTTGGTTCGTGGATGGATGACCATCTTTACACACCGAGACCCCTCCGTGTCTCGGAAACCACGTTAAGCCGTTGATCCCGGCTGTCACTCGTGGATCTTCGACAGTAGTTACGGGTCGTCAGAAGCCCGAAAATCTGAGAACCAGTCTTATAAAGGGGTATCGTATTAAAGTTGTTAAGAGTTGTTCTTAACATAGAACTTCTTGTAGGAATGTGTCCAGAAATAGTGAAAGTAGACCAAACCAAGAGTTTTTTCTTCAAACTAAAACTCTTCCCTTATTGTGATTCAATTAGGTTGTAGGTATTCAGGTAAGTAAGGTTAATGGGTTATGGAGGTCAGATAGGCCGTCGCTCCATGTAAAATACTCTATTCAGCTGCATCCGGTTAGACTGGAAGCCGACCCCAATATAGTTGGGAAAAGGCTAGGCAGATGATGATGATGATACGGAAAAATCACGACTATTTATAGAGATAGAAAACAAAATGGAGGCAACAGATATCCCTTAAAATAAAAATGACTGCTAAAACAATAGCTATAAAAATATACAGCGAGTTTCCTTTAAAACCTTTTACAAAGAAAAACTAAATGGAAGAAGAAAGCCACTACTTTAATTCCCCAAACGCAAATAATAAAAGTTTATTTTCAAAATAAATTCAAGCCGAACTTACGAGTATTAGAATATTCGTTGCTCTTAGACCAACCCACGTTCGCAGAGAAACTATCGTTGGTGCAGATTAAAAGTTAAATAATATATGGCGAAACGTTCGTGAATGAATTTGAGGAGGACATAAATAAAAATATTGACGTTCTGTCATCTCTTCAAGATATTGGCTTTTCGTGGGACGGGTAAGCAGAGTATCAGGTGGGGGAAGATTGCTTTTGAATATTATGACGATGGGTAAGATTAAATAGTAATAAGAGAAGATTTAATAGTATTAATTTTAGTATATGTCTGAGGTTGATAGGAATTTTAAAGAAGATAGACATTTAATTATTATTACGTACTAGCTTATGCTCTCGGCTTCGCCCGCGTGGAGTTCGGCAATTATCCCACGGGATCGTACTATAAAGGTAAAAAGTCCTAGGTGTGAATCCAGGTAAAAACATTCCATCAAAAAGATAAATGTGAAATGAGAGCCAAGTTCAATATTAAGATATATGGCTTGGTTGTTGACTTCAACGACAAATGAAGTGGATGTAGCACTATAGATAAAAAGTCCTATGTGTGAATCCAGGTAAAAAATATGTGTGTGCCGAATTTCATCCAAATCAGTTTAGCCGTTTTTGCGTGATTGAGTAACAAACTTCCAACTTTTTCTATATCCAAATAATAATAAAAAAAATTTGACTTCTTTTTTATCAGGCTAAGCGTCTCATTTACAATATTAATATAGTAGGATAGTAGAATTAGCAAAGGTACCAAAGTCTGATACAAATTATGATTCCAGACCAAGTTCTAGCATATTCATCTTGGTTGGATAAATACGAGAACTAGTACAGCAAAAATACAACTCTATATCATACCATTTTTTTAAACCGATACCATTACAAACGGAATTTAAGGATAAATCTGGTTAAATAATGCATCTGCAGCTCGTTTAAAACGCCATCCACAGTATATTTCGTTTTTCACGACTCCATTATTGCTTCAATTTCGAGCATCTTCAGTGGCAGTCATGTCAGTCCCGAACACGCAATTTCGTTTTCCATTTTAAGCATTCCAGTGCAGTTTTATTTGGTGCCAGTCAGACACAGTGTTGACACTGATGACGTTGGAGTTGTGAAAATGTAGAAATAGGTTTTTTAAAAGCTGGAATGGGTAAAAATAATGAAATAATGCTCGGTGGCCACAAAAATGTATTATGTAAAAATTTATTGGCGAAGATCATACGAATGAAGTGTTAAACTTTCTTTCATTACGAATCTTCTTCTAAATTATAATATTATAAAGACAAAAGATTTGATCTTTGTATGTTCGCTTGCTACGCTAAAACGGCTAAACGGATTTGGATGAAATTTGGCACATGGATAGACCATGACCTGGATAAGAACATAGGCTTTTTCATCCTGGATCGCAGACAAGTCGGGGGAAACAGCTAGTACTCGTAACTAATACAAATCAATGAAATTAAATCAATTTAGAGTTCACAAAGATAGATTTAATTTTAGAGTTCACAAAGATAGATTTAATTATGCCGAGTTTTCTACACTAACATTGAATTCATTAGTAACTTTAAGCATTACCATCATTTGGCCCTTATCTCAATACATCTTTAAACTGCCCAGTAACACCACCAAAATTATACCAAAAATTCCCAAACGCAAAATTCAAAAAGTTTACTACTTGAAATATCAGAAGACGATCTCGTTGATAGTATCGTGTATCCAACAAGTGTAGGGACAAGTTACAACACGATACTCGCACAGGGGGCCGAATCGCTCTGAAATATTAAACCCTAGACATAGAATAAGAATGGGAAGAAGCGAAGTTATGGACGTATTCTAAATGCCTACAGTTTCGTCTTGTAAAAGTGCTTCTCCGCCTGAGTAGGCAGAGAAGCACCGACGGCAGCCGCTGGCGGTCCGATCGAGTGATCAGACTTAATTGGCCTGGGCAGCCGGCCATGCCTCGGGCTCTCTAAAACCCCTATTACACTACACAATATTTAGGTTCCGATATTTAGGTGATGTGTTTTTTTAATAGGTTCCCTTACTGACTTTCTCTTATTACACTATCCCGATTTAGGGAAAGGATCCCTGAACATCACGTTGTGTAATAAGGTGTTTTGTAAGTCAACCAAGATACGGGCCCATTCGAATGTAGTTTTTTCGTCAAAACAAATGTCAAGTTAAATTTTATCGGACGGACCAAAACATGTCGGGCGTAGGGATAAGTGTCAGATTGTGTAGTCATTCATTCTTAGTTCGGAAACTGAATTAATTGTATGTCCGAAGTGTAGGAAACGGTCGTAACTTTGGCCGATGCTATGGATTTCGTGTAGTGCTTTATCGTCGAGTAGACCCACTAGTCCGAGGTACAGAACGTTATCAACATGCTTTTATTTTGTATGATCGGACAAGCGATCGAGTTTGATCGAAGTGGTAAAACACATTTAGATACGTTCAATACAGGACAGTATAGGTGCTTGCTGCTAATGGTATGTCTTCCGTTCCCACAGATCATCGTCAGCATAATCTCTTCTCAACTCTTACAGCCAGTCATTTGGGCACTTTTCCTTTTAATAGCGATGCGGACGAATTTTTTGATGCCCTTTGATTATTTCCCTCCTTTTTAAATACTTGTACATCTTATTATTTTAAGTTTTAAATTATCTAAATTACGTGATGATTTCAACAGCATCTGTCATTTTGTAGGTAGGTATACGAGGAAAGCAGGTACATGAGTTAGGTAACGCTTCTGAACAGTTTCATAATCTATGCCTAAGGTCAGGGAGACGGATAGTAATAAAAATGTGCTTTATTTTTGTACTTTGATGCTTTTAGGTAGGACCCTGTTCAATGATTAAGGTATGTAAGGTTGGGACTGACCGGAATAATACACAGGTTTGTTATCAATGCGTAATCGCTTAGAGCCCTTCCACTCGGTGCGGTGCGGCTGCGACTCGGCGCCTGAGCGGTGCCGCTGCGGTTTCCTACATATAAAAATGTATGGTATGCCACATGGCGCGCTCCGGTGCGATTGTACTTGAGACGAGGCGGGGAGGGGTGTAAGCCAGCACGGTGAGATTTTTTGTGGTGCGGCGCCGCACCGCTCCATGTGAAACGGCTCTTACCTACTACGCACGGTGTATGTATGTATACTATGTCAGAGAACAAATCGTTTACCTTACTAAAATTGACTGGTTGCTTAAGGCTAATTTGACTTAAGAAGGTAACTAGCGTGTAGAAGTTATTAAACAGGCTGGCAGTAGGAACATCAACGCGGAACCAGGAGGCCTACCATGATCTATTTAAAAACGATTCAAAAGCAAGACATTTCAGTTTAGGTTCTTAAACTGCATCGTTCACAGTCGTACCATGAGGTCCAATACACTCAGCGGCATTTGGATCGTTGAAAGTGAATGAGCGTTAAGAGCTCGTGGTAGGTATTCCGATGTCACGGCCTAAATTGAATCGTTAAACTGACGTCATGGTACGAATTAGCAGAACAGTTCAGTTTAGGTCCTAAAGTGGATCGCGTTAAGAGCTCGTGGTAGGTATGCTAAAGGCAAATTCTCGTAGTTAAAAACGTCCAATCTCATCTCAGCGACAATCAATGTCAAAAACTTGTCAAAAATGTAGAGAAACGAGAGGTATTTTTAACAGATTGAGACTGAGATCAGACTGTGAACTTTCTTAAAGTTACGAGAATTGCCCCCCTGTTAGCATGAATTCAGAACATGATCATGGTTTTCCATACATTCTGACCGCTTAGGTAATAAAAATCAGGTGTTACATACAATGTGCAATAGCACAGAAAATTTGACAATGTTTGCAGCCGCCATCTTGAATTTTCATTTTACCCTAATTATCGGCTTCGGAAACCTCAAAAACCATGAAAACTATCTCTTTCTCTCTGTTATATGTAATAAAATGTCGCATGGAGACGATTTCTCCAATTTTACTCCTACCGCAAGCTCCGTCAAAGAACTTCGTTCCAATAATAAATAACTAAAACACAGAAATCTTCAAAGAGTTCAAAACAAAGAGTTCCTTACTTGCCTATTCTTAGCCAAAGCCAACCAAATTACATTGCATTAATTAATTACATTCCGCTCATTAACAGCAGAGTCTGGAGTTCTAGATCCCAAGGTTCTCTAAGGGACGAAATGTCGCAACACTGCTCATTTCTAAACTACATATTTACATTTACGAAATAAACTTTTGTGAGAACCCTTGTTGTTAAGCAAGGCTGTGACGTAAGAATGGACATGTTTAAAATTAAGTTATAAAGGACTAGCTTTTTCCCGCGACTTCGTCTGCGTAAAATTTCTCGTTCCCCCATCCGTTTTTTCTTTTTTTTTATCGGCTTTTTAGGGCCCTAGCGTGAAGTAGCCAATAACCTTTTTCTAGAATTGGACTATCCAATGCAAAAATATTTTTTCAAATCCAACTAGAAGTTCCAGAAATTACCGCGTTCAAACAAACAAACTCTTCAGCTTCATTATTAGTACAGATTTATTTTTGTGTCTCACCACGCAATTGAAGACCATTCTTACAATAACGGTTTTCAGGAAAACTTAAAACAGGTTCAAAATCACAAACAGATTTACTATCAAAATCACATTTATCTTGTCACTTCAATTTCTACATAATTATGTAAAGAAAAAAAATCGATTTTAATACAATAAACTGAACAGGGTGTGTTTTTAAACTGCTAGTATGAGTCTGGTATGAGTGTTTTTTTTTCTTTTGAATCAGCCTATAATGGTAGGACACTGGCTCTCTTTCTGTGAGAGGGCGTGGTCCATAATTCACCATGCGGGCCCAGTGCGGGTTGGTGGATGTCACATGTCTTTGAATTTTAGGTTCTTGGACATGCCGGTTTCCTCACGATGTTTTCCTTCACCGTTTTGTGAGGAGTGGTGATGACATAATTTACAATAAGTAAAGTGCCCGCCTGGGTTCCAACTCAGGGGCCGTTCCCACTGTGCCACCACTGCTCAAGATTTCAAATAATATCTACCATCTGAGAAATTATAAACTGGACCCGATTTGCTTTAGATAAAAAGTTTTATTTATCTGCCTAGCCTTTTCCCAACCATATTGGGGTCGGCTTTCATTCTAACCTGATGCATCTGAATACCAGTATTTTACATGGAACGATCTGACCTCCATAACCCAGTTACTGGGTAATACGATACCCGTGACGACCCGTAACGACTGTCAAAGATGCCACGTATGACAGCTGGGACCAACGGCTTAAAGTGCTTTAAGAGCCACGGTGGGTTCTCGGTATGTAAATATGCTCACCCATCCACCGACCAACAGCGGCTAGCGTAGCTTCTTGTAATTTGATTAAATAAAGATTATTAGTATTCATTAGTCACTCGCCTCCCTGACTGGCTTATTTTCTCGCCACGGTAGGATCTATCATCACAAAACTACCAGGGAAGAAGAACTTCAAAGAAACAACACCCGCATGTCCCAAAGTTCTTATGTTCCAAATTAAAATAACTGCAACTGTCACAATTTCTGGCTCACAGAAATAGAATATTCTTGATATACATAATTCAAAATGTACGTAGGAACAGACACTGGTACCGCAATGCAGCACCTACCCTCAAACATAAGTATAATGCTGCCTACCCACGGGGCCCATTGTGGTAATTGATTGTAGCTTGGAGTACATTTTATGAAGGAAAATATTTTTTTATGAATTATTTTAAGAGTGGGTAAAGTTATTTGGTGGAAAATGTAATAATTTAATGTGTTCTATTTTTTATTTTCTACGCTTTTTTTGTATACTACTTGGACTCTGGTCTTTTAGCACAATATTTAAAGTTTCATTTAATTTTCGTGTTCAACTGATTTACAGTATATTTTGCCCAAGTTGACATTACGTACTGCTTTTAGATAACCTCGTTTGTGTCAAATGTTGTATTATGAATTTAATTGTAAAAAACTTAGATTTTGTATCTTTAGTAGGTTTTACGTTTATATAGCGACAACTGGGTCAGCGTTTAAAAAAAAAAACACAATAAATATTACTTATAATCGTATTTTTTCGAGATTTATGGGGATAAACTGTCGAATACAAAATAAAGGCTCGAAGGGCCGCCGCCTTTGCCTCAATCCCGGTCTCCACAACAAATAAAAATAAATCCTACATTTTACTACGCAATCAAAACATAATCTCGAAATTCGAAAACACACTAAACCCCGCAAGTCTATAAAGTCGACACTGTCGAGTCAATTTCGACGCGACAAAAACGTAACGACAATTCTACATTTGAAAAATGCGAAAACTTTTTCGTTTAAGTTTAGAAACTCCCGCGTTTTATGTTCACATTACCGACAAACCTTTTTGGTGCTCGAAACCCGGTATGTACTTCAGGCGATCTCACTTTCAGTTACTACGTATTTTATACGGTTGAACTATAAAATTTCTAATTTTGAGGGCGACTGGTTCGTTTTTAGTTCGCTTCTTCAATCCTGCCAGCCTAGTAGACATACCCAAGTTTGAAGTGAATTAATTTCCTACTAGAAGTCTTGTTTGGTTAGCGCTTCGTTTAAACCACCAAGCTTTTTTATTGATCAACGGTTTTGGTTTAATATCCAGCCCGAAATTATAAGCTAACCTGGACTTACCCCACATCCAAGTACATCCATCATCACACTTTTGCAATGTTCGTATATTCGTGTCAAGAGCTCTAGTAAGTCATTCAACGCCACGAAAGTACTTTCCCCTGAAAGGCCTACATTTATTACAGCTGCGTAACTTCCGTCAACCCGGCCTATCTAAACACGCAGGCCGCCGGCCCGTAACATTTGAAATTTAATTGGTCGCAGCGCCATCTATTATTACTAGCGAAGCACTAAACATGTACAAGGTATGAATGGACCAGCACGCATGCGTACTACGCATCGATCCGGGATACCAACTTTGTAAATAATCTATTCCGCGACAAAAAATTCGTGGGCCATGTAATGTTTCTCAAATCTACCTAGTTCATGAAATTCCAAATTAAATCCTTCAAAAGTTCTCGAATAAAATATACATAATATAGCTAGGAGATAATAAATAAAGTGAAATTCCTTAACGATGGAGCGTATATAACAGAGAAATTCGAACTTTGAAATAGATATTACAAAGAAAATATTATTATTAAACGTCGATGAGCCGTCGTTTCGGCGATACCGAATATTTCATTCCTCCAATAAAATTTTATTCGGAGTCGGCGCAGTGACGCCATGTTTACACCGTTTTCCCGCCAGTAGGGGCGCCACGATCGCTGCAGCCTCTCGGGCGTAGCTGTCAAAATTACGTTTACGAAAAAATCGCTTTTCTTTCACTTATTGGCGATAACCAATCGTCATAAACGAAATAACTGAATAACAATGATCAAGTTTGAGTTCTAAATATTGTATTCAGGATCCTTAGGTCGTTTAAAACCTAACCTATTTAGGTTCGGTCAGCGTCGGTGGTATATGGTGACAATAATTTTGAGTGTTATTGCGAAATGTCCCGGACATTTCTTCTTATCTTTCTGTTTATTTTCGGCGTTTGTTATTGTAATCCTGATGCGAAACGCCTTTACGACGATCTTCTGAGTAACTACAATAGGTTGATACGTCCTGTTGATAAAAACAATAATACTGTGTTGGTGAAACTTGGGCTGAGGCTGTCACAGCTGATTGATCTGGTAAGTACTTCAAGTTATTTTTTGTATAAACCTCAATTCTTTGAAACATCGAAGAAAAACAAACCTCGTGACAAAGTTTGAGTTAAGTAACTGATTTGTTCACTCGTATATTAAATTATTGTGTCAAAGAAGGATGATGAATTACCTATTGGAAGATGAGATGAATGCTTAGGGTATTGTTTGGCTCATAATTTCTGTATCTTTAAATCTAGAGGGTTTGTATTTAGCTTGTAGAGTTCAGAAGTACCCATAATTTTAGTTTTGGATTAGAACAACAGGTGAATGTGCTTTAAAAAAATTAATTATCGAAAACTTTAAGCATCATTTATAATAGTAATTAATACAATACATATAAATATATTATTTAAAACCCTTTAAACCCCTTTTTCCCTTTTTTTTTTCTTACTTTTTATCACAAGCAAAAATTATCTTTCCCACTATTATAAATATCGTTATAAGTACTTAGATGGAAACTACTACACCCTGAAGACAAAATGAGAGGAGAGGATTTTACGTATTTCAATTTTTAAAATCACGCATGAAAACCAATAATAGCCTACAAAAATATCTCATTCATTATTATTATTATTAGCCTGTGATGTCCCACTGCAGGGCAAAGGCCTCCCTACTCTCTTTCCACTTCTCTCTGCTCAACTCTGCTGAGGACCAGTTCTTGTTGAAGGAGTCCAGTTCATCCCGCCATCTCCGTCTGGGCCTGCCACGATGTCGCTTGCCATTAAGAGGGACCCATTGGGTCTTAAATTTGGCCCATTGTTCGTCTGACAAGCGGCAGATGTGTCCAGCCCACCTCATTCATAATAATAATTAAATGTATGCTAAAAAGGACATACGTATTAAGTTGTTTCAGTAGTACAAGTTTTTACCACAAAACTCGTTACATATAGGACACGACTGGCCACTATGCGGTAGGTACTAATGAAAAGTTTATGGGGTGAGAGGGAGCAACACAACATTCTGTGACCCCTGACGTTGTTATCACCTACATTTATGAAGACACAGTGAGGTGCTTGCTATACTTAACTACATACTGACCTAATCACGATTACAAAGTTGTTAAGGATAAGTGATAGCAACAGGGCTTGTGGTTGGTCATTGTACTTGCAACTACTTATACTGCATGTTCAATAAGGACGGATTTTCAGCTACATAAAAAGCTCTTGAATTCAATAATTTTAGCTCTACACAAAACATGAGCACAGCTGAGCAGTGGTGTGAACTGGCCCCAACTTATGAATTGTGCGTCGGTCGTAGGTCCAAACTGTTATAGGTGTTTTACTTTATGTAAATATTATCACCACTGCTCTAAAAACGGTGACGGAAAATATCGTGAGGAAACCAGCATATCCTAGAACCAAAAATTAGAAGACATGTGGTGACATCTACCAACCCGCACTGGGCCTGCATGGTAGATTACGACCCATTACTTTATAAGGATTTATTACTAAAAGCCTATGATGTCCCACTGCAGGGCAAAGACCTACTCTCTTTCCACTTCTGTCTGTTTAAAGCTTCTGAGGACCAGTTCTAGTTGAAGGAGTCCAGCTCATCCCGCCATCTCCGTCTGGGCCTGCTTAAAGAAATTATATAGGAATTGTGTCCATCATACATGGCGAGACAATATTGTTGCTCAAAAGGAGCACATTATCATACTTCGTTACTCACTTTGTAATGAAAAAAAACCGCACAATCTCCCAATACCTAATTCTCTTCACATCGCTGCATCGTATAAAAATCTATTCATCCTTACCAGAAAAAAAATGGCACGAATGTCTATGGTGTATTGATTACCGCAATCAACCTTACCTGCGGTTGCCATAGCAACCGGAGGGTTCCACAGGTGCGATATGGACTGCCCTCATGGGCCTAATCAAATATTTAGTAAATATCTTGCATAAATAGCTTGTGTTAAAATTGCTCTTGTTTTTACAGCTTTGTATATTTTAGCTATTTGGGCTGAGAAAAGTGTGATAAATCTGTTAATTTACTTGATTACACGACGATTAGCAATTCCATGACGATTATGCTGTGATAAACTGATCGATTGCTTGACAGCACAAAAATTATTATTGATTTTTTTATCATTAGATCGCTTTTATCATACATGCTAGCTTCTGCGCGCGACTTCGTCCGCGTGAAATTTCTTGTTCCCGGGACCCGCCCGTTGCATCCCGTCGCCTGCCCGCACTATTTCTCCGTTTTCGCTTAGCCTTTTTGTCGGCCTCTAAGGGTCCTAGTGTTATATCGCGAATCGAGCTATCAAATGCAAAAAGAAATTTTGTAATGCGACTGATAGTTCAAGAGATTAGCGCGTTCAAACAAGCAAACTCACAAAAAAACACAAAAACTCTTCAGCTTTATTATTAGTATAGATCACATGGTAAAAATAATGACAGATGGATAATTTATTTATTTATTTATTTCACAAGGCAACTACAACAGGCAATAATCACAGTAAGTACATATATCCTAGGTTCAAATTATAGGTTTCGACCTGACTATCACCCAAAGCGTAGTCGCACAACATGACCAGCAACAACAAAATAATGATTACAACTACATTAAAAACAATAAAACTTAATTGACAAAATTACAGCTATAAGGTATGAGCGTCTGCCCTCCGACACGCTTTTACTTACGCAGGGAATGTGTAGGAGACCAAACACCCAGCTTAAGTATATATTGGACACTGTATAAATTAAAGAGAACAGTATTTAAAGACAAAATTAAAATTAAAAAGAAAGAGTAAACACATGTCTTTCAAAAACAGCGGCACGAGAATCGAAGATATCAATACTGTTATTATCTTTTGAAATTTCTAGATAATGCTTTTGTTTACAAAATATATTATGTCAAATCCCCGTATGTATTCTTGAGATAAAAGAAATCTGACAATTGAAAAATCAGCCCTAAATATTATGACACTGTGAATGTGGGCTTGTTCTGAAACCTCTTGAACTACTGAAGGTCAAAGTTAGCTTTCTATATTTTAAGGTGACACCCCAGCAATTACAGTAATAGGGTAGATAGTTTTGAAGCTCCTTGTGAGAGATTTCGACGAAGTCCAACCACCGTACCTACATATTTATGTTGCCAATGAACGCTGTGTGTTCCAATTTGAAGGACACAGGTGCTTCTGAAGTTATGTGTCAATGAAACTTCTCAACTTTGTGTATTGGTCACGGGTGGAATTTAATAAGACGCTAAAGGTTAAAGGCGATTCTTCGAACTGTAGTCAATATTCGACACTATTACTTGAAGCAAATTGAACGATGTGAGCGAGACTATCCCTGGTTTGTCAAAAACTATATTACACCAATGAAACCGAACACGATCAGCACACGTGTCGAGGACAGAGGCAACTGCAACCATCTACGCGTTTCGTCGACAGCCGTCAACGCGTATCGGTGGTAGCCGTTGACGCTTCCGCGTCGGGAGCTGCGGTCGACAACATGCCGCTTGTGTATTTGAGCACCGTAAAGCCGTGAGTACCATCAAATATACGAGCGACACGCGTTGTTGTGTGTTCTAGTTTGAAGGATACAAACAAGTGCCTCTGAAGTTACTTGTCAATAAAACTTCTCAACTTTGTCTCTTGGTTACGGGTAGAATGCAATAAGACGAAAGGCGCTTATTCGAACTGTCATCAATATTCGACACTATTACTTGAAGCGAATAGAGCGATGTCACTTAACTGAGACATTGCCTGAGGTAGCTGAGCGGTACGGGAGGGGTGATAGTTGTCACAGGTTGACGAATCACTGAGCTCTAGCATTACGTCACCACACCCCTCCCACACCGCGCTGCTACCTCAGGCAACGTCTCTGTTAAGCGGTCGGCCTATAGTTGCCCATTCCAAAGCGTAATAGGTACGAATGAAGAAGAACGGGCAATAATATCGACAGACTAAACGGTTGCTAAGTGCCAATTTCACCAATGAAACTGAACGCGATCAGCACATCTAAACTGCGTTCAAGAGCTATCAGTGTCAATATTACACAACAATAATGACCCTGACAAATTTCTACATTTATATCTGTAATCTATATGGTGTACTATAATAAAAAGTATTATATTCTATTTTATTTTAAATTCCTATATATTTATAGTTCACCCCATACAAAATGAAGACATTAAGCAACGGCATATAACGGTATGGACATTCAGAAACCAAACTTATTAAGTGATTGCGTCGGGTTTGCCATTTTTGCAAAACCATAAATTCAGTTTACAACATCATCAATCAATTAATTCTAATTACTTAAGCAAACAACTCAGCATGATAGCTGGTATCCATGGCAACAGTCCTACAGGTGCTCCGTATATGGATAACCCTCACGGGTCTAATTAAACATTTGAAAAGGGATTAACCGCACAAGCAGACGCATTTAAGAATCTTGTTTGTTTGGGATTTAACCGGTTCAATCCGGTTCAGAATTAAGAAAATGGTGTTAAGTGTCGGCGGTCCTTTGTGGGATTTGGAAATATTTTCGTATACCTATTTGTAAAGCTTTACTATATATATTTTGTATTGAATGGTGTCGTTTGATAGAAATATAAACGATTATTCCGTCCTTGGCGTGGCAAATCGATTGAATAAAAGTTCATGCCACGCAAAATAGAAGGCTCTGAAAACTAACGCACAAGCAGTAAATGGTGGTTTAAAGTAAAAAAGGAAAATAATATTTATTTTGTCAGATATTTGACAGTAATTAAAGGTCGTTAAGGAAAAGGGTTCAAGACTTCCTGCCTTTATGATATCTCTGTTCCTGACATTTAAACCAAAATTTTTAAAGGCGGCAATTATTTTAATCACGCTCCGGATTTTCAATTCTCGGCCTTGAGCCGAGGGTTGAGAATTTAAGGCGACAATAAGTGACAGCGACCTTGAGCGAATGGGAGGAGCGAGCGTCACGCCCCGCGACCCCGCAACTGCATGCACGTAATTTCGTAGGGTAACCAATACGTTTCAGATGATGAGGATAATCCTGCCTGATTTTTGATCACCATCCATTTTTATTTCAATGTAGTGTTAATAAATAAGGTAATATTTTGATAATAAATTCAATAATCAAACTTTAAAACCGAAAAAAAAATCAGCTGTTCCTTACATTTTGACGAGTTATGCGAACATAAATGCAGGGAACAGCAGATTTTTTTTTCACGTTTTCAGGTTTTGTGCTAAAAGTTGTTTGTGTAAAGTTGTTTCGTGTATGAATAGATAGACCGGGTATCTACATATATTTACGTAAGTGCTTACCTAATAAAGGTGTCCATACATGAATAGGAAATACTAATTAAATATAGACATACCTACTTAAAATAATACCAAGATGACAAAAACCTAAAACCTCTTCAGTAAATGATCCAATCACTGCAGAACTGAAACATAATTATAATCTATACTTATAATAAATCTGTAGAGAGGTCAATTCTGTACATGATATATATTTTCAAAATAACTATCAGGGGGTAATTAGTGATCGATACTGATGCCAAAAATGCAATCAGTAAAATTTTTGACTACTCGACGGATTTTAACGAAACTTAAAACAATTATTCTTCATACTCCTGGGGAGGTTATAGTATACTTTTCATCACGCTACAATGAATAGGAGCAGAGCAGTGAAAGGAAATGTTGGGAAAACGGGAGAATTTGCTCCATTTTTTTAAGCTTCCGTCGCGTGTGCAGCCTTAATGGTTAAAGCTACATAGAAATCATTTATGACGGAAATGTTCTACATAAAATTATCTAAAAAATATCCCACAACAGCATATGTCTATCTTTTATGGTTGACTCACAATAACACGTGTAACTCCCGATAGCTTAGCAGTTCGGAGCTTTCTGATTATATTTGTTTACTCTTACGTTTATAATACTCTCACTCATCCCTAATTAAAAGAAGTTAATATTATTACCTATACAATAAAAAAAGAATCATAGTAATCGGTATAGAAACACCAAACTTATACATGAAAAACGCTAATAAGCCATCGTGCCGTCGCGTCGCGCGTGAATACTGAATCATGCCATAAGGATTATTTTTGTGTAACGGTTGCCGCGCTCGACGCGGGTCGTGGCGGTAGGGTATAAAAAGGCTGGAGGTCCGAGCGCGAGCTTCATTCAAAAATTTTCTGGACAATAATTGATATTAACAAACCGTGCTTATCTATCAGCGCGACTTTTAGTCTTTAAATAGTTTATTTGAACTTCTTTTGTTGTTATTTTATAAAATAGGTATTAGTTGTTTTGGTAGTGTTTAAATAATCGTTCAAATTACAAATCTATACTTATAATAAATCTGTAAAGTGAAAATTCTGTACATTGAAAATATCAAAAAAATAAATGGCAACAACACCCCCTGTGTTATTAGACCGACACAGAACCCAAAAATGTGATTAAAAAAATTTTTGTCTGTCTGTCTGTCTGTTTGTTCAGGCATCAGGCAAAAACGATACGACAACGACACCCATGACGTATATTTTGTAAAATTTCCATCTTAGATTTTGACTTTGACTTCATTTTCGTCATTAGCGCCCCGAAAACCATGAAAACGACACCCATGACGAATATTTTGTAAAATTTCGCAGCCGCCATCTTGGATTTTGACTTTGACCTCATTTTCGTCATTAGCGCCCCCGAAAACCATGAAAACGTCAGTCGTGCAACAGTCTAGTCGTGGATACGTCCAGTCGCGCACGTGTCTAGTCTCGCAAAAGTCAATTCGCGGATATGTCTAGTCGCGCAAAAGGAGCCGCGTAAGTTTCTTTCGCGCAAATGTACCAGATCCCCCTGTATGTGAGCTACTGTGAAAATAAGAATAATAAATTAGGTATATGCATTTACTTGTCAGCAATAATGTCCTCATTTTCATTTTCAATATGCGGAGTTGCCTTTTTCTCCTGTTCTATACAGCCAGAGCTACAAAATAAATGGATTAAAATTTAGGTTAATATAGGCATCGGCATGGAAGTATAGGCATGGATGAAAGTAGGAAGATAGTTGTGCACGACATAGGTACTGTAAGTCTACAACAGACGCAAAAGTGCAGTCGAAGTCGTACTACATTTACATACCAAGAATAATTACCCCACAACTATGTCAATAATAGCATTCAAGTATTCTTTGAAACTCTGATCCGGACTGTCCCTACAAGGATGCGGTATGGTTATACTACATTACAATAATTACCTCGTATCTGCATTTACGACTTGAGAATCTTCGTTATTTTGTATTCTCCTGAAACAGAAATAAAACAATTATTATAAGTAAAATAAAAGTATATATTTTATTACAATTGAATTTTTTTTTTATTTAGGTACACTAATTTAATCTTTCGATAGAGATAAATGATAATTTTATTTCGATTAAAATACGTTACTTACCTCAATAATCTATTTTTTTCCAATATAAGGCGTTTCTTTTTTAGTAATTTTGAATTAGCAGCCATTTTCAGCACGAAAATCAAAAGCGAATAAAATTATGTTCTGATTGCTCCGAGCGTTAGCGTCTACCCGTGACAGTGGTCAGCGATGCACTGCCGCCCGTCGCCCGCAAGAGTCCCCGCTTCAACGCGCACCAAGTTTATTCGAAAAAAGAACCCACGTTGATTTATCAAACACCAAACAAATAAAATTCGGGGAATTAAATTGTCTTTTATATGGTAAAAGTTTTATGAAAATACACCCGATAGTGTTTGCGTAATTATCGTTTTTATGTCCGCGGTAGACAATACTTTACAAATTAATTACACTGTGTTAAAAAAATATAATTGCAAATATTCACATATCAAATTACGAAGCAAATGGTCTAGTATAACATCTATTTTTTTCAAAGAAATCAGTCCGGTCGATTAGACGTGATGTTGAATTTAAAATCATTAGAAGTCGTATATCTGCGCCTTAAGAGAGCGCATCACGCACACGCGTACCGTTGGAATTTTAACTCTCAGCGCTAGGCCGAGCGTTCTAAATCCAGTGCGCGGTAAAAAAAAAACATCACGGAAAAAAGCGCTAGTGCGAATACAGGCCAAAAGCAAGAGAATTTAGAAAAAAAAAAACATTCTATATTTTTGAAAAAATTCCTTAAGCCCCAGTATCGCAACAGCTTAGTGGGTAATGACTAATGAAGACCCAATTTTAAACAGTTTCCAATTAAAGCACCCACTGCGCTTTACGACTCGGTTCGTTTCAGAAACATGGCCGGATGCTTTTCTTTATTTTCCTTCACAAACTTCTATATACCTTTAATTACTGTAGAGCGAATGATGATGGAGAATGACTATCATTAGCAACACTTTGGAAACAGGAACAAAGTAACAATGTACTTAGTTAAACAACTAACGTACCTAATATATCTGCGTTCGCGATTTATTAGCCAAAAATGTAAACAAATATGAATTAATGGAAAAATAACGTTCAGTTATAAATAAAGTTCAGTTTACGCTACAACTTCAAAAATTTTTGTAACTTTTTCAATAGTGCTAGTCACTCTGAAATCAACTTAATAGTCATTGAAATAAAGTTGATATTTGTTTAACTTGAAATAGGGTGGGGGTGCGCAGCACTGCGCACTTTTACTATAGGTATTAATTTTGTCATACACCTTCCAAACCTGATGATTATTGTCTGTCGCCGTCATGTCACCGTAGAGATCTTTGGGATAGGTTTGGGAACCTGGCTGATTAATAAACGATTAAATATTATGTGCCGAAATGTGGGTGTACCTTTGCCTGACCCTTTGTGGTTTACAAGCTATGTTAATATTAGCTACTAGCTGCGCCTCGCGGTTTCACCTGCATAAGTGTCGATCCCGTGGGAATGTCGGGATAAAAATTAGCCTATATGTTAATCTAGGGTGTCAGCTACCTCCATACAAAATGTTATCAAAATTGGTCCAGCGGCTTGATCGTGAAGAAGTAATAAACAAACACACACACATTCACTCACAAACTTTCGCCTTTATGATATTAGTGTGATAGTGTGGTAAGCATGGCAGTATGAATTAAATACTGGAAAATTACATATCTATCACAAAAACTAGTTTCTGCCCGCGACTTCGTCCGCGTGAAACTTGTTATAACATAAAATATAGCATCGCCTATCCTGTCCGCGCTATAACTTCATTTACGCTTAGCGTTCTTTCTAACACTTATTCGTTTTGCTCGTCTCCTAAGGGTCTTTGTAGCGTGATGTTAAATATTCTATAACCTTCATCAAGAATTGGGCTACTAAATACAGAGAAATAATTTTTAATCCGACTTGGAGTTCCAAAAATTTGCGCGTTCAAACAAAAAAACAAACTCTTCATTTTCCTGTACTCCGCGTAATCGTAGTTAGATAAGGTAATTGAAAAAGCCACTCATTTTGGCACTCGTTTCACACAGAAATGCAAGCCAAGGAATACTAAAACGCATCCATTGTCTAGTTCTCAAGTTCGCGAATATTTATTACCGTAATAAATTGTGGAAGTTCCAACCTGATCTTGAAGATTACACCGCATTCTAAGTCTGTGGAGGTTACTAGGTTTTTAATTGGTTACATTAGGTTAGTCTCTAAGTTAAAAACTACGGAGAGATGAATAGATAAACTTTTACTTGTAAAAAGACGGTATTCTTTTCCGTGACTAAACCAAAACATCACACGATTTTTTTATAACTATATTAATCCTCCTTCTGACCAAAAATCAATCTGCCTAACCTTTTCCAAACTATGTTGGGATCGGCTTAAATAATAATATATTAGTATTAATCCTCCTTCGGATCATGATTTGATTTTTAATTTTTTTTTTGTGCCGAATGGGCCCGATCTTTACCTCAACCACGCTTGATTTAAAGCGAGAAAAAGACAAAAAGAATAATATGTGTGTATGTGTGTAATTTGACAATTTCGGTTCAACATTAATAAACATACGACGATTTATTGTGGTTTTCAATGACGTATCATCATCATCATGATGTCAATCGAAAGACGTTCACTGCTGGACATAGGTTCTGTGCTTCTGGAATGACGTATGGCTGGTAACCCTGCCAAATTATTTTACAAACGTAATTATCTCTAAACCCGTGTTGAAATTTCAAAGGCACGTCATCCTTTCACGCACATGTTTTCACCGTTTAAATCTTGACGTCGTTATCAGACATTGTATTAAATTATTATCATATTATATCGAAAATATCACCCAGTTTATAATTAACCTTTGCCGTGTATTCAGTGTTCAGTGAGCTACAGCCTCCTTGCTCACTTAAGATTTTCTTTTCTTTTAATTTGCGTTTTTTTTTTTCTGATGAGATTTGAGAGTATTGGTGTCCTAATGGAAAAGTAGGTAGTCAGCCAGGCCCTGTGGCCTGTGGCAGTAGTGATGAAATAATTTACTTAAAGTCTGTATCTACATAAAGTCTGTACTTTATGTAAATTATTTCATCACCACTCTACTATTATTGATCGGGGTCACTACTGCTCGGAAAACATCGTTAGGAACCTAGCATGTCCAAGTACCAAATATTCGAAGACATGTGAAATCCATCAAATCGCACTGTGCCCGCGGTGGATTACGGCGAGTTCCTCTCACAGAGTCCTGTGTCCCAGCAGTTGGAACATTAAAAGCAGAGTATGTATATGAATATATTCTTAATAGAATCTTGTGTATGTTGTGAAAAATTACCTACTGTGTATGGATTGAAAATTTCTTCATCAAGAACGGAATGGGCAGAATAGAAAAGCGTACCTAAAGAAATAATAAAATGTGTGTGTATATGTACAAAATTTGTTTATGAGAAACAGAATGCACCTCAGATCATAAACGTGTATTAAGCTAGGAATAAATCATCCTTAAAGTAGATATATGTTACATGAAAACGTCTCTAAAGGAAAAATTATTTCTATAAAGTTAGAGAGAAAAACATTTTATTTGGGACACGCACAGGAAATACTAACCATAAAAAAGAACAATGGATCAAGTAAAATCATTAAAACAATTAAAAATAAAAGGAAGACCTGTGCGAGGCCAAAAAGGTTCCTATCTCAGCATGATGCTGCGATATTTGAAAAACAAATACCGCAGCGCTGGAATTCTGTTAGGGCCCTCGGGCGGATACACTAGAAGAATAAAATGAAATAAACAATAAAAATACAAAAGTAATATAATTAAACAATAAATATTACGATTGACCCACACCCGACGCTCCAACATCGCTCGCTATAGTACATACAAAAACTTAATAAACTCTAGTTACAATTAAAAAAACATTAAAACGTCTCATTAAAAATGTATTCCAAAGAATGAAGGTATAACAGGATAAAAGGTAACAGGACCAAACTATTATCATTTAAACTACGTAGAAAGTTAGTGAGCGGGAGAATTCCTAGCGTAGCCTTAAAACAGTTGCTTCGTTGGTGGAATGTTAACTATCGGTACAAAGAGTCTCACGATGAATTGTGTATTTTTAGAGCTTGAAAATGTGTCGTATGTCGTCTTTGTTTAAACAATTTTAGGTTTGGAATCCTTGATGATACATTATCGGTCTTCATATCTTATCGATTAGGCAATCTCTCCGCCATTTTGTAAAAGAGTGTCCTAAAGATTATTACCTACTATTTACTGTTGAGTAAATGAATAGTCATTCTATGTATATTATTCATAATCAGTCACATCTTGTGAAGTTAATTTCAACCAATCAATCCAAAATTCTTCGTTCATGATTGCAACATGGTTACTGTAGGCAGTACGTAGTTTTGATCGTTCCGACGCAGAATGTACCTTTTTCTAAGCGTACCTTTCTCATAATGGAGGGGCCCGTGGCTAAATAATAACAGCCGCACAGGTCGATCGATCAGGTTAAGCTACGCTTGCCGCGGTTGGTCTGTGGATGGGTGACCATCTTTACATATCGAGACCCCTCCGTGCCTCGGAAAGCACGTTAAGCCATTGGTCCCGGCTGTCATTCGTGGATCTTTGACAGTCGTTACGGGTAGTCAGAAGCCCAAAAGTCTGACAACCAGTCTTACCAAGGGGTATCGTATTACCCAGTAACTGGGTTGTGGAGGTCAGATAGGCAGTCGCTCCATGTAAAATACTGGTATTCAGCTGCATCCGGTTAGACTGGAAGCCGACCCCAACATAGTTGGGAAAAGGCTAGGCAGATGAATGATGACCTTTCTCATAATGCACTTTTCGCAAAACGTACCTTTTTTTTTTTACAATAAATATTCGTCAATTATAATATGACAAAACAGGTCTCTTCAATTTATTACTATTGCAGAAACGAGTCATCGCTCAAAAGCTTTAGAGCGCGGAAATCTAGACGAATATATTCGGTTAAATAAAACCGAACTATTCGGCACCAAAACAGATTCCAAAAAAATGCATGTATCTAAATAATTCCTTTCCAATCCGGAACTACAAACAGCGAGCTGGTGCAAAGAAAATTTTATTTGCACATAACCTAGTCGCTAACGACTTTTGTAAAGGGTCCTTAATTGAAATAAAATTGACGTTTACAGTCTGCGCGGGGGACTCTTAATTGCTATGCAGTCGGCCACGTAAGCTGTTCTCGATCGGTCTGCATGGTCCTCGGCTGTCCTCGGCAATCCTCGGCAGCTCTCGGGTCTTCTCGGCTCGTGGCCGGTTTGAGCCGGTTTTATGTCGTTTTTATGACTCAGCCATTCAGAGCCGGAGTTTGCGTGCCTGAAATGTTTTCGAAATTGGTTTGATCTCCTCGTTCGGAGTATTTTTGGTTATCGTGAAAGTTTAATACGTGCGAGAATGTTGTGTACTGGAATAACGTGGATAAACGCTGCTGGGAATGTTGTGGGTTTTAAAAGTAGCGAATAAACCGAATGCGGTAGTACTTGTTTATTCTGTGTAGCGGCGTTCTTTCTGGTTTTATATTTCTAGTTTCGTTTTTCGAGAGAATCGTAAAGTAGGCAGGCATACTAAAAGTAAACAAATCAACTAGCCTTGACAAAGAAAGAATATAGAAATTGTAGTTTTTGATGAATGCCAAAATAGACCAATCAATAAGTACATGAATAATTCATAACACAAGCAATAAAAATAACCCAAATACATTGAACCTCAAAAAGGTGACCCAACTCAACAAAGCTCAAAAAAGGCGAACGTACACTTGATACTATGCTCACAATAAAAAACGATAGTATAATAAGCACTCTCCATCCACAACTTGATATCCTCGCTGACGTCACAGCTATCGTATTTTCGTCGTCGCAATACAAAACAGACGAAATTGCTGACAATACAAAAGTCTTGTTCAATTTTGTGTAAGCGAAACACGTTTTACAGAAATGACAACAGTAAAACGTTAAACGATGTCTGGATGTCGTGTTGTAAAATACCTAGTTACAGACAAATCACCTCGGAGACTTACGGGTCGTTCACACCGAGCACGATTGATTTGGTCGAATTGATAATCGGTAACTTAGGAGAAGAGCCAGGTGGGTGGACGACCTACAGAAGATTATTTCCTATTAAGATTGATACTTTAATGTTCCCCAAGTAAAGTAACTTCCAAACTGATCAAAATAAGTACTGAAAAGATTTTTTCTTCGGCAGTGTCATCTGGCTCACTGCCAGAGTGCTTAGCTTAAAGGCAAAGCTCATCAGTAACTGCAGAAACAGTTTCTTCAACCATCCATATTATATGGTTAGGTTCTGATTTTTAACGACTTACTTTACATTGGGACTTAGTATGATGATATTATTAGTTATAGATAATATAGATTAATAACTTTAGTTTCATTGCGAAATCCTCAAAAGCGCTGTGTTGATTTGTTACGTTTAAATCTTCTTCCTTTATGTTTATTAATTTGCTTACTCTTACTCTGGTTGTTTGATATATCCTGCTCATCATCATAATATCTTCTGTAGCCTAGTTCTGCTCAATCGATTCTCTTCACTAATAAACTTTTGAAAGAAAATGTTTTATTTGGAATACGCACATGAAATACAAACAACAAAAAAGGAAAATTTAAAACAAACAAAATTAACTTTTTTTATAGTTGACAAAAAACAACCTGTACGAGGCCAAAAGGGCTCAAAAGCTTTTCGTCTGTTCTCAAATAGCCTGAGAAATTTTCGCAATCCAAATGCATTCGAAGCTCAATTATCTCTAACGTACGATACATCTTGTACATAAAACCCAAAAGCCAGTCGTAAATTACATCCCCTTTTGAAAATATACGACCAATGCTGTTAGCAGCATTATTGCATTTTGTGCGATTTTAGAAATCGAGAAATAAATCGGTACAGCTTCTAGCTCCGTTATTTCCCGAGGGGACCAGTAGACGAAACTTCTTCAAAACACGGAGCTACATTTTAGACCTTGTATACAACATGCTTATTTTAAAATGAAACATTAGGTCAACATGAAACGGAATTCTCATTCAATTTTATTATTTACAAAATGCTTTTAACGTCGGTGCTACAAATGATCAGCAGTAATGCGGATTTGAAGCTTGCAGCTACTAATGTGTGCTGACTATTTTTGCCTTTGCTTCTGTTATATTTCTATAATCTCCTAATACCCATGTTGTTTCTTAATTTGCTTACTCAATTTCTCTCAATTAATTTGCATACCCATGGTAGTTTATTTATTTGAGATTTAATAGCTTCAACTCTCTGACTGACCGACCCCTTGACAATTCAAAAGTGCCTGTAATTGGTTTATTTGATCAAATAAATGCTTTAAGTTTGAGTTGAGCATACCCTTTCTTTTCTGTCAAACAGCTGCATTGCTAATCGCCAAATAAACTTGTGAGTCTTGATCAATCCTCCATTCATCATATACCGTTCTTCTTTCTGCGCCTTGGTTAGTAAAATTTATCATAATCGTTCTGGCTTCATTCATTTTTCTTTCTTTTTCCAGACGGTCTTTCTTTGAAATGAGCATCTGGATGGCAACCAGTCGGTTATCTTTTAAAGTGAAGGCACGTGAACATATCCGTCAGAAGTTGACCCTAACATCGCTGCGCTGATTTGCTGGATTCGTTATTTCCTCTACCGATCATTTTTTTTCTCCTGACAGTTCATTTTGTTTATATTATGTATGTATTCTTGTATTCTATAGTATTTATTCTTGTATTCTATAGTCATTTCCTAGCTATTTATCCCGTATGTTGCACCTGCCATGTTTTGTCTCTGCATCACCCTAAGGTTGACTGATAGAAAATGCCTCAGGCATTAAATCCGCTTTTGTACTGTATTTTTATACATGTGCATAAAGTTTGAATAAATAAATGATCATTAATAACAAACATTATTTGCATTAATACCATTCTAACAGACTAAACACTTTACGGGAATATGCCAATAAAATCTAAATCAAAATCTTCCTCCCAGAAATTGCAATACTTTCTGATAAACGGTACAATACCTTGAACCGAGGTTGTACGACAGCTCGCAATTACACCAAGACCTATCTATGACAGTTGATAGCAGCGATAGTAGCGATAGTGAGATGTTAATTACCGGTGGGTTAACAAGCCAACAGCTCGTTGCATGCACTACAGAGGTATGTTTCCTTTAATTAAGTCTTAGACCTTGTGTTGGTCTGTCGTTGTCAACTTTGTCTTTGTAGGTTGAGATGTCTTTTCTCGTTTTTTGTGCCTTCTTTAATTCACTAAAACTGTTTCTCTTCGTTAGAGATGGGCGGTTTCACGTGGGTGCGATTATAAATTCTGTTTGTCTGTAACACCAAGTTCTGCTTCAAGTCACATTCTTGGCCAAGTCAAGTTTTTTTATCAGATTTTTTTTTTTTTTACCAATTTCGAGGTCGTCCATGGTTTTTAAACCACTTCTAGTTTTCTTCTAGGTTTTAGTTTGCTGCCTTCAATTTTATCTTTAAAACTCGATTCACGAGCATGTAAATCTCAAATTAGGTCGCACTCTCATCGGATCATTATTTTATTCCTAGATCCATCACACAACAAAGAAATAATTTACCTCACACTGGGTAACACTCAAGTGACAAATACGTATAATAAAATTACACAAATGTTACCCCACTTTCCTCTTTCAGCAACACCGTAAACCTAACCTTATCTCTTGACGATAAAGTTCATTATTATCCAGCAGGTTTACTCAACTTGTATTGAGTCTTGTCCATTCTACTTCATGCATGATTCCGCGCTTGATCTGTGTGTCATCTCCTTAGTTTGGGATGCTGTAGAATATTCATTGAGCAATTTAACTGGCGGAGACGTTGTGTAAGGATTGACTTCGGTGTAATGAGCAATATTCGGGGTAATATTGTCTGGGTTATGAGATGCTTGATTGAGTTTCTGAATTGATTAAGTAATATTAATGTAGTGCCTGAGGGCAGAATTTTAGAAAATAGATGCATAATCAGCCTATAATGTTCCCACTGCTATGACATAGGCGTCCTCTCTGTCAGAGGGCGTAATCTACCACGCGGGCCCAGTGCGGGTTGATGGAAGTCACTTGTCATCGAATTTTTGGTTCTAAAACATTTCTTTTCCTACGAAAAAGAGCTGATCGACTCCAATACATTGTATCGATGTCTACATCCTCCTTTCTCTTAAATACACGAGTATTAAGATTAATTGAGATTGAGATTTAGAGAAATGAAATGACTTCATTTCAAATCTCACTTCATGGTACATGGTAAAATAAGTCAAACATTTTTATGTTTCTTGTTTCATGATGTTTATTAATTATGTAAAACAAATAAATACATAATTTTTATCAAAATAAATAACATTGTATTCCAAACAAATGTCAAACGAATAGTGATATCAATAATTTCGAAGCCAATACACATTTTATTTCAAATGTTTATTGTCGCCATTTTTACGAACTGCATAATTTGATTCATAATTACAAAAATGATTATTTTGTTTTTTAATGATTATTTATATACGTTTGTATACATCAAAATCAGCCTATAATATTCCCATTGCAGGGACATATTGTTATATGTTCCTGCAGTGGGAATATTATAGGCTGATTTTGATGTTTTATGTCATCATCTGCCTAGCCTTTACCCAACTATGTTAGGGTCGGCTTCCAATCTAACTAGATGCTAAATACCAGTATTTTACATGAAGCGACTGCCTATCTCACCCGCACTACCCAGTTACTGGGTAGGTAATACGATACCCCTTGGTAAGACTGGTTGACAGACTTTCGGGCTTCTGACGACCCGTAACGACTGTCAAAGACCCACGAATGACAGCTGGAACCGACAGCTTAACATGCTTTTCTTGATATGTAAAAATGGTCACCCATACACGTACCAACCGCAGCAAGCGTGGCTTAACCTGATCGATCGACTCGTGCGGCAGGTATTACTTAGCTACAAGTCCCTCATTATGATGTTTGTATGTAAATTATATCAAAGTTATTCAATAGATGTGTACAATTAGGCTCGACTTGCATAAAGTCATATATGTATGTCACTTAACCCGCAGAACATTACGGTGTTAAGACGGCCATTTCAGCTAATTCCATTTAGTGGATGGCATAGGTTAATAGAAATTGGGCTTAAACAACCCTTTATTGTCTGAGAACACTTATGTAACATTTTGTTGTGTGTATAAGTAGTTTAAGGAAACGGCGACACACAAACTGTACCTAACCATACTAACATACACACATAACCAATTCTGCTCATGATTCTAGAGCCCCCAGCATGGAAAATTTTCGTTGTTTATAAAAAAAACCGGTCAAGTGCGAGTCGGACTCGCGCAGCTACGGTTCCGTAAAAAATTTTAGGTATGTAACTACAAGTTTACGGTTTTCGGATTTTTTTTTCCTTTACTTGTGCTACATGACATTGCTTCTTGCTAAATTTCATGATTCTAGGTCAACGGAAAGTATCCTATAGGTTTTGATTCTCTTGCGAGTGTCAAAATATGCGGCATAAACGGAACATAAACTAAGTATCTTTTGATTGCGTTGAATTAAAAGTTTGATTTTTTTCACTGCTTCATAAGATTGCAGCCCTGAGTACACACGGCTACACATCAAGCTATACATAACCAGTATAAACTGACTTCTAATTGTACGAGAAACCTCTGCGAGGTAACCAATGCGAGGTCAACTCAAACTGGAAATGCATAGCTTGATGTGTAGCCGTGTGTACCTATTTGATATTAATTTCAAGTTGATAACTCCACGCATTCCTGAAAAAAAGGGTCTTGACAGACGGACAACGAAGTGATCTTATAAGGGTTCCGTTTTTCCTTTTGGGGTACGGAACCCTAAGAAACAGCTGTTTCACAGAAAAGTGCAAAACCTACGCGTTAAAAATCGAGCAATACGGAACAGTATTTTTATTTAAGAAAAATTTCAACGCAGTGTGGTTAGAATCATGTACTGGAATTGCACTGAACAATGAATCATGAATCATGTACTGGAATAACATTGAATTTGGCAACAGATTGCACAAACTGGAAGCACGGATGCCACACTGTATATTTATGTAAGGACGTACCTATTACCGTGGTGGTATGATACACAACTGCACAGCACAGAACCAGTCGATGTGGCGATGCTTGGGGGAGGCCTATGTCCAGCAGTGGACGTCTTTCGGCTGAAGTGAATGACGAATGGATGATGATACACAACCTGCCAATATGTTTGAAGACTATCTGAAGAAGTGAATTTTTTTATTCTTTATTTATTTATAGGAGCTTTTACGCACAGCGTATGCCAGTCCCATCGTATCCTAAACAATTATACTTTCAAAGGACGTGGGCCATGAATTTGAACAAACCCTTCGCATCGTCGCCATTTGGTTGGGATAGAATTGTGTATGGAACATGCCTATATCAGTTCTGTTCAAATTCATGGACCTTACTAAATTATTTCTACTGGACTCATATTGGGGACATTCCATCAATAAATGTTGTAGTATGTAGGTCTTCGACAACTCCACATTCCTCCGAAGTGAAATTATTGTTAGTGAGAACAAAATAAACAAGAAAGCAACAACATTCTTTTTAATACCCTTCTTGTTAACTTATCATTTTAACTGACTAACTGACACCACAGAGAGCTATGGATGAAAGAGGGTCACAAATTATTTCAAATTGGTACCCAATATATAAAAAAGAAGGGTAGACCTTCTAAAAGATGGAGTGGCTGCCCTTACACCTAACATTACTAACAAATAAGTACACAATACGAAAACTAAATATAAGGGATAAAATAAAGCTAATAAATAAATTTAAAAAGTTGACACTTATTATGCGCACAGCCAAAATGTGGAACTTTCTGCTAGCGTCTGTGTCCCCCTTCCACATAACGCGTCTGCCTTCAACGCAAGAGTGAACAGGCATCTTCTGGGCACGCTCGGTTCATCATAGATTTCAGCCATCGCTTTCCATCAGGCGTGATTGAGGTCAAGAGCGGGACCATTCAGCAATAATATTAAAATTAATTTTTTAGTCGACTATATTTCGTAGCCTTACAAAATATACAGGATTATTAAATATGATCGTTTATTCTGTAGGTGTATTTTTACTCTTGCTTTGACCTCATAAAACCAAAGGTCATTCCACCCCCTAACACTAAGGTACCTTCACACAAATCTTACCTTGCCTCATTCCTTAAGCCCTAAAATCGGGTCCCTTAGTAGAATAACATTCATAACGATTAGCTAAAGCAGGATATGTGCGCACGGCTTTAGGACGCTACGCCGAGATTTAGATCTTGAAATATTAGCTAAATTTGGTCGAAGGGATTCTGGCAGAAGTGCGAATTTCCAGGAATTTCCTTAGTTATTATGAGGAAAATTGAGTTTTGGAAAATTTTAACATGGTTATCAGGTTTTGGTGAGTTCCGATGTTGGAGCCACTGATATTCTAAAACAGAAATTAACGTGCATGGTTCTAAAATACAACATTATGAGCACCCACTGACCAACAGTTGTGTCCATAAATTAGTGTTCGTGGTATTGACACGTTCGAATAGTTTGGCTTGGGCATCGACTTGGACTGTTCACGATAAAGCAAGCTATGCTAGTATGCACACATACATAATATACCGACCGTTCTCAACCGTGTATATTTCAGTATAGAACAGCAGTTTCTAAATGTACTTCTAATATAATATTTTAAGACATGCACGTCTTACAAGAAACATTTGAGTAAAAAAACACTCTAATACATATTTTAAATCTAACCCAATCTTTACTACCTTTTCAAGCCGTAAACGGCATTCACACCTGGACAACACAAACACAGTTTATCCCACACCCGAAACAACCAACCCAATTTCAAAACAGTTTCAAACTTTAATGGCATTCACCCACAAATGGCCACACAAAAAATTCTAACCCCAACAAAATAGCCTGTATCACATAGCCATGAATCAGGGGCTAAACGGTGCAAAGTTGGTATTCCAATGTAGCACCGTGAGCTATTCAGTTTGATGGCCGCGCGTTGGCAGAGGGCCAACTTACGAGAATCGATTTACATAACTTGTACAAAGGATCAAAAATCTATTTATACTGTTTGATTTAGTTTTTGCGTGGCTACGGCGTGTTTATGGGCTCCTGTTGCATTTTAACGCGGTAGTGGCCTTTTTAATGAGGACAAACAAAATAGTTTTAGCTCTGCACATTATATTATTCTGTGGTTATAATAAAGCGCAAAATGTATTTTTTAATAACAGCGTGATGTTTTTTTTGCATTGTGAGAAAAACATTATTATGTTAATTTAGGCCTTTTACATTTTTGAAGATTCCCTAAGTTTTAAGTTATGTGGGTCACTATCGCAATAATCAAATATCATCATGGATTTGGGCAGTATAGTTAAGTACCAATCCATTCACCAAGCGAGGTGATTTTGTTAATTTTTTCGCCGGTCTTTGTAAATATTATATTATTTCATTCCCATTAATGAACGTAAAGTATAGTCGATAATGATGATGGTTTTCTCTGTAAGAATTACTTAACCTTGTTATGCAAGATTCATAACTTCATAAATTAAATAACACGAAATTTTGATACTGCTTACAAAATGTGTTTAATCATCTTCATCGTCTCCTATTTAATTTTCTACCAAATACTGCTACGTAATGAGTACAAAACTTTGCTTTTCTCCTTGTTACAGAACCTCAAAGATCAGATTCTAACGACCAACGTCTGGCTGGAGCACGTGAGTAACTTTGTATTAAATTATTTAGATGCATGCAAATTCTTGACGGACTGCATGCGCCACGCTGCAGACCTAACGAAGTGACATAATTTGCGAGAGGCTTATGTTCAGAAATGGAATTGCTGAAAATAGGTATACTAGTGTCCGGTTTCCGAGGTGTTCTTAACTCTGGAGTTTTATTGTTTTTGAGTAGTGTAACTAGTGCGATATCTTTACACATTGCGCTTCTGAGAGAAAGAAGTTCGCTTACTATTATATCGTAGTAGACTTTGTTTAATCAATAGTTATTCTAAGTAGGTTTTATCTAACGATCTCAAAAGACACACCTCAGTAAATTACCTCTAGTCTTCCTAAGAACTGAAGTATAAATTACCGAATAACTAAACAGTAGGTATTTCACATTGCAAAAAAATTAAAGTTTAGGACAATTTGTGCCAAAAGATTTTTTAAGAAAGATTATTAGCATATTTACTGGAGCTATATTTTCAGGAATGGGAAGATCACAAGTTCAAATGGGACCCCTTGGAGTATGGTGGAGTGAAGGAGTTGTATGTGCCATCGGAACACATCTGGTTGCCTGACATCGTGCTTTATAACAAGTAAGTAAATAAGAATATCTAGCACATACAAACTCAAACTCAAAGCAATTATTTCAAATAAATCAATTACAGGCGCTTTTAAGTTGTCAAGCGGTCGGTCAGTCACAAAGATGAAGCTAGTTACACATTTCAATCTATCAAATCCCTCCTCTTTTAGGTAAATTCTTTGAAACTGATTGACTAACGCATTGGGAAGTGATGGGTAGCCAAGGGTAAACCCATGGAAATCTGAGATGAACATTTATTAATACAAGCAACTGACAGAGCAGACACAAAATTGAGTCTAACTACTTACTGCAGCAGTAGTAAACTTCGAGAACACACCCCATTTAGACTCAATTTAAATTCCACTTCAAATATAAAACAACATTCATCAACAACAACACTCGAAGCCCGCATTACAGAACTCATAGGTGCTAACAACACAACAAGCGACATCCGATACGCCTCGTTCGAATACGTTTAGCAAATTAATTTCACAGCGCCAAACTTGCACGTCCAACATTCGGACATTAGCCTGCACCAAATTGCATTGTTGTACCACCGAACTTGTCTGTAGATGCCATAATTGCAGAGGCTTTATGCTCGTGCTCGCTGATTAAAATATTTCGCTCTGTTGTAATTCAGGAGTTATGTTCGAGTTATAATTTGGAGAGAATTTTTGTCGTGTCGATTTTGAGTGGGTATTTTATATTGTACAGCATCAACTGTCGTCAGACTGTAAATTCCTCAATCCACTGACAAACACAACTAAATTTTATATTTTGGTTCGATTAAGTTGTTACTTCGTTCCTCTAAACATAACTAGACCATAGCTAGATTTTCAAGCATAGTTTACTGGAGTCTTGATCGGGAATATTTCTCAAGGTATGCGTATAAATGCAGTACCTACTATTGGAACTATTCTTTGTGTTGAATATGCATTAAACCCTGAAGTCACAAAACATCTTACCAGTCTTAACGCAACAAAAACTATGGGGCCCCATAAAACCAGCTAAGCAAACCTCTCAAGTCGGGAAAACGCCGAGATTTAACGAGTCAGTTGTTATGGACAGTACATTCCCATCCCATGATGCATGGTGTTCCGTCGCCTCGGTACCGGGAGCCCATAAATCATGCGGTTCATGCACTCCGCTTAGATACAGGGATCTTGAAAGCTTCTTGCCATAGCGTTTGTTTTGCGATGGGTGTGCCAAAAGTGTAATCGTGGAAGGGTGACTTGGCGTCGTGTTTGAAGTTATTTGTAGTCTGAAAGGAAGTCAATTTTGAATTGTTATCAATATTAAAATATGGTGAAATAATGATAAAGTTCTAAAAGCGTAGATAATGCACCGTCTATCCGTGGTTTCAAATATTTCCTAAAAAAAAATTGACAGCCAATAGAAACAAGAACGGCCCACGAAAGTAAACAATAAGTTTGTGTTCACAAGTCGCGACTTAGAACAAAGTAGGCAATGTATCTTTAACCTAATTGATTGCACGAAATATCGACAAGAAAGCGTTCGCGAATGATACATCATGGTGTGTCAAAACAGGCCGGCAAACGATTAATCATGGCCGGCGAATGAGAGACGCACGTGCGACTAATCTTACGCTGTGTCGACCCTGTGTAAGCGGCTTAAGTCTTGAGAGAATGGAGGATATACTTGCCGGAGATAAGCTAACAAATCTTTAGATGTGGACGACCAATGTAATGTTCCTCTCATGAAAAGTGTTTGTGACTGTTAGGTCACTGGTCAACAGACGTTCAGGGTGTTTAATTAACAGACTAGCTGATTGACACATTCTACAAAGTGTTGAAGAATGGTGGCCTGAATGATTAAATATAAAACAATAATACTTTTCAAGTTGTCTATTCTTTTAATAATCAGTATATAAATCATGAAAAATAATATTAATAATAAAAAAAAATATTATTATTATTATTTAATTGTGGGCAGGTTGTGTTTTATGTTGTGATAGTAAATCTACTGTGGTAGGTACTTACCTACATTTTATATCAACATCAAAAATCAGCTAGCATAGTTTTGCTTCCATAGTAAAAGCTGGTCTATTTCGAGTTTGATTTCATGAATGACTTAGTAAGTTGCTATATATCATTATTACATGATCAATCTATAATATTCCCACTGCTGGGACACAGATCTCCTCGCTGGCCCAGTGCGGGTTGGGAGATGTCACATAGAATGTTTAGTTCTAGGACATGCCGGTTTCCTCACGATGTTTTCCTTCACCGTTTTGAGAGCAGTGGTGATGAAATGATTTAAATAAAGTAAAGCGCCTGACTGGGTTTGAACCTACGACCTACAACTCGTAAGTCGCGGCTGTTACCACTGGGTCACCACTGCTCTCTAGGCAAGATTATTGACACTTTTCAAACCTCGCTAATCTCCCATATCTTGTACCTTATCTTCTTCGGACCGTACCGTCCCTTCACATATCAGCTGCCTTTTGATAGGTTTATGGTGGCTGTCATAAATTGGGCAACGCACTACACTGGAGTATAATGTGCCATAATATATGAATATGTGGACGTTGCAGAGTAGGTATGTACGGTAGATAAATGGGTGCTTTGTTTACTTGGTAGCTGTTGTAATGGTATGGTTATGAAATCCACATCTTTCGTATACTTGTTTTTTGTATAATTATCTATTATCTGTATAATCAATGTTTTCAAGCTCTTGTTCATCGTCTTCGGCATTTCGAAATGATTTTTTAACGTAAAAAGGTTTCAATGTGACCATATCACCTTTTTACTTTAAAACATTTTTTTTTTTATAAAAATTGGTAACGCCATCTCTTGAAGTTTTAATAATAAATTGATATCGAACCTGGATAGTTCTTCATTGGACGTTATTGTCAGAACAGGCGATCATACTCTTTCTCCCTCCCGCAAAGCACGCCTACCCCTAATTGGCCAAGGCGTGGAAGATTCCGTTTTGGACGGTCGCGCCGCGTAGCCATGTGGCAGCGCTGCGTGAACGCCGCACGCCGCTCTGCTCGCTTAATCCGGCTCGAAGGACCAAAAATGTTGCGGAAATTACCAATAGAAGTGGGCGATTTGAAAAATGTTCGTTTTGATATAAGTGGACTGTATATAAAGGTTGGCGGTATTCGCCTAGAAAGAACTAGATGATGAACGGGCGATCAATTGTGAGGAATACAAGGAGAGCACGCCTTACCTTACAATATCTTCCCTCGCGGCACGTGTTCGTGATGAAAATGGCGGCCGGCGATCCTGCTTCGAAGCTGATAACAAGAGTCTCACATGCACCAATCACTCAATCACACCCGCGGGCGGTTATTCTTAGTTCAATCACAGGTTATGAAGAAGCGGATTAAGCGACCAGAGCGGCGTGGGGCGTTCGCGCAGCTCTGTCACACGGCTACGCGGCGCGATGGTCCAAAACGGAATCTTCCACGCCTTGGCCAATTAGGGGTAGGCGTGCTTTGCGGGAGGGAGAAAGAGTATGATCGCCTGTTCTGACAATAAACTCTTCAGCTTTATTATTTAGTCTAGATGTCAGTAAACTAATATTTCTTCTGTTCCACCAGTGCTGACGGCGAATACGTGGTGACAACTATGACAAAGGCAGTCCTGCATCACACCGGGAAGGTGCTTTGGACTCCTCCAGCCATCTTCAAGTCTTCGTGTGAGATTGACGTGAGATACTTCCCATTCGACCAACAGACTTGCTTCTTGAAGTTCGGATCTTGGAGCTATGATGGTGATCAGGTAAGAGAAATGCTTTACAGATAATAATTTTAAGTAGGCTATAATTGTCAAGCAATCAAAATAATGCTGCCTCGCTGCCTCGCTTAAATGGAATTGGGCTGGACACATCTGCTATATGTCAGACGATCAATGGGCCAAACTTACGACCTAGTGTATCCCGCTTATGAGCGTTTACGACGTACGGCATTTCATACAAACTTTCAAGCCCTTGTTTTTCGAAATTAATGAACCGATTTTAATACGCATAAGCAGGATACAAAGGTCTAAAAAGTTAGTTAAGAACATTTTCGAAAAATAGTGTTACAGCCAAAATAGACCGATTTTTAATTTTCCATAGAAACATAGTTTAGTAGATTTCCAGTTATCTTTTTTTAAATAAGACATTTCGAAAATGTTCTTAAGTAACTTTTTAGACCTTTATATCCCACTTATGGGTATGAAGTTTCATTAAAATCGGTTCATTCGTTTGGAAAAACATGGGCTTGAAAGTTTGTATGAAATGCCGCCGAACGTCGTAAACGCCCAGACGGAGATGGCGGGATGAGCTGGACATCTTTAATAATGATTGGTCGAAGCTGTGGTCAGAGAGAGGTGGAAAGAGAATATGGAGGCCTTTGCCCAGCAGTGGGACATTAACGTCTAACTTTTTTTTTTTTAAATGTATGAAATCTAGGCTGATATTTAAAATATGTCAGCGGTAGTTAACTAATCAAATTACTGAAAAGAAGAATTATATATAAATCAGTTGCGCAAAATTGTGTGAATTTAAAAACGGTATTTTGATCGTTATAGCGTCTATAAAAGACATTATAAGCGTCCTAATGTAAATTATCCTAACGCAATTAGCTAATTGGGATTATTTATAATTTATGGCACATCAAAGAAATTTAATGGAGGTTCCTTTTTCATTTCAGAATTCTTTTACATTAGGAATTAATCATTAAGTTGTGAAAACAGAATATAGGTCACACCTTTAAATATTGTATTTTCTATCTTTAAAGCCATCATTTGTGTGCTGATCTACACTGAATTCTGTAAAGTCTATGCTATCTGTTACAGACCTATACCTTTTTATTTAGTCTATATTTTTGTCTTATTATCGTAGTAACAGTCGCGACTTACGAGTTGCAGGTCGTAGGTTCTAACCCAGCCAGGCGCTTTACTTTTTGAAAATTATTTCATCACTACTTCTCTCAAAACGGTGACGGAAAACATCGTGAGAAAACCAGCATGTCCTAGAATCAAAAATTCGAAGACATGTGACATCTACCAACCCCCACTGGGCCCGCGTGGTGGGCGCACTCCCTCTCGCAGAGAGGAGGCCTGTGTCCCAGCAGTGGGAGCATTATATGCTGATTATGCTTAAGTCGTATAGAAATGTGTCAAAGCCAATACCATTGTTCCCGTGAAAAAGAGAAACAGAAGTAAACAGAAAAGCTAGCACCTTTCTTTTTTCGAAATCTACCAATAATGACAACTTTGACATTGCCCTGTACATACCTTAGGCCCTTAGAGTCTGACCAACGAAAGCTGACCGAGAAAAAAGGCGGCAATTTAAAAAAATCAAGAGCTGTTACCCTGGCTATACACTGCGTAAACGCAATTGATACAATTAATTATTCATTGCGAATTTATTGATTTACTAACATTGACAATTAGGATTGACAGTCCTAAAATGTCTCCATTCTAAAAGTTAAAAAAAAGTTTATAAAATAATTCGATGTCAGCTTTCGTTGGCCAAACTCTATCTCCATATTGACAACGTAATTTTTTCCTACAGATTGACTTAAAGCACATCAACCAAAAGAAGGGTGACATGGTGGACGTCGGCATCGATCTTCGAGAGTACTATCCTTCAGTAGAGTGGGACATCCTTGGGGTACCAGCAGAGAGACATGAGCGGTACTACCCTTGCTGCCAAGAACCGTATCCTGGTAAGTTGAAGACCGCTTCTGTATAATTATCTTAAACTGAAATATTTAAAAAAACTATGTCTTCATGCTGCATCCGGTTAGACTGGAATCCGACCCCAACATAGTTGGGAAAAGGCTAGGCAGATAAGGCATATATCGATACCTTTAGACTCAAAAGGCGTAAACGCCAAAAGGCCACTTTTCAGGAGAAGCAAAAAACAAAAAATATTTTAAGAAAAAAATCATAACTTTTTTGTTTCAAGACCGAGTAAGTTCATTTTCGGCCCACATTATTAAATGTTTAAGATAAACAGAACGATTATATATTATTTAGGATAACTTAATAAATAAAGAAAATAGGATTGTTATACGCCCCCAAAAAAATAAAAAAATGTTGTTTACAACCCAAATTTTTAGATTGTCTGTAGAATGCTTAGGGTGTATAGGTCATTTAAAGCGTGCTTTCTTGCTGAAAAGGGGTGTATTGACAGTCAACGGAGAAGTATGTACTTAATATTCATTCCATTATGATAAATGGTTAGGGTTTAAACGTCACTACAAGCATCTATTGTCGTAAAGAAGGGTTATTAACGATGGGTCCCATTTGCTATTTCCATTGAATCCCATGATAAAACAACACGTGTACTTTTCAGAAGAAAGTGATTTACGTTTATCAAATATTTAATAACCTCCTCCTTTTTTTCAAGTTGGTTAAAAAGCAGCGTTTGTTCGGCCCACCTACTATTAAATGATTGAATGAATGAGAGTCAGAAGAAACGTTTTATTTTATTAATTTTAGGAAAGCTATTACAGCTATACATTTTAATATCTAGTACAATGTGTAGGAGATGGCAAATTACAAGCTTCCACTAACGATTAACGTGAGTAACATTAAAAAGTACGTAAAAAAAAGACGTAAGATACACGCAAATAAATTATCTGACGCTCAAAAAATACAATAATAAAGAGAAGAAAAAAAAATTCTACATCGAAAAAACAATTGTTCAAACTTTTCTTTACTTCCTTAGCACTACTTGTAAATAAATCTAAATATAACTCGACATCCTGACACACTATTATTAAAATTACGACAAGTTCTTATCACCTACGAGTTCTGTCTGTAGATAGTTCTGACTTGAGGCACATGGAAAAGACGTGGTCTCCGATGAAATGCACTCGGAACACGAAGCCTTATCTTGCCCACCAACTTAGGGACGTCATTAGATCCGTTCATAACGCTAAATAAGAAAGCAAGATTTGCAATTTTCCTTATAGAGGCTTATAGAGGCAGAATATGATTTTTTTACACCGACTGATAAAATTCGGGAGATAGTTATTAGAGCGATATTGAGTTTATCTCAAAAATCGCCTTTGTATACCTGCAAGCCGATTAATGTGTACATTATAATTTGGATTCCAAAATAGAGAAGCATATTCAAGGTGGCTACGGACAAACGCACAATAAAGAATTTGATCTTATTTTTGTAAGTACGTTTGCACAAACACTTTTACAAGTCAATCATATTTTTTTTTAAACTAGATGAGGTTGGCGTTTCGTATCTGACTACTCTAAGTAGAAAGGCCGAACATTCTTAAAATCAGAACAGACCCTAAAAATAAAACTCAAGGCTTTAGAAGCCTGGTTGACTTGTTATTAATATGTGCATCAAACAGAAGCTTAGAGTCAAAAGTAACTTCAAGATCCCTGTGACACTCACTCTGACTAACAAGGCATTCCAAAGCCTATAGATAATCTAATCAAAACTGTCCACCTGAGTCTTCTATAAAATTGTGTTTTCTGCTTTCTGCATTTCTGAACCAGTCAATGGTGAAAGCTTGGAAAAAAAGGTAATAGTTTTTCAATGTACAATTTTGACTTTTAAAATGTGAGATCGTTTATACGAAAGAACCTGATCGCAAACCCACAATCGGTTTATAGGGTTTCAGTTCCTCTGAACCGATTGAGATCTCAAAAGTTGGTGGTGGTTTAGGCCATTTATTTTGACAACATGTAAAAAGAGTAAAAACCATAAATATAATTCTAAGGTCCATCTATTCATACACGAAATATCTGAATCATTGTACTCATTTCATTGTGTCCTATAGTAAAGTTGTTCATAATGATGAGTACAATGACTGCTTCAGATATTTCGTGTATGAATAGATATACCTTATAAATTAAAAAGTTACAACAATAATATCATCATCATCATTTCAGCCGAAAGACGTCCACTGCTGGACATAGGCCTCCTCCAAGCACCTCCACTCCGACCGGTTCTGTGCTTCTCGCATCCAAGTTTCCTGCGGCCTTCACAAGGTCGTCGGTCTCCACCTTGTGGGAAGCCTTCCAACGCTACGTCTTCCGGTACGCGGTCGCCACTCCAGAACCTTTCGGCTCCATCGGCCATCTGTTCTGCGAGCAATGTGCCCTGCCCACTGCCACTTAAGTTTGGAAATTCTTCGGGCTATGTCGGTTACCTTGGTTTTCCTGCGCATCTCCTCAACAATAATATACCCTCATTTTATTATAAACAATTTTGTTGTTAAAAGTACCCGCATTCAGATTTTTTTAAACATTTGGGATCCAACGGAAATAGTTTTTGGGAATCAACGACAATGCTAGCGTGCTATCGTCGCTCGTCCGCTATCTTGCTTGCACATTTAAGCGTTAATGGCGGGCGTGCAAGAGACAACTATCAAATACTAGTTCAGGTTAGTAAGAGCACTGGCCGGCGTGAGAGTATTTCGATCTACAAACATAACTTTCGCTCATAAGACTATATTGATTAGTGTAATTCAAAATTATTTTCGGTCGTAATACGCTAAAACTAAATATGATAAAATAACTAATATAAAGTAAAGGACACTGTTGATTTTTTCGAGATAATCTCAGTTAGGGCGTATAAGTCATCTTTAATTTTTTTACGGAATAATAGGGGTGTATGCACCATATTTGGCTTAAGAGCGATGATATCACCAAAATTTTGCGGCATCAACGTTAAGTCGTATGAGTCAACTTTATTTTTATACGAGAATAAGAAGGGCGTATGCTCAAGTTTTGGTTAACGACTTTATATACGACCTATAAGATTTTTAATAATTGTGTATGTTACCTAAATAACCAATAAAATAAAAAATTATATCAAATACGCCTCATGTCTTTAAAAAATCTCCAAAAATCACGTGGGCCGTATTAGCCTTAATTTTGCGAATTTCGCAGTTTTAACTACACAGATTGATAGAGAAAAAAAAACTGAACATAACTGCATTAAAAAGTCATTTTGGCCAAAATGGCGTTTACGCCCTTTGAGTCTAAAGGTATCGATATCTTCATTTATATCCCATTGGACATTTTAGACTTTATTTTAGGGCTTCTACTCATTAGTAGAAGCCCTAAAATAAAGTCTAGAATCTCTTTTAAGGGTCACACTCCAAGTTTTGAAAGAAATTGTGTATCTTGAATTGTTACTTATTCATTGGTCAAATGTCAAACAGCTTTGTAAGAATTTTAATTACACTAGTCTTGAGTATTTAGATATCTACACATTATTCTGCTATAGCATACTAATGTCACATACCAGGGGGCCTAAAGAGGCCACTTTGGCAGAATCATAAAACAATTCATATCATGCAATTCATCTGTTTGACAGTTTCACACCTATATATCCCTGAAGGGTTAGGCAGAGGTGTACCTATAGCATTTTACGAATCTCCATACAAAACTGTCATACAGATGAAATTGCGTGATATGGATTGTTTTATTATTCTGCCAAAGTGGCCTTTTTAGGCCCCCTGTTGGGATGACCATGGTGGGATGACCCAAAAATATAAATAAAATTTTAATAGTATCATAGCGTATCGTTTAACCCAGAAAATATGTATTCCACTAACTGCCACAAAAAACTTTCCCAAAACCTGTTGCTCCATAAAAAATAACCTAAAACAAAAATCGAAAAGGATTTAACACAACGACGCTTCAATATAAATCTAATCAAAGTTTCGAACTAAACAAATTACTTGTTTCCAAGTTTGATTGGATAATATGCTTACAAACTTGCAAATATGGGTTACCAACTTCAGTAAAGTGTTATTTCTCCTATGAATAGAAACTTCTTGAGAAAATATAACAAATATTTGTATTAAATCTTGTAGAGTTAATCTTTGTTGATACAAGAGATTATGTGTGGTCTGAACTAGTTTATAATGTTTATTATTTCAGTCAATGGAGAACATGTTATGTATATTAGATAATGAAGACTGAAATATCACTGTATGAGTAACTTAATTAAACTTTTGGACTTATAATTAGAATTAGTAGAGGTCTTATCGAAACTTTTTGTTTCTACTAAGAAGTTCTCTATCTCTCTCTCGGTTTAAGAGTCAGATACACTTAAATTCTGGAACTCAATGACGACGATTTCTGGGCACTGCAGATTCTGACTGACAGAAGTTGCAGTGGTTGAGAAAGTTAGAAAGTTTGTGCCAAAATAAAAGCCCTCACAATCAAAGAACATAAAAGCAATAAAAACCAGGACATCCTTATCAACCACAATCAAGATCTTGGCATCCAAACCCACAAAATCTTAACTAGGACCGCCATCTTTTCAGACAATCCTTTTATTTCCCAGAGACATCGTACGAAACTAATCTGGGTACGTTGTAAATTACCGTAAAACGGCGAAAACTCTTATCTATGCAAAATTAGCGAGTTTTACTGCCGCTATGTCGCCTTGAACCAGGTTAAACGGTTGTTTTGGTAATGTCCTCGAGTACGGGTACTGAATGCAGATCAGCGCTTGATGTCTCTAATTTATCATGTTAAGTGGTATTGCTTTTTATTTATTGTGTTTTGGGAGGAGGGAATTTGATAGTGTATTGGGGATGACACTTCAGAGAAAGTGCAAGTGATATGCTTAGCAGTATAAACATGATACTGAATAGATTACCCTCATAATAAAATAGAATGAATCTTAGTACAAATCAACTCATCCTAGCAGCTAGCAGTCGCTCATTAAAAAAACTCATTTAAAAAAAAGCCTCTAGTGTCAAAATCGAGAGAGATATAAAGGAGCTTGTACGTACAAAGGGCTTTTGAGAGGACCACTTGATGCCTATAGAAAAACCGTCTTTATGCACTTACAGTCAATTGTTAGAGAATCAAGCAGTTTACCGAGCCACGAGCCACTTATGTGAACAAAATACACTGACACTTCAACAAGGAGGAAAACTTCGCTCAAAGTAAATGTTTTTATTATTCTTACTTATTCTTTGGTATATAGGAAATAAACTTCGATGAATTTCTTTAAGAAATTTATGACATTTTTTATTGAAGATTTTATCGACACTTTTGGTTTAATATTTGAAAAAAGTATACAAATGATGAAGTTAGACAAACAAATCACTTATAATTACTATATTGACAGTTAACGGCCATGTCATTTTCTGTTTAAAATTATACTCTTCAGAGAAAAACGTAAACAGCCAAAGATGAGTAGGCACAAAACTCTAACTCAAAGCATTTATTTCAAATAAACCAATTACAGTCACTTTTGAATTGTCAAGGGGTCGGTCAATCAGAGAAGAAAGATGAAGCTAGTTGCCCATTCCAAAGCATTGTAGGTACCTATGGAGAAGAACGGGCAAGAAACTCCACGGACACTCTTTAAATCATAAAATTGTTACTAAATATTGGTTACATCATTCATGACACATGTAGAACGGTGTAGAAAGACGTGCACTTTAAAAGCGTCCGTAATAAAAAGATAAAAACAGGAAAAAAAATCTGAAAATAAAATAAATAAAATAGGCGGCTAAGAAATGACCAGTCCCTTTTGACGCCGCCCGTTCAAGAACATGACATATGGAAAATATGCATACACCAACCGTAGATCGCTCCAAACCCCAAGAAAATGAGACTCATACCTTTAACTGACATATGTCTCCATATTACAAAGACGAGTTTATACCCAAAGAGTCCCAACATATTTTTCTCCTCCACTTTCGCAGTCCTCGTACATCTCAACGATTTAACAGCCCATATTCTCTGGGTCCAGTCATTGTTATTCACGTGTGACAGATGCCCATCTGTCGGATGATGACACGTTCGTCCTTACACAGCATACGTAATTTCGCTTATGAAGCTCGCCATTTAACAACCGTATATTTCACGTTTAGATAAACACATTTGGAAGTTCATAATGACACCACTTTCATTTCAGCTTAACGGCCCTCTGGAGATTTTCAACCTTTTTCGTTGATACAATTTTTTCGGTCCATACCTTACGCGGCTTGTTTGATTAATTTTTTCATTATGAGGTCAAATGGTTTTAATTTTGTTTGGTTATGATCAAGTTTTAACGGATTGCTATTAATAAGCAGAAGAGGTTTTTTTAATTTGTTTTCGATACAATTGTGTACAACTTGTGTTATATTTCATTACAGCGATCTCATTCTTCCATTCTTTCAAAATAAACAACAAAGTCAAACCATTTATTTCAAATAGGCGCACAAATTTACAATAAAATAGAATTGATTCTAGTCGCCTCTCCCAAATGGTAGTTTTCGTATGGAGAAGAATGGGCAAGAAGCTCCACCCTTACTATTTTAAAATGTTTTACAATATTTTATATACTTCAATTATATATAAAGACGATGCAGCTAGAATAAAATGACTGTACCGCAGGTAAAAGAATTAGAAATAAAGCCATGACAGATAAATTATTTATGTAAATATACATGGTGCTCACAAATTTACAAACATTGTAAAAGTAGAGGATTTGATTAAAAAATTAACAAGTAATACCAACCAAGAGAATGCCGTCAAAAACCATCTAGAATTACAATTGTAATCATACAATATTACCCACCAATTTCCAAGTTAATTGTAACATCTTCAATGACTAGTTAAATCTAAGCAATTTGCTCGGAGTAGTCTGTAATTACTACCGGCTCTTCGGAGGACTTACTGCCGTCAATTTAGAAATCCCCTTTCGATTCTTTGATGATAATTGTTGGTGTTTTACTGGGAAACCGTAGCTAGACAGCGATAGACAGAGAGCTTAGAGGACTTAGGGAGAATTTGTTTTTGTGTGATTAGCTTATTTCTAGTAATGAAGTTGGAATACCTATTATTATAATTATTATTTTGAATTATATAGAATACGTGAACACACGCAAGGGGATTGAAGATTTATATGGAGCCTATTCTGGCGCCATTTTGATTTCAACGGATCTTCCAACCGCTTTTTTTTTTTTTTTTAGGATGGGAAATCATCCAATGACTCCTCCCGCTCTGGGTGGAGCGGAAGGGAGTGTTCCGGGGTAGCGGTAACCCTTTCGGACAATCCCGCTGCCCCGGCAGGCTTCGGCCCTTAACGGGCCCCTCCTTTGATGCTGACATCTCTTTGAGGCGCGCGTGGAACACATACGCGCCGTCCGGCACGGGCCTGGTCCTGATCGGACGGCGAGCTACCCATTACTCGCCGTCCGCAGGCCCGCGCCTACGGTGGCCGGGAGTCGTCACGCGGCTATCTTCCAACCCCTTTGACGGGTGTATAACTGAGCCTAAAAACTTGCTGATTCGACAGACGTTGTCCTGCCTAAGTGCAAATAATTCTTACAGAAATCCCTCTCGAGAAGAGGAGGATGTGTCCCAGCAGTGGGAACATTATAGGCTGATTATACTATACAAAAACCCTATAGAAAATAAAACGTTCTGCTTTTGTCGAATTTGAAAATTTTCCGGGATTTTTTTTTTATTTTTCTTCCTACAGAAACAGAATTATTACTATTAGGAATGCTTTAAAACAGGAAATAACCAGATCGGTCAAGCTGTTCTCAAATCATGCGCTTACCAACGAACAGTATTTAATTTTTATTATAGAGATAGATAGAACGCAACACCGTTCATGACATGAAAGAAAACTAGGCTGATGATAAACATGCTAAAGGGCTTTGAAGGTCCGTAGCACACCTGCCTGTCCGCTATTTTGTTTTTTTTTTTTTTTTCAAAATGTCGGCTACGCATGACGCCTATATAAATCGATAGCTGACATCAATTGGTTTGCATTGATGTCAGCTATCGATTAATATAGGTGCCAAGGGTAGCTGCCATTTTGAAAAAAAATCAATATGGCGGACAGGTAGGTACGTCAGGCTCCTAAAAATCTTCAAATATAATTAAACGTAAACCCCACAACGCAGCCCCCTTTCTTTAGATAACGTTCACTTTCGTAACTCTGATGTTACCTTGTACACTTTTCATATTTGTACTCTTAGTACAACTAAACAAGTTTGTTGACACGAAAAAAAAAACATTTTTCCTCCCAGAAAAAGAATAGCGAAGAACAAAATAGACCCTGCGGTAAAAACTCGGAAAAACTTTATCATTTAAGGCTGATGTTTCAATAATCTAATAACTTTATTCGAGGAATAATTTTGAAATTATGACAGTTGTTTCATACAAAAACTGTCAAACGTCAATATTATTCATCGAATTAAAGTTATCTGGCGACGGAAAAATTAGTCTTTAATCTATTAAGCTTAGCATTAAAGATAAATCCGGGATCCTGTGAAACTTGGAGAACGTAAACAAACAAATCGGTCAGCTGGAAGAGTTTATCTTTCTGTATCTTTCTGTAACACGGGATATTCTTAGAGAAAACCTCATTCAGTACAGTAACGGAGCGTAACGTGTACAAGTCTAGACAATAAGATTCTTCACAAAGACTGAAATTAAATCCTTTGTCCATTTCTATGTCTTCTGGACTTTACAAATAGAAGTTTTTATTAGGACATTTTGTTGTTGTAAATCTTAAGGTTTGTTTTGAAATATATTTGGTTCACGTACCTGAATTCTTCCTTATTTGTAATATTTCATTTGATGCATTGTTTTGATTTTCCTTTTTTTTCATTTCGTTTTCCTTTTCTTCAGAGGATGGTTTCGTACGTGGTTTTGTACATAATTACACCTCATTCGCTATCATTAATTTGACTGTTAAACACTAATTAGCATTTGTTAAAGCTGAAAATTACAAAAGTACCTACTAGAACACAACATTAATTTTCCATGATCATCATATCCTTCAGTACTAATAATTTCGCTAAAACATCATCGGTATAAATTTTTGTATGTCGTTAAAAAGCACAATAATAGAAGGGTTTTTTATGGTATTCCTTTCTCGTAAGTCGTCGATGGCAGCCAAATGGATATAAAGATACCATCAACATGAAATATGTTAGAATAAAGACTGTTTACTTTCAAATATCGCGACTCTTGACCGTTACGCAATCCTATTAGAATTTAAGACAAAATAATGTACATAGATTCCAGTTTGTCACATTTATTGCTTGAATCGGTGTTTTATTTGCTTTGATTCTTTATCTACATTATCAAAGCTTTCATTTTATTTGTCCTTGATCACAATACATTAATTATCTGTTTGGTTAAAATCGTGTTTTCTTATACAGCTGCTTCAGGTTTTAACAGAGTATTTTCATGTTTTGTCCTCTTTAGTAACACTTGAAATGCTTAACAACGCGATTTGTTTCAGATATCTTCTTCAACATCACGCTCAGAAGAAAAACCCTGTTTTATACGGTCAACCTAATCGTCCCCTGTGTTGGGATTTCATACCTCTCAGTCCTAGTATTCTACTTACCAGCTGATTCAGGAGAGAAGATTGCTTTAAGCATTTCCATATTACTATCCCAAACCATGTTCTTCTTACTGATATCTGAAATTATACCTTCTACCTCACTTGCTTTACCATTGCTGGGGAAGTACCTACTATTTACTATGTTACTGGTAGGATTGTCAGTAGTAATCACTATAATAATACTGAACGTTCACTATCGCAAGCCTAGTACGCACAAGATGGCACCTTGGGTTCGGAAATTCTTCATAACGAAACTTCCGAAGCTGTTACTGATGAGAGTGCCAAAAGACTTGTTAAGGGACTTGGCAGCACAGAAAATAGCTGGGAGAAGTATGAAGAATAAGAATAAGTTTAAAGATGCTCTGGCAGCCGCTGAACAAACGAATTCGAATGCATCTAGCCCTGATTCGCTACGTCATCATTTGCCTGGAGGATGTAATGGGTTACACTCAACTACAGCAACTAATAGGTTAGTGAAAACATTTGAATATTTGAAATCATTAGTATTGAAGTCCATCTTAAATAACACTGCCACCTTAATAACTTGAATACATTCATTAACATTACTTGACCCGTGGTCCTAATTAAACGAAATGATTAGATACCAGCCAGTTCGACTATCCTTGAACACATGAGATTTGATGACAAATATTTTAATACTTTTAATAGGTTCAGCGGCCTTGTTGGTGCTTTAGGCAGCCTTGGTGCTGGCTACAACGGTCTTCCATCAGTGATGTCAGGACTCGATGACTCTCTCAGTGATGTCGTTCCTCGCAAGAAGTACCCATTTGAACTGGAGAAGGCGATTCATAACGTCATGTTTATACAGCATCACATGCAGAGGCAGGATGAGTTTAATGCTGTGAGTATATAGATAGAATACTCTTTATATATTATAATGAGTATATGTAGCGATAATCAAAGTGATGAATCTTAGAAGCATCATATTAAAACACGGTTTTCCTCGCTTTTTTAAAATACTCAATCCGTACCAGGACCCTTTATAAAACAGGTCAAATTTCGTCACAGAAATGATCACTGCACACTTCTTAGATTGAGTCCAATTTCATAGCATTTTCTTTTGTTTTCTCTAATAGGAAGATCAAGACTGGGGCTTTGTGGCCATGGTGCTCGACCGTCTCTTCCTTTGGATCTTCACAATCGCCTCTATTGTCGGTACCTTTGCCATCCTTTGTGAAGCACCATCGCTCTATGATGACACCAAACCCATTGACATGATGTTGTCTTCAGTCGCCCAGCAGCAATTCTTGCCTGTTGACAGTGGAGATCCCTAGGTGAAGGTATAAATGGCTGGCTAAGGTTTTCATCAGGAAACCTGGTGAAGGTTTTCATCAAGACGAAGAAGGTTTGTGTAAAGATGCGTGAGATCATGGAAGCTCAAGTGGTATATGAGTTGGAGCGGTATAATCAATGGATGTTTTGATAGAGTTTCTCCTAAATTGTTGGTAATTTACGTAGAATTGACTTTATACAGCAGTACTATGTCTGCCTTCTGGGATTTTTAATATATCTTTTAAGAATTTTAATTTGTAAATGGAATCGAATCTTTGCCTTTCATCGTAAATCGAATTAACTTTGCTGTTACTTACTTTAGTACTAAGATCATTTTCAAAATTAAGAATCACACGGAAGTACCAAGAAGAATTTGAAAGTTAAGTCTGTACTAAAACTCCTAAAATTACAGTGACAGCTTTGTCGACAAAGTCTAAAATATCTTAGTAATAAAATAAGACTTTTCCTCTAAAATATTCATTATCCTAATTAGACGTTGTGAAGCCAAAATAGGCTGTGAATTGTATCGTAACATTATAATGTAAGTAAGTTAAGGTTTCAAGCAAAAAGTTAGTGTTTAAGTTGGAAGTAAGAGGAGGGTAATAAATTGTTCTTTCCCTCAGTTTGATACAGTACACTAATAAATTCTTGTCTTATCTTATTTTTCTCGCTTTTAGATGACATTTTAAAACAGAAAGGAACGTTAATTGGGGAAGATGTTGAATCGATAGATGTTTGTGATGCTGAATTATTGAAAGAGGAAATTATATTGATTTTCAACAATGAAAAATTTTGATATCCGTACTGATATTATAAATGCGAATGTAACTCTGGCTGTTTCCTTTCACGACACAAATGCTGAACGGATTTCAATGGGCACACGAAAGGACAATGAAGTGGATAAGGACATAGACTACTTGTTACGCAGGTTTCAGTGGGATAATGTACGATCTCTACGCGGGCAACGTGGGCAAAATGTAGTTATAATTTAATGTTTCCTCAATCAGTCAAGATTTAATTGGCAATTGCCAGTTTAATGCAAAACGAATAATTCAATTGAAAGCAACAAACTTTGTTGTAATGGTCCCAAAACAGCACCCTTGGGGACACCGCTAGAGAATTTCCTAAAAAGACTAGTAAAGTAACCTACGTATTGTAATAATAGTTTTCGTTGCCAAAGAGGGTGAAATGGGAGGAACGTTAACAAATGTTTTGGAAGTAAACATTTTCTTTGACAAAACATGGCTGTGTTAGAATTAATATTTGTAGTAATGAGGAATCATTATGCTCATCGTTATTAGGTTTATCATAACTAGCGAAATGTGCCATAGGTACACCTCTGCCTCACCCTTCGGGGATTACAGGCTTAATGTTATTATGTGTTTTAAGGTTAGTAGATATTAATAATGGATACTGCGTTTTTTTTTTTTTAATTAAAAGATTATTATCGTGTTGTTATATGTTTCAGTGTATTGCAAATTGGATTTTGTAATTTAGAGGTATTTCACTCAAAATAAGCTTATGATTTCATCTATAGCAGTGTTCATAATCTCAGATAATTTACATTCCATCGCCACTTAATCAGTTATCTACTTTAGTGGAATGTATTCTAAGTTGATTTTTGAGTGAACATTTGTAACAAAAAGGTCTTAATAAGTTATTGGTTGCGATGGAATTTGAACTTTATTAAGTTTGACATTCAGTTTGTTGGTTTATAACCTGAAAATTGTCTCAAATTCTTAATTCAAATATACTTTCCTCCATTTTTAAAGTAATTTTATTTTCGATGTTTTTGACTCGCACTTAAATTATTATCTTTTGCTGTACGATTAGTTTATTATGTATTCATAGTTTGCTAACTCGTAATTGTATCGTATACGTATCTATTTAACGTTTTGCTATCAAAATCGTCTATTAAAATGTTTGCTTTCATTCAAAAATACTTACGCATAATCAATATTTTGTAATAAGAATGTACTAAACTAACATATTGTTGTAGAATGCCGTAATAGCCTTATAAATTATTTGAAACATCTAAATCCCATATTTGATATTACAAAATAGATGTTATTTTCTCGTCGTAAGTATAACTGTACCAGGGAACCATAACACAAAAGAGAGGAAGCCTACACTCAGCAATATTATGATGATGATGAACTGTACCGATCCAAAAACTTCATTACCCAGCTTTGGCTCTCAAAAACGCAAAAACTTTAAGAGCGTTTACGACGTACGGCATTTTATACAAACTATAAAGCCCTTGCTTTTTGAAACGAATGAACCGATTTTAATGAAACTTCATATGCATAAGCAGGATTCAAAGGTCTAAAAAGTTAGTAAAGAACATTTACGAAATGTCTTATTAAAAAAGATAACTGGAAATCTCTGTTTCTATGGAAAATTTAAAATCTGTCTAATTTGGCTGGAACTATTCATCGAAAATGTTCTTAACTAACTTTTTAGACCTTTGTATCCTGTTTATACGTACGAAGTTTCATTAAAATCGGTTAATTTATTTCGAAAAACAAGGGCTTGAAAGTTTGTATGAAATGCCGTACGGCGTAAACGCTCTTATACTTATTCTACAAGCAATTTCTTAAAAACAAACAAGATCAATAAAGTTAATTCCAAGCCCAACAGAATGGGTTGTAATTAATAAAAACATTTAATCACTTTCCCTTATCAAACAGTAATTTATTGTGTAATATCAAATTGGGACTATCTGCAGTGAACCACTATACCAGTTTGCCAAAATCAACAACCTAGTGAAATTAGTCTTAAGCTCATGTAAGTTTAGTTAAAGGTACTTTGTAGCTATTAGCGTTAAACCCGTGTTTATGATGTAAACTTTGAATTAATAAATTGACGAAGTATGTTTTTATTTGTTTTAATTAATTTCCTCGGCCCTTTACCAATATTTGTTTTTTATTTGAGAAACTTTCTGAAGAATTATTTCTGTATCGTAGAATCGTTTATAGTTTTGTTGCAGTGACTATACATTCTTTGTGATTTACTTTCAGAAACACCTAAAACGGTGAAAGGCAAAGTCAAATCATTTGTTTCAAGAAGGCCATCAAAAAAGCACTTTTAAAAGGCAACATTTACTAGAATATAGAATTTATCCAAAGTGCCCCTTCTAAAAGATAGTATCGATTTTTTTTTATTGCTGTTTAGGCATTTTTTAATGAATGGGAAATCATCAAATGACCCCTCCCGCTCTGGTTGGAGCGGAAGGGAGTGTCAGACTCTTACTGACTAAAACCCATCCGTGTTCCTTCCTTAGCCCTTTATGTTTCGGGGTATCGGTGACCCTTTAGGACAAATGCTCTTGACTTCGATAACGACTGATGGAATATGCTTTTATCATTTGCTGTTGGGTGTCGACACCAGACTTGAGATAGTGTGAATCAATCCTGTCTGATAACAGTCAATGAGCTTATTTTTTTTATATATCACTTTAAAAGTGATTCCTTTAACCTATTTACAGAATAAACAATTTCATTTAACGAAATATTTAAAAGAAAAAAAGTATTCCAAAAAAAATCTTTCTGACTTTGTAGCTATGTTCAGAATATGACGAAATTCTCAAAGAGTTTGGTAGTCGATGTATGTTAATAGCAGCGATAGATAATGCTGAAAGCGAGGTGGATGCGAAACCTATAGAGGCTTTGGTTCGACGTGCCTCGGCATGATATTACATGCAGTTCAATTTCGTTGCTTTTCTCATAATAGGTGAGAAAAACGAGTAGGAGCTTTTCTAAAGCAAAATTGTAAAGTAACAGCTCAATGGAATTTCCCATCGGCAAAAATAACGAACTTGATAAAGATAATTTATTTGTCATTACGCGTTTACATAGGATGCTAATAGGTACTGCACGTACTTGAAAGACGTGGGATGATTTAAAAATATCCTTTCTAAGTTCTCACTTGTTTATAAGAATAAGGAGCTCTATTGCAAAATTTCATACTTGTAGATCCAGAAGTTAGTGACTGAATGTATTTAGCTGAGGGTGGTTTTTTGCTGAGGGGCCCGTGGCTAAGTAATAACAGCCGCACAGGTCGATCGATCAGGTTAAGCTACGCTTGCCGCGGTTGGTCTGTGGATGGGTGACCATCTTTACATATCGAGACCCCTCCGTGCCTCGGAAAGCACGTTATGCCGTTGGTCCCGGCTGCCATTCGTGGATCTTTGACAGTCATTACGGGTAGTAAGGGGGAGAGCGGACTTAACATCATTCCGGCCCCAAGTGTCATCCTCACCTGCACGCGCTCAAAGGCGGCGGCTGTCATCTGACAGCCGTGGTGCTCCCTGCTAGATAACGAACGAGGCTATGGCGACCGAGCAATAGCGGGATAACTATACACCCATCCGGGCAACTGGTTTGGAAGAGGCTGCAGTGGCCTTAGGGTCTAAATAACCCTTAAAATATCTGGTGCAGAAGGCAACGGGAAACCACTGCACTAATTCCCATGAGAGTCACAATGGAATTAAGAAATAGCGATCTAGATCTGTTGAGCGATCCGGCTGACGCCCGGCGCCACCAAACCGGGGATGGTGGTGTGAAATGTGCTACCGGCCATGTGATTGTGTCTAATCAGGCAATACATGGAAACTCTGTTACTGATCAACCGAAATCAATTAGACAGCCTCACCGCCTTGGCACCTGGAATGTGCGCGGCCTAAACCAACCTGGCAAACTTCAGATAATAGAGAGTGAAATGAAAAGGAAGGAAGTCACTATCCTTGGACTCAGCGAAACACACTGGAGAAATTCTGGATACTTTTCGACTAACCAGTCGAATAAAGTCTACTTTTCAGGACCTGAAAACGAGAGCTCTAAAGGTGTTGCCTTTATAGTACCAATTAGCATAGACAAATATGTCAGCGGTTATAAGCCGATTAACGAGCGAATAATTGCCATTAAAGTTAACACAACTCCCTGCAAATTGAACATCATACAGGTCTATGCGCCTACCGCCCAGTCTAGCGAGGACGAAATCGAGAACTTTTACAGCGCCTTGGCAAAATCTCTTCAAGAAATACCTAAAAGGGAAATAACGGTAGTTTTAGGTGATTTTAATGCCAAAATCGGTAAAACGGACAGCGACGAACATCTTCGACGGTTAGTGGGGAAGTATGGAATCGGCAACAGAAACGAGAGAGGCGAACGTATGCTTCAGTTCTGTAGTGAAGAAAATCTCACCGTGACGAACACCTGTTTTAAACAACATATACGGCGATTGTATACCTGGATTTCTCCTGGCGACCGTTTTAGAAATCAGATAGACTATATTCTCATCCAGAACCGATGGAAATCGTCTGTCATTAATAGCACGACATACCCGGGGGCGGACTGTGGCTCTGATCACCAACTTTTAGTCGCCACAGTTCGACTGCGGCTAAGGAGACTCCACAAGCAAGAACGCACACTGAATATGCACCACGTTGACCCGCAAGCCTTCAGAAAAGCAATTGAACACAAAGTACCTGAATGTTCTTTTAATGACGCCACAGGCCCGGACGTGCCTTGGAAGGCTTTGCGGAAAATCATTGTGCAAACTGCCAAAGAGAACATGCTGCCAAGGCCTACCATGAAACCTTTTATATCTACGGAAACAGCTGACTGAAATGCACTGCAGCTGAATTCTGCGTAGACGTGAGTTGAAGGGAAAGGGTTTAACCTCACAAGATAATAAAAGGTTGTACGACCAACTCAGCATAGAGGTCCAGAAAGGATGCCGCAAAGACTATGACCAACACATCAACAATGTCTGTGCTGATCTTGAACAGAATTCGGCGAAACATGAGACTAGAGATCTTTTCCGTAAGGTCAAAGAGCTGACTAAATCTCGTAATACGAGAACCTGCACGATCGCAGATGAAGCGGGTAACATACTCACTGAAAAAGATCAGGTTCTGGAACGTTGGAAACAGTACTGCACAACACTTTATGACACCGGCCAACCTATCACTAACGGCGCTCAGATAGACACTCTATCACCGCAAGAACCTGAAATTCTGCAGTCAGAGGTCGAACATGCCCTAGGATGTCTAAAGGATAGAAAATCTCCTGGTAAAGATGGAATTCCGGCTGAGTTACTTAAAAACCTAGATTCCAAAGGTGTGAAGCAGATTCTAAGTATCTGCAATTCCATCTGGAAGACCAGGAGATGGCCTAAAGAGTGGACAGAGTCCGTGTTTGTTCCACTTCATAAAAAGGCTCTACCAAAGACTGTAGCAACTACAGGACCTTGGCACTTATTCCACATATCAGCAAGATACTCCTGTACATCATAAACAACAGGCTGAAACACTTTCTCGATCCACAAATTCCAGAAGAACAAGCAGGTTTTGTTAAAGGCAAAGGCACGCGGGAACAAATACTGAATGTTCGCCAAATCATAGAAAAGAGCCGGGATTTCAACAGCCCTGTGTTGTTATGTTTCATTGATTACACCAAAGCCTTTGATTGTGTGCAGTGGGATAAGCTGTGGGAGGTTTTGAAAGACATGGGTACGCCTCAACACCTTATTGATTTAGTGCGATGCCTCTACATCAACAACCGGTCTTTCGTCAAAATAGACACCGACTGTTCAAATGTGTTCTCTATCAAGAAAGGCGTTAGACAGGGATGCATCCTTTCACCTCTGCTCTTCAATGTGTATGGAGAGTATATAATTCGGAAAACTCTTGAGGGCTGGGAAAAGGGGTTTGCTGTTGGTGGAAGGCGCATCTCCAATCTGCGTTACGCTGACGACACTGTTCTCGTTGCTACAACATTTGACGACATGAAGGAGATACTACATAGATTGGAGGTGGAAAGTGGTAATTTGGGGCTTGCTATAAATAGGCAGAAAACCAAGCTTATGGTGATAGATCGTGCGGGAAAGCTATCGGGCGCCTATAACATCCAAGGCATTGATACTGTGGACAGTTTAATTTATCTGGGCTCTAATATTAATAATGAAGGCAGCTGCGTCCCAGAAATAAAACGACGGATAGCCATGGCTAAAGATGTTATGACACGCCTCCAGAACATCTGGAAAAATCGTTCAATAAGTTATAAAACTAAAGCCCGGTTGGTCAGAGCGTTGGTTTTCCCGATTTTCCTCTATGGAGTTGAGACGTGGACAATCCGAGCAAGAGAAAGACAGAGGATAGATGCATTCGAAATGTGGTGCTGGAGGCGGATGCTCCGAATATCATGGACAGCCAAACGCACAAATGTGTCTATCCTTTCCCAACTCGATGTTAAGACCCGATTGTCTACATTATGCCTACAGCGTATTCTGACCTATTTCGGCCACATAATGCGAAGGGGAGATAGCAGTCTTGAAAAGCTGGTTATTGTTGGCAATACCGAAGGAAAGAGAGCACGAGGCCGGTCGCCAACACGATGGTCCGACCAAGTAAAAGAAGCTACGTCCTCAAGCAATTTTCAGCAGGTGGTGATGGCAACTTTGGACCCGAGTAGATGGAGGCAGATTGTCCCCTTAAAAGGGTCCAGTGACCACGATCCTCAGTAATGAGGGACCGATTTGAAGAAGAAGACGGGTAGTCAGAAGCCCGAAAGCCTGACAACCAGTCTTACCAAGGGGTATCGTATTACCCAGTAACTGGGTTGTGGAGGTCAGATAGGCAGTCGATCCATGTAAAATACTGGTATTCAGCTGCATCCGGTTAGACTGTAAGCCGACCCCAACATAGTTTTGAAAAGGCTAGGCAGATGATGATGGTGTTCACGAGTATCTGTTATCAAGCACACAGAGGAAGGACATGCTGCACCGGTAACCTCTAGAGACAGCAGCAATGCTATTCTGTAAAAATATCACCATGAAAACATAGGTGAAGTGAACTTGTAGTGAACTAGAGTGCGCGCGCGACGTTTGACTTCAAGATTATATGCTAGCACTTTTAGAATTAAGCCAGACGAGAGTAATTTTTTGAGTTGTGAGTCGCGTAATTTCGTTCGCGTAATTTGAACAACACGCACAACAATAACTCATTTTGCGTCACCGTGTTAACGAAACAGGATTTTTGTATGAAACCGAATGTAGCAGAAATTACGCGACTCCGAACTCAAAAAATTACGCTCATATCTGGCTTCACCCTTAATCACTTTGGGCACAATTATGACAATTATTTACTTTGGGAAACTCGGAACACAGCACTCTCTTAACACCTGAAATATACTTCCAGATAGCGGCAAACGATTATTTCCTTTATTTATTTCGGCCGCGTGCAGACTTATTTTGCGCACACTCTACTTAGTCATGCCATCAGGATGATACTGATACTATTCCAGTGACAGTTTACTTCAAACTCACTTCACCTACGTTTTCACGGTGAGTTTTAACAGAATAGATCAACTGTATCTACTAACACAATTTCTGACGCCGTAAGTCCGTTGAACGCACAATTTCTGTCACGGACTGTCTTCAAATATACGTCATTTGTGTCGTTGTGCGAGTAAACAGACTTGGTTTGTATGGAAAGTGTTGACAGTGCCGTCTCTAGTAGGTACAGTAATTCACAGTTATTTCACCTCTAATTTTGCATCACTGTGATCTTTATTATGATTCCTATAAGGTTGCTATTAAGTTGCTGCCACTAACAGGTCTGTCAAAAACACTGTGATCTTTATTCTGGTCACAATAAGGCTGCTGTTGGGTTAATTGCTGCTGTCAGAGTTCAAATAACTGTGAAAGGAATGTAGCGATCGCCGAACATTCTCCATGTTCTGTGTTCAAGCGTTGATTTTTTCTTATTATACTTATTCCAGATTACATAAAAGCTACTGCATGTTGCCATTACAAACAAATCCATGCCTCCTTCAACCCATATCATACTTCTTTGTATTTCCGACATACGAAACTAAAAATACTAGCAAATTCTGCTACATTTTCCAAACTACAAAATTTCAACGACGTTTTTCCACTCTACCGACATTAGCCTCCGAGTTTAGTAGCTATTTACTCTTTGCTGAATTATTCATAGGCACTGACCGATCACCGTTCGATTCTAGCTCGCTACGACTTCCCAATAAGTAATTTAGCAATTCAATTAGCTACGAGTATTATAAAAGTCTCTAGAATTACAGCTTTTGAAGTGTTGCGAGACTCAGTCGCGTTTATCTGCTCTTAAAATTAACATTTAAGATGGGGTGTAAAGAGGATGGGATGGCGGGAAATAGTGTGATGGTTGTTATTTGTGTGAGAGAAATGAAAAGCATTGCGTTTTCTCTCGGTATATGGTTTATTTTGTCTTTCGGCTAAACAGTTTCATCCAGCTTATTGATACTGCACCAGTTCTTTGTCTTAGCGTGTATATGGCAATCTATGTTGAGTTGACACAAAAGCTAGAACTCAGCTTCGAGTTTTTCGTCATCAGTAGCGGTAATTTCTGTAGCATCCACCCATCAGGGCACGCAGAACACGAGTTAAAGTGTCGCTTCGTTTTGCCTACCACATAAAATAATTTTCATACAAGTTTTCACAAAGTGCATTTGTTTAAACAAGATTGTATATTATAGTAATCTATTTAATTTATAAGTACAACTAAGGCCTGAGTTCACCAACATTCTAACCATCGGTTAGGTATTTAAACAGTTGATTTCCTTAGGAAATTTGACATAAATCAACTGTTTAAATACCTAATCGATGGTTAAAATGTTGGTGAACTCAGGCCTAAGTCCTCGACCAAGTATTGACCTAATAATAATTTAGGTTAATTTAATTGAAAACCTGCTATATCCTGCAGTATCTTTGTACAAAGGAAGCTACTGAAAACTTTCAACAAAATAAAATTAAGTTCGATAATGACAGTTCCAACTTACATGTAATAATCTAATATTACATTTGATCAACCTGAGTGCACTTTCCCATAACGATGAAATTAAAACTGGAACTTAGCTTTCCGTAAATATGGATTTGTTCCATAATAAACTGGTGAGGCTAGCGGCTCGCCACGTTGTGCAAATTCCAATGGCGATGGTCTTATTAATATTATTAATTAAAAGAATATCAACTTAATTTAATACAGTCTTCCGAGCTTTGTTTTCCCGGTTCTATCTCAGAGAGTGGATTGAATCCTTAATACGCTTTTCTGCTCAAACCGTGGCAATCAACATGCAAAGAAATTTATACTAATGAGTTCGCAATGGGATTGTGGCTTAGACAATAATCTGCTAAAGACCTTTTAACGGATAGCCTATTGGGCTTAGTCACTGAGGCGAGAAAAATACAGTTAGTTATATTATAAAAGTGTAATATCTTTCTCCCATTACTTTATAAAGAATTACTGCTTTTACAAAATACTTTGTTTGTTGAAAACTTCGAAAGTTTAGATCAACGCAAAGTATAGAGCAGTAGGTCAGGTAATATTTTAAGCTACTCATTGTTTAAACTTGCTGTTAAACTATGAACCTGTTTACTGTGTTACCTGAACAATAAATGATTTTCTTTGTAAGACAGAAGTAAAAGTAAAGTAATGAATTTTTTTGCCTTTAAATTTTTAGCCAAATGATCCTAACATGGTTTTTTTTGTGTTTGTTTTTTTTTTTGCTGCGTCATGTTTACCGCAAATAAACGTTTTTTCTTCTTTCTTTTCTTTCTTCATGTACCTAAACTTTACGGTCCAGAATAGGCAGTCACCCTCTTTGTATATTTGCCGTTAAGTAAACACATCAAAAGTGTCTAGGGATCAAGCATTTTTATGCGGATTTCTTGAGATTGAGATGTGGCTTTGTAATAAATTTATGATTTTATAAATTTATATGGATCCTTTTTGGTGCATTTCATAATTTGAATCAGGAACTGTGAATCAAATTCGAGTAAAAGATGAAAATCAGCTGTCAATATTTTCCCTATAAAAACATACAACGCATTGAAGACATTATTAGTGCTACTGTTTCCCTACTACTGATTAAAACCAACGTTATTATGGAGCGGCGACGTCATTTAAGCAGGGAAGAAATGCTCAGAGCCGTGGGAATGATAGAAGCTGGTTCCCGGCAACGTACTGTGGCTTTAGCTCTGAATACAAGTCAGAGTGTTATCAGTCGACTTTGGACACGTTACCGAAGCACTGGTACCGTGGCTGAGCGCCATGGAGGACGGTATCGCTGCACCACACGGAGACGTCATCGTTCCTCTACAAGTGCAAATCGGTCCCTTATTTCAGTTAATGCATGATAATGCACGACCGCACACCGCAAGAGTTGTAAGACAGACTCTCGCCGCAGCTAACATCAATGTCCTGCCCTGGCCTGCTCAGTCGCCAGACTTGAACCCGATTGAGCATGCATGGGATATGCTACAGAGAAGAGCTCTGCCGAATATGGAGGGTATCCAGTCGCAAGAAGACCTTTTTTTGTTGTTGCAACGAACATGGGCGGCCATTCCACAGCGTGATTTGGATGAACTCATTTTGAGTATGCCAAACCGATGTTCTTGTGTTGTTAGTGTTCGCGGTAGAAACACGGAAATTTTAAAGAAAACTGTTATTTCAGTCTTTTTTTCGAACTTTTGTGTTAGTGGTTCAAATGTCAAAAATCCCTTTATTAGGAAAATGGCAAATTTCTTTATTAATGCAAAGTTGACTTGGTTTATCGTTACTGTGACAAACGAAAACACTTTATTTGATGAATCCTTAAAGAAAATTTTAATTAATATCAATCAGGAGAAAAGTTATTGCAAAAATATATGTTGATCCCTAGACACTTTTGATGTGTGTATATTCATAACATTCCTGTGAGCCTAGCATAAACGCGCCTAGCATAAACGTTACATAAATCCGAATGATTTTCAAATTGAAAATTCTCGTTTCACAGCTACGAAAAATTTACTTAGTTTTAGGACTTTATTTGTATCTATAAGTGTCAAAATACTATAGGATAGTTGTAATTTCAGTTAAAAAATCGTTCCAATTTACGTTACGTTGACATTGCGCGTTCTACTAAGCCTCTAGTTTGTTGGAGGGAACTTATCAAGTGGCTCTAGTGTACCAAAAACACCACAACCACTTTCCTGTATCAGGTACAAAATTAAAATACTTTTCAGCCTCTCCCAAAAACGCCTCAAAAAAATCCAAATTATTTACAATCCCGAACCCTCGCAGCGTACGTACGAAATCTAAAACAGAAATATTTTTCAATGTCAACCCGTCAGTGGCAGTGGTGATTAAAAACACGGCGCCCCTGGCTATGTGCCACTAGTACATGAGACTGGCTGCGTTCCAAACTGACACCGACTGTTCCATGGTTTTTGTACATTCCACTCATAGGATTTTGATTCTAATAACTTTGTTAACGGTTCACGTAATCTCGTCAGATGGGAATGGAGCTCTCCTTATCAGATTTGGAGGGAAAAAGAAAAATTTAAGAGAGGATTCTCGAATATACTTATCAGAGGCAGGAAAATGGTTTGTTTAACTATATAAGTTTTTGGAATATTTTTCCTTATGGGGGGACAAGAGTAGTGATTTTTCATATAGGTGAATACGTAATCTTTTTTATTGGCAGAGCCAGTCATTTTTTATTCCGCCTACTTCAAAAACACAAATAACCAGTATTGTTTCCTTACTTCTTAATTAATAACCTTTTCTCTTGCACATTACTATCAGGTCGGAAAAATTGGAGCGAGAATTTGCACCGCTGCGACCATTTTACTGTTTGCGTCGTAGTAGGATTTTTAAAATGGCGGCCCATCGCATCGGGCCGCGGCGGGCCGCGTCTATTGCAAACACTGAGAGTCCATTAATATCTCCTCGGAACGTGTGCTGAATCGTAAGTTGGGATCTAAGTATTTTTAAAATGTACAATTGTCGAAAGAGATTGCACAGGAATCACGTAACGCATTTGTTATGGATTTTTAACCATCAATGGGGTGAAAATGTCTTGGGGATACAGACAAATGATGCTTTATGTATCGGAGAGTCAGGAAGAAATAAATAAAGATATTTTTATTTTAATAGGTTTTCAGGAGAAGCAATGCTCATATTAATGTAGTTTGTCTTTTGCTTCACCCTTTTTTATCCTAAATTCATCATAGTAACAGTTAATCAAAATCTAATCTCAATCGATGCCAGATCCATATTTCTTTAAACTAACTGAACTAGAGCTCTCAACGGATCATAGCACGCTAGCAGGCGAGGTTCGATTCTATGTACTTCATTACTTGTTATTAAATTTGTCAGTCCAAGCGCGAATTAGCTGCCAGGCCACTTGACGTTAATAAACATTGCGGAGGTACCAGCAAGCTCTGAGCTCCCAGTCCTTGCCATTAATCCGCTACCTCCTTCAAAATTCAAGGATCGGGAGGAGACGAAGCAGGTCTACTTGCGCCGGTAGCAATTTTCCACTAGTTTCTAGAGTACGATCATCTTGAAAGTTTTATCTTTGAAATGCGAGAACTTCGGAAGACTAGCGCGAGTTTGGCGTAAATGTAATTTGACAAATCTATGTGTAATATCAGTTCTGAATAATATATTCGCTTAGTAAAGTTCCCTTGAAAGTTTTGTTACAAATTCACAAAGCTCAAAGTTGTGGGTGAAAAGTTTTTGTTGTATTGTTTCTGTAATTGGGTGACCTTGACTGTTTGCGTTGAAATGATAACAAAGAGCTGTATGAATATGTTACTGACGCGGCTACAGTTTGGTGTGATTAATGAATGTTGTGTTGTATTTAATTTTGTTTATTAATTTTAGTTACGAAAGGGGTAGAATAATGTAAACTTTATTGACTTTTTATGTAGACTGTAAACCTATTGTGTATGTTTACAAGTCGTGTATACAATTAAGATCACATTTCTCTTACATCGTTTGCAAAATTGGCAAGAAATAAATCGTAAATAATATCAGTATCAGAGAGTGTAGCATCTAGTTTAGATTGCTACACCGCGGCACCGTCTGCTGATTTTAAAAGCTTGTTGCTTATTTTCATTCCGGCCTTCCTCTTGCTTTAATTTGGTTAATTAATATCCTTCTATATCTTCTGTCTAGACAGTATGATCACAAGTCACAAAAAAGAGTAAATAGTAGACTTTTGCGATCATCAGTTTACCCAGTTATCGTTATGAAAAAACCGATAAAAAAAAGTCAAGCCCCTAAACAAAATATCAGCAAAATATCATCGTTATAAAACTACTAGGAGTACATAAGCGACAACGGCTGGTCTCCAACCCACTATCGCTGAGTTAGCGATAAAGTGTGAATAACTCGAGCGCCCGCCTCGCAAACTTGCTCGAGTGACAGACACGACCGAGAATAATCTCCTAAGTTTTAGTTCATCGCCAACCATAGACTCGGCTTTGACGTATAGACGTCGTAAATTGTCAAAATCAACTGATAAAACTGGACAATTGTTTCTATTGCATGAAATATTACTGTGATTTCAGATCAATGTGTCACTATCATTAAGTAATTATGTGATATAAGAAAAATTGAGTATTTACGCTTTTGAATAATCTCATCATTTCTCTTTATTATAAAGATATCACACTAAGGCCCAAGAAAGTCTCCCTCGCTCCCTCTGTTTTCCTCTTGCTACATACCTTGCAGGGCATCCAACATCAGCCTCTCTATGAATGTTCAAGACTAAGCAATTAGTCTACAATCGATGTACGAGGCGGCAGGCCTCCACCAAACCACACATTTGTCTAAAGAGGCCTCAAACACGATGTATGTGCACCTTTAAGTGATCGTAAGGTGGTTCATTAAGGTTAATCGATGTTTGAGTACGGGATCATGGTCTTATGTAAGACTCAATTTCTGCTCATCATATAACCACAACACAGGATTATGATACTGCTACACATAGGGACCAAGTCCCAGGCGATTATAAATCCCTGGAGCCTACAGACTACCACTCCAATTAACCGTATAGTTTCTATGTTCAAACACCGAAGGGCAAAAATTATAATGTATTAACTAGGGGACGGTGGCGTCGCAAACATGGCAACCACATCTGCAATTCAATTAAATTCCAAGTTAAATTGCTTCTAGCTTTGTAGTGGCAACATTGAATTATTTGCCAGCTGTTATAAACTGCCCATAAACCATATTAAACGACAGATTTATTTATGCATAAATTCTTCGGTTCGGTTCAGAATTGTGTATTTATTCCGTGATAGTTCCTTCCCCGGTTGGAGTGTTCGACTCAATAAACTGGTATTAAATGTTATTTGTTGACGATTAGTTGTTTAATACTTCTTTATCATAACAAAACATTTTTTTTGCTGATTTTTATTCAATTGGAGCTAAAAGTTGTAGGTAGATCTAGCCTGGCATTTAATATGAGCTAAGTATTTACAACTACAGTCGGACTTTTAATTAGCTGCAGTAAAATGACAGCTTATGTGTTAATTAAATGACTGTAATTGGCGTATTTTTGTTTTTTTGAGGCCAACAACCATATCTTGTCTTTCTAGTACAGCATAGTTTATCAAACGAAACTTATTTGACATGCATATCTCTAAACGCAGTCCGAAATGAGTTATTAAGAAGTGTCATTTTACTGCACATTTTAATTAAAAGTCGGAGTATAAATATCCAATAAGGTGTCCCAAAACATGATTAATTACCGCTAAACGTCAAAACGAGGACATTACCCCAACACGGGATATGTTTACAAGATCTTTTGATACCACAATAACAAACCCAAGTGCTTCAGAAACCAGGATCAAATCCCAAACCTGATAAATATGCCAATGATTTGCCATCCAATTCGGCCGACTACAAAATCTTTCCGATGGGAGCTGTGCATTAGCATACAACCCGAACAACTTTGACCTTGCTAAACTCAACTGCTTTGAAAAATCGCGCCTTATACCTTCTGAACTCTGGAGCCCCTAGTTTTTTTTTCCAACAATACAGAATTTGTCAAGGTTATTTCTGAGTTGAATAGGAACAATCCCTCAAAAGAGCTCACCTCTTTCAATGAAACTTGTGAGGGGAAAGTTTGTCTTAACTCCTCTTAATTTATGCGTTTCGCGTTTAATTTTGTTCGGGGTCCGGACGGGACGAATTTGATTTTCAATAGAAGACAATGCGGAGTCCTGTGTAAACGAACGACGGATAGTTTACTTTCGAACTGCTGTCGCACGAGTACTTTGTTTAATTAAATACGTAAGTAATGGCCAAATCACTTTGTCAGAAGCCATATCAGGTGAGGTAGTCTAATCATCAGAGTAAGATGATGTTGAATATATCCAGAGTCTGATGTCTTCAACATCATATTACTCGTTTTTTGTTTATTCATTTCAAAAATACCACTAAGAATTTGCCTGGAGCTAGCTATTTGAATAGTTAGGTACATTTATCATTCTTCCGCATTTTAAAGAGCACGTTTATCATGGATATCCGCATTTTCTTTCGTCATGCACCTCTCTACCAACTACGGAAACATTGTTTGAACTGTCGGTCGTCGGTAAAATTTTACAACTTGGAAGAAGGCGATTGCAAACAGCTGATGCAGTTAACGAATATCTTTCATTTTCATTTTCCAGTTCGTGGACTTTTATTAGTTCAAATTTTTTTATGTAACTTTTTTTACTTACTCTTATTTGGGGATGAAGTCCTAGTATTCTTGGTAGATATCTAATTGATTGAAAAAAAAAAAACTCTGTGTAGACAACACAGAGTTTTTTTTTTTTTACTTTTATGATAATCGAAAGCAAACGTTTTCTATATGTGTCCAACAGTGGACTGCATTATTGGCTGATGATGATCTAGTCTTCGTAATGTTTTATATTGTGCATAAAACTGTGCTACGAGTCAAAACGTAAAACATTTTTAAACACAAACCTATCTTTCCAAATAAACAAAACTATCGAAATCCGTTCAGCTATTTCGAACCGGAATAAAAATACAAAACTTTGGATTAGACGGATCTATTCGATGTGGAAAGTACTGTACTGAATTTGGTTCGGATATTGTTGGTTTTTTGAGGTCCGTTGAAAATGGAAACGACTGCAGATGTTCTTTTTTCACTGTCCCCAAAGAATGTCAAAAAAGAAGACAATCCTAATGCACGGCGGAGTATAACATTTTGTAATATACAGGACAGGGAAGAATATATACATAAGTTCAGTAAACCTGATGTAGTAGTGATAATTTGATTACCGCGGCGCGTAATGATTGTCGATGTTACGATTCCACGAGATATTTGAGGAATATATCAAATATCTCGTGGTTACTGACATGTAGAATGTGAGCTCGGCTGTCATTGTGACGATTGTCGTATCAGCCAATGCCCTGATAGCCGAAAGCCTCGATCAATATCTCTCGAGGCTCTTGTTAGGCGGTAGGAGCATACTTACTTCATATTATGAAGAATTCGCGCCATCACGAATCCAGTCCAAAAAAAAATCTACTATAACTCCGTCTCTCGCTCGCACTGACATCTTGATGACATTAAAACTTCATAATCAAGAAGCTGTTTGTCTTCAGTCAGAACAGTTTTTATTTAGATTCTAGACAACTATGAATTTAAGTTTCGTGTGTTTTTGCATCATCATTGTTTTTATTGTAGCTGTCTCCAGTTAGGCTATTAACTAAAGAGAGTCTTGACTCAGATCTACCTACAGCCTAAGGAAATACAGCTTCTTATATAAACCCTGTACCAACGAAATTTTTAAACAATAATGATTATGTACTTAACAAAATATTCACTGTTTATCCGTCCCCTAAAATGTTGCCCGACAACAATATATCAAACGGGCAAAGTTGCGAGCTCCTCGACTATTTCTTTGATGTGAACGCACCACGAATTTTCAGAATACCATGAATTTTAGAGCAAATTATGTTGGAATAGTTGCTTTGGCTACTATTATCGTCTTGGCGTTGTTTAGAACGCTATAAGCAAGGGTGGCCATGGTCTTGGTTTACGTTAAGATAGTCCTCCCAAAGCATGTTTTCATTCCTCCCGCGACTCTCGCTTGGCATCATAATCAGCCTATAATGTCCCCATTGCGGGGACACAAGCCAACTCTCTTCAATACGGAGTGGGCCATAATGTAACACATGGGCCCAGTACTGGTTTGTAGACGTCACATGTCTTCGCTTGACTCTCGCTTGCCCCCGCCAAACAAAACATAATTATTAGCTGCTTCCTGTGGTTTCACCTGCAACCCCCTTCCTGTCTCAAATCCCTCGCATAAAAGTATCTTATGTTAGGAATATCGAGATAAAAGTATCCTATAGCAGACTGTACTAATCTAGGTCATATCTACCCGAGTGCCACATCTAAATCCGTTCAGCTGTTTTAGCGTGAAATCGTAACAAACAAAACCACAAACATTTAAAAAATTAAATGTTTTCTCTTTTTAATATTTGATGTCATAACTATAAGTTGTGTAAAATACTGGTATTTAGCTACATCCTGTTAGACTGGAAGCCGACCCCAAACATAGTTGGGAAAAATTTAGGCAGATGAATGTTTTAGACCCAATGGAACAGTTTTCGTATACATTACTAGATCAAATAAATGACATTAAAGTAATTTGTACTGTCATCAAAACAACACGGGTGTGCCACATTTCAGTTCAATTGGATTACGGAAGCGGATAACATAGAACAATATTCACAGGAAAAATTCATGAAACACGTAAAACACACAATCCGTTTGGTTCAGTCGTAGAATAGTTTTTACTAAATTTAAGCCATAGCTAAAAGGAGCCTCAATTAAAACTATGTCTGATTCCTAGATGGATTCCTTAAAAGGGAATTTTCAAATCAATTTTTCCACCTTCTTTAAAAATCATAAAGTTATTCATAAACTCACACTCAAAGCATTTATTTCAATTAAACCATTTACAGGCACTTTTGAATTGTCAGTCATAAAATATGAAGCTAGTTGCCCATTCCAAAGCGTAGATACCTATGGAGAAGAACGGCACGAAACTCCATGAACACTCTTTAAATTATATTTTTTTGATAGAATAAAAAAGAAAAGAGAATGTCAGACCTGCCCTAGAGAGCCATTCAAACCATGTGTTTCGATTGTATCCTTATAAAAAGGAATTTTACGTGTACTTTTACAACATTTAAATCTTTTTAGATCTGTCTAACAAACAAATTGTGGTACCTGACTTTACCCTCACACACCTTTCAGAAATTACATTAGCAGGTCCTAAAAGGCTGTTTATACTGCTAGGGATAATTGCTCCACACATAATAATCATAAAAGATAAAGGGCTAAATACACATGCGTCACTTAACCTTAGTTAAATGGAGCAGTAGGAAGGAGGGACATACAACAATAGGTCTTGCTTGCCGGTCGTGTGTCTGTGAATAATAAAAAGAGGAGACTACCAAAAAAGAGGAGACTAGCAAAAACTATCTACGAAATGTTTGTCCTAACAAATCCATCGTTAAAACTAACAATTCGTAAATGGGCATTTTTTTTTAAACTGCTACTATCTTTGAAAATAACTTACTGATATTGTTTTGGATATTTTAGCTAATTCTTGGTTTAGTCGAATGGTAAATTTTACAAACTTTGCTGAGTATGTGATTTTTTTTATTATATGGCGCTTATTTAAAATAATGTTTGTAAATAAATAGTAACTTAGATACGTTTTGGTCATGACCGTTACCATCTAAGAGGACAGTACCTATGGCAAGACGTAAGATGCCGCATTTCTGGATTTAATTTTGTTACTTTGTTTTACATTTCTGTTAACAATTTAAGAAAAAAAAGAGAACTTTAGTGTTTTAGAACTATTTAATAATTACTCGACACTTCTATGTCATAAAAATGTTAGTTTTTTGCAACTTGTATGTATGGGACATCCCATAAGTGGGTTGGTAGGCATTTTGCCGAAAATGCCCAAATAGTTCCAAGTATACGTAACGCTACCAGGACTGCATAAAAAAACAAGTAGGTACACATATTCTCTATCAGCGCCAACGTGACGTAATCACAAGATATTCGTATTCATACCGGCTCCGCCTGAAATGACGACAGTGTCCTTCGATTAGGAAACCGATTCACTGCCTCTTTCATATTAAGCACACGTAATATCGCAATAAACGTTTTGACTTTGATTTTGAACAATTTCCATAAATTTTTCATAGAGATTGTTTTTCATAGTGATTGTTGTTACTAGAGTCGCGTTGCACCATCGCGTCGCGCCTGTCTGGACCAATGTGACAGTTAGGGCCAATTTAACCAACAAAACAGAACAAGCAGCATTCAAAAGATGTCAGTGTCACTATTGTTATGGAATATTGACACCGATAACTCTTGAAAGCGGTTTAGATGTGTCAGTCGGGTTCAGTTACATTGGTGAAATTTGTCCAGATAGTTTTAACATTAGTAAAGTTTCAATTACTGGGAGTTTTTGGCAGAAGTGGTAAAGCATTAACGAGGTCGACTATACCACCCCAAATTTTCCAAAACCGTATATTTACGTAAATTCCGATTCGAAATGACGTCAGAAATCTCTCTCTAGTTATAATCCGACAATTTATATTTTCTTCATTATAAACAGTTCGCCTAGAGCGGTTTCATAAAGGGCATGTAGCGGCGTCTTCCTTTGTGCCACAAGCATTCAGTTATTACGCTTCGTTTACCTGTTTTTACCGCCTTTTACCGATTTTGTGTACGTCAATGACGTTATTGTTTTAGTGTTGAATATTGTTGTTTTGTTTATTAAGGTGGTAATACATTTTTGTTTAAAAAAAATTACTTACCTACCTATGACGAGCATTTGTTCTTTTTCTCGTGCTTATTCATTGCGCCATTGGAATTTTGAAAATAGCACAGAACTTTTTATATAATACTAGCGGCCCGCCCCAGCTTGCCGGGTGCAATTTTTTTTTTTCGAACAATTTTTTTTTCTTTCATACAAACCTTGACCTGACAATACCGAACACAACAAAAAAAGAATTAGCGAAATCGTTTCAGCTGCTCTCGAGATTTGCGCTTAGCAACACATTTAGCGATTCATTTCAATAACAGCGTAATATTAAATTCATATTTCCCTTCCCTAGCCTCACTACCCAATATTATTTATCATCTTCAATTTACAACTGAAACATAAAAACTTCGATCCACCTACAAACAACACAGTTACCAGGCAAACATACTACCCACAGAGTAAGCCAAACGTTACAGCATAACCATACTTATTTCAGCGGAGAAAAACCGCCCCTAATCAGCCGGGGGCTAAACCTCGCAATGACATCTAGCTGCTTTATCAAGAACAACTAATGAACTCAATATATAAAGAATAAGTTATCGGTTGCGTTACGAAACCAAGAGGGAATAATCCTATTTGTGTTCGGGAAAAATATTGAATTGAATACACCTTTTCTGTATTTATATTCTTGCACACATGCAAACTTGGTATATAGCAATACTTAACAAACTATTTAATTCGGTACGTACCTAAGATATCAATATAGACTTCTTGGAGACAACATTTTGGTTTTGAAGTTCGAAACTAGACAATGTTCCAAAATAATGTTTTCAATTCCGTTTCGTTAAAAACCAGTAGGCCAATAATTCTCGTAATTTAAAACGTTCAAAATCTCATCTCGGCGACAAACAAATGTCAAAAACTTGTCAAAATGTAGGAAAATTAGTGGTATTTTTTGACAGATTGAGACTGAAATCAGACTGTGAACGGTCTTAAAATTACGAGAATTGCCCCTCTGTACTTTTGCCGTTACGTCAAATGTGATACTTTTAAACCTCATGACCACAATCATAGCCTCTCCTGTGCTGGACAGAAGCCTCTCCCATACTGCGCCACAACACCCTGTCCTCCGCCTTCCGCATCCAGTCTGTCCCATGTCGTCTCATGACTACACTGATAGAAAAATAATTTGAGGCAAATCTTTACATACCTACTTTAAATTTTATATTCATTATTAAAAACCACTTTTTTTTTAACACAATAAAACGAATAAGGTAGAAGGAAGTAGCGTGGTAGGTACTTAGATGTTGATGATATTTTGCACGTATTATTTCGATTTCTGGAGAAAACCATTCCGTTGAGTCCCTCCATCATCTAAGTCTGACAGCCAGTCTTACCAAGGGATTTCGTGTTATCCAGTAACTGAGAAGTGAAGGTCAGATAGGCAGTCGCTCCATATAAAATAGTGGTATTCAGTTACGCTTGATAATAATAGAAGCCGACCCCAAGATAGTTGGGAAAAGGCTAGACAAATGATGATGCAATCCCTCTAATGACCCCTAATAAAATGCAATCTCCCAAATATGATTTCATAAAAAAATGGAAGTCTCTTGTTCATATGGCACCTAATAATAGGAATAGGTATAACCCTTAAAGTAGTGAATTACAAAAATATCCAAAAACTGCAACGAAAAGCCTAACTAACAAATCAAGACAGATGAAACTTAGTAAAATCTTCAAAAGCGATCCAAAAAAATTAGTATTACAGAAGACCGACATTGAATATTGCAAAGGCTGTAAAACCTCATACTACCGACATATTGTCGTAAAATAAAGATGTTACAATTAATCACTGACTCAGGGGTTGTTGCTTAGATATAGACATAAATCTAGACTCAACTCGACACGCCAAACATGAATAGTGCGGCATAAATTTTCAAACGGTTTTGGTTTACTACGGGAACTCGATTATTTTGAGAACACCTGAATTTTGAATTTTTGAGCTGTTTGTTATTCGCTTTTTATTATTATTGTTGTTATTTTCCATAATTTTGTAGGAACGCATTAATTGATGACTAAACTATCTGCCCCCTATCCTCTCCCCCCCCCCCCCTATATCTCTATCCTCTTGACGTTAGTCTTCTATTATTTAATAATAATATTTAAAATTTATCGAACATTTGTGATGTAATAAATGACACATTTTTCCATCACGAAAACCCATGACAAGAACAGTTTAAGCACTAGAAAACGGTGAATGTTTTAAAAAAAAACAGCTTTTCAGCCTATCATACAATAATCATGCTACGAGTAGCTTGGCTTGATGTATACTATTTTGAACAAAAGTGGTTCGACTTTTTTCCTCTCACCGTTTTAAACTTTCCACGGTTCCGTAGTAGGCTCGAGCCTGACTAGAGGCTGATGGTCGGCCATAAAATTGACAGCAGGATTTGTCCGGCACTCTTTGTATGACGCATCGAGATGTGAATAACGTCATAACTTAAAATAATCGCACTATTAGTTTCTGAGATGGATGAACGTGTTGGGGTTTTGTAAGACTTATGTTCCATTTTTGACAATGATAGTTTATTATAGATCATAATTATCATTTATGAACTTTATTCTATATCAACTGAGAAATTGTTTAGTTTTCTATAATAAGTCGATAAATTAAAACGATGGTCCGTCCGAGTAAATGAAGCTACGTCCTCAAGAAATTTTCAGCAGGTGGTGATGGTAACTTTGGACCTGAGTTTCTACTCAGGTCCAAAGGAGACAGATTGTCCGCTTAAAAGCGTCCAGTGACCACAACCCTCAGTAATGAGGGACCGAATTGAAGAAGAAGAAAAAGATGGCAATAAGCTTTCCCTCTATTACAAGGGACTTAAACATTACTGGCAAAATAGGGGTATACTATAGGTGCATCTCTCCTTCGAAAAATGTATGCGTGATATTATGTTACTGATTGTTTACCAATTGTTAACTGTCTAATCTTATCGGAATAAATAATGATTGCGTAATACTTTAGCTTATTGTGTAACTTAATAAAACAATATGATTCTAACCTGCCATGGGATAGTAAGGACTAAGGGCGAATTTCACCAAACTTTAATTCCTAGAGTAAGTAAAAATTTATTCCTGAGCATAAATTTTGAATTTTTGACAGTTTTTTCATACTAGAACTGTCAGACGTCAATTTTATTCCACGGAAAAATGATACGTGACTTTGGTAGATCAGCCCTTATATAACTCATTTACTCTTACTCCTAAAGTGTAGAACAATGCTCCTAGCAACAACTCGTAACAATAATTATTGTTGCTACTCTATTTCTCAAACCTATTGTCCACTGACCTCTAAACAAATCAGATACCCTGGTAGACATCTTAATTACACCTCAACTGTCAAACAACACAAAAGCTTTTCAGATCTAAGATTAATTTGTTAAGTTAACAATAGTGGGGACTGGTAGTCTCACTAATAGTATAGTCAATTAAGCCCCCTTCATCATCTAACAGGCTTTGCAGAAGTTCCACTGGCGTACTCGTAATCTTAAGCTATATAGAAAATGATAGCTATCATATTATTACAAGATGGCTGATGTTTTAATAGAGAAAATCAATAAAGAACGTGACATATTTTTTTTACAAAACTGTCAAACACCATATTTATTTATCACATTAAAAACATGTGACGGTATAAAGTCGGAATAATGAAGAAGAAATTTTATATTTGTATTTGTTTTTAAGATACCTACTTATCCAAAAAAAAATATTTATTGTACGTTTGTTTTTAGGCTACTATCCAACAATAACGTGTCTCTCTCTCCCCGATTGTGTTGATTTATTAAAATAACTTGAGCAACTATACCATCTCCAATGGTCTATCCCCTCCAAAATTTCAGTCAAGTGTATTTCAACCAATGAGGTTATGTACGACCGGTAGACAACTTGGCTGTTAAAGTAATCGCTGCTTTATTTGGTCTACACTGCTCAACGAAATAAAAATGGCGGCAAAAAAGAAGGCTATCGTGCTCTTTCACACACACAATATATCGAGCAAGTGACAAGGCATTGTAAGCGCCGCCATTTTCAATTCGTTTCTTTAATAGCTTTGGTACGAAGTGGGACTTCTGTATTACTTCAAGATAATCTCAACTATTACTTATAGTGATTTCAGTTCGGCACAGTGCCTCCTTAATGACTCGCTAAGTTCGGTAGGTTAGCCCAACTGCCTGCTGCCGGCTGCCGGACTCTAGCTAGCCTAACAAGTGCTTAAGGGCCTAACTACCTCAAATTGCTTAGCATGATCCTCCGTTATGTCGAAAATAATGCAGCATTAATTTTGAAAAAAATATATGGTAATGTTGAGGATTAATGTAAGGTACTATGTTTGCCGAAAACACGATTCCATAAAATTTTCTCGATAGAAAAAAAAACCAAAGTTACCTCGAAACTGAACAATAAACCGCTGGTATTAAAAAAATACTTCAAATTTGATCAGGAAACTTTGTATAATAACTAAAATAACTATAAAGCAGCGACTACGTTTTTTATTTTTTTTTAATTACAATTATTTTCGCCGTAAAAAGCAAAAACCTAAACTATTGGCGCTGCCTGCCGCCCAGCACCGCACTCTGTCTCGCTCACACTAAGTCCGCGAGCAGTATCGTGCGAGCGAGACAAAGAGTGAATTTTAGCTGAGGTAGTAAATAATGACGACAAAAAAATCGACGCCATTGCGCACACGTTGCGGAGACATTCGGAAATGATTCGCGACAAAGAAATAGCGGTCGGAATCTTCTATTCACTCGCGAGGAATGTGGGGAAAGGAGATGGATATTTGAAATAGCAGATGTCAATCAAATTTTGAATGTTGGCGCAACCACTAGTGTAGATAGTTACTGAAATAATAGTTAACCCAAGAAGGTAAGCCTTTATGGCTTTTTTGAGTACATACCTATCTAAAAGTTTGTAAACGTAAGTTTCAGTTTCGTTCTATAAATAAATGTGCTCATCCAAACAATACCCACTTACTTTAAATACTTACCACAAACTTCTTCGTCCATCCGAATCACCCATTATCAAAACTACAGAAGATTTCAGTCTCATTTCAATTAATCTAAATCAACTCCATTTCAACTACTCATCACTCTCGAAAATCACAACCAAATCTCTAACTACCATTTCCAACTGACATGACAGTTCAAAGTTACACCAATACTAAGTCCCACTTAGAACTTGTCCACACGCATCAAGTGAAACACGATTGCAAATAAGTTGACATCAGGAACGATTGAAACTTATCTCACTTACTCCTGCCGTGTGAACAAGTCTTCAAACTTTTCCTACCTGACAAATGGCGGACGCTCGCTCTGCATTTTTCTTGAGTACTAAAAATATGTAAAGGTGCTATCATAAACTGTTATTAGGTAGCAATGGGAGGTTATGGTTGCAAGTGGTTTTTTATTTAGACTGCCTTGTTGGTCGTGTTGGCAAGCGCTACTACTGTGCGGTCCAGGGTTCGATTCCCAGGTCGGTCAAAGTGTTATTGGGTGTTTAATCTGGATTTTTTTTAGTAGCAGTCCGGAGTCAAGTTTTGTCCCCGTTTAGCAATACGCTCGCCTGGTGAATTGTGAGTATGCACCTCTGCCTATCCTTTGGAAAACAGTCGTGAATTATGTGTTATATGATGAGGAAAGAATTTAACAGATTTGTAAAAAAAATTCATGGGAAAAACGACTAACTTTTTCACCGCCAATTTTTTCCACAATAATATGCTAGATGGCGCACGAATATATGAGAATATAAAGTACTTAGTTCGATATTGTGCCGTTTATCACACTTCTGTTTATATATGTATATTTAAATAATAATCAAAACAATCAACTAAATCCTCTGCTAAGCGTCAAATTCAAACTCAAAGCATTTATTTCAAATAAACCAATTACCTTCAGGCACTTTTGAATTGTCAAGGGGTCGGTCAGTCAGAAAGATGAAGCTAGTTGCCCATTTCAAAGCGTAGTAGGTACCTTTGGAGAAGAACGGGCAAGAAACTCCATGGACCCTCTTTTAAATCAAAATAATATGGTTATAAAGTCTTGGATACATCATTCATGTTAAAAATTATGCATGTAAGAACGTTAAAAGCGTCCTTAATGAAAAAAAAAAACAATTCAAATATTAAATTAAATTAAAATAAGCCATGGCAGCAAAAAGATGTACTTGCTTCGGCAGTACGTATACTAGAATTTGAACGATACAGAGAAGATTAGCATGGCCCCTGCGCAAAAATGACACGCAAAATCGTAAAGCGCTCCACATATTTTTTTTTTTTTGCGAGATCTTTCGAAAGAGTTACCGTGGCCCCGGAACGCAAAGGGCAAAGAAGGAAAATGGATGGGTTTTAGTCAGTAAAAGTCTGACACTCCCTCTCGCTCAACCCACAGCGGGAGAGGTCATTTGATGACTTCCCATCCTTAAAAAAAAAGTAATATACGTTGAGTTGATTTTTTCAAACATTGAAGCAATGGTGTAACGCTTTCCTTTAAAAAATTTACATTATGTTTGAAAGTGCGTTACTCAATTAGGGTGCTGGTCGGAGAAAATTTGAATCATCAATACAAGAAAACGAATCAGAATTATATTTTTTTAATAATATTTGAGTCAAACTATCCACATTCGTATCTAATAGTCGATTAAATTCTACATACAGGTTTAATGATATATACTTGGTTTTTAGTCGGTGTTTACATATCTATGCATCTCATATTATGTACTTACTTGTTGTTCGTTATATCTTCGCCAAGTCCACTGAACTCGAAACTTTTCTTAAGGCCCGACGACTGCCAGAGTGGACTTTTAACAGGACCTCCGCCATATAATTGTTCCCTGGTACCTCTGAAAAGTGTCAATGGAGATTTTATATTATTTAAAGTAAAAAAGTTTTAATAAGTATAAAAATTTAAATTGCGCAAGGTTACGATAACTTTAAAAAGGTCAGTAAACAAAATTGTTCTCATATTGTATTAATGAAATTAAGATGTAAGAGTTAGTAAGTTATCATTACCCTAGAAGTGCTCTATGGAATCAGAAGAAAGACCATGAATATGATGAATGCAAAGCTAGCTAATCGCCAAAATGTAGTTTTTTTTTTTACACTATACCGCTATACGTATATAAATAGACTAGTTGTCAGACTTTCGGGCTTCTGACGACTCTTAACGACTGTCAAAGATCCAAGAATTAGCGTGCTTTCAGAGGCACGGAGGAGTCTCGGTATGTAAAAATAGTCGCCCTTCTACAGATCGACCGCAGCAAGACCGACCCGTGCGGTTGTTATTACTTAGCCACCGTTATTCTTTAATAGAAGCAGCATGCTTGTCCTAACCAAAATAAAATCAACACGAATCTATCTAACAAACACTTGAAAACGAACTAACTAAAATAAATCTCACACTTGCATATCGGTTTCACATCGCTTTTTTGTAAAAATAATCACAATAAAAGCGAAACTCCATCAGCGTAGTTGCATTGGTTCTTCGTCGGTCGTCACAATCCGAGGCGATTATAGAGATTTCCACTTTGTGCGAAACTTGAAAATCTCAACAAAAACCCGTAGCGGCGTTATCTATCCTACATCTCGAATTGTTTTCGCTCGCGGCTTATCTACGTCCTTTGAGTTGGTTATAAATTCGTTTTCTTTGCTTTCCACGGAGAGCCCACAATGCCATTTCTGTAGATTACCTCGCTTTTTATTCGGGATATCAATTTTGGATGGCCCTTTTTCTTGAGAATCGCGTGTTGACTTTGTGATAAAGGTGTATCTGCCCTCTTTGCGAGTGATAAGTTTAATGTTAATTACAAGGTAAATGTTCTGTGGTGAGCTAAACTGTTTGTGTAAAAAAAACGATCTACTGACCCTTAGTTCCACGAGATATGCAATGCAGATAACAACATTAAACCTCACACTTTTAGATGACGGTTCCTGATTTTATATACAAAACAGCATAATAAGCATAATCAGCCTATAATATTCCCACTGCTGGGACACAGGCCTCTTCTCGGTGAGAGGGAGTACGCCGTAATCCACCACACGGGCCCAGTGCGAGTTTGTAGATGTCACATGTCCTCGAACTTTTGGTTCTAGGACATGCCGGTGTCCTTACGATGTTTTCCTTCGTTTTGAGGGCAGAGCAGGTGATGAAATAATTTACGAAAAGTAAAGCGCCTGTCTGGGTTCGGACCAACGATCGTTAGTCGTGGCGTTTACCTCTGGGCCACCACTGCTCATACAAAACAACCCAACAAAATAAAAAATAAACAAAAGAAAAGTCTCATAAATCCTATACAACTCACGTAAACTAAATTAACAAACACAAAACACACATCGAGCCCAAAAATTAACATTCTTAATTGCAAAATTACAACGTATTTGGAACGTTAATATTCGAAATCCGTGATCATTGTATATCGGCACAATGGTGAAATCAGCCACCATTGCCAATAACGCCGCCGTCAGAATGGGGTCGGTGGTCAGAATCCTAATGTAACAGAATGTTGCCTGCATAAACAAGGGAATAAACAATGTTGGACGTTTTGAGTGCATGTTTTGGTACAATATTTTACTGTTTTAATGTCTGTTTTGTGATTTTGAGAGGTATTTTTTGATATAGGTTTCAAACCAGGGGCCCATTTAATAAAACCGACAGGTAACAGGCGGCATTCGAAGACATGTGACATCTACCAACCCGCACTGGGGCCGGTGTGGTGGATTATGGCGTACTCCCTCCCAGCATTGGGAACAATATAGACCGATTATGAGAGGCGACAACCCGAGAATTCGACAATCTTACAAGTTTCTTTTGTACATTTTCTACTTTATTAACCAGCAGCTGTCGTGAAAGAGTGTCTATTCTGCCATTTCAAGACAAATATGTCTCATTGTAAGTTATATTAAATTGGTTCCAACGTCCAAGCAGTCGTCCTGTCTGATCCCTAGATGATTTTGGGGATGCGTGTTAAGCTTAGAGAGATAAAGTTACAATACCTCCAGTGTCTTTAATTTTACCAGTAACAGAAATACAGTTATGGTCAAAAAATAGGTTAAATAAATAGGATTATGAATTAGATTCTAGGCTGTGAATGGTTCAGTAGATACAGCTGCAATAATTTTTCTAATGTTAGATAATGAAATTTGGCTTTCTATATTGTGGTAAACGCTATATAGATATGCTTATTAATTTTAATTACTCATAATTGTTTTTAGCATAAGCGTAATGTATGTGATGTGGCTGTGCTTTTTTAATTCTTCTTTTTCTACTTGGAATATAAGGAAGTAAGCAGAAGCAAAAAAAGGTTATGACGTCACTCTCGGTAAAAAATTATAAAACTGCATTAAATTTCTGATATCTCTTTTATACTAATATTATCACGTGACTATCGCCACATTTCCAGTCAACATAGCACTTGTTTCAATCGAGTGCAGAGCAAACGCCTGCGGCGTCGGGACGCGGCAGTCGTGCCAAGTGCCAACTGCTGCCTCGAACTGTTCCAACAATAATGAAAATATTATCACTCTGTATCTATGTAAGTAGGTGCAGTTAAAAGAAGTACAATCATCGATCCGACTTTGGCACATGAACTCGTTATTTGTTAAAAAAAAGAAAGAAAAATGCATTAATTAACATTACAGCAAAATAAATACACGTTAAAACTATAAAAACAGAAAACAACGATTATAATGTCAAAAGGGCCTGAGTTCAGCATAATTTCAGATGACAACACAAGGTACCACCTGACGCTGATTTTCAGCTGCAACCCATGAGTGCCATACGCTGGAATAACAAAAACATAGATAAGTGTGTCTCCGTTACAATAAATTAAAAGAATTAATTAAACGTGATATCATAAAACAGTTCATACAGAATCAAATAAAATATTGTGACATACATATTGTTGTCACATTTATAGATGTCGTGGTTGTCTTTACCACACGTGTGTGTTACGTCGCTGACGCATCATGACGTTCAACTTTGTCATTCAACATTTCAAAACTTTTCATTCGGTTCTTCTGTAGTTTCTTATACCTATTTAGCACAATCAGTTAAATTCAGGGACAATTTGGTAAATAAAAAAATTGCCAGTAAATCCTATCACAACTTTAAATTTTTGACCGTTGTATGAAAATTGGATTTAGAAGACCCGATGTTGCACATCTCAGCCACCCATGACGCGACATGTAGTTGTTTTTTTTTTACCGTCTCGAAATTTTAACAAGGTGTTTTGTTCTACCCATGAATATGAACAACTTTCATTATGGCAAAATGTGTGAAACAGCAGATTTTTTTTTGTGATTTCAAATTTGATCGCATAAAAATTTCGAGACGGTAAAAAAAATCATCCGGTACAATAAAGAAAAAGCACTTCTTTCAACCCTTTATCGAACTGATTAACGAGAGCTTTAGATAGCTACTCGCCAATTATTGCCAAACATGCAATAAATTACTTACAAACACGACATCCTAGTATTGGAATAGTTGGTGCCAACGAGTCGGACTGCTTGACGTCTCACTCTTAAGGTCTCTTAAGGGCGCGGCATGGCGGGGCGGCGAGGCGGCGCTGGCGCGGCGGCAGCAGTCACACTGCGAGCGCGATCACGTCCCGTCCCTACCCTAGTGTGACTACTACATTCGTAAACCATACAACACAACGCTCGCAACGTAGGCGCTGCGCTCGCGTCCCACCACGCCCCGCCCCGCCGCTTCTGACTTGTATTCCCGCTCGGGGCGGCGGCGGCGTGGCGCGACGGTTACCGTCGCGTCGAGCGGGACGGCTCTGGGTGACGTCATCCATAATATCTAGTACATTACAACTGCTCAGCGTCGCGTCGCCGTCCCTTCCCGCCGCGCCACGCCCGCTGTGTGCAGAGACCTTTAATCGCTGCCGCGAATTTGGTCGTTATAATATCCGAAACTTAACGTACGATTACACATAGATGTACGAAAAAATGGATCATCCATAGATAATAATTACCCATCTCTCCACTAGTCCAAGGCTTGTTCTAGGATGCATATACGGTAGGCTCTTAAATCCTTACCGTTGATGAAATTGCGTGATATGAATTGTTATATGATTCTGCCAAAGTGGCCTTTAGTCCCCCAGAACTATTATCTATTTTTAACTCGCAACAACGTTATTTTGCTGACCGCGATGCATCCAAAGGTCATTTTACATTTTCTGATGCAAATCAAAATACTATTAACGATATACGCTTACAATAGCAATGCCTGTCTATCAATAATAATTGGGCCATTTAAATTGTTGAGCAGAAGAACTATACAAGTAAACGAAGCAAGGGATTTTCCTTGAAAACCCGTCGGATTGTGAATCACAGTGTACAGATATCCGTAAGATGCAAGAAGTTTTAAGAAAACACTCATTTTCACTTTCGTAGGCTCAAAAAGCTTTAACTTTAAATATTTTGCTAATCCAGCGTTATTGCTCGGTAGCTTGCCTGATCCAATATAACCCGCATCTTGTGAACACACAACACAGTGTTTCCATAGTTGTGCAGCTATCTCAAGCCGCATTGTGACGTTAGTTTCAGTTCAGCTGGCTCTATTAGGCATGAGTTAGGCTTCCACTTCAGTGTTTTAAATAAACAACGGAGAATGATAAAAATTATATGTGAATTCATTCATTTTTCCAATTATGGGAAGTTTTTATGGTATTTTTAAGTATGATCTTAAGAAGTGAAGAAAATAATTTCTGTTTGAAGTATTCGAGTTTTAAAAGCTCAACTTGTTCGACCATTAGAAGCTCAAATAGGTCGGTTGACGTACAATATCATGTTATTTTTCTATTGTTCAATGAAATTCGGAGAATGAGAATGACAGAAGGTACAGACGCCAGCACATCAAGCTACTACAATATGTCAAATTCCTTTAATAGATTTTCAACTTTATTGCTAAAGCATTAGGTTCAAGGTTGATTGGGAAAATTTTACAGTTTCGGGTAGCTTGATGTGCTGGCGTCTGTACAGTTAACTCAATTCTCAACTACCTCAGGTACCTCTAACTATTACGTCTTCAGCTTGACGTAATTAAACCCCACGGTTAGAAAACGGACAAACAAAAGTCGAAAATATAATCAAATATAAATACATATACTCCCCGCCCTCTCCCCATGGAGGCAGACAGAAACTACAGAACACCACCAGCTATGATCCCTACATACCCATACATACTTTTGCTTCGTTTACGTTCATACATCGTTCGTAATTAAATAAAAGGTATTGTATATTTAAATACTCCAGAAAAGTTCATACAGAACATGTCAACAGCACCATATTTCACTTTAATCCCGAATATCACACAAGCTTAATAAAATAAATTCATTAAAATTTTCATATTATTAAATCGCTTCGTTACATAAGTATGCAAATGAGATAAACTGTAATAAATGCTACATTTTCGACGCACTATTGGCATTGCAGAAACCAATTCATAAGGATTCGAGCGAGCGATTCATTTTAATCGGATATATCACGAAAAAGGTCCGGTAGCCGCGTTGTCAGTCAAACATAAAAAGCATTCTTAACTTAGATAAACATATCTCGCCGGCTGGTCGACACTTCACGTGACCAGGAGGCTGGCTCGTTCATTGGCCAAAGAATTAGCCATTCAACGTGGCAATGCTGCCAGTCTTTTTCGCACGTTTCCGGATGACAGCGATGCGGACGAGTACTTTGAGGCCTAAGTCTCCTTTTGTTTTTGTAAGTATGTATTTGTATAGTTAGCCATTTAAATTAGTACCTAGTGTAAATAGTTTTGTTAAAAATTATAAAAGTTATTTATGTAAATAAAGCAATAAAATGGAAATAGTAATTCAAACGTAGATTTATATATAAGGTGCTATAAAAATATCTGCCACGGCTGAAATGGGAGACAGTATTCTGTATATAGATTACAATATTATCTAAAGATACATTATTGATCATACGTCATAATTTTTTCATACAATAAATGTGCGTATAAATTTGAATTGATTTAGTTGCATGAAACCGTCCCATAGAAGTTAGCTAATTTCGGTGTTCATTCACAAAACAGAAAGAGATAGCAATTGTTTTCAATGACGTAGCGACACAACGCGCGTAGTTTGTGAACCATGTTATTTAGTTACTTTATTTTCTTAAATTGATATAACTATTCCGGGGTACTTTCTTCACTACTGTAATCTATATACAAAATACTGTATCCCATTGAAGCCGTGGCAGATATTTTTATAGCACCTCATATAGGTTAGAGTATATCCGATAATCAAGCTAAATGACGCTCGATTTGAGAGGCCATGTCCAGCAAGACTGACCTTTAACCGGTTGAATTCCGTAATTACAGTAGCAATTAAAAAGCCATTGTGTCTCAGCATACAAAGGATTCTATGGAAGATCCATAGAATTATGATATTACGTGATGATGAAATTTCTTATTCGACAATACTGTAGCTTCCCATTTTTATTATTTTTATTTTTTATTGGTTGTTAATGTCAAAGGGCAAAAGGCCTCCTTACACTCTTTCCACCTCTCTCTGTTCAGAGTTGCCAACGACCAATCTTTTGAAACCTTCTCATTAGTAAAAGAATTTTCAGAATCAAATCAGTAGTTCCGATGATTAGAGTCCCTAAAATTATCTAAATAATCGACAACAATGCGTAGAGATATCTAGGCATACTTCATCAGAAAATAAAATATATAGATCCGTCTATCGTCATAACCCATGTGGTGTTCCCCAGGGCAGTATATTAGGACCCTTTTTGTTTTTGCTATATATAAATGATCTGCCTAACGTAACCCCATATTCATGCATTCTGTACGCCGACGATACAACCCTTAGTATTGAACTCACCGATAACAATATCACCAAATACGAAAAAGAGATTAATGATACGTTAAACAAAATAATTGAATGGCTAAAAGACAACAATTTGCATGTCAATATTAGTAAAACTAAACTTATACAATTCCAAACTTACAATAGCAAACGTCACCAATTAGAAATAAGATATGCAAATAACGTTATAGAAGAGGTTGAAAGTGCTACTTTTTTGGGGATAACATTAGATAAATATTGCAACTGGAAAGTACACATTGACAAATTATGCACTAAACTGCAAAGATTTGTATTTGTTTTAAACAAGGTAACTCGCGTAGCTGGTATCAATGCAGCACTTTATGCTTATCATGGTTACGTAGCATCAATTCTCCGCTACGGCATCATAATATGGGGCAATTCTGTGGATAATATTAAAGCATTCCGAGCCCAAAAAAAATGTATTCGATCAATAGCTAAAGTCCAACCATTACAAAGCTGTGTCCCACTTTTTAGAAAATTGAAAATATTACCACTTCCGTCTTTATATATATTCGAACTCTGTATCTTTGTACATAAAAACATAGCTTTATTTCAAGTACATAATGATGTTGTAATAAGAAAAAGTCGAAATATTCACAAATTATGTGTAGCCCAACAAAGAATTAAACTATTTTCTAATAATGTTTACTGTATGGCAATTAGTATTTATAATAAATTACCTAATGTTTTTAAAAGTCTTAACTTTATGACATTTAAAAACAAATTGTTTAAGTTCCTATTGCTAAAGTGTTACTACTCCACAAATGAGTTTTTAAATGAAAAATTTGATTCAAAATTTAAATTAGACGACGACTTGCCCTAAAATTGAATTTAATTTCATTTCTATTAAATAGTATTTATTAATTCTTGACATTATTATATAACCCTTGACATTGTATTTGATAGTAGTTAACGTTTTCCTTATCCTTGACATTGTATGGTTTAATTTTGACATAATTATTGTATAAATTCTTTGAAATATTTGTACGCTGGAAACAGCAGAATATTATGGACATTATATTACATGTAACACCTTTGTAACAACAATATAATAACAAATAATTTTTTTATTATTATTCTTTTATTTATTTATATATCAATTATTATTATTATTATTATAAAAACAACTCGGTTTTACCTCCATATAGTCAGATAGGAAACGCCGACCTCATCTAGTTTTATAAAAAATATGAATGACGTGTAAAAGTGTTTGTGCAAACCTACTTACAAAAATAAAAATCATTTATCAATCATTTATCAATCATTTATCATTTATAATATTAGTTAATATAGTAAATAACCCTGTCATTACATAGTATGCGGCGTGGCAGACCCACTGAATGCAAAAATTAAAATGCTACAATCATAGCAAGTTAAAAGAGTATAATCAACCATTCAATTAAAACAAATGAACGTTATAAACCAGCCAATTGTACAAACCAATTTTCACGCTGTTTCGAACTTTTAAGAGTGTTTGTAATTAAAAGTTGATCTTGATGTTACAATATCCAAAAAAAAAGAGCTTCCAAATTGAATTTCACCATCCTCTCGTGGAAACCAGTAACGTGTATTTTTTGTTAAAAGAAATCTAGTATGATTGGAAAATTATTTATAATCTACTTACAGATAAATTATTTATACGTATTTCGTACCCCGGTTTTTGGAAAACTAATCAATTCAAATCAGCCGTCGAACCTTATGTCAATTTTTATGATTGATTGTTGATACTTTAGCGGATATCAAAATTAAGGCCACGCTGGCTTCGAAGATGTTCTACTTTTCGACCTAAAGCTTCCAGGATCATTATTCTTCATTGTTTTCGCCTTAACTCAGCTGATAGACATTTACTGCTGGACATAGACCTCCCCCCCCCCCAAGTATCGCCACGATGATTGGTCCAGCACTTCCCACATAATATAATGAATTTCTTCGACCTTCACCAGGCTGTCTTTCTTAGACACCTGCCCCACTGTCGACGTGGAAGTGAAGAGCTATCACGTGGCAAATAATTTAATTTAATGTTCTATGTCTCGTAATGTTAATTACTTTGCATACCTACTATTGTATAGAAGCAAGGACAGCACAGATAGCTGTGCTGCTGGGGAGTCTGTTGCGCCACATCTTCTTCCCAGCGAAAGCACCAGGAAATGGTGAAGACCAGAAGGGCAATTCTCGTGATTTTAAGAACGTTCACAGTCTGATCTCAGTCTCAATCTGTCAAAAATACCTTTAATTTCCCTACATTTTGACAAGTTTTTGACATTTGTTTGTCGCTGAGATGAGACTGCGGCTAGATTTTGTACCTACGTTTTAAATTACGAGAATTGCCTTCAGGTGTCTTGGAGAAATTTCTTATGTAATTTTGACGTCCGATAAGTACCGATTATCAGTCTAATTTAAATAAATGACTTTGATTTAATTTTTTTATCAACGATATTTTCGCTCAAGGAACGAAACGACTGTCATTCATGGATCTTTGACAGTCGTTACGGGTCTTCAGAAGCTCGAAAGTCTGACAACCAGTCTTACCAAGGGGTATCGTATTACCCAGTAACCGGGTTGTGGAGGTCAGATGGACAGTCGCTCCATTTAAAATACTGGTAGGTATTCAGCTGCATCCGGTTAGACGGGAAGCTGTCCCCAACATAACAAGATACAATTGAAGTTTTATTGTTATACGTCTGGGAGCGTTTAGTGGCCTGCAAAGTGTTAATAATACTTGTTTGTAGCAGCGATAGATAGTAGAACACTCGCTGAGAGACTCACGCTTGGTCGCACACTCGCTTCTCGTTAATCGCCTGCGTTGAGACAGGTGCCTTACTACGACTGACATTACTGAACCTTTCGATTTCAAGAGCCATTAAGGTTCAAGAGTATCTTCAGTGAAAGTTACATTCTAACTCGAAGACTAGGAATGTAGGTTTAAAACCCAAGTTAAACAGGCACTTAGCAACACAAACTGGAGAAAACTAGTCGTAATGGAGCAACACTTTCGTCTAGAAAATTAGAAAAAGGTGGAAATATAGTACCTTTTCATTTAGGCACATGAATACGCCAATCAGTATCGGAAAGACTCTAATCAGTGTCTTTCAGAGCCTTGTTGATATCACGAAATAAACATCGTTGCGAATGAAACCGGAGGATAAAGTGATGCAGAATAAGCGGGATATGCATTCCCCGTCCACTCGCGGTGGGATTATCCCCGGGGTTTTAAATCCCGCGACAGCTGAATCCCCGTTGCCCACTTTAAATACGGTTTCAACGAGTTTCCAATAAATGATTGGTCATAATTGGAGAGCTCATTACTTCGCAGTACGTGTGTGAATAACATAAATGTACTTTGTTGATTTATTAAGTGTAGAAGATCCTGCACGTGTTTTTGTACCTATTGTACAGGAGTGAACATTACGTTGCATGAAACATAAAGTTTCTAGTCGAGTTTTTTTATCTTTGGTTTGAACAGTTTAATAATAATAATAATAAATATTTATTTCATAAAAAAAACGAAATATTTTTGAATAATAATATTTGTTTTACTACAGGCCCCAATAGCCAATAGTGATTATTTTTAACATAACTTAATCATTTATTTCCCAGAATTGTTCACATAAATTTTAAGTTACCACACACAAGTTAATTTTAAAATTCGATCACTTCGAAACTTAGATTTCTAACATTTCTAATGCATTGATTAAATCGTAGGTACCAGGGGGTCAGGTTCTCAAAGAACTAACTCCGGCACATTGCCTGCATTATGAAGGCTTTACAAGCCAAGTTCCACACTTAACTCGGTCCACTCAGTTTCATGGGCGCGCAACAAGTGCTTTCCATAATTGAACACACCTGCTCTGCTGTTGTTATGTATCTCTAGTCTCTAGTACTTCGATGTATAGTTCTGATGTTTATTTTTTATTTTTTATTAGGTAGTCGTTGCTATATCATATTTTGCATTTTTTATTGGAAACATTGAAATGCAGAGCATTAATTGCGGCTATAATAATTATACATTGTTACAAGCACTTCATCGTCCACTTCACCATTTTGTAAGCGAATTTTTGTTGCAATATTCATCGAAAATGGTTCCAAAACTAAAGAGTGCATACTGAATATCTATATTAAAGACTAACTGAAAACATTCCACGGGAACGTGCAACCGGGACTCAAAATTGCCTAGGTGCCTTTCCCAGGATGCCATCGGTCTCCTTGCCAAATTTAATCCAAATCCGTTCAGTAGTTTAGGCGTGAGAAGGTAACATACAGATAGAGTTACTTTCGAATTTATAAAATTAAGTATGAATGGATATATTGTAATCGACTAAACAAACGACAAGCGGGCCTTAAAATCTCGATTTAATTTTGTCAAAGGCAGGCTTAGTTGAGCAGAGTGAATCAAAACTAACCGACAGCTAAAAACCTTATAGACGAACTCACAAAAGGAACCCTTTGGAACAATTTAATCACGCAACATTACCGGCTCTTACTAGAAATTGTAAGTAATCTCTCTTTGTTACAGCTATATCCGTATATAACCGGGGACTTGATAGGATATCGAACAAATGTTCAGTCGCTACCCGGACAAATTGCCCAGCTTACCCGGCCCGAGTGGATCTATTATGTGATGTTTTGCTGTGGCGTTTATCATGGGCAGTGATATTATTTCGTTAAAATACTGACGCGATCAATTTGAGGTTATAAATAGAGGACGGACAAGTGTTCATCCATTTTTTTTTGGTGAATGGAAAGCAATAATAGCTGGGTAATTGCGAAACACACATAAAATGGCAATTGATCGTAATGGGTTGAAACCCATTACGATCAATTGCCATTTTATGTTACGCAATGAACATAGGTGAACTGTCAAAATGAATTTTGACAGTTCACCTATGTTCATTGCGTTATTTACCGTGAAATATGCCAACATTGCCCCTAAGGGAAACTTTGCCCGAAGAACAATGTTTAAGCATATCTTTGATGTGCAAAAATATCTTAATACTATGACAACATTGATTGACTTTCGTGGAAAATAGGTTATATGTATGGCAATACTGACTATCGTGTTTGTTGCTAACGTCGCTTAGTAAGTTATTGGAACTCGTTGAGTGTGGTGCGTGTTTTTGCGGGCAAATTTTAGTGCAAATTTCAAAGTGCATTCTGCGAGATGGTGAAAACACAGGTTAGTTTACTTTATGACATATTATAGAAAATCATTTGTGGAGTTTATTACTGTTAGTGTCGTTGTTCAGGTTCTTTTAAAACTAAAGTTATGATGATGGGCAAAGTTATCTATTAATGTTCCGACCTACGATTGACAACATTGCCCGCCATCAAAAAAGGCTTAGGGTTGGCACTTTCCGAAAACTTCTATTTCGATTTTTTACTTTATGGCTACTGCTGAGCTTATTTAATTTTAAACATAATAGGTATTTAAGTAACAAAATTCAAAGATGACATTAGTTATTGGGTACTGAGTGAGTACCTGCTCCACACTACCTTTAATTAAAACTTTTTTACTATCATTTTACTGGTCGGCCCCGTAGCCTTGTTGTTAGTATGACTGCCTCCGAAATACAGGATCGCGGGTTCAATTCCCGCCCAGCGCAAACATTCGTGTGATGAGCATTTGTGTTTGTCTTGTGTCTTGTGTCTGGATGTTATTTATCTACATGGTGTGACTGGTAATTAGTGACCGATACTTAAACACATGATTGTACTCATGATAACAAACCACTTTTGCTATGGGACCAAACCAGAAAACGCGAAAAAAATCAGTTACATACATTCATGTTCGCATAACAACTCATCAAAATGTAGGGAGCAGTTGTTTTTTTTTCGCGATTTCAGGTTTGGGCCCATAATAAAAGTTGTTTGTTATCATGAGTACCTACAATTATGTGTTTATGTATCGGTAACTAAATACCAGTCTCCCTATATAAGTATCTATTTAATCTATATATGTAAGCATATCAGCTGTCTAGTACTCATAGTACAGGCTCTGCTTAGTTTGGGGTCAGATGGCCGTGTGTGAGGTGTTCTCACATATTTAAGTATTTATTTTATTGTATTATTATTTCTAATATTTTTTGTTGAGTTGCATGGTTTGTTTCAGAAAAATAAACATAAATCTCGAATTCGACAGAAGAAGTCAAGACGAATAATTGGATCCAGGGTTTATAATAACTACACTGAAGAAAAAAAAAAGAATAGACGTGACATAACTGAAATATAGACGATTACTACCATTTTTTATTTCGTGTCTTCTCCAGTTATTTAAGTTCAGACTTTAATTTGTGAATCAGTGAGACGTTATAATATTAATGAACAATTATGATATAAATATGTGAGATAAGTTCTTAAAAAAGTATTATTTGTAATTTCAAATTTGATTAAATACTAATAAGCGTAAAACATTTTTCTTTTATATTTACCTTAACTCTTTGAATCCCGCTAATGAGACACAATTGGTCTTTTATTGTTGTTGGGCAGTTTGGCCACGCCCGGGCCTCAAGCGATTAACACATATTCTTTGTAGAAAGAAAAAAAATCAGAGTAAAATTTTTACAATGTACCAACCCTAGCACTTTTAAAAGGCGAAATGTAGATTGTATGAAAAAGAGAAAAAATGTCAGGGTAACATTGCCCAGTCATTTTAATAAGAAACGTTTCATAGTGTCGTTTACATTCCTAAAGTAAACGCCAACTTTACCAAAATTCTTTTACTGGTTTTTATGTCATCTGTATAAAGACCATATTTGCGTCAGAAATCAATGTGGGCAAAGTTGGCTAAAAGTCCAGCTATCTTTGCCCGCCAACAAAATTGGACAAATATTGAATTAAATGTTGAATAATACAAAATTTAGATATACTAACACATCCACATGATCTTACAGTTGTAGCTGATAAAGAAAAATACTTACGTCTCCATAGAAAAATCGTATTAAAATTGAAATTATTCGAAAAATCTGGGCAAAGTTGGCATGTTTCACGGTACGTTGTTGAGCAGACGAATTTTTCAAACCTATGCAGCAATGGATTAGCTAAAAAAGTCTCGGATTCTGATTGAAAGTGTGTTCGGTATTAGGGAGCAGGACTAATCTATATTATTTGGCTGGTCAACAGCCCCCTTGGGTGCTTGGCGTAAATTCTGTAACATTCTGCAACAATTCGTAGCAACTATGAAAGACAAAGTCCACAGCTGGACAAAAGCCTCCACAAGTAGAACAGTACCCGGTTCTTAGATAGCTATCTCCGGAAACTAGTATCTACCTAGATAAACGAACAAAACCTTTTTATGTAAAAGAATATCATCAATAAAATCTGCCTAGCCTTTTCCCAACTATGCGGGGGTCGGATTTCAGTCTTACCAAATGCAGCCATACCTGACTCTATCTGACACAGTCCTGCAGTTACTGGGTAACACCTAGGTAACACCACACCCTTTGGTAAAAGAACATCATCATTATCTAAATAAATATAAGCCACTAGGTTTGCCTAAGTATTTTTTCTAAAGTATCATCAGTCGTAAATGCTCTTCTAATGCCTCCCTTAGAAAATACTTGCAGCATTAGACGAGGACACCTCTATTCACTACTATTCAGATTCAAAAGAAGCTTCCAGAAAAAATAATTCAAAAAACCGTTTCCCGTCGCTTTATAAAGTCCTAATTTTTCCTAACACTCATGAAGCGAAAAAGCTTAAAACCGATATCTAAATAAAAAAAATCCTTGAGGACTTCGGTAAAATTGATAGCGTGGCTTCGGCTTAATTCGTATTACTTCGACATACTTCGAGGTCCTTCGGAGAGCTTCGTCGAGCTTCGGTATTCCATTTACTGTGCAGGGGATTTATGATAATCTGCCTTCGGTAGGGCAATTTGTATCGCCCATTGCAATACTCAACAAATGCCATGCATTCAGAGGATGTGATCTGTTTCATCTAATTTGATATTATGCTCTTTTTCTTCATTTTGCAAAGGTTTTAATTGAAAATAAAATGGTTTATTCTTATCTAAGGGAGGTTATGTTATGTTGTTGGCAAATAAAGCATTCATTCCTTCATTCATTCATTCATTCCTATACAACATCCCTAAGAATAGCATAGTAAAAATATCTAATTATTTTTAATTTAAAAAAACTGTGCAATAATCTTTTTAATATTAACTCTAAAAGTGATTATTGTTGAGTTGTTTGCTTATGCTCGGTTCCTTTAACCAAACACGAATCGTTTTGCTTACCAACGGTAGCTTTTAATTTGCAAACTGGATAATAATAGCTTCGTAAGCTAATTTTACCTGTGACTACTTTCATCTGGGAGGGTTTACTATGCAAAGCTATGAGGGCTTTTTATTATTATTGGTAAAGAAGTAAAGATACAAGAGTTTAATTTTAACACTTTGCATTGGACACTTAACGCCCCTCGACGTAATAAACTTATATTGTGTAACGTTCAGTGTCCTCCAATGTCCAATATAACAGTCCGTAAATTATAGTAATCGGCCATTAGTTATTATATTTACTACCTATGCGTAAATATAACGTAACCAATCACAAAGCCTAACCTCAAATAACCAATTTCAATTACAAAATTAAACTTCGAAAGGCAACGACCCGAAACAATACTGTTAGCGCAAATCGCCATGATCTATGTTAACAGATAACCACCCATTTTTCCCCAAAAAAGTTTCCCAAGTTGCCTCTACTCGGAATTTATGACCCCATAAAAAATTACTTACGAAAAGCAAAGGTAGACATTAAGGTGTGAAATGAGACATATCGCGAGATAACTACACCGCAAATAAGGCTGGCTCAGTCCCGCGAGACGTTCTGGCACAACGAGAGAGAGTCAGAAGGTTAAGTCTTATAAAAAATACAATTCTATTCAGTTTTTTATTAATGCAAGCAAAGCCGATATCGACTATCTTGCTAATGTCGAGAGTGAATTGGAAAAGCAAGTGTGCATTTTTTTTTTTTTTAACAATGGCATCTCGCAGTTCATCCTTTATGAGGATGGCTACTGCTTAACCGGACTTTCCTGTGGATGCCTCGAATTAAGGCCTCCAGCCAGGGCAAACAATAACTTAAAAACTAAGCGACAGCGCTAAGGGTAACCCCCTGCGGGGTTCGGACCTCGGCTCAGGGCGTCGCTGGAAGAGGACAGCAAGGGACAGGCTGGATCGGTATTATTATTAGTGTTTAGGGGCGAATTTAAAACTACAGGCTCAGCTGCGCGGGCTGGCTCGAGCAAGGGTCGGGGGGGGGCACGGTGATGGTGCGGGGCGGGGAGCAAGTGTGCATTGTTACAAATCTATACTTATAATAAATCTGTAGAAGTGAAAATTCTGTTCATTGAAAATATCAAAAAAATAAATGGCAGGGGGTGTTACTAGTCCGACAACGAACCCAAAAATGTGATTAAAAAAATTGTTGACTGTCTGTCTGTCTGTCTGTTTGTTCAGGCATCACGCAAAAACTACCAGTCCGATTACGATGAAACTTGGTATAATTATTCTTTAATATCCTGGGCACCACACTGGGTACTTTTTATTCCGGGAAAGTATATACAATAAAAAACAAACTTAATTTTGCGGTTCGATCCCTAGACCCGATTACTGTACCAACCGCAAATTATAAGTTTGTCGTAGGTTACGTCACCCGCAATGGAGTTCACTAAGGGGCGCTGCACACGGCTAAGATACTATGATATAATATTTTATCTTAAGATACAATATCGCTCGCCATACAATTCAATGGACTATCACACACGACGAAGATAATAAATAAGTAATATTTTAGTATCTTAAGATGAATTTGTATGGCGAGCGATATTGTATCTTTATAATATTTAGGAAGTTAGGATTTCATGCGGACGAAGTCGCGGGCAGCAGCTAGTGAAAAAATAAAACGATAAAAAGCTTCGATGATACATTTGAACTTAATGTAGATCTTGTAGGGTTAGTACTGGACTGAAACTAACAAATAGATAAAATTACTAAAATATTATTATTATTAGAATATCAAATATAGATAATTATAATATATTATGTTTTCACAGGCTGAATGTCACACACTGTTACAGGGATTTTTAGATGACAAGTGACATTGACGTATAGTAACGTTCCATTTCAACAATACTCAACGTAAATTAATGTCTTATAAATAGAAAGTTTGTAATGTAAAAAAAATTATGTCATTTGTATTTCCTTAATCGGTATTTCGGAGATTTCTTTGAAGCTTTTTTTTTATGTATGTTTCTATTAATTGTCACACAATTCAGATAATTATTATTTTTTGATGACCTTTATTATTTCCCCTCCTTTTGATATACTTGTATATATTTTATATATATATATATTTTTAGATTTTTTATTTATGTAAATGGTTTTTATTGTGACGTAAAAGACTAACTTCGCTAAAAACGATTCTAAAGCAGGTTTTCGAACATAAGTTATGAGTTGAGGTTTTTGAATAATCAAAAGAAAATGTTAATTAACTTAGCATTACAATAGATGATAAAGTTATAATTAATATAATGCTAACAATGTTTCTTACTATTTTAAATTCTAATTTTAAAGTAATATATAGCAAATGATTCTCAGATATTTCAGTTTAGTAAAGATTACTAATAAAATCATACTAAATTGCCTTATTACATTTTGAAATTTGTTCATATTCATGGGTAGAACATCCTGTAAAAATTTCGAGACTGTAAAAACATCATTCAGTACAAAATCTATATATAAATTTAAGCGAAAGAGATTTTATTGAAATAACTATATTCTTTATCATTTGTGGTGACATTTGTGGCGAGTTACGCGTCATCGCCCGTCATCATCGGTCAAGTTAGCATTAAAACACCTGTCATGACGTAGTGTACGTATTCTTAAAGGGTTGTTCGTGATACACAAACGTATACCCGCGATTTTAAATATATATTTTATTTATTCTCTTTTAAATTAAATCAAAACGTCAAGTTCGTCTTGTTGACGTGACTCTAATGTGTGAACTTATCATTATAATACCACTATTAAAATAATTATCAGAAAGTGTAAAAAGGTGTTATGTACAACATGAGTGAAATTGAAAACGGTATCAAGTGCTACACATTGATTTTAAGTTTGATTACAGGTAACTGTGTTTGATTAACTTACAATTCAATAATCTTCCTTCAATTAATAGTGCTTACTTATATAGTTATGTATTTTATTTAAATAATTTAGTGGCGGGTCATCAACGAGCAAACAAAAAAATCCTTCACCGTTTGGAGAGCAATGGTGATGAAATAATTACACAAAGTAAAGCGCCTGTCTGTCTGGGTTCGAACCTACGACCTACAATTCGTAAGTCGCGGCCGTTACCACTGGGCTACCACTGCTCTCCACACTCACTCACTGCTATACTTACATACATACTTCTAAAATATCACTAAAATAAGGGTGACTGGTAATTAGTAACCGATATATACAGCTGATGGTGTATTATTCTTTTTAGATACTTAATATTCTATTGGGGTGACTAGTCATGCGCTTGGTAAATAAATAAAAAACATTTCTTTGGGAAAATAGTTATGTTGAGTACAATCGTGTGTTTAAGTAGCAGTCAATAATTACCAGTCACCCTACATATAATTATAATGTAGTTTAAAATAATAAATACATGGACCTATGACGAAGGGGAAAGATTGTGTTCTTTCATTTAAAATATCTCGCTTTTATTCTTATATTATTTGTGGCCGTAATATGTGGTGTGTGTAAACTAATTTGATGTTACAGTATCTTCGGCCCAACTTCAGTTTCGAAATTACATTAAAAACGCCTCTGAATTAAATGTAAGTTCTGACATTTTATGGTTAACACCTATTAACATAACAGTCTGCAAGTTCTTAAACAGTGTGGACACAGTCCGAAATGAGGAATCTCCATTTCAGAAAGCCAATTCCGGTAATTAAAAACATTCAAAATCTAATCGCAATCTCATCTCATCGACAATCAATGTCAAAAACTTGTCAAAAATGTGGAGAAATTAGAGGTATTTTTGACAGATCGAGACAGATCAGACTGTGAAATTACGAGAATTGCCCTCAGATCTTTTTAAATATTTTTGACATTTGTCGCAAGTATGTAAATACCGCAGCGTTCATTACTGTACATGTGAATAGACTGATAATGAGTCATACCGGACTGTATACCTGAGAAGGGGTTTGCCCTAAACCTAGCATCTTCTAAGTACTGGATTGTATGAATGACGTATTTATTCTTGAAATCGTCTTGGCAAATGAAAATGTATTTAAGACGTTCTGCATTTAGGTATGTATGTGTAGTTCTTGAACAGACAGAGAAATTTATTTAATAGATTTTAAACTTTATCACTGAAGCATTAGATTCAAGCTTGAATGGGACAGTTTCGGGTAGCTTGATGTGCTGGCGTCTATACATACCGAATAACTATTTTTACCTTCTTTTTTTAACACCTAGAATAAAATTAACTCATTAATAAAAAACAGTGTTACTTATTATTTTGAAGTAAAGTTATCATGTTAAAACAAAAAAAAATATAAACATAAATAAATCGACAAATAATATAAAAATTCAATTTATATATATAAAAAAAAATATATAATTTTTTTATTTTTTTTATTTATATTTTATGGAATTTCAACAAATAAACCAAATGTATGGTGAATGATGAACGAAATGCTTGGTTAGATTACTTTTCTTAGAGCCATTACTAAAGGTATGAGGGCTGATTCGGTTAAGTTGTGTGGACTGGCTGACTTAAGTCATAAGGGCATTGGGCAATTACTTACTGTTTATGTTTTTTTTTTTTCAGGAAACCGATGAGTGGGTTTGGGGATATGTAAATCCTGAAAATAGAATTGTAAGTGCCATTATTATTTATTATGAGCCTGTACTGTCCCAATGCAGGACAAGACCTTCCTTCCCTCATTCCACTTCTCCCGGTCTTCGGTAATTTTGAGCCAATCATTTAAAATATGAATTACTAGCTGCGCCCCACGGTTTTAACCGCATAAGTCTCGATCCCTTGGGAATATCGGGATAAAAAGTATCCTATGTCCTTTCCCGGGACTAAAACAATCTCTTTACCAAATTTCATCTAAATCGGATCAGCGGTTTAAGCGTAAAGAGGGAACAGACTAAGAGACACTTTCACATTTATAATAATTTATATAGCATGGACAAAATATTATTTAAGTGAACCATACAGTACATTCACTATAATATACATGATATGATGACTAATCATATATGAAACTTAACGAAGGACGTTACAAAATATATCGAGTGTTTATGTATTGTATTTTCTTTAGCAGAGTGAAGAATGGGTTTGGGGATACGAAGTTCCCGAGCCAACAGTAAGTAATTGTTTATAACATTATTAATGTGCAACATGTCACATTAAGCTTCGTTTCTAACTTTCTGGCATCAAGATCCGTATGAGCAGAGAACTACATTCCATTTCATAAAAAACACTTCCAGACTGTTCCAGCCCCAATAACGACGGACCCTACAGTCACAAATGAAAGAATTCAGGAACTCTGCTCACCCTACAACCCACCAAAGCCTAACTTTAGTGCTACGGGACGACGGATCAGTGAAAAAAGTAAGACAGTTCTCTATCAGTATTTAAAAGAAGGAATACGTTGTGGGCCGTCTACAAAGATGAACTACGCATCACTCTGACGTCACTCAAAATCCTGCATCGCGCAAGCAAAGTTCGACGCGCGACTATCATACAACGTCCTGACATCAATCGTCAGGCAGTAGCCAGTAGACATAACACCCGTTCGGAGGATCCTCTCTTTTCAATGGAGGATTAACATCTTAACATCCTGTTCTTCATACCTCTAGGCATAACATTATCATTTACCCCTAATTAATTACCTAAATCCATATTTAAACTTTCAGAATGCTACGAATACATTTGGGAATTACAAACTAGATATGAGAGGCAACTGAAATCAAAAGAATGTAAGTGTGAAGTAACTTATATATTTGTGAAACTAGTATGTACATTTATTTTGTTTTCATTTAAATACTTAATTCTGAATGAATCAAAAATCTTAAATTCATTCTCTGACAGACTGCTAGGTCTAGAAGCATAAAATTTTGAACAAGAGTTCGTATAGCGAAAGTGAGCACTAAGGAACAAATTTCGACAAACCCTTAACACGTTCAAGGGCACTATACGGCTGTCCGTCATCGTCATAACAATAAAACTTCTATTGTGTCTCGTTCACCGCGCCGGATCCTGTTTAGTACTTTCAAAGTAGTGGTGGACCAGTAGTACCCTGTGTAAATGATTTTATCGCCACTGCTCTCAAAACAGTGCAGGAAAACATCGTGAGGAATGGCATGTCCTAGAACCAAAAATTCGAATACACGCCCCACACGGCCCCAGTGCGGGTTGGTAGATGTCAATCTACCAACCCGCACTGGGGCCGTGTGTGGCCCACTCCCTCTCACAGAGAGGAGGCATGTGTTCCAGCAGAGGGAACATTTTAGACTTATTATATTATACCCTTAAGTAACCACTTAAACAAAAACAAAACAAACAAAAATGGCGGATGAAAGTTCGTCATTTTTGCCGGTGAGAAATCCCATCGGAGCACACGGTGCTATGCGGGTTTGTTAATAATGTTGTAACCTTTTTTGGCAGGTGGTTTAGCACTGGAAAAAAACACACAATTTATCGTTTTTGGCGCTATTGGAGGACGGGAAGCTGAACCAGGCGAGTTTCCACACATGGTAAGTATCTTTTTCATATTGGTGGATTATTTACGGTGACTTATTTTTCCAACGCCAAATAATTTTATCGGAGGAATAACTTTTAATTTTTGACAGTTCTTCCATACAAAAACTGTCAGACGTCAACTTTAAACCACAAATAAAAATTATCTGTCGATTGAAAAATCAGCAGGAAACGGTAGATAAGGAAGGGAAGGAGTAGGGGGGGAGTAAGGGGAGGGGTGGGTAGGGAAGGGTGGGGGGTGGGGAGGGTGAAGGGTTGATTTTTGACATTTCATGTGGACTATTTGACACTTGTTGAGAAGAAATGACCCTACCCCCAAGTATCAAGAGAAAAAAAATATTGGTCGTCATGCTTGACACTGCCAGACTTTTGTCGACTGAAGAATAGAAACATTTCTTCTCTTCATCACAATGCTTCAACGGTAGAAATCTTTCTAAAATCTGTAATTTTGTGTATTCTTCCGTCAACAAAACCCGTTTCTATGGTGGTCATGCTACGCGTGCAGGTGGTCTTTTGTCTTTTTTGTTCTTAAAAACTCGTCACTCAATGTTTTAAATCAAAATACCAGAAGGCCAATTGTCGTACTTTAAAAAACGTTCAAATTCAAGTCGCCATCTCATCTCAGCGACTATCAATGTCAAAAACTTATCAAATATGTAGGAAAATTAGACGTATTTTTGACACATTGAGACTGAGATCGGACTGTGAACGTTTTTAAAATTACGGGAATTGCCCCTCAGGGAGCTATAGGCTGGCAGGCGTCATCAGGCACATGGGTGTTCAAATGCGGCAGCTCCCTCATCAGCTCCAAATTTGTGCTGACGGCGGGCCATTGCTCTCGCGCATCTTACAGAGACACGACTATTGCCGATCCTGTGCCGAAGATCATCAGGTTGGGGGACAAGAATATTATTGATTTGGTTAGTTGTATGAATATTTTAAACCATCTTTCCATCCATATTTTAATAATGATCTATCGTACCATCTCCACTTGACTTTTGGGATAATCTGCCATTCTTTCACTACGGTAATTTGTTCAAGTCTTTTCTGTAGGGAAGCAGATCTCCCGTGATGATTTATCTAGTATATATTCTCTTTGGTCACGGTACCTTTCATTTCACATATAGGTTTTCCCAGAGATTTATGTCGTTATTTTTCTGTTGTAGTACACAAACGGCGTCCTACCTACAGACGCCAAGATCATCAATATTCTAGTGCACCCGAAGTACCATCCTCCAAAGAAGTACTACGACATAGCTCTGATGGAGCTAGAAGACCATGTGGTGTTCAGCAAATACGTCCAGCCAGCGTGTTTGTGGACCAGGTTCAATACCAGCAGTCTGGGGACTGAGGCTACCCTCACTGGGTGGGGCGTTGTGGAAACTAGTAAGAAGTGGTTTGGTTTATTTTTTTCTAGCATAATCTTGCAAGTACGAGTACTGTACTTGGCCGTATATCCTATCCTAACTTTTGTTTGTAAGTTTCTTACAATTTAACGCTAAAATGGTTGAACGGATTAGCACACAGATAGACTATGACCTGGGTCCTTACCCAGGTCATGGTCTATCTGTGCGCATAAGCTGCTTTTTAAAGTTTCTACTTTTGAAAGGGGGTGACTACCGAGATGACAACTAGTAAAGTATGGAAGAAAAAGATAATTATGTAGCGGGATCTACAACGCCACATGCGAACAACACGTCATACTGACGACACGCAAAATCCTGCATCTCGCAAGCAGAGTTTACCGCGCAACTAGCAAATATACAACGGCCCGACATGAATCATTGGGCGGTTGCCCGCCAGACACAACACCCGTCTGGCGTCTGGTCGAAGGATCCTTCCTTTAGAGTATGAGTGAACTTTACACCCTGTTCCTCATACCTCTATTATTATGTTGCGCCGAACCTAAACCATTGGGATAAAGGCAGGATAAAGATGGCTGTATGTCAGCAGTCATCATACGTTCTGTGGGAAATTGATTTCTTTGCTCCAGTTTTGCAATTTGCATGGAACTCTAATGATAATAATCGTGTGTGTATAATAACATAACAATTGATACTGTTTTTCCTACCAATTGCCTCATTACAATGTGTTTACCTTCATTTAGTGGTCATTAAGTTAGATCGATTTTATGCATTAGCAAGATCATCAGAACATTTTTCTTTTATTGAAATAATCACCATTTCCAATTGATTTGATAAACTTTAAAATATTCGTGACGATAATATTTTGTACAAATACTTTTACATAGTAACTCAAAAGGTGATATAGTTATGTTTGTCTTTCGTGTGTCCAAATTAACTGTACAAACATGCTGGCAAGGACATCGAAGCACAGCCTGTTGCCATGGATTCAATACATGGTCCTGGAAAATTTCAACGCAGGAGCCGTTGAAATTTTTCGTCGGTTATTGAAAAACGAATTAGCTGTTCCATACATTTTGACCGTGTAGGTATTGTAATTTTCTATGAGACAGCAGATTTTTTTTTTTTGACAACTGACGAAAAATTTATATGCGAGAGAGTCTAGAATCATGATTGTGCTGAATTTGTGGTTACAGTTTGTGCGTGGATATCCTTGCCAGCCTGTATGTCAGTGAGATTGGAAGCAGGGATCGCTACTTAGCCAAGCTGGCTGATGACCCAAGTAGAAATTGTAATTTTTGGAGGCTACTACAAGTTTCAAGATATTTGACTGGGTTCTGCCCATGTAAAATTCCTTGAAATTATAATAATTTCAGTTCTACATCAAATGCTTTAATGATTACAAGTAACCTCTATGTTACAGTTGGCCGGACGACCTCCCCCGAACTGCAAGCCGCAGTGGTAGACTTTATAGACACCACAGTCTGCGACAAGCTACTGAGGCCATCCTGTAACAGGAACTGGTGCGGCGTCAGAGATAACCAGATATGTGCTGGCAAGCTGGAGGGAGGAGTCGATGCTTGTCAGGTAATTGTGGCGACGATCTTCGCAGGATGGCATAGCAGAAAACTTGTGTGGCAATCGGTTGTCATGGTATGGGCATGTGTTACCGAGAAATTAGTAAAATGTATCTTGAGGAGAGTTTTGAGTATGAATGTCGATGGCTATAAGAGTACGGGAAGACCAAAGAAACGATGGATAGACTGTGTGACCGATGATTATGGTTAGAAAGGGGGTGACTACCGAGATGACGACTAATAGAGAAGTATGGAAGAAAAATACATGTTGCGCCGACCACAAATACATTTTGATAAAGGTAGCAGAATGATGATGATGTGGTCTACGAATAAGGTGGCGTGTAAAGTGATTCCGATATCGTATTTACAAAATAATTTCATTGCATTTCACCAACCCAGATGTGTTATGTCTCACTTTTAACTAGCTTAACGCTAATCAATTTCCTTTTAAGGGTGACTCCGGCGGACCTCTCCAAGTACAGATTCCTCTCCCGGTCACGTCGGAAGGCAACATGCACTACATCGTCGGCGTGACGTCATTCGGCATCGGCTGCGCGCTGCCCAACCTGCCCGGGATCTACTCGAGAGTGTCCATGTATCTGGACTGGATTGAGTCTGTTGTTTGGCCTATGCTGCCTTAGCTGTTCAATTATTTTTGTCCACAGAACTGTTACTCTTCCTTTTTTTGCCATAGTACTCTCTAATGGTACTTACTAAGATGAATTATATACCTATGGTAGTGACACACATAGGTATGTCCTAAGATAAATATTAAAATGTATTGTAGCTGAACACTATCCCGTGGATTGTAACAGGTTCCCGCCTAGTTCAGCGGCTAGGGTCACTCTGTGCACCTTATTATGATCACCACAAAAATGTCAAAATACTTTGTAATGACAGTCAACAAAAGAGATAAGTATACAGGATCGTCGGATATAGTTGAAGTTTAGTAAAAAACCGATGGATGTTGTCGACTGAAATTTAATTTGATAATTGAGGTTTTTATTTTTGAGATTGACCTGTTTATTTTCTTTTAATGAAATTAAATTGTATTCGAGAGCATCCATCGGTTTCTAACTAAACTTCAACTATATTCGACGATCCTGCATACTTATCTCTTTTGTTAACTGTACCTATATGTATAGTTGTAACTTTTTAATTGTTAGAAATAAACTTTTTTTTTCTTGTTTGCGACGTATGCTCGGTTCCTTTAAACAAAAACGAATAGTTTTGGTTACCAATGGTGGAATTTTTTACTGTCAAACTGGGCATTTAAATAAGTACATAGATTCGTAAGCTAATTTTACCTGTTAGCTACTTACATATGGGAGAGTCTACTATTCAAAGCTGTGAGGTATTTGCTTCATTATTGGTTTACAAGAATCTTAATTTTATTTAACACGCTGACTGCCAGGCAACAGACACAATAGAAAATCCATTGTTTGCGGTCACCGGTGAACGCGTTGCACGTTGGCAGGTCCCGTAAATTGTAGAAATCGGCCGTAAATGTGACGCTGTAAAAAGATCAGCCATTGTACGCTTGTAAAATATCTGACGTGGTGATATTATCGTGGCCATTGACGTCCACGTCTCAACAACACGGTAACACAGGGAAGTAAAATGTATGGAAATATATGAAGACGTTATAGCGTTCATGTATTCCCATACATTTCATGAACGTGGACGTCCACGAGATTAAAACGTCACGTTAGAAATTACAAAAGCGCTTATTCAGTAAAGTTGACTACACACCTACGTTGCATATAAATTTGTCAAAAAAAAAACTTTTTATTTCAGACCTTTTTTTAAATCCATACTTAGTGATATTACAATAGAACTTAAATTTGTACTTCTGTTTTACTCGTGCAGATTTTCAAATTAAAAATATTTACAAACTAACCAAAACCAAATCACTTTTTTACCTCAAGCACAAATAAACATTAATTCAGGTCCTATGCTGAATGAAATCGCAAAGTAAAAGTGCTCAAGTAAAATTTTAACGCCTCAAAAAGACTTTAAGCTTGGCACCATCCATTACCTATTCGGCACCTTATTTCGTCGGCACTGTCAAGTAAATTGCTCATGAATTGCTCATAAAACGAGCAGTACAAACAATAAAACTAGCCTCACTCTGCGCGGTAGGATATCTAAGGACGTAAGCTTAACTGGGCTGACGGTCACACCGTAGTGACGGGACGAGCGTAATAGAATTATTTTTTACAGTTGGAGTGTAACATGTTCGTTTTAAGCCTTGAGTAAAACAAAGTACACACACAGGCACACTATACAGGCTTGGAATATCAACTGCTAATCAGAATATTTAAACGTAACAGCGAAAATTGTTGTAACAATGATACCAAGCATCCCAACCATCGTCGTATAACAACTGTGAATCGACTTTCTCATCATAATGTGCCTGAATGAAAGTGATTCTACCATACCAACAAAAACTAGTCCATCGATAGAGAATTCATGTTTAATTTCCTGAAATAAACTTATCAATATCGCCTCGCTTTTAAATAATTATCGATCGTAGACCATCTTAGCACAAACACAACGCACTTATCATAATTTTGTTTCAGTACGTTTAGTGGAAGTGCTCAGGTTCGGTCAAGTGCTGTTGAAATCAGTGCTCTGGATACCTACCACGAGCTCTTAACGCGATCCACTTTAGGACCTAAACTGAACTGTTCTTCTAATTCGTACCATGACGTCAGTTTAACGATTAAATTTAGGCCGTGCCATCTGGATACCTACCACGAGCTCTTAACGCTCATTCACTTTCAACGATCCAAATGCCGCTGAGTGTATTGGACGTCATGGTACGACTGTGAGCGATGCAGTTTAAGAACCTAAACTGAAATGTCTTGCTTTTGAATCGTTTTTAAATAGATCATGGTAGGCCTCCTGAGCGGAATACCTCAAATATAGTTGTAGAAAGAGATTGGTCAACTCAGACCAGTCGATCGACACACCGTTAAAACAAAATTCTACAAAGATGAATACACTTCGGTGTAATAGCACCCCGGCTTTACAGTAATCTTCCATTTGAGGGAGCGATTTGTCTACCAGACGTACAGCGGCGGTAGTTTCTCACACAGCAGACAGACATTATACTCTGCACGATGCAATCGACTGTTCTCTGCGCTGCTGAGCTACTGGCATTTCAATTTGATATAGAAATAAAAGAATATAGATAGGGCATAGATCAAGAGGGAAAATGGTAGGATAGATAGTTATAACAAAGAAAGATATAATCAATTTACTATCAGTTAAATTGCATACTTCTTGCCTGAAGAAGAGGGGCTTGTGGCAGTGAAGCAGTGTGTAAGTAACGATCAGGTTAAGCTACTCTTGTCGCGGTTGGTCCGTGGATGAGTGACGATCTTTATATGTATACGGTATCAAGACTCCGTGCGGAAAGCACGTTAAGCTGTTAGTCCCAGCTGTCATTCGTGAATCTTTGACAGTCGTTACGTTACGTCAAGAAAAAATCTACATCTTTTTAATAAAATAAGCGATAGACATAATTTTAATACTAGAAATAAAGATAAAATACATCAACCATTTTTCAGGTTAGCCAAAGTACATACATCTTTTATGGGGTACTGTGTTAAATGTTACAATAAAATACCTTGGGATATATTGCAATTAAATGAAAGAAAATTTAAAACTTGCATTAAACGTACACTTAGTAAACAAGCATACTATAAATTAGAAGATTATATCCAGGATAAGAACGCTTGGAAACATGCTGGTCCTGCTCCATAGGACAATCTAGAGTCTAGACAAAATCAAACTGGTTGCTAAATTAATTGTAAATTTATTCTTTTTTACTTTGTTTACATTCTGTTATTACTGTTAACTCACACCCTGACTTATTACTTGTTAAAATAGTTTTTATATATATATACATTTATATTTTTTTTTTTATCAAAATCGTTTACTTTTTCCATTTTTGTAAATATGTGAGCACCATGTATCTATCAGATTATTAATTTATATGTCATGGTTTCATTTCTAATTCTTTTACCTATTGTGGTATAGTAATTTTATTTTAGGTGCATCGTCTTCACATATTATTTTATTATATAATGAATGTATGCAAAATATTGTAAAACATTTTAAAAGAGTAACGGTGGAGTTTCTTGCCCATTCTTCTCCATACGAAAACTACCTTTTGGAAGGGGCGACTAGAATCAATTCTATTTCATTGTAATTTTTGACGTTCAAAAGTGCCTTTTATGTGCCTATTTGAAATAAATGCTTTGACTTTGACTTTGACTTTGACGTCAGAAGACCGAAAATCGTACAACCAGTCTTACTATCGCGTCTGGTTAGACTGGAAGCCGACCCCAAAAATATTTGGGAAAAGATTAGGCAGAATTCTTGCCTGCAAAATATTAGACAAAGGCAAATTAAAATTATGCTGCTGCTCATTAACTGGAAACTAATTAATATGTAGGTACAACAGAAAGACAATCCCTTAAGTCGCTGCCTCGAAAATTAAAACGAAATTCCTCGAAAACCTACTAAGCGAGCGAAAGTGATGCAATTACTTTTGAAACGCAAAAGAAGAGTAATGGCTATAATGTGCGTGCGCTCGGAATAAAACGACATACGGTATGTGCCAAAATGAATTTACTCCTGTTTTAACTAAACAAATGAATTAAATTCAAAACTTCTTTGAGTAAACTTTGGTATGATAATTCTCTATTTTTTACAGTAAATTCCATTGAATATCTCTTAAGCATTATGCCGAGATGTCGAAAAAAGTAAAAAAAAAATAGAAATTTGCGATTTTTTTGTATCGAGAAAAATTCATTAATGAATCGTGTATTCCTTTTACATGATACTAGACCAAAGAGTCAAAAAACATATACTAAAAGGTTAAATCTCTATTTCACATACTCAACAAGTTACACGAAATAGAAAAACCACATCTTTTTCAACATAATCACCTTAATTAAAAAAAAAAATTATCTTGATCTCATCCCAGCGACAAAAAATAACAGTCTCAATCAGGCCTCTAAGTATCTATTTTCTATAACTTGTCTGTCCAGAGCTACCAAGAACCAATCTTTATCAAAAGAGTCCAGCTCATCCCGCCATTTCCGACTGGGCCTGCCGCGATGTCGTTTGCCATTAGCTGGAAAGAGAGAGTGGAGGCCTTTGCCCAGCAGTGGGCTAACGGCTAGAAATAAATAATATTGCTAGTGTTATTGGGTTAAATGTCAACATTTTTCCCAAATGTCAGTAAATTCAAGTTATCTTTGACAGATAAAGACTTAGATCAAAATTCGAACGTTCTTAAAACTACGGGAATTGCCCGTCTGATATCGTTGTCGCCAATAATTTATTAAATGAGATTTTTGTGTAATTGTTCAATCATCTTCGTGCCTTTTACTTCAAAAATGAATACCTACTGTAATAACTCAAACAATTTCAAGAACAAATTCAATTTATTTTCAAAAGAATTCTCAACCAAAACTAGGGCAACCCTACTTTACACAAACCAAAAGTCTCCTTTGTTATTTACCAACTTTCTCACTTTTCCTCATAACACACCGAAATCCAATGGTAACCACGTAAAAAATATGCAGATCTGTGAAAGACAAGGTCCGATTACAGCGCGCGGTGGAATTTATGCGCCATAAAAAAAGAATAATAAATGAGAACCCACCCTTAACGTTACGTCACGGCTAGCCATCATTGTCGCTAGATGTGGCATTCCAATGCCAGATCACGACGACAGCGGTTTATTGAGATGGAGCCCTATGTTCGTATGGTTTAGTCAGAAGTTTATGTTGTGTATTTTTTTTATTAGTGAAATATTGTACATTGTACTGTTTAGCTCTGTGGTAAAATCTCAAAAAACATACCGCTTCAGATTTTTTCTCATGTTTTAATAGTTATTCTGTTATTTGGGGCTGAAAAAATCCAACAAATCAAAGATCATAAAAATTGGTCCAGCCGTTCTTGAGTTATAATGGTGTAACTAACCCGACTTTGTTTTTTTTTTTATATATGGATAGATAAAGATGTAAGTAAGTGGTGATGTGACTGAAAATAGGTCTAGGGTCCTACTGTCAAACAATGATATGTTGTGCTGTCAAACGTGTGTCACGTGTTTGTGATACCAAACCAAAACAGTGACGTCGATAGATCTTGAATAGTCTTGTACTATCAAATGGTTGAAGCATGTAAGAAAAGGATAAAACAAAGAAGTTCGTTCATCCACGGCAAGTCTGAAAGAGAAAGCACACAACATCGACCGCTTAAATTAATTTAGGAACTTCAAAAGCAAATAAAATAGACCTTGCAAATAAACAAGAAAAAGCCGACATGCAGCCATCCGACATTTTAACATTATGCTAACGAAAAAAACAGAAAAATACATAAAAAAAGTTTTCTTATATGCAAATACGACCATCAACACGTGTTCCAAAGAAAAAATGCAAATCATGGAAAGTAAAGCGACCTAAAACTCGGTTTTATGGCGACTCATAAATTACAGAGAGCGAGCGAATCCGGGACATATAAACATTGCTATTACACATGGTACCCCGCTAACTTTGAGCCAACCATTTTTTTCTACCTTACAGAACATGTTTATTCATGTAAGAAAGGTCTACCGTAATTTTTTTAAGTATCCGAGGCTGCAAGGATTTTGGAAGGTTTGCAAATTTTTGTAGAAATCATGTGAATATGATATGATATTAATAAAATAAAATAAAATAAAATATTTTGAAGAATATTGCTAATCCATTGCTTCTTATGTTCAAAAAAATTGTCTGCTCAACAACGTAAATAGCGCAATGAACGTTGTTGAATTGTCAAAATAAAAACCATTGCTACTGATAGTGTGTTACGTAATTACCCAAAAAAAAAAGGATTCACTACAAAGCCAGTTTAAAGTAACTGCGACATTAAATTTTGATCAAAACATTAAATTGAGATCAGGGGGTCTAAAAAGGCGGCTTTAGCAGAATCATGAAACAATTCATATCACGCAATTTAATCTACACTTTTGTATGGAGATTCGTAAAATGCTATAGGTACACCTCTGCCTAACCCTTCACGGATATATAGGTGTGAAACTGTCAAACAGATGAATTGCGTGATATGAATTGTTTTCTGGTTCTGCCAAAGTAGCCTTTTTAGGCCCCCAGGACGTCCATGTACGGTACGGCATTCACGGCATATAAACACAAAATAAATAATGTCTAAAATACATAAAGTAATTTCATACCAATTTTTTGAAAACTAAATCATTGCTAGCTCTAATATTGTAAACCTTATCGACCATCAAAAATATCTATAAACTTATACTTATAACAACGCTGAAGAATTTGTTTGTTTGTTTGAACGCGATAATCTCTGAAACTGCCTGTTGTATTTGAAAAATTCTTTTCGAATTTGATAGCCTAATTCTTGAGGAAGACTACAAATAACAATATCACGCTAGGGCCCTTAGGAGCCGAGCAAAAACAAATCAGAAAGAACGCTAATCGAAACACGAAGTTATAGCGTGGGCAGGCGATGCGATGCGACGGGGGTCGGGGAGCAAGAAATTTCACGCGGACGAAGTCGCAAGCAAAAACTAGTTATGGCAGCATAACTAGCTAGCGAGCTACCTTATACCTCACCTCCTACCTGATACCTCATGAAACCTGTATAAAATCATACTTGATTCAAAATTAAAATCCTTAAAAAAAAAGAACCAACCCAATTCTCGTACTTTTAATTAATCAAACTGATGAAGACTAATGCAGAAACAGGAGTTTTTCATAACACGCTCTGTCAAAAACACATTTTTTTTCTCATTACGTCTTCTTATAGCGAAAAAATTGATCAAAGTTGGGAACATAGATAAAGTTTAGTTAAGTTACGAAAGGGCGACTCGCTGTGGGTTTTTACCACGAGATTATGAACCTTATAGATACGATAATGTAGGTTCATTATCGTTTTGATGATTATATTTCACTAGCTTCACCTTTCTGGCTGACCGATCCCTTGACAATTCAAAAGTGCCTATAATTGGTTTATTTGAAATAAATGCTTTGAGTTTGAGTTTGACAAATCTTGACTCTAAAATTATTACTTGTGATCCATTTGGCACGCCAATTACGTCAGCGAATTTTAATAATTTTAAACAATCTGAATGAGTTTGAAGGAAATTGCTAAACCATTGCTTCAAATATTTGAAAAATTCGTCTGTCTTCTTGACAAAATTAAAGGCATTGGCTTTGTAAGCATGTTATGAAATTACCCCTCTTTTGATCATTATAATTGACAAGTATTCCTTATTCATTTGGTACCTGGTTTCTCCAAACGAGATATAAGAATCTCTGCTTTTAACCGGCTTCTAAAAAAAAGGAGGTTCTCAATTTGTCGAAATATTTTTAAATCTCAAGTTAGCGGATATCATAGATTGACAAAAATATTAGGAATCTTTATTTCCATTAGTAATTTATTAAGGTCACTAATTGTTCTTAAGAAGACTTTAGGCGCACATACCTATATATTCGAATTGTTTTAAGTAATAGTACCTAAGTCATATGGCCACTTAACCCTTAAGTATTACTTACCATTACAATAAAGGGAGGCTCAATTAAGTTGAAAATTGCATTTCAGAAATAAACCCTATAAATATAGGGGTCACTTTTAAAGGCCCTTCACCGTCACATGTCTATTAATTAAATATTTAACAAAATAATAATCTAGAGACGATCTAATCAAGATGTCTTACATAATAAACGTCGAATTTACTAACTTGAACACCTTGATAACTGATAACACATTCTGAACTTTAAGCTTCACGTGATAAAGTTTAATTTCACATGGCTGGCTCTTTTATATGCTACCCAGTAATAAAGCCTGTGTAACGAGGTTCGTAAAAGAGTCCTCTTCGATTAAAGTAAAAGTAGTAAATGGCTCTAGTAAGTTCCGATTAGGGTTTTAAAATACCATGTTACAATTGTAACGTTATTGGAGAGCTGCGTCTTTATTGGTGATATTTTTTCATTTGGTACGTCAGGTTTATGGTTACCTGGTACGTAACTGCTAATAATTTTGGCGAAATGTGCTTTTTAGGCTGTAGACTTGCAAATTAAGGGACTGGAAGGTCTACATCACAGGGTTTTTTCAATGGGCCTTTTTTGGAATTGCTTTTCTGAAGAAAGTAGTGGCACAAGTCTACGTGAAAGCAGCTGCTTCTTTGTGTGTGGGCTATAGCTGTAATCGGGTAAGTTTGAATGCTAGAGATTGCCCTGTGGCATTAAATCCGCTTATGTATTACTATTTACCTACATGAAGTTCAAATAAATCCTAAATAATAATGCTGAAAGTAATGTTAGCGTTAAACAAATACGAATAAATCTAACAATTCAATTAACTATACAACAAATCATGCTGACTGATTAAATTTAACTTACCCACTAAACTTGTTCACTGTAATTGGTTCAAAACACGATCAAAATTAAACCCCAACTCACAACATTACGTTGAAATTATGAAAACATTCCTATTTGTCGAATGTTTTTGACCAACAACAAATTCTCATTCATATTTTACGTAAGTTCCTTTTCTCGCTGATAACCCTTACCCTTACTTTGACCCAACTTCCGAACTCATGACAAACTACGCGGTTCACAATCACAATATCTAATACGTACTATACAAACCGCGCTGCCCTGAAATACCCTTACTTACTTTTTATTCACATTCGCTGATGGCTGCAAGCGAATACGTCAAAGAGACCACAGTATAAACAGCAACCTAACTAAAACAAACGATAAATGATTTTATATCTGTTCAAACACTTTTACACGTCAATCATATTTTAAAAACAAGATAAGGTTCGCGTTTCCTATCTGACCACTCTGAGAAGAAAGGCCGAAACAAACTCAGAGGTCACAGTCTCTTTTAACGCCCAGATATAATCTTGGTCAGATCATGTGAAGACCAGGTAGATTGGTGTCTGAAATGGTCCCTTGAAGTATTCTTGTAGTTTGTTGGCTGATAAATACTGCATTGAAGTGCACCTGCAGGTATATTTAGTAATCACAGACAGAACTAGAACAAGGGAGTGTATTCGATTGTGGAATTGAGTCAGGACAGATGAAGTTGCAGCTGATTTGCACAGCAGCTAAATCTCTTGACCGAACATGCATGATGATTAAATCAGCAAAGCTGAGAAAGTCACAGTTGGTTCCATGTTGTCATTGTCACTTTACCTAAAGTGTAGGGGACTGCTGGGGCTACTGAGGAATTTGTTGCGCTATATCTTCTTTCCAACTAAAGGACTAGGAAGTGGTGAAGGGTGCGTTTTGGGGGACTGTCTTATGTTATTTTGACGTTCATAAAGTGCTGATTCTCGGCCTAGTTTGAATAAACGAGTTTTGATTTGGTTTTGATTTTGTAGAGAATGGTTTTCAATGGAATCTTACAAGTTATTGGTTGTTCAAGAACTCGAGCCTTTAGTTATAGCTTATGAGTCCGACACGCGCGATCACCTGTTTGCAGTTACGCTACTGTTCCCTATTTACTACGGCCTCACCACAGCAATAAAACAAAGTATTTTTTTTCATCTCGACTCACCCATATTTCGTGGGCGAGCCATTGATTGGCTGTCAACTCCAAAACACAATAACAAGAGGAAAGTCCTTTATTGTAGCGAGACGTAAAAAGACGTGTGTTGACGTTTTGTGTGATTGCAAGTGAACAGGGGGAGGAGTGGGGGGGGTGGTATAGTGGAGTCGTAGAAAGCGGCTTTTATAAAGTTATTGGGACCTTAGAAATAACTTTGATGAGGACACAGTTTTACTTATTGTTCAAGTTTGAAAGTGAGGTTCGAATAGCTTTATCTTAAAACCTTCTTAATCTAAATTGAGTAAAGACATTAAGTATACCCACAAGGTGGGCCGATGACCTTGTAAAGGCCGCAGGAATCCACTGCACGCGCCCAAAACTGGTCGAAGTGGCGGTGCTTGGGGGAGCCAATGCCCAGCAGTGGACGTGTTTCGGCTGAAATTATGATGATGATGAAGATGATGAATACTATGACATTTTAGCACAAAATTAATATTTCTAAAACTAGTCAGAAATGGCTCAGCTTAGCAGTCACCTTAATGACTTCATCCAGATTAAACTAGCTTTCAACAATCTTATTCCACCTCCTTAATCACAACAATACCGTCAAATCGACAACCCAAGAAAATCCTGTAAGTAACACATACAATAGTTTAAAAGTTCCGTTTAAAAATGGATAAACTTTAAAACGTATTACAGTAAACGGAAAGAACTGCGCCCGTTCCGTTCGCCAATGGCCACAACTTTGAAGCCTAAAGTATTTCTGAAAAGTACTAGGGAAGCATACTACACTGTAAAGGCAGTGCATTAATGAAGACCACGTCTTTGAGCCGGAATTTGTATTTCTTACTACCTAGATATTCAAATTCTCACATGGTAAATAAGTACTTGCGTATTTTATAATTTTCCAAATCCTTGCTAATCTTTGCGAATGCATAAACTGGTATATTGTTCATCGTAGACCTTCTAAAACAATGTGAAAGCGTAGCGCTTGAAAAGGACTCATATTTTCCTCATCATTTCCTTTGTCTAACAAGAGTTTCGGATCGTTAATCTTAAATCTGCCGCTGATCAATTGTCTACTAGATTTCCTCAAGGATTAGTTCTAGGCCGCTTGAAACCAAAAACTACCGTGCGATGTTTTATGTACATCTGGCAAAGTTCAAAGTTCTCGTGCTTCTTCGTGCAAGTTCGAGCTGTTCCATGAAAACAATAAAACAGACACGCATCTACGAAAAAGCACATAATTATAACTAGGACAAATTATCAAACGGTATCCATGTTGTTCGTCGGCTTATTAAAGTTAAGCGGGGGTTAATATTTAATCCGAGTTGCGCACAACTGGCGTCGGGGGGCACTAATGTATGCGACGTCACGGCTCGCGCAATGTACGGGTTGGGTATATGCGGGGGTGTGTTACACCGGAGTGTAAGGTGATGCTGTATTGATCGAATTAAAATTTGTAAAGAGTTTTTAAAGAAAAAAATGGATCTCTTTGTTGTCTCGCTTAGGTATTATAGCTATATGATAATGGTTCATACCGCGTTCAAAATATAAGAAATTCAGCAAGTTTAAGTCAATTTTAAAATCAATTCGTTTTTTCTGTTATTTCTGAAAGCTATTGATAATAATCATCTCTCTTACAGAGAGTCCTGTGACCCAGCAATGGGGCCATCATCATCTATAACTATATTGGAGTCAGCTTCCAGTGTAACCTGATTCAGCTAAATAAAAGTATTTTACATGGAGCGACTACCTATCGGACCTCCACAATACTGGGTAGGTACTACGATACCCCTTGGTGTGACTGACTTTTCAGACCTTCAGACGATTCGTAGCGACTGTCAAAGATCTTCGAATGGCAGCCAGGACCAGGACCAGGGCTGCCTGAGGCATGGAGGAGCCTCGATATGTAAAGATCAACGGTCAAGCATATATTGACCTGATCGATCGACCCGTGCGATTTTTATTTCTTAGCCACGAGGCCCTCCCAGGCCATATTAGCTCTACGTAGGCTGTTTACGGCGTCACATTGAAGTATATTTTGCGCATAGAGGCTCTACACGATACCACCATAAAACGCAAAAAGACGAAGACTGAAACTCTACACAGTCTCTGTTCTTTCACTTTTACGGCTCAATGGGCAGTGTTGGCCCCTAACGGCCGACTTACGAGATGTAGATAGACGGTTCCAACCCTTTTTACTTTTAATAATTTCATCACCAATGCTCTCAAAACGGTGAAGGAAAACATCGTGAGGAAACCGGAATGTCCTAGAACCAAAAATTCGAAGACATGTAACATCTACCAATCCGCACTGGGCCCGCGTGGTGGATTACAGCCCACACCTTCTCGAAGAGAGGAGGCCTGTGTCCCAGCAGTGGGAACAAGGCTGGTTATGCTATTCCGCTCGGTGTGACAGCCATCCATACGTACAAGCCAATGAGTTACTTACTACTTAACGCGTATCATGCGTTCAAAGTTAAGGTAAGTGCTGCGAGGAAACTTTTTGAATGTGTTCAAGGCTTTATTATATACGCGCCGACACTAATTCTCGTATAAATTTGTGTGGGTGGGTAGGTACTACGTCTGTTACTTCTGACTGTTCTAATGTATGGGTTAGTTTGATATTATTTCAGGTATTAAGAGTAAACTAGTCGCGAGCTCGAACTCTCTGATGGTCATGGCCAAAAAGCACGCTGTCTCATTTGGCTTCGTGTCTGACAGAGCTAGAATCAGTGATGAACAGTTAAACGCTAGTCTACACGTACAACGTCTAGTTTTCACGCACAGAAACACCGTTCCCAACTGATAGACGCGTAAAATAATTCGAAAAGTGCTTTGGAAAATCGAGTTTCATGAAAAAACCACTCCATAAATCAATTATAAATAAAGTATATATAACTCTACGATAACTGAGCCTTGTCGGTACGGTCTTGATTTTGAAGATTTTACAGTTTTTTTATTACTTATTTACACCCAAAGTTGCGTTAAAAATTGCTTTTTATTTTACAATTCTGTTTCCGTACAGACACAATTAATAATAATAACTCAAAACGATATCATGTTTAACTTTAGATGCAACTTTAGAAACAGTGGAGTAATATCGACTAGTGGCACCTTAAGATTTGAAGATTCAGAACTGTATGGAAAAACTTTTAATAGGTATATTCTTTTTTTGTGTTTATATGGTTAATTTAAGTTTTATAAAAGGCTCTACAAATATAGAAGTCTGGGACAGTCAGTTCAATTACCAACTTTGAGCAGCCAATCTTTTCCACATCGTAACAACGTTACCGTCGTTAATATTCAAGAGATGCGTCAAAATATTACTAGGTATTAATATTCAATGACAGTGTCGATTATATTGCGTTCGACTACAGCTTAGCCCGGGCGTTACAAGATAAGCCAAGAGTGTATTCCAAGAGTATATAAACACACTTGAAGTTTTTAACTTGCATGCATTCTAACATGTTGTGATACTTAGATTGTTCCTTCAAGCAGGTATTACACATACATAGGCATGTGTATTATTTTCTAGAAGAACTTGCACAAAGTATGCAAGTAGCTTGCATGTCATTGTGACATTTACCAATCAAAAATTGTAATGGCCTTTTAGGGAATATAAGACTACCTAAGCAAAACATCTTGAGCAACTGATAAACCAATAATTTCCTCTAACCATATAAAATGCAAAGTACTAGGCGCCCATGACAATATAGTAGTAGTCACAACTATTGTTAATATTTTCAAGTTGCGCGCTCCCCGAGGGCACCTGTTGACTATTCTTTCAGAGAAACTTATTAAATACTTGATAGCATGGTCTCAACAACTTGGAACTTGTTCCGAGTGTCAACTGCGAACGTTGCTATTTGCCACTGGACTGGACGTGGACTTTATTTCAAGTACGTGAGAAAATATTTTTGTATAAGTTTATCGCAATTTGTTTACATCGAGAGCGTGGTATGAATTTTATTAGTCCAGTCCGTAAGTATTGCATTTTATATGGACATTTCAAAGTGTTTTTACAAACCTAATTACAAAAATAAAATCATTTATCATTTTTGCTGACTGATAATGGTAACGATGACGATGAAGATACATAATGGCGATATTATTAAACAACTTTTATCAAAAGAATCGCACGAAACTCGATGAAATTACATAATCAGCTTTTCTACAAAACACCGTGACCTATTTGCTTTTCGTTCATATCTAAAACCGAAGCCATATTATTAAACTGTAAGCACACGAAAAAAGAGCAAGCGCCTATTTTCCTGAAGCCTCTTCAGGCTTATGTATGCTTAGTACATAAATAAGGATTCCCGGTTCAACATTTGCGCAACATACATCAGCGGCTAGCTAGTACATATTTACGGTAATAAAACCCCCCATCTAGTACGCCAATGCGCGTACATCACGCGTTCAGTTTGTCGTAGGTCACGTAAACCCGCAATTTGCCGACCAAATGGAAGAGTGCGGTTGTCCGGCGACGTGTCGCTCCCTTTATGCCAGCTTTATTTTTGTTGCGAATAAATATATTGTTTTTGTAGGGAGTTTCTTTTTACTAGGAAAAACTTCCTCTATTAAACAATACTTTGATTTAATTTAAAAGAATGTATTTTATTTTATGACTTTAAAAAGAAAGAAAATATTCTTGGTTATTTACTTCCTCCAATTATAATCAATTTTGAACCGTTCAATTGAAGTATAAACCGTTACATTTGATCGTTTTAATCGTTAAAAGGGGTCATTGTACTCATCATTATGAACAACTTCAACTCATCATTATGACCAACACTAAAATCGTGAGAAAAAATCAGCTGTTCCCTACATTTTGACGAGTTATACGAACATAAATTTATGGAACAGCTGATTTTTTTGTCCTGGGTGATATTTTTTAACATCCATGCGGGCTGAGCTGCGGGCAAAAGCTGGTAAGCAAATAAATTATTTCTACTCTGTGTAAATTTTTTTCAAGATAAAATCTAACTAACCTACATTTATTTATATTTTTACCCGACAGGTAATGTTATAAATAAGTCTTACTTTGTCACCTAAGCATGGTTATAACTGACTGACTGTTAACATTCTGTATTCAATATGAAAACTATCTGCAAAAACTATTAACATAAAAAAGCTATTCAAATGTAACTTTACATGCATGAACGCGACATAACTCGCGCGTTAACGTTAACTTTAACCTAACAAAAGCTCGTAAATCACATAATAACGTAATAATGTCACAATACTGACGTTTCACTGGCGTTTATTGCTTCTACATGTTTGATACGCACTTATTTGAGTACTTATTCAATTTTAAACGACTATTATGCAAACTCATGAAAATTAAAAGTAATGAGATATAAACCCTAGGGAGAATGTAAACAGGTAGTTACCGACTCGCCCCTGCTCCGCACTGTCTGTACCCGCGAATTCGTCTGCGTGAAACTTCTCGTTCACCCGATCCACACCGTCGCGTCGCATCGCATCGCCTGCGCTTTTTTTATTTTTGCTCGGCTCCTAAAGGTCCTAGCGTGATGTTAAATAGCCTTCCTCAAGAATTGGACTATCAAATACAAACATATTTTTTTTAATCCGACTGATTTTTCCTGAGATAAATAGCGCGTTCAAACAAACTCTTCAGCTCTATTATGTATAGATATGTGAGTTAAATTTTATTTTGTTATGCACACAAACCTTCCGGAATAAAATTTCTAAATCATATCATCAATTTTATAAAAGAAGGTAAAACTCGCATCAAAATCCGTTGTTTAGTTTAGAAGATGAACGCGGCCACATATGCCAGCACGAAAAGTAACTTTGTTTTATAATATTTTGAGACGAAATGTATAGATTATCTTAATACATTTAAAGTGCCAGTTAAATGAAGGATAAAGCTGATGTCAGGATGTTGACGTTTAATGATGAACTTTATCCATTGCACACACGGTACACTGCTGATTCTTTTTTCACGATTTCAGGGTTGGTCCCATAGTAATAGTTGTTCATAATGATAAGCACAATGACCCCTGAAGAGGTTATCCATTAATTACCGGATACCCTGTATATTATTAACACATGTTTTGTTTTATACTTTATATACATATTATATGTTAGTTTGTAATGTATATATGGCAGCCTGAAATAAATGTTTTATGTTTTTTTTTTTTATTATTTTAAAAGTCAAATACATTTATAAGCGGTTAATTATTAAAATATTTACTCGCAAATAATATCTCATTTCAATAGATGATTTTCTTATAATTATGTCACCTGAAAATGTTTCAAATTGCCAGTAAAAGTTGCAATAAATAGGACGGTCTATAAAGATGTCGTCAATTAGCAATTAAAATTGTAATTGTCCACGGCCTAACTGCCCATTTTCTTCGGCACTAAATTTAAAGTAAACTGAAAGTGTAAGAAAACCTTTAATAGTGTTTTTATTGTTACTTTAAAACAATGAATGAATATCTTTCCCACACACATATCATTTTAATCAATACACTTGGATATTTCTGCTTATTTCTGCTCTTTGTACTATTTTTAATTTAGTCGAGGTTTTTGTTCTTTGAACTTTTTCGATTTACCTGTTATTGTTATTTCCTGGTCATCTCTACAAAAATCTTACCGAGGTGAGGGTCCTGGTGACCTGTAATACAGGTTTTACTCCCAAAACCTACTTCAGGCACCAGTCTCTCACAAAGGTGGGAAAAGTTAAAAAAACAGTTTTAAGTTTGCACTATTTTTAAGACCACTTATTGTGAAAAGAGAATAAATGATATATTATTTATTTTATTATTATTATTATCTTTCCTAGACTTAAAACCCAACCATAATATGTATTCTATATAATATATACATATTAAAGTCAAAGTTCGAGTCTGTCTGCTGAGTCTGTCCGTCCGTATGCCGTCTATTGGGACAGGTCAACTTAAAGCTGCAATGGCTTTTACTTCAAAATGCCTTATCAGATATGGCCCTTGCATTATTAAACGCACATAAAATCCTGATTTTATAAATGTTTGGACTTAAAAGAAGACCATGACCTCTGAGTTTGTTTCGGCATTTCTTCTCAGGGATCAGCCCGCTAGGAAATTCCGGCACCATCTAGTTTTTTTTTTTTTTTATTATATTCCGACAAAATATTGACGTGTAAAAGTGTCTTATAAATATCTACTTACTTAAATAAACATTTTATTTTATTTCTGCGTGTGACTGCGTGGTTTTTCTAAGCTATGAAACGGATTTTGATGCCGGTTTCACCCATCATTTAGAAAATCTATTCCGAAAGGTTCATACAACATGAACATGACATGAAATTTACATTTAATTAAGGAATCTCGTTGTTTTGTCAAGTCGTAATAACGGTGCAAAGCGGGCCGGTCGTAAAGTATAAAGAATAATCACCCATCCGATGATTTGACCTTAGCAAACTCAGATTAACCTTCAGCAACACGACCGTTTTTTAATGATCTTTTAGATATGTTAAGTAGAAAAAGACTGGACTACTTGTATCCACCATCATTACTTGAAGCATCAATCCAAACTAAGCTAACCCCCCCCCCCCTCCCTCCCCCCTTCACTATAATAACTTTCACTAAAAACACTATTTTTTAACAAAAAAACTTTTTTACAAAAAAAAACAACCGACTTCCTAAAAAACACTACAAAGTGAAAAATAACTAATTTCGGAAGTCGGTGTCATTGGTTCTGCATTTTCGTTTATTGACACCGACTTCCGAAATTAAAGTTATTTTTCATTTTGTAGCTGCTTTGTATTTAATGTTTTTTTTGGAAGTCGGTTGATTTTTTTTTTTTGTATAAAAGGTTTTTTATTTGTCCCTTTTTAGTATGAGTTTTTAATTTGTCTAAGTTACAATAGCCTAATCTGTGGTCTTCATCATCAGCTCCACTTTACCAAATGATGATTTCCGAGAGCAAATGCTCAAGTTACTTTCAAAAATACCCATATCGCTACAGGTATGCCTATTAAATTTGAGGGTTTCCCTAAATTTCCATGGGATCCTCTCACCAGATTCCAACTTGATGACAATGGGACCACCTTGAGAGTATAACTTAAAAAAAAAATTAATAGCCCCACAATTGACGGAGAAATCGGTGACATTAAAAAAAAAACATAGATAGTCATAGTCGAAACATACATAAGTCGAACATATAAACCTCCTCCTTTTTGGAAGTCGGTTAAAAACGATGTCCTTATTAAAGATAAAAAAATACTCTGCACCCTTTATGCTATCCTGGTAGCAGGAAATCGTTAAGAAACATAATATTTCCGTTCATTTTCCTTTGAGATCTCGCTATGATAATGTTCTTCTTTGGGGACTATTAATTATTATGGGTTAAATTCATAAAAACGCAGATCCTTTGTGGGGGAACTATTTTAATACGGTATTATCTTATTAGTGTAATAACTGATTTATTTGATCTGAGCTCTGGGAAATTTATTGTGGCTGATCTGGGTAGTCAGTCATAGAGAAAATGAATGTGATGAATTCGCTGGTTGTGCATTCTGTACATATTTTTATTTACAATACTGATTAAATGAAGTCAGTTAAAAAAAACAGGTAAGTAAGGGCTATCTTCATAATACGTGTTTGTTACATTTGTAATTTAGTACGGCTAAACTGCTGAAGAGATTTCGGAGCAATCGGTAGAAAGGTAGCGGATATAGTTGGGTTATTTTTCTTTTCACCCGAAAAAAAATACAAGTTTTGGCTAATTGCATTGTTGAGCTGTCCTTGCTTTTGATCCACGCACATTTTCAGTAAGCCTGCAAGTCAGAATAGACATTTTCTTATAAAGTTACACTACTAAAACTATTTTCAACAAAATCACAAAAAATATCTTTTTTACCAACCCGTGTAAGATTGACCTAAATTAAAAAACAAAAAACATTACTATGTCCTAATTTTTACCCCCACATACATACAAATGGTAATATTTGCACAAGGTGACGGAGCAGACAAGACACAATTGTTTGTCCAGCTAATGCGAGGTACACACGCACCATTCACTTACATAGGCATACGTATTAAGTATACAAACGTATGTGTGTGCTTAGCTTTATTTATTTACTGAAAAACATTTGCTCTGGGCTTGATTTTCAATTTTCAGTGATAGATATTTGGCTACCAGACAAATAAAAAGACACAAACGCTATACACCCATATCCCCCTTATTGGACATTTATGTTCGTTGTCCATTTGGGGTTAGTTTTTCGAGACATTGCCAAGCGATTGATCGACCATTTACGTGGCTAAAGAATCAGCAGCCGCATACAACGTGGCCATGCTGCCAGCCTTTTAATCACCTTTCCTGTTGGCAAGGATACAGACGATTTTTTTAAGGATAGGATTGTTTCCTTTTATATACTTGTGCATATTATTATTATTATTATTTTAAGACTGTTAGCTTTTTAAAAAAGTAATTCGAGATAATGAATGAAGACAGTGCAAATTTAACTCTACTATAGTGATTCTTTACTGAATTCAAAATAAAAGAACGTAACCATGACAACAGGCAATAAACACCGGTAATCGTTGACTACTTTGTGTGATTGTCATCAAAAGCGACATCAACTGTTGTCACACGGCTTTTGTCTGCAAGCGCTTACTGTTCACAAACCGACTGTATAAGCACAAGCGTGATCTTTCAACCAACTAGTTGCGTATCGCTTTGACTGTTGCCGCTGCAGTTATGAAACATAGATACCTATTGGTTTCAATTTTGCTGTAAATCACTTATAATTAATTGCACATAGTGGCGGGTTGGACTAGAACGCAATAAAATTACATAATTATGGGCCTTCCTTACCTGCCATAACCATTTGCAATGCAGGTGATATGCACTTCAAATCCAATTTAAATAATCCAACATGGTATGTTATAAAATCGTATGATACTTCACTTTCTGTGTAATATTAACTGGCTGTAAGAGTCTAGTTATGGTAATTCCCAGGATTCCAAAGAACGCGAGGCTGTATAGAAAATGCATGACGTCAAAAACGAAATCAAACTGCTTTTCAGTAGAATTTCACAACAGCTTAAGTAGTTTCTTGTCCCAGTAAACTCGTTTCGTGTCAATGTCAACACCAAAATTGCAAAAGCACTTCCAAAACTACGAAGTAAATAAACATCACCGCACGACATGACCAGGGCGACAGATAATATGAGGTGGTAGAGCGAAACACTCATAAAAGATCTGCAACCGCGCGACCCAAACTTTGCTCTCTGCACTTATCAAGACATATTGCCTCGTTGTGCTGACACACGGGTGGAATTATTTGGTAGCACAAACAAGGGTCATAGTATAAGACCTCTGAGCACAGAAATATTATGGCTGTCCTCAAATACGATCAAACATCACATAATTGTAATAAGGGTGTGAGAAGAAGTTTAACTAAGTTGTTAACTGACTAACCTCAGAAGTATGCTCTTGCCAAGCGTGGCAATGGGTAATGTCTTTATTAACCATCCTTTCTTGCGCTTCATAATAAAGTCATACTTAACCATTTAGTAATTATGTCTTATTTACGTCAAACTGTGGATTCTTAGCAACTTTCGCCTCGCGTCGATTGGAAGCTAGTTGTTGGTACGAGTACTTCATAAAGAGTTGACTATGCCTGCCTACAGACAGCAGTACCATAAAGAATTTACTAACCAACCAACTGTCTCGTATGTGCCACCTCTGAAGGTACATCCTCATATTTCGTAGACATTATGCAGCATCGGCTAAAAGCCTTTGCATACGAAAGTTCTGTGGCCGCCAGCACGACCGACGTTCATAATGGGATTCTTAGCTGACTCACTTTGTTTAGCAGATGAATACCTTCAGGGCAATTATGACTCATGTGTTTATTATCTCCTTTTAGCTAAGTTGGTTGACAGTTTGTTTATTGGTGTGCAAGAATGTTTTTGCATGTTGAAAAACTTAGGCGGTGCCATGTATGTATTTGAAATGAAGATCCACATTTAACAAAATGGAAAATCTTTTTCAAAATACGACAAACACTCACCAAAGATCAAAAGATCTAAAATAATACATTTGTCATCTGAAATACTGAAAAATCGAGTGGAAAAAGCACAAAAATTACGCATAAGCATAATGAAAAAATAAAATAATGCATAATGCTGATAATTAATCTGCCTAGATAGCAGAAAAAACTGACTTACAAAGTCTTAAAGAATAATTCTGCAACTTAAGGCTTTAAAAATAATAATTTTCTAGTCAAAATAGTATTCCATTGTAAGATTTATTCTCATAATCCCACAAAGACTTGCAAACTCTGTAAGAAACTACTATATAATGAACCAAGTTATGCTCGTTTTCAGTTTTTATTTAACTATATAATGTTTGGGAATTTATTAAAGTTTCGATGCTCATTTGAATCAAAATATATATTATTTATCCATAATACACTTTCAACTACCTTATTTAGGGGTTGCGTACCATAAGGGTGCTAACAGAACCCTATTACCAACGTCTGTCCGTCCGTCCCATCCGTCTGTCGGTACCTCGGTCCATCCGTCCACCCGTCCGTCCGTCAGTTAGTTTGTCTGTCAGCAGGCTATATCTCATGAACCGTAATCGATAGACAGTTGAAATTTACAGAGTGTATTTCTATTGCCGCTATAACAATAAATAATAAAAAAATAAAATAAAGTAAAATATTACAGAAACGTATTTTTTCGGCGTTTTGGCATTTGGCACGGAACCCTTCGTGTGCGATGAGTCCGACTCGCACTTGGCCGGTTAAAAAAAAAGGCTGTTCAATATTTTTTTACTTTACAGTCAAAGTAAAATATAAAGCAGAAGCTAAAAATGGCTGATAAAGCCTAAAATTCCGATAAGCACAGAAGATTACAACACATTATACTGACAGATTAAAACCAAATTATATCTCTAAAACAAATAAGTCCCATCTTTCCTACACATGTCCCAAGAATTTTGCTATTCAAGAACCTTCACAAACTTTAATCTTTCTTTCCACACCATTAGGACCTAATCGAGAAAACTGCGGCTACAGGCCGACCAATCAACTCTGACCTCTTTAATTACTCCATCATAGTCGCATTGGTCGAAAATTTGCTAAGATTAAGAACGATGGCGGGTCTCAGTAGACTGGTTGCCATTAGTTGGTAGATGTAGGCAAGATGTAAGTTATATGTGTTAAGATAAATCTATGTGATTCATGTGTATTTCTTGGTGTAGCTCTTGCAACGTATTGCTTATAGTAGAGCTTTAGTTTTGTTTTAAAGAATATGGGCCGACAGTTTCTTCTACTAATTATAAGACACTAGCTACCGCCCGCGGCTTCGCCCACGAGGTATATCGTTAAAAACTATCATATGTCCCCGTCATGCAATCTATCTCTCTGAAAATTTTTATCGAACTCCGTTCAGTGGTTTAGCCGTGAAAAGGTAACATACAGACAGAAGAATTTATAATATTAGTACGAGTATGGATTAGTCTGATTATATTGTTTTTTTTATTATTAAACTGGCCGCTTTTAGAATTTCTAACGTGACGGTAATATTGTGTACGACAAGGGCATCATGATAACACAGAGTATTATAAAGACGCGTTTAAATTGTAGTCCAAAATAATGTTGTAACGTGCATATATTTCCATATATTTTATGGATGTGGATGTGAACGACTTCCACGATAGTTAAAAATGATAAAACTCGCTTTTTCCCAAATATTCAGCTTCCAGTCTAAACGAATGCAGCTGAATACCAGTATTTTACATGGAGCGACTGCCTATCTGACCGCAATAACCTAATCTGGGTAATGCGATACCCCTTGGTAAGACTGGTTGTCAGACTTTCGAGCTTCTGACGACCCGTAGCGACTGTCAAAGATCCACAAAAGACAGCCGGGACCAACATTCTGACGTGCTTTCCGAGGCACGGAGGGGTCTTGATATGTAAAGTTCGTCACCCATTCACGGACCAACTGCGGCAAGCGTATCCTAACCTGATCGATCGATTCGTTCGGCTGATATTATTTAGCCACGAAAGCCCGTCGCGTATTATAAAATCTCAAATAAATCGTAAATGGCTTTTAATTTTTTAACTTAGCACGGTGGGAAAAAGGTAGACACTAACATCGCCACTTCTGGAAACATACTTATAATCCCATACCAGACCAAAAAAAGACACTTTTGAACGTCACTAATTACAATAAAAAAGAAGACTAGTTTCGTTATTAACTGATGAGTTGGTTAGCAGTCGTTATGGGTCGTCAGTAGCCCGAAAGTCTGAACAACCAGTTTTACCAAGGGGTATCGTATTACCCAGTAACTGGATTGCATAGTTGGGAAAAGGCTAGGCAGATGATGGAGTTGGTTAGCTTGATCCCTTGTTTTCTAGTATGATAGATTGATCAACAATAAACCGATCGTATAAGTTGACATTGAATACAGCAAGATATTTTTGTTTCCTGGAATCCAGTAATCAGGGACTTCATGAGTCACACTAACTTTATTCCTGTATTTTCTCATTTTTTGCCTGAACCAAATCCAACGAAATACCATGACCTTACCACATAACCACTCTACATACACACAGCTATAATACCGCAATGCATAGCTTATACATACACATATATCTAAAGTCAGTCGCAGCAATAATGCATTAGAGCGCTTCTATCGGACATATTCGTGCTCGCACTAAACATTGAGTGAATATTGTTTGCGCGTTTGTCCGATATTATTGGTGATTTCATAAATTTACTAGAAATCCCTTTTTTAGGATTGAATTTGAAGTATATTTAAAATGATTGGAATATCAAGAGGGTTATAGACAAAGTGGATTTTGGAAATCGTAACAGCAGCGTTGCGGTATCTACACCCGGCCGATAATAACGTGATGATCTCAATGCCTCTCAATACATGATCATGTACTCACTAGTTTAAGCCTAGCGTTTAACTCTGGTTGTGTACATTGTGCATTAAATAAATTAATTAATTAACGATGAACAAATCAATTTGTAATTAAATATCTAACAACTTTAAATGAACCACTGGACATGCTGCCATGAAATTTAAAGACAGATATCTCGCTGGAGAAACCGCTCCGCACAATCAACTCCAACAACAAATCTGCTCATAGTCCAGAGACTGATAACAGAAGGAAATAAAACAGGCCAGCGCCATCTCTTGACCGATAGTGGAACTAATGTAACTTTTGTTAATGATTTATTTATTTTTCCTGTAATCTTTACATAAACTTCTATCACATACAATAATTTCAAATTTTTCGCTATACAAACTTCGGAGATAAGGGGGAACGTTATTTTTTTTACATCTTTCATCAAAAGTCGAAAACTATGCGGCCTAAAAAAAATGTTTGAGAATGTGCAAACTACGCTCTTTCATATGAGACCCCACATGCCCTAGTAGGCCCACTTCGAATTTTTAAGACCCTTAAAGACCCTGTTGCAAAAAAAAATCTTTCTTTGTAAAAATAGTTGGGCAAACGTCATCTAAAGCTATTCCAAATTTCAAGTCGATAGCATTAGTAGTTCTTGAGATATCCAGCTGTGACAGACAGATAGACTGAGTCACACCATAAGGGTACCTTTTAACCATTTTGGTACGGGACCCTACAAAAAGAATTACGCATTGCATACGCAAGTCAAACACATTCTGACCAACATTCCATTCACAAAACGTCAGACCGATTCCAAAGGTAACAAGCAACAATAAAAGCAAATCACACGCGGTACAGTAAGTATGCGGTATAAATAAATAGGTGCGCGCAATATCGTTTGGATTGCGCGTCCTGACATGGGTCGACAGCCATGTCCGGCTGCTGTTAATTTCGCTTGTCGACTATACTGGCATTTAAGGGATGGGCTTAGGCGGTGATACTGGGTGGTTTGGGTGAAGTACCTTTCGCTATATGCGTTCCTGGTAGATACCAGGAACGCATATAGTTGAACGCATATAGTATGTTTATGGTGTAGTTTTTTTTGGAGTGAAAATACAATAAAAATTGGTTGACTCTACGCGTAACCAGAGGGCTGGACTATTTTTAGCCCAAAGAATAAGCATTGCCATTCAACGTGGCAATGCTGCCAGCCTTTTGGGCACTTATCCCATTGACAGCGATGCGGACTAATTTTTTGATGCCCAATGAGCTCCTGCCTTTTTCTTTTCCATTTTTTTTTTTAAACACTTGTATATAGTATAAATATATTTTAGAACACAATTATGGTTAATGAAATAAACATACGCTACCGTTCTTTCTTCTATTCAATATAAAAATTAAATGAATTTATAGTGCGTGCAAGTAGAAACTTTAATGACATGTGTAAGCAGCATGATTTTGATCCTTTCTTATCAGGCGTTTCCTCGGTTAGAAAGTGCCTGAGCCTTAGCTTTTTTAATTAAGATTTTGTATGTTCAGGTTTTATTTTTTTATTGAATATGAAATGTGTTTTTTTTTTTGCAACTGGGTTGTGTTGTTCACACTCTTTCTTTCCAACCTGTTTTAGAAGTGACGACTTTTAATTGGCTATCAGTCTCACATAGGTACCTACTATTTTTTATTCTGTTTGTTTCAGCTGTAAGTCAGCCAAAATTCTATTTATATGTTAAAATATAAATGAATGACATTTTGTCTAGTTTAGTGGGTAAAGAGACACTGCTGAAGATGTTTTTATTGGATAGTTCCCGACCAGACGTGTGTTGTATCTGGCGGGCAACTGCCCGATGATTCATGTCGGGTCGTTGTATCTATTCTAGTTGCGCGGTAAATTCTGCTTGCGAGATGCAGGATTATGCGTGACGTCAGTAGGTATGCCGCGTTGTTCGCATGTGGCGTTGTAAATACCGCTACAATCCTGCTGCCAACCTTTTTGACAGGCTAATCTTTTCTTCACATTTAAGAAGAATATCGCATAAGTACTCAGCTTGAATGTGCGAAAAACGATAAAAAATACTCGATTTTTACCACAAACCAAAATTGCCACTCAAGTAATTCAGATGACATAAAATTATGAATAAGGAAGCAGTCACGCATAGAACATTGGGCTCGAACAAAACCTTCCATTACGATGCCTTTATAGACATTATCAGTATCCGTAATGGTAGCAAGTTTCTCTCTTTATTACGACACTGAAGGACGCAGGTGTATGGTAAATTCAATTAATACTTTAATTGAACTTTATTGTCAATTAGTCGGTGGGTCTTGAGAATTTTTAGGGGGTAAAGTTAGTTACGTTATTCTGTTTATATTGAATCTAATCTAGCTAGTTGTTTTTTGCTGACCAATTTAGTCGTAGATCGCGGATTGAGACTCGTGCAGACCAGGGAAACACAAAAGAGAGGAAACCTTAACTCAGGAGTGGCTGTCAATCATGATGAATAAATCAGTTTTTCAACTTTTTACAAACCTACTTAAGAGAAAACATATATTAACAATAGTGTAGGTGTCGCAAGCAACTGGTTAAATTAGCCGTTTAGTTAACCGCCTTTGGAAGTAGTGCTCGCCTCATTTCGCTCTCTCGGCTCACACGCGATTGATCACAGTTCTAACCGGGGTGCCCTTGCTTAGTTATTGCGATCAATTCGGCTCACGCGTGATTGGTTAGGTTACAGTTTACACCTACAGTTCCAACCTAGACTAGATATAATTAAATATCATTCAGGCCGTTAGTTGGACAGCCGCCTTTTAGTTAAAAGGCTACTCGGTTAACTAAACGGCTAATTAAACCAGTTGGCTGCGACAGAGGTACTACTACTACACATCTCTATGATAAATCTCTTAAGTGGCCTAACGACGCCCTCGAGAAAAGAGTAATTTGGCCGATCTCAAATATCTTTAAATAAGAACAAGTTGCTACAAAGGATGAACCAAAACACCAGGTTTTCGTTCATTCCGACGAAGACAATGCAAACAAAACATTGTTCAAACTTTAAAACAATAAAGTTTAATTTTAATGTAATTATCTCAACGTTTTGAAACATACGAAAACAATTAAAAGGGACTGCAACACAATTTATAAAGTAAAGGACCTAAAATCATAAAGAACTTTTGGAAATTATCGCCCAAGTTTTTAGCCTAAAGTTCTGAAACGGAATGAAGTTGAAGTGAGTTTAAAAAAATATACGTCTCACTTGAATTTTGGGGCTGCTCGCAATGGTTATATTTCAGGTATTATTAGATTAAACTGTGGTTGGTGGAAGTTTATTTAACTAAAGTATTGAGGATTATGGTACGTTATATTTCCAAACTTAAGTGGCATCAGATGGCCGATGGGACCGAAAGGTTCTGAAGTGGCGACCGCGTACCGGAAGACGTAGCGTTAAAAGGCTAAAGGTGGACCGATGACCTTGAGGAGACCACAGGAATCCGCTGGATGCGGAATAGCACAGAACAGGTCGAAGTGGAGGTGCTTTTGGGTGAGACCTATGTCCAGCAGTGGACGTCTTTCGGCTGAAATGATAATGATGGTAATTTCGTGATGTTTAACGTTATCCTTGGTCACTAAAACTATACAGTGCATTGGCACAGTCAAATGGGAAGTCCAGAAAACATGTCATGTATTGTAAATGCAATACAAAATATTGACATGGTAGACCTTCTATATTCCATTTAGATATGTGTTTAACTTAATATTTGTAAGAAAGCCGGTAACATTTTACTCGAGTCGCTCTAGGAATATTTGAGCATCTTCTGTATATCCTAACCTAATCTTCAAAATTAGGTATTAGTTATAATTATTTTAGCCCAGTAACACAATGAAGCGGGAGAACAAATCTCCGCCATTCAAAACTCAATGTAATCAAGGCACCTCGCCAAATTTTTAATATCGCACACCAAAGTTATAATTATTCAGCGCAATTTACGGCACGCTAAAATTGCGCTAATCTGACAAAAAGTCTGACCTTAAAAATATTGCCCGACCAAGAATATTTTGCCGAGAAAAATGTAATAACAAAAACAATATCTAAGGAATCCTTCAAACTGGGCGATAAAGTACAGGCTGATTATCGCTAGGCGTCAAGTGACGTCATATTTCTTTTTTTTTTCTCGGCGGCTGCTCGTTAATTCCCTCTCGCAACAAAATGAGGATATTTGAGCCTTTCCGAGGAATATAACTATGTAATTCTATAGAAGTAACTGACTTGCAAGAAATATGGTTTTTATATTGTGACAACTGAATATTTGTAATGTATGAAGGGCATGCTGAGTTGGTTTGTGTGCTTTGCTGACTGTTGGCATCTACTTTAATATTTGAAATCAAAAGTTGTAGATGTTCTCTATCATCTGGGACTGCAGAACGCTTACCTACTGTAAACATAATATGTTTACAGTAGGTAAGCGTTCTGCAGTCCCAGATGTATTATATCGCAAGAAATCAAACTTTGACTACAAGTTTGACTATAAGTATGTTTTGATCTCTGAGTTTGTTTCGGCCTTTCTTCTTAGAGTAATCAGAAAGGAAATGCCAACCTCATCCAGTTTTTAAAATTTGATTGACGTTTAAAAGTGTTCGTACAAACAAACTTACAGAAATAAAATCTTTCATCTAATATTTAAGAAATGCACTGCATATTACAAAAATTACGGCATAATCTTTGAAAAAACAAAAAGGCATAATTTACAATACCTTTCTATCCATAAAATTAACAAATCAATATAAAAACGTAACGTTACCTGAACCTACACATTCATTAACACATCCACGGGTTCAATAATTCCCTTAAGATATATTGCTATTATATAAAAGGTCACATGAGATGAGTAACGCAAGGAACATTGATAATTCAGTGGTGCGACACCCCCGGAAAATAATTACGAGAGATGAGGTTAATCGTAAAAGAGGGCAAAGAATTAGATTTTGTAGAAGCGAAACTCCTGCCACTGGACTATGGCATGGTAAAGCCATGATTGTTTATTGTTCATCAGTGTTCTTAGCGTGTCGATGCCAAACCATACAGAGGCGACCCAGAATTTGGAAGTAAAATAATAAAATAGTCCTGACCGCCCAGACCGTATTTTGGCAATGGCGGCCAATCCCAGTGGATACGCGGATATGCGGCACAAGTATGTGCACAGACACAGGGGCGCTCTCTCTTCCCTCACTATCATAGTTGGATACGGTGGCACGAAATCCGGCAGAGAGAGATCAGACGCAGGACCAACGGCTTCACGTGCTTTCCGAGGGACTAGGGTATCACAGAGCCAACTTCCAAATTCCGGCCGGTTACTAATAAATTGCTAATGGAAAAACCTAATAACATTTGCCCGATCTGGAAATCGAACCCAGGAGCCCACACTCAGCTTAGCAGTCGCGCTTGCTACCACGAGACCAACGGGCAGTTGATCTAAGAAAGTAGGTAGGTGTACATGACTTTCGCTTCTATATGGCTTAGTCTTTGAAGAGGGGCGCAGGCCTGTATCCCAAGATGAATTATGATTATGTGAATGTGCGTCTTAATCTGTCATGGTCTCTTTGTAAGTAGGTACGTATGTACGTGTTTTAAGGGCGAGTACTCTGGGGATTGTGGAGGAATAAGACTTAATATTAGTTTATAGATAACTATTTGTTTAGGGAAAAAATATTTTAAGTAACAGGAAAATGCTGTGACGACGTAAATGAGCTCTTATGCAAACGTGACTTTAATTTTAATAAATACTCAATATATTAAAATATCTAACAGAAACTTTCTAAGGTAGGTCGTTATATCATACTGTCAACAAGAATTATAAAGGACCAACTAGGTAATAAAATGATTATAAAAATTACATGTGCTTAAAAAACCCTTCAGTGATTTCTGCAATCATGACCATTAAAATTCAGATTTTCGAATTTCTCCAAATCTTTACATGTGTGCATGTTTTTGCGTTTATAATAGTTATGTATGCAACTGTTGTATAATAAGGGGTATTATAAAACGAATGTGGGTTTATAACACTAGGCGAAGCCGAATGTGACAATAGTATCACATGAGTGTTTTAGTACCTAATTACCTATGTAAAGTTGCATACAAGACTTTATCTGCACCCATGATATGAATCCTCTATAAAAGGTTCTGAGTTTTTTGCAATACTAATATCGAACAAAAATGGCGGCCGCGGGATAAGACGTGAATAACCTATAGTTCTTTTTTTTAATTACGGCGCTGTAGTAGTAAACGCGCGTGCATGACAATGTTCTTTTTTTGAAAACGAGTTGCATAATGAAATTTAGTACAACATTATAACACTCGTTTGGATGATATTATAGTTGCTATGACACTGGTTGTTTTAATGTTGGCAATATGCCAACTGCTTCAGAAGCTTTTTTATAGGATTTATAGCACGGGTGTAGACAAACACATTTACAATACCTAAAATACGGGAAAAACCTAAAACAAGAGCAAAGTTCTTTAAAAAATATTCCTATTTTCCTTTGCTTACTTACTTCGAACATTCTATTAAAACCGACTACAGCTGGTACTTGCGACAAGACTACAGATCCACTGCTTCCGACGCTAAGATCCCAAGTTGGTATTTGAGTCAAAACTTCAAGTCTTTTGTGTAAGTTCGGCACTCAAGCCGCCTAGTTGGCGGGCTGTTTATAAAGCCAGCATTTACGTAATAAGTGAATATTATTATTATGTAATTATGTTTACAGCTATTGAGTTAGGGGATGAGATAATTGAGTAAGTTCTTATGTGCGTGATTCTACTCATTGCTGAAAGTAAGTGTATTAAATAAGTAGAAGAAAAACCTCCATTCGGTTAATATTATTGGAACAAAGTTCTTTATCGCGGCTTGCGGTAGTAGTAAACTGGTAGACATCAAAAAGCGTCCTCAGTGCACTTGCAGAGAGATAGTTTTCATGGTTTTCGATGGTGCTGAAGCCAATAGTGAGGTCAAAATGAAAATCCAAGAGGACGGCTGCGAAAATTTTCAAATTTTTCGTCATAATTGTCGTTTTCATGATTTTCGAGGGTGCTAAAGCCGAAAGTGAGTGTCAAAATGAAAAACCAAGATGGCGACTACTAATAAGTAGTCGCCATCTTGGTTTTTCATCTTGACTTACTTTTTTGAGGCTCCCAATAGAGAGCCTCTAAAAACTTAAATTAGATTGCTCTTTTTTAAATTCACACTCTCTGTCTCTTTCTATTATATACGAGTGTGTGTGCGTGCGAGTATCCCTGACCGCACAAGTTTTTTAATTCACTTATCTTCGTATAAATGTATCATACATACAACAAGGCACCTCAGAGCCTTATGTTTCGAAAATTGTTAGTGACAAAATGAAACCACGCGTGTGACCGTGTCAAACACCAGAGGGAGAACAGCGTGAATATAGGGGAAATAGGATGTGACGTTAACATGAGAAAAATATATATATACGTGTTATGTGCCTACTATATTTAGTACCATTAACAATATGATGAGGAACATTTTGGTAGAACTGACGCAGCGAGCAGTGGTGTCCCAGTGGTAACGGCCGCGACTTACGAGTTGTAGGTCGTAGGTTCGAACCCAGACAGGCGCTTTACTTTGTGTAAATAATTTCATCACCACTGCTCTCAAAACACTGAAGGAAAACATCGATCGTGAGTTAACCTGCATGTCCTAGAACCAAAAATTCGAAGACATGAGGCCTGTGTTCCAGCAGTGAGAACATTATAGGCTGATTACGTTGTGACGCAGTGATGGCACTTGAGAAAAAAATCCACCGAATCGAAATTGTAGATATTTCGTATCCTACACATAGATACTTAACCTTCCTTCTGTTGTACAACTTAAAGCATAAAAGCCTGTATTAAACATAGATTAAACCGAATCAGCGCAAGGCACTCGACATGAACGTATCGTCCTAAGTGGTCCGGCCCTACTCCAAACTTTGAGTACGCGAATAATGGGACGAATAATTGAATTTTAACCAATTCTCGCAAACGACTGTGTATTAGGAACATTCCAGTATGACAAGACCTCCCATCCATCTACACAAAATATGAAAAAATTTCTCCTATACCCTGCTTAGAGGGGTCTAACAAAATGGTCGCGATTCCAGGACATTCTCAAAGGGTCTGACGGAATAAAATGCACTTAGAGTAGTGACTGTTTTGTTCAGAGGGCCTTTGGAAGAGGAACGAGATTATTTTAGTCGATATACGTGCGATGTGTTCGATAGGAACTATCCTTTTGTTGTGTTGAAGTGTAATACGTTGTGTCAAAAGAGGGTTACACTTTTGAAAAAGTTTTTATCCGGGATGAAATGTGCTAGGTTGGAGATAAAGGCAGTGAGAGTAATAGTATATTTTATTTAAAATATTTTGTTGGTCTATAGAATTGAGAATCAAATGCGTTGTCTGGGTAAACAAACTAGGTAAGCATACAAAAAATATTTTCTTATCAACCAGGCATATAAATTCTCATAGAGGCTATAAAATTGTTCTCACAAACTAGGAAAGGAACTTTAAGTCATATCCTAACACCTTAAAGTGCTCTAATTTCCATATAAACTAGCGATCAGCTCCAGCCGACGAGAGGTAACGCGAACTAAATCACGGCTCACGACTAAAACATACAACAAAATTCAAACTAAAATGTCTAATAACAGAGACTTTGCAACTGACGGCCCCAGAATATTAGATAGAAACCGTTGGGTCCCTTGACAAAATGGAGTTTGAAATCACTAATGCCATTAAAATTGAATGTAAAAAATCAATTTGTTCTTCAACCATTACACTTTTACGAATTCATATCCAATTCCTTTCTTATTACGCGCTCATTTATCAAGAAAACTTTCCGTATTAATGCTGGCAGCCATTTTTCATTGGGATCCTCTGATTGGACAGGCATGTCAGGTGACGTCATAATGGCGGGCGAAGTCGTTAATTTGTAAAAGGAAACTGTCGCCATGTTTGAGCTTTTTGGTGTTTTCCATCAATATGTCTTGAGGTGTAAGAAAATGGTTGGCGTGTTGACTTGATGCTGAAATATTAGCATAGAATGTCTCAGCAATTTGTGATTTATGTGTGTGCGTGTGATATATAGGTATTTTAAGCTATAGCCAAGGCTTTTATCAAGCAGTCGCCAAAAGAAATTCTGGTGGCCAATGATTTCAAGTAATATATATGTCAATGCAAATGCACTTCAAGTTTTTCACAAAGTAGTATGTTGGTATTTTGGTATAATATGCTAAAAATATTACATTAACATCGAAGAAGTTGAGTCAATAAGATACCAAATTAAGCAAGATTTTCGCCCATTATGTATATCCCCACGTCCATTAATAGTATTATTATAATATAGAGCGACAATCACTCGTCCCATCTTTCCCATGTCTACTGTGTGTCCCAAATATCCGGGACGCCGTCCTGACCCTGACTACCCATATCAGGGTCACTAATACCCGCTCCTTTCAACAATGTTATTTTAACCTCTTCTTATTTCTTGTTTTCCTGGCATTACGGGTGAGTTTAATTTCTATTGAATTTAATTGTCGATATCTGTTACCTTACAACCATACCCTCGCTTTCATAATGTATTTTGTAAGTTCATACATTCAGTGGTCTAACTATTTGTGTTTTTTTAAGTTGACGGTATTTGGAATAATTTACAATGACAAAGTCAACAAATTACTTATAATATTTCTATTACATTATACCCGCAGTAAGAGTAGCCGGCGTTTAATCTGTATTTTATTATATTAGTTGCATTATTTATTGTATTGGCTTAATGTGCAAAAGTTGTTTACAATATTAAATTGGATCTTCATGTACACGTCTGTAGATCACCCGGGAAAGATCTAACGCCTAAGGTACAGGCTCGGCCTAGTTTAGGTGTTAGTAGTCATTTGAATTGTGTTCAATTGCAGAATTGTACCTACTGTTTACCAAAATCTTTTTATAAAATATTTTTGTGTCAATAAAGCTTTTTTATTTTATTTTATTTTGAATTTTTGTACGTCTTCTTCCTGGGTTATTCTTGTAATCATGTTTATCGAGAGTTTAATTATCTATCAAATACTTATTTGAAAAGTTGCGATCTGTTTGGCTTCTCATTTAGTTTTAGAAGTGATAACTTTTTTGCCTTGTCTACTTCCTACTGGAAAAATATAACTATAAATAACTCTCACATAATCATCTTCTTTCTCTTTCCTTTGTGTAAGTAGTTAGGCATCAACCACGCAGAGTTTTTAAAACTACTAAATTCCTAAAGGATGATGCCACGAAATGTATGGAAGCTGGTAACCGCTCCAGTAGTAATAATATAATAATAGTTCTTTATTTATCCTCACAATGACAAGCTTATTCTAGGTTTCACATATTATTTGTTTATTTTAGCAATATAAAATAAATGATATATCATACACAGAAAGGTATTAAGATTTAGTATAAGAATTACAAGGACCTTTGAATTGTTTCCTTGTCCGATCGGAGTAATACAGGGTGGAAGTTGAGTCGAGGCAGTAAGGGAAGTCACCTTAATCGTTTTAGCTACAGAAAAATGTTCTTAAGAGACTGTCCTTAACTTCTTCAGTAATTGCACAGATTTTGGAAAAATGCACAGTTCAGTATGCTAGAAAAACACTTATTTATTACATCTTATTTTTACGATACCAGTTGATGCAGTTTTGTATAAGAATTCAAAGACTCTTTTGGGCAAACTGAGGTTAGAGTACTAGAAAAGTGTAGAGTACTAGAAGAGTGCCTAATAATGTGTGTATTGCTAACACTGACGTTTGGTACAGTATAACTCTAAACGGACAAGGATTTGAAGTAAGGTGCCTTAGTACCTTCTATTCAGTTTAAAAAGAGTTATCGAACAATGTATAACACATGGCTATGGGGGGTACCAAAATAAACAACATCCTTTAAGAATTAGAAGTAGGATTTTTTTAGGAATTACATTATAACTAAAAGTTTAAATAAAAGTGTGTTTAACTTGACTTCTGCTTGTAAACTTATAACAAGCAGAAGTCAAGTTTTGCGATGTTTAAGATATTGTTTATGCATTGTTTTAGCAAGAACTTCTTCACGCTAGTCGCAAGTAGAGGATGGGCGTTGAGTCCGTTAATAATGCATTAAACTTCAATGATCTATCTTTTATTTTGAGTTTGATAAGTAAATAGGTATACGTTTATTACGCAAATACGCTGATTCTCATCTATAAGACCATTTACTGTATAAGGTAGCCGTTAGATCATAACCAGCATGAACTAAAGGTTTATTTTTCAAGAAAATCAAACGATTTTGTCGCCTTAAGTTTAAGACAAGCTCCAACCAAAACAAAGTTCAATAAAATTACCCTTCAATTCAAATTATTGCTCAATAAACTTCACCATAAAATAATTGCAGAATAAAGCCGGCAGATTTTAAATAAAAGAGTTTATTCGTCCGCACTTTACCATCGACAGTAAAGAACTAAACAACCCTTTAGTGCAGCCATAAACCAGTACGTTTTCTTCATCCAAGTGGGACTTAAATCAAGATGCTGTCCGCAGCACACAGTGTGCGCGGACAGGATTTTATTAAACCTGCAGTTGAGAACAGATGTAATGCAATTGCAGGCAGCTGCGGTTGGATTCAGTATTTAAAATTTAATTATTTTTACTTGCGCTCTTGATACAAAGTTGTGGTTGTTTTAAGTTATCTTTGTGGAATGTTTCTTTGTTTTGTTTAGAGTTTTTTCCGAGGTACAAGAAGGGTAGTTTTTCGAAGCTAGGAGAGCAAACTAGAACCTCGGCATACTATCCTGGCTTGCTGTCCTGACTTGGCGCATGTTAATGCTGTTTAGATGAAACCACGTCCGTGAAGTAAAATGAACTGCATTCGTAAAAATGTAATACTAGCTCACCAGGCACATAAAGCTAGTACAGAAGCCAGGATAGTGCATTTAGTGGTGAGAGGGCTACCTAAAAAAAAATATTCCATCCTATTAAACTATACATTGAGACGCTAGCTTACTAGATTTCTCACCAGAAGCTAGTTTTGTATACCTACACAAAGCCAGAGTTACTGGCTTAGGTACTATCTTGGTTTGAGAAACTGGCCTCATGTAGGTATGTCGGGCATTAGAGTATTGTTTTTAAAGCCCGTATTCTAGAATTATACTAGCATTGATCTAATAAAGCAGCTGATATAGTCTGTTAACATCTCGACCCTGATGTTAGGGGATTGACACCATTATGCTATTCTGTAAAAATCTCACCGTGATAACTCGGGTGAAGTGAGCTTAAAGTGAGCTGTCATTAGTATCAATCCCTATAGCATCAGATGGAATGACAGCTCACTTCACCTAACTTCTCACGGTGAGATTCTAGCAGAATCGACCGGCAGATGGAATGACAGCTCACTTCTCCTAACTTCTCACGGTGAGATTCTAAGAGAATCAACCGGCTGGTCACTTCTAGCTTACTTCACCTACGTTTACATGGTGACAAAATAGACCGGCTAATCTACTGATTTAATTTTAGCATTCAGAATAAAATTAATACAAGACAAACTGCAATTACTACATTATTTATTGCAATTCGTTCTGCAGCTCCTAGATACAAATCACCGAAACAAACAACAGTAACTAACAACGACTCGAAGCTATCTATTGGTACCCGTTGAAACATTACCCGTGAATATTGCAGTAGTGTCCCAGTACTATCCCAGAACTGACAAATTACCGGGAGTTGTCGGTTCTTCTAAAAGAAATGCGACGCACGCTGGATATTAGAGGCAAGTTAAACTAAGTTAAATTAAGTTTGATGTAAGAGGATGATGTAGCTTAACGATGTTTTAAGACTATGCTTTTAGGGGATTTTGTGTTTTTAAATTACAATAAAATAACAGGATTCAATAAAAATGCACAAAGCATAGAACAGATTGCCTATTTTATGGATGCAGTTTCTAATATTCTAATAAAATATACAGGAAGATTTTTTTATCACCCACCCATTACCCATGAATACGAACAACTTTCATTATTGGACCAACACTGTAATCACGAAATAAATCAGCTGTTTCATGCATTTTGGTCAAGTAAGTATTGAACTTTTGTATGAAACAGCTTGTTTTTTTTCGTGATTTCAGAGTTGGTCCCATAGTGAAAGTTGTTCATAATCATGAATAGAACACACTGTAAAAATTTGGATGGTGATAAAAAAATCTTCCTGCATAATCATAATTCAGCCAAAAGACATGCACTGAAGAACGTAGGTCTCCCAGTAGCACAAAATAGCCCCTTTTTGCCGCCTGCTTAGTGCACCTAAAGGTACTTTTCATGAAAATATAAAACGGTTATTTCACAGCCTTCATTAGTCTCATTTAAAAATCTGATCTAAAAATCGAATTGATCGTTCGTATCTCTCCAAATCAGGTCGATCATCTTTCACAGGAGCTGTTCCATTTTGGCCAGGCCACACGATGCCCTCGATCCAATCGAGGAAGTGGGACACCTTGGTGTAGACTCCTGGTAATCCTGGTAAAGCACAGCCTACTCCGAATGACGTCACTCCAAGGACGTAATGCATTGTTCCTTGAGTTATGATTGGAAGCGGAATCTTTACTTGGAGAGGGCCTCCGGAATCACCCTGGAAAGAGATAGAATTATAAACATGTTTTAGTAAAGCTTCACCTTGGACTCAATGAGCAAAAATGGGAGAAACAATGGGTAAAATACTTTGCAAAAAGGACGAGCTTTTAGGACGTGCGGCATTTCATACAAAATTTCAAGCCCTTGTTTTTCGAAATGAATCAACGGATTTCAATGGAACTTCACATGCATAAGTAGGATACAAAGGTCTACAAAGTTAATTAAGAATATTTTCGTAATGTCTTATTTAAAAAAAGATAATTGGAAATCTCTGTTTCTATGGAAAATTTAATACCTTCTAATTTGGCTGTAACACTATTTATCGAAAATGTTCTTTACTAACTTTTTATACCTTTGTACCCTGTACCTTTGTACGCATAACGAATGAAGTTTTATTAAAATCGATTCATTCATTTCGAAAAACAAGGGCTTGATAGTTTGTATGCCGTACGGCGTAAACGCTCTTAAAGCATGCTGTGAGATTATTGGCACAAATAAATAATATAACTGTTTTATCTGCGAACAGTACCAGGCTCACATAAAAACATAGCGATGTATTGAAACACCTAAGTTACCTGACACGCATCAACTCCTCCACCTAACTTGCCGGCACACAGCTGGTCCGGCTGCAGACCACACCAGTTCCGGTTGCACGACAGACGTAGCAGTCTGTTGCATTTGTTGAAGTCTAGGATGTCTACAGTCGCTGCTAGGAGCTCTGGAGATGTGTTTAGACTACCTTTGAAGTGGATAACATAAAATTAATGTTTTTGCATAAATGCCTCAGACAAAGAATAGGGATAAAATTATCAGTAACAGGTGACAAAAGCTAATATAATACCAGGAGCTTATAGAGAAAGAAGAGTTAACACATTCACACTATCGGAGGTGAGTACTTCTTCTTGTCGTGACCATGGTACTTTGCCTTTATATTTATTGTTTGAGCTTAGTAAGTCAGTTGCATATAGTGGCTGTTATTTAACTGCACTTATGTCTACTTGATGAGCTTAGAACTAACTATCTATACTCTGCCCTTCACTATAATTCCAGCAGATATTTGAGAACGTGGTTTTAGCTCATTTTATTAATTCAACAAAGTCAGCAGGCAGGTATGTATATATCGTAATAAAGCTGACAAGTTTGTTTGAATGCGCTAATCTCTATAATAGTCGGATTTAAAAAAATCTTGTTGCATTTGCTAGCCCAATTCTTTGGGAAGGCTATATATAACATTACGCCAGGACCTTGAGGAGCTGTGCATAAAAAAAAGATCTCTGAGCGAAAATAAAGTAATAGCGCAGGCAGGCGATGCAATGCGACACGGGGTTGGTCGGGGAAGCAAGGAATATCACGCGGAGCAAGTAGCGGGCAGAAGCTAGTATTAAATAATAAAAAAACAACCAACCTGACTCCACAACACCCCATCCAGTGACCTGTGCCTCACCACCGTACCTGGTGATGCTGTCCTTAGTCCACAAGCAAGCAGGTTGTATGTCCATAGTGAACTTCATCACTGTGCCCAGTTCCATCAGGGCTATGTCGAAGTACTTTTTCGGGGATTTGTACTTAGGATGGTTTATGATCCTGATGATTGTCACATCGTGTGTACAATTAATCTAGGGAAAATTGCAACCAAATACTTATCGGAACTTTTTCATGGTGGTCAAAATAGGCATAGTAACTTCTGCACGGGACTTGGTTTCATACGTACCCCATCTAGAATGTTCTTGTCTCCTAGTCTGATGATCTTGGGAATAACATCCACAATGGTTGTATCCAGTTCTGATGCACTAGAGCAGTGGGCAGCTGTCAGTACAAAATTGTGGCTGATCAACGTACATCCACACATGAACTTCCACGTTCCGACAACAGCTTTCCATCCTATGGCGCCCTGGTAATGTAAAAGGTTAAAGCAATTATTTTTTTGCATAGCAACTTTTAAGAATTGATTTTAATCTTTGTTAATAAGTACGGCAAATCTTACCATATTAGGATAGTCTCCCGAAAATGTATAATAACCTCCAACGATATACGAGGATATTTCCCCTCTCGCTCTCCATGTATCACCTAAAGAAACACCAGTTTATTATAAAATTAAAGACATTGAAGAGAGAATCTAAGAACAGTAGTCTTTGTCATGACTTTGTCATGTCTTTGTCATCAATGTGAAACAGATACTTGCATTCATTTTTCTGTTCCGCTTCATCATTTCGAACTTTCATCTCCCAAATATAGTCGAAGCATTCTAAAAAATTAATAAACTACTGTGATTCAAGAGAGCTACTTAGTTAATTAAACTCGGAAATGGAATTCCAGATCAAAAATGTAAACAAAAGAATGTCATTGCCAAAGTGACGTTTCAGGGGTAGTCTACATTTCCCTAGTCATTATAGTTATTTAGTTTTATTAAATTTCATGCTTTTGAAATCACATTGAAGCGACGTCGATATTAAACATACTATAGAATAAGTACTTTCCGACAAACTACACAATTATGGTTATTATTTCAAATGGGCAACACCTTTGTTTACATTTTTGGTCTTCTTGAATTCCATTTTCGAGATTAAATATATACCATTACCAACACGCGGGTAGCGGGTCAGACAAAATTAAAAGAAAACAGAATCAACCTAACTAAACCAAAGAAAGATATCACTTACTGACTTCGCTGATCCTTCTACCAGGAGCCCTGAAGTCAGGCAATGGTGGTTTTTTGAAAGGTGCGCAAGGATTATATGGTTTTTGCAAAAGTGATGGAGCACTCTTTGGAGCTGAGGATTGTTTAGGGACTAGAACTAGAGGCCCAGATGACGTAGAAGGTGGTACAGACTTTGCTTTCCAATATGGTATTTTAGTTGAAGTGACAGGTGGTCTGGTCGTCGTTGGGGATGCGCGAGGTGTTGTAACCAGGAGATTAGTTGGTTCAAGAGGCTTTGTTTCCGTTTCATTTGTCGTGTGAGGCGTAGATCGTGCAATAGATGGGTCAAACTTAACTTTAGTGGGTTTAGGAGTTTTGGTTTCTTGAACAAGAGGGGGACTTAGCATAGGAAGCAATCCAGTTAGCCTAAGCTTCGACGTATTTGGCTTGAAGGGAGAATGAGGAATTAATGGCTTTGGGCGAGGCCGTAACGATGGAATAAAAGGAAGAGGCTCAGGTTTTGCTTCACTTTTTTGAGGCTGTAAGATAATTATATTAAACTGAATTTTAAAAAATCCAGTTGACAAATAAATCGAGATAATTAGTTTGCTTGAGTGTAAGCAGCTAAGTTACGTATATATAATTTTTTAAATAAAATATTTTGTTTACCTCGGAATAATTTCGTACTTCTGATTCTCCTCTTGCAGATACTGTAATTTGGTTAGAGGTAGATACTTATTAGCACCCTTATTATTTTTATTTAAACATCACTTAAAAGTAAACTCTAATTTTATTTTTCAAAGTGCTTACCTATAAAGAATAACAAAATAAAGACACAAACACATTTCATCTTACTCACGAACGTTTATTTATGTAATAAATTTAAAAAAATACACGTAAACGACCATTAGCTAGAAAGAAATTAATTGAATAGCAATTAACAGTAAAGTTATCTTAACATTTGAATCAATTAAAACTTTCTTAATTCTAATTGTTATTATTTAGATAAAGATATTTAATAACAAATGTATTTAGTGAAGACAGTGAAGTTTTGAGATAAGCAATCAATTTATTACTTCTTTATTAATCATAAAGAACTTGAAAAAAAGTTTTCTAACATTTATTATCCCAAAATAAATTGTATTATGAGAGAAGCAAAAAAAAAGAGACAAGCAAGTACCCAAACATAAAAACGTTGAAATATTATTATATTGCATCAACAATGTACCATTTATACTGGTAGATGCATAAAACAAAAATCAAATATGAGAAAGACATTTAAGTTGCTGTGCAATATTAGCGTTTACCACATTATTGACACAAAAGTAAGAAATATTTATTCATTTAAGTCCCTCTTAATGGCAAGCAACATTACGGCAGGCTCAGATGGAGATGGCGTGATGAGCTGGACTCCTTCAACAAGAACTGGTCCTAAACAGAGAGAAGTGGAAAGAGAGAACAGTCTTTGCCCTGCAGTGGGACATACATGATTTTAATAAATAATAATGATTAAGACTGCCCCGGCCACACTTGGCTCTCAATCCAGTCAACAAAACTAGCTACTCTAGTATAAACTCCTGGTAACCCTGGCAATCCGCAGCCAATGCCGAAAGAGGTGATGCCGACCACGTAGTTCATGTTGCCTTGCGTCGTGATCGGAAGGGGAATTTTCACTTGTAGAGGTCCTCCGGAATCACCCTGGGCAACAAAGAAGAAATAAATATTAGTACCTAGTGTAAAGGCGAAGCGCCAGGGTAGCCCGCAAAATTCAAATTTTCTTACGCTTTTTGCCATTTGCTGGTCAGTATTATATAATAATAATAATAATAAAAGCCATTTATTCAGACCATTTGAAACGTATGCTAGTACAATAAAATTATTAATAAGTGGCAGTTAAGTATAGCTAAAAATAAAAAAAATAAAAATAATATTGACACTGGCTGTCTTCGTCTGTGTGTCCATTGGCAAAGGCCTCCTCCATTTCCTTCCACTTTTCCCTATCGGCTGCTATTCGAGTCCATAGTTTTCCTGCTGTGGTTTCCAGTTCATCGGTCCAGCGTTTTCTCTGCCTTCCTCTGTGTCGAATACGAAAGTCGAAACGGGTCAGTATTAAGTTGTTGTTAAAATATGATTCACGTCCGTAACAATATGTATTTACAGAATTATAATCATTCATCAATCTACATGGTCTTCACATTATCTGACCAAGATTATGTCTGGACTTTAAAAGAGACTGTGACCTCTGAGTTTGTTTCGGTCTTTCTTCTCAGAATAGTCAGATAGGAAACGCCGACCTCATCTAGTTTAAACAAATATGATTGACGTGTAAAAGTGTTTGTACAAACCTACTTACAGAAAATAAATCATTTATCATTAAAGTAATCAACACAACTCTCTAAGACCAAGTAATCCTACTGAATGACTATTCATGAAATCTTGACATTTTAGGATTATACTAACTTAACAAATTGTAGGTATTACTGATTCTAATGATTAGTATAATTCTTTAAATATATATTTGTTACGACCGCGAAACATATTTTAATCATCGTACTACTTAATACTGACCAGCAAATTGCAAAAAACGTAAGAAAATTTGAATTTCGCGGGCTACCTTAGCGCTTCCCCCAAAACTTTTCATGGTCATCAGTAACTTAAGATGGCTAAAAAATGATGATGATGTCTTGAAGATACAGCTGTCAAAAGGAAATCAGATCATGCATGCCTGATAACATTTTGTAGTTATGATCCCGCGTTTATACCAAACTTGTATTCTACATGTTGATTCTTTACAGTTTCGTTTATCGTTTACCGTGCAGACTAGTTGTCAACAAAACTTGTAAAAAATTTCAAACGGGTGAAAATTTTTTTTATCAATACCTACATGTCTGAAACAACGTCCATATATGCAAACCTAGTAAGTATGTTTTTGTTGTGTGTGTTTTAAACACAGTATTATGTCGAGGTATTCCTGCTAACCGTAAAAATAAATATTTTTTTTTTTATCATTAAAATAAACGTATTTTTTTCTTCCTTTCTTTAAATTTTTTATTATGTGTGTAAAGGTAAATGCGGAGCTATAAAAATATGGCAGCACTTTGTATCGTCCTTGCATTTTTGTAAGTACTGCCATAGTTTCGCAATCATCCACTAAACTAAAGCCTTAAAATTAATTGGAGATTATCACGGATTAATTTTCCAAAGACAAGTCTTGAATAATGGAGTCAGGCTAGTATTCTCGACTGCCAGTTTGAAATCGTTAGCTATAATTTACCTGACAAGCATCTACTCCTCCTCTCAACTTGCCGGCGCAGAGCTGATGCTCCTTCAGCCCACACCAGTTCCTGTTGCATGATGTTCGGAGCTGGAGATTACAAGTATCTGAGTCTATGATGTCCACTTCTGCTGTAAGGAGCTCAGGAGATGTCTGTATACTTCCTAGAGAAGGAAAGAGACACGAGTGAGTAGTTAGCTTACAGTTCTAGACAAACGTGCAATAGAAATGGCAAACTGGTGAATTTTACACATGAAAAATTATACCTACAAACAAACAGAGAACAAGAGAGAATCAGTCAATCAATCTTCATGAGTCAAATGCTAGTAAGAATATCAGGAACAAAAAGTTACACGACCTCTTTGGATTGAAGACCTACCTACGTTTAACTGATGTGTCTCTGAAAGTTTAACTTTTAGGTGTGAAACTATAAAATTGACATTGTTGTCCACGACGCTAGTCAAAAGTAACGTGTTACAAACTAAAATCACCAATGTAATAATGTATACGTATGTGTGTGTCATCAATGCTAAGCTGTTACTTCCTAAGTACCTACACGAATTTACACGGCAAGATATCGTTAAAGTAAATACTATTTTACCTTATTAATCAACTTCCTATAATATAATTGAGAGACACAATAACTCAGAAAAATATAAAATACAAATTAAAGCATATATTTTGTAGAAAATTTTTCTACAAAATTATTATTTATATATTATTTATTATTAATATATATATTAAATATTAATAATAAATAATAATTTATTTTAGGTCCTTTTTCAAAGTAATACATTTACAAAGTTATAAATACTTATTAGTACCAAGTTCTTAACAGATTTGCTTAAATAGTGATATTAAAACACTAGTTTAATTTATACATTTTTAGTTACCTATGAAAGGTGCGTTGGTACGACATTATAACCTGTGGCGACCTGCCTAAGCTAGGTTAATAAAAACCCTGTGTTTCAGACCATCCCCATACCAACTATTTAATTATTTGTCCAAAGTTATTTAATTTTTTAAATAATACTATCCTACTTATAGTAAGTACCTACTAAATACAAAATACAATTTAATAATTACATCATCATTAAATACCTAAGATTTGTACATACTTAAATTAATAAAATAATATATTTTTAATTAATTATAGATAATATTTATATACATAGATTAAAACATACACAATGCAGCAAAAATAATACCTAACAATAATATTATCATAACTCAAAAAATTAAAACCAGAACTAGGTTTCAAATTCTCCTTACCAGATTCCACAACCCCCCAACCAGTAACCTCAGCCCGTTTACTGAACATGCCAATATCATGGTTGGTCCACAGACAAGCAGGTTGTATGTCTGCAGAGAACAGCAGCTCCTGGTCCAGCTCCATCAGGGCTACGTCGAAGTATTGCTTCGGAGATTTGTAGTTAGGATGGACTATCACTTTGATTATGTTCACGTCTAAAGCTGCGATGCCGTTTTTGTCCTGGAGACAGGAAGGGAGACATTTTCTAAATAAAAATTATGTAAAGGTATTGGTCAGTTTGTCTGTCTGTCGATCAATTTAAAGTACATGTGCAAAACAAATTGTACTTGTATATCGACGGTAAAAAGGAAGTAGGGCATAAGCGACATTTTGGTCAAAAATGAGTTATATATGCCATGCTACGGAAGATTTTTCGCTCTTTCGAATGCGGTTGCTCTCATGGCTCTAAGGTGACTTTTTGGCGTTTAAGCCCTAGCAAAAAAATTCATAAATGACAAAAATACGTCAGTTTTTCTAAAATTTAAAACTTTGAACGGCTCTCCTGAACATTTAATTTTTTGTCGCTTATACCCTATTTCCTCTTAACCGTCGATATATAATCATCATCATCATCTGCCTAGCCTTTTCTCAACTATTTTAGGGTCACCTTCCTTTCTAGCCGGATGCAGCTGAGTACCTGTATTTGAAATGGTATATGTAATATATAAACATAATTATTTGATGTCAATAGCTGTTCCTACACAAGTAATTTGTATTCTAAATTCTCCAATACTTGATACATTCATGAAGCAAAAAGGTTTTATTAAAAATACAGTCTGGTCTTCTTACGCCAAAACTCAACTTTTTATGAATCTATAAATGGTACCATTTTATTATCTCCCTCAGAGCAGCGATAAATTTTGTTTCAGCAATTGTACTATAAAACTGAAGTATTCAGATAAGCCTTTACAAATTACTATCCATCAAATAATGAATCCTATCAGGAGTTTCAATCATGATGACGGGGCTTTTATGGGAAACAAATGTCCTCTTTTGGGCATAAGCCTAAGAAGTGGCCAATTTTATTTTAAAAGACCTTACGAAAATGTCACTTGTAAATTTCCACACTTCAGCTCAAGATAAAAGTAAATAACAGTAACTTACGAAGTCCAAAATACTTCTAGAACCTAATCTGACGATCTTGGGGACAGTATCGGCAATAGTGGTATCCAGTTCTGATGCCCTGGAGCAGTGAGCAGCCGTCAGCACGAACTTGGAGCTGATGAGACTACTGCCACACATAAACTTCCATGTGCCAATCACCAGCTTCCAGCCTATGGCGCCCTGGTAGATGAAATAATATAATGTATTAGCAACAAAAAAATGCAATTTCTGGATTACTGGCAATCTTCCATTTACCTACAATAGTTTCCGACTTATGGGACCCTGGTAGAACATCGATACGGGGAAATAACATTTTCTGCCTCGCTAGGCTACATGAGATACTGCAGAAAATAAAAAGTATGAATTTAAACAACTGTTACCATGTTTGGAAACTCTCCTCGTTTTGTCTTATGACCTCCCATGATGCCAGGGACGGGCATAATTTCACGACCTGGAAAATGTAATATTTATGATTATTAGGAATCCTTCCATTGCTTAAGAACCGTTTAAAACAATGAACTTAGTTATTTTAAACCGGTTTGTGCGTAGGTACGTATTTAAAATAGAATTTATAATGAAGTCGGTTAAAAAAACTTACACTTATCCAACCTTTTCGCTTTTTCATCTCGAAGTTTCACTTGCCAGATGTACTCGTAACATTCTGAAACATTCAAAATAGTGTTCTAATATTACTCTTTTCATATTCATCGTTCAAATCAATTAATTTTCTATTTATAATATGAGAAGTATGGCAGGTAAAGACAATATGTTGAATATGAACAAAGCTAACGGAGAGGAAATGTTGTATTTTTTGTATTATAATTGTTCTGCTTTCGATTAGAAGATCGCATAATTTTAATACACAAATAAAAAATGAAAATATTTTTGTTACTTTTGACATTGTGGCAGAAATAAATGAGAAAACTGGTTTTTGCTATACAAAATCCATTCTAGGCAAATGGCAAGGCAACAAGGTTATTTTAAGATAAGTTTACTCCTGGTAGGTAACTAACCGCACATAAACATAAAACGTAATGTAATCCATAAGTGTCTATAAATTAGGTAATAAAATGATTTACATTGATAGGTAATTCCTAATAACAACATTGGCATCTGATAGAAGTCCTATAATAGCCGCGCTTCGCAATTATGTAATAAAAACTAATAGTTTCAAGTTACCGTTTATGGTGATGAGACAAAACAAGGTCTCCTAGTAGTTGACTCATCACCATAAAAGGTCTATAGAAAACTCTTAATTAAGGCATAATACTGCCGGGGCAGCGGGATTGTCCGAAAGGGTTACCGCTGCCCCGGAACATAAAGGGCTAAGGAAGGAACACGGATGGGTTTTAGTCAGTAAGAGTCTGACACTCCCTTCCGCTCCACCCAGAGCGGGAGGGGTCATTTGATGATTTCCCATCCTTAAAAAAAAAATAATAATAATAATAACAGAATATGGTTGCAAAAATGTCTTGCGATGGTGCAAAAAAGTAGCATACTTATTTTGCTCAATTAGAGCATAACTGTAATTAAAGTAGATAAATTATTTAATATTTGTAGGAATATCAGATACCTAATACTTACTTATGTATAAGCACTTGAGTGAGATACCTGAGATACAGGTTTATTCCTAGTTCAGGTAGAATCCAATTATTTCTTACCTACCTCTAGCTTAAAGCCCTATTTTGTAAATATGTAAATCAATTATTTCAATAAACAATTTCAATTTCAATTATTTCCTCCCTTAATAGTTCCAAATACACTCATAATATGGCGCCATTAAAGAGGCACTACATTACCATCATCATTAGTACATTACCATCATCATTAGTACATTATCATCATTATTAGTAGGTACTACATTGGTTTACGGTGATAGAGGCCAGATATCTCCAATATATGCTATTTTGTCGGGTGTAACCAACTGCCCTTTCTCATGACATATTTATTATTATTATTTCATTATTTCTTTGGTTTTAGAACAGCCACGGGCAAAGGAGGTGGACAATATATTTAAAACATCATTTTATTCTAACTTTGTCTGTCGTCTTCAAAAGATTGAGAGAAACAGAGCTAAATTAGTTTAGTGAATTGTGGTGCTAGTGGCTTAATACTTACTGACTTCGCTGATCCTTCTACTAGGAGTCCTGAAGTCTGGAACAGGCGGATTGTACAGTGCGCATGGACTATTAGGATCTATTGGAGCTTCATAAGGACGTGAGATTTCTGGGAGAGGGTCACCTATTGAAGGCAAAGAATTCAACGGTGGCGGTGGTAAAGTTCCAGGAGGCTGAAACCAGAAAGTATATTGTACTAGGATATAATTGATACTTGAAGGTAAGTTCTACTATGCTTTCGGGACGTTTCGCTCTAGAACAGACCACTTCTTGTTAGGTACGTATGTCATTTTTGATCTAGTTATATTCACTATTTTCGCAGAGCCTCTGGTCATAGGACTACAATCGTTGGCTACTCTAGTGGTCATTTCGACACATATGTCTACCTCAGTCTCCCTTTTCGTTATTATCTCACCTATACCTTAATGTTACATTATTTCCTGTGACTTACCTACCTATATTTTATCGTATAGCAGGAATTTTACTATATTCAGTTAGCATTCGTATTCGATTATAATATATATGCCCGATGAGATATCCCATGTTCAAAATGGCGAAATTCCATACTAACTTTCATTTAGGAGGTATATTTTCTAAAATCCTTCCTTGGTGTTAATTTTCGTTGTATAAAATTGTATGCTTCTAGATCCAACGGTTTTGCGTTGTCTGTCGGTGAATGTATAAATTTAAGATTTTTATATTCTAGTTGTGTTTATAAATATTATTTACCTGAGAGTTTGTGGACTCATTTCGTTGCCCGGTTGAAACATGAATCGATAGCACTGCAATAAATTATATGCATAATGTTATGTATGTCATGCTATGTTAATTATCATTTAAGTATCTCAAAACTTATTACTGTTATCTCACTAACGATATTCAAACTCCCTTACCGATAAAAAATAATCTTAATAACACAGATTTACACATTATCAAACTATTTTTTTTCACAAATACTGAGTTACCTTTTATATTTTGCACAAAAATTACATGTACTTAGAGGTGTGTCCGTCTCAATTACCGTTTCGCATATGACTGAGAAATATTTTAACGACCAAACCTGTCTTTAGAACGAAATAAATTCATCGATTTGATTCGTCATTGTAATACCTATATACTAGGAAAAAATAAATGGGCATTCTTGTACGTATGTATTTCTCTTAATTAACAAATGCATAATAATTGCTTTTGATAAACTGTGAGTCAATCTAAGAGAAGTAAACAGGTGTTGTAACGTTTATCTCGTACTCTGTTTTGATTTATTGAGCTCAGTAGTTAATTGGAATTAAAACATCGCTCAAAATAAATTAACAACCTAAACATAATATTTACAGAATATCGATATCACAAATCAATCAATCATCAATAGTTGCTCGATAGATGGCGTTGTACCATTCGTGCTCGTTTATGAATCGCGCTATGGTCCTGTTACTGCGCGGAATATTACGAGTGTAATCCCCGACTACTTTTACTAAAGATTTCCGTGGAGTGGAACACTCAAATGAATCTATAATATTTTTTAATTACTCTGCTTCGGCAGAGCTTATAAACCCAAGATCTTAAAAATAATAATACAATATTATATATAAATATTATATATATAAAATACTAAAATATAAAATATTATCTATATTATCTACCTACACGAGATAGCCACTGACTAGACTGACTTCGTTGTCATGAGTTCGTGACAATAAAACATATTTTAAAACGATTTCGATATAAAATAACGTATAGAGCAATTCATTGCATAGTTATGACACCTCAGACCCTCTGTTTTAGCTCATATGATATTTTGTTTATGATACCGGCAACTTGTGAACTGGGGTGACCCAGTGGCAACGGCCGCGTCTTACGAGTTGTAGGTCGTAGGTTCGAACACAGACAAGCACATTATTTTGTGTAAATTGTTTCATCACCACTGGTCTCAAAACGGTGTGAAGGAAAACATCGTGAGGAATCCAGGCATGTCCTAGAACCAAAAATTCGAAGACATGTTACATCTACCAAAGGGCACTGGGTCCGCTTGGTGGATTACGGCCCAGACCTTCTCACCGAGATTAGGCCTGTGTTGCAGCAGTGGGAACATTAAAGGTTGATTATGCTATGCTGGTATCGTTACACTGATGGATTGATCAATCTCAATCACTATCATAACGACTTTTTATTGCCATACTCATCATCCCCTCAACTGTTGAAAATTCAAATATTTTTTATTACAATAGAAATTCAATGGTGTCTCAATAGCCACAGTTGAGCTAATCTTGTGACTCTCCATCCTACTTAGTCCAAGAAAGGAAATTAGACGAGTCTTATGTTATTGTAGTTTTCTAGGTTGAATCAGATATGCTTTTAAAACAACTATTTTAGGGAACTAAGTGATTGCATTTTGATAATATATAATACAAATTATTGTTCATCTGAAGGTTGTCTGACTTAGATCGCAGATTGAGGTAGAGATAAACTACGATAACATGGCGCGCCCCTCCAAATTACTGTTTCAATGTGTGTAGTGACATCCTTACGAAGGAGTTTGTATACAGTTGTAAGTTTTTGTTTGACGGCCGTCTCATTACGCACACATGCGTTGTGAATCTTGATGGTGCATTGTAAATACTTTCACAAATACTTTCAAACGTTTTTAATTTTGGAGGGGCGCGCCATGTTATCGTAGTTTATCTCTAAGACCACTCATTGTATCACCCCTTTTTAAAAATTTAAAACTTGTTTGTATTTCCTATCTTAGGTTTTCAATAAGGTGCAGCGGGATTGTTGGGGCAGCGGGATTGTGGGGCAGCGGGATTGTCCGAAAGGGTTACCGCTAACCCGGAACATAAAGGGCTAAGGAAGGAACACGGATGGGTTTTAGTCAGTAAGAGTCTGACACTCCCTTCCGCTCCACCCAGAGCGGGAGGAGTCATTTGATGGTTTCCCACCCTTAAAAAAAAAAAAGTATTCAATAAAGTGCCCAGCCGTCAAAAAAAGAAAATACGTTCTTGACACGTGTCAGTTTCGTACAAACGAATACGTGTTTTGCGAATTTGATCTTTATTATTTAAGTACTAAAATTGTCGCACTTGATAGGTGTCAGGAACGCATTCGCTCGACTTTCGCAAGAGCTGCCTTAAGCTTTATCGCGACTTTTATTAAAGCACCACAAATTTGTCACATTTTGTAGCTTCAAATATGGGGACCAACTGAAATGAAATATCTGCAGACCCACAAAAAAATCACTCAATTTTTTCCCACTCCGCACCCCATAAAAACAAACTCACTTATAATAAGGGATGCACACGCCATCGCCTTATTACATTGTACCGTAACCGACCCACGAGAATTATTCCTCAATCGGTACCGAAATGAATAACTTACAGATTTGCATCATCAAATATAGATTCCCGTTTTTCTCCTTTCGCCTCCTAACTTCGATTCGATGCCTCTTTGACTGCGGCCAACTTAGAAACTACCTCATTGGGGACATATATTTGTTGTTTACATTAAAAAGAAATGAAAGGTTCCTTTCAACTTATTTCATTAGAGTCATGGGTGGAACTTGGGAATGTAGCTATTACTAGTTAAATTGCAAACACGGAACACTTATAAATTCGTCGCGTCATACGTATATAACAGGCATTTTAGTTGTAGAATGATGAGAGTACGTCATGCATGGTTGTAAATTACTCCTCAATTCCAAATCCTGGAAACAAAATCATCTTCTGTGAACTTATATTTTAAAACTGTCCGGTCAGATATTAATGACGTCATAGTTTTTTTATATAAATATTTAAACCTAATAAATAATATTAAAAATAAAACATCACCTTCTGAATATCGATCTCACAAATAGTTATCAAAAGTTTCCAGGCGAATCGATACATGTCGTTGTACGTACGTTCGTGCTCATTTTCCGAATGGCGCGATGGATATTATGTTTTGAAATCTTGGGCGACCCATACATTGTTAACTCTGGTTTCCCTACAAAACACATAAATCTTTCGCCTCTTACTAAAGATTTCCGTGGAGGGGGACACTCAAATGAGTCTATAATATTATTAAATACTCTGCCATGCTTCGGTATTCCCAAATATTGCAGGATTTTGCTGTGTAGTATAAAGTGCTGAACCAAATCATCCAGCTGACACCGCTACACGGAACGAGTGTCCAAAAATGAGCAGAATATCAACAACAAATACCTATATTAATCCAATATTTCTCGGAAACCGTCCGAGGTTTATTCGTGAGGACGTGGTCATATTGTCAGGCCGACAATTCGGCCCGAAAGTGGTCCGCGCGTTTGAAAACAAACGGCCGCTACGTGTTTCGCTTGCTGTAGATGATGTATGAATATTAAAAATAATTTAATTGTAGATGTGGTTTATGCGCAACAAAAATTTAGTTTGATGACTTTTGTAAATCATGCATGGAAGTGGAACTAACTTTTCGTTGTTAGTTCTTCAACTAATGAAGGTCAGAAGGCCAATTCTCGTAATTTAAAACGTTTAAAATCTAGTCACAGTCTCATCTCGTTGACAAACATATGAATTGTCAAAAATGTAGGGAAATTAGAGGTTTTTTTTTTGACAAATTAAGACTGAGATTAGCCTGTGAACGTTCTCGAGAATTGCCCCTCTTTTGCATCAAATAATGTTAAGTTTAAGCAGCCGATGGTGGTATTCTACATTTCAAATCTTAAATTGATGTTATTTATAGCTTTGTGCTATTGAAAAGAATTGCTCGATGGAAAAACCCCTGAAAAAAAAACTCATCTACAAAAGACTATAGGGTGAATTCTTTCGTCTGAAAACTTTCTCAATACCAAAATCAAATCAAATTATTTATTGGTTTGCAAACACGGGTATTAAATACATAGATGTTTTATTATAAAAGAACATATTGTAACTTTCAATGCCATATCCGCTTTTCCAACATAATCTAAGGCTCGTTCGCGAGTAAGCAAGCACAGTTGATCTGCCGCAAAGCCAGCTTGTTTAGACAATTGCATGTGTAACTAGCTTTATAACCCTCATCCTCCCTCATCGCGTATTCAAGATACACGCAGATTTGACTAGAAAAGAAGGAAGTAGCTATGTACTACGTTGTTTTGTTAAATACGTGCTTGTCATTGTGGAGAACCATTTCTGGTAAGTCTGCCACTGCTGAATGAGAGGAAATTCTCGTAATTTTAAGAACGTTCACAGTCTGATCAATCGAACAAAAATACCTCTAAAATCCCTATATTTTTGACAAGTTTTTGGCATTGTTTGTCGCTGAGATGAGATTGAGACTAGATTTTGAACGTTTTTAATTACGGGAATAATGATGGTCAAAAGCTTCGTCATTGGTAAGTAATCGCAGTTCGTAACAGAAGTCCAGGTAATACAGTAAGGTCCACAGGTTAATAGCAAGTTGAGATGACATGAGTAGCTTAAAATGCTACCTACAACAAGGGTTACAATATTTTATTTGCCAGTGAGCCCCAAACTAGACAGTCTGTATCTCGGAGGGGTCGGGGTACTAATTCCAGTGAGGAGACTAGAGAGGTGATTTCAGGTATGGTATGGTATGTGTGTGTGTTACTCAGGCCAAGCTGAAACCAACTTTGCCAACGGGGTTTAGCCTTCGCAAAGTGTGTTTGGTTGACACAATTGATTCAACTTATGATTGAGGACCCACAGTTCAATCAGTATTGACTGATGTTTCATGGAGTTTGAATTTAATGAGAACGGAGTAGATTTTTAAATTTTTCCTCTGGTGTATGGGCATAAGATAGATTTTTTCGATGTACCCTGATCTCTTAGTCTTTTCCCTCCCTCTGGCAGATACCGTCCGATGGGGTAAAAGAGTTTGATGTTAAGATATTTTTAAGCTTCTTCTCGGCTGATGTGAACCATCACGTCAATTTGTTTTGACTGAGGAGAATGCATTGCCTCTTTTTTGCCAGTTTTGGCGCAACGAGGCTTGCAAGCATGACGACTTTAGTTTGTGTAGGTGTACATTGGCACACATTAATTTTTAACTTGTCTGACACTTGTCGACTGCTTTGTCTTTCAAGGGACATACCTCATATTGTATTTACTATCAACCGTTAGGTAATTAGGTATATTAGGGTAGGCAGGAGGGGCCTAAGTGTTCAAATGTTATGAATAAAAGTCTTGTTTGGAAGCAGGAGTATGGCAATCCTTTTATTCAAGGACGGGCGCGTAGCTCATGTAAAGTTTGTCCTCTAAAGTCAACTTTATGTAGTGCAGGCTGCCTATAATTTAGCGCAGGTTCTATTCAATAGACTTATATGATTCGAACAGTGAAGCAAGTTTAAAACGGGGTGTCAAATATTTTATTGGGTTTTTTTGTTTAGGAAAAAACAGTGTTAGTTTAGTCGGCAATATGTAAAGATGTTCAGTCAAAATAAACATGAAGAAATCGTAACGTTGTTTGATTTCTTATAAGGGGTCATCAACCCTTCACAGTGTGTGTAATGTTTGTGTGGTGAATGTGTTGTAAAACACTTTCATTTTTTTTTTGACAATTCAACAACATTCAATGACTTACTTACGTTGCTGAGCAGAAAAATCATTCTAACATATGAAGCAATAGATTAGCAATATCCTTCAAAATTATTCAGATTAATCGTGTGGTACGCAGTTATAGGGTACGGTTAACGGCGACACAACAAAAACAAAACTAAGTATTTATTTAACAGTCATTGCTGATTGATATAAACAATTAACTCACTAAAACCACCACTCTGCGCAGTCGACCGTAAACTTACTAACTTTCACTTTATCTCAACTCATTTAAAATTGGAACCAATAAAACCTTACCACCTGAAAGTTCCTTATAGCTAATGAAATAAGGGTAATAATGGCGCAAGATATAAAACAGTGAGGATGAATGCGACTAAAACAATGATGCCGGAACTTTCGCAGCAGGATCAGAATAAGTTTTTTTCTAATTAGAATCCGATGAATTGGCCCTTTTCCGAGCGCGTCTCGATTGGAGTGCCAAAGTAATTAGTGACTCCGTTTTCTAATAAAATTCTGGGGATGCTGCCATTCTTTCTCGTTTTACATATTGGGGCTTGATGAGATTTTTCTATAGTTTCTTTTTAAAGCTTTCTGTCTTTATTTCAGAGCAGAAGACGGACTGTACTACAAAAGAATCTGTAGTGTCTGGGCTAACAGAATTAGGATCGAAGAATAAAAATGGAGCCTTAGACCTTGAACCCACTATTAAGAGTATACAATTGAATACTCATTTGACAGCTCAGTGCTGGAACGAGAGAATACTATGTACTGGCACAGATAATATAATACTCTACTAGTATGTACTGGTTACATAATTTACAAGAAAAGACAGAGATGAAGCCACATACATTTTGAAAGACATAAATTAGAGGACCGATGCGATGATGCTAGGTATTGTAAAGGCAACTAAGGCCGCAATTATTGATTTAACAATACAATGTATTTTGTATAGGAATTTGAGAGGGCATTATGTTAGTTCAATAACAAGTGTAATAGGACAGTTATAGGCTGTTATTGGATATTTATCTGCGTCGAATGGGGAAGGAATACTAATGTCATTTTGCGCATGCGGCGTACACGTGCGGGGTACAGAAAAGTTGCGTAATTTTATAACTGTACTGTACAATATTACTAATAGACTTTACAGGGGCATTAACTAGCAAGAAGGTCCTCATACAGGTATTTCTTTTCACAGAACTAAAATGGCAGCCTTTCTATTTATAAGTAGATTGGGGATGGATTGAATGAATACTAATTCCATTTAAGATTCAAACTAGAAAGCTATATAGACAATTATCATTTTGATACTAATGATTCTAACTCAACAAACCTAGCTCGCAATTCATGCTTACAGGTTGTAAGCATGAATCGCGATTTCTATCAGTTATATTGCTTTGGTAGGTATACTATTGATAGAGTAAGTAATTGCAAAATCCCTGTCTCGCCTCTTCTTGACTATCAAAAGAGGCGAGACAAGGACACCCAATAACATCGCCCATAATTAGGAGTGGTATGCCACGCACGACGGATATGTCATCAAAGACAAAGTCAAAGACGAGAGCGTTGACACAAGAGATACTAGGCGTTCAGAATATTTGATGTGGTCGTGTTATACCTAATCAAGTTGTACAGTTCAGTAACGATCTACGCTGTACGTCAGATCACAAGATCCTCAATCATGGAAATGAACCTATCTGAACTATAGTCGGACTTTTAATTAGCTGCAGTAAAATGACAGCTTATGTGTTACTTAAATGACTGAAATTGGCGTATTTTTGTTTTTTCGCGGCCATCAACCAAATCTTGTTTTTCTAGTACAGAATAGTGTAACAAACGAAACTTATTTGTCATGCATATCTCTAAACGCAGTCCGAAATAAGTTATTAAGAAATGTCATTTTACTGCAGCTAATTAAAAGTCGGAGTAAAAGTATCTTTAGTATGCTTTATAGTATGGTTTGATGTAATTTTGAACTGTAGCTGCTGTGACGCCAGAGACCTAGATGTATAAAATAGGTGAATAGGTGTGAAGGGCATGCGTTTTAGGGGACATTCTTATTTCACTTTGACGTTCAAAAGTGCTGATACTCAGCCTAGTTCGAATAAATTACTTTTGATTTTATCGATAAAGCGGCCTCATGCTAGAATCATATTCACTGTTGGCAGTGAATATGGACAGGCTTAAATACCTAAACCTTACCTTACCTTCCCAAAGCGAAAAGTAATGTCTTTGCAGCCTTGCTAATCATTATCATTCCTTCGTCAACGCGTAGCGGGTCGATGAGCAAGTGACTTTATATGCAAGTCATCATTATATCAACTATGTTGAGTCGGCGTCTTGACCAACCAGATGCAGCTGAATGCCAACTCATGGAGCAACTGTCTACATGACCCTGCCTCCTGGATTGTGAAGTTATTTCCTTTACAAGGAAGGTTGACTTTTGGAAAATCCGTTGCTTGTACACAGGTCCCATTTACACTCGTGGCTCCATTCGAATGTAACAAAATATCAATAGCGTGCGATGTGAACCTCATTACCAGTCGAGAGCCACAACATACACACTGTGCCACCTGACAAATGTGTAATACAGCACCAAGATAGGAGCTGACAGCGAGCATTTATCGCAGACTTCTTTATTTTAGTACAGATATGAACGAGGTAATTACATAACACACTACCAGTAGGAATGGCTTTAATTTTGACAGTTCAACAACATTCATTGTGTTACTTACGTAGGTGAGCCGACAAATTTTTCGAACATATGAAGCAATGGATTACCAATATGCTTCAAAATTATTCTAATGGTGAATGTTCGAGGTACTGTATAGCGCGGTTCCTAAAAATGTCAATACCTACATAACATAGCATTAAGACTATTCTCAAACGGGTTGGGCAAAACTGTATTATACCTTTTACGTCTGCTCACCAACAATGTTCTGTAAATTGACTGATAAAATTTAAACAACAAACCCAGTCGAAAACTTCACCCTTTGGGACAATCCCTTTACACTTTCTCAACCACTGTAATTCTGATACGCCAGAATTTCTCAACCACTGTTATTCTGATACGCCAGAATTTCTCAACCACTGTAATTCTGATACGCCAGAATTTCTCAACCACTGTAATTCTGATACGCCAGAATTTACAGTCCGGCTATGTTTGTGCACAACCGATTTTTTATTTTAATTAAGATGGTACTTACCTTGTGGTGTTACCGTATGCCCTTAGAAATCTCCACATTTTTTCTACTGTAGTTTATAGGTCTCACTTCCTCTTATGTTTTACACCAAGCTTCACTTTACGGCAGCAAGTTTAGTTCAAACTGCGAATACCTTAGTAGAACAACGCCGCAGAACTGTGTTTTGAATGCAACAAATCCAGCCAAATGGGTTCGCCACACTATGGAAACTGTTAAAGATAAACTGCTCGCTTGTTTGTTTGATATTGACATTATTCTTTATTAGAATAAAAGCAATCTATTTCTATGTAAAATGCAAATCAGATGTTTTCCAAAACAATTGTTTTCACAGTCTGCAGTAGTGTAGTTTTCACAGTCTGCAGTAGTAGCTCATTGAATTAAATCTAGAAGGAGAAGTGTGTCGTGCTTGGGATAGAGACTTTTTTATGATGCGCTGTTTTTAACGACAGAATTACTAATATTACCCATAACAACAACATAGGTAGGTATACCCGAGCAAAAGTAAAACTATTGTAAAGAAAATAGCTTGAAAACACCGAAGCTGAAAAACAATTAGCTCAAACAAAGTCTTGGTTTTTTTTCCTTCTCAGCCTTACGACATAGTCACCATACCCGCGTTGATTTGCATTAAAACCGCTTCTCTGCAAAATGTTCCGGAATTTCTAGAAATTTGTGGAAATAGTACGCACTTTCGTACACTTTATGAGTTTAGTTACAATTAAAACGATTCATAACGTCGTCGTTTATATTCATACTGCAGTTATAAAGAAGGCTCTCTTTTGTTTTAATCTCAAGTTGCTGACCCGAACCGTAATAATTTCGTTTTAAATGTATGTTTTCGCATATTACGAATTATTACATACAGTGCTCGAGAATTATTTACGAAAGGTGTCGTACATAAAAAGCGTAAACGCGAAACGTTCGGTTCAGCTAAAAAAAGAGTTGGGTTATTCTAATACTGTTTAAGAACAGAATACCTACTTTTTTATTGCACACGGAGTATAGAAAATGGAAACATATACACTTGAATATTTCAGTATTAATCTGTACTGATACATTTTTTTTATAAATGCTTAGACATTTTATGAAAGTATTAACCTTACAGCACCCTAATTGCCTAATACATTCTGAATCATTTTGAAGGATATAATTAATCCATTGCTTCATGGTGTTCGAAAAAAATTGTCAGCTCAATAATTTAAATAACGCAAAGAGTGTTGAACTATCAAAATTAGAAGTTTAGAGTCTGGGATCAATGATAAAAGCAGCAGGGTTTCTATCATTGATCCCATCCTATAAAGTTCATAGCCGTAAAACCGCTGGACAGGCTGTATCATCGGCCATCGGCTGCGGTTTTGTGAACCGCTAAAGAGACACGTTTATTTATTTATTTATTGAAGTTGACGTTGAAGTTAACTCGAGCGTGAACCTACTTCTAAACAGCTATTTACCTCAACCATTCATGAGTTTCATTAAAATTGATTTGGTCAATGAAAGAGTCATTGATGTTTACAGAAGTTTACCTACATGGCATTTTTTCTGAGAAATAATCCCAAATAAATCCCAAGTCAAAAAATATCTCTATGTTGAAAAAAAATTACCAACATAAGTAAGGTAATAATATAAGCCCGTGTCATCTGCGGGACATACTGGATGATTTTTTTTTACCGTCTCTACGTTACTATGGGACCAACTCTGAAATCACAATAAAAATCAACTGTTTAATGCAAAAGTTCAATCCCTACTAGACCAAAATGTATGAAACAGCTGATTTTTTTTTCGTGATTTCAGTGTTGGTCCCATGTGGGTCCCATAATGAAAGTTGTTCGTATTCATGGATAGAACACCCTGTAAAAATTTAGAGACGGTAAAAAAAAATTATCCGGTATAATTGATTTGACTCATCATCAACAATCGCGATTTCTTTTATTTATTTTCCAACTTACATTTATCCTTACAGGGAAACCTCTTGCAATAGTGTACATTTATCTAATCTTATCCTAACTTATTAGTAACTCCTTATTATATTTTTTTTTTACTTATTACAAACAATGCATTCTTTGTGAACTCACTCAGAGAACAACAGAATAGGTCCGTGTCACTAGCTAAGAGGTTGAGAGTGCGGAGTGCACACGTCACGTCGTTTTATGGACAAGCCGGTTAGTATGGTGCCCAATGGGATTTTCCACCCGTAAAAATGAAGAACTCCAAAAAAAAAGATAATTTTCAGATTCATATGTAAGGAACTCTTGCTCAAAATTTCATGCTTCTAGACCCAGCGGTTTAAGCTGTGCGTTGTCTGTCAGTAAAAAAAGTTTTTTTTTAGATTTTTGGGTTACTAATATCGATCCATGAGTACCAGGACACCATGAAAACGAGGAGCTCACAAGAACTGTTCGCAACACGTCGATCGGAGCGCGGCAGATCTTATTCAAATACGCTAAAAGCCCGCAGTATATATTTACCCAGTATTTACCTACACTCTGATGCCATTAGCCACGAAACGGGATCGACTCGGAACGAATAAGGAGCAATTTACGCCTATTGCGAACCTCTTGTGAACCAAGCAAATGTAATTTAAATTTTTTCGCTTTTAGGATTTTGGGGGTTAAAAAACGGTGGAGATTGAGTCTGGACCCGAACTCTAAGGTTTATTATCTCCTTATAGAATAAAGGAGCAAGTAAACACCTAACCTTCACAAAAAAAATCGGAAAATATACTGCCTATTCTCAAATCTAATCGTTTTCTAACATAGCAGACTCGACGGCAAAACAAAACCCTCTCAATATCGAAAAGCTGCCTAAACTTAGTTTACAAAGTAAGTAAATATTTGGCAGGCGATTTGCTTTGACAAAATCAGCCGCACTGCCTAATGCAAGTCACTTAATCAGCCGGCTGATACTTCAGCTGAAACTTAGTTACAAGTCACTGCAGATGTGCCGCGGCTACACGTTGGCCAATGTTGGGACCATGTTTGTGACACTTGTTTCGAGTTGAAGAAAGATGGACGGGAAAGTGTATCAGTAGGTTTTTTGTTCACTAAGAGAGTAATAATAAAATTGACCAACACATAGGCAGATAATTTCTGTTAAAAGTTCTAGCTGTAATAAATTATTAGCACCAAGAGAACTTAAATTATTCACAAATGTAAGTTTTTAAAACAGCCAACAGCAATATATTAAGTCAAACCTAAACCAACATCGCCCACTAAATTAATTTCATGTAAATTAACCAATATAGTGGAAAGCCAATATAACTCGAAATTACATCCAATATTGGTTCAAATCCTTCCCCAAGTCTGCACGTAGCATTACGAACCGCGCGATAATTTCGCGGCTCCGCCATTTTGCGGGTCGCCTAATTGCAAAACTGTCATAGCGCCGACACAGGCCCGCATTCCGGCGCTCACAAGATTTACACTGAATGCCTGAATACCGCCCTGTGTCTTAGAAATCTAGCCGCCTCTAAGCACTCTTGAAAGGAATTTAAACCGGATAATTTAGGGGGTGAATGTAATTTTTGAGGTGTTCTTTGTTTTACGAGTTTTTGGACACTAAATTACTGCTGAATACTTAGAAAAAGTTTCATAAACATTATTGGCAATTATTTTGCTTTCAAAGAGCCTTAGTATCTAAACACACTATGCCGAAGGTACGCGACCGAAGCTCGGCATGATTACGCCTGCAATGCTATTTATAACGCAACGTAATTTCTGCATAATGTGTCGTCAGTAATTCAAATAGCATTACAGGCGTAATCATGCCGAACTTCGGTCGCGTACCTTCGGCATAGTGTTTAGACACTTAGAGCTTAGCCGCATCTTGGGAAGTCAGCCCATGTCTAATATTGCGAGTAGGAATGGCTCTCATTTTGACAGTTCAACAACATTAATTGCGTTATTAACGTTGTTGAGCAAACACATATTTTTTTTCAAACCTTTGAAGGAAAATGGATCAGCAGTATCCTTCAAAATTATTCAGATTCTGTTTGATAGTACCTATGTAACGCAAAATAGGGTTGCTGATTATAGAATAATACACCACCCACGTGAAAAAAAATTCTGCGCATACTCCGCAGTTGTTGCATTTAAATAAAATCTCAATACACACAAAATCCAGGCTTTACCATCCTCCATGCTAACCACTCAAAATGCACTCTAGAAAATACGAATAATAAAAATGCGAGTGCATATACAATAAGCATATTTATTACTGGATTGTCTGACATATTCCGAATCGCTTTCAATTGGAATTCAATCCGAGTAATGCGTAACACTCGTTTCATATTGAAAAATATTTTGCTCAACAAGTTGACTGGGATTGCATGAGAATGCAGTTATGAATGAAATTCTCTTTTAAAATGCATCGAGGGCTTGTCAAACAGAAGTGATTGTAGTAATTCTGTATATTTTGGTGGTTGTGATACTTTCTTTACTTCAATAAGATTGGTAATTTACGGTCGATTTTTTATAGTTTAACAAACATTAACAACGTGTAAAATTATGCCTGTCAATTATAGTTACATATAGATTTACCTAAATTAATTGTTTCCTCAAATTGGTGTAGCTATTGTTCTTATTTTTTTATGTGTGTCTTAGTTAATTATACTAACATAGTTTAAGGCGACTACATGACCTAAAGCGCGGTCTTTGTCGGACTGCATAGAAAAGAAAGAGAAGCGCGATGACACAACGCTGGTAATTTATTGCAAAATATGAAGCAATTACCTATTTACAAAAAATCTATTGTTTGGACTAAAAAATTAAAACACTAGTGCTTTAGTATGTTGCTTGTAGATTAATCTGACAAAAAATCATAATGATTGTATCTATATTAGTAGGTACGATATTTATTGTAAAAAGAAAGCTTTTAGAGCTATCTTCATGATTTTTTCTATCGTATCAAATTAATTGTATTACGTTTACAATTGTGTTACAATTAATAAATAACTTATCAAGAAGTCAACAAGAATAGTTTTCTTCCATCTCAACTTATCACACGTACTTTTTTGTAACACAGGTGTTTAACGGTCGAAAGTGTACTCAACAATAATAATTGTTATGTGGATTTAAATTATGTAATAATGCCTATGCTATCATGCTAAATTATGTGCGATGTAATGGTACACATTCCTACTCGAAATAGTCTACGAGGACTACAAAAGCCTACCCTCAAATAATTCTTGTACACACAACATAAAAACAACCAATAAAATGTTATCTAATCCGAGGTACTAGGGCGACATGAGCCGTTAGGAATACATACATATACAAAAACTAGGCGTACAGTCGCACATAAAATTTCTTATATCACACACAGCGCTATATATTTCCCGTTGGTTATTATAGCACATTTCAGTTAGTAAGGATATGGTTTCGGGTCAAAAATATCGATGAGTACCTAAAACTCATAACCGTTACAAACATATTGAAATAAAAGTTATTTCTACAAAATATCATGTAATATTTTATATAGTGGCGGGCTGTACCATTTTTGTTGATTTCCATTTATATATACTAACTAGCTTCCGCCCACGGCTTCGCCCGCGAGGTATGTCGATAAAAACTATCCTATGTCCTTCCCCGGGATGCAATCTATCTCTCTGACAAATTTTATCGAAATCCGTTGAGTGGTTTAGGCGTGAAAAGGGAACATACAGACAGACAGAGTTACTTTCGAATTTATAATATTAAGTATGGATATTAAAGCTGAATGGTTTGTTTGTTTGAACGCGCTAATCTATGGAAATACCAGTCGATAAAAAAAAAATAATGCATTTGATAGCCCAATTCTTGAGGAAGGCTATAGGCTATTTAACATCACGCTATGAAACTTTGGAGCCGAGCAAATAAAAAAAGAGTCAGAAAGAACACTAAACGAAAACGAAGTACTAGCGCAGGCAGGCGATGCGATACGGCGCGCGACTGGGTGATTCGGGGGAATAAGACATTTCATGCTGACGAAGTCGCGGGCAGAAGCTAGTTATTAATATAAAAATTTTTGTTTTCCCTTACAAAATAAAATAAACAATAAGTTAGAGTTAATTGAAACATTATGTCAATTCACTGTTGTTTCAATTTAAAGTTACTGGCATTGGGCCATTAATCGATTCTCACTCGAATATCACTTCGATACTTTACTATCGATACTTTTTCGGACGCTAGCTACTGGAGAGCCCCCCAGCGGAAGGAAGTGGCAAACGAGCGCCGGCACTTCCGTTCTTGTCTCAGCAATTGCAACTAAAGTTTTGTGTCAAACGTAATTACTCTATTGCCTTCTCTCTGACGCTTTTAGACCCATTTGGGATTGTGTCACATTTCTTTGTAGTCGCATTTTGTAAAGGAGATATTTTCATTTGGGTCTTTGCAAGTGTCGCCTTGAGTTCGTAGATGTATTACAGTATCTTTTGTGCTTAGTTATAAGGGAATGCTTTTGATGTCATGATCTTCGTCTAATATTATAAAGGCTTACATTATTAGTCTCTTTTAAGGGGAAGCAGAGGAATGATAAGTCTTAAACAAGCCAGTAAACAAGATATTGAAGTTTAAGAACAAATAAAGAAAATATGAATATTTGCGGTAAACGGCGCAGAGAGAGAACACAAAAAATAACAAGGTTGGGGAAATTTTTGTTCAAATTATTTTGTTTAAAAGCTGTCCTTCTAAATGTATCAGATGATCCTTATGCATTTGAAGATAATTAATTCTTAAAGAAAATAGAGCCCGCCTACGCACTACGGCCTACGCTCACTCGCTACGCACGTGCTACGAGTTTTCGTAGCCCCGTAGATTATTAAGTTTTAGGGTGAAGACAGACGAGCGTAATTTTTTGAGTTGTGAGTCACGTAATTGCAGTCGCGTAATTTTCGCTACATTCGGTTTCATACAAAAGTCCTGTTTCGTTCACACGGCGACGCAAAATGAGTTGTTGTTGAAATTACGCGACCGAAATTACGCGATTCACAACTCAAAAATTACGCTCGTCTGGCTTCACTATTAATCTACATGGCTACGAAAATTGCTGCAGGCTGCTGTTCAGAAATTGATATGACATGACGTCACCACACCTCACGCCACACATAAATTCAAAAACATTTATCGCGACACTTTATTATGTTACAGTGTAATATTTTAAAAATTCCCATTTCAATATTATTGATACTTTGACGTCACACCGCCATCAGTTTTATTGAACACTGAATATGCGATCAGTAAATTTACGATTCTATACGAGCTATAGTGCCTGAAATATGCGACATGTACAAGGAATGTCTTTGTAATAAAATTATAGGAAGATGAATGGAAGTGCGCATAAATTTACATAGACAATTTTTTGAATGAGACTCTTTCTTTTGTTTTCATAACATGTATACGTGAAAAACTAAAGACATTTAATTATAAACTTTCGCCCGGGTTGTCATTTACCGGGGTAAAAAAGCATGTCGTTACAAGTATCCTATGTGTTAATCCAGGTTATATACTATCAGTATGCCAAATTTCAAACTAATTCATTCAGCCGTTTTTGCGTGATTGAGGAACAGATTCACAAAATTCCAAACATACAAACTTTCACATTTATAATATTAATAATTATGTACTTATAGGTAAGTAAGATTGGAAGATGGAAGAGTCGAATTGAATTTGAAGTGCTCTCAAAACGGTGAAGGAAAACATCGTGAGGAATCCGGCATGTCCTAGAACCAAAAATTCAAAGACATGTGACATCTACCAACCCACATGCACTGGGCCCGCTTAGTGGATTACGGCCCACAGCGAGGAGGCTTGCGTCCTAGCAGTGGGAACATTATGGGCTGATTATGAAGAAGGATTCGTATAATTACATATTTGGCTTACAAGTTACAGTCAATAGATAAAGTAGGTATATATTTTTGTTCTAAACTAACCAACGTTATCCCCAGTACATCTTACGAGGCAAAATATTAAGAAGAACTCGAACCATCTTAGAAAAATGATTCCGTACAGAGCTGGCTCTGTTCCAATATTCCGATCCGATAGTAAAATGTAATAGTTTTAGTTTACAAAAAACCCATTACAGATGAAAATAAAATCTTGGTTTAAGCGCCCGTTTAAACTTTGTCTGCCGGTTCTCAAGAAAAACATTTGAAAATTTTTAAAGTTAATATTTATGCGGTGAAAGAACATTTAGACAGTCTGCTCAATGAGGACTGTTACAAGTGTTTTGAAGCTTTTTCCTTGGTACGTCTAGTCTAGAACCTCCTGAGCGATCAGCCCTGCTCGACTGCTGATCGCGTTTTGTAAAATATCAAACTAGAGAATAAAGAAAGAACAAAAGATAAGAAAAAAAAATACAACAAGTTTTATTGGCAAAAAGAAAAGGTGATGCACAAACACAGTTAAGTTTGTACATAACATTTTTTTGGTTTGTCCGTTGACCCCTGAACTATGCAGGGCTTGTATCTTGGGGATTGGATTGCGAAAGAGAGAGAGGGAGAGAGTGAAAGAGAGTGGGGGTTTTGTATGTGTAAAAGTACTACAGAATAGATAAACTTTTCCTTTTTTAAGATATCATAGACACTCCCTAAGGATTCTTCCTTAGGGAGCTGTCTTTCTTAGAGAGTGTGTCACGATTTATTGGAGAGGCCCGTGGCTAAATAATAACAGCCGCACATGTCGATCGGTCAGGTTAAGCTACGCTTGCCGTGGTTGGTCTGTGGATGGGTGACCATCATTACATACCGAGACCCCTCCGTGCCTCGGAAAGCACGTTAAGTCGTTGGTCCCGGCTCTCATTCGTGGATCTTTAACAGTCGTTACGGGTAGTCTTACCAAGGGGTACCGTATTACCCAGTAACTGGGTTGTCGAGGTCAGATAGGCAGTCGCTCCATATAAAATAATGGTATTCAGCTGCATCCGGTTAGACTAGAAGCCGACCAAAACATAGTTGGAAAAAGGCTAGGCAGACGATGATCACGATTTATTTGGGGTCGGCGCGACATATATTTTTCTTCCACACTCTATTAATCGTAATCTCGGTAGTCAAGTCAGGGTCCTTTCTAAATCAATAACTACTGAGAGTTGATTGAAGACCTCAGAAATCGGATATTATTCCTTTTCTTCAAAATCCACAGGTGGTACCTTACCTTATCTAATTACAAACGTTTGACCCTCCATCGTAGAGACCGAACACTGTTATCAATGAACTGGCTCGTAAGACGATACGCCTGGGTCTAGTTCCTATTACGTTGCTATTAATTGGTGTTAGCAAGGGGTTCCGTATCACCTTCTTACATTTCAAGTGTAGTTTCAAAACACTTATACGTGTCAGTGTGTCAGCATCTTTAAAAATAACATGTTAGCGTAATAAACAACAACCATTTAAATCAATTACTCGTCTAACAGTTTAGCTGATTTTTGGACACATAAACAAAGTTCGGTTAACCTGCAAAACTCTAGTTTACAAAACAGCTAACAAATAACTCTAGTTTCAAAACATGAACTACTAGTATTCAACACTAAAAATTAAAATATCAGGGCTCAGTAAAAAAAATCTTTAAAAATATTACAAACGAGGACATGAAAAATACCGCATAAACTAAACGGTTTAACTATTTTTAGTACAACTCTTAATTAATAACAACAAAGTTTGGGGTCCCCGTTGTTTGTGAAATTTGTTCCATGGAATGTGACCCTACTATGGGAGCTTGTTTCATGACAACCCGTCCGAGCCGTGGTGGTGCGGAAATTAATGATACTACTTTCAGTACACAGACTTACGATACAACGTATATTAAGCCGTGAAATCTGAGAAAATGTCTTGTCATTAAATCCAAGTATAAGAAGATACGCTTTGGGGTCATTTCGCACGTTTAATTATCTAAGGGCTGATTTTTCAATCATCTAATGACTTTGATCGAGGAATAATTTTGAAATTTAGACAGTTGTTTCATACAAAAACTGTCAAACGTCAATTTTATACGGTTTGAATTCATTTATTTCTAAAGATTACAAATCACTTGTACAGAAATAAATACTAAAAATTACTTAATTTATTACATTTTTGCTGTCCAGGAGTATTAAGAGCTTATGGTGTTGTTAACATTACGAATATAAGAAGGTAATTGTTAAAGGTTTTTTAAAGTTTTGTGTTGTCTACCGCCGGACGGCGCATTGATGCGGTCGTCGTGCGGTGGCTCGTTATCTTTGTTTTGTATTTGAAACCTAAAGACTCGTTTACACTAGAGGCAAATTAATAATTTTAGTTATTTTATTTTATGACCCTTTAAGATATGGCATTTTAGTAGTTTTTTAAATAGTAATAACGATTGCGTATTTTTTATATCTTTTGGTAGTGAGTTATACAGTTTTGCTCCCTCATGTATTATTGTCTTTTTTCCATAATTAGTTCTAGTACTAGGTATATGTATGTCTTGTGCGCGCCTCAGAATACGTTTTTGTACCTGTATGTTTTTTTTAAATGTGATTTGTGTGTGTAAGTCTTTGGAAAGAATTTTACGAACTAAAATACATGTATTATAAAAATATATATTAGATATGTTAAAGAGCTTGGTTTCTTGGTAAATTTTGTGTGTGGGGGTCAAGTAGTGGTAATGAAATAGGACTTTTATAATTCTGTTTTGCGCTCTTTGTAGCTTTTCTAGGTTGGTTTTAGCTGCCGAACCCCATAGTTCTATAAGATATTCAATGTGCGTTTTCACCAATGAATTATAAATAGTGTAGCGGACCTTAAGAGGAAAGCATCTCACAATTCGACGTAACGTCCCCGTTAGGCTCAATATTTTAGAACAGGTTTTCTCAATGTGTGGTTTCCATGTAAGTTGATTATCCAGAATAAGTCCGAGATATTTCTCTTTATAAACTTTATTTAAATTGACTCCATTAATACTAAGTGGTTTGTGATTTGGGATTTTTTTGTTTTTAGCTGCAAATATTATATAGTTGGTTTTGGATGTATTGATAGTTAACAGGTTATCTAGGAACCATCTTTCTAAGACATTGAGATCCTCTTGTGCGTCCTTTATTATTGCGTCAATTGAGTGACCAAAATAAAAAAGGCAAGTGTCATCAGCATATAAGGAAATATGCCCCTTCAGGCCTATCTTGTCTATATTGTTAATGTATATTAGGAATAAAAGGGGACCACAAATCGAGCCCTGAGGCACGCCACAGTTGATTACCTTAGGTGCGCTAACATTGTCACCTATTTTAACGACCTGTCGGCGTCCCTGAAGATACGATTCAAAAATTTTTAAAGCACTTGCTGTCACACCGATCGAGGCAAGTTTATTTATTAACAAGCTATGGCTAACGGTATCAAACGCCTTTTTTAGGTCGATAAAGATCCCTAAAGCAATTTGTTTCCTGTCGATATTAGTTTTAATAGTTGTGATTAAATCTGTTGCTGCTGAAAGAGTATTGGATTTTGGTCTAAAGCCATACTGTCGTTGAGAAAGGTAGTTAAATGAATTTAAATATAGACTGAGCCGATTGTGCAATAGCTTTTCAAAGATTTTAGACAGCACAGGCAAAACTGAAATAGGTCTATAATTTCCCGGGGACAGTTTGGAGCCAGCTTTAAAAATAGGGGTAACTTTGGCGTATTTTAATGTGTCAGGGAAGTGACCTTCGCTCAGACATTTGTTGATGCATTGAGTTAGACTAGGTAATATGAGATTCTTTATACACTTGAGTGATTTGGCACTGATGCCGTCTATACCTGTGCTGGTGTTTGAATTCAGGTCAGCAATTATTTTCCCAATTTCGTCCGCCGTTGCTGGTGTTATCTGAGAAAGTGTAGCTGCACTTTCGGTTTTGTTTAGCGTGATAGAGTTACTCTGGTTATTATGATATTTAGCAGGTATCTGATTAGCTAGAAGTGAACCTATACCTGAGAAATAGTTGTTAAAACACTCACATATTTCCCTTTCATCAGTAATTAGCCCTGTAGATAATTGTAATTTAGAGGGAGCAACACTTTTCTTTAATTTATTATTAGACAAGCTATTTATCAATTGCCACATCTTAAGGGGTTTACCCTCGCATTCTTTAAAAGATTTATGATAATATTTACTTTTTGTCGCTTGCATATTCACAAAAACTCTGTTTCTCTCTTTTTTAAAAGCTTCTTCTAATTCTTGGTTATCTGGATTATTTTTGTAATTTTTCCACAGTTCATTTCTTTTGTCTAGTTGATTAACTATATCCTTATTTATCTAATCTGTCCTCGGAGGGTTTAGTATTTTAGTTTTAACTGTTTTGTTTCTGGTGATTGCTGACTGGATTGCTTCCTCTAACCTGGTATATTCCTCCCCGATGTTATTATAGTCCAGGTCTTTTACGGTTTTATATAAGTTTGTGTATGATATAGCTTGGAATTTAACTTTTCTAATAGGCTCGGGCGTGTACCTCTTGACTTCTAAGAAGATTTGCTTATGATCAGACATGGCAGATTCTATAATAGCTAGATGTATTTTATGATCTTTGAGGCTGGTGCATACATGATCCAATATACTCTTGGTGGTTGAAGTTTCCCTAGTGCAGTATTTAGCATCAATTTTATTCAATATGGTGTATCCCTGTTCTACAAGTGCATCTTTATATTCAGAGGTAGATCGGTTTGGTGCAAGCAGGTTGTAGTTAAAATCACCAAATAAGATTGTTCGTTTCCGTTTCTGCAGTTCATCCGAAAAGGTCTCGAGGAACTTTTTCGAATTGGTTCTTTCTGGTTTATATATAGCGCCAATGTCGAGAGAAAATTTTTCTAGATGCACCCATATGAAGTGGTTGTCATCTTCACATTTGTCACTTATATACTCATGTTTTATATTTTTGTGGACAAATATTGAGACTCCGCCTCCTCTTGACTGTGTTCTGAAGTTATAGTAATGCTTGTAATTGGGTAATCGTATGCTTTTAGCTTCTGTTTCGTTTTCAATCCATGTTTCTACTAGTACGACTATATGAATGTTTTTAATTGTTGCCAGAATACAGTTAAGTTCGTCTATTTTACCAGGTTTTACCACGCTACGGATATTTGCATATAAAAATCTTAATGATGTTCGACTTGTGCCTAGGTTATTGTAGCTGCTAGCAATTTCGTATGTTATTTTCGCTTTTTTAGTGTTTGGTTGTAGTTGTGTGGTTCCAATTAGTTTTTTGATGGCTTGTGTAATATTTTAGGTGTGTTATTAACGTATTTTATCAAGAGATCTTTCTCACCATTTTGTGTTCGCTGTTGTAGTTCTTCTTTTAATTTTCTCATGAATTTTTGTTGGTATGGGGTTTGATCCGAGTAAATTTTAATAGTTTCGCTCTTATAGATTGTTTTATTACGGAGTATCACTTTGACACTTTCTTGAGATGGTAAATAGACCTTAATATGACGAGCCTTTTCTGGTTTAAAATAGCCAAGGCGATAAATTTTATCTGGTTTCGGGCACTCAGGATATATAGTTTTTATAATTTTGTTGACCTCACCACTGTCAGAAGCAGCTCGTTCCTCTTTGCTGTCGTTTTTTGCTTCCGGTATACCCACTATAATTATATTTCTGCTTCTGAGTTCTCTCTCATGCAGCTCAGAAGCGACATCTTCACAGGTGAGGCGCTCCAGTTCCGGCTCCGCTGGTGGAGCTGTCTTTAGGTTCCTCAAGTCAATTTCAATCTTATCAACTTTTGTGTTAGTTGCATCGCTGGCAAGTTTCAGGTCTACTATATCTGACTTTATCTGGTTTTGTTCTGACACAATTTCTCTCGTGATAGACTGGAGACTTTTGATTTCGTCCTTAATGACAGATACATCGTCTGATATTTTGTTGAGGATTGCCTTTTGTGTTTCAACAAAACCATTAAGAGTGTTCATTATTTCTTTCCGGAAATCGGCGAAATCAGCCTTTAGATCTTCCTGTTCGGGTTGTTTCCTCTTCCGTAAGGTAACCTGTGGCATTCCAGATTCTTCAGTATGAATCCTGGAAAGATCCGGTTGGGATCCTCCACGGGTGTGTGGTTCGGTTGGTGATCGCATCATGGCTCCGCAAAATTGTATGTAAATGTAAGTATAAATTCAACTAGTGTGTAGGCGCCCTTACAATTCTACGTACTTGGGTGACGTAGTCGGCTGGCCAACCTCAGCTATCAGTTAAGCGGTGTCCACGCAGAGTAGGATGAATTATTGGAGCCCGTCTCTTTCACACCGCAGGTATGAGGGGCGGGTGGGCTCGCTTCTGGCTTGCACCGGTGTCTTGAGTTACTGTGCTCTTTGACGTAGCACACACACGTTGAGTTAGGAAAACTGTTATTTTACTCGTTGACTTTGAGCTTAAAATCAGTTGACAGTAATTTAATAAATTTTAGAATAAGTTAGTAAACAATATCAACACGTCCACTCGCAACCGTTCTCCTTGGACACATTATTCATCGAATAAAGTTTATCTGCCGATGGAAAATCAACCCTAAATGAAATTTAGTAGTTTCTTGTGTTATTCATGGCAAACTTATGACTCTAAATTGGTGTCTGTCTATACGCAGCGTTGATCACTGATTACTTTCCAAATTTCCATAAGGTCCTCCTGCTTGCTTGGCAACGATGATTCTACATCCTTAAAAACTTAAGGGCCGTTCGCGCAGTGGCGCCCTCATCGTTTGTTTGGTTATTTCTTTTATTTTAGAATGAAAATGCAGAAAATAGGCACGTTAAATTGTGCTCCACAAGATTATAACAAACGATAAGCGTGCCACTGCGCGGTCGGCGTTTGGTCGGCGTCGTCTTAAATTAATCATTCTTATCCTCAAATACCCTTAAATCATTCTTCCAAAGTAGTTAATATAAACATGTCCTCTAAAATTTAACTACAGATGAAAACATTTCAATCGTAAAGTCTTGGCAGCAACTTAGCCGTATAATCCGTCGATTTGATCAGACGTTTGAAACAAAAACATCAGAGGCTGCAGTTTCAGACAGTTTTATCGTCTGCCACAATGAAAAGAGCCATAGATTTCACTTGAGAACTAGTTTTAATGTTGTACGTGGTAGTTTTCGGCGTATCAGTGTAATAGAAGAATGAAATTGTTATTGAATGAAGTTGGTGTTACGTATGTGAGTAGGTACTAGGGCGGCAGTGGTGTTAGAAGATTGCAGTTTATTTAACATTGTGGCATTGTTGATAATAATTTGTCTGGTTGTAATTTTACTGCTAACTTTTTAATTGCTTATAATATTTATTTGATACTTTTAATTTTAGCCAGAAAAAAACATTATTTGTCACTGCAAAGTAATTTTTACATCTGACGAAGAAAACTCGGAACAATGCGCGAAGACTACGCTCGAATTCCACTTCCTTTCGCTCCGACACCCTCCGATAACTTCATAAGTTCCTATTCAAGAAATAGGGGCAGTTGGCATCAAGGAACCGTACACATTGCGTACAATACACATACGTGCACGTACAGTACAATAGAAAACTGCCTTCAATTCGTTAGTAGGGGCTAGTCGCGATTGTGTTTAAATAATAAATGTTTGGCGCTCACAATTCTAAGTTTGGGTCGTTAAAGCCGCCCGGTCATCCGAGCTGACTACGTGATGCCGTGACGCAATGACGCCATGACAACGTGACGCGACGTGAACGTGCTTGAGGGTTAATAAATTATGTGACGCAAATACGAGTATCTTATGTTTTGTGGCGTATTTCTGTATTGATCTCTTACATTGGTTTGGGTTATTTAGAATGTTGTACTCATTTGAAGCGCCAGCCGCCAGCGTGAAGAAAACACTGACGCTGTAGTCATTCCCTAGACTAACATGGAAAAGTGGCCTTGAAAGCCACTTTTCCTTCATTTGTCAACTTTTTTGTTGAAAAGGATAGTACAATCCTACTAATATTTAAACGTGAAAGTTTGTGAAGATGTTTGGATATTTGTTACTCAACCACTGAACGGATTTAGATGAAAGTTGGTACACAAATAGTTTATAACCAAGATTAACACATAGGATACTTTTTATCCCGATATTCCCACGAGATCGAAACTAACGCGGGTGAAACCGCGGGGCGCTGCTAGCGAATAATATGGGTGGGAGACGCACAAACTATTACCATGGATTTGAGTAAAAGGGAATTTTTCGTCGGGTACCTACTAAACAAAATCGTTTCCGTACATTTTGACCGCATATTTTCAGCACATGATTCTGAACAACCCTGCGTTAAGTTTTTTTTTATCTGTTACTTATTAAAAAAAAAAATTGCTGATCCTTACCCCTTTTCAATGAAACCACTGTTTTTTCATAACCGTCGAAAATGAATAGAATCATGAACCGAATTTATGGTTTCAGTTTGCGCGTCTATATCCCTGTCACCCTGTATAGTACCTACTTCGTTTATTGTAAACGCAACTGCCTATTATTACTTATTTTCTAAGCTGCAATAAAACTGAGTGCGGCAACATTCACCAGAATAATTGTTGACATCAAATTGCAAAAAAACATCATCTGAAAAACTGCACTGGGACTGGGATAGCAGCTATCCCAGAACATCACTGCTATGCTCGATATTGGACAACCAACGCATAAGCCGATTGATTCCCAAATAGCTTCAGGCCGTTTATACATTAACCTTATTGGAAAAACTGCAGGCTGTTGACGGATTAATAATATAAAATCATTCATCTGTCGCTTTCACCATTTTTCCGATAACTAACCAATCAACTGTGTTAACTTTCAAAAGAAATGGTTCCGCGCATTGAAAATTATTTTCACTGTGAACGTAATTGTTTTGATGTTAATTTCGTTTCGTTTTTCATTTATTTTTTGATGTGACTTCAGCCTTTCTGTGCAAAAGAGCAAGTTGTATTGCTACTATTTTCTTGTAGAGGTTGTAAGGCAATTTTACAAAGGCACTGATCAATTTCCTTTCTCCTTTACTGCGAAATAAAACTGACCCTGAATCTTCTTCTGAGGGTCATTTTCCGTAATTAAAAACGTTCAGAATCTATCATCTCAGTGACAATCAAAGTCAAAAACTTGTAAAAAATTTAGGGAAATCAGAGGTATTTTTGTCAGATTGAAAACATTCTTAAATCTCAGCTCTTACATGTCAAAAATCAATGTGAGTATTGTTAATTCCTAACAATAATGAACCGTAACATATTAATTATAAAATCTTAATGAAATCAGAAACTCAAACTCGCATTAATAAATTCCCCATGTCCACTTGAGGTCCCAAAGGGGGGTAAGTTCCCATATCGATACATACGGATAAATCGTCTGTCGTGACTAGACTCAGCAATAGGAAGATAAGTTGGGATGAAGAAGGAAGGCTCTTAACACGTGAGGCATATTGTGTTGAGTAGCACGTTAACACTGAGGCGAGGGTGTTTAAAAGTTATGTTTATTTAGCTTGAGGGATGAATAAAGAGTAGTTAGTGTCAGAGATGTTTGGCTAAGGCCTACTTGCACCATAAGTCTTAGCGCTTAACGTATTTAAAATATTGTTTGCAATATTCTTCGTCTTATAATTTTATTTCCTTTAGGGCTGATTCGATTTTTCCATCACCAGATAACTTTAATTCGATGAATAAAATTGTTTAACAGTTTTTGTATGAAATACCTGTCAAAATTTCAAAATTATTCTTCTAACCATCCTCCCATAAGGTGGACAGATAACCTTCTGAAAGCCACAGAAGTCCGCTGGTTGCGAGTAGCACAGAACCGGTCGAAATTGCGGCGCTTGGGGGAGGCCCATGTCCAGCAGTGGATGTTTTTCAGGGGTTCTTCTAATCCCCATTAACAATCCCCATCAATGGAGAAAAATAAATGGAAATAAATAAATAAATAAGGAATAGGGAAATAGATAAACAAAAGTTCTAAAATAATCAGTCACAAAGTAAGTAATTTAAAAGTTGATCTTTAAAATATTATTTGTAGTAAAGTTTAGGTTGTGATTTTATTCTTTTAACACACATGTTTTGTGCACTCACCATAAGAAACGGTTGCGCTTTTTTTTTTGTAAAAAAAAGTGTTAATTAGCGCATAGGCAGATTCTTTTACCACCATCTCTTTAATCCTTAGTGACATCATTGACATCTTTGCAATAATGAACGCTAAATTTCCCTATCACGACAGTTCCTACCTACCTCCCCGAAGACCCACCAAACGTCTCAAACAGTAGCAATTAAAAGTTTACCTGAACACAACCAGGACAACATATAGCTACAGCTATTGATCTAACTTTGTTCGCTTTCGTTAATCAACAAGACATTGGCTAAAGCTGCTGGAAGCGATATGCGGCTATGGGCCAGTTTCTCTAATGAAATTTATGGAAAAATTTATGTGAAAAATTTTCAAGCTCGCTTAAACTGCTCTTATTGGTTGAATGACAGTCAATCACAGAACTCAGCCTATAGCATTGCTGGACATAGGCCTCTCCCATAGTGCGCCAGAACACCCTGTCCTCCGCCTTGGGCATCCAGTCAGTGATCTGTCCCACCCACCTTTTTGAGGTCGGTCCATCTAGCTTGTGGGTGTCCCAAACTACGCTTGCCGATACGCGGTCGCCACTCTAGGACTCGTCTGCTCCACCAGCCATCGGTCCTCAAACAAACATGGCCAACCCACTGCCACTTCAGCTTGCTTACTCTGCAAGCTACGTCGGTAACTCCGGTTCTTTAACGAACAAATTCGTTTCTGGTTTTATCCTTCAAAGAAACTCCGAGCTTTGCCCGCTCCAAAGCGCGTTGAGCGACCACGACTCACACTCATGTATAATAAAAAAGGACAGAGAGAGAGTATATAATCTAATATACGTAGAAGCTCTCATAACATTTTCGCCATCTTGGATTTTCATTTTGACCTCACTATTGGCTTCAGCACCCTTGAAAACCATGAAAACTATCTCTCTCTCGCAAAGAAAAAAGAGAGTCGCATGGAGGGGACTAAATGCTTTTTCGTAAACTTAAAACTCGTTAGGGGCAGTCACCGTTTTGCATAAATTATTCTTGATGAGATTTCTGAACACCTTTAATTATTATTTAACTTTATTTAATCTCAATTAAGAGGTCACTTCCATTGAGTATCATCGTTGTAACCACAAAGTACAAACTTAAGCTCATCGGCTCCGCGAAGTGCTGACGTCACGCTGAGCCGGGATCCACGAGAGGTAATTAACGACACCATCACTCGTTACTTTTTATATGTTTTGCGGTTATTGGCGGGAATTATTGTGCGGTTTTTTTATTTTTTTTCTTTTGACTCGTAGTTGTTAGAGTTAATGTATAAAAATATTACATTAAGGGGGAAGCGCTAATTTAGCCCGCGAAATTCAAATTTTGTCACGTTTTTTGCAATTTACTGGTCAGTATTAAGTTGTACGTTTATTAAAATATGATTCGCGGCCGTAACAAATATGTATTTACAGAATTAAAATCATTACAATTAGTAATACAACTTTATATGTTAGTGTAATCCTGAAATGTCAAGATTTCATGAAATATTCATTCGGTAGGATTACTTGGTCTTAGAGAGTTGTGTTGATGACTTTAACGATTATAATTCTGTAAATACATATTTTTTACGGCCGCGAATCATATTTTAATCAACGTAAAACTTAGTACTGGCCAACAAAATTCAAAAAACGTAAAAAAAAATTGAATTTCGCGGGCTACCCTGGCGTTTTCACCATAAATGAAACTTTGTTCCAGTACAGTAACGTGCCTTAATTTTCTGGCTCCTTCAACATTTGCCATCTGAACAAGCAGACATCACGTGAGCAAAAAATTTAATTTAATTTTCTTTTGAATTTTTACCTATAAAATAGTTTTAATTTTAAGATCATAAAATAAGTACTTAGTGTCGAACCGAAGGTTGAAGTGGCCGAATCTTCGGCCGAACCGAAACTGGCGTATGGCGATTGTGAGCTGCTGGTTATTCTGATAAAACACGAACGTCTCATAGATAGACAGACAGCGTAGACTAACGGCCGAACCCAATAACCTATTGACAGATAGTTACTGATGGCAGACAGTATAATTATAACTGTCAGTATTATATAATCATACAGATCGCTACTGATATAAATTATTGGGACGTTAAAACCAGAGATAGATAGCTTTTTCTATCTCCAGTATGCCAAAACTGGTGATAGATAGGTACCTAATTGGCTTCAGCCATTAGTAATGGCTAGAGTGTTATATTATCTGTGGTAATGGGGTGTTTTGGTCGGACACTAAAAATAAGTTATTAAAATAATTATGATCTAGCCCCTGATACCTAGATGCCCATTCAAATTAGGCATTACTACCAATATTATCTAGGTACATTATACAACGGTACAACGAATAAAAGTTTATAATAACCCAGCCCCAAGATATTCAAAGCAGTTCAACTTGCTACATACAATATAGCCGTCAATTCTCGATGGTGTGAGATACGGCCCCCAGTGACACGTTAGATTGTGCCCACCAATTCCCCCATAGGAATTGCGAGTTAAGGGGAAGCTACTCAAAGGAATTTAAAATTCAGATTCGTGGTTTGGAAATATTTTGCGGGTTCGAGCAGGTTTTATGAGTTTGGAAGAATGAGTTGTTTCAACCTATTTTTTTTCTAATTAAAATTATCTTTTGAAAATTTGTGTTAATACTACGATACATATATAATACCATAAACACGATAAGTACCTATTCACAAAATTATATAAATTACCTCCTTGTACTTGTGTAGGTTTATTAACGTAAACTAGCTTCTGTCTGCGACTTCGTCCGCGTGTAATTTATTGTTCCCCCGTCCCACCCCGTCGCATCGCATCGTCCGCCTGCGCTGTTACTTCGCCTCCTAAGAGTCGTAGCGTGATATTAAATAACCTATAACCCTCCTCAAGAACTGGGCTATCAAATGCAGAAAAGATTTTTTCAAATCCGACTAGTAGTTCCAGAGATTAGCGCGCTCAAACAAACAAACAAACAAACAAACAAACTCTTCAGCTTTATTATAAGTTTTTATTATTAGATAGATGGCGAGTTTTAGAAGCAGGTAATCTTTTTATGAGCTATGTTTGAATAGCTCTAGTAGTCTTGCCGACATGAAAGAGCCAAAGAAGTTGAATTACAACGTACGCCTGTAATCCCCACGCAGTGCACCCACATTTCGCCAGTTATATTTAAGTCCCATGTAATAGGGGGCAAGCCTATAGCCACCAACCGGCACAAATCCAGACTCCGGGCTGCTACTGAGTAGGTACCTAATTCCAGATGGAAAAACCCAATAACACTTTGCCCGACCCGCACCCTAATTGCGTAATACCTGCACTGTCAATCGGAATCTGAATCATTTTGAAGCGAATTGCTAATCCATTGCTTCATAAGTTCGAAAAATTTGTCTGCTCAACACGTAAATAACGCAATGAATATTGTTGAACCGTCAAAATGAAACCGATTCCGATTGATAATGTGTTGCGCAATTGCCCTGCTGGATATCAAAAACAGAAAAATTACGTAAAAGGAGAAAGATTCCAACTCGCCCTGTAAGAAAACAAGTTTAAAACAAATTTCTCCGATAAAATATCAATCCATCAACCCCGCCTTAACGTAACCACAATATTTGACGGCACCTCACACAAATGAAAGGCGTCACAGAAGGAGCGCGTCGCCAAAACCACTGATTTGTTACTCGTATTTAATTGGAACCTAACGTTGCGTGTGCGTCACGCCGTCAATACTTAATTCGGGAACGTTCCCTTTTCCGTTATTCACATGTTTTGTTGCCACTGACAGGTTACTGATAAGAGTGTTGGAAAACGGTGGTTAGTTGAACGTGTGTTATTTGTTTTGATGTACCTACTGAGTTCGGTTTTATTTTGTATCGGGTAGATTGTTATTTATATTTAAGGGGAAAAACTGGCTCCTGTTGTTAATACTAGGTACAGGTTAATACTAACACAGGAGCCAGGCACTTAGGCCTGATTTCACCAACATTCTAACCATCGGTTAGGTATTTAAACAGTTGATTTCCTTAGGAAATTTGACATAAATCAACTGTTTAAATACCTAACCGATGGTTAGAATGTTGGTGAACTTAGACCTTAATCTATTACTAATAATAAAGCTGAAGAGTTTGTTTGTTTGAACGGGCTAATCTCTGGAACTACCGCCGCGGTCGGATTAGAAAAAATATTTTTGCATATTGTAGCCCAATTCTTGAGAAGCCTATAGGCTATTTAACATCACGCTAGGGTCCTTAGGAGCCGAGCAAAAGGAAAAAAAAATAAGAAGGAACGCTAAGTAAAAACGAAGTAATAGCGCGGGCAGGCGATGTGTGAGTTGGAACAAGAAATTTCACACGGACGAAGTCGCGGGCAGAAGCTAGTAATTAATTAAAATAAAGCAAAATTATTAGATTTTTTTGTATTTTTGTTCGTAAAAAAAATATCTCACATTTTAGTACATTTTTAGGAAGTATATTAAATTATTAGGTAGCAACCATTACCCAAATTCGTGGCTATCATTGTAATATTGCTATATTAAATTTGTCAATCAAAAAAGTATATATTTCATTAGAAAATGTACAGAATTTGCACACAAGTGTACAGAGGCCAGCACATCAAGTTACCACAATCTGTCAAAGGAGAACGGCAGGCTTGTATGGGAATTTCGTACAGCTAATAAAAGTTCGTGTTTTGGAATACTTTTTGTTTTAATTGGTAGTTAATATGATAAACAAGCCCTTTTTAAATTCTTAGATTTTTAGAACTTGGGACTTAAAAGTTATAACCAGTTTTGTTTTTTAAGGTTATGTACTAGTGTACCAATGTAAATTGATACTTAGAGGTCATAGACTTGTGTGCGTGATTGACGATTGACGCTGTCGTGTCACGTAATGGCGGCATAATAATAAATTGCTCAGATGCAGTCACAAACCACAATCCAAAACAACAGCAAAGAACTGAACCATAGAGTAAAGTAATATATCGGAACTGAACTGAAAGACAGAATGATTTCTTTTCCTGTCAATAAAATAATTGCCATATGAATAAAAAAATATTTTTGACGAAAATCATTCCTATCATAAAATCGTTAAATAATATGATTTTATGCAACAATTAAGCATTCATACGATTATTATATAAGTGTTTATTAATATTTAATGTTATTTCCATTTCTAAATAATTAGTTATCATTTCGATATTTGTGTTATTTTACATATGGCAACTTCTAAAAAGATAACTGCGTTTAGTTTACGATTCTATTTCGTTTATTTATTAAAATATTTTTATTCATATTATTAATTAATCCGAAGTTCTAAAAATAGTACACTTACATGAAAATAAATGGCTAAGTTGCCTTAATAAGTGGTACAAATTCTATAACAGAATAACAAAAAAAGTATCCTGTACCAAATCTGCCGTTCACCTTTCTTTGATAGATTTTTCAACTTTACCACAAACGAATAAGGTTCATATTCAACAGATTGGGGTAGGTTGATGTGCTAGCGTCTGTACATACATAAACTCGTATTCTATCTTCTAGTATCGTAGCTGTCATTGAATATTGCTTAGCAAAATAATGAAAAAATGTAACTAGGTAGTGCTTTCAGTAGGCTGATAAAAAATAATCACACAAACAATATTGTTTATCAAACCTAAGAGCGATTTATGTGTCATTTCTACCGATTATACTACAACCAATAATAAAATATAAAGGATACGACCCTAAGGATTATTTTGTGGATTCACAAAGTACGTAAGCGTGCGGCGCGCCGCATATAATGTGGTTTTTGTTTCGTTTCGCTACAGGCGCAGCTCGAGCGCGTCTCATATTGCGGTCTCACTCGCACTCATTCAAAGGCGATAAGGAAGATTGACGTCAGGGCTATCTACCTGAGCGAGCTAGGCACGTTGATACAATGGGCACAAGTACGCAGTCTCCGTATTTATGTTCTGTGGCAGTCTCTCGCTATCTTTTCTTGAGTTGAGATCTCTGCGTTTTTTTGATTTTTGACTACGGTTTAGCTTGTCCTCTGTTGGGCTTGATCAATAATTCCTTACGTTTGGTTTTGTTGAAATGGCAAATAATAACTGTGTTATTTGTGAACGAACACTTCGCCGCCGGCGCAGACACATCCTCTTGTTGAACTAATCTTACGTGCTATGGAACCACCACGTGAGGTATGTAATTAATACAAAGTTGTTTTTTTTTGGTTGTTCTGCTCGGATGTAAGTATGTATGTAAGTTTCCCGTCAAAATTTGCAAACCATTTTTCGATCATTTGTTGGTATCCGATTGTGCTGAAATTTTGCATAAGTACAACTTTAGTTCTGGTAACAATAATTAGAAAAAAATTGAGTAGAAATTATTACAATATTGCACATTGGTGCAATATTGTAATAATTTCAATATGGCCACCGCTCCAAGATAGCGGATTTTTTTTTTCTCATACCCCATAATATGGGTATCAAATGAAAGGGCTTGAAGAGTAGAAACCGATAAAGTTAATAACATCACACAAAATTCAATATGGCCGCCGCTCCAAGATGGCGGATTCATTTTTTTTTACAATACGCTTAATATGGGTATCAAATGAAAGGACTTGAAGAGTAGAAAACGATACGTGAACAATCAAAACGATTAATTCAATTAAAATATAAAACAAACAGGTGGTAATTTATAAAGGAACTAAATAGGTAACACCAGTGGTATAAATAATGTAAATGGTGTAAATAGTGTAAATAATGTCAATGATGTAAATAATGTTAATAGGGTAAATAATGCCAACGGTGTAAATCAATTAAATAATGTAAATAAGTACTTAAATTAATAAAAAATTAAAAAAAGATGTTAATAATAAATCTTTAAAACTAAAAAATAAAAAATAAAATTAAAACAAAAAAAGTTAAAAAAAAGCTTTTATTTAAATAAAAACGTAACCTAAAAGAAAGAATTCTCGCATCCAACGAGTTCCTGCGGCCTTCACAAGGTCGTCGGTCCACCTTGTGGGAGGCTTTTCAAAGCTACGTCTTCCGGTACGCGGTCGCCACTCCAGAACCTTTCGGCCTCATCGGCCATCTGTTCTGCGAGCAATGTTGGTTTGCTGATTTCATAAGAATTTTGATGCTGTTCTTTGACACACAATAAAGGTCAACATTTGTTCAGTAAATCCGAGAGTTCAGCTATTCTTTGGGGTTACTCGTTACAGATTAGTTAGATCAATGGTCGAAAGAAAGCCGTGAACACAGTTGCTTAACAGGATATAAACCAATAATTCCTATAACTGGGTGAATTCTAACTCTTAAATCGTTTTGTTACAGGTTCCATTTGATGGCACTAGAGCTATATGTCATGCTTGTTGGCACAAAATCTACGCTAACATAAATCAAATATCGGCTTCTCCACCATCAGCTCCTGAACCACCAGCTGCAGTAATACGACCTGCTGGATTATCCCGAGCTGCAAATACATCCCGGAGGTGCATGTTCAGTAACTGCAACAGAACCCAACTCCGACAAGTGCCGAATAGTATGAAAGTACATCTCTCGCTCGTATCTGCGGCCAGCATTTGTTGCACACATCTTTAGAGGACATTCCTGAAAATGTCCAGACGCGGCTGGATGGTTTTACTGAAGAGAGTATTCTTGACATTATAAATATGTACACGCTAGCTCTGGAACGAAGAACATAATAATGAATATAATATTTATAATGAAGATACAAATTTTTGCTAAGGTGCAGAATTCAATCCAGGCACGTACAAAGTGGGGCCGAAAGGTTCTGGAGTGGCGACCGCGTACCGGAAGACGTAGCGTTTGAAGGCCTCCCACAAAGTGGACCGACGACCTTGTGAAGGCCGCAGGAACCCGTTGGATGCGAGAAGCACAGAACCGGTCGAAGTGGAGGTGCTTGGGGGAGGCCTATGTCCAGCAGTGGACGTCTTTCGGCTGAAATTATGACGTAGGTACAAAGTAAAGTGTACCTACTACACATACGTGCTGTACGATCCGGAATCAGAAGTGGAGGGAAGAAACGCCATAAGACAATACTACTGTTCTTGTATACAAGGCCGAAAAACTCTAGGTAGCTGCGCACACGCCATGAGCATCGTTTATTATTTGGGATAGGCTAGACTCGAGGACACATTAATAGTCTTGATAATACTGTGTGAGATATTGCCAAATGAAAACATTATGAAAGCAATTACTCCAATCTACCACTCAAGATTCTCCACAGATCTATAACGCAAAAAGTGGAACCCACAATTAAATCCTTTCTTACAAGGACTAACGTCACACAATTAAGATGCGGTGAACATGAAATCTGATTACGTAGCTGAAGGACAACAATCTTAGCGAGATAACTTCGAGAACAGAACTTTTGAAGCAAAGAATGAACGCAAACACAAGATAAGGGGAGAACGGAGAACGGGAGACAGCTGTTCATTTAGTCGTAGTTTTAATTAGTAATATAATGATTTTTTTATGCATTTATGAAAATTGGGATGAGCTTGAAGCCTACAGACAGGATTGGTCCACACTAGCTCAAGACAGAGAGGCGTGAAAAGAAGAATGGGAAGCCTTTGCCTTGCCATGGGACAACATAGGCTATAAAAAAAAAAGAAAATATCTGAATCTTGAAAAAAATAACTTCAAACATAAGGGGAAATGTTGAGTAAGTACTTGCTTTTTTATATAAGTCCTCTTGATGTCAGCTAAGAATAAATGTGTCTTCAACAGCGACATTTGTCTCTTAAAATCCGTGAGAAATTGCGAAGAACTTAACGTGGCAGTCGTGAAAGTTTTTTTAAATAAAATTAAAGCATGTCTTCTTCGATCAGCAATAGCATTTCTTAGTTCAACAAGCCGTGTGCTCGATGGCATTCCTATCAGCAATAATGAAGAAAAGAATAAAAAAAAGCTTCCCTATTACTTAAGGAACTCTTGTGCAGTTTCATGGTTCTACAATTCTGCACTCAGTGGTTTAGGCTGAGCGATGTCCGTCAGAGAATGTTTTTTTTTATTGGTATTAGACGATTCTTCCAACCATGATTATTTATTCACTGCTACTAATCATCGGCATTGATAGCCTTCCATTATTAACCCTTAAATCGTTAATTTTACTGAGCGGTAACATTATTGTATTTATTATTTTACTTCATTCTGGCAATCTCACCCCGCTAATCTCATCACACAGCACAACTTACTGATGACGTCCACCGTTCACCCCGAGGCACAAAGCTGTTTATTTTTAAACAAACAAAACGCTTATTACACTAGACAAGACAATTTTGTTGATAACTAAATAGACCTGGAAGAGGCAACTTGGGGGTCTTTTATTTTTAAATGACCCCTGCGTGAAATCTTGGCGTCAGGGAATGTAATTACTAAGAGAAGGCTTTCGGCTGTTGCTGTTTAAGACTTTTTAATTATTTTTTTGTTGTTTTATGTAAGGAGATGGTCAGATTGCAGATTTTTATGATTCGGAAAGACGCTTTTGGTAACTCATTCTTAATTTACAGGTGATTGTCGGCATTTGAGTGTTAAATTCACTTGTGTGGTTGATAAAATCGAGTTTAATAATGCATAAATCAAGTGTCATGTCACGCCACAGAATAATGTGAAAGGGAGAAAGTTTATGCCCTGCAGTGAGTTGACAAGGCTAAAGATAATAATAATGATGACAGATAGAAAACACGCCCACAAAACCGCTAAAGATAGGTAGGTACCTTAATGAAGGTCTCGCCAAGAAGCAAATCAAAAGTTAATCTGCCTACTTTCCTTCTAACGTCAGACCTGAAACTTAAAAATAATAATTACTCATTTACATCAGTATTGCAATTTGCAAGCGAAACCTCTTCAGTCCTATTAAAAGTTTAATTTATTTTTAACAGTAGACTGCTTCTTAAACATTTAAAAGACTTACTTAAATTGCGTCTTTTAAAAACTTAAGTTGCACGAGAAAGAAGCTTGGGTTGATTTTTATAGGAAACTGTACGGGCTTTTGTGATATTTCTCTTCAATACATGAGTTTTGTTCTAAAAGAAAACCAAACAAATACGTGTAATAAATGGCAATGGAGAGGGCTGTGCTTGCAGTTTCCCTTCGTGATTGAATCAGAAATGAAGAGTTCCGCAGGAGAGCCAAGGTTACCGACATAGCCGGAAGAATTGGCAAACTTAAGTGGCAGGGGACAGGGCCCGCAGAACAGATGGCCGATGGGGCCGAAAGGTTCTGGAATGGCAACCGCGTACAGGAAGACGTAGCGTTAGAAGGCCTCCTACACGGTGGACCGATGACCTTGTAAAGGCCGCAGGAATCCGAAAGATGAAGGAAGCACAGAACCGGTCTAACAGTCGGTGCTTGGGCCTATCTCTAGCAGTGGACGCCTTTCGGCTGAAATGATGATGATAATGATACAAAAACATCCTAGGTCATCACCATCTGCCTAGCCTTTTCCCAACTATTATTGAGGTCAGCTGCAAGATCAACCGGATGCAGCTAAATACTAGTATTTTACATGGAGCGTCTGCCTATCTGACCTCCACAACCCAGTTATTGGGTATTTGGGTAACACAATCCCCCTTGGACAGTCACAGTCTGATTGTTAGACTTTCGGGCTTCTGACTACCCGTAACAACAAAAACATCGTAGGTGTACCACAAATATTTTGTAGACTTCGAATAAAACCAAGTTTACGAGTTACGGTCGTGGTCACAAAAGAGTTGGAACGACGACGGCTAAATTAAATTTAAACAATCAACGGGAAATTATACCTATAACTTGGGTCTGTTTCAATTTAACTTTTGTTACAAAAAACTTTGATCTGTTCTAGGGACTAATGATAATATGAAAGATTCTGAAAGGTTATATGATAAAAACCAGTACCTACCTAACAGGTCCATAGCCCATAATATAACTTTTGTATTTAGTCACCAGTGCGAGGTCACGATCCTCATGGGCTCCAGAACACCTCATGTCTAAAATAATGCGGATAAATTTGCTGATACCTAAGCAGCTTTATGGGGACTAAAGGACCTACATGCAGTTTTATTAAGCCTAAAAGTATATGATCGACTACAGTAAACAAAATCAGAAAAAATATGATATTCTTCAGGATATATGCTAGATAGTGTGCTGTATAATACAACTAATTTGATACGATAGAAAAAAATCATGAAGAAACCTCTAAAAACTTTCTTTTCACAATAAAAACCATACTTACTAATATAAATCATTCTATTTTTTGTCAGATTATTCTACAAGCAACATAGTAAAGCTCTAGCGTTTTGTTTTTTTGGTCCGCACCATAGATTTTTTATAAATAGATAATTGCTTCATTTTTTGCAATACATTACCAGCGTTGTGTCATCGCGCTACCTACTCTTTCTTTTCTATGCAGTCCGACAGTGACCGCGCCTTAGGTCATGTAGTCCCCTTAAATGAGTAACTATCATCATCATTCTTATACTTAGGTACTTTGCATATTTGTCATCTTTTATTATACTCCTATTTTTTCTCTTGCCCATATCGAAATTTATTTGAGGTCGGTGCAACATGCCTTCTTCCATAGTTCTCTATTAGATATCATCTCGGTAGTCACCCCCTTTCTAGCCAAATCATCTTTCACACAGTCCATCCATGGTTTCTTTGAAGTACCACTCCTCAGCTTGTGATTTTGAGTGTATTACTTACTACGCTAGGCCTTTCAAGAAGATTTTAGAGAATTTTTCACCTTAATTTACGTTAGACATATAGGCTTAGGTAATCCGCAGGCTACCAGCAGAACAAAGTACCAGGATAACAGAACACGGTCGAAGGTTAATCTTGCCTATTACGCAAGCCGTAGCTACGCACCAAAATGATTGAGTTACTCAAGCTAGGCGGCTGTAATATAAGTATAACATGGGTCCAACAGAGCATAAATAACAACACCTTTATCAAATAACCACTGCGCAACCACTAGAGTAATATTCCTCCGGTTCATTAACTAATTTATTCTTGAGAAAGTCCCGGTTATCCGGGAGTAGTCTGCAAGAAACAAAACTAATGGCGTCGGCAACACGAGAGCCTGGAGCTGTCGCGGGGGCGTGTGCCATAAGATGTGGTTGGAGCGGGTTTATCTGCGTCAGCGATTTTAAACGAGCCGCTAATCCCTGATGTAGTAATCCAATCAGGATCTCGGTGACTGACTAAATATTAGTCTGGTGACAGAGAGGCATTAAAGTGATCAATATCCCAACATCCACTATCATCATTTCATCTGCACCCAGCCCTTTCTTCCACTGATAAGAAAAAATCAATAAACTGGCAGATAACGCAATGCTACCAGGAGAACATAACAAAAGAAGACCAAAATAAACGGTCACGTCGTCGCCCAGTGTCTCCGTCATTCTTGCAAGATCATCGGTCAGGCATTCCTTCCTTTTAAGAAGCCCAGAATACTATGAGGGGCACTCTTGATGACGGTCAAAAGTCAACCCACCACACGCTAAGCCCCCACTACTTGCGCCACATAATAATTTATGGACGGAAGCCGGTCCGGGGACGCGGCAATTAGCCGGCACGTAACGAACCCTTGAAATAAATATCATTTGGTGATAAATGCGAGCAGTTCTGATAAATATGTTGTTATTATTCATCGGGACTATGCTGACCGAACCGGAGTTTCGCAATAAAATTTTGATATGAAGCAATGTGGGTTTTTGGAGTTTAGCTTTACGAAAATTGAAGTAGAGACGTAGGATAAAGCAGATAAAGCAGCTGAGCAAAATCAAAATCTTCTAATAACGTAGATAGATGGATAGCAAACGGTTGTATTATTGGATAGATATGGAAAAAGTTGGATATTTAGCAGAGGGTTTCTTAAGATTGTCTTGTTTCTTTTTGTTAGCATATACTGTGTCTCACTGCTTGCAAATGCAAACATGTCATGTGCGATCCTCTGGCCATGTTGGCCCTGCATACGTAGTCAGATTGTCACACAACGATCTTGTTGATATTTTTTTTATCAGCTAAACTGCTGCTACTGCTTTGTTTGTTAATCTAATAACAGTTCTGCTTTAAATACACCTTGATTTTAATCAGAAAGAAGCATTAATTTATTTTAAAACAAAGTTACATTATGTTAACAATGATAAACTTCACATGATCTGACCAAGACAATTCCCTATGTCTGGGCTACTGTGTGAAGTCTGAGTTTGTTTCGGCCTTTTTCTCAGAGTAGTGAGATACGAAACCCCGACCTTATCTAGTTTTTCAAATATGATTGACGTGTAAAGTGTTTGTCCAAACCTACTTACAGAAATAAAATCATTTATCATTTAATTATCTAATGATTTTATTGGAAACCTGAAGCTTCCTAACTTTAAGCCAAAAAATATCTAAATCCAGAGTAATTTTTAAACCTCTAACATTACTCTTAACTTAGCAATAACACAGTCGTTATAAGTTGCAGTTGTAGGCTTACACCCAGCTCGTGATAACACTAGCTAAGGTTACATTCAACGTGACGGTGAACAAGGGAATCGGCGCCATTACCTATTTGAATAATTTGTCTGCTCAGCAACGTAAATAACGCATGAATGTTGTTGAACTGTCAAAATTAACGCCATTGCTACTGTTAGGATGTTACGCAAAATACCTCGCAGGACCCAGGATCAGCTGTCGCAGTCTCAACTTGACAAACGAGGGAGTTAGAGATAAACTACGATAACATGGCGCGCCCCTCCAAAATTCAAAACGTTTGAAAGTATTTGTGAAAGTATTTACAATGCACCACCAAGATTCACAACGCATGTGTGCGTAATGAGACGGCTGTCAAACTAGTGTACTTTAGCTATTTTCATAGTGTAATGTCGTACGGTATTTTATTGTGGGGAAATGCCGCCGATATTCAGACTATCATTGTTTTGCAGAAGCGAGCTGTTCGATCAATTTATAAACTAAGTCCGAGACACTCTCTCAGAGAAAAATTTAAAGAGATTAATGTGATGACTGTGCCCTCTCAGTATATTTATGAAAATCTTTTATATGCCCATAAAAATATAAAATTGTTTAAAAAATACGCCGACCTCATCTAGTTTTATAAAAAATATGACTGACGTGTAAAAGTGTTTGTGCAAACCTACTTACAAAATAAAAATCATTTATCATTAAACAAAAACTTACAACTACATACAAACTCCTTCGTAAGGATGTCATACACACATTGAAACAGTAATTTGGAGGGGCGCGCCATGTTATCGTAGTTTATCTCTACTCGTATAATAAATTGTAAAGCAAAGTTAAGTAGGTACCTACTCCCGTGCTCAATAATCTTGTCTCCTTTTACATTATATAATTAATAAACGTTAAGTCAACATTTCTTAATGGATACTTTAACATTAAATTACCTAATAAGTAGGTAGGTAAGTGAGGTACATGCCAAAGTAAAGTAACTTGTTCTAGAAAACTTAGACGGCGGTATGGTAGCTGCCTTCCGCATATAGACAGACGTGAAAATGGAATTGTTTTAACTTGAAAACCTTCTACTTATAACTTCTTACGAATTTTACTGAAATTGTTTTCCAAAACTGGAGATAATGAAATATGTCGTTTTGTTACAAATAAGTAGGTATATTGCAGCCTTAATTAACAAAAGTCACTTTTTATGATATAATATCATAAAAAGTGAGTTTTACCTGGAATACAGCAATGTAGGTATTCCAGGTTTAAATCTATATATCCTATACCATCATCATCCACCGAACCTTTTCCCAACTATGTTGGTGTCAAACCAGTGATTTACATGGAGAAACTGCCTATCTGATCTTTAACACCCAGTTACTGGATAATCCGATACCCCTTGATGAGACTGGTTTTCCGACGTTCGAGCTTCTGACTACCCCATAACGACTGTCAACGATCTACAAATGACAGCCGGGACCAACTTTCCGAGGCACGGAGGGGTCCCGATGGATGGTCACTCATCCATGGACCGACCTCAGCAAGCGTATTGTAAGTAAGTAGTTAAACCCTTGATCGATCCGAGTAAAAAACTGTTGTTAAGTGCATTACCAAACACAAATCTCACATAGGTATACCTATGCACCGAACAGCATCAAAACGCAAAAATTTAGCTCAAAACAAGTCTATAAACCCCAGCCACTATCTATATTAATCAGCTAACACAGAATCAATTTTCGCCGAATCCTGATTTCCACAACTTGGGATTCGTGGCCCGCTGCCAACCTTCATGTAAGTTCTGCCTTTAAAATGCATCCCCATTAGGCGGGTAGCACTCGACGAGTCTTCAGACCTCGCCGAGCGTATAAACTAAGCTAGTTTGCTGCGAGAAGATTTTACTCAAGATCTTGGAGAACTATAAAACGCAATAGGTAAATCTGGGAGTTTAGATATTATGTTGTTGAAGAAGCTTTGGGGAAAAGCTTAAATCTAACCCAGATTTAAGCATTTCTGGTTATTGTAAGACACGTGTTTGCCTACTTGTTCTTCTACTAATTATAGACCAATTTCAGTACTACCTACCTTTAGTAAATTTTTTGAAAAACTTATTTTAATTCAATTGCAAAGTTTTTTTAATAAAAATAAATTACTGCATTACAAACAGTTCGGTTTTACAAGGGGTCGTTCAACTACTGATGCCGGAGTTGAACTTTTAGGACATATTTATAATGCATGGGAGGACAAGTGCGATGCTTTGGGCGTCTTTTGCGATTTGTCCAAGGCATTCGATTGTGTTCTTCATGAAACTTTAATCAGGAAACTGCACCACTACGGAATCCGGAACGCCTCTCTGGATCTTCTTACTTCTTACTTAAGTGATAGGATTCAGAGAGTTGATGTTAACGGAAAAAGGTCACCCGGATCTGTAGTAAGAATGGGGGTCCCCCAGGGCTCAATTCTTGGCCCATTTTTATTTATTATTTATATAAATGACTTGCCTTACCTCATAAGGGATAAACATGATATAGTGTTGTTTGCAGATGATACTTCACTTTTATTTAAACTCAAACGTCAGCAGCTGGTTACTGACAATGTAAATAGCGCCCTTGCAGAAGTAGTTCACTGGTTTAATGTCAATAACCTACTTCTTAACGAAAAAAAAACGAAATGTATTAAGTTTACGATACCCCACGTTAGACAAGTAGAAACTAGTGTTCTCGTTAAGGATGAAGAGTTGAAACCCGAAGATACCACAGTTTTCTTAGGCATAACTTTGGATGCCAAGCTTCAATGGGGCCCCCATATAGACAAAATGTCAAAAAAGCTTAGCTCTGCAGCATACGCCGTTAGGAAAATTCGTGATTTAACTGATTTAGAGACAGCCCGTTTAGTTTACTTTAGTTATTTTCATAGTGTGATGTCGTACGGTATTCTGTTGTGGGGAAATGCCGCCGATATTCAGACAATTTTTATTTTACAAAAAAGGGCAATTCGTTCCATTTATAAATTAAGTCCCAGACACTCCCTCAGAGACAAATTTAAAGAGATTAATATAATGACTGTGCCTTCTCAGTACATTTATGATAATCTTTTGTATGCACATAAAAATATTAATCTGTTTAAAAAATACAGTGATATCCATAACATAAATACTAGGAACAAACACAAATTTGTTGTTCCTACAACAAGGCTCAAGAAAATAGGTGGGTCGTTTAGATGCCAATGTATACGTTTTTATAATAAACTTCCTAGTCACATTCAAGAACTAAGCCTTAATAAATTCAAATCTTTTATAAAGCGAAAACTATGCCAGAAAGCCTATTATACTGTAAAAGACTATATTGAGGACAAAAAGGCTTGGGATTGAGCTGCTCCAATAGGTTTAGACTGTACTTGTTGTTTTTATTTTTTCATTTTGCTATTTTACACTTTATTTTTTTTTTCGAAATATATATTTTTCTTTAACAATGACATGTACATTTACTGTATAAAGTATTATATTATTTTAATTATTGTGAATGTGAGGACTATGTGGGTCATTGTTTCAGTTTTAATCATGATCATGGTCTGGCAGTTTGAGTAGTTTATGCGGCCTACCCAAATGTCCTGTTTTTGGTATTGTTCGTCGAATCGTTGAGCTCCTTAAGTTCTGAGTTGAGCTGCACGGTTCTGACAAATGCGTGCACTGACTGGACAGGTCCTCTCAATCTGTGTGGTTATTTCCTCAAAATACCATTTCAGACACCAATCTACATGGCCCTCAAAGATTATGCCCAAATTTTTATATACACTTTGACATTGATGATTTTTATATATACAATGACATGAATATTTACTTTGTAAAGTATTTTTTATTTTTTTATTTAATTGTTGTGAATGTGGGGACTATGTGGGTCATTTATTTTTTTACTGTTTTCCTTCTTAGTTAGTTTTAATCATGATCTGGCAGTTTGAGTACATTACGCGGCCTACCCAAATGTCCTTTCTTTGGTATTGTTCGTCGAATCGTTGAGCTCCTCAACTTCTGAGTTGAGCTGCACGATTTTTGACAAATGCGTGCACTGACTGGACAGGTCCGCTCAATCTGTGTGGTTCTTTCCTCAAAAGACCATTTCAGACACCAATCTACATGGTCTTCACATGATCTGACCAAGATTATGTCTGGACTTTAAAAGAGACTGTGACCTCTGAGTTTGTTTCGGCCTTTCTTCTCAGAATAGTCAGATAGGAAACGCCGACCTCATCTACACACATCAAAAGTGTCTAGGGATCAAGCATTTTTATGCGGATTTCTTGAGATTGAGATGTGGCTTTGTAATAAATTTATGATTTTATAAATTTATATGGATCCTTTTTGGTGCATTTCATAATTTGAATCAGGAACTGTGAATCAAATTCGAGTAAAAGATGAAAATCAGCTGTCAATATTTTCCCTATAAAAACATACAACGCATTGAAGACATTATTAGTGCTACTGTTTCCCTACTACTGATTAAAACCAACGTTATTATGGAGCGGCGACGTCATTTAAGCAGGGAAGAAATGCTCAGAGCCGTGGGAATGATAGAAGCTGGTTCCCGGCAACGTACTGTGGCTTTAGCTCTGAATACAAGTCAGAGTGTTATCAGTCGACTTTGGACACGTTACCGAAGCACTGGTACCGTGGCTGAGCGCCATGGAGGACGGTATCGCTGCACCACACGGAGACAAGACCGATACATTCAAATCTTAACTCGAAGAGCTCCAACAATAACCGCCATGATGTTAGCCGTGAGGCTTCATCACTCTTCAGGGAACTTAATTAGCGACCAAACAGTCAGAAACCGCTTGCATGGAGTGAACCTTCATTCCCGAAGACCGCTACGGGTACCACCTATAGCAATGCACAATCGTAGGATTCGATATCAATGGGCTCTTGAACACAGAAATTGGGCAGAAGAACAATGGCGTTTCGTGTGCTTTTCTGATGAGTCTCGTTTTCACTGACACTGACACTGAGACACTGGAGAACCCCTGGACGCCAACAGCGATTAAAATCCTGCCAGGAAGTCCATCCTTATAGTGGTGGAACCATCATGGTATGGGCGGGTATTTGGATCGGCGGAAGAACTGAGTTGATTTGGATCAGAGGCAACCTCAACGCTCAAATTTATGCTGAGACGATTGTATCAGACGTCATCGTTCCTCTACAAGTGCAAATCGGTCCCTTATTTCAGTTAATGCATGATAATGCACGACCGCACACCGCAAGAGTTGTAAGACAGACTCTCGCCGCAGCTAACATCAATGTCCTGCCCTGGCCTGCTCAGTCGCCAGACTTGAACCCGATTGAGCATGCATGGGATATGCTACAGAGAAGAGCTCTGCCGAATATGGAGGGTATCCAGTCGCAAGAAGACCTTTTTTTGTTGTTGCAACGAACATGGGCGGCCATTCCACAGCGTGATTTGGATGAACTCATTTTGAGTATGCCAAACCGATGTTCTTGTGTTGTTAGTGTTCGCGGTAGAAACACGGATTATTAATTGTTTAAGTTACCCAATAAAATTTTAAAGAAAACTGTTATTTCAGTCTTTTTTTCGAACTTTTGTGTTAGTGGTTCAAATGTCAAAAATCCCTTTATTAGGAAAATGGCAAATTTCTTTATTAATGCAAAGGTGACTTGGTTTATCGTTACTGTGACAAACGAAAACACTTTATTTGATAAATCCTTAAAGAAAATTTTAATTAATATCAATCAGGAGAAAAGTTATTGCAAAAATATATGTTGATCCCTAGACACTTTTGATGTGTGTAGTTTTAAAAAATATGATTGACGTGTAAAAGTGTTTGTACAAACCTACTTACAGAAATAAATCATTTATCATTTATTTATCATTATCATTTACTTATTAGATACTTAATTGCCTACACGTAAGTACTACTTACCTTATATAATCTATACTAATAATAAAGCTGAAGAGTTGTTTGTTGGTTTGAACGTGCTAATCTCTAGAATTTGGATTTGACAAATCTTTTTTGCATTTGCAAGCGGGCATTCTTGATGGGCCACCATCACCATAGGCTATTTAACATCTAGCTATGACTCCTAAGGGACTTACAGGACCTAAACGTAAAAAACGCAAGTTTTAGAAACAATAACAGTATATATATGATCGACTACAGTACCTAAACAAAATCAGAAAAATATATGATATTCTTCAGGATATATGATAGGTTGATAGTGTATTGAAAACATTAATTTGATACGATAGAAAAAAATCGTAAAGATTACTCTAAAAACTTGCTTTTTACAATAAAAACCATACTACATATACAATCATTATGATTTTTTGTCAGATTATTCTACAAGCAACATACTAAAGCACTAGTTTTTTAATTTTTTTGTCCAAACAATAGATTTTTTGTAAATAAATAATTGGTTCGTATTTTGCAATAGATTACCAGCGTATTGCGCTTCTCTTTCTTTTCTATGCAGTCCGACATCGCCGAAATTCAGAAAGAATGCTAAGCGACAGCGCGGGCAGGGGAAAAAGATATTTTTCGTTATGGAACGAGTTTAGTTCCTCAGTAACTTTCAGTAATCTTTGAATTTCACCGTTTTATGTTGACTCTCCATTCATGCATTAGGTACCTTTATGCAAAAAAGTTCGCCTAGCTCTTCTGGAACCGACCATGTGGCATTCTATAAATATCAAAGTTGCATAACAAACTGCTGGCATTTGTTATGCAGCTCTATTGACACTGGGTTTGACCCCAGATGAATCGCCAATTGGTCATTTCCGTGCTTAATAAATTCGCAGTGGAATATTTTTCATAGCGGTTATAACCACTCACGGTAGCGGTTATTTAGTCACAATTTTTGAGAATTAATTTTTTTTCTTTCATATTTTTTCACAACTATTTTTGTGATTATGAGAAACATATCATATAAACACCTAAATCTTGAATAGTCAGATAACTTTTACCATAGCTTTTGTTTAGAAAATAATGTCAAATTGGCATATTTATTCTCCAGATACCTAAAAATTACTAGGTACCTACTGAAAAATTTTCCCTTTAAAATCATCTTGAATGATAAATCATTTTATTTCTCTAAGTAGGTTTGTACAAACACTATAATTCGTCACTCACATTAAAAAAAAAACATAACCCTCTTTCTGGCGCAATCGGGGAACTAGATGAGGTCGGTGTTTCCTATCCGACTTACTCTGACCCCCTTACTAATAAAAGTTGTATAGCGTCTGTATACACAACGCTTTGTCTTCTTCTTTCGAAAGTCAACTTACTGACGACTGAAAGAGAGAAATCGATGTGTAACTATTCATCTGATAAAATACGTTTATTAGTAAGGCAGCGAGAAGAAGGGCCTAAAACACACTCAGAAGTCACTGTTCATCTGTAAAAGCGTTATATTCTCCATTTCTCCCCTCATAAATTATTGTAAAATACGTAAGATAAAACCATAACTCCTCCATCGTTATCGTTATGATAATAATAACCATTACAATTATTAAATTATAGCTGTTATCGCCACTCTGCATTCTCGAGAAACTTTAAATGGATTACATTAAAATTAATGAGTTTGCATTGAGTTTCGTAGTCAAGTTTAACAGCAGTGAACACTGACCGTAAGTCGTGACTTTGGTGTGGTACGAGTGGAAGGGTTGCAGAACTTCAGGTTAGCTTACGATTAAAGGTAAAACAAGCTTGATTTTTGTGGAGTCATAGTACGGTACCTAGTCTGAAATCGCCAACCCGTCTTGAGCAAACATGGTGATCAATACTCGTGCCTTCTCTGTATGAGTATAGCCCTTTGCCATCCAGTGAGACAATATAGGCTAGTACCTATTCGTGTTAAGGCCCTACATCGAAAATCTAAAATCCTCGAAAACCTATTAAGCGAACGAAAGTGATGCAATTACTTTTGAAACGCAAAAGAAGAGTGATGGCTATAATGTGCGTGCGCTCGGAATAAAACGACGTATGTGCCAAATCGTATTCATTCCTTTTTAAAAAAATAAATGAATTAAATTTAAAACTACTTTGAGTACCTAAACTTTGATATGATAATTCTCTGTTTTAAAGTAAATTCTAAGTTTTTTTTTTTTTATTGATAGGTATAACTTTGCAATTATTTTGTATCGAGAGAAAATCGGGAATATTATAATCATAAAAACGGAAAATAGTGGCCACTATTATCCGTTTTAAGGATTATAATAAAACTAAACAATGTAAAACTACAGTTTATAATAACTTTTACGTATAATCTTGAGGAGCACAACTTAATGTGCTTAGGTATTTTATGCATTTTCATTCTAAAATAAAAGAAATAACCAAACAAACGATGAGAGCGAAACTAGTGGGTCGGTGCCCCCTTAACAAAATTAACAACGCACGTCGCATAACCTAAACCGCTAGGTGAAGCAGAAAACTTTGGAAAGTAACTTCTAAGGCTTTTTAAATCATCCCCTAAAAGGTTTAAAGAGAAGATGAAAGTTTGTACTAAAGTTCGTCAGTTTTGCCGACGGGACGCCCATCGAGCACACCACTTCAACTGTTCTGTGGGCACACCGCTTGTATATAAATAAAACACTTCAATCGCATTGTAAAACAATTTATTTCGTCTATAATTTGCGTTAGATCTAACAATAAGATAGTCATCGCGTCATACGTACTTCGTCGAACATCTAAACGTCCTGGAAGGCCTACACTAGGAAAAGGGAGGTAATTCGGAATAGTTTCATTCCAACTAACAGCATGTCTGTGTTCCTAGTTATCAAATTAATTACAAGTTACAACTCAACTCTGACGCCCAAAATTTCTCACAGGCGCAAACATCTGGTATAAAAAGCCGTAAAAATACATAAAATACGTTTAAAATAATTCTATAATTTCGAAGGAATTGTTTCTCGAAACTAATTTTAAATAATATGTTTAGTTATCTAATTATACGAAATAGATCATGCATTTATAAAACTAACAAATATAGGTGTACCAGGAACACAGATTTCAATAGGAGTTAAAGATTTAAGGTAAATTCTAACAACTTCAGATATGCAGGTTAACGTCATCTGTCTGGCAATTATAAACTCTAGACCAGTTACCATAAGAGCGAAAGTAGATGTTTAAGAACAGATGGCTTTACCGTTATAATTCTACTTATTATTAAGTTCTATAAAACAAAGTATAATCATTGGTTTTCTATAGAGCGAGTGAAGGAAGTTGTAGCAAGATATTTAACGTGTTTAGTCTACGATATTCGGCCATTTACTTTTTAAATCATCACGCTTGTAATCCCCGGTGTATTAGGCAGAGGTGTGCATAGTTGACCAGTTCGCCAGTTATGTTTAAAGCCATATGTAAATAGCCTATTACCATCAACAAATCCAGACTCCGGGCTGCTACTGAGAAATTCCTTATGGAAAAGCCCAATAACACTTTCCTCGACCTGGGAATGAAACCCGGGACCTCATGCTCAGCTGTAGCGCTTGCGACCACTACACCAACGAGGAAATTTGGGTGATAGATGGAAGTTCAGCGACCATAGCGTGACGTACTCACTACTCATTTAGATGACTGGTTTGCAAATAGCCATTCTGCTACAGCAGCCAAAGACCGACACGTTAAAAATCTACGCAATACATAAATACAATAACATATATTTCAGTGCAATAAAAACCACTATACAGGTTACTCCCGTAGATTACAAGCTAAGTTTATACATACGAGCGTTAAAAAAATATGCATCAGTATATTATATATTTATATGTTACAATAACACACATGGAATCAAGTCGTGTCCGTACATAGTACATACATACTTTATAGTAATTATTAGGCTACGGATACATGTAATGTTAGACAAATACAATACATTATTCGCCAAAGACTGGCACTTTAGATGATAAATTTGTTTGATTTTACTGATAATGTAACCATGTCCTTAGGATCCGTAAATATAGGAAAATAGGATGTATATTTGGTAAGGGAAAGTCTGGTTCTAGATCACATTAAATAAAGGAATACCTACACATTTTATATTATTTATACCACTGTGTGACCTTCAGCACTTAAGTCACGTTTTTCTGTGACTTAACACTTTCAACGGCACTAGGTATACGGCTATAGCCGTCATAACAATAAACCTTCTATTGTGCCTCGTTTACCGCGCCGGAACCTATTAAGTAGTCCATTTTTACATAGAAAAGCGTGACTGAAGTGCGGGTTTAGGTCATACAGTGCTATAAAATAGTATACGATACTCGTGAATTAACACGTAATGTACTATGTCAACGACTAATACGCCCCATTTCACAATAATTCCAAAATCGATGATTTATAAAAGAGGCCATGCTTGATAATAATACAAATCCTTCTCCTATTATTTATTAAAACTTTCGTATACACACACTTTCCTAAGCTTAGCAAATCAATATAGACTTTTATTTACTTTAGATTATACATTTCTATCGTTTGATTTTCGTTATATTTAGTTTAAGTTTAGTATTATAATATTTTAGAGGTCATTATTAAAAGAAGTTTTGATTTAACGCCACTTTCATATTCGACATGATTTAATTGCTTGTGAATAGTCGCTGTAGATTATTTTATTTATAAAATACTATAGCGCTGATATCGACTTGATTCTTACACAAAACATCTGCCTGTATTCCTCAAACGGTTATGCAGAAGTGCACCGTACACCCACATTCCGCCAGTTACGTTTAAGTCCCATGTAATAGGGGGCGAGCCTATTGCCATCAACCGGGCACAAATCCAGACTCCGTCCTACTACTGAGAAATTCCAGATGGAAAAATTCAATAACACTGCCCGACCCGGGAATTAAATCCAGGCCCACATGCTCAGCAGCAGCCCTTGCGAACACTAGAGGAAAGCGAAATATGTCGCGGAAATATGACACCACTTTCATATGCAAATTTTTTTTTCAATAAACCTTTTATCGAGCGATCTAATATCGATAAATTACAAGATTTCAAACTGATATCACCACTATAGTATGATTATCATCAGAGTAATGCTCGATTTGCAGTCGTTTCGGCGTTCAAACGTTCTCCTATCACACTGAATAAAGAATTGTAAAGAAAGATTAATATCTTGACGTAAATATTATTAGTAGTAGTGTGTGCAATATAATCTGTTTCTAGCTCTAGATATTCTGGTGTTACCTCATCTCTATGTATTTCTGTTATCCTGGTACCTAATTTTAAGACTTTATAGTTCACAAACGAATCTCGATAATACTTGCAATACTGTTGCTTTTGACAGGAAAGATAGTTATAGTAGATTGTTGCATCGAGCGCAAAGGGATTTATTAATGCACGAGTATTATGCTGGTGCCCGAGCGGAGGCGAGGGCGCTAAATTTACACGAGCGCATTAATTACTCACTTTAGCAATGTGCGTAATCTACTTTTCTTTCAACTACCAATCTACCTACCGTGATAAAATATACCTACTTAAAAACTCAAGTTAATGAAAAATATTTATCCCGCTACTTACGCAGCAAAAGGTTATTAACCATTACATTTGCAGCTGTTTTTATACTTTCTGGAATTGAATTCATATCGCTATCGCTGTCTACTACTACTACCATTTTTATTAACTTTTCTTGCTAAATATGAAGTATCAAAGTTTTACAATGGTACAAAATGTTTTTTTCACCAAGACGGTTTTATTTAGCCGATTTTTATTTTCAGCCTGCAATGTATATTTTTGATACATACATTTTATATTAAACTTAATGGGAGACATTAAACCTCTGTGGTAAATTTATATGTAAATAAAAAATAAAAAACAGTGCATTAATGAAAAACTGTGCAACCATGAGATTTCATATAACATTTCTGCACCGTTTTGGTTCTAAGCAAAAAATACGTCCTTTGTGATCGGTTTTGTAGTGATTAATGATAATATTACTACGTAGTTGAAAGACAACTATATTTAATTTTGAGAGTATCTTTGCACTGAGCGTAAACTCCAGCGTACTACAAACTTTTAAGCTGCTAAAACGCGACGCTGCCGCGTCGAAGTTGACGACGAACGTAAGAAGACATCAACCAAGGCTAAATGCGAAGGCAATTATGGGCAATTTATACCTAGCTGCTCACTTAAATAGTCCCTACGTTTCTTTTTATAGGCCCTTATGATGATGACGTTTCTTTTGTAATTTTGAACATTTAAACTGTACTTTTTGAAACATAGATAACACAGAATACCTGCATAAGACATCTACATAAGTTAGACATTTATAGTTAAAGCTATAGTATAGGAAATAGTATTTATATCACATATACACATATTCATGACCAAATATTTATTGTGATAAGGCTTATTTGAAACTGTTGAAATAAATGAACGAGATAAAACATAGCAGTTACAGGAAAAATTATCATATTGCTTTTGCAACAAAGTTTATTTTTGTAAATGTTATTATTGAGTACATGCATGATACATAATTTTTATTTTTAAATATTGACAGCAGCTTTATGTCAATGGCATAATTTTGTAAAATGCAACAGTTAAGCCCCATCTACACGGTGCGATGTCATTTCCTATATCATACCTATTAAAGTAACAATAAAAGCTGTACCGTCTGGAACCATGTAAGGTTTTCAACCTTATTATACCACGCACATCGAGTTTCTTTTTTCTAGAGCTCCCCAATTTTGTTTACTTACCATCTGTCGCGAATCTGAAACAGCTAATAGCCACGATAATGTTTAAACGTGTAATTTATATTATATAGTTGTAATTATATAGTTGTAAAATAGGATATATAATTTTCTCTGGGACTTCTACTGCCCCTCTGAAAGTCTCAAACGCCCTCGAGGGGGTGTTATCGCCCCCGTTGAGAACTTATAGACTAAACAGTGTTTAGACTATGCAAGTTAAAAGTTGCTTTACATTTGATTGTATTTTATTTAAATTTTATTGTATGCCAAGGGCAAGAAAGTTGATTCTTGTAAGTGGGGGGCTATACCCCGGTGTTTAAAATCTATATCCATTTAATCTGCTATTAAGTTACACTGCTACAAGTATCTTTTGGCGCTCAATTGACGTTGACAGGGGGCGCTGGTTGTAAACATTTGTGCAATTGTTTTGTGAAATGTCACTTTAAATGTATTACAAAAACAAGATGACGTTGTTAGTTCCGATTTTGGCCACGTGTCAACATAACCTTGCAGCGCTATAAATGATTGGTTGTTGTTGATCAACCTAGCCATGGATTGACCAAAATGACGCCAGCATGTGTATTGAAACCAAGTTTACTGATTATGTGCTTGATCAGGCTTCCAAAAACCAAGGGTAGCAGATATATATTTCGAAATATTTGCCTCTCGCTTACTCATACTGTGTGCGAAAAAGACGTGAACAGTTAAAGGTCCTTTAACAACAAAAGAACATCAAATCGAATTTACAATAATATAATAAAAGCCAAACAATTCGATGTAAAGATGACAGAATCGCTAACATTATACAAGCGAAATTCCACTTTAAATACTTTTAACATAAGTGTTACAAAATGTACAAATATAAACAATAGCTCGGGCGAGTCCATCTTTACGCGATGGGATAGAGAAGCACAGTTACAATAATTATAAATCGGTACTGATAGTGGTAGAGTGAGGACTATTTCAAGACTGGAGTATCTCATAAACTTACAAACACGGTTTTTTAATCGAAGTCCCTCATCACCACTCACTCATAATAACTTCTGTAATTGGCTGATTGAATTAAGAGCAGCTGAATTACTTTACATTATTTTGACAGTCAGACTATTTTGAAACGATTTTTTTCACCATTACACGATTACTCATTAGCGTACCTTAGAGAGCCGTACCTTAAGGTCAAAACAAAATAAGCACAGCTCTATTCTCTTATCGAGATGACGGTTTAGTATAATTCCACTGTACAAATGCGCTTTAACCCTTGGTCTTCGATATCGGAAAGCGTATTATGGAACTCAAATGGAGTTGAGCAGGACACCTGGCAAGGCGCAGTGATGACAGGTGGAGTAAGGCTTTGACAGGATGGCGTCAAAGGACTGGAAGACGAGATTTCGTTGAGCGGACCAGATGGGCGGACCACATTGTTGCCATCGCGGGCAGTCTTGTTGAAGTCGCTGATACCAATGATAATAGTAAAAAGAGGTCGCACTCCTCAAGTGGCGCGTCCAAACTTGGCTTGTTGGCCAAGTTTTCTTCGTCTTGTCTCTTTTTCACTCCCGATAATTACGACATGCCGTTCTACTTTCACGTGTCATATAATGTGTCATTTTGCCGTTTTTGAAGATCCAAAGTTGGGTAGGTAACTCTTTTTTACGTACAATATCATTGGCATTTTATTACACACAGAATGTTTGTCAAGCAACTACAGGGGCGAGTTAACCAACTTTTTTGCTGACCGTACCATAGCTAGTTAGTGCGAACAGCTCGGACACAAACCGTCCCTAACTTCTCACTCTAACACCACAAGTACTTTGTTATATAATATTTGATAAGCCTATGTTACATTCAGAGTGGTATGTATTCTCTTATCTGCTGCAGTGTCTCCTGATCTGTTGACTGTACTAGACGTTCGAAGGTTTCCGCTCCAACCTGGTTCTTCAAGGTCTCCAGCTGAAATGGGATATTGCTGCTGTTTAATTGCAGTTTTTTTAGGCGTTTGTTGTTAAAAGAAGGTCTGGACGAACGCAATGCTACGAATCTGTTTTTGTCAAAAATGCTTCATCATAGCTATTTTTATAATAGTATTTTTTTTTAAATATCATTTTATGGAATAGCTATATTAATCAAATACTTCAAAATGGTGTGCAAAAAATAAAATAAACTGTAAATAAAAAGAGCTAAGGAACCAGTTGTTAAGAACTCTCCGCTTAAAGGTGTATCAGATATACTTGATTTGACGTGAATACGTTTTTAAAATTGCTTCCATAGTAAGAGGCAAGACAAAAAACCAATGATAACCAAATCGGGGGATACAGTTTGGTGTTTCAGCTTCAAACCTATCATCTCCATCTTAAATTCAATTAAACCATTGGATAGCTACAGGATCAAATAATTTATTACGCCAAGTGAGGACTGTGATGCATCGCGCGCGGTGGAGGGGGAAGCGCCGGCATTATGAGGTAATTTTGCTGCGTATCGAGATTTCCAATTAGTATAACTTTTGACTCGGATAAGCTACGACGTTCATTTAAGTTTCAATCGTCAGCTCTCGTCAAAATCTGTCGATTATATACAAAACATTTGTGTAAAATAGTGACAGTGAATATAACGTGTTAAAATAATATCAAAAATATATAAGTAAGTAATGTCGGCCTATACGCGTCAAAAAGCCAAAAACAGAGATCGTATACGGTTGGAAAGGACTTCTCAAAAGCAATCGAATGGTACCAATAAAACACCATATGACCGAGTCAAGCAGGAACGTAAAATAATGAATGCGGCCGAGCGGAACAACCTAACGGAAACGTATTCACGTACAACACACGGCCGTGTCCATGACACAGCCAGCCACAAACCATATTTTTATGAAAAATAACGATTGAGTAAATCTGTAGGCATCTTTACGTATCCTACATAAATAAAATTTTCATTTTTAACGCGTGTTTTATGCCTTTTTTTAATACATTTCTGTTCGTTTGAAAGTCTGTTTTACACTATAAATGAAGTATAAAGTAATGCATGCATACCTGATGATGTGTCACAGCTCTAAGGTCGATAGTGTGCGCGGGATGCGTGGCCACCAGGTTGCGGCGGCGCAGCTCGTGCGGCGTGTCGCCTGCGCCCGCGCCGCCCGCGCCCGCCTCGCCCCGCGGGCCGGGGGGGGCAATATAGTGAGGAATAGTTTACCTGATGATGTGTCACAGCTCTAAGGTCGATAGTGTGCGCGGGATGCGTGGCCACCAGGTTGCGGCGGCGCAGCTCGTGCGGCGTGTCGCCTGCGCCCGCGCCGCCCGCGCCCGCCTCGCCCCGCGGGCCGGGGGGGGCAATATAGTGAGGAATAGTTTACCTGATGATGTGTCACAGCTCTAAGGTCGATAGTGTGCGCGGGATGCGTGGCCACCAGGTTGCGGCGGCGCAGCTCGTGCGGCGTGTCGCCTGCGCCCGCGCCGCCCGCGCCCGCCTCGCCCCGCGGGCCGGGGGGGGCAATATAGTGAGGAATAGTTTACCTGATGATGTGTCACAGCTCTAAGGTCGATAGTGTGCGCGGGATGCGTGGCCACCAGGTTGCGGCGGCGCAGCTCGTGCGGCGTGTCGCCTGCGCCCGCGCCGCCCGCGCCCGCCTCGCCCCGCGGGCCGGGGGGGGCAATATAGTGAGGAATAGTTTACCTGATGATGTGTCACAGCTCTAAGGTCGATAGTGTGCGCGGGATGCGTGGCCACCAGGTTGCGGCGGCGCAGCTCGTGCGGCGTGTCGCCTGCGCCCGCGCCGCCCGCGCCCGCCTCGCCCCGCGGGCCGGGGGGGGCAATATAGTGAGGAATAGTTTACCTGATGATGTGTCACAGCTCTAAGGTCGATAGTGTGCGCGGGATGCGTGGCCACCAGGTTGCGGCGGCGCAGCTCGTGCGGCGTGTCGCCTGCGCCCGCGCCGCCCGCGCCCGCCTCGCCCCGCGGGCCGGGGGGGGCAATATAGTGAGGAATAGTTTACCTGATGATGTGTCACAGCTCTAAGGTCGATAGTGTGCGCGGGATGCGTGGCCACCAGGTTGCGGCGGCGCAGCTCGTGCGGCGTGTCGCCTGCGCCCGCGCCGCCCGCGCCCGCCTCGCCCCGCGGGCCGGGGGGGGCAATATAGTGAGGAATAGTTTACCTGATGATGTGTCACAGCTCTAAGGTCGATAGTGTGCGCGGGATGCGTGGCCACCAGGTTGCGGCGGCGCAGCTCGTGCGGCGTGTCGCCTGCGCCCGCGCCGCCCGCGCCCGCCTCGCCCCGCGGGCCGGGGGGGGCAATATAGTGAGGAATAGTTTACCTGATGATGTGTCACAGCTCTAAGGTCGATAGTGTGCGCGGGATGCGTGGCCACCAGGTTGCGGCGGCGCAGCTCGTGCGGCGTGTCGCCTGCGCCCGCGCCGCCCGCGCCCGCCTCGCCCCAGCGCGCCGCGCCGCCGCGCCCTTCCAGCGGGGAGGCTGGACGAGACCCGGGAGGTGCTAACAGTGCGCTAAAATAAAACATAAGGCTAGATAGAAAACTTCAATTTTGGTCCCGATTATCTTTGGCAGAATTGTTCCACCCATTGTTAAATATCGGCCTCCTCCCTTTTGTGCTTGGCTGGTCTGTGCGAGTCTCGTCCAGAAGGCCAATTCTCGTAATTTAAAACATTCAAAATCTAGTCGCAGTCTCACCTCGGTGACAAACAAATGTCAAAAACTTGTCAAAATGTAGGGCAATTAAAGGTATTTTTGACACATTGAGACTCGAGATCAGACTGTGAACGTTCTTAAAATTACGAGAATTACCCCTCTGGTCTCAGGTCACGATAGAGGCTAATAATCAATAAGATTCTAATACATGGTATGAAACTAATGACTTATCAATCATTAGTTATATATATTCGCCAACCGAATATTGACTAGCACGCTGCGGGGAACGGTGATCATCTGTGATAAAAGCTGGTTTGAGTGGGATCATGCAACTTACTGCATGATCCCAACCTTGATTCAAACCACCCATGATTCAAATCAGCTTTATTGATACTCTCACCGCTTGCAATTTGCTACAGTACAACTCACATCGTAATGTGAACAATAGGATTCTTGACCTCGTCTTGTCTAACAGTGAAGTAGCTGTCACTTGCAGTTTGGATCCCCTAGTGTACGAGGACTCACATCATAAGGTACTCGGCATCTCTGCCGACTTTGTTCAACTTCATCAGCTGCATTCTCGGCCTCGAGTCAAGTTCTTGTATGCTCAGGCGAATTGTGACGCCATAATTGAAGAAATGATGACAATTGATTGGCCATTAGAACTAAATTGTAGGCCTCTTGAAGAAGCTGTTAAATTCTTTTATGACACTATCAACTTGCTTCATAATACACAAATATTCCATCCAAAACTATCGCTCCAAGGGGTAAGTATCCTCCTTGGTACAAAAGCCCTCTTATTAAAATAATTAAAGAAGGTTCCATGATTACTGCGAACGAAATAGGTTGGATTTCAATATTTCAAAATGTTATGTGTGTACATTTACTCGTAAGCCAAATCCTATTAAGTACGATTACAAATTATCGAATACCTCAATTTCCAGAGTCAACGTCATCAAGGATCTTGGGCGTATTTTTGACTCAAAGCTTTTGTTTGATGCGCTCATTGACAATATAGTCAACAAGGCTTCTAAAGCGTTGGGTTTTATTCTTAGGGTCTCCTCTGAGTTTTAAGTTTTGTCAAAACAATGAAAATTCTATACTGAGCTTTTGTCCGTAGCCATCTCGAATATGCATCTCAAATTTGGAATCCAAATTACAATGTTTATATTAATCGCCTTGAAAGTATACAAAGGCGATTTTTAAGGTACACTCAATATCGTTCAAATATTTATTTATTTATGATTTATAAATACTTATCTTTCTAACTATAGTTGGTGTGAGAAATTTCATATTCTTCCTTTACACGAGCGAAGAAAAATTGCACTTTCCTATTTAGTATAATGAACGGGTCTACTGACTTCCGTGAGCTGGTGGCCAAGTTTGGACTTCGTGTACCGTCTGTGTATCTTCGGAGACCTCATCTCCTTCATGTACCTATTGTGAAAACTATCTATAGGCAAAATACATATATTTTAAGAGCATGTCGAATGTTCAATATGGTGTCGGGATGTTGAGCTTGATTTATTCACAAATAGTGACCAGAAATTTAAAAAAATGTTAAGTAACTATTTCTTTTAAGTGTAACTTTGTTGTGTAATGTATTTTATTTTTGTTTATTCCCTTCAGTTGTATCTATGTTTAACTCTCACGCTGTTTGTACCGTTTTGTCAATTTTATACATAAGCTTATATAAGTGGAAACTTGTAATTGGCCTTCTTCTAGAGATTACTACTGAGTACTGTACTAGCTGTAAGTTTTCATAAAATAAAATAAAATAATTTTACAAAAATGCAATTTTCGCAATACGAAAATCTGGCGCATGGTAAGTGGCAACGGCATATTTCGATTCACGAGCTCATCACGTGACCCAACCGTCTTTATGAACTTCAGGTAAATCCAAAGTAATCGAGATTTTCGAAACATTCACTGAAGTAAAAGCACAACCCATAACAACTAAATAAATAAACATTGACGATTTTAACCGACGGAACGCAGGAAATAAGGATAATTATTACGAATTTACTATAGATTCATGTTCCCGTTAACTTATAATGCCAATAGAATACGCAGGCATGTGAGCAAAGCTGCGGGCTCAGCTAGTAAATTAATAATTTACAGACAGTAAACTTACTCAATATAAGCGCCATTGTCTTCCGCCTTCATGACGTCATTCAACACCTCTGCTAAATTGAGTAGTATCGCAGGGAACCGTTGCAGAACTGTTGCGTTTTGGGTGGTTAGTAGAGCTGCTAAACCGAGACCTGTAAAAAATAAAAGAGTTTAGCTACTAAAGCTGGCTTTAGCTTTTTTTTTTTTTTTAGGGTGGGAAATCATCCAATGACTCCTCCCGCTCTGGGTGGAGCGGAAGGGAGTGTCAGACTCTTACTGACTAAAACCCATCCGTGTTCCTTCCTTAGCCCATTATGTTCCGGGGCAGCGGTAACCCTTTCGGACAATCCCGCTGCCCAAAGCTGGCTTTAGCTGGCTTTGGCTTTGGCGTCTGCATAGGCGTGTAGCGGTATCTACAACGCCACATGGAAACAACGCGTCATACTGACGTACGCAAAATCCTGCATCTCGCAAGCAAAGTTCACCGCGCAACTAGCATAGATACAACGACCCGACATGAATCATCGGGCAGTTGCCCGCCAGACACAACACCGGTCTGGTCGGAGGATCCTCCCTTTTCTATAGAGTATGAGTAAACTTTACACCCAGTTCCTTATACCTCTATAGGCGTTGACGCAACGTGTTTTACCGAAATTATCAATATTGATCGAAATGCAAGTGGTGTCATGTAGTTTCTACCTACCCCCCATGGGAAGAAGGCGTGTAGTTTATGTATTTAAAATAGCATAATATGTCACCTTTGTAACAACAATATATATCTAGCAAATAAACATTAGAATTCATTTTAAAAAGTCATTTGAGTTATATTTCTCATCATTTTGATGCACAGAGTAGTGTTTCATATCCATATTTATAACTTTATTTGCATTTCCTCGGTTCGGAATTCATGTCTAATGCACGCTAGGTACTCGGTGCTGGTGACTCGTAATGAAAGAATATAAATATTTCGTCAGCGTCATGAGCTATTCACATAAGGTTCATCCGAGAAAAAGAGAAGTACTCACCAACAACCTTCCATCTCTCAACTTGCGTGACTAAATTCATCTTCTCGGTCCAAACATGTAGGAACCTGGTCAGTAGCTTGGCCGGATCAGAGTCGTACTCCGCCAAGCCACTGGAGGCCTCCTGTATGGCCTTGTAGAACAGATCGGTTGACAGCAGGATCACGCGGGAAACGAGGCACAGTTGCACGGACAGGACCATTGGGAGGTCATCGCCTTCGAGCAGGCAGCTGTCGGAAGAAGATTCAGTTATTTTTGCTTTGTATAACACAAAGGTGAAAAATGACATACCGGCAGCCATAAATACTCACTATATAACCCTAATAAGAATCGGCCAGATGACTTTAACTCCCAAGAACGCATTTCTCTCCGGGAAAGTGACACTGATGCAGATTTCTGCCATCTTCAACACGGTGATGACGCCCTCAGTCCTCATGTCACTCAGCATGTCTTCGAGGAGGGCCATGCACTTGCCACCGGGGCCTGAGAGGAACTCCTCAGGACATAGGAGCGTGTAGGCTTGCATTATGTAGACTACTATCCGGAGGTGCTCTGAGGATTGTTCTGAAGAAGAATTGTTGGTTTAGCTGACGTATTGGCATGGAGTCGTGAGTGGAAGGTATGGAGGGGGTCTTTGTATAGTAGTTACTATAATTAAATAGCAGACACGACTGGCTAGTAATATTAAAAAAATTTTACGAAATTCTAAAGCCGAGTCTAGAATTTTGTCACTTTCAAGTCAACATTTAGGAAGATTTCCACACGACAAATTAAACAATAAGACAAGATACATTTTAGTTTAGTCCTGTCAAATTAATCAGTGCCTGACGTAAATTGACGGAATTTTAGTAGGCAAGTTTTTAATCACGTCTAAACTTGTACTTGTCAGGCGCTGATTAATTTGACAGGACTAATCTAAAATTATCTTCTGTCCTTTTCTTAATGAAATAGAAAGAAAAAGATGCACTTACTTTGTACCTATTTTTTATTTATTTTGATGCAAGGTTTAAAATCTTGACATACAACTGTATAAAGATCTTTTGGAGCGAGGCATAAATTGGAACTTATATCGCAATGTCATTCAAGCACCAAAAGATTCTTGTAGCTACGTTTAATCTGCATATTTGTATTTTTGCCGCTACTCTTACCTAATATCGGGTATAGATTCTCAGCGAGCTGCAAGGTAGCTGGGTCAGCTGCCTGTGAGGTCTCGAGCACAGCGAGCCACAGCTCCAACGCATCCTCTAACAGATACACGTGTGCTGGTTCTGTAAGCTTGGTAGACTCGTTGACTACGCTTAGGATCCAGGGCCGGATGTTGGGTGGACATTCGCCCAGCGCCTGAGGATGACAGGTAGCTTAGGTTAGGATCGAGAGCAGTTTGTGAGTTGTGATCAAAAACATAATTTGGTACTCATATGGACAGAAATTCCGGCGGCGAACTTCATGTCGCGGTAAGTGCCGGAGCACGCGATGCGTTGCGGCGCCACACCGCAAAGATTTCGCCCTATCGGCGGGCCCGCCGATAGGGCGAAATCTTTTTTTCTGCTTTAATCTTTCCTTTCTGGTTTGTGGTTTACCTTGAGCAGATGCACGAGCGCCGCCAGCGCGGCCGCGCGCAGCATGTTGTGCGCGGCGTGCGCGGCGTGCGCCCACAGCTGCGGCAGGTACGCGAACAGTGCGCCTGCGCCGCCGCCCCGCGCCACGCGCGCGCCGCAGCGCTCCATCACGTACGACACCACGTGCAGCACGTGCATCTTGGTGTCGCATTCTTCGGATTCCACCTGGAATCAAAAAAAAATTGTAGGGTCTGTTTATAGGGTGTTTTTACGGTAAAGCTTGCAACATCACAAGACGACGCTTACCATCATCGTTATCTACCAGGCGATCATAACACAGAAAGGATTGCTGTTGCATACGGCGGCGGCGGGCAAACTGTTTTACATCGGAGTTGAATCTATCTATAGTACACTCAACCGCATGATCATTTTCGTCGCAGTAAGGGTAATTTTCATAGTGATGTGACGTCGATCGTCCTTAAAAACCTTGTTGAATTGGTACAAGTAGTAATTTTACTTTTATTTTAGAAATTTATTTCTAACTTCTAATAAAACAAGACTTATCATGCTAATAAAACATTATTAAAAACCAAATACGTACCAGGAGTTCATAAAGCGCAGCGATCGCATGCGGAGCGTACGGCGCGAACTGTTCCACGTCAAAATTGAAGTCGTCTATGGTACTCCTCAAGGCTTCAGCTGCTGCTAACTTGACAGCCGCATCTTCATCCACTCTACTGAGAGGTTCCAGTAGTGAAGCATACATTGCTGGTCGGAGAGACTGTGATGCGCGTACACCGCACCATTGACCTGCGATGGATGGTGAAAATGAGATAACCCTCCTTTTTGCTTTGCTGTAGTCGGGTAAAAATTGCGGTTTTAACCGAACAAAGTTTTTATTTATTATCTATTCATAATATTATAATGAAGCTAGATTTTGTGACAGATGCTTACCAATAAGTTGACATACTCTTCTTCGGATTATTCTGTAGTTGTTGTCTTTGATTTTTAGCTCTTGACTCAGAACATTCGTGAACCATTCGTCGAAGTCAACCTTAAAGAAAACAAACAATCTTATTTATAAACGCCTCTTAAAATGTAATCAATTGCTAAGCAACTGATTAGAAAAATTCTTATTCATAAACGGTATTTAACGCTAATAGGTTGCTAAGCAATTGATTAGTAGTTGTCAAAATTAAACACCACCGGAGCACTGTTGGGAGGATGCTAAGAGGCAAGATGGCGGATTTTAATGAATCAGCTGATCGATTCAATAGGATCATTGTGCTTCGTGGTTATTTTGTTCATAATATCGAGTAGTGCGTAAATATTGATTTCGAAAATCTTTTACTCACCTTTTACTGGATTTCCAAAACGACGTAGAAGAGTTAAATAATTTTGAAACGCCTGGGGGAAAGTAGAAGAAGGAAGATCTACAGATCGAGAGATCGAGATCTCTAGATCTCGTATAAGGCTCGTTTAAATCCGCTACGAGAATGATTACCTATTACATATTCTGCATTCCGAGTACATTATGATGAAAGGACTTATAGGGAAAGCTCAACGGTCGCTCAGTAGGTGCTCAGGAGGTTTGAAGAGAATAAGTTTGTGAAGAAACTCATCACAGATAGTGATTATTCAGTGTGTTATCCCATGTGCCCATGTGCTGTCTTATGACGCCAGTTTAAAGCTTCACAATTACAACTAAAGAAAAGCCACGGTGTGGCCGTCACACACAAATAATAAAAGAGACTTTTTGTAGAAATAATTTATTTTGATATGTAACAAAACTACATTTTTGTTCTATATTCATTGTTTTTGTTTTCCAATACTCTTCCTCCAAAGACATGGTGCCATTTTTTTTATATTATTATATATATTATATAAAAGGCCAATGGGACGGCAATCCGACACGACCGGAAAGAGATTATCTTGCTTTCCGAGCAACAGGGGTATCACACCGCCAACATTCAAACTCCGAGCTGTTACTGACAGAGAAATTCCTAATGGAAAATCCAAATAACACTTTGCCCGACCTGAGATTCGAATCCAGGACCCCACGTTTAGCAGTCGCGCTTGCGACCACGAGACAAATGTACCATTGTATCACATATTATAGTCGGATAGTCGTATTATCATTCTGTAAGCATAACTTTTAAGCGCTAAAAACCTACTTGTTCCATGGCAGGATAAAACCACTTAAAACAACAGATACTTACATCATCATACAAATCAAACGCAGCCAATCCGACGGCGTTATAAACAGCATCCTTTTTCAGTATACCAGGTAGATCGTCGGGTGATATCTGTTGCGTTTGAAGAGTCGCTAGAAGTCGTACCAGTTCCGGAGCTAACACGTTCCGGAATTGGAACAGTTCCATGAATAAAGCTTCTGTACATGGCTGTAGAGGGAGAAAAAAATATTTACTCTGTCTGTTGTAAAGCCAAGCCTACACTTTTTATATGCCTTTAAACAGAACATTTTGTGTTATTATTATTGTAGCAGTTAGAAAAGAGAGAGAGAGTCGGCTTTAAAGATTCCATCCTCCTTATCTTATCAGTCTGTCGTACTCTAAAGGTGCTGAACGCCTTTCTGACTTCCAAAAATGAATTTTATGTGTTTGCGGATAAATGGAGTAAAATTATGCCTATATGTTTAGTGTTCTGTGAGAGAAAATATCCAAGGTAGTCCACTGTTCCATATTAGTTTAAAATTAAATTATATTATTGTCCACGCAATAATTGTCTCTATGTTAATTAATGTATAATTGGTGTTGTACCGTTTTAATTGACTATAAATAAATAAAATAACTTCGAAGACTTGTGTGCGTTTATGTTTTTTTGTGTCACCTCTAAAGATTATTCAAAACCAATTCTTATCTAAATTCCCATTGTGAGGCTCGATGAAAAATCGAAGAATGTTTTATTCTGTAGTTTTCTAACCAAGGCAAGATGATTTTTAATTTTAAAAAATATTTTATTACTGCCCGCGACTACGTCCACGTTAAATATCTTGTTCCCCGGCACACCTTTTTTGTTTTTGCTTGGCTCCTAAGGGTCTCAGCGTGATGTTAAATATATAGCCTTCCTCATGAATTGGGCTGTCTAGTACAAAAAGATTTTTTTTAATCCGACTGATAGTTCCAGAGGTTAGCGCGTTCAATCAAAATTAAATAAATGAATGCCACTCACCCTCAAGCTATACTTCCACGACTCTCCTGCCTCATCAGTGGCAAAGCTCTCCGGCTCAGCGTCCCACAGTGCCAGGTCATCAGCACTCAGTAAGAAGTAGTGAGAGACCAGGTGCCGACACATGTGGCAAAGGGTGTTCGGATCTAGGACCTCAATCTTCATTTGGTGAGCTTGGAGAGTTACTACAAGAGATATAAGATGATAAGCAAAGTTCTCTGTTTCAGCGGCCTACAGTACCAGGTCATCAGAATTTCGTAAGAGGTAATGCGAGATAGGAGCCGATACATGTGGCAGAGAGTGATCGCGTCTAGACTAGGTCGGAGCTTGGAGAGTTAATACTACAAGAAATGCGTATAGGAAACTAGTAAAAGCTGGTAAAACAACAAAATGAAATTAAATAATGTAAAAAAAAAAAAAAATGTAGTGTAAACTGAACTTTATTGTGTAGGAATTAAAGTAATTTTTCCATAAACTTATTTGTTTACATTTTTGGCAAATAAATCGTGAATGTAGATTAACTGTAATACTTACATGGCTCCTTAACCTGGTCTATTCCCTTCGGCGGCTTATACTCCACACACTGAAGGATCCCCTTTACAATATTCAGGCACTGAATCGTGAACCTTTCATAGATCAGCGCCATGCCCTGCTCAGTGAAGCAGTAGTACAGCGCAAACTCTAAGGAAGGCCTGATCAGAGGCACATAGGAGAATGGCTGGGCACACAACACCCCAAGAGCTACTTTGGTTAAATGTATTATGAATTTTTCGCAGAGCTCCAGTGGGTAAATGCCTCTGCCTTTTAGAAGTTTTCCTGGAAGAATATTTGGGTGTTTTATTCAAATGGTAGGCTACTTGTTAAATAGATTTGTGAAGCAGTTACCAACAAATGCAATTTACTATTTTGTTAATGGTCTTTTATTTTAAAAGTTCTGTGATCTCATCATACGCTAAAATAAGATTAATATGATATGGTCATTATGCTGGATTAAGGTGGTAACAATTGCAAGACCCTCTTTGTTCACAATTCTTTTAAAGAAATAGTGTACTACTACAAGTCAAGACGTATAAAGACAATAATTAATGAAAGCAATAATACTAACTGCATTCCAAACTGGTCTTAGCCCGGTCAAACACAACATTCAGAAACGCCATAGCGTCCTGGCTCTCATGTGCCTTCTTAAACCCGAAGACAGTCAATTTCCTCAATATCCTGAGGCATAGGAGTGCCTTTTCCAGATGTTCAGTGATCAGCTCTGTGGCGGCCCCTTCTTGAATGTGACGGAGGAATAGTTCCGTGTTCTCGTGCCAAAGGGTCAGAATGAAGGAGTATACTGTGTTGGTTAGCTCCTGTAGATGGTTGAACAGTTTTAATAACTCTAATGTGTATTTTTATTGATTTGATTGTAGACATAATTATGGTATTGCATGTACTATATTTAAAAGCGTTACAATTACTCTACACAGTGCACATAATGTAGGAGACTATTGTTTCATCCTCAATATAATCAAAGCAATACTCAGGTTACTACAAGCTCTCATAGGTTGGGAGAAACTCATTCATTGATAAGAGCATGTTGTGGCAAATCAAGTAGTTGTGGCATAACATAGTTAGGACTTTTGTGCTGCAATAAATTACAAAGGTTCGCTATCCTACCTTCGATTTATCAGAGCTCTTTCTATACTCCTAAAGAACTTCCCAGAGCACAAATAATAAAGAATACATACTTAACCAAAATAACTAAAAACTAACCTGGAATGTGCGTCGATCACCAACAAGTCGTTTGGAAGCCAATGCTTTGACGACATGATGGAAGATGAGCAGAGACCTGTGCTGTACCAGAGGCTGTGGCGCTTTTAGTGCACCCATTAACTCTGGGACTAAGTCTGGCCAGCTTGTTGGGCAGTCGAACCTGGTGAGGGTTAAAAAAACAAGAGTTGATTAGGATACGTTTTACGAAAGCAAAAAAAGTAAAAGTATTATAATTTCTTGAGACATATTAAGCACTGCATGATTGTCAATCTACCTGCAAAACATAATGATTTATGACGTAACCTATGTTCAAAGGGAGATTTACATCAGTTTTGGAAAGTAAAACTGTTTTCAACTGGTTTGTTTGTTGTTATTTTGGTCAACCACTCATGGCTGAAGTAAATGTAAGTTTTGTTAGCAGGTTAGCAGGTTTAGTGATCACAGTTTTTATCAGGCCTCCATAAACTACAAGGTTACAAAAAGGTTTCTAAAAGAGTTAAAAAGTCACCTGGCAATCTTAGAAATTAAAACAGCAAGCTGTGTAGCGATCTGAGCGACAGGCTCACTCAAGATGCTGGTGGTGAGAAGCCCCTGCCTCAACTTGACCCTCTCTTCATCACTGATGGCATTGGGAGCATTTTTCCTCCAGTATCGGTCCACGCCGTTCTTGAAGCACATCACCGCCAACCATCGGACATTGCCGTCTATCGAATGGTTGGATAGGACGTTCTGTAAAAGGTATTAGCATATATGTATTTTGCATATTAGGTATTTTGCATATTAGGTATTTAGCTTACTTATTTTTATTACACTTTTTTTTGCTGCAATTTTAATGCGCAAAACTTTCGCGCAGCCATGACTTAGTATAAATTAGAGGAATAAGAATATTTTTTATTGCCTAGTTAAATAAAGTTCACAAAATTGTACAACACGGCGCAATTTAAGTATCTGCGTCAAATAAACGCGCCCTTAAGAATGATTGAAATGGTGTGGACTGAGTGGGTTTGTATTTTGTAGCAGAACAATCAAAAATGTCCAGATAGAGATAAGCAGGAGATGATGCAATGTATGCAGGGGATTAGGAAACTGCTAAAATCACACTGGTGAACAGTTCCATTTATGAGAAACAGGGTGTAAAGGTCCTCATCCTCCATAGAAAAGAAAAGATCCTACAACCAGACGGGTGTTGTGTCTGGACGGCTACTGCCTGACGGTCGCTGTCGGGTTTTTGTATGTAAATTTATGTAAATAGCGCGGATAACTCTGCTTGCGCGATTCAGGATATGCGTTATGTCAGGTGTGATGCGCAGTTTGCATACAGCGGCATTGTATTAAAGAACAACCTTAAAGAACAAACGTCTGGCCTAAACACAAGCACAATGATGTCTGCTAGACCTTACCAAGAGAACAGAATAGAAGCCAGGTTCCACCTCCCATTCTTGTAGTTTCTTTTCAGCCGGTTTCAACACCTCCGTGTCCTGGCTGGTGGCACGGTTCAAGGTGTCTAGGACCAGAGCATAAATGTTCGGGTCCATGGCTGTGGTGATTACCTGTAATAAAGATTATTATCCAGATTATTTTCAACGACTAAGACTCATAGATGAACTGCATAATGAAAAGTGGTTATGTGTGTACCTACAACAAACTATCCATACATCTACAAAAGGTATATTTGTCATCACATTCTGTAAAATGGTGACTGAAATCTAAAATGTTCGACAAAAAGAACTATTTGTTTAGCAAACAGTCTATAGAGAGAGACAAAAGGTCTGCAGAAATGCTATTTATTTTTAGTTTGTTTTCTGCATCACACCAGCATAGTTTCCTATAGTTACACCTCAAAGGAGCCACCATGGAATAACTGATAGTACTCTGACCTTTTCACTAAACCAATTGTAATAAAATTTAACAGATAGGTAGCCTGGGACCTGGCAAAGGACCAGTCTACTCTTCGTCTTGGATATTTGTATAAAAAAAAATTATACAAAATACACAAAAAGTCATGAGCAACAGCTAGTTTCCCATAAAATTCTATATCTTCATAAGCTCCAAAAGTTAGTTGACATTTTTCCAGTTCAGCTGTGACACACCACTTTATGATTTAAAATTCTAGTGATCCAAGTGTTTGAACTGCTATAATGTTGTTATTGACAAATACAACTATAGGACAAACATGTAACTGAGATTTTGCCTGAGATAGCTGCACGGCGCGGGAGGGGTGACAGTTGTCACGATTTGACAAATCACTGAGCTCTCGCATCACGTCACCACACACATTGGCCTATACCTTTGACTTATCATAAAAAATAATCAAGTAATCCCTTTTTAGGAGTATCTGATATTTTTTTTATTTTAAATCATAATGTAGCATTGATGAACACACTGGTACTGTTTTACAACTCAACAATGAGGTGTTATGTAGAGCTCATAAAACATATTAGTAATGACAGATTGTTTGCTTCTACTATGTCAATGGTGACAACTCAATGAATCAATAGATTATCTCAAAGCCAAGATTTCTATATCAGACCAGAATCAGATACAATGATATGTTAAGAACTTAAGCAGAAATGATACAGGAACTCCTAGTACAAGAGTCAGGGCTAAACAGATGTTAATAATTATTATTATTTTTACATTTTCACTTCAAGACACAAACATCAGTGTAGCCCTGGCTCTTGTACTTGGGAGTTCCTATATCACAATTTCTGGTTTATTTCTAAACATAGCATTGTATCTGATTTACTGTAGCAGCTTAAAAAATAAAAAGCAACAATCAGAATAAATTGAGAAGTGAGATACTTTGTGATAACATTTTGGAATCTCCAATTGAACTGCCAAGTAGAATGTCAGTATTTTGTGGCAATATTCCTTTCAACCACTGTTTGCAGCCAAAAGGCTAGGCTCTAAGCCAGTTTATTTAGATATTAATGCTCAGTAAAAGGCTCAGATGAAATTATATGAATATTACTAGCCAAATAATTTATATGAAAATTACTGGCCTACTAAAGTCTCGATTCTGTGGGAATATCGGGTTCAAAGTAAAGTATTATAAGTGTTATTCCTGGTTATAAATATGTGTGCCAAATTTCTTCAATAGTTTGTGTGTGAAGAAGTAACAAACATACTAACACACTCACAAACTTTCGCCTTTATAATATTGGTGTGATTTGAAGCAAGTATCACTCACTGATTTCCAGAAGTTTTGATGTTTGTACTGCATCCGTACACGTTCGTATATTCTGTCCACTTGATAACATTTTAGTACAGAATAAACAAGTTGGATGAAAAGGCTGATTTACAAGTTTTGTATCATGTCAGCTGCATGTATGATAATATTCGAACATACCTACCTATCACTTGAACTTATATGTTTTGTCTGTAATGAGGTCAACACTTACGACTTTGCAGAAAAACCGAAACATGATTCGTGTAATCAAAATGTTTGCAAAAACATTCATAAAATGCTTTACTACCAACACTTGTTGTAAAAGCGCTGCATGTTGCGTAATACCACAATTCATAACATACTTAAATATATAGAGAACTATCAGAGTTAAAACGAAATAAATCAAACAAACTCACTTTTCACCCTGAAAAGGCAAAGGGCATAACATAACCTATCAAAATTTACTTACGACGCATAAAACGAAATAAACTACAGAAAAACGCTCTTAACTAAAATATTCGTTTAAGAAAATATGCAATGCACAACTAAACAAACCGATCGAACAGTTATTATGCGAATCATGCCGAAGAACCGATTGAAAAAATCACCCGAACGAAATTCTGATTTTCACTAATGCAAAATGTCATTGGTTGGTTGTTGTCAGTCACTGTCATTGCTTTTCGTTCGGAAACATGCATTATTTTATTTTCATTACAATTATTTTTTTTATATTGCTACAATTTTTTTTTTATTATTAGCCTATACTGTCCCACTGCTGGGCCAAGTCCTTCCAGGAACTCCTTTCCCGCGCCACCTCAAACCAAAAAAATTAGAACTTAAATATTATTTTAAATGGTTTTGGCTATAATTTTAAGTTCAGACTATTCATTAGACCACTACTCATATGAATCGATCTGTAATCCGTATGTTTGTCTGTCACGCTCACGAACAGCACAAATCGGCATCAAGTCTGAACTTTATTAGCACAGAACTAACATTACAATAGCGTCACACACTAGATTAGAATTATAACCTACCTATAAGAACAAATAATAACTCTGGTAAAACATGAGGGAAACAGCTTTACTTTTTGTACTCAAGTAATGTTAAAATTCAAAATGCATATTCAATTAGAGTATTCCCAATCAAACCCATCGTCTTCAAAACCACGCAACCTCGACATGAAATCGATTTCTTCAGCTACTTAATCTTCGCCGATTCGGGAGTCATTATCTACTGTCATCATTGTTATCTGCTACATATCAGGGTTATCAAGTTACCGATAGCTACAATAATTATGTTTTATGTAGAAGGCCGAGTAAATTATTTTGTTGTTGTAGTGAATGTAATACATATTGAATATTTGGAGTTGCTATGGCATGCACCATAAACTTTAATAGTGATTCCACTGGAAGTTTTTATGCAGGTGATATTGTGACTGGAACTGTTGTATTGGAATTGAAGAATGACCAGAAATTCCGAAGTATTTTTTCAATATTATTAAATTTTTAGCATTCAGCTTAAACTACTGGAAACTTTTGAATTAAAACTATTTTGCTTTGTGTTTTTCAGGTATTGATCTCAAAGTTACCGGAACTTGCAAGGCTCAGTGGACCCGGTCTATGGCAACTATGCCGTACATAAAAATCTATTCTGGGAAGAAAAAAGTTCTTAGCTTGCTTATGACCGACATATTCAGAGATCATTGTAATGGTAAGTCCAGAAGACTTCGATCAATATTATTGATCGAAGCCAGAAGAGAAAGACCTAGCTACAATCTTGCCTTCTCTGCCTGCTATATAATGTCTAGTACCTAAAACCCCGTGAGCATAATTATGCTCACGGGGTTTTAGGTACTCATCGTATCAATGCATGATACGGTATTTTTAATAAAATAATTCGAAAATGGCCCACCAACATTAAGGTCATCTTGATTCTTGTATAATTTATTATTATGTCCTTATTCACCTTTATACGCTATATTATTTTACAGGTAGCACACTACCGGCCGGTATTCACCAATACCCGTTCCACTTCGCACTGCCAGCAGATTTGCCATCGTCTTTTGAAAGTTCTATTGCCAAAGTAATTTATACTTTGAAAATAAAAAGTAAACCCGCCTATAAACTTAAAAAAATGGAAAAATTCAATGTTTTAGGAAATATCAATTTAAATCACGTTGAAGAATTATTGGTGGGTATTTTGAACTAAAAACGTTGTTATTAGTGTGTATCTTTGCAGTAAAAATACTAATAAAAAAACTGTTTTCAGATGCCTTCGTTCAACGAATTTCGTAAAACTTTTCGGAATTCAGGAAAATTCACAATTTGTATTAAAACGTACAAGGCGTTTGCACCTAAACAAACCATTCCCTTCGAAATAACAATTATTAACGAGAAGAAAGTAAAAATACGAAAAGTCAACGTTATATTGCTGCAGGTAGAGTATCGACCTACACCTAAATGTAAATGTGGTGCTGTTCCACAAACGATGGGGCCATAACGTCGTGTCCTGCGTGTCTTGTCAGCTGCACGTTACAGGAACTGATGGACGCTGGTGACGGCGCCAAACAAGTAGCCGAATTCTGGGCCGAGTTCATTTAGATTGCTATCGACACTTTAAGAAGAACACCTAAATATAAATAAAGTAAAACTTTTAGTCAATTGTTGCTTTCTTTTCAGAAATTACGGTATAGTGTTCCGTCGGGATGGGCAGATGAGGAGAAAAAAATATGCAAAACGGAATACAAGAAATTTTCCCTGAACATAGCCGAGATTTGCTTCTTTAATATGGAAATTCCTCATTTAATACCTTCTAGCTTAAATCTAATAGACCCTATGGTGGACGTATCATATATTTTTAGGGTGAGTGAGTAGGTACCTTTATCTAAATTTATCCCATGGAATTAAATGTACAGAGGGCAGCACATCAACCTACCAAAATCTGTAAAATTTTCCCAATTGAATATGAACCTAATTCCTTTGTGGTAAAGTTGAAAATCTATCAAAGAAATTTGACAGATTGGGATAGCTTGATGTGCTGGCCTCTGTACTTACGTAATTCCATTATTTATCCCAAACGAATGAATTTGTGTAACAGGTTCTATTCCTTCTTCATCCGATAACATTAGAAATAAATAAGTGACTTCCATTCAAAGTGACCGCCTACCAGTCACCAAACGTAACTACTTGTCCAGCCTGCCTGACTAAGGCAGGCAGCCATTTATGATACTGGCACATGAGTAAATAATTACTCATGTGATACTGGGGCATAACCTCCGCTAGGAGTAATAGTGTACTGTGGGCATAACTCGGTAGGCAGATTTTTGACTGTGGTTTTAAATTGTTCACAGATTCAAGTGATTTTTCCCTTCCATTTAACTTTACAAGATGATATCCCTGTCACCGTGGCGACAGCACCAGTTATTCATTACGAATTTTAAAAGTGTAAATAAAAATTAAATATAGCTAAATAAAATATATTTTTGTTTTGATTCTGTACTACCAAACACACAAAATAATAATTTTGAGACTATTTTCTGGCAGTAACCGGGCTTCAAAAACTTATGCTAAAACGGCCGAAATCTACATTATTTGGGGGTCTATGTCCATTGTCAGACTAAGGGTCCGGTGAGAAGAGCTCGCTTCGCTATCTTGCATCCTTTATTCTTCTATTAACCAGCTAATACCTACTCAAACTTTTCTCCACAAGTCATATCTCCTATTTCTGTATGAAAGGTCAAAAGCAAATCGTAACCTTTGCTAAGATTTAAAGCTCACTTTCACTTCTCTCGCTCTTGCATCCTACGTTCTCATACTAAGTATTCTGCATACCAGGGCAAGGGGGCCTCACATAGTATATATACGCTCCGGGCCTATAGGCTTAGGCCGCCAGTGTCCGTGTCCATAAAAATAAAATTTGGAAGGCAGGGGCAGACCGCAGACTTTCGGCGGGTTTCTTTACAGCTGCCAGTCTCTTTGGAGTTGAAACTGAGCGTGAATTTGCTTTTTCGTCGTTAGATTACTACTAGTTGAAACCCAGATGACGTTACTGGTGGTAGTACATATTTTAAAGATTTAAAATAATAAAACAAATATTAAATTTAATTTGAATGAAATTGCAAGTTTTTGAATTGAAAAAATAGAATTCTAAAGTTTTATATACCAAAATATTTATGGCTAAATTCTAAAAATGTGTATTTGGTATTTATTTTATATGGCAGCATTTTAGGTTGTGCTGCCACCTGGTGGTAGGCTTACCTTTTTGCGAAATCCTGCGTGTTTCCTTACTTTTAATTAATATGTTATACTTTTTTCAATCATAATATTAATCCTTGTCATTAATTAAATATTATTAATTTAAATTAATGTGTTTAAAAAGAAATAACTGAAGTTATTAATATTTTTTACGAATTACTAACTTGTCAAGCTTTGTATTGACAACTTCCCCTTTCCATGACTTTTTTGAGAAAGCGGAAATGGTTGGTCCGCCATAATCATTCGTGTGGGTCTGTGCTTGTGTGGTTTGGTTGTCTTTACCGGTGCCAACCATTATTTTTAATTAGTAGTAAGTTATGCGTATGAATCCAGACATGGACGATGATGAGAAGGGGTGAGTTTGTTTTCACATATTCTTGGTGTGGTTAAAGGCTGTCCACGACGTGCCAACTATAATAGGTCAAACTGGCATGTTCGCTTGGTGTGTCGCATTTCACGGATAGCCAGCAGGGCTTGTGAGGTAGCGTTACGTACTCAACTTTGTTTCCTAAAAGTATGAATTATGTTATATTAACGTTATTTTACGATAATACATGCAAAATGACATAGATGCGGGCTGCAAAATATCAATTAGCCTTTTACTCCATACCGGCTAGCGGGCACCGACCCCAAGCCTCGCCGTGCGACTTGCGTGGTACGATCATGGCAGCTATTACTTTCCCATGCTATATTTTCTCTGATTGTTGTTGCATTTCGTCGCCAAAATTTACGTAGAAGCAGTTTATATAACTGTAATTCAACTTCGAAAGCTGTTGATGTGGAAACGTCGCAATATGTAAAATTAACCTTTCTGTGACTAATCGTTGCTTTCTCTTATCGGTGATTTCGCGCTAGGGTATTCCAAGCGTCATATTTTAATGGAAATTATGGAAATTTTGAGTAGCTAGTTGTTATTGAGGTTATTAGATCAATGTTCGAAGTGCCGCGTAGCGCGATCTCATTTACCTACAAGACGCAAAACGTGCTGATTCATTTGCATATGGTTACTTGCGTCGTCAAATTAGTTCCTAAACAGTTTTCCTCGATGCTTGCACGGATGGATGTTATTTTTCGCGTAAACACGCTTTGGGCGGTCGCTATAGACGCTTTGATATTGGTACAACAACACTCTTGCATGTCCTCGAACTAGATGCTTTAACTTTATGATACTTACATAATGATAGAGAATCGCATCCTATTCATTACAGGATAATATGTACTTACTTACATAATTTTAGTTATAAAGTTGTGAGTAAATAATAATAAATGCTACTCTAGAACTTTCAATTAATTATTCCATAACATCTTCACTTCTATAAGCATAATTCATTTGCGTTTTTACAAGTAATCTAAAATGCAAATGAAAAAGCATTAGGTTGTATTATTGTGTAAAAATAAAGTAAGCAGAGATTTATTTATTTTATTTATTTATGTTAAATTTATGTACACACTAAACAGACAAGAAAAAACAGAAAAATAGGTACAAAGGCGATGCTTTTTTCATAAGAAATCTCTTCCAGCATACGGAGATATATGATAAACAGAAACCATTATAAGTAAAACTATGACCCAAGAGAAGTGAATGGATACTTTCACCAATCTTGGTAAATGTGCTTAGTAAGCACTAAATTATTACTCTATGAATGTTTAGAGGCTAGTTCAAGTAAAACTTTCAATATTACTACTGTCTGACAATGTAGAATGGCACTGATTAGATAAACCTGCTGATTATAACTTCCATGTTTTATTAAATATTTTAACAGTAGAATTTATGTTGTCTGTGACTCATTTTGCGAGTTATCTTTAGCAAATGCCACATAATAGCATGTGAGTAACAGTTGGAGTTGATTAAGTTTTGACTTAAATAAATCAAGATAACTGTAATAAACCAACCAGTACATGTTTCTTATTCTAAGTTGAGCTGGCATTTATTGTTTTCATGCTAAAAAGGAATTGTTTTAAACATTCTATACTTATTAATCTATGTTAATTTAATAGTATTGACCAAACAAGCATTATTACAAGCAAATTATGCTGTTATGATACAACTCAGTCATTTAATTCAGTAGTAATTAACTCACAAGCTAGGTCTTATTAGGTTTTAAATGCATAGTAATTAAAACACTGTTCAGTTCTGTGCAATACTTGAATAGTGCACTTGTATTTTCAAGAGAGCCTTGAAAACAGTTTAATCTAAATACTTTACCCCAGTGAACTTTACTAACACAGTATCATTCTCACATAAATATACATTCTTAATGAACAGTTTGCCATTCAAATCATTAAAAACAACAATTGCAGACTAAGTACTAAAGCAGTCCTTATCATAAACAAAATGGCTATTGGAATAAATTTAATGTAGATAGCAACTACCAAGTAGGTTTTTAGGTCATCTACTCTACTGTTTAACTAGTCATTTAATAAAATTCAATTTGTAAAAATACATAATGGCAAGTGCAATATTTTGATAGGTCGGTAAATGAACAATGCATATCTAAAACTACACAATGGGAATAGTAAATTTATTGAAAGTTAAAATTTTGATTTCAGGTCAATTTTATGTACAAAATAAATAAAACAAGTTTTCCCCAAATAAACTTCACAAGCCGCCCTTGATAACAATTAGTTATATTATTTCAATTAGTATGGTTGTGTCCTGAACAAATTATATTTTTATAACATAGCAAGTTGGGAAATCACAAACAGCTTGGATAAAACCTAGGTGTTGTTTACTTCATACAAAACACTTGATAATAAAAACAATCTTTTCATGATGTCATGCAGGGTGCACTATGAAATCTTTTTAATAAATAATTTCTGACCTGTTGATAAGAATTGTGAATTCACAGTAAAGAAAACATCCTTTTTCAAATTTTAATTAAATACTAAAAACAAATCTTTGAAATATTTCAGTACCCAACTTGAAAATTTAAAGCTTTGTAACTAATACACACATCAAAAGTGTCTAGGGATCAACATATATTTTTGCAATAACTTTTCTCCTGATTGATATTAATTAAAATTTTCTTTAAGGATTCATCAAATAAAGTGTTTTCGTTTGTCACAGTAACGATAAACCAAGTCACCTTTGCATTAATAAAGAAATTTGCCATTTTCCTAATAAAGGGATTTTTGACATTTGAACCACTAACACAAAAGTTCGAAAAAAAGACTGAAATAACAGTTTTCTTTAAAATTTTATTGGGTAACTTAAACAATTAATAATCCGTGTTTCTACCGCGAACACTAACAACACAAGAACATTGGTTTGGCATACTCAAAATGAGTTCATCCAAATCACGCTGTGGAATGGCCGCCCATGTTCGTTGCAACAACAAAAAAAGGTCTTCTTGCGACTGGATACCCTCCATATTCGGCAGAGCTCTTCTCTGTAGCATATCCCATGCATGCTCAATCGGGTTTAAGTCTGGCGACTGAGCAGGCCAGGGCAGGACATTGATGTTAGCTGCGGCGAGAGTCTGTCTTACAACTCTTGCGGTGTGCGGTCGTGCATTATCATGCATTAACTGAAATAAGGGACCGATTTGCACTTGTAGAGGAACGATGACGTCTGATACAATCGTCTCAGCATAAATTTGAGCGTTGAGGTTGCCTCTGATCCAAATCAACTCAGTTCTTCCGCCGATCCAAATACCCGCCCATACCATGATGGTTCCACCACTATAAGGATGGACTTCCTGGCAGGATTTTAATCGCTGTTGGCGTCCAGGGGTTCTCCAGTGTCGTATACGTCTTGTATCCGGTCTCATACCAAAACGAGACTCATCAGAAAAGCACACGAAACGCCATTGTTCTTCTGCCCAATTTCTGTGTTCAAGAGCCCATTGATATCGAATCCTACGATTGTGCATTGCTATAGGTGGTACCCGTAGCGGTCTTCGGGAATGAAGTTTCACTTCATGCAAGCGGTTTCTGACTGTTTGGTCGCTAATTAAGTTCCCTGAAGAGTGATGAAGCCTCACGGCTAACATCATGGCGGTTATTGTTGGAGCTCTTCGAGTTAAGATTTGAATGTATCGGTCTTGTCTCCGTGTGGTGCAGCGATACCGTCCTCCATGGCGCTCAGCCACGGTACCAGTGCTTCGGTAACGTGTCCAAAGTCGACTGATAACACTCTGACTTGTATTCAGAGCTAAAGCCACAGTACGTTGCCGGGAACCAGCTTCTATCATTCCCACGGCTCTGAGCATTTCTTCCCTGCTTAAATGACGTCGCCGCTCCATAATAACGTTGGTTTTAATCAGTAGTAGGGAAACAGTAGCACTAATAATGTCTTCAATGCGTTGTATGTTTTTATAGGGAAAATATTGACAGCTGATTTTCATCTTTTACTCGAATTTGATTCACAGTTCCTGATTCAAATTATGAAATGCACCAAAAAGGATCCATATAAATTTATAAAATCATAAATTTATTACAAAGCCACATCTCAATCTCAAGAAATCCGCATAAAAATGCTTGATCCCTAGACACTTTTGATGTGTGTATTAAATATTCAAAAGTAAACAAATTGACATTTTAATAGGCGTCGTTCATAATTCTAAATGCCTTAACACTCGGTACCGTGTCGGTAACAGTTTCACAGGCGGTTCAACTCCGAACGTCGGTTGTCAAGGACTCAAACGTCATTAAAATTCATTACTAAAGACACCCCACTACGCTTTAGTTTATTTTAGCTTCCATGTTAACATTTTCTCGCTGCTTGAAGCTGTTTTCGTGATTACGGCTTAAGTCTTCAATAAAATTGAAGCTGGGTGTCAGGAAAGCCAAGGGGTGGTGACGTGGTGTAGGATATGCCTTGACCTATCAACTGCCCTGGACGAAATAGCTTTCAGCGATCGTTAACGCATAGCAAAGTTTAAAATGAATTAAGATCAAATACTGAAAACACACGTGAACCAAAAACGCCACACGTGGACACGTCATCAGGTGACTTTCATGAACTTTACATGTACTTACATTGAAATTACTTTTTATGCGTTAAAGAACGCGAGTCATTCTATCTAGGGTGGTAGGCGGTAGTGGACAAGCCAACCTAGATTAAATTCGCATAAGTATTTCCTAAGTGCTATAAAATATCTGTATTTAAATCCTTTTGACCCAGAAAACTGTTCGTCGGTGGTCTGTCATGGGAGACGTCTCAAGAGAATTTGCAGCGTTACTTTTCGCGTTACGGCGATGTGATCGACTGTGTGGTGATGAAGAACAGCGAGTCGGGCCGCTCCAGGGGCTTCGGCTTCGTGACCTTCGCTGAGCCGGCGCTCGTCAACGTGGTGCTGCAGAATGGGCCCCATCAACTTGATGGCAGGTAAGGAAAAGCCAAACCCAATTGTGTATTTTGCAGGAACTAAAAAAAAACTATACAGAGGTGCAGGCGTACAACTTGATTTCTTTTTTGTAAATGTCATGATTTTATAGGTTATAAATATATATAATAGGATAGAACCACAACCGGCTCAAGGCAGAGATATTTGGAGTAAGTGAAAGGTATAGGTACTTAGCGGTCCGTAATTTAAGCCGTGAATGGCGAAGATTATGTCATCACTAGAAATTTCTTTGTAAAACTTCTCTACATTCACTCGTTAAAAGTCAATGTTACAATCAGTTGCCAATAAAAACATTAGTTTAAAAATATCGAGCTCCAAAGGTCTTTTTGGGAGATTAGGTTAAGCCTATTAGCATTACTAGACAGAAGAAGATACCGTTACTCTTGTGAATAGCGTCAATTTGCCACGGCAAGTTTGTTACATTGTTTCTACTTTTCCGTACGATTGTTATCTGTGTTAGGTACCTAACTACCTACGCGGCATAGTAAGAATTTCAATACTTAGTGGATTTTTAGGTTCATTTCTTAAGAATATTTTTTTTAGTTTAAATTTTTGGTAGGCGATGATGTACATGTCTTCTAAATAAATGAAATACGTCTTGTTTTGACCCAGAGCGCGAGTTCAATAATAAATAATGTCATGACCTGACAGATTCTCATGATAAAATCATCTATCACTGTAATATAAACGAGAAATCTTTCTAAAAAGACACAATGTTGCCATCCACAAATAATTGTGACCCAATTCTTGAAATATAAATAAACTGTATGTATGGCCTTACTCAAACAAGACTGTGGTTCACCTGTCAACCTATACATTTTTAATTTTTATTTCAGCTCCGATTAGGCTATGGCTGAAAGCTTAGATCAATGTTACCCAGAAATAGATCTCTCCTACGGAATTCTACAACTTTTTCAGTTTATAAATTGAATCTAAAAGATAGAAAATGCGCGAGTTTCGGGAAATTTTAACGGTTAAAGTTAATTAACATGGCTTTATGAGGCCGTTTCGCCTCATGCATAAGGCCCATTAGGGAAATTATTTACAAAATATCACTGTTTTTGAAATGCCTTGTTGATTTAATGGATCGTCAAGCACTTTGGGTTATGGACTTCATCTTTATAATAGCTTATTCAACATTATTAGTAAGTTAATCACAATATAAGGTAAGTACCTATTTGTATGATGAAATAACCGAACGGTTAAATTTATGACATAGTACAGACGACAGCATATCAAGCTACTACAATCTGTTAAATAGATTTTCAACTTTATCGCTAAAGCATAAGGTTCAAAGTTGAATGGGAAAATTTGACAGTTTTGGGTAGGTTAATGTGCTGGCGTCTGTACAACATCATCGTTTCCTTGAAATCAAAATCTTGTCGATTTAATAGTTTTTTTATGCTGTTGGCTTTACGTCCCATCGTAGTAATTAAAATTGTTAAGAGATTATTGTCTGATTTAGCAACGCACTCTAGAAATAAATCGTCCACTACTAATGTCACATGACTGTTGTCATATAATTAATAATTGCAGTTACTTGATGCAAGTCGCTTCTGTAACTTCTTGTCTCTTCTTCTACTGTTCTTCTTGTATTTTTCCTATTTTAAGACCTTCAAGGTCCAATGTTTTATAAGAAATGTGTACCTATGCCAGATGCAATATATTCAGTTAAACAAATAACTTCTTTATTATGGATCTCAGTTAAAACTACGGAAAAACCAAAACGTTATATTGGAAATTGAAATTACCTACTGACGGCAAAAAGTTGATGTTATAATTCATAACCTTTTAAATAAAAATGTTACGCTACTCCAACATTAAATGTATTCCGCTGAAACTATTTTAATAGTTTAATGAAAATTCCTCTGCGAATCCTTACAGATCACGCCATTTTACATTACAAAATATTTTCCAACTAAAAAGGTACATTTCGCGAGTCGAAAACTGAAACCCAGGCGGAGGGTGGGTGGAAAAGCCCCGAGTATTGACGTGATACCCAAACGATAATAGAATGACGCTTTTCTAACTAGCTCAGGCAGAATATAGCCTCCTATCCACATCCAGGCAGTGCCTTCAGCTACATTACTGCTGGTACGTTCAGATGTTTGTGGGACATTAACACGCAAATTAGCATATACTCCTTATTCCTATGGACAAGAGAGTCTACAAGATTTGCGACAAGGTTCTTTGCACTTATTAACACTATAATTAGGAGTGCATGCTTACGCTTAGTCAGTTTGCGACGATATGGAGACATAATGGCGCCGAGACCGTTGTTTGTGTGCTGACTTAACTAATTATATGGCTTTCTTTTAGTAACAAGGGTAATAAACAAGAATGAGATGACATTTAAAGCTGACAAATTAGTTTATTCTCAAATGAATCTTCATTCTACGGAGTATTTTGATGTACATAATGTCCGATTATCTTTCATCTTTTTATCTCCAAGTAAATAGTTTTTGTTTAGTTAGTGAGTGCCTAACAGAATCGGGGCCGGCGTATGAAAATCGCAAGGGGAGTTCTGGATGAATAAATCACAGGGTAGACATGGTTTGCATAATACACAGTAGAGTTATGGCCTTCGGGGGTAAATACGGGCTCCAGCCGGTCGAGTGAGAAGTTAGGTGGAGTGAGCTGTCATTCCATCTGATGCTATAGGGATTTACACTAATGACAGCTGACTTCACGGTCACTTCACCTAAGTTTTCACGGTGAGATGGTTACAGAATCGCACTGCAGGATCTTAAATGAAGAAACACGTGTTACTTGTATAGGCAGACAAGATTTTTGGCAGGCGTTTTAGTTTTAAAGTAGACTTTTTTTTTTAATACTTGCCCGTTTGCCATGATAGAGAATCTTTTTGGGTCAACCATAGCTTCAGTATCGAAAGGGCGTTATTTTCGTCCCAAAACTTGCTACTGGTCACTAAAGTGAGGTTATAAATCCAGTAAATTCAAAATCGGCGGTCTCCTGGCAGTAAATAAAAGAGTCTCAATAATAATATTAGGACTAAACAGTGTCCATTTCTGCAAAACTTACAAGATTATCGAAAGCTTAAGTTCTATTTGCACTACAAAATAGTTTTATCATTAGAACACCATTGTTTGCATAATAATAAAAGTTCACATCTGATCAATTATGAACGAGCATAATTATTGCTCAGTAGAGGGTAACAAACTTAAAATTATTCAATACAATGTGAAAAATTACAATAATATAAGATTCAGTTTCATATTACAACTAGATTTTATAGCATTTAGCTCCAAACTATAAATATTAAAAATGCGAATCTTATGAACTGAATGCAAATGAGTCTAGCTCCAGCTGCACAACAGATGAAGACGGATAGGCTTCAATTGGCACTAGAAAGAAGCGGTACCTATTGCCCCATACAATAGTGGCGATAGCGCTTGATTTTAATGCAACACGCACGCACACACACACATAAATGCTCACAGTTAAATGTACAACACTAACACGCTCTTTGAATTGATCTGAATTCCGAGGACACATTCGCAACAATAGTTCAAATAAATTCATGCGGAATGTTCATTTATTTTGCCACATCACTGTAAGAAAATATGACATTATTTTATGGTACCATTACCAGTGCCATTCGATGGAATTTTTGTAACAGATCAAACTACTTTAAATGAATTATACATTCAACAGTAGGCGAAATTGACTTTTATTTGAAAACGGGTTACTGGTAACAATATGAATTTCAGTTAATGCACCATAGCTTAATTTTATTTATCGCGATAAAACTAGTATAAACGATTATGCGATCTGATATTTTGTACATACAAACTTTAAACTAGATCACACCCCTGCCCCCCTACACGTGCTCGCGGCCACACCCCGTTAAATTGCTTGGTGTGTCAGAAATGCGTTCCTGGATTTAGTCCTACATGAAGCCTGATCCCAACATAAAGAAATTACTGTACTTACATTTCATTCCCCGGGTCTCGTAAAATGATAACTAGAGGATTATTATATTCGGAGTTTTTTCGGAGATTAGGATAGACAAATAATGCAAAAAAAATATTATTAAAGTAATTTTCTGAAAACCTTTAGTCAAGGGATGCGTGGGTCAGAAATGTTTTGCTTTAAACCAGACGAGTTGTACTTATATTAGATAGATATATGAAAGCCGGTGTACTATTGTGTACTGTTCTTCTGTTATATTGGACTGACAATAGACTAGAAAAAGCCGGAGAAAGATTGAAGTAAAAGTTTATATCCACTGAGATAATACAAACGCAAAGAAGAATGTTAGTCGCAAATATTGTCTTTCTAGAGCCTTCTATGGTAGGATATTCCTATGTACAAAAACTACAGACTGAACGGAGTAAGAAATTTTTTTCGTGTGTCGAAAGTAGGTATCAATATCAGGCATCAGTAGATATTGATGTTTGTATGAATGCTTGCTTGCTTGCTGCAGAGCTAATTGTGTGATTGATCGAGATCTGATTCGAACTTAGGTTACGGGATTAAATTGGCGTATTATTCCGTGTTTCATGTCAGTTTAAGTGTCGGTTTCCTACATAATGCGCATCTTGTTCCCGCTACTGCTGATAAAAAATAGCTTGACCTCAATATTTATCTGATAAGTATTATTAAAAATTATAAATAGAATAAGTCCTTCTTCGAGAACTGGACACATTTTTAATATTAATAGCTGTTACCCGCGGCTTCGTCGGGGTGGATTTTTTTTTTTTCTAAAATAAATGTAGCCTACGTTACTCCTTATTACATCAGCTATCTGCCAGTGAAAGTCCCGTCAAAATCAGTCCAGCCTTTTCAGAGATTAGCCGGAACAAACAGACAGACAAAATAAAAATAAAGTTATTTTTGGTATATCTATCGTGGATACATTCAAATGCATTTAGTAAAAAGCGGTTATTTTAATTACAAACAGAGACTCTAATTTTATTTATTTGTATAGATGTTTATATAACGCGTTATTACATTTTTTTTACCATAGTAGGCAATGAACTAAATTAATTACCTTATTAGAGCATAGATACGTATCTTATCATGTTTCGCTACGGAAGCATAACAAATTAACCGATAAACAAACAAATTCAATTAAAATCAACTTTGTCCATTATTTTATTTTATTAGTAATTAGTAATTCGCAAAATTATATCTGAGAAATATTACCTTTTTAACTTGTTTTCCTTTTAAAAACGAATACAATGAATCTCTTCAATGTTCTTTATTAGTTTTTTCAGGTAACAATTCTGTTATGTACTTATTCAAAGTTGAATTCGTGGTATTTTTTAGCAAACCGTACGAAAACATAATTTACGGACCTTGTTTCTAGTCTGACAACAGCTTTTCCAATGTTTTGAATCTCGAATAATAAAACAACAAAATCACAAATCAAAATGGCGGTCCACGGCGGCCATCTTGATAACCTTAAAATAAGCATGGTTCTAAAATTGCAAATTGTTTGATAGGACCATCGACCCGAAGCCGTGCAACCCTCGCACGCTGCAGAAGCCGAAGCGCGGTGGCGGGTACCCGAAGGTGTTCCTTGGAGGGCTTCCGTCCAACGTGACCGAGACCGATCTGCGCGTGTTCTTCGGCCGCTACGGCAAGGTCATGGAAGTGGTCATCATGTACGACCAGGAGAAAAAGAAGTCTAGGGGTAAGTGTCATAGTTAACATCTGCAATAGACTCTTAGATATGTGTTACGACGGAAGAGTTTCATGTCTTACTTCTTCATCGCAGCTTGCTGTCGAGGTGAGAGGACATGCGTGCATAACGCCGGTAAACAACATTATGCAAATCAGTTAATTTTTATTAATGTTAGAGTCATAACTTCACACCATTTGAGGACCTAATGATAATGACATTGCAAAGCCTCGAGGGCCGCTTTAGAGAAAGTTTTTATATATCTAATTCCATTTTACCAAGCACTTTCTATTTACTATTGATTCAACGCGATTAAATTATCAGGATTAATTCACAAATAGAGTAAACAGGTATAACGGTATTTTTTACCGAAGATGGCATATTGAATTTTTGTATATTTTTTTACTAAAATATTCTACTCTTTATTTTCATGCTTACAGAGTAACGAGTTTCTATATAATATTTATATAAAATTTTAGCTAATAATATCCACATCCAGGCAGCGCCGTTAGTGCTAAGTGCTGTCGGTGCGTTCAAGCGTTCGTGGGACATTGACACGCAAATTAGCATATACTCTTTGTTCCCATGAGCAACAGAGTCTACAAGGTTTGCGACAGGTCACTTGTAACAACCGTTTTATAAACATTGTATCTGATAGGAAAACTTCTAGAGATGAAGTATTAGGTCAGGTACTCAATTAAATAGACAATTAGGTCAGGTACTCAATTAAATAGACAATTAGGTCAGGTACTCAATTAAATAGACAAGTACTTAACGGTAAACAAGTAAAGATCATGTAATATGGTGAATTCGTCGTCCAGTTTAAACAGTAAACACTTACAAAATCTGAGACAAAATGTAAGTAAAACAATAATGCCAGTTGAACTGGTGCAAAACAAAAGTTCACAAGTTACGAACGGTTTTGCTAAAGAAAAAGCGTTTCGCTTTCCAAACAGTAACACGAGCTAGGGTTAACGCAATCGAAATGATACGACCTCAATCGTGAGCTCAGTGAAAGGTGTCATCCTTCGGGGCGACTTTATCAATCAATTTACGACTTGTGTAATTTGTATGACCGCGACCGGTTGTGATCCGAGGGTTGTAGGCAAAACAGCGCCGAACACATCTTTTTTATTACTTCGCTTCGTTACGAGAAAATTGCTTCACAAAATAAAGAAAAGGACCAAGAGGCAGAGCTGTATTATGAGAATGTTGACGAACGAGCATTCCATACATAAAAAAATTAAGCTATTTGCAGTAATATTATCCTAGGGTTTAATTTTTTTGATGTCACTGAGCTATATTTACACATTTTTGCAAGAACATATCTGATTTGCTAATGTCTTGATGTTTTGAAGCTTTTTTTCTACTATTCACAATATAAAAACAAACACGATTGTTCTAGGTTTCGGTTTCCTGTCGTTCGAGGACGAGATCTCCGTTGAGAGGGTCACTCAGGAGCATTTCATCAATCTCAACGGAAAACAGGTAATGTAACTATTTTTGTAGGTGATTTGAAAACACCAGTTGTTTGCCAAATATTTTTGTAGCTATCTCTCGTGAAACAAACTATCATTGAGCTTTACTGAGCAAATGAAATAAAACAGTTAAAATTTTGAAATACTTGTGCAATTAATAATGTTGAAGTAATCAGTTGCTTTTCAAAACAAATAACCCAGATAAAACTTAGCACTATGTTTTCCTTATAGGTTTCAAATTACAATGGAGTAAATTTTATTTATATACTCTTATATTAAACAGGTAAATTATATTGGTTCTGAAATCTGACATAGCAACCAATCGTTTTAGGCTCTTATGTGTCATCATCATATTCTATTAAGCATGTGTGACGCATTTTTTTTAAAATCTTTTCCTGGTGAACGACTGCTGGAATTTAAGAAACGTGTAATTTTTTACGTGTGCATTTTAAATGTACCGCGAGTAGACGTATGTTAAGAATAAATAGGAAAAGTGTCGCCACAATGCAAATTAAGAGGATTTCAGTTGATTGCGATTTGTGACACAAACGAGTGCAATCTTACAATTTGTATTTCACAATGAAATTGTTTCGTAACGGCGGACACAAAAATACTGTGAAATAAATGACTACATAGTGCTAAGGTTATCGCTGATGCCAGTTTCCTAGAACTAGTAACTTTCTTGAATATGAGCCCAAGTTTTTATTAGGCGTATTTAGTCTTAAGATCAATCGAAATGGTAAGTTGACAACTAGATTTTCTTTAACCCAAAACACGTAAGCAGGTGGAGATCAAGCGCGCGGAGCCCCGCGATGGGTCCGGCAAGCTGGGCTCGGGCGCCAGCGGCATGGGCGGCGGGGCCCTCAGCGCGCCCGGCGACGCGCCCCAGGCCGGCCAGTGGGGCCCGCCAGCCGCCGCGCCCATCAACATGATCCAGGGCCACAACGGCCAGATGGGCGGCCCGCCGATCAACATGCCGATGGCAGGCCCTAACATCATGCAGGGGTGAGAACTAGTTTTGTTTCGGATGTTTAACAGATGTCTCCTCTTTTCTTATTTTATCTCGTTTTTTAAGATGACTTCTTATTGTAGAGTGGTTTTTATTTTATGAATGCAAACTGTATTCGCACACTGTCACATGCTGAATAATCTGCTTTGCAGACAGTTTATGTCGTTTCACAGTTCAATTAACCCAACATTTTGCACGCTTGACTTTATACTTATTGAAAAATTACAATCGACCTAACAGTAGACAAGTGATTCATTCAAAAACACGTAGTTGCACATATTTCTCCATCCTTCAACTTGACTAACAGACCGACTTGTTTTTCAATGATCCAGATACCAAGGCTGGGGCACTTCCCCTGGCCAGACGTCGTACGCCGGCTACGGAGCCGCGGGAGCAGGCGCGGGGCCCGGCAACTACCAGGGCTGGGGCGCGCCGCCCGCGCCGCAGGCCCCGCCGCACGCGCCGGCCTGGCCCGCCACCAACAACTACACGCAGCACACGCAGCCGCCTGCGCAGGGATACGGCAGCTATGGTACGTCACCACTTGCTTTATAGCGGTACAAGGTTTTTTTGGAGCGCGGCCAAAAGGGGCAGGACTGCCCTGTCTATCGAGCGCCAAAAGATCTTTGTAGCAGAGTGTCTCCATAGGACGACGACACCCATTGGGACGCGACAGGCATGCGAGATGAACAACTACGTCTCGCGATAGTGTACCTCTATCTGCAGGTTTAGAATTTGTAGGTGCAACAGGAGATGGATAGCCAAATATTTTTATAGTTAAAACCCCTATTATACTACACTATATTTAGAGCCGGATATTTAGACGATGTGTTTTTTTTATAGGGACCATTCCTCCTTTACTCTTATTACACCATACCAATTTAGGGAAAGGGTCCCAGAATATAGCGTAGTGTAATAAGGCTTTCACCGTCTTGTCTTGCAGCATCAGTACAGCCATCCAGTGTGATAAAACTATGAACAGGTTAGATTATAATTATGTATGGTAGTATTAGATATGAATAGTATGTAGTAGCTATCAGCGGGCAGCAGTCTCTTCAACAACTACAGATTCCTGTGGAGACAGACCTATGTCCACTAGTGGACTGCGATTGGCAGCTTATACTATTATAAACGGAAGTATGAACCTTAACCATAAGTTTGAACAAGTTCACGCAACCACCTGCGCAGAGCTACGGAAGCTATGGTCAGTACACACCTCTAACGTAATAAATTTGATATAAACAAGTAATCATGTCTAGTGGAGGTTAGGTCACAGTCCCCCGAATATTATCGCGATACTTTTTAAGACGTAGAATCATAGACTATCCACATCCAGGCAGTGCCTTCAGCTACATTACTGCTGGTACGTTCAGATGTTTGTGGGACATTAACATGCAAATTAGCATATACTCCTTGTTCCTATGGGCAAGAGAGTCTACAAGGTTTGCAACAGTTTCCTTTGAAAACCAGCAAAAATGATAGATAAGAAACTGATTTAAATTGGAAGAAGACATAAAGCCTGTTGCATACACACGCAACTCGCTGTCTTCAATTTAAACACATTCATATATCATACAGAAGACGACAACTTTGATCAAAATCTTGCAAACCAGTTGTCACATCGACATGTTTTCTAAGAACACATACCAAACATGTTGATTGAGCTTATCGCAGTCCACACCTCCGCATTTAGTGCAAGTCCTGGTGATTAATGTGATGTTATTGGTGTGTACAGCTAACTACAGCTCTGCGCCGGCGGGCGCGTCGGCCGGCGGCAGCTGGACCAACTGGAACATGCCGCAGAACTCCAACTCTACCGGCTCCGGTGAGTAATGGAACGTTTACACGGTGCTAGTTACTCGACCGAGTGTAGGGAAGCAGGTCATACTTGCTAGGCCAAGGGTACGCGCAAGACGAAGGATTCTGAAGCGGTTGCTCACATGTGGACTTATGATTTTATTACACTTGGATATTATGACGTTTCGGGTGTGTTTTTTTTATATCCTTGTTGAACAAGGACAAACACTCTTGTAAAGAACACTGGTCTTGACGGTTTTTATTATAAGTTATGCTAGTATGCATATCCACATCCAGGCAGTGCTTTCAGTTACTTTACTGGTGGTTCGTTCAGATGTTTGTGGGACATGACTATGCAAATTAGCATATACTCCCTGTTCCTGTGAACGAGAGTCTACAAAGTTTGCGACAAATCATTTGGAACTGCCACAGTCAAGTGTGATAGGGTCAGTTTTTACAGGAAGATGTACAATTTTGTTAAGATTGCTGTGATGATTACTGTTATGTAGGAAGCATTGATGACGTAAGCTTGTTGTTGTAGTACCTATCACTTGCGATTTTTTCAACGGTTGTTCAATATACGCAGTAGCAATAGGCTGAGTGGGGCTTGTTTTCCGATTCAATGTTCTGGTAAGTTTGTCAATTAAACCATTTACTAGCGCTTTTAAATTGTCAAAGTAGTCGGTCATTCAGAAAAATGAAGCTGTAGGTTTCTAAGGAGAAGAACGAACAAGAAACTCCATGGACACTCTTTTAAATGATGTTGTTAAAAAATCTTAATTATACAGGGAGACTTTTATCACCATCCAAATTTTACAGGGTGTTCTACCTATGAATACGAACGACTTTCACTATGGGACCAACCTTGAAATCATGAAAAAAAAATCTGCTGTTTCATACATTTTGGTCAAGTAGGTATTGAACTTTTGTATGAAACACCAGCTTTTTTTTTCGAGATTTCAGAGTTGGTCTCATAGTGAAAGTTTTTCATAATCATGGGTAGAACACACAAAAAATTTGGATGGTGATTAAAAAATCTCCCTGTATAATGAATGCTGTATTTATATGTGAGAACGCTGTTACGCGGCAGTACAATGAGGCTTGTGCCCTCAGGCTCGTACGTGCCGCTGTCGGAGGGCGGCGAGATGTACGGGCGCGGCGGCGGCGGCGGCGCGGGCGGCGGCCCGGCGCTCACGGGCGCGCTGGCGTCGGCCGCGCTGTCCAAGTCCTCGTCCGCCGACTACTCCACGTACCAGCAGTACCCGCCCGCCTACCAGCAGGACCAGGTACACGCGCAACAATACCTCACACAACACGCCGAATAGACGACACACATCTAGCCGTAGACACACCGACCTATTATAAGAGCGAGCGTGACTCGATACCGCTCACCCTTTCATACCTACTGAATGTTTCATGTTTCACATTTTCTATTACCAACCTGTGATTAACCTATCGAACACGCTCAGCTCTCTTCTTGACCATCAAATATTGTTAAACAAAATTATCTGCTTACGTACTTGCGATACTGGCCGAGAATACCGTTAAAAACGGTAAAATACGAATACTTCTGATATTTTTAAATATCTGCCAGTTATGGCGTTTTGACCTGTTTCCAATCTCAATGTCACTAAGAAAGTCTTAATGCGAATATATTTTCAAAGATTTTATATTATAATGTCTTAAAATTCTTGATTATATAATCTAGAAGTCAGTATTTCATTTACTTGGCCCATTCTAGTTTTGTTATTTTGAGAAAATTTTAATTTGACGTGTTCCGAATCACAGCCGAATTATACTGGTTTATGGAAGCAATTATGCTAATGTGTGACCAAAATGTTAAACTTGATAACCTACTGTGTACTGTTTGTAATGAAATGTAAGATCTTGTGGTACCGACAGAGGCAGTGTTAATATTATTCCAAATATTTCAGTTCTGATTCGGCTTTCCCATATAATATGACATGATAAAAGGTGTGTTTATGATTAAAGAGTCGCTAAACAATCAAAATTATAATAAATAATCGATCTCTTGGCGAGACTCGGTTGTTGACCGATCATTCGACGACTTATCTGCTAAGCCAGGAGATGAATGCGAATTATTTCTTCTGGCCTAGTGTAGTTTTTATAAACACATCTTACATAGTTTTTCGTGCCTTTAGCGTTTTACCTAGCATGAATCATTTTAGCATTTTAGGCTATAGCTCCGGTGACGGTATGGTAACTGCTATATACTCGACATTGCAATTTCGGGTGGACATTTCGAGGTAAAGAAATACATTTTTATGCATATCTTTAGACTTGTAAACGCTAGTTGACAAGAAAATCAGTAGAAGTATTTGCTATAAAAAATCATGTATGACAATTTATTAAAATTTCGATATAAAAATGTGTTTTTCCATCTCTATGCTTTGGCCACATGAAATTTTTGCCATGCCCACATTGACACAGCGCCGCGTAGATTGTTTAGTACAGCAAAGTAACATAGGCTTGTCCATGCTGGCTTGTTCCTCGTTTCTGCTTATTTAGTTTGCAAATTTTTGCCTCATGTATCCGTTAAAAATATTGAAATTATCCAAAACAAATGGTTATTATTAAAAGTCAAAAAGAAAAAAAAATACATATGTCACGTGTTTCAGAAAATATCAATACTTATGACACGTAAAACTTTCTGTTTGGACAATCGCCCGTCAAAACAAGCTGTACAACAAACTACAATGATATTATTACATTAACAAATAGTTAGTGGTAGCTGTGTCAGTGGGAAATAGCAACACTCGCTCGAATGAGATCTAACGGCGAACGGCGACGCCACACTACACGAACGTATGGCCTCGCCGACTCACTGTCGCACTGTGTGGAACAAGATATTGGATGACTTTTTTGTTTGCCTACCTTTTGCATTCCATCATCCAATATCGAAATCGCAAACAATATTTTTAACTATATCTTGGATGCCAACCTTGTCCTTATGCTACTTTTTTTTTCATGTTCCCAATATTTATCTATATATATCATCATTACCAAATCCAAATTACGGTTTTGTGTTGATATTTGTCGTCCATAACTTTTTGACAGCTATGGGCGGTAGTTACACAAAAGTACAGCCAAGTTGACCATCGTATGATTAGTATTATTTGCTCATCACCTCGGGGCTTGCATCCTTCCTTCCTACACTCCTTTCTCCTACGCTTTACTCTATGATTTGTATCCTGCATCTACCTTCGTATTAGTATGGCGTGGTAACGGTGTACCCGACAGCATGAATGACCATCCGACATTATTGTACCCAGTATCACTAGAGAATGTTTGTGCGCGTGTTGTATGAATGCATAAAAAACTCTCCGTACTTCTGCATAGTTCAATTTGGTTGTACTTGCAACAGAATTGTTTGCGATTTGAGAATGAATGGACATGACCGAACGTTCTGGTGAGCGAGTGATATTCAGCGAAAACATTGCTCCACGAACGCGAAAAAGGAATCGCGGCTAAAAGCAGCATGAGTTGATAGTATAGAGCCATTAGTTTGCCACCCCTGCATCCGTGTGCTGTGTTCGAAATGCTTGTTTATATCATGATAATGTCATACGCGGCGACGACGAAGCCCACTTATCTGCATGTTTTCAGTGGCGAGATTAATGTGCGATGTCTTTTTGATTTTACGAGCTATGCTGCGGTACAAAAAGAGTAGACGCGGCGCTGTTCGCGGCCGCCTCTCGTGGCCATAGTTGACAGTCGCACCGCTATCCATAGTGAAAAATCAAGAAGATTAGTGTTGTTATCGAGTTTCGCTGAAGGTCTCTCATCACCGACCTCCACGGTTCCTTCCCGCCTCTCCTCTCCCGTCCTCCTTCGCCTAAACTTTCATCTCGCCCTTGGGGATAGTCACACGCTTTCGCCCGGTCCATCTTCACGCGCTGCGCTACTTACATAAACCTGCTAAAGATCCAGTTGAATTGTGGCGAGTGGGACTTTATTGTCTTGTTCTTCTTTTCCAGTTGGTCGATCAGGGCCCACAAGAGTGGCTCCTCCAGAAAGACAATTAGAGATAAGGGCGGGTATCGGATGAGGGAATGTCGCGAAACACTGGGGATTTCTCACTATGGACGGTCGGTTGTTGCGACGATAATGCGCGCTCATCATAAAGGCATCGCACCGCACTAGATTATAAGCTTACCCTTAGTTCCGTTCGATATTCATATATAATATTGCATTTTGTAGCCGTGCGAGATGATTCAATCGCCTTGTTTCATCTCAACACTTGTAAATTGGCATTTAAAGTACAAATTAGTAAAATTTGGATTTTCTCATATTGTTACAGGTTCATTAATAGTTAATTTTATCGATAAAAATAATATTAAGAGCTGTACTTTAAGTGTTCAGAGATGAGAATTCGTCTATTCTGTTAAATGTAACCAGAGTACATTATTTACAAAATTATGTTATTTAAATAATGTCATGGAGCATTTGCGAATGCGGCCCAAATATTTTTTTTATTAAATAAATAGAACGATCGGTATAAACTAAATATCATGGAGTCCTCTCATTTTATGCTCCATGACGGTCCAAGGACGCATCGTAGCTGAAGCTCGGCTCAGTCTAGACTCGAGAGAGCTATATTTTTATACCGAGTAGAGCACGTAGACGACGCGCAGTAGCGGTACGCTCAGGCTTCAGCTGGATGCGTCCGCGCGGCCCGAGCGTGCGCTAACGTGACGGACTGTAGGGCTCGTCGTACGGCGCGTCGCGGTACGCGGCCGGCGAGTACCACGCCGCCGCGCCTGCGCAGCCGCCAGGTGTGCACCACCCGCACCACGCGCCCAAACACTTCAACGCCAACGAGTTTAACAAGGAGTGGCCCGCCGCGTAGGCGTCGCACACACGCGCGGAGCAGACGGCAAGCGTCTGACGGACGATAACTGTCGTTCCTCTTGCCCTGCTCGTCCGACAGGGTGGCGTAGACTCTCTAAGCCGACATCCGGATAAGTAGTCCATTCATAATTGTCCTCTGCTCCGTGCACACACACGACCGCAGTGTGGTTAACTACAGTCGTATCGCTCACACGTTGATATACACAATTCTTTTCTAAAGGTACGTAGAGGTAGGTAGAGTGAGTTCTGTAGTTTGTTACGCTGCGATAGCCGCACACGCAGACGTTGACCCACCTTCTTGTACGCACTTGTACCAGTAGCATTAGTCCCTTGACGCTTGTGAGACACGTGATCGTGTGATCATAGTAGATGTAGCCATTCCGCTTGACGTTTGATCGACACAAGTGCGCGCTCGAACGGTTGTCATCCTTTCAACGGTTGCATTCGATCGACTCCATCTATCGATTCTAACTTGGTCGATATAACTTATAACGACTAAAGGGAATAGGGATAGTTAATATATAACCGTTTTAATAACGCATACTCCCATATTCTTGAAACGACGATTTCATATACATCTGTGAAACTTCCCATTAGGTGATAGATTTGTAGTTTTGTGTGTTTTTGATTTCACGAACAAAACGACATTAAACGTGAAAAACATAGATTATGAATACAATGCAACAAATTAATATTTATAATAACTGACTAAAGTTTAATGGATAAATTTAAATTAATTGCATACGATTATCTTAAGCCTATAAAGGCGGTTATATAATTAAAGTCACCGACGACTACATTAACACAAACCCACACGCGTAAGTAAGCGTTAATTTTAATAAGTAAAAATATAAAATAGTTAACAATAACATTTAAAACTATTAGGTGTTAAAACTCATTTGTCTACTAATTTTAGTAAGGTACTCCCACACTTTCTCGCAACTTTTGGCACTCGGCCGTCTCTGAACGCTACAGTATGAAGGAATGATATTAACCACTCGATAAGGCACCGTCCACACGGCGGTGCACATATCGCGGCTCTGACATGACTCGCCCAGAAGTTTTCGCGACCCCTCTTCTAAAGCTAAACGATGCTGTCATATGCGTGTACAACAAATGTACACAGTTTTTTAATTAACTTTGCTTTTAATATTCTATTTGGATGTGGGTTTTTCGTGGAAGATTTATTTTTACTTCAAACATTTCGAATGTTTTAATATTTTTTGTCGGATTTCTAACGTGATTTCTTTTAATAATGTCGTGTAGGTGCATCGTTGTACCATGTACCGTCGCGTAGAGGCGTGACGCGCCCGTGCCCGCTCGCCGCAGCTCGCTCGCGTGACGCACATTTGACAGACACTGTTAAACAAGGCCAATTTAGGGAAAATGACCTAAAAGAACTTAACTTAAGCTAATAACTTGTATAAATATTTGGTATATATATCGGTATGTATGTTTAATGTTAGAATTTTGGTTATTTACCACACACTAGACTTAGGAAAACGGTAGGCATGTAATGAGGTAATTATGTGTTAATATTAAACAAAACATAGTGACTGAACGTGATTTTAATATTTTTAATTATTCCCGTTTTTAAAAAGGGAACAATTCTGTATAAATATTCGTAATTTTAATTTGTTTTCTTATATGCATTTTAGTTTTTTATCGCAAGTTTTAAGTTGATACTATTATTATATGGAATTTATACTTTAATGAATTAAATTTACCTGCCAAATTGTTAAACGAGCAAACGATATTGTCGTATGTTAAGTAATGAAGCTCAAGCATTTAGGATATAGTTCGGTACGTGTCAGCGCGCTCGCCGCGCCGCACCCCTCGCACCCTCACCATACATTTGTACATATATATACTTACTTGTGTGTAAAGCATAATTTTAATCGATTCTCTCGTCACATAGTTTTAAAGTTTTAATTTATGTGATTGCCAAATATTTTTAAAACTGTATAGAGCTTTCGCCGGCCGCTACGGCCGCTATGTTAGTCGTATCGTAATATGTACCCGACGCGGTCGCAGGCCGCGCGGCCGCCCCGCCCCGTTACAAAGTGAGTTATAATTTAAAATAACATTGTTAGATTAAATTTAATGTTAGTCCTTTACTGTACTATATCGCTCAATCGTTTGACCGATCGACTGATTAAAATTTTAGTGATAAGCTAAGTAATTAATCGCGGGGCAAGGAGGCGTCCGCGCGGCAGTCGACCCAGCGCTCGCGCGGCAGTCGGCCCAGCGCTCGCGCGGCAATCGACCCAGCGCTCGCGCCGCGTCCGACCATTATTTGTTGTAATTATCTTAGAGTTTACGGCCCTACTGATAGACTGCCCAGCGCCCGACCACAAGGCGGGAGTTGTTCCTTTAATTTTAAATAATAGAACCGCGCCGCGCCGCGCTCGATAAGATTTGTTAATAAATGTTTTAAATAGACGAATTGTTGAAGATTACATTGAATGCATAATTTGATCGTTTAGAATAGGGTTATTTAAGATCGCTCCATAAGTAAAGTATAATTTATCTATTGAGGAATATTGTGAGGTGTAAGCAAATTTTATAAGTGACTAGCGGTCCGGGGCGAGGGGTGCGATGTCCCAAATTTAACGGTAAAACATAGTGAAGAAGCCTTTTACATTGTGATGTTCATAGTTAACGCGCATACATTTCTTATAGCTCTTAAAATATATAACATTACAGACTCTACTGAGACTCAATCAGTATGTAGGAAAGTGAAACTCGTACCTTATAACAATATAATGAAATAATATAAACTAATTGAGGTCGGTGCCTGACTGCCCACTAGGTTACGTGTAGATGTGCCGCTTTGTACCGCTTCGTTTACTTTTCGTTCCTATGTTAGTTAGGTTAATTTGTCTCGATTCATTCCTGGTTAATTTTATCGTACTCAGCATAGGTAGTGGTTCGTTCGTTTCGGTCTCACTGTCTCGTATCGCTTTTACTACTTGCATTTGTTCGCACTAACCCGCCACAGCCCACAGCCCGCGGCTCCCGAGGCGCGGGCCCCCTCGCACATGTTCAGTTCGCATAATACCATTATGTTCCATTGTTTCGATTACGTTTTAATACTTACTGTAGGTTTAATGTACATCCACCGATGATACGAACGAAATTGTTCACATCTGTTTTAATATTAGGAAACGATGCCTTACAAAAAGTTAAGTGAATATAGAGATGATTTATAATTATGTTATTTTCAATGATAACGATTAGCACTAAGGTGTTAGAAACGGGCTCGGCCCCGCACTCACAAACATTTGGAACAATTTAAGAACTTAGTTTGTAATAAACCATCGTGGCAATCTTCTTATTAACATAAAGAATATAATTTATTTAAATAAAGTATAATATGTATTAGAAATTTTAGATTTACTCAACATTAAACTTAGTGCAAATTATTGTGAAAAAATCAATTGAGACTATTTATATGGGTTTTAATTATTATTATATAGGAGAAGAACATTAAATATTGGATGAATTTATTAATTAAAAATAGTTAGCAAAATACAAATACGATAAGACTCGTTAGAGGCTCGTCTGTCAAATGTGGTGTTCATGCGTGCGCGCCGCTCGCGCGCCCGTCTCTATGCGGCCTCGCGGCTGTGTGTTGTACACGTAGGTACACACCCTCCCACTGTATGCTATGTACTACCGTGAGTGACCACACGTGCATCCTTTGCATTTTAATATTACACTCTGTAATATCGACGTACGTAAGATATGCAGCTGTATCTTATAATGTTTATGAAATAATATTTTAATCATGGCTTAACTGTAGTACTGTTGCGTAGTTAACCTTTCGACTCTTGTTTGTATTACTTTATATTATAGTGTACGCGGTTTTTATATGTGTATGTTTATTCAGTAGTATATAAAGGAAACAATGTTTTGTGTAAAAGTGTATTTTGGTATAATGATAAAAGTAACGTTAGCGGCACCGAGCACGGCGCGACGCGCGGGCGGGCGCGCGCTGTGCCGTGCTAGTATTCATTAATAAATTTATGATCGTAATTGACTAATTATACAAGACCCCTAGTGTTAAACGTTAGATTAGCAGTCGACTCATTTTAAGTTCACTGTTTACTCGTCTTATAAAATTAATTCATTTGCATTTAAATGTATATCAGGGACGGCACCAACGTCCGTCTTAACTGTAGTCTTTTCGAAACTTATTTTAAAAACAATGCAGGTATTATTAAATATAAAACCTCATATTTATACTAGAATTTAATATAAATGTAATTATTGATCCCGAGTAAAATAAATTTCACGGGCTTTACAGTTAATTATAACATTAATTATTATAAAACCTAGGGCAAGTTGTTATTTATTTCTGTTTTAATTAAAAAAAAATTGATGTTGATTATTTTTTAAACTATTATTTTCTTTATAGTAAATAAAAGTACATAATTCTCGATCGATTAGAAACAAAATTGTTAGGTGAACTATCGACTGATGTACAATATTTAAAGTAATGTTTACTTACAAACAGTACCTATATAAGTTTAATTAACACCGGCCCACTACGGGACGGCGCTGTATTTATACACACTTGTATTAATTTCCTAAAATGTAATTAATCGGAAGCGGCGACCGCGACCTAGCCACAATCTAAGCATGTTACAATTGTAAGACTATTATCTAGATTTGTTGTAATCTTGTAATGTGTAATCTACTATACTTAGCCCTAACGCGCCGACACACTTGGTGAAGCCTAGCGGGGCGCGGGCGGCGAGCTGGCGCCCGTCGCGCGCGCCCCACATAAGTTACTTTATGTTCGTATAAAAAAGAAAATTATGATAGACTTTACACGTGCGTCCTTATTGTTTCTTTTTTACGATGATTACCTAATGATAATTAGTTAATTACGGTTTTAATTATTAATTTTAACCGAAGCACTAAAGTAAGACGAGAAGCTTGTACGCGATGATTTATTGATGTAATAAGTGCTATCACACTACATAACACTGAGGTCTTTCGGAGTAGAAATTATGCATTATTCATATTAGGTATTTTGGGTATATATATTTAGTGTTAGATTTAACTGGTAAAATAAGTATGTAGTTTATAATGTAATGGAAAGAAATAAACACTTTTGTCGTAGTTTCCTATTATTAAGCTTCTTCTATCTTAATGGATTAAGTAATTACTACTGGTTGATTAATAAAATATTAATATTACCACATGCAAATATTTGAGATATCTTATGATGAAATATATATCTACTTTAAGGACATTATAAAACGTAGATAATTAAAAGAAATCAAAAATTTCAAAATAAAATGGCATTTTTAATGTTCACTTACACACCCCCCACCCCGTAGTTACAATACCCTCCAGACAGGTTCTGATCAGATATCATAATTTTTGTTTTTATATTGTGGCTTTATAGTCGAGAAACACATTCAGTAGAGCATTTATAATAGTCTTACACAAACGGCAATATTAACTAACACGAGTAAACATGACACGATAGAATTTGCCGTTTCCATTAATTATATTGTCATTATATTGAAAACTATACATTATAATATGCATACATTTTCTTTGCACTTAACATTTTCACACGGTAACGTATGATTGCACCTGCTACATATCTATATCTATCCTTATTTTTATCCTTTTTCTGTAGTGTCGTTAAATTTTCAAAAATAAATAAAGAAATATTAGATTGTACAATACACACTAAATGCTAATAAAAACGTTTAGGCAGTACGCATTAGTTTCATGCCCTAAAAACAATCGTAGATAATTTGGAAAGTAAATAATCTTTTATTCTTTACATCCCCTCGCAAATAAAATAGGATCAAAATTGGCACAAAAAAAAAGTTAAAACTAAATAAATAGTGTTGAAAATATGAGTTACTTTTGTATATTTTGACTTAGCATCCAAACAAAATAACCTGACTAGCTATGTACGGCAGACGGCGATGGTGTGGGCAGTAATGCAGGCAGTCCCAAGTATGTGAACGTCCCACAGATGTCCGACGTCGTAGGAACGCCTCCGCAGGTCCTGAATATCCCTTCTTAACTATAACAGTCTACTGCTAAGCGCAGACTTCTCGCATACACTTCCTAAACGGCCCAGAGCCTCGCATCCATGATTAGTCCCACGAAATTTAATAAAGCTCGTATCATACGGCACTTTGCAGATATTATTACATAACGGGACGCCCTAGAGGAAAAAACAAACTAAATGACACCTCGTTATTTTTTTTGTCGTTTTTTAAAAAAAGTTCTACTTATTTACGCTAGATGGCACATTGTACAGACAATCATTTTCATTTTAAATGATAATACAAGTACTTTCATTTAATCCTAGTAGTATTTTGTTGACTTCGCCCATGTTCATGTAAGGTTTAACGATCAGCATTAATTTGATATTTTATTACTTTTTTAAATGGGCTGAGTCGTCGCAGTATGCATTAAAATTATATCAGCCAAATGCCGCGTGATGAAAGCTTGGTTATTTACTCTAAAGGACGACTTCTAAACCTTGTATTCATAATATTTTCATATATTTCCCATTTAAGAACTAAGTTTTTTATACATGCAATGTAAACAGAGTATTCAACAGGTCCCCATGATGTATTGCGGAGGCATGGTGTCGCCACAGCCGTCTTTTTGCAATGTGTCGGACGTATCTGCGTCTGCCTCAGGTTTCCCCTTTCCTTTCCCGTGACCATTCTCCACTAGCTGTGTAGCCCTAGTACTCTAGCATTGGGTAAATACGCATAGACATTATTTAGGGATTCATTAAATATTATTTGTTGAATTGACACATGAAAGAATTAGAATTGATATTTGGAGGCATTGAATTTACTGTAGAAAAAATAGGCCATAGGACACAAGGGTTCTGTGATCGTTTTGTACTCTGCTGGGGGTAATTTTGGTAAACTTAACTATAACAAAGTGATCACAAAATACCTTTTGTCCTAAACCTAAGTTGAACGATTACCATACTCAAACCCCCTGGTGAGTGGACAGTGGTGCGTGGTGCGGTAAGTTCCATTTTATTGTTTTATTTTTATTAATATTTTAACCAAATTAATTTGGTGTATCAGTAGATTGGCTTATAAATGTTGCTATGATTTTTTTTTACTCGGTTGATGATAATACTAATCGTAGTTTTGTATACCCAGGGGATGACTATGAGTACACCGGCGGGTCCGGCGACGGTTACCAGCGGTCATCGAAGCGCAGCTACCACGGCTCATCATCGGGCGGCACTGCATCCGCGTCTTCCTACCATCCCTATCGGCGTTAATGAATGAGCTGCGTATACTTCTCGCAATTCGTGCGAGCCTGGTAATTTACGTTACACTTGTCAATGTTTGTTAGTCTACGAGGGTTTTTTTACTTGCATTCCGGTACTATAGTATGTCTTATTATAGATAGGTTTAGAACGTTATTTTTCTCGCATAGATTATTTACAATTTATTTGTAAGCGCACCTGTCCTAGACCGTCACTAGATGTCGTTATGATAGTGCGGACTGATTTAATTTTAACTCGCTTTTTATACACTTTGGACATAACTAATAACTAAGTCGCTCGCAGCTTTATATGCTATAAAGTTCTTAAGTTTATGTTATATACAAATTAGGCTAACAAACCACCTTGCGCGAGACTCCGTTTATTAACAAACATTGCCGTTTTTACTTGTAAAATATTATTATCTCTTTTTCTACGAACGCAATCATTGAGTTTGTAAATTATTTTTATTGGAAAAAGTCTAACAGGAACGCCTGTTACTTGATCGATTTAGTTTTTGATAAAATTTACTTTTGACTTGAAGCATTTCTTTGACATAATATTGGACATGCATCTTACTAGACTAGCGTGAAGTATGTCTTACGTCATCGACTTGACGATTACTAGATAATAAGAATTTAATAAGAGGCGTCCCTTTTAGAGGGTTTTCCGAGTTATTAAGTTAGTAGATTAGTTTTTTTCTTTTGGAAATATTTGTGTAGTGTGGACTGATTTGGCGCGTCAATCCAGTGAGCTTTTTAAACTGAAAATTCTCAGTTGTAATATCATTTTCAGAGTTTGGAGCATTTTATTTTACATAGCCATAGTTCTCAAATCTGATCTTTATGCATCTTGTTCTAATGGTTACAACGTTTTCTCTATAAGATAAGGTACGAAATATATGAGTATCTGTCCCGTCTTATACACCTGCCAGTAACACTTGTTATAAAAAAAATTGCTCAACGTTTCTATGTAAGTTTTTGGGAATTATTTCAATCTCTTTAAGGTAATAGTTAAAGTGATGTATCTATCTCCATTGTAAAATAGTTGTTTTATCGACGATTGCGCCAAAAAGTACCTCGTCAGTTTTAATTGTATATGAAAATCCTAAGGTGGATTACTTTTAGGCATGATTATTACATAACTATTAACTATACCACCGCGGGCGATGTCCAAATGAGCTTGTTTTCCTATTTGTTAGAAACAATAATAAAATGACGTATTTTTCTAATATTTACTCCTAGATGATAGATAGGATAGCCAACCATACAAAATGGTTATAAAATTAACTGTGACTTCAAAGAAATCATGTTCATGCCGAAATAGGTATTAATGTATGAGGCATTTATGACTAAATTCGAAAATATCTTCCGAGTAGTTCCGTGTGAAATGTAATGAAATTGCGTTGTTTTGATGAAAGAGATTAATATTTCATGTTGGAACTTGAATACATCCGCGCCGTTCGGCTCCTCAAACAATTTTTGTTGAAACTGTTCTCTCTTGAAACGTGTATTTTTGTTTAACCTTAATAAAAATACTAAGTACTTTAAGTTTTATTTAAATTTATGGACAGGACTGTCTAGATATCCTTCTTCTGTAACTGTTTAGCTGTAACTTTTTCGTAACACAAATACAGGTATATAAATTGATAGACGGTACGATTTTTATAATAATCATATTTTTATTTTTGAATCATTTTAAATACATTTTATAACTCGAATAGGTAGGCCTTGTTAATAATATTTAAATAATATACGATTAAAATTTAATGACATCGGGTAAGTACAATCGAAAATAGATCAGAAGTTACAAATGTATGTAATTAAAATTAATGTTTATAATTTTAGCGATGTAATATAAAATAGAAGTTAATGTACATTATTATAATTATTATAAATCGTTTAAAGTTACACCAATGGACAGGTATTACAATAGGTCAGATGATTTTAATTTAGAAATTACGTCTAGATATTTAATCTAGTTTTAATGTTAGGCTCTAAAATTAAGAGGTCATGATACTTTTAGCACACATGAATTATAAATATAGTTTAGCAATTCAATACTCTGGACCATAGAGATGATGATTGCCACCTACACATAAGTTAATATTTTGGCTTAGATTTTATACTAAACGTGTTCTTTATAATAAATTAGTGTTACGGAAATTCTTATGTAGAGAATCGTCTAAATAAATTGTGTAAATTTAATTTCCACATCATTTTATTACAAAGCTTACACTAGGGTAATTTTAATCTTATCTCCAATGGACAGAAAAATTTTTACTCAATAATTATTAATTAACCTTTGAATTTAATATTAACGCTTGCGATTGCGTTTCTTTCCTTAATTACAAAAGCGATTTTGGATGTGCATATTGTTAAATGTCTGGAATATAATCCTACATTGCATGAATTCTATAATGTGCCGAAATATTTTGGAAAATGACTGATTTAAATTGATAAGCGGGTCGGGTAAGGCACTAGGACAGAAGCGAATATTTACATCAGATGACGCTGAGTACCTACTTAGTTGGAATTGACTAAATTGTTCCTTTGTAGAGAAAGGCCCTGGATTAAACTAATGATACATTTAGGTACTAGTAGCATAGCTGTTTTAATTTACACATAAAAATGTTTTGATACAGGCCATGTCAGTTACTCCTACAATTTTACTTTGTTTTTGGAAAAAAAAAGGCATTGATAAGTCGAATTTTACAACATCAATAGTAATAAATTTTCTGGAATACAAAGAAATTACCAACAATTATCATCAATGTAGCAAAAATCGTCCAAAACTTGACGAATAAGCCGCCTAGGCTTGAGGGAGATGATCCAGGAGCATCGCATCGAATATGGCGCTTTGGAGGACTTACGGATCAGGTAGTATGTTGTCAAGAACTTGTCCTCTTATTATTTACTACATTCAAAAACGACAAAAGCACGGACAAATATTTATGACATAAAAACTATAAACACTCTTAATGGAAACACCAATAAAATATTTGAAAACTAGAATATTGTCCACAAGCTTGAGCCAAAGTCAATTCCGCCGAGTAAATTCGCTCTGTAGCGCGGGTATGGGGCGAGTGAGAGCGGCTGTGGTGGCCACGACGGCCGGAGCTCATGGCGCGTTAGCAGAGTGGCGCCGCGCCGTGCAGTTGGCGCACTCGCAGGGCCGTGGCGCCGCGTCCGCTGGGAGGTGCGCGTGCGCAGCGCGGTAGCACAGCTCGCGGTAGCGGGCGCAGCCTGGAATAGAACAAAGGGGGTTTATGAACTGGAAACAGCAAATCATACTTAATATTATAAATGCAAAAGACTTTGTTACCTTTCACGTCGTAATAGCTACCTGTGTGCCAAATTTCTTGGTCTTCACCATGACGTGGGTGAAGACATATATATTTATCCTGGTCGTACGTTCTCGTCTGACTGTCAGAACCAGATATGTGTGAGGAGCTTTCGAATAGACTACTCACTATTCGCTGTTCTTTGTTCAGAACTAGAAGGGGAAGCTAGTCTTGCTCGCATTCTGATCTGTGCACTGCTGCTTGGAAAATTGTAGACAATACAATGAATTCTTATCGATGGTGAAACCATTGATAGATAATATTAGGGTCGTTTTTTTTAATAAAAATAATCGATTTTATTTAAATTTAGGTATATTTCACACAAAGATTTTTTTTCATTTCTCCTTTCGAGGAAGAGAAAGTTCTTATAGAAAGAAAATACGTTTATTTGCGGCAAACATGACGCTTCAAAAGAAAAAACAATTTGGGAGAAAACATGCGTCACATCCCACGCAAAACGGCCATAGCTCAGCATAATGCTATGACCCTGTACGAGACAGAGCCCCAGCGCGTTATAGTGAATGTAGTGTAGTGGTAGCCCGCGAAATTCTAATTTCCTGGATCAAAAGATAACAAATCTAACTTGGAGTGATGTATTGATGATTCTTAAGGTTATAATAATTAGTGGTTCGCTTCGCGGCACTTTGTGGCTTTGCGCTCCTGACTAAAAAGCTGTGTTGCGGCCGTTCCAGGTGAAAAAAACTCGAAAGTGAATAAAAAATCGATTTTCGTAATATGTAAATCGATTTTTATAAAAAAAGTCGATTTTTAATCGATTTTTTCTCACATCCCTAGATAATATTCCATTGGACCTACCTACGGGTGGTATAGGAACCGCGATATGCGCACAATGCCTGTTAACATTTGTTACACCTGCTGACTATCTCTTCGCCGACTACATTGTAAGGAAATCAGAGAGTAGGTACCTGTGGGAGGTAATGCAAGCCGCGTGTCTGCTGCGAAGCCGCGCTGCGCCAGCCGATCGAGAAGAGTGCTGGCCGACCATCACCTCTCACTGTCGTGCTCCACCCCTGGAACATCCCATAGATTTTCTTTTACAAATTGGTGGCCGATGGTTTTTCCCATCGGCAAAATGACAACATTCCTTACAAACTTCCAACCGCTATTTAGCCTCTTTATGAGATGAGTTTTCAAAATTCCTTTCTCAGTGCTCGCTTTTATAATTTTTTATGGAACTCTTGTGCTGTAAATACATGCTTGTGCTCAACTTTATGCTTCTAGACCCAGCGGTTAAGGCTGTGCGTAGTGTGCGTTGTCTGTCAGTGCATTTAAGAATTTTATTAGGTAGACGATTTGGAAGTTTAAAAGCCCCTCTTGACTGGATTTCTTATCACATTAGACCTTAAAACTGTAGCCAACCAAGAAAAGTTTAGTTATTGAAATTATATGGTTTATTGGAGTGACACATTACCTACCTTCACTGTGGGCGGGAGAGTGGCCCCTGGACTTGTCATCGCGCAGCGTGGACGACTCGTCCGGCTGATCCTGCAATTAACATCATAGCAATGAGTCGTACTTGCAGCAGAACTAAAAGTGGTGGTTGTTGATGGCTATGGTTGACAAGCAACAACTTTTTGTCAAAATGAAATAAATAAATTAACCTACAAGAATACACATCTAGGAATTCCTTTAATAGGTAATAGACGATAACTTTTGACTCAAAATTCACCCATTCTACTTGAGAAATTCTCTGATCAATTGACGCGAAGGAAAATGAAATTTTCTTCGACGCGGACGCAAATGTTGTCAGTGACCGAAGAGGGTATGATTAGGGTAGACAAATATTAGATGTTGGCTTAATATTTTGTTACAGTTTACACAACAAGTGACAAAGAATTTTCTGCTCGTCCATTTCGGGATTAAGGCGTGTTTCATTTATGTAGGTAAATGGAAAATAAATATTAAGAAAAATGCTTTGGAAAAATTTGTATATTTTCTAATTAGCTTAGGAAGAAACTTTATTGCCCTCCGAGGAGGAGGAGCCTTCTAAGTCCTCGTACCTACCTATCTAGGTAACCGTAAGGTAAGTAAGTAGGTAGGTACCCCATGTCTATATGATATACCTACCCAAGTAGCACAAAATAGCTTTATAATTGATGGATAACAGAATTAGCATATTATTAAAGCTTTGTAAGAAGTCTAAAATTGGGCATTATAAACCGCTATACAGCTCTTGTAATGCTAATTTGGGCCCCAAATTATACAGACTTAAGTATTAGAATGGCATTTTAGCAGCATTATATTGGTTGTCTACTGGAATGATAAACGCATTATAATGGGCTGTGAAAACAGGTTAAAGCAGTGCGCATATCTTAAATGCGGCTCTTATACAGCTTATTCCATTACAAAGGAAACATAAAAACATTTTCAAATGTTATTTTAAATTTCTGGTAAGTAGTATTAATAAATCTTGTGTGTAAAAAAGAATATGGCGTGTGATACTTTCAACAAAAAATATAAGTGCTACGAGAGTAATTAAACTCTTGTTTTTTGTTCTGTATGAGTGAATTAAGGTTGCGAGTATCAGTTTACTGTGAAAGTATGTATATATTTGCATCAAATATTTCATGCGCCTTCGAATTAAAGAGCTATTTATTACAAAAACACTATAAAAAGATGCGGAATTCTAAAAAAAAATATGCTCTTCCGAAGAAATCTTTAGTTTTAGTCACTATGATCCTGTCTTGTACCGGCTGTGATCATTACCATAGGTTGAAATCCTTTCTAAGCATTGTTTACCATAAAATTAAATTTTATATATTATCGAAATAGAAAGCAAAATGGCGTAAGCATAATTAAAAACTTTAGGCATTTTCTACATTCCTTGTAATTCTTTTGGCTTGGTAAAAGCATAAAAAAGGATTTAAAAATATGTTCAGGCTGTAGCAGAGCTTGATTAGAGCAGCGTTCATAGATTTTTTAATGTACACATTTTAGGGTTCGTTATAAACGTTTTAAGATTTGGTAAAACCTGTACCAACATAGGTAAATAGAGAACGACAAAACAGAAGTTACCGAGCTAATTTCGCTAAATCAATTCCCGCTTTAGTGTGACTTGATACAGTATCGTATTTATTTTTACGAACTATTTATAGGTAAGTAGGTATATAATTACATATTACTTAAATTCCTACCCACTTGACAATGTAGGCAAGTATGGGCAACGCGAGTTTTACATAACCAAGCGCGTATATATATACCTATCTACTGACTCCTAAGCTATGCTGCCGTATATAAAAAAATACAAGAGTACACGAACTTTTAAAAGCTGGTTATTGGCTGGATTTGATGCCGGTATAAGACTTATTGCTTGTTAAAATTCTTATTATACGTTTGTATAGATAAAGGCTATAAAATATTACTATGAAATACTTTTAAACAGCTGGCATTAAAACAACAGCAATGTACACCGTTAAACAGTTTTGACCCATGCGAAAGGTCGTTATGAACCATGGAGCAGTTTTAAAGAATTTTAAATGCTTTTTAATAGCCTAAGCCGTAATGTATGCTTACATTCGGCTTACACTTTTGTAAAATGCTTACAGCTGTATTAGAAGCTGTACAGGGGCATAAATTATATCTAAAATAAAACCTTTAGCTACACAAAAGATTGAAAAAGAGTATTATTTAGCTTTAGGAACTACAAAGTTAATAACATGCTGCTATACAGAAGCAAGATATTGCTAAAACCCTTCAAATTCTCTAATGCAGCTAGAAGAAAAATTCTGGTCATCACTCTTTCCATTATATCGATTTTGTGTTACTTGGGTATCTACTTGGTTACTTATAGTAGGGACCTACCTACCTACAACATTTATCAAGGATAGTTGTAGGTATCCTTAGGTAGGTTCGACAAGTAGAAAGAACTTCAGGGGATAAACGATTTAAATACATTTCAGACTAGAACAGAAACAAGGTTTGCCATAGTTTCAGCACATTCAGCCCTTTTTCCCCTTCAAACTTTACCGTTCAATCTAATATCTATCGCCATTTTACTTATAGGATAGACAAGAGTGTACCGACATGAGTTTTAACTTTTTGAAGTAACAGCCCTCGCTCCAGAGCCAATTGAATAATTTTACACGGGACATCGCTTCCGACATTCTTGGAATCTACAGAGATACACTTAAACCTCATAATTTTAGGAAAAAGAGATGGAGGGAAAGCAAGCAATTTTCAAGAGGGAAGCTGGCCAAGGTAGCTTTAATTAAAACCGTTGGCCTTGTTCCTAGGTGATTGCAGGTTATTTTAAAAGGCTTGCCGCTTCATTTTTGAATCGAATACAGTTGAGAGCTGCTAGTTAATTGATTTCTACTGGACTAATTTGAATTTCACCTACCAATTGGTTTCGCTTTTGTTATACTTAATGATTTAATTTAATCAACACTTCTTGATGGGTAGGGTAGCAATTATGTAATACGCTCGTCAATAAAAAATCTAATACGTAAAAAACTTCTTATTACTGAAAAATATGTAGCCGCGTTGGCTGCCAGGCAACATACCTACACAATAAAAAATCTATTGTTCGAGGTCATCAGGCGACCGCGTTGGCAGTCAATACCTACGGTACCTTATTAAAATCATACAAAATTAATTGGCTTTCTACGCACTTTATAAATCACTAGGCTAAACATGACATTTTGCGTAAGACATATAGGTATAAAGAAGGTGAGCACAGTAGGATTTTTGAAAATTCACTCCTTAAAGAGGGTTATATTGTATATAAAAGTTTGTATAGAAGTTCGACATTTTTGTCGATGAGAAATCCCGTCAGGCAAACTGCTTGTGATCAATAAAAATGAAAAAGTTCCTAACACAACGAAAGAGTAGGCGGGTACCTACATTAACAAGGTAGGTAGGTACCTACCTGTTCCAATCAAACCTGTCAGGTACCTTAACTACCTAGAAAATAAATTGAAAAACCATGTAACAGCGTACAATGTAGAACAATAACGACCGAAGAAGCGATTCAGGCAGGAGGACGAGAAATTGATATCATGACAGGAAATTGGCGTAAGCTTTACGCAACACAGACAGACAAGCAAAGTTTTCGAATTTAAATTCTGGCAAAAGCTACACGAAACATTGTTACTTACCTAGAACACGATTAGAGGGAAATCGGATATTATTGGCTTTTGCTCATCACACTTCACTATGCAGGAACCAACTAACTTTACTACTTAGCCAAAAGTTTATTAGTGAGAAACTTTAGTAAATTAATTTAAATGCACGTTGTTTGTTCCGCCCGCACCTTAAAGTTACGTTTCCTGGTAAAATTTGCTTGTTAGTCTCCAGTTAGATTCAGCTCAATCGGCCTGCAGTTATGCTGTAAGTTTTATTTACCTACTTAATCCCGAAAAGCTGTACTTACAACGTTTTAACGTAGGAAACTTTTTGGCCTTTAGGTACCTACATAATCGACCTTTAATAAATACCATAGGTAGGTACCTCAACTCAGGTCTAAGTTGTCCGGTAGATATAGGTAGATGATCGCAGTAACAGTTGTACCATGAATTGAGATTTGTTAAATTTTGGTGTAGGTAGGTAGGTACTTGCGGATGTTCTATCTAGGTACGTACCTACCTAATAATTACCTACCAATAATTAATAAACCTACCTACTTTTGTGGCCTTGTAGAAAACTAATTGGAAGATTAATAACGAAATAGGCACATTTCAAAGAGCGAAAGATTACCTATCAAAATCTACCCATTTATACGTACCTATTATAACGCGTTGATTTAAAATTCTGGACGTCAACCAACCTTTTACCTACCAACGCGCGTGACGTTGGCGGATTGAAAATAAAAACAAATCTCCATTTGCCTCCGCGCTGAATGAACACTAAAAACATTTAAATATCAACGAAATATAGGTATTGCTACCTACTACCCTCGGAAAATAAATATCTTAAAGTCATGCACGAATTGAAATAGAAAAACGACGTCATATTTTTTTAGGTAGGTACCTACTACGAAATTTTCCGGCGATAGGCGGGTAAGTAACCAGTAACCTGTCGCTAGTTTGAGAATAAAAAAACTTTTTTACAAAAAAAAAACAAACTAAAAAAAACTACTAAGTGAAAAATAACTTTAATTTCCAAGTCGGTGTCTTTTTGGATCTGTATTTTAGTTTTTGCCACCGAATTCCGAAATTAAATTTATTTTTCACTTTGTAGTGTTTTTTTGTAAGTCGGTTGTTTTATTTTGTAAAAAAGTTTTTAATTATTTTTCACTTTTTAGTGGGTCCGTTTGTAATTTTTCCAAGTTACAATTTAATAGCCTAATGTCAAATGCTCATCACCTTTTACAAAATATTACTTTTCCCGATGCTGGGACGTTAATTATTGTGGAGTTTTCCTGGTAAGAAACAGGAACTCCTCAACAACCACTCACCATACGCACTGTGACAAGCATAAATTGCTTAGCAACCATATTAAAGTAATCGAATCGCAACCCGTGAAATATTTATCATTGAGTAGTTCAGATGGCCATCTGTGGTCTTCATCATCAGCTCCACTTTACCAAATGATGATTTCCAAGAGTAAATACTCAAGTTACTTTAAAAAAATACACAAATCGCTATAGGTTTGCCTATAAAATTTGAGGGTGATTTCCCTCGATGTCCGTGGGATCCTCTCATCAGATTCCAACTTGATGACAATGGGACAACCTCCAGGTTGTCCCATTGTCATCAAGTTTCACACACACACACACACACATGTCACATTTTTTTTTTGTGTAAGGGTATACTCTCCAGAGTATACCCTTACACAAAAAAAATATGTTTTTTAACGGTAAACATACCTACATAAAAAAAAACAAAGTTCAGACCAAATAAAAAAGTCAAGACAGAGCGCTGCGAAAAATTAATACAGTGAAGCATGCCAAAACGACACCTCCGCTCTGTGCATAACTGCATACACGCTCACACGCACACATTTACAATCAAACTACACCTCACTAAGTCACACACACCACACGTTTACGAAACCGGCTTCACTTTACTGTTGACAGCCCTCTGTCTTGGTTTTTTATTTGGTCTGTGACATAAAGTCGAACATATACCTCCTCCTTTTTGGAAGTCGGTTAAAAAATAAGACATTTCTTGGGAAATAATCCCGGCAGTTGGGCCCCGGTGTGGCCTGAGGTTGTTCATATTTCCTTTCTACTTGTATCGTGTATCGAAACGTGATATTTAATTTATTTAATACATAAGTAGGTAGGTACTTCCTTTTTACCCGGGTTCACTTTACCGCCTACCTAGTGAAGCTATACCTACTGAAACATTTCAGGCGTGTGCTATAGCTAATAAAATAGTTTATTTAGTAGATTGAACCCAGGAGGCCAGGAGATGCCCTCGACAAGATCCTGTTTTAAGACATACGTGTGACCTCTTTTTTATGTCCCTTAAGCCCCGTTTTTCTTTTATGCATTATTCCTTAGTATACTTTTACATTTACCCTACTGATGCTGTAGTGTATCATTACCCTAAAAGCATATAGAATATCTACGCTAGTAAAAGTTTTCAGAAACTCGACTTTACGAGTAAATAGTAAGGATTAAGCTTATTGCTTTCTCCAACATAAACTTTAGTTCAAAAAATACATTATTTTCGGTATTATTAACCGCAAGGCTGCAGGTTTGAGTTCAAAATTTTTAATTATGAACTTTACCTTATACTTTGCTTCGGTTACGAGGTTTAAACTTTGTTCCATATAACATCGTACCTACGTCCAGAACTGTTATCAAATTGGACAGGCCTGTGTTCAACGTTGAAAGAGTAACGACATTTTCCATTTAAAATAGTTTGTACGGCCCGTATAGCACAGAATGTGCAAAATGTTTTAATGGAACTGGCAGGAAACGTCCTAACTTTGTTATCTCAATTTAGTAACAGATAACTGCATTAAAGGATGTAGAATTTAGTTCCAATTTTACTACATGAGTACTTAACATAGAAACATTATAAAAAAAAAAGAAACAACTGGCTTCCAAAAAAACACTACAACGTACCTATACGAATTTGTGTGGGTGTACCACAATTAAAAAGTGACCGAAATCTTTGGGACTTTGGGCGAACCATGATCAACAGTGGGCCGGAAAATTTAAAGTTTACAAATTACATCACTTATGTTTTAAAGTTTAAAATAAATAACATCACGTCTGCGGGTATCACACCTATATATCCCCAAAGGGTTAGGCAAAGGTGCCTAGATCCGCGCCTGTACTGGGGGCCTAAAAAGGACACTGGCAGAATCATAAAAAAAATCATAACACGCAATTTCATCTGTATGGCAGTTTTGTATGGAGATTCGTAAAATGCTACGGGGTACACCTCTGCCTAACCCTTCAGGGATATTTAGGTGTGAAACTGTCAAACAGATGATTTACGTGATAAGAATTGTTTTATGATTCTGCCAAAGTGGCCTTTTTAGGCCCCCTGGTACAATAATATGCCGTCCATGTAGCATATAGCAAAGCTGCGGCAACCAAATCTATGTAAATGGGATAACCAAACTGGTAGGTACCTAGATAATAGGTAATACGGGCTATTGTCCGCAGCTCCACGTCAATGCGCGTATTTTGCGTTGGTAGGTACCTAATAAAGATATGAAAAGCGTGTACTGTGTGTAAAGCAACTGTTATAAAAAAAAAAAAAAAAAACATTCTGTATATAAGCAAGATACACACAGAAGTATAAACACAAACATGGCAAACTGTCACACTTCACAAGATTTTATGATACCTAATAGCTGATCACTGTCTCTTAAGATACAGGTCACCCTAGTTTAAGAGGCAGGGCTCAAACAATTCATTTACAGACCTTGTGGTTACAGCATTATAATGTACCTAGTATCTGTCATTATTCTTATGCCAACCAATTGTAATCTATGTTTTACCTATTTCTAACCATAACAACTACATAATGTTTTTCCCGTCTGTACCTTATTGAAATAAATGAATTTATTATTATTATAAAAAATAACCGGTCAAGTGCGAATCGGACTCGCGCACTGAGGGTTCCGTACAAATTTGTACGGATTCGCACACTGCACCGCATCACGCAGCGGGGCGCAGATAACGCACCCACGCGCGTAGTTTTTTTACATAGAAATTCAATAAAAACGCACTCTAACCTCCTCTAACCTATGTAAATAGTTTATCACGGGATTTTTTTATTTTTTTGTAATGTACCTAACTACAAATTTACGGTTTTCGGATTTTTTCCTTTACTTGTGTGTGTGACATGACATTGCTTCTTGCGAAATTTCATGATTCTAGGTCAACGGGCCCTATAGGTTTTGATTCCGTAACATAAATGCCCGTATCTTTTGATTACGTTGACTTAAAAGCTTGATTTTTTCACTGCTTCAAGGAATTGCAGCCCTGAGTATTTGATATTAATTTCATGATCTTGATAACTCCACGCGTTTGTGAGAAAAAGGGTCATGACCGACGGACAGACAGACGGACAACGAAGTGATCTTATAAGGGTTCCGTTTTTCCTTTGAGGTATCTACGGAACCCTAAAAACACTAATCAGTTTCATCTTTTGAACATTGAGTGGCCTGTAGGAAATTTCATGAAAAATTGTTTTACTGACAATTTCTCGGATAAACTCAGACTCGTCATACCTAGTTCAAAAGGATTAAATTATGAATTAATAATCCGTTTGAACTACGGCTCTGATATTTATCGGGGAATTTTGCAAAGGATGCATATTAAAAATAGAATAAATATTTATTTTCCTAAAGGTTGTAATGGTATTTACGAGTGGTGTTAAAAAAAAATCATTTTTCAATAATTTTGAAAACAGGATCTTTCGCGAGCCGGACTCGCGGGCTCGCGAAAGATCCTTCCAGTTTTGAGTTTGACGGAACCTATCCAGCTCGTCCCACTATTTCCTACGTGGTCTGCCGCAACCCCGCCTCACTGTCTCAGGGCACCAGTTAGCTATTTGGGCCCACAGTTTGCTCAGGAAGCAGATATTTCCTGCCCAGCCCCATCAGCCTTTTGGAAAGCGAAAGATGGAAGGACTAGAGGAAGGCCTTTTACCAGGAGTGGTGCAGCGCAGGCTAATAAAAAAAAGGAGGTTCAATATGTTTAAAAAAAATGACATCTTGATTCAGACACACCCAGACATGACTCGTAAATACCATTAAACTTTCTAAATTCCCATAATTTAGATATTCACATATGTATAAAGAAAAGTACCTACTTACCTACGGTATACCTAAAGTTTCCAAAATGTATTTTATCTTGAAAACCTCGAAAGCTACGTAAAGTGATATTATTAAGTAGCAAGACCAACATTCAAAACTTTTTATGAGTAATGGAAAAGTTTGAAAAGTAAATACTTAATTATATTATTCAAATCAAACATGACTGAATATTTAAGAATCACACTTTAGCTTGTTTTTCCGCCTAACTTTCCGATAAGGCATGAAAGGGATTTTTTTATAGGATAGGAATCATAAAACATTGGTAAGTACCTAGCTAGTTATGCTCTCCGTCCCGGAAAACTCGGATTGGAAGCATATTAAAAGTTTTGCCATTAGCTTTAAAATCTTTCGATATGGCTTTTTTCATTTGCTACTCGTATCTAGCTATTCAACTGTTTGATTATTTTATGGCTGCTACCTTCCCCTGTTGCCTGTTATCCTGGTACTCAAGTAGGCACATCTGGCCTATAAGTGTGGTGAAAAACGAAAATGTTTCGCCAATTTATGTAGGTATTGTGGCATTGTTTGTTATTTGTTACATTATCTTGAAAGATGAATGATTCCTTTACAAGTGAAACATAATAAGTAGCTATCTACATTATTGAGGGAACGTATTAGCAAGATTAACAATCCAATCTGTGGTTGTAATTCTGGGTTGAAGAGAAAATCTTTGATTAAGTTGATGTTTTCAGAAAATTCCGCAAAACTGTTGGAACTTACGAAGAATAAAAATGTTTTGCTGATATCTTCATAGCTGCTTCTTTTGACTAATTATGATGTTGAGTGAAATGCCATTAGATACACGTTCACCCTTACGTTTGTTTTAATAAAAACACCGCATCGTTGCCATTTATTCCGGCAACTATAGATTTTCAGTTGTTTCCTGACACTGAACTTGTAAGGCCAAGGATGAATGAAACTTACCTGTTGTGGTATCTCCAAGTTGGCGGTGGCAGTCAGCAAGTCCAGTATAGCTGAGAAGGATCCCCTCGCCGCTCGTCGGAAACCTTCGGGGGGAGACTCGGCCGCCCCGCCCGCCACGCTCACCGGGGACTGAGACCACTGGAAATGTCAGTGGAAATGAGATACTCTGACTGTCATTTATTTTAATGTGTTTTTTTTTTATCCTGTTTATTTTTAGGATATAACCATCTTCGATGAGACTTATCATTAGAAAATGACGTGTTATGCGTAATATATCACGCGGGCCCAGCTTGGGTTGGTAGATCAGATGTCACAGATCTTCGAATTTTGGTTCTAGGACATGCCGGTTTCCTCTCGGTGTTTTCCTTCAGAGGAGTTTTAAGATCGAGGGCTTTGTGATCTGTTTGGCAAATGTGGGACAGACAAACATTGAAGTGAAATTAAGCGCCAACAGTCCGGTCACAGTAATTGTACCTCTGACAGCAGCAACTCAATAGCAACCTTATTATAACGACAATAAAGATCACAGTGAGATTTGACGGACCTGTCAATGGCAGCAAACCAACAGCAACCTTATTAAAATGAGGAATAAAGATCACTGTCACGTTGACAGTGATGCAAACTCAGAGTTAAAAAAAATAAGTGTGAAAGAACTGTATTTGATGATATCTATTAACAAACCAGGCAACTTAAATATGTGTTGGGAGATTTATAGAAAATCTGTGATCCTAACTAATGTTATACTTAAATGCGAAATTAAGTTTGTTTGTTTGTTTGTTACCTTTTCCCGCCTAAACCACTAAACCGATCATCCTGAAATTTTGCATATACGTTGTCAGGTGAACAAAAACGGACATAGGGTACCTTTCATCCCGAAAAAATGTGCTGTTCCCGAGGAAAACAACAATATACGTTATTATGGTAATAGATGGCGCCACGTGTATTTTGTCTTCATCGCAGACGATGTCGCGGGCAACAGCTAGTTTGGAATAATTTGACATGCTGTTATTTAACCCTTGTTTACCAATATTTACGATTGTTAATACGAATTCATTTCCGGACCATTTTCCCGTAATATCAATAATTATTATTGTCACAGAATACCTACCTAATTAATTAATTTAATTAATGTGTTTAAGGCGCAGATATACGACTTCTAATGATTTTAAATTCAACATCACGTCTAATCGACCGGACTGATTTCTTTGAAATATAAATGTTATACTAGACCATTTGCTTCGTAATTTGATATGTGAATATTTGCAATTATATTTTTTTAACATAGTGTAATTAATTTGTAAAGTAATGTCTACCGCCGACATAAAAACGATAATCACGCAAACACTATCGGGTGTATTTTCATAAAACTTTCACCATATAAAAGACAATTTAATTCCCCGAATTTTAGTATACGGTTTTTATTTGTTTGGTGTTTGATAAATCAACAATAGATGATTGTTTCATATTTTGCAATTTAAATTACCAGCGTTGGGTCATCGCGCTTCTCTTTCTTTTCTATGCAGTCCGATAGTGACCGCGTTTTAGGTCATGTAGTCGCCTTAACTGTTTATTAGTCACCTATCTCGTTTCATGATTGGTAAAGCTAGTAAATAGATAAGCAACATTCATTATTTTGATTCGCAAAGGAATTCTCGAGATAGAGAAATGAAATTATCCGGAAAACAACCGGAGTTCCCGACATACGAGTAGCTTGCAGAGTGAGCAAAGGTAAGTGGCAGCGGGCTGCCCTTGTTTGTCGAAGAACCGGTGGCCGGTGGAGCAGACCCGCGTATCGGCAAGTAGTGTGCGACTGGCTGTGCAGCCTGGAAGAGGCCTATTTTCAGCAGTGGACTGCGATAGGAGTTGATTGATTAACGGAGATAGAGACGAAGTAAATATCCAGATATCGTCGTGGGAAGGTACTGCCTATGTTGTATTTAAAGTTCATAATAATTTAAATAATGTCCTGTACTAACTCCAAAAGTAAGATAATTATACCAAAAGGTTAATTAAGTATAATAATATTATAAACCTATTAATATTAATAATATTTTGTATTCATTATATTCCATGAATTAGATGTCTACGGTCTAATTGGAAATTCTATTACTAGAGATCTTTTGTTTCGTTTGTGTGTTCTGTGCTATTAAAGGCTAATAATGGCTGAAGCAGAATAATGCGAAATAATTAATTCAAGTCCAATTAATCAGCTTAAATGAATAATTGAAATATTTCAAATGAGGCGAGAAAACGTCTGTGGTAAAGTTTAAACTATATTCTATCTTTCAGTAATTTCTCAAAGGTCGAACGGACAAACACAAATAACTTATAAATACATTGTTGCGGATCTATTATTTTAAATCAAATATAACTGGGCTGGTTCTGTTTACAATAATAAATTGTTTTTGTATCTATTGTTTTGTGATTCAAAATTCAGAACAATAAATACTATTTCTGAAATAGCGGTGAGGATCTTTCAGAACTGTATATTCAATTTTGTGTGGAACTTCGGTACAGGGTGCTTACTCTCGAATAGGTATAGGTAATTCCGATAGATCAAAACAACCTAACTTTAAACAATGATAAGTTTATATTGGACATTGGTTGACATTGGCTGGTGGCCAATCCGCCGCACGGGGCGATCGAAGGTTAAGCTACGTTTACCGCGGTTGGTTCGTGGATGGGTAGCTAACATATCGAGACCTCTCCGTGCCTCGGAAAGCATGTTAAGCTCGTGGTCCCCAGCTGTCATTCTTAGATCTTTGACAGTCATTACGCGTAGTCAGAAACTCAAAAGTCTGATAACAAGTCTTACCAAGGGTTATCGTGTTACCCTGTAACTGGATTGTGGAGGTCAGATAGGCAGTCACTCCATGTAAAATACAGGTATTCAGCTGCATTCGGTTAGACTGGAAGCCGACCCTAACATAGGTAGTTGGGAAAAGGCTAGCTAGGCAGGTTGATTTTCGCATTAATAAGGTAAACAAAGGGCGTAAATTAAACTTGCTTTTATATAAGTACTAGCTTCTGCCCGCGGCTTCGCCCGCGTGGTTATCGGAAATTATCCCACGGGACAGTAACGATGAAGTAGCCCATGCCCTTCCCTAGGATGCTATCTATCTCCTTGCCAAATTTTGTCGAAATCCGTCCAGTGGTTTAGGTGTGAAAAGGTAACATACAGGAAGAGGTACTTTCGATATGGCTCACTATTTTGGGCTTCCACATAAAAGGTAGATAATTATGCTGTCGCGGACATTTATTTAGAACTGTTTAAGAAAAACAGTCCCACGATACATTATATTAGTGTAACAACAGCGCATCTGCGGGATTCAGCCCTAGTAAAGGTTTCTGTGGCTCTATGGGACGCCATGTAAGTCGCCTGCTGCTGACGTCGAGCTTGTGACTGTTCTGGTGTCTCCGCAGCCCGTTGTGACACCACTATACTCAGCATGCTGTTGATACCGATCTTGGGGCTGTTCCGGTGTTTCTGCAGCCCGTTGAGACACCAGATACTAAGTCTGCTGTTGACGCTGATCTTGGGACTATTCCGGTGTCTCCGCAGCCCTTTGAGACACCAGATACTCAGCATGCTATTGATGCCGATCTTGGGACTTTTCCTGTGTTTATGCAGCCTGTTGAGACACCAGATACTCAGCATGCTATTGATGCCTATCTTGGGACTGTTCTGGTGTTTCTGCAGCCCGTTGAGACACCAGATACTCAGCATGCCGTTGACGTCTAGGTTGACACTGTTCTGAAGTTTCAGCAGCTCGTTGAAATGCCAGATACTCAGCGTGTTGTTGACGATAATCTTGGAACTGTTCTGGTGTCTGTCTCAGTAGCTCTGTGTGCGCCTCACGCACCGCCTGCTCAAACCTTCGCAGCTCAGTTTGTTGAGACGTCTCGTTAAGTCTAGCTATTTTTATAGCTCGAGCTTTATTAGAGCTTTATGAAATATATATTAGACTTACGCTTTTGAGTCATTATTGTAAGTACTATTTAAAAAATCACAAAATCCGTAGTAATTTTCAAACTAACTAAAACAATTCCATTAGCTAATTATGAGGAAAACGAATCTATGTTCTTACTACTTACAACACAACCTAAACCTAAAACTATACGTTAATCTTAAACTAACAAAAAAAAAACAATTGTAATAATCTAAGTAATGAAATGTGATTTGATTTGATTTGATATTTCTTTTTAAAATATCATCTGCCTAGCCTTTACCCAACTATGTTGAGGTCGGCTTCCAGTCTAATCGGATGCAGCTGATTACCAGTATTTGATGTAGGACGACTGCCTATCTGACCTCCACAATCCAGTTACTGGGTAATACGATACCCCTTGGTGAGACTGTTTGTCAGACTTTTAGGGGTTCCGACGACCCGTAGCGACTGTAGAAGAAAATATCCACGAATGGCAGCTGGGATCAACATCTTAATGTGCTTTCCGAGTCACGGAGGGGTCTCGGTATGTAAAGATGGTCATCCATCCACAGACCAACCGTGGCAAGCGTAGCTTAACCTGACCGATCGACCTGTGCGGCTGTTATTATTTAGCTACGGGCCCCTCGGGCCCTTCTTAAAATATACTACCTAAAAATTATAATTATGCCTACTCATTCATTTCATTTTGGCAGTTCAACAACATTCATTGCGTTATTTATTTACGTTGTTGAGCAGACAAATTTTTCGAACATATACAGGTAAATCGATGGATTAGCGATATCCTTCAAAATGATTCAGATTGAGATTGATACTGTGATAGGTACGCAATACGTATTATAAAAGTGCCCGGGCCTCACGCGTCTGCCTGCCCGCGTTCGGGACCGCCGCGCCGCCGCGCCGAACGCGCCGCCAATTTCTATGGCGCTCTACCTCAGGTCAATCTTATCGTGATAACTTTTAAAGAATTAGTCCAAATTACTTAGTGTAAAAGACAAAGTTTATCTACATTAAATACCCAAAGCGATAAATGTATTAATTTTTATAAGAATTAACTAAGTACCTACTCTAAAATGTGCATTGTAAAAAAAGTATCCGATTTAAATGTATTTATGGATCACTATTTTGGATATAATGGCTTCCACATAAAAGGTAGATATATGCTGTCGCGGACTTTTATTTAGAACTATTTAAGACAAACAGTCCCACGATACATTATCTTCGTGTAGCTGTAACGGTTTAGGCAGCGCACGCCAAGATAGCTCTCAGAGGGCAGGAATTTTTCCGACTTACTAATAAGGCCAAAAAAAAATTACACAAATTCTTTATAAATTGTAGCCTATGTGTTATTCTGATGTATAAGCTATATTACTGTGAAGTTTCATCGAAATCCGTTCAGTAGTTTTTGCGTGAAAGAGTAACAAACATCCATCCTCACAAACTTTCGCGTTTATAATATTAAGTAGGATTTAAGCCAAGAACTTGGTACTACCACAGATAATATAAGAATTTTGGGTACTACTAAGTATTTATAAGTTTGTAAATGTACCTATTACTTTTTAAAAGGACCTAGCTGGGATCGATGGTGAATGTAAGCTAGGCTCTAGATTAATTACTTCGAGAATCAAAGTGATTTCCTAATTTGGTACAATAATAAAGTAATAAAAAATACTTATAAATTAGCAGACTGTTATAAAAAAGAGAAGTTGCTAGGGGACACCCGGGTTTGAACCGGGGACCTCTCGATCTGCAGTCGAATGCTCTACCACTGAGCTATATCCCCACGTGTTAGCAAATAGCAAAACTATCGTGTGGTAAAATTAATTATATGAAAGAAAACTGAACGACAATATTATTTTTATTTTATGTAGGTTAGGTTAAATGTAGCGGAAACCTTTTAGTTTTTCATTTACTAGCTACCAGGTTAACATAAAAGTATAGTGGTTGTGGACATCATCAGTAAACTCACAGGAAAATTTATTTGTTTTATAGCGTAACCATCTTCTGTCTCCACTTGCTCTGTTACTGGCTACAAGTGAGGTAAATGCGTAATCTAGAATCATGAATTATTACTTGCAGCTAAATAGAACTAACGTTGTGTGGTTTGTTATGCTAATTAACAAATAAGGGATCGTTGAACAATGAACGGGAAAATGTGTGTGTGGTTTACAAGCCGTAAGTCATAAGTTGGGTAAATGCTAACTAAGCAGAAAGTTAAATTGTCAAAAAACTCCTTTATTCACAAAGTTGTTTAAAGTTAAGTAGTGTTTAACCACACATTGTGGACGTTTGAACGTCACTTACTCTTAACTTTATTCATCGTTTATGTTTCCGTTTGCCTTTCAGTAAAGTACATTACAGCATACACGGCGTACAGTTTGCAATTTGTATTATGCAATAGATGTGAATGTACCAGGAGAGCAAGCCGTTGCGAAGGTCGAAGCGCTTCAATAATTCAGTGAACCTGAGCCTGCTGCCTGATTCTGTGCACGAATCCCGACATTTACTGTAGTTTATGGTTTATGTTACCCTGAATAGTAAACTCAAATGTTAATAAGCTGGTTTGTTAGGTACTCTTAGATTTAGAAATTATGTTAGTACTTACGGTAATTAAAATTACCTAGTTCACAAGTTTATGGTATGGCATGGGCAATGAAGGTTCATTATTAATTTATTCCAAGCGACGGGCATACCTACCGTTGAAATTCCTATGCCTAATACTAAATAGGTACTTACAAGTTAATGTAATTTAGTTAAGGTAATTTTGGTAATTTGTAAGCCTAGAAAATAGTTTATAAAGTTCTTATTTTTGAGATGGTTATCAAAGTATATCTACTTATGTGTATAAAGGCGGTATGACATGTCATGTGTATAAATCTAAACGTTTTTTTTTTTATGAAGACTACGAAATAGATCAGTAAGAGCCTGACCGCCCCTCCACCCGCCCCAGGGCGAGGAACATCAATAAGAAGTATTAGAAGTAGTCAAAAAAAAGTTAGGTACCTACCTTAATAAATCATGAAACAACATATTTTCCTGTGATTTAGAATCAGGCGCTCACGTTGTCAGAAATCTGAGGGCCAATTCTCGTAATTTAATACGTTCAAAATCTAGTCGCAGTCTCATCTCGGCGACAAACAAATGTCAAAAACTTGTCAAAATGTAGGGAAATTAGAGGTATTTTTGACAGATTGAGACTGAGATCAGACTGTGAACGTTTTTAAAATTACGAGAATTGCCCCTCTGGCTGAACATCAAAATTTGACACAACAAAGAACAACAAAGAAATTATGAAACAACTTCCGTTTTGAGCGAACAAGTGCCATCAATAAATAATGTATGAAATCCTTCAGAATGTTTACGTAGCCAGCCGTGCAAATTCCATCGCCGCGTGATCGTTTGCAATCGAATATATTAAATACGATACGTTTCAATTTCTGTTTGCCTGGTACATCAACCAACCAAATATGAATATAATTATAAATTCGATTTATTCCGGTCGGATCCCTTGATCTGCTGGTTATTATTATGTTTTAATTTCTGTCTGATCCACTATAAACATTTTACCCGCCAGAATAAAATTATGGTGCCTTGAAATTAATTAAAACTATGTATTTCTTTTGTTTACCTTTAAAGCTAACTGGTTTTTAGTGGTTATTCTGGTAAGCCATTACTTAAATGATTAGAAAAGGAGTGTGACGTGACAACGACAACCTATGACAGATAAAACGTCTCGAATAGAGATGGGAAATAAATTGTATATACGATTTATAAATCTGTTGTTTTTATGTGTATACCGCATTTAAAATAACGATCTGACGCCAAACATGGATAAACACCTGACTCTTGTAGCGCTTCGATAAATATCGTAAATTTTACAGTCGACGTCGGCAGTTCGCACGTACAAATTCGACGCTAGCATTGTAAATCAAATCACAGTCGCATTGTAGTAGTGATTGAGTCATCATTGTTAGGAGAGCGATAAAATTACCGGTATCAGTGGGCGTACAATAGGCTTTATCAACTAGCCTTTCTAGAATGTATGTATTAACATTGTAATTAAACAATGACGTCACTAGCTTGACTAGATAACAAAGTGGAATCCTTTGTTTGATGCAAGCATACGCACGGGGATATAGCTCAGTGGTAGAGCATTCGACTGCAGATCGAGAGGTCCCCGGTTCAAACCCGGGTGTCCCCTGACGACCGATTTTTTTTTATTTTTGGAGAGCCATCGGCTTTTCTATTCTGACAAGTTTTGACAATATTATGGAAAGTAAGATATTGCTGTACCTGGTCAGTGAGGGCAGGGTCTGCTCCATGCGCCAGGAGTAGTTCGACGATATCCGTAGCATCCGCTGCGCAAGCTGCATGCAGTGCTGATGAGCCAACCTATTATTCAAACTAAATTAGTTTAAGTATAAAAAAAAGTATTAAAATTATTTTATAACTTTTTTTCTTTAAAAATAATCACCATCTTAATACCATTTTCCTCTTTTCGGTTCTGGCAAAGTGGCAACACTATTCTAACTTAGATTCGTACTTCAGAGGCTTATGATTTCCTAATACATTTCCGTGTTTTTACACTTTACTCTTTTACAAAACCATAATTATGGTACAATGGGAAAAAAATAATAATACATCGACTCACATTGTTTTGCATATGTACATTCGCGCCAAATGCAAGCAGATGTTCCACAATGCCCCGACAACCTTGAGCACACGCCATTTGCAATGCAGTCACACCGTTCTGTAAAACCAAATTGACAATAAAATCTGCACTTTAATTCAACTGAGATAAGGGTCAATATTTGAAGGGCCTGTCTCGCTTAATAAATAAAACCACAAAACAATGTTGTTTCGGTTATTCGCGCTCCCGAGTTTTCCCGACAAGCAGGTAATGAGCTCACAATGTTTTATTCATAATGTTTTATTTACGTCTTCTATAATTGCGAGCTTTGTATTGAACGACCAATTCGAGTGATTTGGTTGGGTATTGTTGTCAGGATTCAAGGAAAAACAAACACAAAATCATGTAAAATTATGTCAGTTTGTTTTTTTTTTTTTTTATATTATGAGACTTTTTTTTATATTTTGTTCTCCAGAAATATGGCGGCAGGTTCATAATTTAGTTAGATCATAATCCCAACACCTTCAAAGGTTGTCTCGTAATCATTAAATTTTAAGTAAAAGTGACGTAAAAAATTACTTCATTAGGTTTTTACTAACATTAGGTTTTGACTTTTCCTAAGAACATGTGGATTTTAATCTGAAATAAATTATTATTATTATTTATTATTAAAGTTAGTTCCAAACAGGTTACATGGTACAAACGTACGTTGCTAAAAAGTAACGAAGGTACTTTTGTACCATATTTTATTTAAACACTCATTTAAGCTACGTACAGTATGTAGCATGTATGAGACATTTTTGTCTCATGTGTTTTATTCTCCACACGAACACGCAAAAACTTAGGATTGAAGTACTAAGGCGGCATAAACTCACGCTGTCCACAGCGTCCACGTGACATTCGGCGTCAAGGAGGACTTTCACGAGTTCAGTGTGTCGATGCACGGCCGCTAAATGCAGTGGGGTTCGTCCCGAGTTGTCTCGTGCCTCCTTTGAAGCTCCTTTGGTCATTAGGAACGCAGCAGTTGAGGAGTGACCGCCTTCGCAAGCTACATGTAGCGCCGTGCGACCCACCTGTATGTAAAATAACTATGAATAAACAAACACATTTTCAGGATAATTATGGAATAATGACATAGGGGAGAACACACGGGAATTAACGAAATATTATGATAATGACAGACAAAGTTAGCAACTCTACGAAGCCGCGCTAAAACGTGAAAACGTCGAACACTTCTATGGCACTAATATTAAAATTAGTTTTTAAGTTTGTATATCCCGGTAATCTCTGAAACTATCAGTAGGGATTAGAAAACTTATTTTCGCAATTGATAGCTCAATTCTTGAGGAAGGCTATAGGCTACCATCACGCAAGGACTCTTAGGGTCCGAGCAAAAACAATAAAAAAATCTGAAAAAACGGTAAGCGAAAACGAAGTAACACCGTGGGCAGGCGATGCGATGCGACGGGGTGGGTCGGAGAAACAAGAAACTCGCGTGCAGAAATTAGTACTTATTCTTTAACTGTATACTAGGGGAGACCGGGGATGGTTGACTAACTTTTGACTTAAGCTCGTATAACTCTGATGTTTACCTTAATATAACAAAAACAACAGTTGATACAGATAGAAGAACTATTCAGGTACCTAAATTACTAATCAATAACCTATATATTTATTATTTTAATACTTATTTAGTCGATTTTCTAAACCCCTGACGCTTGGTCAACCTACCCCATATCCGGGGTAAGTTGGCCATAAGCATGGGGTAGGTTGACCTAGGCAGTAATTAGTGTAAATAGAGTAAATTTTAATGTTATTTTAAACGAATCCTCGTTTAAAATAACATTAAAATTTACTAAATGATAGAAACTTTTAGTAAAATTTAATGTTTTAATTGAAGCCGACCCCAACATAGTTGGGAAAAGGCTAGGCAGATGATGAAATGATAGAAACTTTTTATTTAATTATAAACAAACTTAAATTTGAGATCCATTCTCGGTTAACAAAGAACTTTATTATAGGTAACAGTCTCTTTTTGACCTATTTAAAAAAAACTTAACAATAAGTAATATTAATTTTTGTACTTTCTGTTTCAACCTTAAAATTGTAAATTGAATTATTCTAATAAATCGCTAATTAAAGATCAAATTGCTTTTATGAAAATATTATTCTACATAAATAAACTTGTATAGTATCTAATATTATAAACTATTAAAACAGAAAACTTCTTTAAAAAAAATTAACTTTTAAATTATGAAAATAGAACAATCAGTCTCATATTAGAGTTTTTTAGTATATCTCCTAACAACATATTATCATCTTTGAAATAGTGATTATCATAAGCCACTTTAATCTTTTACCAAAACGATGCAACGTTTTGTGTGGAATTTGGTATTTCTTTGATGTGGCGTTTATGCTATTATTATCGAAGATTACTGCTATTTCTAGGATATCTTTTGGTTTATCACCCCTTTCAGATTTTCTTTTGTACGTCCTCATTTTCTGTAAAAATACAACTGTAATTTAGTATGTGAGAGAAGACCATACACATAATAGTGTTTACATTGATCATGCACATTAACCATTAGCCCACACAATTCTTTATAATAAGTATAAATGTTATACTTATTATAAAGGGGTAGGTTGACTAATTAGTCTACCCACCCCGAACAAAATTGATCAACCAACCCCTGACGCCATTTTGAATTTTACCTGCGTATCATATGCAAACTCTGGCTCTAACATGAAAGCAATACTGTGTAATATAGAATAAAACTATCATATTTGCATTTGGCATAACAAAACATTGTTTCTAACAGATCCATAGGCACAATAACAACAAAAGTACGAACGAAAAAAATCACTTACCGAGACCAAAAATACAACATGTGATGCCACTCACGAACGCCGCGCGACTGCGGCGGCTCACTTCGCACAAGTTAGCGGGTCGCGGACATGCATCGTCGCTCGTGATTGGTTGATGAAAAAAACGTGATGGTGACGAGTTATTGTTGCTTAGTCTACCTGCCCCTATAGCCAACCATCCCCGGTCTCCCCTACCTAGGTCTATTTTCTAGACTTCCACCCAGCGATAGTTAGTTTTGTGAAGTCAATGGGAATAAATTAACGGAATACGTAGATATGCAAACCGAATTTCACAATTATTAAATTTTCCACAAGAATAATACTAAAGGATAAAACTAATATAATAATATCTCCACCATAGACTTATAAAAAAAGGTTGGACTCGCGCCACGCATATCGAAAGTGAAGCACAGTAAGTATGGCCGGACCGTTTGTACAAACACGCCTCACGCTCACATTTACATCATAATATGCCGATCGGCCGCCATTACGTGACACGACAGTGTCAATCGTCAATCACGCACACATAGATCGGTACGGCGGTGCTCCACTTTCGATATGCTTGGCGCGGAGTCCATCTTTTTTTATAAGTCTATGGTCTCCACTTATCTAGTTCGCTTAGTTTTGAGTTTTCAAAATATAAGAAAATGAACACCTCTAACCTACCTTGCAAAAATATACATTGATATTTTGCGGACTAATATATATTCGATTTTCGTCTGAGACTAACCAGTTTTCTTTTATCTTGGTTTTAGATAAAGGTTAATATTTTTTGTATACTTCAAAATAACACTCCCAATGCGTCGAGAAAAGAACTGGCTTATGAAATTAATGTATATATAGTGGTTTTTTTTTTTAACTAGCAGCGCCAGCGGTTTCACACGCATAAGTGTCGATCCCGTGGGAATATCGGGATAAAAACTATCCTATGTTCTTTCCCGGGAATCAAACTATCTCTATAAAAAATTTCGTCTAAATCGGTTCAGCGGTTTAAATTAAATTAATTTGTTTTATTTCGGACAACAGTTATCCATATTTTGTTGTTATTACAAACATCTTTTATGGTTTAAGCGAGAAGGGGTAACAGACAGACAGACGGTCATACTTTCGCATTTATAATACAGTATGGAAAGTTTCGAAATTTCGCCATTGGGAAGATTGGTAAGAGAAAAAATAATGTTTCAGACAGCGGTGTATTTGCCTAACAGAGTACAGTGGGAATAGCTTTCATTTCAACAGTTCCATATTATAACATAAACGTTGTTGAGCAGACAAATTTTTCGAGCATATGAAGCAAAGGATTAGCAATACCCTTCAAAATGATTCAGATTGTAATTAATAGTGTGTTACACAATTATGGTGCTCGATTGCAACGTAACAAACTTATGTATTTCGGCTTAAATGTTTCCGTTGTCACTTAAATATTATTTTAATTAGCTTCTGTCCGCGACTTCATCCGCGTGAAATTTCACTCTCCCCCCATTCACATTCTTAGGGGTGGAATTTCGACAAACCCTTTCTTAGTGGATACCTACTCTTCACAAAGAACACACCCTCAAATTTCATGTCTCTAGGACCAGCGGTTTAGGCTGTGCGTTGTTAAATCAGTCAGTCAGGACTTTGAATTTATACAGAATGTGTCGTAATTAATGGATAACCTCTTATGGGGTCATTGTACTTATTATTATGAACAACTTTTAGTACGGGACCAAACCTCAAATCGTAGTTGTTCATAATGATAAGTACAATGACCCCTTAAGAGGTTATCCATTAATTACGACACACCCTGTATATTAGTTGCTTCACAGGATCAAGATAACTTATCATAATTACCTTTTCATGTTAAAAACGACACATATTCAAATTATTATTATCTATGCATGATAAAATTTCATGTGTGTGTCATTTATTAGAGGGTACCATGGATTTGTTTGTCCTGTCGATGTCGTTCGAGTGGTGGAGAAGTGGCTGGCTGTCAATTGCATCAAAATGTCGAGTGGGTGGTTGTACAGTCAGCCGTAATTGCGGGTACTCGGGTGACATGACCTATTGGAGTTCTGTCTGTTTCGGCGCCGATTTCAGTGTTGGTTTTCGGCGCTTTGTTTGTGTTTGAATGTTGTCTAATACTGCCTCGACATGTTTGCCTAGTATATATACCATCCAATATATTGGATTCTAAGTAGTCCTAATCAAGGTTGTGGATTAGTTTTAGAATCTTTTTGCTTTTGGAAACATCGTCAATCAATATGCTATTGAAAATTCACACCAATAGACAACAGATCATCTTCAACAGATGGCGCTTTATGTGTTGGAAGCTAAAAATAATACCTACGGATTTGGAATAGAAGTTTTGTTTGGAGCCAAGAAAAGAAACGAATCTCATCTGAACACAGTCATAAGGGATATTGTGGGTTTATGTAAAGATATTGATTCTTTATAAGTATTTAAAAAGACGAGTATAAATACTATTAAATGAATAATTTTAAGGCGATGCAAAAAGTGACCAGAACGTGCTAGAACGAGATGATTTATCGTGAACTCCATCACCTCCATGGAGTGTTTCATTGAATGGAGTACAGGATTCTTTGCCAAGGATTTTTTGAAGATTCATCCTTAAGATTGACATTAAGAATGCTTTTAATTCCGTAAACACACCTTGTTGACAGAAGTTCAAAAAGAAATCATCAAAAATTTACAGTTTTCGCTATCAATAATATGATTTATTATAGGCACCCCTCTAAATCACACTAATATTATAAAGGCGAAAGTTTGTGAGTGCGTGTGTGTGTGTGTTTATATGTTTGTTACTTCTTCACGCTCAAACGACTGGACCAATTTTGATAACATTTTGTATGGTAACCTATAGCCTACTTTTTATCCCGATATTCCCACGGGATCAACACTTATGAGGGTGAAACCGCGGGGAACAGCTAGTTACATTATAAAGACAACCTTTTAAAATCAGACGTTGGATGTCAACGGGTCATGGAGCCCGAGTGCGCGCCTCCTTTTTAAGGAAATTTCGACACTTCACGTGACCAGGGTCTGGGGCTGGGTCGTTCTTTGGCAAAAGAATTAGCATTGCCATTCAACGTGGCAATGCTGCCTCAGTGGCAATGCTGCTGCAGTCTTCAGGGCACGTTTCCGGATGACAGCGATGCGGACGAGTACTTCGACGCCTAAGTATCTTTTTGTTTTTGTATTTATTTTTATACTTAGTTAGTGAATTAATTTTGTACTTATTGTAAATAGTTAGTTACGAGATACATGCAATAAAATATCTTAACTCTAGGATTCCTAATCTCTATGTTCAGTGTAGGTACCCAATATTTTAGTAACAATTCCTTACAGCTCAATGCATTTAGAATCAGTTGTACTTAATACTTAGCAATATTTTCCAATATTTCCGCTTCTGAATAACGATGGAATCGATATTTACCGTATTTACCTCAGTAAATACGGTAAATATCGATTCCATCTTTATTAATAAACAGCTCAGGTCGGCAATCTATTCCGTTTGCAACAAAACGTTCATTGAGAGCATATCGCAGTATTCCCTTTTCATTCCACAATAGCCGCTTCGGTGATTAGGATACTGTTTCAATGCGAGAGGGAATTTCTTTTTAGAACATTTTGACCTGTGAAATCGTTTCACAGTATTTTGGATAGATTAAATACTTTTTAATAATATTAGTAACATACCTGGAATCTCTCTAAGGTAACGAGTCCCGAACGAGGTGATGCGGCAGAGAACCAACGTTGTCGACGTAATAACGTCACAGAGTAAGCAAGCTAAAATGGCAATAGGCCAGCCATATTAGCCGTAGAACCTAGAAACAAGATACCCGTTGGGGTAGACGTGTTCTTGATTGGAGACTGGAGACCTCAAATGGCAAACGTAAGGTAGGACGCCCTCAGGCTAGGTGGAGCGACGATCTTCGCAGGGTGGCTGGTAGCAGCTGGATGAGAGTTGCTGAGCATCGAGGTGAATGGCGTGCAATTGGAGAGGCATATGTCCAGCAGTGAAATGCTGTAGTCTGATGATGAACCTACACGCGTCACTTAAGTTTTATTTTCAACTTGATATAAATCTGGCTTCAGAGGTTTAGTCTTAAAACCTGGTATAAATACATTTCAGTCGTGGTTTCACTTAGTTACTTATCTGTATTCCGGTGGCCTTTTCTCGCTTAGTATAATTAGTGTATGTATTTTTTTTCTTACCTCACGCATCACGGGAATTACTGAATTTATGAAACCTAGAATTTTTCTTATTGCATTATTGTATATTTAAAAGAAATTCAATAATAGACATCGTTGCAGTCAAAACCTGCAGATTTTTTTACAGTCTTTTATATCTACATACTCAGGCATTGAAAAGTATTAAAGGAGAGAGTTTTATGAAGTTATTCAACCATTCTACACTGTAGATCTTACTCACTGAGCACTATTCTGAGAAAATTATGGTATGGTAGCTATATTAATTATACTATATTCCGTTTATTAAATATTCTAAGAAATGGTACAGTGCAAGCGGTTCTTGTCTATTTTTTTCACTACCAGTATCTAAGGATAATCTCTTACCGTCATAATACAAAACGAAATCTAACTATAGTTCTAACTTGCACCTTTGATCCAGTCTTTGTATTTCGAACTTTATTTCTGGATACTAAAATGACAACTTAGCACTGAACTAAGCTGTCATTTTGAACTGCATTTCTATAACATTTAGGTTTTTAATTCAATAACTGGCTCCGTGGTTTAAACCTGATCTAAAGAAAAACCTTGTTTTCTAATAAGGGGGATAAGGTTTATTTTGTAAGAAGACGTAGCCCAGCATCGAATATGTCTAACAAATACCCCTAATGAGATGCGTGCTTATAGCGGCGTTAGGTATTATGTATTATCTTTTGGTATCTTAGAGGCTTTTCTAGGTATATTATCAGCAAATAAGCACTAGAATTCCCAGTAATTCGTGGAACTGCAAGCCACTACAGACTACAGCGCTACATACAGTAAGCACTAGGACACAACACAGTCTGTAATCAGGCCAGAGATAAACGCTAAATGGATTAGCACTGGATGTAATTATCCGGGTTCACCCAGTCGGAAGGATCAATTTGATTGACTGTCCAAGCGTGAGGACACTGATTTGGTGACTGAATTTAGTCTACATTATACAGGAAGACTTTGAATTCATTGGCAATATTTTAGTCCAAGAATCTAATTGAGGAACGAATAATAAACTAATAGTAGTAAGTGTTCAAAAATAATAACTATGATATTTCTCAAAATGAACAAAAAAATCAAAAGTATCAAATGGTGATAGCGCGCTATAAAATTAATATTATTAGGTGAGTGCCTCGTCCCCCCCCCCCCCCCCGCCGCACACTATCACCGTCGCACGCGCGCCATTCAATTTGCGCGGGACGGCACACGGTGGCGGCGCATCGTCGGGCCGTGGCGCCCGGCGATTCGCATTTAGCAGGCTAGCAGCTTCGACTTTTCTACGGAACTAAAGTGTAACACGTACCGGTCTACATAAATTAAATTGTTTAGTTCTTGACGCAGTTTCAAACACTTCATACGACACACACTAAGAAGTTCCGAACATAACTAAAAACTTGATTGAAAATCACAAAGCACATTTTCACCCATAAGAAAACAACTTTCAAATGGGGGACCCCGCGCCGCTTCTTCATAAATCAATGAAATGCAAAAAAACAAAACTCACATAACAATAATTTGTAATAGTCGGTACCGTTGGCGCAGTGACTGAGCGATAGGCTACTGCGTTATGTGTCGCAAATTCGATTCCCGCACAGAAAGATGGAAGTGAGATTTGGATTATTATACCAACAATACTAGCGTAGGAAATGTTTTAAAAAAGAATGAGAAAGGATTGGAAAATTGGAAGTGATTTAAACTGTGATGAAAATGTTGAAAACAAAAGTTATTGTTAATAAAACTTTCAATTTCAAATTAGATACAATGTAACTGATCGTTAATAAAAATCGTCGAAAACGACGACGACGTTCGTCGTAATTTCGTTAGTTTTCAGTAACCAACATTTTTTTTTGTCTGCATTAAAGTCAATTAAAGTGTGGAAAAATTATAATCCCAATAATATCTCAATTGAATTCGCTAGTAAAACTTTAAGTTTTAAAATAGGTACCTAATGAATGACGTGTCTGTTGTGCCCTGCCTGCTGGCTGCACGGCGCGGCGCGGCGCGGCGCGGCGCGGCGCTTCCTGTGAGTGAGCTCAGTCAACGACGCGTGTGTGTGTGTGTGTAGATGTTTGGTAAAGTACCTAGACACTGCGATAGCCGCGCGCGATCATTGGCGAAACAGCTGATAGGGAGTTGGAGCACTTTTGGCAGAAGATAAATGGAACCGTTTAATAACGTATCTTGCTATACGACGGCCGACTGGTGTGGACACCCACACCAGTCGGCCTTCAGGCGAGGGAAGACCTGGTTGAAACTCGCATAGACCAGGGAAGCATAACACAAAAGGGAGGCCTATAATCAGCAGTGGGTGGCACAAGGTTGTCAATGACGATGATGGTGACGGTCTTGCTATTATTTACAATTTACAAAATACCTAACCGTTGTTATTTAGCGCTGTATTTTCGTTTCTATGAAATTATTGTGGAGAGATAAGCATGTATTTTCAGAACTACAGTTAATAATAATACTGCCTCTTTGTTATTAAAGCTCCAGTTATTCGGAATTTATTACCATTCCTATGTTTTATTTTATACCTACTGGAAAACGTTTCACATCAGAGCTTTTGACGTCCCAATTTAACTAAAAGGAATACGACGAACTAACTATAAAAGCTGGTTCTGACGTTAGACTGCAGTTTGTAAACGGTAAATTTTTTTGACTATCGGTATTTCCAGCATTTTCCACAAAGCGCTCAATGCCAGCCTTTGAAGTCTTGCTGGGGGAAAATGTGATCAAATACTCATTAATTACAACCTTTGCTACTTTTAATAACGGTTACCTGTATTTATAGGGATTTATTTGATAAATTATAATTAGATAATATTCTGTATAATAAATAATTAAACAAAAGTAATTTTATGATAATTATTAGGTACCTAATTTGTAGATTCGTAGATAGGTATTTATTGATTATTTTACAAAAAATACTTGCAATATCTTTAAGTCCATTATTAAACTAAAATTAACAATAAGGGTGATAATTCAATTGATGTTGTAATAGGTAATAAGTTATTATTCAGCGTCATAAGCAAGCAAATGCATGCATGTTATTTGTGTTTTCATTTAAAAAGTACTAGGGCCACATAACGACCAAGGAAAACTTTAAAACAACAGAATGGTTGAACCACGTCATTAGTACCTACACATTGATTTAATCAATTTCAATTCAAATTCAAACAACAATAATTTGAAAACTCATACAATTAAAATGTGATTTAGATAAAAACCCGGAAGTTTGACAATAAAATCTTGGAGTCCATTAATGTTTGACAAAAGAGGTTAACATTTCTTTGGGTTACCGCAAATCACGGCCGGGGCTAGATGCTATGACTCAATTTGCCTCCCGGGGAATCTCTCCACTATAATAAATAACTACATTTTATCCAAGTCCGTGTTAAACTTTATAGTATGGACTAGATTCTCAGCTGCTACAGAAGATATTTTGGATTAACTTACATTTTCTGTCCTCTTTTTATATTGGTAGAGCATTATTGCACTAAACTTGTAATTACGTCTACTTGTGAACCAGGAACTCAGCATTAACAGGGTGTTTTTGAATTGGGATTGCAAGGCTTACCTAAGCTGAAAACAGAGGTTACGACAGGGATAAGCCCATAGATAAGCCAGATTTAGTTTAGGTAGGTACCTTAATCCTTTGCCCACTTTTCTCTGTCGCTCTTGGTTACGCCATGCAATCCTAGTTAAAACTCAAGTTGTATATTTAACACAAATTATTTGAATGCTTATATTTATACAAAAAAGGGTTTATAATTGGCTGGAGGCAAATATTTATATTTACTTTTCGCCATTAGCTATTTAACAGGTTTTACGTATTTAAAGTTTTCCCTTTCTCTTCGGTAGACCTTTGTGGTAAACTTTATGGTCGGATCAGGATCGTCAATCTTATAAAACCAACAAAATCTCGCACTTATTTTGAGGACTCTCAAAGTTTCACATGACTCTCGAATACAAATTGCTGTGTGGTCCCAAATTATAAAAGGGTCAAACAAAAAAAAAAGATTTCAAAATGTAGGTCAGTACTTACCCATTTCGCTTACTAATTAAATCAATACAGACACGTACGGCACGGTGCGGTATTTTATATTTTTGAATGAACACTTGTAATTGAACGAGATAAATTGGGAAGAATGGAGGTAAATTTTTCGTGAAATATCAGCGGTGGGTATTATTTCACATTTCTCGTTAACTACCACAGCAAAAACAGTTTGTTACTAAACTATGAAATTCACAAAGCCTCTAGGAAATAGTTTAATTTGTTTGGGTTACTTCTCTCAAATAGGCAATGAATAACCGACGATTACCCAAGCCTCTAAGTTAGGGCACTTCATTTATGTGAATTTATGTTCTTAACAAGAATCTGTAATGGCTTTCTAATTTAATTCTGCGTACCTTATGCTCGACCGAAGAATATTATTCCCGGGCTCCCGGTAATCTTTGCCCTCATTAATCTGACTGATGCATTGCTAAGCTTTATGCTAACCTGGTACTCTCTATCAACTCTTATCGATTTGATTGCTTTTGATTGCTCTATTGTTTCAGTGGATTTGCAAGAATTGTAATTAGCTGAACTCTGGAAATTTTAGGAATAATTGGCATTGTTGCCTGTTAGTGGTTGATAACGTGATAAGAACGCAGATGCAAACTCAAACCTATTTATTGAATTATCAAGGAGTCGGTCAGTCACTCAGAAAGTTGAAGCTAGTTGCGTATTCCAAAGTGAGTTGCTAAACCAAAACAAAATACGAGTAACATGATTCACAGAACAATAAATATGACAGTTTGACATAATTTCTATACCAAAGCTGTCACACCGCAATATTTATTCCTCAGGTAAATATAAATTATCAGACTATTGAAAAATACGGCCTAAGTTTATCTAACAGTCAGAATTAATTTAGTCGTCATAAAAGATTTCTGTTTTTGACAAAATGTTTCATAACAAGAGGTTTGTTTATTGTTTTCATACGTTTACCTTTTGTATAACTTGATTGGACTAACAAAACGAATTTGAAACGCCAAAACCTTTTCATTGTCTCTGGCTAAAGATAATTAACAAAATATTAAAGTGATATTATTATCTATTATTTGAACTTTCAAGCCCTTGTTTTTCGAAATGAATGAACCGATTTTAATGAAATTTCTTACGCATAAGTAGAATACAAAGGTCTAAAAAGTTAGTTAAGAACATTTTCGAAAAATAGTGTTACAGCCAATTAGACCGATTTTAAATTTTCCATAGAAACAGGTGCAGTTATCTTTTTTTAACCGACTTCAAAAAAAGGAGGAGGTTCTCAATTCGGTTGTATGTTTTTTTTATTTTATTTTTTATGTTTTTTACCTCAGTACGCCGTCATTTATGAACCGATTTAAAAAATTATTTTTTTATTTGAAAGGACATACGTCCAGATTGGTCCCATTTTTGTCAAACTCCAGTTCTGATGATGAGGAATTGAGGGAACTCCTCAAATATTATAGGCATACATATAGCAATTTTGGTATTTTCATTAACAACTCAAGCATTTGCATTCAGAAAGTATAATTTGGGGAAGTGGAACTGATGATGAAGACCACAGATGGCCATCGAAACTACTCAATGAAAAATATTTCACGGGTAGCGATTCGATTGCTTTAATATGGTTGCTAAGCAATTTATGATCGTCACAATGCGTATGGTAAAGTGGAGCTGATGGTGACTTCACCATCAGCTCAAGTTCTCCTGGTTCTTACCAAGAGAACTCCTCAACAATTAACGTCCCAGCATCGGGAAAAGCAATATTTTGTAACAGGTGATGAGCAGTTGACATTAGGGTTTGAAACGGTATGCTCTTGAGGTGGTCCCATTGTCACCAAGTCAGAGTCTGATGAATGGATCCATGAAAGTTGAGGAAAATCCTCTTTGGTAGGCATGTACAGTGTGTTAGTTGAACTCTCTCAAATCAAATGAAACCTATTGATGATTCAAGTGTTTGAGTCCGAGAGTCATCACTTACCTATACTCCGACTTTTAATTAGCTGCAGTAAAATAACACTTCTTAATAACTCATTTCGGACTGCATTTAGAGATATGCATGTCAAATAAGTTTTATTTGTTACACTACTCTGTACTAGAAAAACAAGGTTTGGTTGATGGCCGCGAAAAAACAACAAGACGACAATTTCAGATGATGTTACAAAACCGATTTAGAAATTTTAAAAGTTTAACACCAATATATCCCTGAATGATTAGGCAGAGGTGTACCTATAGCATTTTACGAATCTCCATACAAAACTGTAATACAGATGAAATTGCGTGATATGAATTGTTTATGATTCTGCCAAAGTGGCCTTTTTAGGCCCCCAGACGATTGCAATGAAACAAAAACTAAATGTCACAACGGTATATTATTATTATTTTTTATTTATTTTATATATTGTGTTTACAATTTTACAAGGACTGTAGTTAATTAAATTTAAAAAATATTAGTTCTGTAATATTTTACGTAGAAAATGTATTCATTACTAATATTTTGGGCCAATAGATGCCGTTCGTGTAACTTGATAGTTAATAGAACCTTTCTATATTTCAAGACAGTTTTGAAAATTGTATGATTCGGATAATTCCGTCATTTATGAACCGCTTTTAATAATATTTTTTTTGTTTGAAAGGAAATCTTGAGGGTGAAGATGGGACCATCCCATATACTTGTTCAAGTAGTTCTGATGAGTGGTTTTTGAGTTAGCTTTATTAATAGGTACGTATTATTTCCACTTGTTGTAGGTATGTTGATGGTAATTATTCTGTACAACTTCCTGTCACTGTTATATATTTAGCAAGTAGTGGTAGGTATACGAATTGGTGTGGGGTAGGTACCACAACTCAAAAGTGAAAAATAAAAACTTTTTAACAAAAAAAAACAACCGACTTCCAACAAAACACTACAAAGTGAAAAATAACTTTAATTTCAGAAGTCGGTGTCAAAAAACGAAAATGCAGAACCAACGACACCGACTTCCGAAATTAAAGTTATTTTTCACTTTGTAGTGTTTTGTTGGAAGTCGGATGTTTTTTTTGTTAAAAAGTTTTTAAATAAGACATTTCGAAAATGTTCTTAACTAACTGTTTAGACCTTTGTACATTCATTTCGGAAAATAAGGGCTTGAAAGTTTGTATGAAATGCCGTACACGTACGTACGGCGTAGACGCTCTTAAATTCGTTTACAAAATCGAACAGCATCGCTACGGTAGCTCGCGAAATAAAAAATTTCTTACGTTTTTTGCAATGTATGTACAAACAAAGTCAGTATCAGGTTGTATGTTTTGATCTAAAATTTTATTTATTTATAGAAAAATAATAATAAAAATCATCAATACAACTGTAGATATTACCCTATTGAATGATTATTTCATGAAATCATGACGTTTGAGGCTAATTCTAGCTCAAGGAATTGTATTGCTGATTCTAATAATTATAATTCTGTAAAGTCATAATATTTGTTATGGTCGCAAATCATATTTTAATCAACGTACAATCTGATACTGACCTGCAAATTGCAAAAAAAACGTAAGAGAATAAGAATTTCGCGATACTTTCCCCTGTGTGCCTACATTATTGAGTTTTATTGCTTTTCTGAGAATCTCCAGAGCTATGAGAAATCCTTTACGGAGAATTTTCCCTTAAATCCAATCTATTACAAATGGCAAGCGGTTTGGTCGAATATGGACCGAGACTGCTAAGAGCAAAATTATAATTCGTAATATTTTGATTTCAAACTCAAAGCTTTAAATTAAACCATTTACAGGCAATTTTATATCGTCAGTTCAGTAAGAAAGTTCAAGCTAGTTGTCCATTCCAAAACGTAGAACTCTTTGGAGAAGAACGGGCAAGAAACTCCCAAGAAATCTCCTTTAAATTAAGTTATTACATAATCCTGGGTATGATACCCACTGTTGTTGCTTCTAATGTGAGAACAATGTAAGAAGAAAACAATAACAATTCAAAATATAAGATTAATGATGACGCCCTGATGGCACCCGTTTAAGCACATGCCGCGTGTATCATCACTGGCCAGGGTCAACTCTTTTGAAGGGCATCGAATGATCCAACACACTCGCCCCGGGATCGATGAGGCGGGGGGGGGGGGGGGGGGGTTCCCGGGATCAGACCGGAATAAATCCCATCAGTGAGACATTTGAGTGAGTATGACATACTCTTCAAGTCAATAACATAATAAACGGTTCCATAGTACTCACATTTTCAGTATCCTAGCTTATGCATTCGGGCCCTGGAGAACATGCATTTTGCTTAAATCGTAACTTTTCAATTTACCTTATTGACAGCATCAATATAGGCCCCCTTCTGCAGCAATAACTCCACTAATGTGGAGTGTCCAGCTCTGGATGCCAAGGCAAGGGGAGCGTCACCAGCAGCATCCGAACTTTGGACCTTAGCTCCCAGAGATACAGCATACTCTGCCACGTCCAAAGAGCCCCGGGAACAGGCGCATTGAAGCAAATCATTTTGTTTCTGTAAACAAACGTACTTGTGTTCATGTGCACCTAGTAATTTGTCACCGAACAATATACCTGCTGCCCACCACAAAGTACAAAAAATGTTTGTTTTCGTTTTGCTATTGCAACCTTTTTTGTATTTCGCCTGTTTGGAAATTGAAAGTGGTTGCAGCTAAACAATTTTGTTTCTGAAAAAATCACTCTACTTCATTTCTTTGCAAAATGAGTGTAAAAATCAAATACACGGCTGACGGGAAAAAATGTAACAATTACATTCTTCTTAAATTCCTAATAGCTAATAGTTTCGCGGAGATCATTTGAAACACGATTTGAAAGCATTGCGGTGTGAATAAGGAAAAGGCTTTCTTATTTTCTTTGAAAAATACCTCTTTACTTCAGGTTAATAAATTTTCAACACACTTGCTCGTAAAGTTGCTCTTAAGGCCCTACCTCGAAAATCTAAAATCCTCGAAAAACTACTAAGCGAGCGAAAGTGATGCAATTATTTTTGAAACGCAAATGAAGAGAGATGGCTACAATTTGCGTGCGCTCGGAATAAAACGACGTATGTGCCAAAACTAATTTACTCCTTTTTAACAAAATAAATGAATTGAATTTAAAACTACTTTGAGTAAACTTTAATATGATAATTTTCTATGTTTTAAAGTAAATTGAATAACTCTTATGGGTCACGCCAAAAATCATTGATTCGTGTATTCCTTTTATACGATACTAGACCAAAGAGTCAAAAAACATATACAAAAATCCCTATTCCACATACAAGTTAAACGAAATACAAAAACCACATTTTTTTCAACATAGCCCCTTAATGAACCGCTTTTAGGTCCATAATGCAGTGTTTTAAACACGTGCATTTTTTACTTTATTATTATTGCGGATTCTCACTGAACTAATGTATATTTCTCTATGCCTAATAGTACTTTCTAATTCCATACTAATTAAACTACTATTTGACATACGACAACACTTCTTTTAGTCTAAACATTATTTTGTGTTTATTACATTTTTTATATAGGTTGTTTAGCGGTTTTACCAGTGCCTTTAACGCACGCGCATCGCTAGCGCGGCGCGCGGAAAAACAAAACATTTTCCCTAAAAGTTAATAACAATACAAGTCTGTTTTTTTCCTCGCAAGTGTGTTGAAAAACGCCGTATGAAACGCGTGTCCATTGATCATTACGCTCTCGGCTTCCTTATAATACTGCCACGGGTGCAATGCTCAACATAGCACACATGTATCTTAATGCACTATTATTAATTTTAAACAATATTGTTTGCCACCAAACTTAATTACTACTTTCATTAACTTTGGTAGGGACTTTATTAACCACTAAAATTAATAACTCCGTTGTACCAAAGATTTTAATTAAATACTTGTTATTATAATTTGTCTCGAATCTCCTTCACACAGGTGCTGTTTCTAGTTTGGAGTTACCACGCGCATCGTGAGTTCAAGAAATAAAATTATTTGAAGACACGCTGTAAAATGGCGCCTGTCTACAAAGGTTAATTGTAGATAATTAACGAGGTTACATGATACGCGCTTGTTGATACAATAATTATTTAATAATTAAAATGAACGCTCGCGCTCTTATTATAGAGCTAATATTATAAAGCTTAATTTGTGAATCAGTTCATAATTTATATTCAATTTGAGCGAGCAGACAGAAAAATAATATTTAACTAAGCATATATAAATTATAAGAGACTGTAATTCATTTATTAGTACAAGATAATTAGTAAGAAAATAAGCTTATAAAGTTCAAATATTATTTTTAAGTTACAAATAAAAACGTTGTTGTAAGTTGTTTCAATAGAAATTAATTAACCTCCACTTTGTTTTCAACTAATAAAGAATTTAGTGTGCAGATCCGAAAAGAACCGAAAAATACAAGGAGAGCATACTTTGTTAGTGGCAGCAAGGCAAGCCCCTGCTCCGACGAGAGTCTTTACGGCTTCGAGGTGTCCGTGCCATGCCGCCATCAACAACGGCCGCATTCCGAACTGAAACAAACATTCAAGTTACTTTCTGCTAGCTCTGACAGCCTGGTACTTGAAAGACCTAATAGAACAAGTCTTGCGTTTGAGTGAAGCCCAGAACAACAAAAAAATACCATAAATTAAGAAATTGGTATTTTCAACTTTTTTAACATTGTTAAAACTCATAAATGGCAGCATTTTAATACAAAATGGTACGCACATACGAAAATGGTACTGTACAGACAATGAGACAAATAACAAATGATTTAAAACCACAAGGGATGTGGTACACGTACAACTGAACAACGACAAACGTTTCCGTCGGTTACTGAGCAAATAAATTATTCTCAAGTACTTTACCTTATCGGCTGCTTCTATGTCGCATTTGGACTCGATGAGCAATTTTATAATCTCGACGTTCCCTCTGCTTGCAGCCCAGTGTATCGGTGCTCTGCCATACTGTGAAGAAAAAGGTACTTTATGACATGAATTTGTAGATTTCTCACGAAAGTTACATACATAGTAGTATTGTGTGTACCGTAATTTATGTAAAGCCAGAGTACCAGCTGATACCAAATCCCTTGGGGCTCTTCTAGATCGACATAACAGCATCTGATTTCTAGTAATAATGTTATATTGCAATCTCCGGCTCAGAAGTTGATAGCCTTATTACTTATTAGCAATGTTCCTCGGGGATCATTCGCAATACCGATAAAGGAGAAGCTCATGTTCAACCACGGACAATTACGGGCTTCGGCGAAGCGAGAAAGCTATTAACTTGTTTTCATGAAAAGCATTAAATAAATCCGTAAATTTCGGGTATCAGCACGACTGAAGGCAGTTTGTTGTTCACAATCTCATTTACTGCATGTCAACATGGGATCTAGTTGTAGGCTACGGGATTATTGTCACGTCATACAACTTCTTACGCACAAACAAAAATACAAAGACTTCAATTAAGTTGTTGCCAAAACAGGAAGCCAGAAACAATAAGGTGTATGTATAATGTACAGAATTTCTTCAGTTTCCAGATTCGAGTGCTGGAAAGGCTACGGAAAATGGGTCTTAAAAGATTTTAACAGCAAAGTTTAATGAATTCTGACTGTTGGAAAATTATAATTATGAACGCGCAACGCAAGTAGCACCAACTAATTAATAATAATAAAGTCATCCGGGGATTTTAATTATTTCTACGTCCTCTACGGTGTTGGTTAAGAAGTTCAAAGTACTAGGCTTACATACTTCATAAGGAGAACGACTCACATTGTTTCTGCAGTTGACATCGGTGGGGCGCTCCAGCGCTTCACGAACAGCTGCTGGTTCGTTCTTGATAACCGCTTCATGCAGAAGAAGGTCGTTTTGCTGTATGCGGGTTCGGTTTTCTAAAGCCATCTGGGGGCAAAGAAAACAGTCTTGTTACTGTAACAAACGAGGGTCTAAAAGTGTAAAGGATTTCGTCAAGGTTTAATGAGCAAGTAACTTTAATGATAAGACTTGAACTTTCAACACTAATTAGGTAGCAAATTGTTAATGTGTTGCGCGAGTTTGGTCTAGTTTTTTAGCTTGAAAAATCTTATCTATACCTACTAATAATAAAGCTGATGAGTTTGTTTGATTATTTGAACGCGATAATCTCTGGAACTAGCGGTCGGATTTGAAAGATTCTTTTTGCATTTGATGGCCTAATTGTTGAGGAAGGCTATAGGCTATTTAACATCACGCTAGGACTCTTGGGAGCCGTGACAAAAGAAAAAAAAAGTCAGTGTGGGCAGTGGGAGAGGGCAGGCGATGTGATGCGACGGGGTGGGTCAGAGGAACAAGATATTTCACGCTGACTAAGTCGTGGGCGGTTTAGGATAAATAAGACGAATCTAAAATGGCTTTTCTGTCTTTTTCATCATAATAGCATTGTTGTTACTGAAACAACCTTCACTAAAAGCGTGTGTAGACACGCGATTTGTCAAAATAATGTTTCATCGCACCAGATTGCAAACCGACGGCGACGCTTATGAGTGCCATAAGTTTCCATCAATTTATTCCCACAACGTGCACAGAACGATAAAAACAAGATATTTTGTATCAATAAGGTAATATTTTCAACGCAGGTTTGTGTTCGTTTTAATCGAAGGAGGTCAATATTAACAAGTCTTTACGGAAAGTCGAAAAAATTTAGCAGAACATACCATAATCAGCCTAAAATGTTCCCACTGCTGGTACATAGGCCTTCTCTCTGTGCGAGGAAGTGGGGGCCATAATCAACCACGCGGACCCAGTGCGGATGTCTTCGAATTTTTTGATTCTAGGACATGCCGGTTTCTTCCCCATATTTTCCTTCACCGTTTTGAGCACAGTGGTGATGAAATTACACACACAAAGTAAAGTGCTTGTCTTGGTTCGAACTCACGACCATCAACTCGTAAGTCGGGGCCCATACCTCTAGGCCCAGGAAAATTGTGAATAGAGCTTGTCGTGTAAGTGTGCATACACAGGAGCGACACGCTTCGAGGACAGGGCAACTACAGCCGTCGACAACATACCGCTCGTGTATTTGAGCACCGGACTCAAAAACACGACTGACACTTTGTCGCTTGTGTACGTAAGAGTACTAACGTACATAATCTCAAGAGAACATGTCTTTGACAAACAATTTCATTGGATTGCGATCATATTTCAAGTCATGTTTTCTTTCTGGATAATGACCATAAAGCAATGATTTTTTACAGCACTAGAACCCTCAAAAACTGCTGAAAAATATAGGGACGCAGTACCTATACATACTTATATCTTTTCACTTCAGTATCTCAAACATGTAGGTTTTGCTGCCTGAAATCAGTGAGCAAAATGCGATTTTGCTCACCGAGTGAGACCAAGCAACTTAAAAAAAAAAAAACTGAAAGCCGCGAATATCTTATTCAGCCTTGGGTTAATCATACAATTCGAAACATTCACACTCTCTTTCCCGCCATTAGAAAGAGAGAGAGACAACCCTTTCGAAGACCAGCCCTTTCGAAGTTCCGATTTTGAATTCGACCTCAAAGACAAACACGTTCGGAATTTCGTACTAACTAAAGAAATTTTGCAAAAAGATAATTATGTCTTATAATGTAATTTATTGAATTTTTAACTTATTGTTGTATTCAAACGAAAAAAGTATATATTTAACCTGTAAATATTTATTTCTAGTTTCAATAATGTTACGTAATATATTTTGGATAATAAAATATCATGAGTGCTATTTCCGAACACGCCTTAATTTAAATAAAAGAGCGGGAATAAAATTTCGTGGCTGGCGTAAAGAGTTGAATAAGTTAAAAAATATTAAAATAATCGTAAAATATGAGTGAAACTAGCGACGAGAACAGTATTTTAACACCGGAAGAGATAAACCAACAAGTTATTAATGCAGAATTAAGTTTACTACCTGAGAAGTCTGACGAGAAATATCTGAAAGCATACCATGTCTTCAATGAATGGAGACTTACAAAGGGCGCAAGCAGTTAATTGGTACCTACAATGTTAATTATTTTGATTCACAATAAATAGTTATTTCAATCTATTCATGTTTATTATTTTGTCTCCTAAAGTGTTCTCGCTGCTGAAGTGAAAAGTTATGTGTGTTACACGAGAGCAAAGTTTTTTGCATCTCTTGCCTTTGAATCCCTCGCCACACTCAGGATTCAACTTTAGATTTTACTTTATCCTTCGCTTGCTCAGGATTCCAAATCAGCACTCGCAGCAAAAAACGACTTTGCTCTCTTGTTGCACAAATAACTATTTCTATTCAGTTGAATTATCTTTTAAATTGGTCCAATATTGGAGAAGGAAATAGGCGAGAGCCACACCTCGAATTATGACTTTCTACTTAAGCTCCGACCGTATTTCGTCGATCATTAGTTGAGGGTCGATACAATAATTAAAGAAGCGGATCGTTATTCTCAATTTCGATTACGTCCACAGAACTTTAGATATTCGCACACTATACGACATGCTACGGCGACAGCTCGGCGATTAGACGCAACAAACGGCTGCGGCCGACAGGTTTCATGCAGTGGGCGATATTATAACACACACACGTGTACATAGGTACGGTTTCGCGCTTCGGTTTTATGAACATCGTCAATCATTTCAGCCGAAAGACGTCCACTGCTGGACATAGGCCTCCCCCAAGCACCTACTTCGACCGATATTATTACCGATTAATTTTCTAAAATAGCGTCTTGGAGCAACCCCGTGGAGCAAGCTATACTTAAAGGACTGTAGCGCAGGGGTCATTTGCGGAGGTCACGGATCATAACTTCGCATCAATGAAATTATAACGAATAATGTAAAAGAGAAGGCGAATTGAAGGATAGAGAGAGAGAGTCTTAATATATCGGCGAGCGGCGCAGGCGGTAGTGATGGGTAACTCATCAATTTTATTTGAGGTTGAGGGAGCCCCTCAATTTCCCTCGCGAGGTCCTCACGAAGTGCCCCTCATTTGAGGCGAGGAATCGTACGACGACGTATTCACCTCACGACTCGTGGGCCCGAGCCGAGTTCAGACGAAGCTCCGAGGGAGCGAGGCGGGCGAGTGCAACGACAACTCACGAGTACTCACGAGTCATGGCTCTCCGATAATCCGATGATTCACGTCCTCACTCTCTTACACACATTATTTTGTTTCGCTCATAAATTTTAGACCGCCATAATAAACGAATCAATGACCCTTGATTACCAAACTAATGCTAATGCTTTTAGGGTTCATAATAATTAACCATAGCTTTAAAATCAGACCTCACCTCACTCATTCTCAATAACTATACAATTTTTGAGTCGGTTCATTCGCTCACTGAGTTCCGCTCAATCACTCAATACTCACTCGGGAGTCACGAACTCGCTCGCCTCGATTTTCTATTGTCAACCGAGTGAGGTGATGAGGTGGTTCAATATTGAAATTCGAGTACCTAACTCTTTCAATTTGCGATCACGAATACCTCAAATGAGGTGCCTCATGAGTGAGGGACACATCACTAGCAGGCGGTAGTTTTCAAATTAAGAATTATGGAGCTGTTCATTTATTACGTAAGGCGGTTCGAGGGGGAGTGGGTCCAAACACGTCTTATTTTTTTCTTACATAGGTAGGGGTGAGAGGTGGTTTAGATTATTTTTAATTAAGATCGCAAAAGTAAGCAAAAATTATGTTTTAATAAAGTTTTGCTACTTTTTCTTTGCAATTTTGCTAGATACTAATCTTACGTAAGATTCAAATGGGGGTTCATTCATGACTTATTTTTTCTTACGTTGGTGAAGGGGGGGTCAGAAATTGGTTAAAATTTTCTTACGTAATAAAAGAACAGCCCCCATTTAATGTTGCTATAATTTTTATTCCCCTCATAAGAAAAACTAAAACCTATTTTGAGAAACATGTGTAATTTTAGCATATGAAAAACCGTAGGCATCCTAAACACAGCGTTACAGTTATGAATAAAACACACGCCTCAAAAATGGAGCAAGGTCTGACAGAGGAACCTCAAGGGTGCTGTGGCGGGCCCCTGTCAAGGTCGGACCATATGTAGCCACCAGTTTATCTCGCAGACTATCGTAAAAGTTTTAACAACAAGGCTTTTGAGGTGCACACTCGTTTTATATTTATTAAGTGAAGGCGCTACGAGACGATGCAACGCGATTCAGGTAGAACAGTTCCCATGAAGTTTTCGTAGAAATTGTTCTACTAGTCTCTCTCTGCCGTCAAGATATACAATGTACCGCTACAATGGCGACAATAATTTAACACATAATATAGGTAGAGCTAGTGGCCAGTAATCGGAATACAAAAAGCCTTTGTTACTTTTTGTCTTATTGCAGAGCAACGACTAAAAAAGAAACAGGCATTGATCATCAAGCTTGCCCGTTAGGTGTTGACGATTTTATGATTACACGATAAAAGGTTATCAGCAGTGGTGAACACAAACTCAAGCATATAGTGCTGTCAAATAATGCGCGTAAGTACTCGTATATTGTGTGTGTGTGTGTGTGTGTGTAAGGGGGTGTGTGTGGGAGGGTGTGAAGGTGTGTCTGTGTGTAAGTATGTTTAGATTACCTTACCAATACCAAGTAATCTAGCCCTAGTTGAACAAATAAATCTTCATATTAAGTAATCAACCACCTGTAAAGCGACTTGAATTACTCAGAACTCAGCCATTTCAAGCTTAGAGAATATAACACATTTCAGGTAATTTACCAGGAACGAAGCATTTGATATAATCTAGCTGGGGGCTGTTGTTTGATTTCTAAACCGGTCCAATTACTTCATATGCGAGTAGCGAGCCTTTTTGTTTGCTTACCTTTATATAAAACAATTAAAACGCTTTTGGCCTACAGGCATGCGATACGACGATACGAGCGATTGTTTACTGGGTTAAAATTGTCTACTCTTTTTCAGTTTACTTTGATTTTTGTCATTTTTGTTATTTCAAAGTGTGTGAGTGAGGTTGGGTGAAATTATTTGTTTAATTTATTCTACTATTATTGTAAATGTGAAAGTTTGTAAGTTTGGATATTTTTAATCAATTACGCATAAATGGCTGAACGGATTTGGATGAAATTTGGCACACCGGTAGACCAAGAGCTTGGATTATGACATAGGATAATTTTCATCCCGGTATGCGGTAGCACACAAGCGAAGCCGCTTGCAAACACTAGTTATCAATAAAAAAAAAATTGTGTAACTTTCCTCCGCACTAGCTAGTGTTGCCAACTTTTTTTAAATCTTATAGTATTTTCGTAGCTTCGTAGCCATTGCTTGTAATAATAAAATAAACGGCGAAAAAATGAAAAATATGTAGTATAAGTATCACAATTATTTTAATATTAAATAATTATTTTTCTTCAAGGAATTCTTTTACTGAGTAATATGCCTTTTTAATCTGGAAGTCTTTTAACTTCCTTTTAAAAATACCAATTGAATGTAGTTTCTTAATGTCTATGGGTAACTTATTATATATTTTTATACCCATACAAAATATACTATTGCTGTAAACTGCAGTGTGGGATGTTTTATTGCGTAATGTATTTTTAAGTCTACTGCTTGTTAACGTGTCATAGATGTTTGATTTAACTAAAATTGAGGCCGCGTAGATATACAGAGCAGGGAGGGTTAATGTCTTGAGGTATCTTGAGGAAACCGACATGTCCTACAACCAAAATTCGAAGATAATGTGCATGTGACATCTACCTACCCGCACTGGACCCGCTTGGTGGATTACGACCCACTCCTCCTCACCGAGAGGCCTGTGTCCCAGCCCAGCAGTGGAGACATCATTGGCTGCATACACATATCCGCTATTTTGTATTGAAATTAAAATAGTTTCTCCTACAATTTTTTTTGAAGAAATTTAGCCTCTTATAAAGAACTACACTATATTATACATAGTAGGGTTGGGACCCTACTCCGCACTCTCCCGAGGGAAGACTTGTCCAGCCAGTATACAGCTAAAGGCTATAAAGAAGCGTATAAATTGCCTTTGAAATCGGATATTATTATTGGTTTACGTTGACATTACGCTCCGCGCTGCACTCGAGCGCCTAATAGCACTTAGAAGCTGTCACCTGATATCAGAGGCTGAAACTTAATTTGCTGACATTTCAGTAATATAGTTTATTAGGGCTTTTAGACCTGAGAACTTTGAAGGATAGCTTCCACACTAGTACCTAATTAATTTGTAGGTAGGTAGTAAATAAGTTTGCTTGGAAGAAGAAATATATACAGGACCTCCAAAAGTTAGTTGAAATTTTTTCTCTTCAGTTGTGACGCACCACATCATGATTTCAAATTCTAGTGATCCAGTTAGTAAATAATATAACCTGAAAAGAAACATCATTACAGTTGTATCTATACGGTTTGGGTTTTAAAAAACAACGGTATTTCCTGCAAAATAATTGTTCATTGTTCCACGAAAATACTGAGAGCTCTTTGGGCTCATGTTTTCTGGGTAGCAGTGTTTTCCATTCACTCGTCATTCAGAGCCAGGAATTAAAATTCTCAAACAGACTCGACGTTCCTTCCTACTTTGTGAAGAGGCATTCATTCTTCATTTCGCTGATTCATTAGTGGTTAGGTCGTTGTTACATGAAGCCTATTAATTTTGTTCAGTAAAGTAGGGCAGTAACCGATCTTAGTTAGTATACAAACCCTTGTACTTTCTAACTTTTGATTGGAAGGTACTTCAGCATCGCACGTGGTTGCTGGAAAAACTGGCATTCCTTCAACTTCGGAAACTAAACTAAAGTAATTATGTGGTATAGTGAATATTAACTAACAAAGGCATTTTTGTTTTAAAACGCATTTTTTTTTAATTCTTCTTGTTAGTTAATCGCTTTAATAATTTTTTTAAATGTTATTGTAATAAACACCTCAAATTCCCAAATTCTATTAATTTTCCTAACTTTGCTCAATTTCTAACTTATTTATTTATTTTATTTTACCATAATATATTTAAAGGTAGGTACACATACACTGGGCCGCAAAGAAACCGAGTCGGTAACAAAAACCTCAATAACTACTGTTAATTTCAAGACGTTTATTGTTTTTCGTGCTACAATCTTTTTTCGACGGTAAAAATATGGATTGACAAAAGATAAAAAAAAAAGGAATAAAAAATGGCGCGTGCGACCCGCGACCTCTGCAAAAATCTACCCCGTGAAGTTGGTGGGCGACGCTCCGCGGTGATTGGCAGACACGCTTGACACTGGTTGGTTGATGTCGTTCGCAAACACGCCGTCAGCGGCAACTTCAGGTCGCCATCTTGCCTCTTCGTGCCGAAAGATGGCGCAGGCGGTAACATAGGCCCGGCCTTGGAAGTAGCAGGTTCCAACAGGATCACAGCACATCAGATACTGGCAGCGGCACTGGCAGCGGGCATATTTTTGAGAACGCTCTGCGTGTGACGCCTGAAGTCGTGAGCAAGTCAGCTACTCTTGAGATTCCATCAGCACCTGGATGAATTCGTATTATCCTTCCTAGTTTCCACCTGAGTGGAGGCAGGTTATCGTCTTTGATTAGAGCGAGTTGATTGAGCGTAATGGAATCTTGATGAGTCTTCCATCTAGTCCGCGTCTGCAGCTCCGACACATATTCTGTAGCCCATCTCTTCCAGAAGGTCTGTCTCATCTGCTCGATCACATCGTAGCGCTGCAGGCGATGACTAGGTGTAGCGGTCAAGTCTTGGTGGACTGGAGCGGTGAGTGGCCGGCCGATAAGGAAATGGGCGGGGGTAAGGGGTTGTAGGTCGTTCGGATCTGTGGACAGAGCTGTTAAGGGACGGGAATTCAGAATGGCTTCAATTTGTGTTAACACCGTACTGAATTCCTCGTAAGTGAGATTTGCACCCCCCACTACTCGTCGCAGGTGGTGCTTACACGATTTCACCCCTGCTTCCCATAAACCGCCAAAATGAGGAGCATATGGAGGTATGAAGCTGAATTTAATATTGTTATTTGAAGCGAAATCACTAATATCTTTAGTATTATTTTCGATGAACGAAACAAATTCTTTTTCAGCCCCTACAAAATTCCTACCGTTATCTGACATTATCTCGGCCGGCTTACCCCTACGTGATATGAAACGTTTTAATGCGAGTATGTAGTCCTTTGTGGAAAGACTTGTAACTAATTCGAGATGAATGGAACGTGTACATAAACAAACAAATAAACATATGTAACCTTTAATGAGTCTAGCCCCTCTCCCCCTACGGTTCAAAACCATCACCGGCCCGGCGTAGTCAACGCCGCAACGCATAAAAGGGAAGCCGGGTTCCAGGCGTTCAGCTGGCAAGTTACCCATCAGAGGCTGCATGGTCTTCCCTTTGATGCGTGTGCACGTGACGCAGTCGTGTACCGTTTTCCTCGCCAGGTTTCGTCCTCCGAGCGGCCACCAAGCCTCACGCACACAAGCCAGCAGGAGCTGAGGTCCACCATGCAGCAATCGTTTATGTTCATGTGAAAACAACAACACTGTGAATCTATGCTTACTACACAATAGCACTGGATGTTTTTTATTATGATCGAAATGTGACGAGTTACTTAATCTTCCGCCAACGCGTATTAATTTAAATTCGTCAAGGAAAACATTCAAACCTATTACCCTTTTAGATTTTACCACCGATTGCTTAGTTAAGTCATTATATTCGTTGTAAAATGAATGTATTTGCGCGAGCCGTGCGAGCACTACAATTGAGGCGTCTAACTCATCGACAGATAACGAACCGGTTCTGCGATGTTGTTTACTTGCACGCGTGTTACCTATAAAACGTAGTACATAGGCTGTCGCTCGCCGTAACCGATTAAATGTGGAGAATCTGTTAAAATCTATTGGACCAGCATTATTATTTGAGTTGCTACACACCATACTCACATGTTGTGCTTTTATTTCGGGCAATTGATCTTTATCTATGGAAATATCGCTTGAATAATCGAATTTATGTTGTTGTAAGAAGGATGGCCCGTGCCACCACATATTATTGGTTTGAAGCTCGTTTAGTGGAAGACCTCTGGACACAATATCAGCCGGGTTATCTTTACCGTTAATATGCAACCAAATTGCGTCACCTGTAAGTTCGTTTATTTGTGACACACGATTCTGAACAAACGTTTTTAAACTATGAGGTGACATTCTGATCCAGCCCATGACTATGGTGGAATCAGTCCAGAAGAATACTTTAGTGAACGTCAGTCTCAACGAACTTATAATTTTGTGATATAACCGTGCGCCTAGTAAAGCGCCACATAACTCAAGTCGCGGAATGGTGCATACAGTTTTGACTGGCGCGACCTTGCTCTTGGCACATAACAACTTCGTTACTATAGATGAGTCGTCCGTGTAAGTACGTACATATGCGCATGCACCGTACGCGTCTTGTGACGCGTCAGTGAAAACATGTAACTCACTATTGTAGGTACATTCACTCATGACGTACCGAGGAACACGAATATTACCTAATGAGGACAAGTCTTGTAGAAATCGATTCCATAAGCATTCGATATCATTAGGAATCGAATCATCCCAGTCGATTTTACATAGCCACAATTTTTGAAGCAATATTTTAGCTATAATTACTGTCGGCGACAAAAGACCTAGTGGGTCATATATTTGTGAAATAACCGACATTATACTTCGCTTGGTAACCTTGTTAGATTTATTTTCTAAGTTGGTGGAAAAATAAAGTTCATCTTTATCGACTTGCCAACCTAAACCTAGAGTTTTATTTTGGCAATGTTCCCCGATAGCCAACTCTTTAGAAGCTTCTTTGTTTACGTCATAACTGAATGTCCACTTCCGCAAAGGAAAGCAGGCCGATTTTAGAACCTCCAAAGTTTTTTCGCATGTTTTTAACAAAACTCGGGGATCGTTATCGCCAGTAATTAAATCATCGACAAAGAAATCTTCGTTTATGACCTTAGAAATGACCTTATCTTCAGTTTCCTGTGCGAGTTGACGTAAACAACGCATACTTAGGTATGGGGCTGACGCGGTTCCGTACGTAACAGTATTGAGTCGGTAGATGCCTAATTCATCGGATGCGTTTTCCCGCCATAAAATTAACTGAAGGTTGCGCTGATCGCGATGCACCAATACTTGCCGGTACATCTTCTCCACGTCAGCGCAGGCGACATACTTATATTGCCGAAAGCGAAGTAGAATAGAAAGAATATCGTTTTGAAGAGGAGGTCCTATCATCTGTATGTCGTTAAATGACTTATTTGAAGTAGTTGTGGCACTAGCGTCAAACACTACACGCAATTTTGTAGTCGTGCTTTGTTGGCGGAATACTCCGTGATGCGGGAGAAAATAGTGTGGCGATGCGTATTCGTTTATTCTAGACATGTGCCCTAGTTCAATATATTCCCGTATAAAGTCACTATATAACATTTTATAAGAAGGAGACCGATCTAACTTGCGTTCTAATGATAAGAAACGAGATTTTGCGTTTTCATAAGAATCACCGAGCGCGTCAGCTGATTCCTTCAATGGAATTCTCACTGAGAACCTACCACTACTATCTCGTGTAGTAGTGCTAACAAAGGATTCTTCACACTTACGATCTTCTTCGGTAAGAATAGGACCCGAACTTACAAGTTCTTCTAGTTCCCAAAATTTACGTAATTGTGTATCTATATTCGACTGCTGTATAAAATTACACTGAGTGTTGTTTACGTTTGATTTATTGTGAATGGGACCTGAAATTAACCAACCTACTTTCGAATTCTGTAGGTATGGACCATTGGATAATCGAATTCGATCCACATCTAATAAATCCCAAAATATGTCCGCACCAATCAGTAAATCGATCTCTGATGGTATGTTGAACGTAGGATCCGCAAGACATACGTTGTCCGGGATGTGGATTGTGTCATAGACAATATGAGTTGTCGGCAAACTCGTCGTAATGCACGGCAAAACAAAACATCTGAGAGAAATACTAAAGTTACTCGTTTTTGATCGCATGTTGATATCGCATAATTTATTCGACTGTGAGACCGACTGTCCCACTCCCGATATTCGTATAGTGGACTGTATTATTGATACGTTTAAACGTTTACAAAGCTTTTCTGAAATAAAGCAGTTTTGACTACCACTGTCTATCAGTGCTCGAGCTGTATGATATTTACTATTACTACCCATGACTTCGACTAGTGCTGTGGATAATAACACCTGTGGTAACGGTACGGAAGGCGCATTATTGATTAACAAACTATTCGCACATGATACGACAGAGACCGGTTTTTCATCGTCACTCGCAGCTGACAATGCCGTTATGGTTGCCATAACATTGTTATTCTCGTTATGCAATAAAGTGTTGTGTTTCTCCTTGCACTGCTTGCACGGCCCGAATATGCACTCGGTAATTAAGTGACCTGTACGTAAACAATTACGACACATGTCCTTGGCACTATCAATAAATTTAATTCTGTCCGTAACTGCCAAGTTTAGGAATTTAAAACAAATAAATAAAGGGTGATTTTGCCCGCACATCAAACAAGGCTGTTTTGATGTTTCGGGTGTACCGGTATTTTTACGCGTCGACACATAGCTATGTGATTGCTGTACTGCAGCACTCGTGTGCCTTTTATTATCAGACTTATTGTTTGGTTTATTATCCTGTGTACTTCGAGTATGGTTACTATGAACCATATCTAACATATCGGCACGATTACGTAAAAAACATAACAAATCATCTAACTTTGTTTTGGTTTTATGAACACCAGTAGAAAACGAACCTAAGTAATTCTCCCACTCACGCTCAGTAGAAGAATCCAGCTTCGATACTATAATGTAGATGAGTAAAGTATCCCATGTTTCAGTGGGCTCTTCAAGGGATTTGAGCGCTCGCAGGTTACGTAACACTACATCGATTAATTCTCTGATTAAGGAAGGGGATTCTTTGTTAATGGATTGTGCAGCAAACAGAGATTTCACATGGTTATGGATTAACAGACGATTATTGTGGTACCTATTCTCCAACAACTCCCATGCGTGGGTATAATTAGCGGCAGTAAACTCTAATGCACTTATAACCTGGAGTGCTGAGCCACTGAGCGAAGACTTCAGGTAATGGAATTTTTGAATTGCGTCTAAATCACTTCGTTTATGAATCATAGATAAATATGAATTTTTGTACTCGAGCCAGTGATCATATGAACCGTCAAAAGAGGGAAGTGTAATCTGAGGTAATTTAATAAAACTTGAATTACTATAATGCGCATTTGAACATTTTACGCTATCACTCGCATCTCTTATTTTTACATCTGTTAAGCATTTCGCAACGGACATGATACTAAAATATTGATCCTCAAAAGATGCCCTATACTCTAGTTGTTTCTCTAATTCACTGTCATCTAATATGTGATCGATTTGGTCTTGAATCTTGGTAAACGCGATTAGCACATTAGAGACCGACTCCATGCGTAAGAGAAGTTCAGCCTGCTGTCGTTCAGACATCTTAACGTCTTCATATTTAGCAATATATTTTTCAAATAAAGTTAGTCGACCTTTTAGTGTACCCCTTTGCTTTTTAAGATCCCCTATGTTCGAAATATAACCGGCTTCAGTATTATCGTCGTCCCTCATCCTCGCGGCTTATGAAAGACAAAGGTTACTCACGGTTAAACACCAACTGCTAACCAAGATGGTGGGCGCTACGTGTTGCGAACGAAACTGGAATTTCAAAATCACAGTACGGTATATAGCAGAAAATAAAAAATGGGATAGGAAGAACAGGAACGACTGGCCTGACCGTTTTTTGCTGATCCCGATTCGATGCGAAGATACGGCTCGAAAGGACCAATGTTAATTTCAAGACGTTTATTGTTTTTCGTGCTACAATCTTTTTTCGACGGTAAAAATATGGATTGACAAAAGATAAAAAAAAAAGGAATAAAAAATGGCGCGTGCGACCCGCGACCTCTGCAAAAATCTACCCCGTGAAGTTGGTGGGCGACGCTCCGCGGTGATTGGCAGACACGCTTGACACTGGTTGGTTGATGTCGTTCGCAAACACGCCGTCAGCGGCAACTTCAGGTCGCCATCTTGCCTCTTCGTGCCGAAAGATGGCGCAGGCGGTAACAACTACCAAAATATTGGAGCTAGCTTTATGAAATAAAGACTGTTTTATAGACAATTTTATAGTGCCTAAATGAATGTCATTAAAGTTCAAGATTATGAAGTTAGATTTTCTTAGAACAACTTAAATAAAGCCTTCTCGAATACAAAACGACCAAGAATTTACCCCGAGGGCGGGTTATTAGCTGTACAGGGTGAAATTGAAAACATGCGACAAATCGAAATGGGAGATTGTACTCATCATTATGAACAACTTTTACTACGGAAACAAACCTGAAATCGCGAAAAAAAAATCAGCTGTTTCCTACATTTATGTTCGCATAACTCGTCAAAATGTAGGGAACAGCTGTTTTTTTTTGGCGATTTGAGGTTTGGTCCTATAGTAAAAGTTGTTCATAATGATGAGTACAATCTCCCATTTCGATTTGTCGCATGTATTCAATTTCAACCTGTATACTAGGTTAGAAGCACTGGCTGGAAGTAGATATTGTGTTCATAATGTCAAAGTGCGGCTACTCGTGCCAATAAAGGCAATGTTACACGGTTCAATAAAACACACTTTGATTGAAAGGCGTAGAAATTAAAGTTATTCACGACGATTTTCTTTTGTTTTTTTCTATACTATTCAATTTTGTTGAATCCTAACTGGCTCTTATTTAGTTCCAATAACAAATCAGAGAATCATTTGTAACTAGCAGCACCCCGCGTTTTCACCCGCATTAGTCTCGATCCCGAGGCAATATCGGGGAAAAGTATCCTATGTGTTAATCCTAGTTAAAAACTATCCAAATTTCATCCAAATCCGTTCAGCCGTTTTTGCGTGTTTGATTAACAAACAACAGAAAATAATGGCCACATGCTCATTGTTAGCTCCGGGTTAAAACCCGAACATAAGTAGATGCTGGATGACTGTAAAACGGCCCACAATAAACTGTCCAACTCATATCTGCCTAATTTCAGGATGCTGATGTACGATTTGCATTTGAGTACTGAACTAAACGTAATTGGCGTATTTGCATTTCAGCAAATTAAACGCCGGTGGGTATTGTGCTCATTTGAGAGCTCATACTGTATGGAAACAATTTTCATGCCTGATTAAAACGCCAATTTTTTGCACATTTGTGGCTTGAAAAAGAATTGGAGGAGTGCTTTTCCGGAGGTAAAAATATTTTGCCAATGAAGTAATTTTTTTGTAATTTCCATGAACAAACTTTTTATTTGAACAACAATATCAAGCCAACCAGGCAGTTATTTTAATTTCATCTTCACATTTCTTATTAGTATGATTACACATCCTGGTTTTACACATTCAGCTGCATCAGGTAAGACTGGAAGCCGACCCCAACATAGTTGGGAAAAGGCTAGGCAGGCGACGATGATTTCCTATGATTACAGATTAACCTAGTATCATCACCACAATTAATCAATTACGTGTTAGTAATATTTCGTGTAACGACGTTTTCTTCCTCTGAAAGGTAATTTTGTTTAAGAAAATCTTAATATATATAAATTACGTGTCACGATGGTTGTCCGCGATGGACTCCTAAACTATTTAACCGATTTCAATCAAATTTGTACACCGTGTGCAGTTTGATCCAACTTGAAAGATAGGATAGAAAAAAAAATATGACAAAAACGTTAGCCACAGCATCGCGTGGCCTGGTCAGCTAGTAAAATATAAATTTCCACATTGGTGAAAATAATGTTTAGTTGCTTAATACCAAATAAAACAAAATAATATCGTTGTATAAAATGTGATGTTACTAGGGCTTCAAGTCATAAAGGAGATGTTTCTTCGAGCTTGTAAGAAGAATGAATTTTAAACGGCTGAGCGACACGGCTCGACGTTTCTCGGAGAGGCTTGTTCCCTAAGGCTACATTTACATAGCTCCTGCCTTTGAACACAGCTTTGCGACTCAGCCTCTTGTCGAGGTCTCAACTAAACAAATGTTTAATATTAATGATGTGTTTTCCAACTATTTAGGTATTTGTTTCATACATAAACAATGAGGCTTTGTTTATGCGGTCGGATTTTGATAAGCTATTGTTGCTAGAAAAACTGGTTTTCCAATTACTTTTGCTATGTAAGCAGACAGTTTATTTTGACATTGATAAATTTTTGGTACTTTTATTTATTTTATTATTTATGTACACACTAGACATGTGCGCCGATGCCAAAACCTTCGGCGGCGGCGTAGAGGTCAAAAATGGCCGGCGGCGGCGTAAACGGCGGCGTACACGGCGTCAAAAAATCAAATTTCGAAAAATTATTAACTTCAAACTCAGTATTTTTGAGGGTAACAATCAATCAATGGCACTAGTATAATGTAAGGAATGCAGTCACGTGCTGCGGGCCGACCTCCCTGATGGCGTCAGCGTGGTTTGCTACGCTGACGACACGCTGGTCCTGGCGCAGGGGAGGTCGCATCAGGCGGCGGCCGACGCGATGACACGCGGGGTTGCGATAGTCGTGGAGAGGATCCGGCAGTTGGGTCTCGAGGTGGCTCTGCACAAATCCGAGGCCATGTCTTTTCATGGGCTTCGGAACGGGCCACCATCGGGATCCCAACTAACGGTAGGAGGGGTTCACATCGGAGTCGAGACGACGATGAAATACCTGGGTCTCGTCCTCGACAGCCGGTGGAACTTCGTGGCGTGGCGTGCATTTCCGACGTTTGGCCCCCAAACTGGAACGGGCTGGGGCTGCTTTCAAGCGGCTCCTGCCCAACCTGGGGGGGCCAAACGCCTCCTGGCGGAGGCTTTACGCGGGGGTCGTGCGGTCCATGGCCGTATATGGCGCCCCGGTGTGGGCGCGTTCACTGCGGCTTCGAGCCGCCTACTACCTGAACGCGCCCCAAAAGGTGGTAGCCATAAGCTAATACGGGGGTACCGCACGATCTCGGTCAGTGTAGGCAGTGGGAGTGGGCAGGCGATGCGATGCGACGGGGTGGGTCAGAGGAACAAGATATTTCACGCTGACTAAATCGCGGGCGGTTTAGGATAAATAAGACGAATCTAAAATGGCTTTTCTGTATTTTTCATCATAATAGCATTGTTATTACTGAAACAACCTTGACTAAAAGCGTGTGTAGACACGCGATTTGTCAAAATAATGTTTCATCGCACCAGATTGCAACCCGACGGTGACGCTTATGAGTGCCATAAGTTTCCATCAATTTATTCCCACAACGTGCACAGAACGATAAAAAGAAGATATTTTGTATCAATAAGGTAACATTTTCAACGCAGGTTTGTGTTCGTTTTAATCGAAGGAGGTCAATATTAACAAGTCTTTACGGAAAGTCGAAAAAATTTAGCAGAACATACCATAATCAGCCTAAAATGTTCCCACTGCTGGTACATAGGCCTTCTCTCTGTGCGAGGAAGTGGGCCATAATCAACCACGCGGACCCAGTGCGGATATCATCGAATTTTTTGATTCTAGGACATGCCGGTTCCTTCCCAATATTTTCCTTCACCGTTTTGAGCGCAGTGGTGATGAAATCCGCGGCAAATTGCTGCGGAGCGGACGGACCTCCGGCGCGATCTCATGGCGGTATGGAAAGCGCGACTGTCGCAACCCAGCGCAGGGCACGCCGCGACAGCGGCGGTAAGACCCCTCTTTGAGGAGTGGCTAGAGAGGTGTCACGGAGTCCTCCGGCGGGAGGAAACGCCCGGGTGTCACCATTGCGAGGATCGCCCACAGGACACGGTGGAGCATACGGTGGAGGTCTGTCCCGCTTGGGCAGAGCACCGCCGTGTCCTCGTAGAGGCGATCGGCAGCGGCGGCGACCTCTCGCGCCCGGCCCTGGTCCAAGCCATGGTCCGGGGCGAGAGGGAGTGGGAGGCAGTCACCTCCTTCTGCGAAGCAGTCATGCTAGCGAAGGAGGTGGCGGGATGGGCGAGGGAGAGAGCGGAGAGAGCCGCCCGTCCCAGCCGCCGCGGTAGACGCCCCGGGCGTCGGGAGCCGCGTGACGACTCCCGGCCACCGTAGGCGCGGGCCTGCGGATAGCGAGTAATGGGTAGCTCGCCGTCCGATCAGGACCAGGCCCGTGCCGGACGGCGCGTATGTGTTCCACGCGCGCCTCAAAGAGATGTCAGCATGTAAGGAGGGGCCCGACAGGGCCGAAGCCTGCCGGGGCAGCGGGATTGTCCGAAAGGGTTACCGCTGCCCCGGAACATAAAGGGCTAAGGAAGGAACACGGATGGGTTTTAGTCAGTAAGAGTCTGACACTCCCTTCCGCTCCACCCAGAGCGGGAGGGGTCATTTGATGACTACTCATCCTTAAAAAAAAAAAAAGGAATGCAGTCACAACTAAAACTTAGGTGCGCGATTACAGAAAAACATACTAAAATAGATATCTGTGTAACATATCTAATTACCACTTTAAGAGTAAATTGAAAATATTTAAGAAATCAACAAAATTATATTAACTAAACAAAGGTGCATAAAAGACATAAGTCCTTTATTTACCTAATTAATATCTTGAACTGATTTTTTACACTTTTCGTAATTGTCGTGTATAAAAATTATTTTATTTTCATTGGTCCTAGATAGACGTGATCGTTTTGCTGTAATTGTTAGGCCAGCTACAGAAAATACACATCTTAGTTGGCTTAAGAAAACACGCATAACACGACCGACCAAAATGTGATTATTACAAGGATTGAGCGCGTGTCATGTGGCGCGAACAAATAGGCAACCCCGCGCGCACCGCGTAACCTAGCAACCAAGTGACCGAGCGTCCCGGCCGCGCCATTCGCGCCATTCACGCCGATTATGCTGACGGGCAGCGGCGTCGAGCCCTGACCGGCGGCGGCGGTCATCAGCGCGGCGCGGCGCTCATGTCTAGTACACACAGTAAAACAGATAGGTACATATACGAAATTATTATACATATGTGAAATGTCCAAGGATATTATTATTATTATTACATAAGTATTGAGTACAAAGGTACCTACTGCTTATTTCTTAAGAAATTTCTTACAGCAGACCTGCGAAAGAAAAAATGAAGAAAAAGTGAGAACAGTGTCTCAAACCTACCTATACACATAATGCAAACAATTAATATATAATTACACTTAAATGCATACATACCTACTTTTATGATAAAAGTACAATTTAATGAAATACAATGCTTGTCATTATTCATTTATCTAGAAACTCGTAGAAAATGCTTACCAACCAACATATTATTAGACAAAATATAAAACGCCTTTTTTATGACTCCTATCAAATATTCATTAAAACTGCTCCTGAACTCCTGTAAAAGAAATTTTGATCAATCTGCCTAGCCTTTTCCCAACTTTGTTGGGGTCGGCTTCCAGACTAACCAGATGCAGCTGGATACCAGTATTTTACATGGAGCAATTGCCTATCTAACCTCTACAACCCAGTTACTGGATAATACGATACCCTTGGTAAGTCTTTCGGTTGTCAGACTTTCGGACTTCTGACTACCCGTAACGACTGAAGATCTACGAATGACAGCCGGGACCAACGGCTTAACGTGCTTTCCGAGGCACGGAGGGGTCTTGGTAAGTAGGTATAGATGGTCACCCATCCACGGACAAACCGCGCAAGCGTAGCTTAACCTGATCGATCGACCTGTGCGACTGGTATTACTTAGCCACAAGCCCCCCAATATTAGGTAACCATTATTGATTGATTACGAGGCTTTGACTACGTTTTATGTGCATATATTTTATGTCTTTTTTAATTTGTAATGTGCGTTTTGTTTGTGCAGAATAAACAATTTTTCTTTCTTTCTTTCAATTAAAAATTTTTCAGTTTAAATTATTGAAATATTCTTATGTGGCACGTGGATTTTCCGGAACTGTATGTTATCTGTGATAATATATGCGCTTTATGTAATTAAGGCGAGGTTTACCGAGTCTGCCTTTGAAATGCTCCGCCTCACTTATATGCAGCGCGCGCGACGTATTTATTTACGATATACGCTGCCGACCATTTCTCGGATAATCCGTGCATCGTGTTTTGAACGGTTCAAATAATTATTGTATTTAGGTCATTTGTGTATTTAGTGTAGTGGTGTAGGTCTATGTTTTTCAGGATCTAAATACAGTAATCTCAATTTATGTATGACACAATGTTTAAGTTGGAATAAATATTTTTGTATTTATATTCTAAAATGTTGACCAACTACCGTTAATGATACGTATTATAACATCACGCCTGTATTCCCCAGAGGGTTAGCAGAGGTGTACACCTACATTTCGCCAGATATGTTTTAGTCCCATAGAATAGGGGTCGAGCCTATTATAATCAACTGGGCACGAATACAGACTCCGACCTGCTACTGAGAAATTCCAGACAGAAAAACCCAATTACACTTTACCCGACCCGGGAATAGAATTCAGTGCCTCATGATGAATGAGTTATTCCGGTTTGATCTCCTGAACCCTCCTCCGCCCCCCTCCTCGATCCCCTGCTAGTTCTTTTGTTTTAATCTCTGTCTTATCCACTAAATACCATACTACACATATCTCTCCCAAATTAATTTACATAATTAAAATCGGTTCATTAAGAAGTAATAACTTAGCAATCAGACAAACAGACAGCCTGATTCCTGCATTAATAATGTTAGCAGGGATCCTCGTGGCTTGCCAGAAATTCATGTATAGAATTATATATTAATAACGCGACAGATACAAACTCAGTCAAGTCATCAAGTAAATTCAAGTAAGGGCTTAACTTGTACCTAGGCTACACTTCGGTTTTAACAAAACCAGTTAACAGTTACCGGTAGATTACTGGTTTTGTAATTATAATGGCGATTTAGTCCGGTATGATCTCCTGAGCCCCCCACCCTCCCCCCTTCCTCCTCAATCCCCTACTAGTTCTTCTTCCAATGCTTTTCATTTTGACAGTTCAACGTTAATTGCGTTATTTAAAAAAATATTTTTTAAACGTATTCTATTTATCCACCTTAAAACAGCCACCCTAGGGTGGATACTCGGAAACGCGTGTCCATCTATTAAACCCCAGACGGAATGGATTATTGGAATTCGTATATTATTTTTCTTCCATTAGTCTCTCTAGGCTGTGTACAGTCAGTTATAAGAAACATGTCAGAATCTGGCCCAAGATACGTAGGCATCACTTTACTGTTGACAGCCCTCTGTCTTGGTTTTTTATTTGGTCTGAGGCTGGCATCTTATTATATTGGAACTCCGTACTATGCTAGGCCATTTCAAGGTCAAAGTAAAATAAAAGAAAGGTCAAATAAAATAATATCTATAGGCCTTCCACTTGTGAGTCGGTGAACCTGAATGTCTAAGGGCTAACAAGTGGAAGGCTTAAAGATTTATTATTTTATTTATTTATTAAAACTTTATGTACAAGAAAAAAAACTGTACAAAGGCGGACTTAATGTCTGAGGCATTTTCTACCAGTCAACCTTAGGGTGATAGTTTTTAAATTTCATGAATGTACAGATGAAGAATAATTTATTATTTTGTAGAATTTTGTTTATTTAGAATGTTATAGGCTTTAGATAGTACTTAACATCTTATTTGCTGATATAACTATACATATTATTTAATCTACGCATTTTCGCATTGTGACCTTATTTCTATTAGGAAACCGCCCAAATGTGTGTCGGATCACGCACAATTAACTAATCAATTAATTGAGATGAATTTATCCTAAAACAAACTTAACATGTTCTCAATCTCTTGTTCTGTTGAAAAACAGGTTCTCCCATACATTGATATAACTCATGATGAATTCTCCAACTGCAAATATAAGTTTGAAATCGCAAAAAAATATTTAAAAAACCGACCAAGTGCGAGTTGGACTCGCATACAAAGGGTTCCGTATCACCATACAATATTAAACACTACATATATAAAATAAATGAAATCGCGAAAAAAAATCAGCTCTTCCCTACGTTTTGACGAATTATGTGAACATAAATGCAAGGAACAGCCGTTTTTTTTTCGCGGTTTTAGATTTAGTCCTATGGGACTAAATCTCAAATCATGAGCATCCTTTTAAGTGTAGGTATATACTCATCATTATGAACAACTTTTACTATGGTAAAAGTTTGAAGTAGTAAGGTAATGAACAACTTTTACTATGGTAAAAGTTGTTCATAATGATGAGTACACTTAAAAGGATGCCCATGAATTTAATTTCACCATATCTATGGCACTCTTGTGCAAAGTGTAATTATTCTAGACCCAGCGAAGCTGTTCGGTGTCGATCAATTTCTTTAAACGGAAGTAGATGTTTTTTCACTGTATCTTTATTGCGGCCTTCTTTTTCCAGCCCTGGTTTTAATTCAGTCGGTTGAATTTCAGGACACCTGCGTTTCACAAGCGGTGCAGGTGACGTGGATTTGTTGTTGCTTTTTACGTCTGAAAATTTTTGTTTCTTGTTTATTTTTCGAAGCGGCGCGATGCAATGCAAATTCACGGATCGTTTGATCAGCTGTGTTTATTTTTATTTACATATTACATGGCCTCTGTTGTGCACGTTTTCAGGAATTGGGATTCTTTGTTCGTCGACTGTGACAATGCACTGAACTTAATTAACACTTCTTTTACCTGTTCCCCTTTGCCTACCCGTACTCTCATACGGTCAACAGGATTCGTTTTCAAACAATTCAATTCAGTAATTACACCGAATTTAATAAAATTTTTCATCCTTTGTCATTTATTTCCTGGTTGATTGAACAGAGCAATTGTGATGTAGATGGAAAATTATTTGTTATTGCAAAAGGATTTGATTAAGGAGTACTTTTTTTAATTTATGTGATTTTAAGGAATGCTGTTTTAAAAACGTTTCATATCAAACAAATAAGTCTCCCAACCCAGGGAATTTGTCTTTGAATTTTTTCCCGTATCTCACATTTTACCAGTGTGAGAGAGAAACAGAGCTATAGAAGGCCGATAGCACTATTTCTTTTTTGCAATGGAATAATGATGACATTAATACTTCTACGGCCCAAAGCGTCATTGCTAACACCTATACGTGGATCGTTCACAGTACCCGTTTTACTTATGTTAAACAACATTTTCATGTTGTTTTCAATGACACAACTCCACAAAGCTCTGAGGATAACTTCGATAAGCCGGTTTCCACTTAATCGGGTTTTAACCGTTCAGCCATTCCGTCGCTATTTCCGCTTTACTAAGCTGCTGCACGTGTTGCTTCGGGCACTCAAGACACGTGTTTACTATTTACCAGAAGCATTTAAACTTCTGGCGAAATAGTATATGTAGTTACCATTATTGTGTTGCCATTGGCAAATTTGCCACCAGCGCCAACAACTGTTTGCCATTTGGTAAATAACGACATGAAAAAGTAAACTTAATCACTTGGGAATTGATAGTAGGTATGATTCTTAAATTTTCTCTAAAAAAAACGGAACAGTTGCTGGTAGGTTCTTTGTGCAAAGTATCGACATCTTCTTCGTGGGTGACCTGAGGGGCAATTCTCGTAATTTTAAGAACGTTCACAGTCTGATCTCAGTCACAATCTGTCAAAAATACCTCTAATTTAGGGAAATTAGAGGTATTTTACAACAAACAAATGTCAAAAACTTGTCAAAATGTAGGGACATTTTGACAAGTTTTTGACATTTGTTTGTCGCTGAGATGAGACTGCGACTAGATTTTGAACGTTTTAAATTACGAGAATTGACCTTCTGTTCTAGGTATGCCTTATAGGTACAGACGCCAGCACATCAACCTACTACAATCTGTCAAATTTCTTTAATACATTTCCAACTTTATCGCTAAAGCATAAGGTTCAAAGTTGATTGGGAAAATTTGACAGATTTTATGTAGGTTGATGTGCTGGCGTCTGTACATTACATAATCTTATCCGTCATAGTTGTAATTTTTTTGTTGTTGTTACTTTTTACACAACTAGATACCTACTTAAGTGGTTAATTCTCTAAATTATGTCGTCGATGATTTTGGTGCACGGTAAAACTGTAATGACTTTATGTTGGCACCAACTTAAATGTATTAAATGTAAGTATACTACTGAATAAATAAATAAAATAAAAATAAATAAGGTAAATATCCTAACCTACCACCTAAAGCAACAATAATTCAGTACCATAACCTTCTATAATGGACATTCAGGACCAAAAAAGCGTCAAAATTGATCAAAAAGAGTAAAATTTTGTATTGAAAAATTCACTAAAAGCAGCGACAAAACTCGCGAGTAAAGCCAAATGTGTTTTAAAAATTTTATAGCTTACAGTAAACCGCATCACCAGTATGAATTATTTGGGCAAAGAAAGCCGTTTCATTTCGTGAACTCCAAGTTTTATTGAAAAAATTCACACGAATGTGGCGCTGGGGACCGATCGCAGAGGATGGATGGCGCCGGTCGGCTGTAATGGGCACTTGGTGATAGGATTATAAATATTTCGGTGAGAACCTGACGAGGAATGTGATAAGTGCTCGTTAGTATTACATATGCGTTATGATAGTGTTCTGTTATTAGTACAAACAAGGGATTTCTTTTTTGCGGGAAGTAGTCGAGGTATTGTCAAACGTTCTGTTGCGTGTCGTACCCGTAGATGTGGTGGAAATATCTACTTAAAGAACATATAGAGTGTCCCGTAATTAATGGATAACCTTATAAAGGGTCATTGTTATCATTAAGAACAAGTACTTATTACATATTAAAAACGTAGTAAGTATAGTGTCTTAGAATGTTGTAGACAGTTTCCGTGTCATCATAATGAGTTTTGTATTGAAATTGTAATAGTATCATGGCAAAAAGTATAATTGGAACGAATACCGAAAAATAGTTCATCAAAACCAAAGCACGAAATGGCTGCCGAAAAATACGTTACGTAGTAGATGCGAGAAGGGCTGTATGTTTTTATAATATCTCTGCTGTTTTTCCCGTGTGATCGTAGGAAAGTGTTTGTTTTGTTATCACGAGGTACCTGAATCACAAAGTGGAAATAAAATGAAACATTTCAGGACCACTCGAAGTCTCAGCCAAGTGCAGAAATAATGAGCACGGAATAACACTTCAGCGAGTAAACGGAAACTTCAGCACATAAACGTAAAAATAACCTCCTGGTATTTTATGTTCTCCTAATACATTATCGATGCAGAGTAGGTAGGTATGTTATACTTATGAGAAATATTTTTTATTTTTCTTATTTCCAAAAGTGGTGATATGAATGAATTTCCGAAATGGAAAGTTTAATTCCAATTTTTTATTTTATTTTGTTCATATGGTCCTAATGACTTATTTTGTACATTATCTTAGTTTCGATTTAACACAATAAGCAAACATCTATACATATTATAAACTAGGTTCTGCCCGAAACTTCGTTTATATGTATTAATACATTGATAATAAACTTATATAAATAGAGAAATCTCGATGTTTTGTCTTGTCGCAATAATATAAGACAGTATTTTATAATTCCTTTCAATCTAACCGAAAAACACTGGCTCAACAAAATATAACTTAAACTTATGAAAGTCATTATTTGAACGGTTAAGTCTATTTTTTTCCTCTTAGATACCAAAGCGATCATACCTTGATTAAAACTTTGCCAGGTGTAATAATTTTTTACTGTAAGCAGTTCAAGTAAAGTCATCGCTAATGTAAACGTAACTTTATTGTTTGAACTGTATGATCCAACTTTACTTGTGTGGAGGCCAGAAGAAAATTGCGAGGCCTGGATATGTAACAAAGTTAAGTGAACTTTATAAAAGAATCACGTGTTGGTTATGGTTTTAATTTAAATTGAGGAAAGCCTCCTTTTTTATGTTGCTCTGGTTTTCTTCTTTTTATTCGGAAGAATCATAGGATGAATTGCTAGGTAAAAGTTAATTGAAATAAATTGTATTAGTGACAGACATTAATAAAAAATATTTTCGCTAAAGCTATGATTTCCTAATTTTAAAATTTAAAATTATATATTTTTTTTTTAAATTTTATTTATGAAAGTAAGTTGGTGTGTTTTCCTCATAGATATGTGGTTTCCCTGAAGAGCGTTTTTGACACCGTAAAGTCAAACCCCGGCCCAAAGATTTAAATTGCTAGATTTGCCCTCACCGTTCTTAGTCCCGCGAAACGTATGAACAATACTGAGAAGAGTGAGCTCACAAATTATTATAATGTTTCCGGAAATTCAAGTCAAGTCACAGCTTCATGTGTACCTATCTTTTGACACGGTAGGACGTATCTAACGATTTAAATTTTTGCCGCTGTCATCATTTTCACGATAGCCGCCACTGCGACTCACGGCATTTTTTGCAAAACACTTAGTTTACATACTGAACATTTTTTCGTTTAAAGCAAAGGGAGTTTTTTTTTTCATGAGCTAAACTCATTATACCATTCCCTGTGATATAGAGAACGCATTTGTACCTGTCGCAATATCTTTTTACCTTTTGTAGCCTCATCAATCTTTTACCAACGAGACATGTAAAAATGTCGTAGCTAGTCACAAAAGCCCGGTTCACTCTGGTGGAGTAAATAAGAGGTAAAGTACTGGCCTATTTTTAGGTCAAAGAATCAGCATTGCCATCCAAAACGTGGCTTAGCTGCCAGCCTTTTGGGTACTTTTTCTACTGACAGCGATGCTGACGAACTTTTTGATGTTAAGTTAATGAGTTCTTTCTTCATAAAAAAAAGTCTTAGATTGTATATTGTAAGATTTCTTAATAAAAATGTACATTATAAATATTGATTTGATTGAAAGTAGGTAAAGTATTTAGGTAGTATACCATTCATATAATATATTATAGGGATTTGGAAATTGGAACATTCTACCCGGAAAAAATACTAACTATCGGGGAGATAACGAAAGGTCCCCCTCGAAAACCAAACAAAGAATGGCATGGCGGAACGGTTTGGCGTGCTTAGCACTTAATGAATACAAAAAAATACAATCATTTTAAAAGAGTAGCTATTCGAGAGTTTCTTGACCATCGCGGCAGTCGCAGATGGAGATGGCGGGATGAGCTGGACTCCTTTAATAAAGATTGATCCTTGGCAGCTGTGAATAGAGAGAAGTGGAAAGAGAGAAGCCCAGCAGTAGGACATTAAAATAAAAAAAAAAGCTATGGAGATTCCTGACCATTCTTTTCCATATGAAACTAACCTCATGGAGACGCGCGTCGAGTCAATTATATTTCTTGTTAATGTTGACATTCAACGGTGCCTTAAAGGATTCATTCCGGTCTGATCCCCTGCGCCCCCCCCCCCCTCCTCGATCCCCTGCTAGTTCTCCTTTTGTTTTAATATTTTTCTTATCCAACTTTCTCATTCCAAGTTTATTAATGGTCTACAAGGTTTTTTTTAAATGTATTTATTTCTAAAACAGCCTATTTTATAGTTTGGTTTTAAGCACACAACGAAAACCTCACACTGTGTATCTGAATGCTGGCGAGCCGTTCATAAAAAAATTACAAAAATGTTTTTGTAATTACTTGCTTACAAATTATCTTTGATTTTATGATAAGAAGTGATGTGGAATCACCAATTCAAGTGTACTAGAATCAGCCTAGCAATGTAAACTAAGCTTCAAAACAAAGCAATTCAAACAATACTGGTGCTCAGAAGAAGAACTAGCAGGGGATCTAGCGGGGGCTCAGGTGATCAGAACGGAATAAATCCACCATATTATGTACCGAATGTGAACATTTAGTTACCTACTCTTATTATCTTTGTACGTTTTCCTACAAAACAATGTGCCAGAAGGATTTGAAAAATAAACCCATGATTTCCTTTTAATTATTTAATAACAAATCAAATGCGCATGTCTCGGCGAAAACTCATAACTGTTTCTTTGCGAAAATCTTTCCTGAATTGGAGTGCGATTCTTTGAGGGACGCCTATGTAGACGTCGGTATTCTGGAATAATGATTATGATAGATTCTGAAAGGAAATAAGGTAGAAATCCCAAGAACAGAGTTAATCCTGACAGTCCTACTCCAAGTTTTTCTTCAGTAAGTAGGTATATCTAAGTTGCCGTTGAGTGGGATCGGGAGAGGGCCGATCCTGCTCGGAGAAAGAAGGCGTCTAGGAGGCATAACGACGAAACCCCGCCTGCATCATCTAAGGCAGGCGGGAATATGGGGTCGCGGTCGATTAGAGTGGGGACTCTGTCGGCCCACTGAGTGACCTCAGGGAAGACGGCGCACAGTGGTCATGTGCTGCCATGCGCACTTGTACAGCTAGGTTTCGGTAAGATCCCTTTACAGTCTCCCCAGAGATATGCCCTAACAGGCGTTGCACAGAGGGGGCTCCGGATTGGTCTTTTGAGAGATGCAGAAGGTGACCACCGGGGTGGTTTTAGTGAGGTAAAAATCCCACACTCCCTGGTTTTATCCCCAAAGACCAGGTGCCTTTTGAAGGTTTCCCCTAGTAAACAAAAAAAAAGGTATATAATCTAAGTATTAATAGCGAGATTAATACTAAGGTAAAAGGGACAATTAAACTGTGTTTACATGGATCTCCATTTAGTTAGTAGATCACTGCCTTGTCCCCTGGGCGTGTTAAAGGGACAGTATGATGGACGGGACGTTTACCTATATCAACCAGGGTAATTTGTCTAGTGAGATGATTTACGACGGTCAGCATGTGTGCATTCATGCAATTTTAGGCTTTATTTTAATGAGGATCGTAGGTACCTAACAGCGTGGCTGCGACACCAACGCGCATCTTGTTACCGCATGGATTCAGTACATTAAAATACAGTAAGTACAAACTCAGCTCTCACTCAAGCTTGTATTCTCCGAAGAGATTGGCAGAGAGTCGGTTGCCCACAATTACTTAGAAATCAAAAAAGAAGATAAATTAATTTGACCTAGGTAAACAATATACAAAAAAAACTTAATTATAAGACGGTTATTGTAACAAAACTTTTTCCTTTAGTCAAAGAAGTGACTTTAAATATTGTATTAATAACTTTTTATATGCTTGAGTAAGAGGCTTTTGACTACTTTGTACTTATGTGTAAATTGTATGTTTTTTGTTTTTTTATTTTGCGTTTTGTTTGTGCAGAATAAACAATTCTTCTGTCTCTGCTTTACAAAAAATACAATAATTACACCATGTGGATTACAGATATAAATTTTTAAAAGCGACCTTTTAAAGATAACCTTTGGATGCAGAGACAATACAGCATACATGGGTTACAAATACATTCAAAAAAATTAAATATACGCGACGAATTGATAACCTCCTCATTTTTTTGATGTCGGTTAAAAAGCGCTACAGTCGCTACACGTCGAGCTACGGCGTAGCTTTCACTGTGCTACGACCGCGCGGTCTCCACACTTTTGGAACGTTTTATAAAGGCAGTGATTCATAAGCCATCAATTTATTCCAGTATTTTTTGTGCACCTGTTTTTACCTTTAGGTACCTGTACCAAGACCTGTCTGTACCTGTGTATGGATTCTGTGTATCCAAGATACACAGAATCCATAGTATTTTAGGCATAATTATTAGAAACGAATGTACTGTTGGTCTAATGTTCCCACTGCTGGTCTTATCCAAGATAGTTTCTTTACATGTAACTAGCTGTTGCCTGCGACTTCGTCTGCGTGATTTTGTTCTTCATAATTTTTTAATACAAATATCCAAAAGTAGTAATGTCTTTCTGCGGGTTTCTGGCTACCTAGGGTTTCGAGAGTAGGTAACTCTTGCAATGAAAATATTAGTATAGAAAGCTCACATTGCCATAAGCTTAGAAAATATCAAGAAAAAGTAGTTTTCTGTCCTTGCTTAATGGCAGACTATAAAAAGGTTCACACCTTACTGTTTACAGCCTCATTAATCTTTCCTGTGTTACAAACAAAACATTGTTATGGCATTGGTCGCATTTATTATTAAACGTCTCTCCGTTTGTTTAAGAAAGTTCGCAAAGAAGGTACCTACTTACATATTTTAATACTTTTGACAGAAGAAACCTTATTTTGACGAGAATAAAGATTAAAATGATTTTGACACACTTGTCAGTGGCAGCAACTCAACAGCAACCTTATTAGAATGAGAATAAAGATCACTGTGATCTTGACAGTGATGCAAAATCAGGGTCAAAATTAAATGTGAAAGGTCTATATACCTATAGATATAGCTTCTTACAGATTACCTAGAAAAGACCTACTTAATACATTTCGTTGAGTAAGTTTGAAAAAGTTGCTAGCATGTTACCTCGACGGAACGTTAGTACGTTTTGACGGCACGGTTGGCGCACTGGTTAAGCGATTGACTGCTGCGCTGCGTGTCGCGGGTTCGTATGTGAGTTTAAATGTTTGTAAACGCACCCACAATACGGAAGAAATTCCTAGTGACGTTTTTAACAAAAAACGTTAAAAAAAAAACAAAACTACGGTAGCACGGTGTGGATCTAGTGGAGCTGTGCTTACTATTTTGCAAACCATGCTCCATCTCCTATCCTGCCTTCTGTGCCCCATAACTTCCAGTCAAAGTGACCTCCCCGTTGCCACTGACGACACCATGGAAGAGGCGAAATTTTCGGCCAAGAAGATCTGGAATCTGTCTGTGTGTGTGTGTGTGCTAGCGATACTTAGAAGAAGAAGAAGAAGCATCTTGAAGCTGGGGCTAGAAAAAGACATACCTGTACTACCATTGAAATAAACTAGCTATTCACGAAAAACACAGGTACACCTACAGGATTTTTTTTTTATGAAACGGCGTAAAGTTGCGCTTTACGGCCGGTGGTACATGGCAATAAATGGGCATTACACCGGTCTCTTTAATGTGCCATTAAACCTTTCAGTGTTTTAGCAGTTTGAGTCCAATGTTATGAAAATTCGAAGAACTTTAAAACAAAATTCTTTGAATTTTATGTCTTACATTGCATCAAAATGTTCATGAATGTTTTTGTTTCAACTGAACTTTTTACTCAATTAAATTGCAATTTGTGAAATTAGTTGACAATTTGATTGCACAAATAAATAAATATAATTATTGAGATTCTTGTGTATAAAGTTATATGGATCATAATTATATGCGTAGCTAGGTACCTACCTATTTGAGTGAATGCACTGAAATATGTACCTACGCATATAATTATGTTAATATTTACTCTACGTAATGACGTAGAGTAAAGATTAAATAAAGGCAGGGAAATTAATTGTTAAGCAAATTGGCTAAAAACTCAAATTGTCTGTACCTATATTCGAATTACAACTGTCATTCTTTGATAGTTGCATGAAATGGCATTAAGGCCTGAATTCCTGTTACGCTGACGTCGGCCGCGCGTGTGAATATACATTGTGTTCTATATAGCACCATATTGCGACGCTGACGTCAGCGATGCGTATGTTGGTACTGACCGTACGCGACCGACGTCAGCGTAACAGGAATTCAGGCCCTACAGCAAATTGACGTATTCAATCTGACTGTATTTAAATGCGTGTGTCCATTGACTTACGCGCCTCATACGAGTATGTATAATGTATCACATATGCCCAAGTTATTCATCAAAAGGTATAGGTACCACTACCAACTAAACAACCAACTTAAAGCCAATAATCTCGTCCACCAAAGGTTCTATAAAAATTCGAGCGTAACTTTCGGTCCTCCAACTTTAGGGTGAGGACTTAGACTCGGATCAACAACTTTGTTGTTAAGTTCAAAACTGCGGTCAGTTTTGGAACTGAACGTGTCTTTGACTCGGAAGTTGCGGTTACGTATCTCTTAGTGACGTGTCGTGTCATCCCCTAAAGTTTGTATGTATGTAGGTTTAGGGTGTGTGTATTTTGTGGTCTCTTTGTAATATAGAGGTATGAGGAACAGGGTGTAAAGTTCACTCATCCTCTATAGAAAAGGGAGGATCCTCCGACCAGACGGGTGTTGTGTCTGGCGGGCAACTGCCCGATGATTATTTCGGGCCGTTGTATCTATGCTAGTTTCGCGGTAAACTCTGCTTGCGAGATGCAGGATTTTGCGTGACGTCAGTTTGACGCGTTGTTCGCATGTGGCGTTGTAGATACCACTACAGTAACAAGTAATTTTTGAATACGAGGATTTTCTGACGCGATATTTTTTTACCCATGCACGCACTGACTGGACAGTTCCACTCAAGTCTGTGTGGGTATTTCCTCAAAAGACCATTTCACACTAGCCTCATAGTCCTCACCTGATCTAACCAAGATAATATTCGGACTTGAACAGAGACTGTCACCTCCGAATTTGTTTCAGTGTTTCTTCTCAGAATAGCGAGCTCATCTAGCTTTAAAAATATTGTTGACGTATTACAGTCTTTGCATAACCGTTCTTACAAAAATAAACATCATTTATTCATTCTGAATACTTCCATACATATTAAATATACTATAATATTATAAATGCGAAAGTGTATCTGTCTGTCTGTATGTTACCTCTTCACGCTTAAACCGCAAAACCGATTTAGATGAAATTTGGTAAAAGAAAAATCTCAAACTTAATTAATACTTACAGAAACGCACAGCTCTCAATGGGGGTAAGCAGAAACTACAGAACGCCAACTGCTACGATCCTTACATACTCCTTTTGCCTCGTTAATATTCTTAAATCTGGTCATAGACGCACGCTGGCTGTGAGCACTACTCACCTAAACTTTCTGAACAATAATATGTCACTATAATATGTCCTCCAAGGGCGTCTTTCCCGGCGATTCCACTCACATTTGCCTTGTAAATACTTTTTGTTACTCGCCTTTCATAGTAATAGAGTTGACCCCAAATGAAATGGGAGGCAAAATCATAATCAAAATTTATTTATTCAAACTAGGCTGAGAATCAGCACTTTTCGAACGTCAAAATTACAAATGACAGTCCCCCAAAACGCCCGCCCTTCACCACTTCCTAGTGCTTTTGCTGGGGAGAAGAAGTGGCGCAACAAACTCCCCAGCAGCACAGCTGTCTGTTCAGTTATAGAGAAAGAGAAAGAGAGAGAGTCGCCTTTCAATTATTATGATTAAAAAAATCGAATGCAATCCTGAATGACCTGAATCATAAACAAGGTAATACATAGTTTACATTATGATTAAATCTAAAACTGTGTTTACAGTACCGTGCCTGTCCTCAGGGAATCACAAATATTTAGCCAATGACTGCAATATATCCAGAGTAATCAGCTGTACCTACCTGGGGACCAAATCAAACTCGATACAGACAGAATATGTCAATAAACTGTGATAAAAATACGCTCTACAATAGTTGTATATCGAACAGTTACCGAAAAGTTTCGCGGGATCGGCGAACTAAACCCAAAATAAAACTGCGCCGATTCGTTTTAATACTAATTCTAATTTAGTCCCTAGACTTAAACCTTTTGTTTTATGGAAACGCACGAGCAGCCAAAAACTGATTGGGACTCTTAGTACCGTCTGAGACAATGGTGAAGGCGCGGCGGAAGTGTGCTTGTGTGTGTTGTGCTGACGCTACTCGTCTTCACGCACACATTCGCAGCGTGTTTGTTTTATACTTAGTTACCACAAGCAAAGCGCGCGTCGCTCCGTGAGATAAAAATACAGTAAATGATGGTTATTTAGAAAGCCGTCGAATATCGAAAGCTAAACATTGTTTTAAAAATAACCACAAACCTATTCCGCCTTCTATTTAATAAGGGCCAGTTTCACACCACAATCAGAACAACAAAAATATATGTAAGCATTGTCTTCACTGCAGTCTGCAATTGTGTGTAACTATATTCTTCCCGGTACTGTGTAGCTCTACAGTACCTACGTCTGAAAGGGTCCTCAGGCAGACCACCCTTAATGATAAAAGACATACCGATTTCATCGCCTAAAGTTAAAAATTCCACATCAAAGGAATTATGAATATAGCTGAATACTGCCATTATAACAGAGGGGTCCTATAGGACCCGTTTGACCTCTATAACGAGGTGTCATTACCCGCGTAATGTCCACACTGTGGGGCGTGGGCTATCGCTAACAGCTCCTGAATATGAAGCGTGATGAATGTCCTTTAATGAAGGGGGCTTGTTTTATGAATGGATTTTAGGGAAATTTTGCGAGGTCAACATTTTTCTGATAATTATTGAACAACTCCCTTTTACAGACTTCAGTTATAGCACTTTAAGAGCGTTTACGCCCTACGGCATTTCATACAAACTTTCAAGCCTTGTTTTTCGAAATGAATGAACCGATTTTAATGAAACTTCATACGCTTAAGCAGGATATAAAGGTCTAAAAAGTTACTTAAGAACATTTTTATGATGAAACGACAAATTGAAAGAGTCAAATAATTTCCCCGACTGTAGGTTTATACAGACTTTAAATATAAAATGTATATAGCCAAGATATTTAAACCGTTTGAAAGAACAAGAACATAAATATACCATTTAAAAGCAATAAAAATGTGAATTTATAAACCCAATCAAACCACGGCTTATCCGCCATCATATTTCATAGTATATTTCTGTGGCTTTTAATCCTAGTATTGTACGTTATAAATGTGTTTTTTTTGTTATAACATTATACGAGTACGTTGTAATCGCTGGTTGCCGGCTGAAGCTCGGCTTAGTGAGGGAAGTAAAACAAAACAGGTAAGCTATTATTGTGAATGTAATGAATGTTACGGATTACAGAATACTAATCTATATATATACAAATATATGTAAATATACATATTTTACATACAAATAAATAAAATGTAAATATATGTTTATAATGTTAAAATAGCAGCTTTTTATGAAATGCATATGAAAGTATATAGGTCTATGTTCTATGTTGACTCGGGGCTAGCTGGGCCGAACCAACATGTATGTATACGTACATCCGTGGTGGAGCGACTCAGACTGCCGGGCACTTCTTCTCTTGCAACCGAGCGGGTGGGCAGGTTGCGGATAGCCCAACTCCGGCTGCGGGACCGACTGCAGTCGATCTCGCACCTGGAGCATCTCGAAAGAGATCCCGGACAAGAGAAGTGCCCGAACACCAAGTCCCAGGTTTAGGGTAACCCACTCACCTCATCCCATGTACCAATTAATCCTAATCATTCCAACCCTTCCCTATCCATAAAAATCCCATCAATTCTCCAAATCCCTAGGCCAAATCCCAGACCTAGGGTGACCCCCAATGACCTTTACCCTACCAACAAACATCCTCCCTCCCATCCCTACATCCCATCGGTCCCAGAGGACGGGCAACCTCGATTCCAAAAAAAGCCCACCCCCCTCGTCAATGAAAATGCAGAGAGTGAAAGAAAATACCCAGGTGGGTTCCGGCCAAGCCGGGGAATCCCACACCGCTACGGCGGTCAGCCCCCAACGTATTCTGGGGGGGGCAACTAACTGCGAAACCTTGCCGTGCTTCTCAGCGCGGCCGGCTGCTGATTTAGCGCCCAACACACAGGCAGCGACTAACGCGCCTGCAAACACAACTCCGGCTGCGACCAACGCGCCAAAAACAACAAATACGGCTGCGACCCACGCGCCATTACCCACGACGAAGTGCTTACCTCCCTCGAGCCTCTGGGATCAGAGCATCGTGCGGAACAGCACCACCAACCCAGACTATGACAGGCACGGACAGGGGGTGCTGGGGAAGGCTAACGAACCTCACGACCCTACCACTCTCCCGGTTGATAGAGTACGACTGCTGAAGAAGCGCGGAAAAATCTCAAACCGGGAGAGGAAAGTAGGCGACCGAAAGCGCAGCACCCGCGAAGGCACTAGCCGGCGCGAAGCGCGATCGGACGCCGAAGAGGTAGTACGCGACCAGCCCCGAGACCGCGACGGGGAAACCAGGCGCGAAAAGGGGCCGGACGCGGAAAAAAGAGAACGGCCGCAAGTCCGCGAAGGGGAAACCCAGCGCGAAAAGCGGCTAAACGTGGAAACACGCGACCAGCTGCAAGTCCGCGATGGGGTAACCCAGCGCGAAAAGCAGCCGGACGCGGAACCACGCGTGCAGGGGCAGGTCCGCGAAGGGGCAACCCAGCGCGAAAAGCCCTTGCACACGACAGAGTCTGCCGAGGACGCCAAGCGACCCCAACACTCAAACACAGACGCATCCCGCGACAAATCCCGACCGAGACACCACAGAGGAAGGCGAGGTGGATCCTTGCGCCCTGACGTCACCACCCAGCCTGGCATCTCAACGCCGCAGCCTGGACCGAGCGGTACAGGGCCGGCGAAGAGGGAGCGCCCTGATGACTCGGCTTCACCGAGCACGCTCCAGGGGGACGCCAAGCGTGTAAGGGTCCACTCCGCCCAGGGGGAGCCGAGGACCTACGCGAGGGCCACAAAGGACATTCCTGCGCGGCTCGCCGTAGCAATCTGCTTCCCTCCCCCCTCTAGAGACTTGACGCAAGACGAGGCCGAGCTGGTCAAAGCAGGCCTGGAGGACGCACTAATGGACACGGACTCGACAGCACCACTCCCTGCCTTCCGCGGATACCCACGGGTAGCGGAGGGCACAGTACAAATATGGTGCGAGGACGACCACGCCCTGACCTGGTTGACCAATAATGTACCCCTCCTCAAACTCCCCAACACTGACCTCACACTGACGGTACTGAGACAATCGGACGTGCCCACCCGTGTCAGAGCCTCGCTTTTCGTCCCTCGCTATAGAGGTGACATAAGGAGGCTCCACAGTGTTCTGATTCGTCAGAACACGTGGTATGACATGGCCAGGTGGTCCCTATACAGGGCAACTGCCGTCGGTGGCGACAACTACGGGACTCATTTGACCCTAGGTGTGCCACCGGAGGAAGTGAAAAGGGTCATGGAGCGGGAGCGACGGATATCGTACCTACTAGGTTCGATATACGTGCGCTTCTGGCCCACGACCCAGCCCTCGGACAACACGACGGACCCGACGACGACACCGACAGCGACACAGACGGACGACACAGACATCGCCCAACTGGAGGAGGTCATGGCCCGCGCGGCGATGGCTGATGACGCAGCCAGCATTCCACCCGCATCTCCCGGCTGGTGCGAGCAACTTCTTGCTTCGTCGCCGGGGGATCAGCACGAAGGCCAGTACAGAGAGGAGGCGGCGGGGGTTTTGTCCGATGGATCCACCACCGACTAAACCCTCCCCCTCATCACCGTCACCACCACTCAACGTCATCCAAACAAACCTCCAACATAGCCAGACTGCCACGGCTAGCTTACGCAGGGCACTGGAGGTTTACCCCCGAACAATTGCACTGATCCAAGAGCCGTGGATCAGGAACAACAGAATATGCGGCCTCAGTAACATCGGAGGTAAGCTAATCCTCAACACACACAGCTCAGACAAACCCAGATCCTGTGTCTATATACCCAAAGATATCCCTACCACGCTGCTCACTCAATTCTGTTCCAGAGATCTGACAGCTGTCAGGCTCCACACCGTAGGTGAACTCCCAGATGTTGTACTCGCCTCGGTATACATGCCGGGCGAGGACATAGACTGTCCACCAAAAGAAATGGCCGACCTGGTGCAGCACTGCGAGAGCACCGATCTGGACCTGATCATCTGCACCGACTCAAACGCCCATCACCCGCTCTGGGGTAGCGAGGCATCGAACTCCAGAGGAGAGGTACTATCCACCTATTTATTCACTACTAACCTAAACATCGTTAAGCGAGGCTCTGAACCCACTTGGGTCACAGTCCGAGGACAAACGATCATTGACTTAACTCTTGCTACAGAAAACGCGACTAATCTTATAGCAAACTGGCATGTATCGGACGAACCTTCTTGCTCAGATCATAGAAGGATCCGCTTCACACTAACTACTAACACAAGGAGACCCGAACCGAGACGTAACCCACGGCGCACCGATGTGCCCGGGTACAAGCGCCTCCTAGCCTTTATGCTAGCTAGGCACCTATCACAAATAACCATAACAGAACCGGCACAACTGGAATACACTGTGACAAAGCTGTCAGAATACATAACCGAAGCATACCATGCATGCTGTAAACTAAGAGCACCAAAAACCAACAGTGAGAGAAATCCCTGGTGGAACGCCGAACTTGGTAAGCTCAGAAACACACTACGGAAGCAATTCAATAAAGCCAAAAACACCCGACTCCCGGAAGACTGGGAGCGATACAAAGAAACACAATACACATACAAAAAGCGAATCAGAACTGCCAGAAGGACAGCATGGCGGAAATTCTGCGAATCCATCGAAACCAATAATGAAGCCGCAAGAATAAGGAAGATCCTATCAACAGATCAGGACCGAACCCTTGGCGCGCTGAAAAAACCCGACAACACATACACACTAACGGACCAGGAAACCAGCAAGGTCCTTCTCGAGACTCACTTCCCAGACTGCAAACTCCTAGAGGACAGGACCTGGGAAGCTGTGCCCAATTGGACCCCAACGGAACAGGACTGGTCCAGTGCCCACAGTCTAGTAACACAGGACCGAATAAAGTGGGCTATCAACACCTTCCAGCCTTACAAGTCTGCAGGACTAGATGGCATTTTCCCAGCCCTACTACAATGGGGGGTTGACTATATCACACCATGCCTGGTAGAAATTTATCGGGCCTGCATAGCACTAAGATACGTACCTCTAGCCTGGCGCGAAGTGAAAGTCATCTTCATACCAAAACCGGGAAAAGCGGACTACACACAACCCAAGGCGTACAGACCCATAAGCCTCACATCCTTTCTACTAAAGACCCTAGAGAGACTCTGTGATCGATACATCCGAGACGGACCTCTTCGGGCAAAGCCACTCCACAAACAACAGCATGCGTACTCCACAGGCAAATCAACAGAATCCGCACTGCATAGTGTGATATCCAAAATTGAATGCGCCGTGGACCACAAATGCTCAGCACTGGCTGCCTTCATTGACATCGAGGGCGCCTTTGACAAAACCAGCTTCAAAAGCATCAGCACGGCTCTAGAAAGACACAACATAGACCCGACCCTGAGCGGCTGGATCACCAACATGCTCAAACAGAGGGCAGTACAAGTGACCGTAAACGACATCACAAGGGCCATCGTGGCGAAGGGCTGCCCCCAAGGTGGCGTCCTTTCGCCGCTTCTATGGAACCTGGTCGTGGACAGTCTAATAAAAGATCTCAATGACAAAGGTTACTTTACTGTAGGATACGCCGACGACATAACCATAATAATAAATGGCACCCACGAAAACACACTGTGCAACCTAATGCGCCAGGCCCTGAAAATAATAGAAAATTGGTGTGGTAAACACCAACTATCAGTGAACCCCACAAAAACCGAATTGGTTCTCTTTACAAAAAAGAGGAAACTGACGACACTACAACTACCGCGTTTCTTTGGTACAACCCTAAGCCTATCAACGGAAACCAAATACCTCGGCATATTTTTGGACAAACAGCTGAATTGGGCAAAACACACCAACTACATTACTACGAAAGCCAGCATATCACTGTGGCAATGCAAGCGAATGCTTGGAAAAAATTGGGGGATTAGCCCCAGGGTCACTCACTGGCTATACACCACAGTTATCCGACCAATCATCACATACGGCTCACTAGTCTGGTGGCCCAGAACAGACCTGAGCACAGCCCAAAAAGACCTTGAAAAGCTGCAGCGGTTCGCGTGTGTGGCAATCACCGGCTGCATGAGAACTACACCCACTGCTGCCCTACAGACCATGCTCGGACTACCGCCTCTACACCTTGTAGTGCGGGAAGAAGCGGCCTTGGCTGCCTTCAGGCTCTCTACATCAGGAACCCTGAGCAAAGACTCTAGGGTCAAACACATACGCTTAAAAGAAAATGCGATCAAATGGCAGCCAATGATGGCATCACCCTGCGACAAAGCCCCGAAACAATACTGCTTCCAAAAGCACTACAACATAGTGCTTAAAGAGGAGCAGTACGACTACTCAGGTTCGAAGGAACTGAGAATTTACACTGACGGTTCAAAGACCGACTGCGGAACTGGAGTCGGAGTCTTCTCACACGACCTCAACATAAGAATATCCAAACCGCTGGGAAGGCGCAACACGGTCTACCAGGCGGAGTGTGTGGGCATAACACAAGCGGCTTATGCCATAGCAGCCAGAGGAGTTGCGGACACCCATATTCGCATACTCTCTGACAGCGCCTCAGTCCTCCAATCCTTAGATAAAAAATGCATCACATCGAAACTAATACTAGAATGTCACAATGCGCTTGAACAGGCAACTGTATTGAACCGCAATATAGTGACACTACAATGGATAAAAGGACACAGTGGATCGCTAGGTAACGACGCAGCTGACGAGCTGGCCAGAAGGGCATCGAGCATGCCAGTCTGTGGACCGGAACCTATCGTGCCCATCCCCTTCAACCAACTACGCAGGTGGCTACAGGAGTACACCCACACACAAGCAGAAAGCTGGTGGACGTCGTCACCAGGCTGCAGGCAGTCCAAGGAAGCTATGCCATCACTGGATGGCAAGCTAAGCAGTCGCTTACTACGATTGGACAGGAAAGGCCTGCGCCTGGTGACGGGGACCATCACGGGACACTGCTCGCTAAACAAACACTTTCACACTATAGGCATAACGGACAGCCCCCTGTGCAGAGCTTGCATGGTGGCTGATGAAACCATTGCGCATGTGCTCTTTGAGTGCACAGGCGTCACCCAGATCAGGACACAAACCCTCGGGACACCCAGATCGTACACAGATGTTCTCAAAAGACCAGGAGACCTAATCAGCTTCTGGAGGGAGGTGGGCTGGTTGGAATAACCGCCAACGGCCGCCATGGCCCACGCACAATGGTCCACTGAAGGACTAAGTGCGGAAACCAAACCCATAACATAGAAGTATATAGGTATACGGTGGTAATAACAAAAAACTTAAGTAGATACCATTAAAAAAAATTGTCTCTCTCTCTCTTTCTGTCTATCTGTTTGTTCCGGCTAATCTCCGAAACAGCTTTGATGAAATTTGGAAGATACTTTGAATTTCAAGGAAGGACATAGATTACTTTTATCGACAGCCGCGGGCAGAAGTTAGTTCTTTATAAACTTATATGAAACTGGCAGCGCCCCGCAGTTTCACCCGCATAAGTTTCCCGTGGAAATATCGGGATAAAAACTATCCGAATATCGAGATATAAACATCTTAATCGGTTCAGCGATTTAAGCGTGAAGAGGTGACATACAGACAGACATACTTAATTTCGCATCGTTTGTACGTTTCAGTGGCATACGAACTCTAAATTGCGCCTGCGTTAACAATAGAAGTTACTTTTTTACACAAGTGCAATATACTGCGTTCTAAAACTCAAATTGCTGATGTAGGCCACACTTCTGCCAAGCTAAAATGAACTGGGCTGGTCACATCTGTCGCATGCCGGAGGAGCTATGGGCTAAAGTGACCACACAATGGGTCCCAAGCAGCAGCAAACGGCAACGTGGCAGGCCCAGAATGAGATGGCGGGACGAACTCGACTCTTTCCACAAGGATTGGCGTAAAACAGCACTGGATAGGGATAAGTGGAAAGAGGGAAGGGAGGCCTTTGCCCTGCAGTGGGACAGAAAAGGCTGAAAAATATACGACTGACTCGTTGGGCTATAGCGGTCGCAAACGCTAATTATCATGAGGTGCTGGGTTCGACTCCCAAGACGGACCAAGTGTTATTTGGTTTTTCCATCATTAATTTCTCAATAGCAGCCTCGAGCCTAAATTTTGTCACCGGTTGGTGGCAATAGGCTCGCCCCCTATTACATGCATGGGACTTAAACAAAACTGGAGTAATGTGAGAGTAGGTACTACAAGCACACTTTACACCTCTGCATAACCGTTCGTTGATTTCGTATGTAAGTACAAATAATACTTACATAACATAACATCACGCCTGTAATCAACGCGGTATTCAGTATTCAATGCAGTATTCTGCATGAAATGTTTTCTTCTTAGTCATTGGATGTCTCAAAATGTAATATTTTGTCTCTTTCTCTCGTTACGAAACCAAAAACCGGAGCTCAAACTATTTGCTAGAATGATTCAAGTTAAGATGAAACTAAGTTATACATATAAAACCACATATAAAACCAAGTTAAGATGAAACTAAGTTATAAAGGTTTATATAAATATAAACATACTGAATATTAAGAAAACATCGCTCACAATGGGCCTCATTAGAAGGCTGAAAGTTACCCAAAGGGCAGTTGAGAGTTTTAAGTTTGTTATTTCCCTACGTGATCGAATCAGAAATGAAGAGATTTGTAGGGAAACCAAGGTAACAGTCATAGCTCAAAGAATCGCCAAACTTAAGTGGGACAGGGTACATTGTTAGAAGAACAGATGGCCGATGGGGCCGAAAGGTTCTGAAATGGTGACTGCGTACCGGAAGACGTAGCGTTGGAAGGCCTCCCCAAGGTGGACCGATGACTTGGTGAAGGCCGCAAGAATCCACTGGATGCGAGAAACACAGAACCAGTCGACGTGACAATGCTTAGGAGAGGCCTTTGTCCAGCAGTGGACGTCTTTTTGCTGAAGATATAATTGAAAAAAGTAACGATATAACCCAACAACTTAATATAATAGCATAAAGTTAGTCCTGCTCCAGTTAACGTTTGTCTTTTATATAATATAGTAATCTGTGGAAAATGTTGTGGGTGGTATTTTTGTTAAGTTTAATTTTAAGACAACACTGTTTATGCTTAAATATACTACTGTTTGTTTTCCCAAATGTAATAAATAAATAAATAAACTTTAACTTTTCGCAAGAAAAACTCAAGACTGAAAACTACTACTGCAAGTTCCGTAATTCTAACTTAATTGCGAGCCACACAGCTGTTCCAAGTAAAATATTTGCACAAAATTAAAAACGGAACAAAAATACTTAAATTAAACTGAATTTTTTAGTTTAGCTTTGTGTGTTTGGATTTATTTATTTTATCCCAGTTTAGTTCCAAAAGTTTTTGAGGTATTTTCGTTGCTCCCTGAGTTGCCTTGAGTTATCCTCTCGCCCTCACGACTCATAAATTGCCTCAGTAGAGATTTATTGCTGCAAGTATTGGCCGATGTCTTATAAATTGCCATCAGGGCTAATGGTTGTCGAAATGGGAATTGCCGTAATTACCAATCAAGTCTTCAAGATTGGTGGTCAGTCAATAAAGCCCATTATTTATGTTTCATGTTATTTAATTATTGTATACTTAGTTAAAAAGGGGTGACTACCGAGATGACGACTAATAGAATGGGATAATATCATCAAAAAGGAAAATATAAGGACATACAAGTTGTCTATATTTAATACTAGCGACCCGCCCCAGCTTCGCACGGGTGCATTTTTTTTCTCCCCGTAAGAACCATCCTCGTACTTCAAGGAATATTATAAAAAAAGAATTAAGGAAATCGGTCCAGCCGTTCTCGAGATTTGCGCTTAGCAACACATTTAGCGATTCATTTTTATATATAAGATTCTGTAAAAAAATATTACTTTATGGTCATTAACCTGAAAAAAACAGGCGAAAGCGTTTCTATGGAGAAACGACCACCCGCAGAGGTAGGGGCATAATTCAATTTGCCACCGGCTCTGGCGCAATATAATCTAATGTGAAGTAAGCTCTATCTACGTATTACTATGTCGAGATTACCTCACGAGCGGAGGAAGTAAGAGGAAATGGGTTAATTTGTAACAAGATCGACAGCTTTTGTTACTGATAGTTTGTGGCGCCAGTTTTGCCAGTTTTCCTCCTGACTACTTAAGGCGACTGACTACATGACCTAAAGCGCGGTCTTTGTCGGATTGCATAGAAAAGAATGAGAACCTCCTCCTTTTTTTGAAGTCGGTTAAAAAGCGAAGAAGCGCGATGACACAACGCTGTCATTTCTTGCAAAATATGAAGCAACTATCTATCTATTTACAAAAAAAAAATTGTTTGGACTAAAAATTAAAACACTAGTGCTTTAATATGTTGCTTGTAGAATAGCAATTAGTATGGTTTTTATTGTGAAATGAAAGTTTTTAGAGGTATTTTCATGATTTTTTTCTATCGTATCAAATTTGTTGTATTATGTTTTCAACGGACTATCTACCTAGCATATATCCTGAAGAATATCATATATTTTTCTGATTTTGTTTACAGTAGTCGATCATATAGTTTTATCGTTTCTAAAACTTGCGTTTTTTGCGGTTAGGTCCTGCAAGGCCCTTAAATTTCTAACTGACGGCATTGTTACTATTGCGGGTAGAACCTGGATGAAGCTGGCACAGGAGCTGGGGGATTGGCATTAAAAGAGAGGCTTATACACAGCAGTGGGTAAAGTCGGGCTGTGGTCGATGACGATCATGAACGTTTGTAATGGAGTATCGTATTATATTATAACTGGGTTGTGGAGGTCAGATAGGCATTCGCTCCATGTGAAATACTGGTGTTCCGCTGCATCCAGTAGACTGGAAGCCGACCCTATCATAGTTGGGAAAAGGCTAGGCAGATCAATGAATTTATGTAGTAAGTGTTGGCGACAAATCTGGCAACCCCGTTGCTAGGGGCTTGTCGTTGTTGGTCGGCTAACGACCGGGAGCCGGGCGGCTTGCATGTTTTTTACCGTTTTCTTAATATTGTCTATACTTATAATAAATCTGTAGAGAGGTCAATTCTGTACATGATATATATTTTCAAAATAACTATCAGGGGGTAATAAGTGATCGATACTGATGTCAAAAATGCAATCAGTAAAATTTTTGTCTGTCTGTCTGTCTGTCTGTCTGTCTGTCTCTATGTTCCTTATAGAAACAAAAACTACTCGACGGATTTTAACGAAACTTGGTACAATTATTCTTCATACTCCTGGGGAGGTTATAGTGTACTTTTCATCACGCTACAATGAATAGGAGCAGAGCAGTGAAAGGAAATGATGGGACAACGGGAGAAGTTGCTCCATTTTTTAAGCTTCCGTCGCGTGTGCAGCCTTAATGGTTAAAGCTACATAGAAATCATTTATGACGGAAATGTTCTACATACAATTATCTAAAAAATATCCCACAGCAGCATATGTCTATCTTTTATGGTTGACTCACAATAACACGTGTAACTCCCGATTGCTTAGCAGTTCGGAGCTTTCTGATTATATTTGTTTACTCTTACGTTTATAATACTCTCACTCATCCCTAATTAAAAGAAGTTAATATTATTACCTATTCAATAAAAAAAGAATCATAGTAATCGGTATAGAAACACCAAACTTAAACATGAAATACGCTAATAAGCCATCGAATGCTGAATCATGCCATAAGGATTATTTTTGTGTAACGGTTGCCGCTCGGTTCGCGCTCGACGCGGGTCGTGGCGGTAGGGTATAAAAAGGCGCCGTCCGATGTCCGGTTAAGCAGAAAGGCAACCTTAGCGAGTTGCAACTGCGAGTTGTCATGTCAAAAAAAAAAAAAAAATCGCGAGCTTCATTCAATATTTGGCTGTTGATGCGTTCAGAGCGTTCGACCTTATTGACAGACAATAATTGATATTAACAAACCGTGCTTATCAGCGCGACTTTTAGTCTTTAAATAGTTTATTTTATTTTCTTTTGTTGTCTATATAGATACTTTTAATAAATCTGTAGAAGTGAAAATTTTGTACATTGAAAATATCAAAAAAATAAATGGCAGGGGGTGTTACTAGACCGACACCAAACCCAAAAATGTGATTAAAAAAAATTTTGTCTGTCTGTCTGTCTGTCTGTCTGTCTAGGTCTGTCTGTTTGTTCAGGCATCACGCAAAAAGTACCGGTCCGATTACGATGAAACTTGGTATAATTATTCTTTAATATCCTGGGCACCGCACTGTGTACTTTTTATCCCGGAAAAGTATATATAATAAAAAACAAACTTAATTTTGCGGTTCAATCCCTAGACCCGATTACTGGACCAACCGCAAATAATAAGTTTGTCGTAGGTTATGTCACCCGCACTGTAAATGTAGTGCTGAAGGTTGCATTTGGCTTGCACCGGAGTCTGAGCGCGCTCATCATCCTCTTAGTTTTTACTAAGTACACTTTAAGGTAGAGTTATTTAGGTTTATTTTTATAAGTCGTAGGTATAGATTTTAATTTTAAAGTATGGGTAGTATATTTGATAGTGTACGTAGTGACCGTAGGTTATTTAAAAAAACTGTTAGGTAGGATTAGTCATTCGTATAGATATTAGTTTTTAGGGATTTTGCTTATTTATTGAGTTTAGATTAGTTTTCATCAGAAATAGGTTTATTTAGGTAGGTAGGTATTTTATTTTCTGTTATTGAGTTTTTTTTTTATTAGGTAGGTACTTAGGTTTACTTTTATAATCTAATAAAAAATTCAAAGTCCTGTGATCCTGTCTGACTGATTATATCAATGCACAGCCTAAACCGCTGGTCATAGAGACATTAAATTTGGAGAGTGTGTTCTTTGTGAAGTGTATATAGATACGTATCCACTAAGAAAGGGTTTTTCGAAATTCCACTCCTAAGAGGGTGAATGGGGGAGGGTGAAATTTCACGCTGACGAAGTCGCGGGCAGAAGCTAGTTAATTATAAGACTCTTGTGATCCATATCTATATTTGTTATACCCAATTGCATCTTACCTGTTTCATTTAGTGATTAACAGTAAGTAAACTTAAAAAGTGATCTAAAGTAGATATCTGTTTCAAACATGTTTAGTTATTTATTTGTTAGAGCTCTGTGCAGTAGACACAACTAAGCTATAAGTTGTTGGGTAAGTTTGTTTTGTTACTTCGAAGTATCGGTGAAAGTTTTAAAACGGAATCTTCTATAGAAAATAAAGCGAAATAAAAGTAGGTAGCTATATAAATATATAGATTGCTAACCAAAGCATTTTATTTTCAAACAAAACAAATGAAAAAAAAAAAACAATTTTAAATTAATTTTAATTACATAATTAATAAAAAAAAAAAAAAAAATTGTATTTACTTTATTTTCCTAAAACATTTATTGTCAAACATTTTCGTAGTAGGTAGAGCTAATAAAGTTTCTTCTACGAATTGATAACATACGAGTTGATAGCGTGCACTGACTGGACAGGTCCGCTCAATCTGTGTGGTTCTTTCCTCAAAAGACCATTTCAGACACCAATCTACATGGTTTTCACATGATCTGACCAAGATTTTGTCTGGACTTTAAAAGAGACTGTGACCTCTGAGTTTGTTTCGGCCTTTCTTCTTAGAGTAGTCAGATAGGAAACGCCGACCTCATCTAGTTTAAAAAATTATGATTGACGTGTAAAAGTGTTTGTACAAACCTACTTACAGAAAATAAATCATTTATCATTCGTTTATCATTTATCATAACAAGGTTCTCATTTAGAAGTATATAATGAAATACTTCTGAGAAATTAATTCACATTGTTCAACAAAATGTGTAGATTATAACAAGAATTCTAACTTCGTGAAATATCATGTCGCTTTTTAAAAAAAAAAATTGTTGTTTTATTTATTTAAACTTATTTAATTGCATGCTGCAGCGGCTGACGTTATCACGTCAACGCCGGCTGTCGCTGAAATCAGCGCTGGGGCTCCGTTTCGTATAGGGTCATAACATTATGCTGAGCGATAGCAGTTTTGCGTAGATGTGACATATATTTTACCCCAAATTGTTTTTTTTTTGATGCGTCATGTTTGTCGCATATAGACGTATTTTGCTTCTTTATTTATAATTAAAGTGTTTTACACATTCTTAACCCAAATATTAATTATTCACATTCAAGTTTCAACTATTCTACATAATTTTTAACACAAAAAGCCATACTACGTCATCTTCTTGTCCACACACTCGTAATACTCTCACAAGCCTCCCTTTGATATTTAAACCTGAAAAATGAAACTCGCCGAGCTGAAAAGTCGCCCGCATACCGCGGGAGAAGTTGTGTGAATATAGTATGTACAGTTTTAAGCTCCTTACTGGAATGTACTTGTTTATCAAATACGATGTTATGTCGGAATGAGCTTACAGATAAATAACAAAGGAATTAAGGTGTATAACATTATAGTCAAGTCATCATCTGCATAGCCTTTTCTCAACTATGTTGGGGTGGGCTTCCAGTCTAACCAGATGCATATGAATTTTACACGGAGCGACTGCCTATCTGACCTCCACACCCAGTTACTGGGTGATACCCCTTGGTAAGACTGGTTGGCAGACTTTTTGGGGTTCTAACGACCCTTATTTATTTATTTATAAGCTTTATTTAATCCCTTACATGTATGTATTTCTTATCTACTATTATGTATGCTTATTTATTTATTTGTTAGTAATGTTAGTTTTGTTTTTAAATAAAGTTAGTATTGTTAGGTGTAAGGGCCGCCTTTTGCGGTGAAAGCCTCCTCCAAACCATTCCAGGTGGCTCTATCCTTTGCTCGCCTGGACCATAAGTTTCCGGCTATTTCTACGATGTCGTCACTCCATCTTTTAAATGGTCTACCCTTCCTTCGTTTTTTATATATTGGGTACCAATTTGTGATTATTTGTGACCATCTTTGATCCGTAGCTCTCTGGATATGACCAGACCATTTCCATTTTAATGTCAGGACCTGTTTGACTGCATCTTTCGCCTTTGTTCTTTTCCTTATCAGTGAACTTTTGACTCTATCTTTCAATTTGATGTTCATGTAACTCCGTTCTAGTCCTCTTTGACAGGTTCTTATTTTATTTAAGAGTGATTTTTTGAGGGGCCATGTCTGGCATGCGTAGGTAAGAACCGGCGTTAGGCAGATGTTCATCGCTTTCGTTTTTAGTTTTGTGGGTATGGGGCTTTTGAAAATTTCCTTCATAGCCCAGTATTTACTCCACGTTTTCTTTACTCTTTGATCGACTTCTTTTTCTGTACAGGATTTTATTGAGATTAGATGTCCGAGGTAAGTATAATCTGCGACATATTCTATAGTTTGAGACTGTATGGATATAGGTATTTCTTCACGATTAGTCATTATTTTCGTTTTGTCCCAGTTGATCTGTAGCCCAACGGTCTCACTGTGATGGCTAAGGGACTCTATCATGTCGTTAAGTTTGCGCGGGTCTTCCGACAGCAGTACTATGTCATCCGCAAACCTGAGGTGTGAGAGGTACTTGCCGTTGATTTTTATTCCCACATCACTCCAATCGAGGTTTCGGAATATGGATTCTAAGACTGCGATGAAAAGCTTTGGGGAGAGTGGATCGCCTTGCTTTACCCCCCTCTCGACTTGAAATGATGGTCCTCTTGAGTCTAGACGTACTCTTGTTGTGCTTCTCAAGTAAATAGCTTTAATAAGTTCTATATAGTCGTGGTCTAGTCCTTGCTGGTTTAAAGCCTGCCATATAGAGTCGTGTGAAATTGAATCGAAGGCTTTCGAGTAGTCTATAAAAGCAACGTATAAGGGGAGGTCATATTCCATAAACCGTTCGATTATTACTTTCAGTGTGTGTATGTGGTCATTGGTAGAGAAATTTTTCATGAATCCCGCTTGCTCTGCAGGCTGGTTCTCGTCAATCTTCGTTGTTACACGTCTTAGTAAGGTCGATGCAAGTACCTTATACAGACAGGATATAAGACTGATGGGTCTGTAATTAGATATCAGTTTGGGGTCTCCCTTTTTATACAGTAGAACTATCTCTGAGCATGTCCATGTTTCCGGTAGTTCTTTTGTTTTTAAAATACAGTTGAAGAGCTTAGTGAGTGGTTTTATTAGTTTCTCTTTCGCGGCTTTTATCATGTCGTTTGTCACTCCGTCAGGTCCTGGGCTCTTTCCTGCTTTTAGTTTTATTATAGATAGCTCTATCTCTCTTTCTAAAAAAGGTGGTACTGTTTCTTGAACTGGTTTATAATTTTTAGGCATTGGTGTCTCATGATTTTTATTTACACATGTGTAGAGGTTCTTGTAAAACTGTGTAGCTATCGTCATTAGGTCTTTCCTACGAGTGACGATGATTCCCGAGGCATTCTGGAGTTGTGTCATGAGATGCTTGGTACTTTCTAACTTTTTATAAGCCTTTTTTATTCCACCTGTCTCTTCTATGAACTTGCTGATTGTATCGAGTCTCCTCTTTTTAATGTTTTGTTTTATTTTTTTATGTATTGTTCTATATAGTTTACTCAAACTTTTCTTTTCTTGCCTAGTTTTGTTTTTCTTGTTTTTTAACATGTGTTTTTTGTTTTTCAGAGTTTCTATTTCTTCTGTTATAATTTCTTTATTTCTTTTCTCAGTTGTATCTTCAGTTCGTTTTTTGTAGCCTTTTAGTAAAAATGTCTCAATTTTCTTGTTAAATTGGTGCACGCTATCGTTTTCGCAGTCGGACAAGGATGGCAGGTCTTCATTTGTAGTTTCATTGTCTGTATATGCTTTGCCTCGGTAGTGAGCTCGGGATTTTTTATTTTCCTCTATATTTAAAGTAATTCTAATCATTCTGTGGTCACTAGGGTGGTGCAATTTGCTCATTACATTTACGTTTTGAATACTTTTTGTGACATTTGTAGCTATGAAGTCAATTTCGTTTTTCGATTTTCTATCAGGTGATTTCCAGGTCCACCGAAGCTTATTAGATTTTTTGAAAATTGTGTTAGAGATTTTTAAGTTGTATTGAAGACAGAATTGTATGAACGTTTCTCCTCTATCGTTCCTTTTTCCGTAGCCATACCTTCCCATTACTAATTCTTCATTTTCTTTGGGGTATCCTATTTTTGCATTCATGTCTCCCAGATATATTATATTTTTTGAGCATTTATTCATAGCTTTGTCAAGATCGGCGTAGAAGTTTTCTATTTCGACTGTCGTGGCTCTTTTCGTAGGTGCATATGCTTGGATTATAGAAAATTTCTTTCCGTATATACCTACTTGTAATACAGCAGCTCTCTCGGATATCGCTATAAAATCATGTACTTCTGTATTGTTTTGTTTCTTTACCAGGAATCCAACACCTTTCTCTCCCTTTGTTTCCCCATAGTAATAAAGAAGATATCTTCCCCTGTCTTCTATTTTATAACCCAGTCTTCTCGCTTCAGCTATACCGATAATGTCCCAATTGATTTGCGATATCGCATATTCCAATTCAGCTATTCTTGCTTCATTTGCTAATGATCTGAGATTGAATGTAGATATATAATATTTTTTTAGGTTTGGAGGGTGGTCGTCTACAACCCCCGCGGGGACGAGCCGTTCTGGGGAAGGATTTGTAGGTTTTGTGTTTGTCTTTGAAATATAACGTTTGTTTTTTGTTTTAGAGGGTGCAGTGTTTTCATTTCTCTGGAGTTTTCTTAATTGCTATTCATCAGAATCAATTGAAGGGTAAGGAGTTTCCCCTTCTTCGGGTTTTTTAGTTGAAATAACATTTTGTTTAGTATAGAAATTTTTCATAGAGCTTTGATTTTTCCCCATTTTATATGTTTGAGTTTTATTCTTTTTTATTGCTTGTTGTTGTGCGGTGTTCTTGTTTGAATCTATTAACTGGTGGGGAGGGGTTATTTCTAACTCTCTCTTTTTCCTAGTTTTTTCTATTTCGGTTTTGTTTGTCTTTTCTTCTTCTGTTTCGCTGCTGTCTTTCATGGATGGTTCTCGAACTATAAGTTTGTCGTATCGCAGGAAGGCTATTTTTCCGGCTTCCTTCTCTTTTTTTAACTGTTCTTGTAACTCTTTTCGCGTTTCTAGGATTTGAGGTGGGAAATCTTCTTTCATATAAATAGTTTTAGTTTGTATATATTTCTTGTTTTTCAAAATTGTAATCTTCCTGCCGTACGTTGTAAATGTTACTACGATAGGTCTCACTTTGTCTTTTAAGTATTTTCCCATTCTCCGGACCATCTCTAACTCTTTTCTGTCACATTCCAGCTTAAGCTCGTCTTTAATAGTTTGTAACACGGTTCCTTCCAACTCCTGGTATGATTTTTCACCTTCTTGTACCCCAAAGAATATGACATTCTTATGCCTAATGTGTTTTTCTATGGCACTAATTCTTTTGTCATGTTTGGAGTTAGTTTCCTTAATTTGTTCAAGTTCCCTTTGTAAGAAGTTAAAATTTTGGTCTATTTTATCATTTATGACGACCCTTAACGACTGTCAAAGATCCACGAATAACAGCCGGGACCAATGGCTTAACATGCTTTCCGAGACACGTCTTGGTATATATGGTCACCCATCCACGGACCAACCGCGGCAACCGCAGCTTAATCAGATCGATCGACCCGTACGGCTTATTACTTAGCCACAAGCCCCTGCTATTTATAACTATGTGTATGTATGTTTAGTACGGATGGTACTAAACAAATTAGAAGCCCTAAGTCAATTTGTAGCAATCTGTTCATATTGTGGACGTTGCATTTGTGTGTTAATCTAGGGTATATATTATTATAGCTATGTCTATACAGTCTATGACGTTTAGTTACTAAACAAAGGCATGTATATAATCACACCAGTAACAATTCCCATTTTGCGCTCCTAAAAATATTATTGAACGTGATGTTTTTAGCCTTCCTCAAGAATTGGACCAACAAATGCAAGAATAATTTTTCAAATCCAACGGGTAATTCTCGAGATTAGTGCGTTCAAACAAACAAAGAGTTTGTTTGTTTGAACACACTAATCTCGAGAATTCAGTTTTATTATATATGATCAAACGAACTTCCAAGTGAAGTTCGATCATTATTATGATGAGTTGCTTCATTTGAAGATATGATTATAACAATGTAGTTTCCCTACTTACTTGGTAACTTCGCACATATTTTAAAGATTTTTAAAACTAATTGACGTAATTCCGGTCTGACTGTACCTCGGTTGACACTGTGACGGTTAGCTCATTTTTTAGAGTCCTGTAACTTTATGAGTATGATATAAAACTTTCTCTATATCTGGGAATCTTCAAGCGTCGGGGAGGGAGGGTGATCATATCTTCAAATGAAGCAACTCATCATAATAATGATCGAACTTCACTTGGAAGTTCGTTTGATCATATATTATAATTCGTTGCTTCATTTTTCAGATATGATTATAACAATGTAGATGTTAAGAGTCAGAAAGTTTTGAAATGGAAAATAAACAATAAGGTTTTAAACATTATGGTTTTATTTAAAGACAAATCAGCTTTATAGTAATACTTATGTTTCCGTAACGGTACGTTACATTTACTTATTTCGAATTAACTTCAACGAATTAAACATAAAGATCTTATCGATAACATGAACACATAAATAAACATTTCTGTAGTGTAATTGTATAATCTTATAATTAATTAATAGGAATTAATAATCAGTCTGGATGTCTGAGCGTAGGTAGGCAAACAGATCTGGCAAATTCGCCTTAAAACGAGCAAATGAGTTAGACGAACTAGTCCACCCTACGGTTTTGCGAATGGTTTCTATATTAACTCCTGCTAAGTTTGCGGCCGAGGTTGACGCGTGCCGTGTACTGTGTGCGGCGAATACACTGGTGTCAATGCCGCTTTCTGAAAAGACTTGTTTGATCCATCTACTGATGGTTTGCGTGGTGGCAGGTTTGTGTGGCCGTTTATACGTCAACAACAGATTATTTGTATTCCCAGGTCTTATGTTTTTAGTTATAGAAATATAATCTGAGAGCACCGTAGTTGGACATATACGCGTATTTTCCCTGAAGTATGGCAGGAACAATATTGGCTGGTCTCTGCCAGGTGCGGATGTCTTTATGATGACTGTTATGACGATTTTGATGCCACTATCAGAGAAAAGTATGTTCTCGAGTTTAATTAAAGACAGCGTCTGTACCCTGTGAGCTGTGCAAATTGCAAGTAGGATCACCAATTTTTTTGTAATTTTTCGAATGATAGTTCGCTATTAGGGAACCATGTTGAAACATGGTTTAAAACCAATTGGGGATTCCAGGTGGTGGAATACTTGGGTTTTATGGGTCTCAATTTATACGCCCCTTTAAGGAGCCGTTATATAGATTCATTTGAACCAATATTATTGTCTACAAAGGTTGACAGGGCAGAACGATGAGAATTTAGACTGCCATATGCACACCCGTTATTAAATTGTGACGCTAAGAATGACATTAAAGCAGATTTCGAAGGGTCAAATACATTCATGCTGTTGATTGTACAATATTGCCACCACAGCTTAAGTGAGGTATTGTGCAAAGGGTGGTACTCCCTGAAATGAGATTGCAAGAGGTTTTTATTGGGGTTTAAGTAAACGACGTCGGAAACTATAAGATCTTGCAATAGTGGAAACCATGGCTGTGATGGCCAGTTGGGATAAACTAATATGCCGTGTGCATTGTCATCGATAATTTTTCTAAGACATTTTAATACCAAAGAAAATGGAGGAAAAACGTAGAAGAAATATCTTTGCCAGTCTACCGTAAATGCGTCTACGGATACTGCGTCAGGGTCTTGTTTCCATGAGATGAATGTGGCTTACTTCGCATTATCGCGAGACGCGAATAAGTCTACTTCAGGTTGACCAAAATATTTTATAATGTCTTGGAATGCTTCATCGGAAAGTGACCATTCAGTATCCGGATTGACTACTCTAGACGCGGCGTCTGCTCGGTTTTCTTTGGTATTTACGTATGATGCATAAACCCAAAGGTTGCGCTGTTCACACCATTTCCAAAGGGACCTAGCCAAGTCGTTTAAGTGGGGGTATTGAATACTCCCCATACGATTTACATAACTGATCGCAGTGGTGTTGTCCATGCGCAGTAATATTGTGCAGTTGGTTGCATTACTGGCGAAGGACTTCAAACCCAAGAAAGCTGCCATCAGCTCTAAGTAATTGATATGACGATCATTTTCTGAAGACTTCCATTTGCCATGTACTTGAGCGTTGTTGCAAACAGAACCCCAGCCTGACCTCGACGCATCGGTTTAGATTTCAATATCAAAATTTGGCTGCCGCATAAAGTTGCGAGCTGTATTAACGGTTGCTAGCCACCAGTTTAGATCCTCTAATATAATATTAGGTAGTTTAATTTTAGCTTCGTAATTATTGTTATGCTTAAGTAACGGTAGAAACTTCTGACGGTCTAAAATCTTAGTGTATACCCAAGCGTACTTAACGGCTGGGCTAGCGGCGACTAGAATACCGATAAAGCGAGCTAATTCACGGATGGAACATGACTGTAGTTTAGTAAATTTTATAACTAATTCGATAATGTTACGTCGCTTATCGGCTGGCAATTCTATACTAAGACTCCTGGTATCGTAACAAAATCCTAAATACTTGCAGAATTGTCACGGTTTCAACATACTTTTATCGTAATTGACAACAAACCCTAGAAACTCGAGTAGTTTCAAAGTTTCATTTACATTATTAAGACAATTTTCGTAAGTATTTCCAATACATAAAATATCATCTAAATAACAAACTGACTGATAACTGAGGTAAGCTATGACTTCCTTCATAACCTTAGTGAATACCCGTGGGGCAACGCATAATCCAAACGGCATGCAATTAAAGCCATATGTGTGAGTTTTTGCGTGCTGTTCGGTAAATGATAAATGATAAATGATAAATGATTTATTTTCTGTAAGTAGGTTTGTACAAACACTTTTACACGTCAATCATATTTTTTAAAACTAGATGAGGTCGGCGTTTCCTATCTGACTATTCTGAGAAGAAAGGCCGAAACAAACTCAGAGGTCACAGTCTCTTTTAAAGTCCAGACATAATCTTGGTCAGATCATGTGAAGACCATGTAGATTGGTGTCTGAAATGGTCTTTTGAGGAAAGAACCACACAGATTGAGCGGACCTGTCCAGTCAGTGCACGCATTTGTCAAAAATCGTGCAGCTCAACTCAGAAGTTGAGGAGCTCAACGATTCGACGAACAATACCAAAGAAAGGACATTTGGGTAGGCCGCGTAATGTACTCAAACTGCCAGATCATGATTAAAACTAACTAAGAAGGAAAACAGTAAAAAAAGAAGAAATGACCCACATAGTCCCCACATTCACAACAATTAAATAAAAAAAATAAAAAATACTTTACAAAGTAAATATTCATGTCATTGTATATATAAAAATCATCAATGTCAAAGTGTATATAAAAATTTGGGCATAATCTTTGAGGGCCATGTAGATTGGTGTCTGAAATGGTATTTTGAGGAAATAACCACACAGATTGAGAGGACCTGTCCAGTCAGTGCACGCATTTGTCAGAACCGTGCAGCTCAACTCAGAACTTAAGGAGCACAACGATTCGACGAACAATACCAAAAACAGGACATTTGGGTAGGCCGCATAAACTACTCAAACTGCCAGACCATGATTAAAACTGAAACAATGACCCACATAGTCCTCACATTCACAATAATTAAAATAATATAATACTTTATACAGTAAATGTACATGTCATTGTTAAAGAAAAATATATATTTCGAAAAAAAAAATAAAGTGTAAAATAGCAAAATGAAAAAAATAAAAACAACAATTACAGTCTAAACCTATTGGAGCAGCTCAATCCCAAGCCTTTTTGTCCTCAATATAGTCTTTTACAGTATAATAGGCTTTCTGGCATAGTTTTCGCTTTATAAAAGATTTGAATTTATTAAGGCTTAGTTCTTGAATGTGCATTGGCATCTAAACGACCCACCTATTTTCTTGAGCCTTGTTGTAGGAACAACAAATTTGTGTTTGTTCCTAGTATTTATGTTATGGATATCACTGTATTTTTTAAACAGATTAATATTTTTATGTGCATACAAAAGATTATCATAAATGTACTGAGAAGGCACAGTCATTATATTAATCTCTTTAAATTTGTCTCTGAGGGAGTGTCTGGGACTTAATTTATAAATGGAACGAATTGCCCTTTTTTGTAAAATAAAAATTGTCTGAATATCGGCGGCATTTCCCCACAACAGAATACCGTACGACATCACACTATGAAAATAACTAAAGTAAACTAAACGGGCTGTCTCTAAATCAGTTAAATCACGAATTTTCCTAACGGCGTATGCTGCAGAGCTAAGCTTTTTTGACATTTTATCTATATGGGGGCCCCATTGAAGCTTGGCATCCAAAGTTATGCCTAAGAATACTGTGGTATCTTCGGGTTTCAACTCTTCCTCCTTAATGAGAACACTAGTTTCTACTTGTCTAACGTGGGGTATCGTAAACTTAATACATTTCGTTTTTTTTTCGTTAAGAAGTAGGTTATTGACATTAAACCAGTGAACTACTTCTGCAAGGGCGCTATTTACATTGTCAGTAACCAGCTGCTGACGTTTGAGTTTAAATAAAAGTGAAGTATCATCTGCAAACAACACTATATCATGTTTATCCCTTATGAGGTAAGGCAAGTCATTTATATAAATAATAAATAAAAATGGGCCAAGAATTGAGCCCTGGGGGACCCCCATTCTTACTACAGATCCGGGTGACCTTTTTCCGTTAACATCAACTCTCTGAATCCTATCACTTAAGTAAGAAGTAAGAAGATCCAGAGAGGCGTTCCGGATTCCGTAGTGGTGCAGTTTCCTGATTAAAGTTTCATGAAGAACACAATCGAATGCCTTGGACAAATCGCAAAAGACGCCCAAAGCATCGCACTTGTCCTCCCATGCATTATAAATATGTTCTAAAAGTTCAACTCCGGCATCAGTAGTTGAACGACCCCTTGTAAAACCGAACTGTTTGTAATGCAGTAATTTATTTTTATTAAAAAAACTTTGCAATTGAATTAAAATAAGTTTTTCAAAAATTTTACTAAAGGTAGGTAGTACTGAAATTGGTCTATAATTAGTAGGGTCTGATGTACTACCCGATTTAAACAACGGTATTATTTTACTGTTTTTCATAAGATCAGGAAACTCACCACGGTCAATACAATTATTAAATATAACAGCTAAAGTAGGTGCTACAATGTTTATAATCGACTTAGCAACATCCACAGAATTACCCCATAGATCTGCGGTCTTTTTTACATTTAACGTGTGAAAGGTTTTAATTATATCTTTACAGGTTACATACTGGAAGTGAAATTCAGAATCACAAACTGGAACGTTTTCTTTAAGTAAAGACTCTGCAGCAGTGGGTGATGAGTTCAGAGATTTAGTAGTTGATACGGGAATCTCTGCAAAAAATTTTTCAAAGGCCGCTGCAACTTGAGAATCTGATTTAATTATATTGTCATCAATAGCAAGGCTGTAGTCACTACTTCGGTTGGATGACCTTCCTGTTTCGCTATTAATGACATTCCAAGTCATTTTGATAATGTTACTACTATTTTTAATTTTTGAACTCAAATAACGTGATTTGGCAATACTACAAACGTAGTCGTAGTCGGTAGTCCTCTATTTTAAAATGTTCGCTCTTGATTAACTTGTTTAAGGTTTTTAGGTTTAATATAAAGCGGCTTTCGCCATTAGGTTTTAATGTGAGGAATATTTTAGAAATAAATTGATCTTTAGTCACATTGCACTCTGAGATAGCCCCTAAAGATTTGAGTTTCATAATGGTTTTCATCATATCTGATTTCTCAGTATATGATAGGTTGTTTTTAGGTATTATTGATTGTTTTACATGTGTATGAAAAGGTATTGGATAACCATTTTTTAACCAATCAAGAACAACATTGTTATTTGTTATTTTTAGCCATCGGTCATAAAAGTGGGTAAGTCTACCCGCATGTACCTGCGTTAACGGTGACTGAGCGGGAGCCCGAGGTTTGTCCTGCGAGGCCGGGCGTTGTGACGGCTGTGCTGACGTCGTGTATGGACGGCGATTCCCCGTCGTCGTCGGCCTTCTGTATGCACCCCGCCCCCCCCCCTGTTCGCCGGGTATCGAGGAGGCGGGTTCCAGTTTCCCTGGTAGGACTGACGGGTACTAGGGAGTTGAGGCGGTTTCGAAACCTTTGCCGTCTTTTTTATGGAAAGACCTTGCTTTTCAATGGCCTTGGCGGCTTTAATTTTTTCTGATAAGGACGAGCCAAACAGTGATTCATCCCGTTCCGACTCGTTGATGATGTTTATGAATGCCTTGTCCAAGCTAGGAGTGATTAATTTCACTCGAGCCTGCGTTGCCAAGTAGTGCGAGTCGCAAAGTAAACGGCAACCATTGCTCAAGTGTTTCATAGCTTGAACCTTGTTTTCACTTTTTAGCACACATGCCTCTGTTGATGGCAGTGATTCCCGTACCTAACTGTTGTTGATACGCTGTGAGTGTCATGTCGCGGTTGCGAACCATGTCCGGTACTGCTGCCGAGATTTCAGCATTCAACTTGGGCGCTTGAAGGAGCCTACAATTGTCTGGTACAAGGTACTCTTTCAGTACCTTGTCCTTGTTTTCTTTAGGCATTCCTTTTCTTAGCAAAGGAAGCCACAATTGCGATAGATTATCGTGAATGTTATCGCCGTAGTCAGGCGAGTCTGACGAGGATTCACCGAGTGCCGACAGTAGATCAGGGTCTAACTCAGGTTCCGTGCTGATAGTGGTTTCCTCGAGGGGGCAGGGTTCCGCCTGGCCATAGTGTTGGTCGGCATTGTAGCCAGATTCCGGTACCACGTCTTGTGGTATATCGGTTGGCACGGGTACTGGCTCCATAATGGCTTCATTATCATTGCCTGGGACCACATCAGGATCTTCGCTACCTAAAATTACAATTTGTAATCAAGGTTGTGAAGATAACAATTTTGAGGGTAGTGTAAAAATATAATTAATTGATTTTGCACGTTAACGTTACATCTGTTTTAGATTGTACGTATTTTGTGCTTGTTTGTCATCGTTAAAGACTCGCAGTCAATCCCGATGCAATATTGAAGTTTAAGTTTTATAATTTAGTTTTGAACAATGTCAAAGTTATTGACTCGCAGTCAATCCCAGAGCATTAACAAAACTGATATTTTCACTATTCACTTCTAGATCACCAACGAATTAAATATACCTTTGCTTACCTTCATCATCCGATGACGATTGTAACGGTCATATTATTCGTCTTCGTCTTTCTTTCTCTTCAATTTTTCTAATTTTCTTGGCGTAGTGATCAATTTTTGATTGCGCGCTTCTTTTTGGCATGTTTGCTGAAAGGGCGCGTGCGATAGTTACCGCGCACGAAAAAGGAATGGGCTAACCGTCACAGTGTCAACCTAGGTACAGTCAGACCGGAATTACGTCAATTAGTTTTAAAAATCTTTAAAATATGTGCGAAGTTACCAAGTAAGTAGGGAAACTACATTGTTATAATCATATCTGAAAAATAAAGCAACGAATTATAATTAGTATAGATTTGCAATTCTTTTTTGAACATCAATATATTCATGATCTTCTTTATTTTAATTACTTTTGATGATTTTATTTTATTAGACATAATTTTACATAATTTACAAAGCTAACAGTCTTAAAATTATAATATGTACAAGTATATAAAAAGGAGGGGATTTTGATGAAATGTTTAATTGACTTGTGCGCCCGAAAAAACGAGGTCGTCTACAGGTGAACCTGTATAAAAACAGAACCTTATTTGGTAAACGCAAAACCTATTTTAGTCCACTAAGTGGTTCTAATTAATTAATTTACCAAGTCAATTTGTAGCATGTTCATATTGGGCACGTTGCATTTGTGTGTGTTAATTGTATGGGTAATTAAATTTCGGTCTCATACGACATTCGATTGTTCACGTTAGCAATTTAAATAAGATGCCTCGCTTCAAGATTTTATAATGACATCAAATCTAGTAGCACAGAACCGGTGGAAGTGGCGATGCTTGTGCCTATGTCCAGCAGTTGGACGTCTTTCGGCTAAAATGATGATTATGATGATGATGAAGCATGCTTGCCAGAGAGAGAGAGAGAGTATAGAGATTATCCTTGTGTTTCTGTGGAAAGACTAAAAGGATATACCTATAACATCAAGAAGAGTAACAGCTGATGCCTCATGCTTTTGAACTATGTATTAATTACAGCAAAAGGCAAACTCAAGCATTTATCTCTGCGCTTAGCATACATTTCAATTAAACCATTTACAGATACTTTTAAATTGTCAAAGAGTCGGTTAGTTAGTCAGAAAGTTGAAGCTAGTTGCCCATTCTAAAACGTAGGTAGATCTCTATGGAGAAGAACGGTCAAGACACTCCAAGGACACTCTTTTAAATCAAGATTTAAAAAATCTGGATACATTATTTCAGTTGCTTCTATATGTGAGAACAATGCAAACACACACATCAATTCATTGATAAGCTAGTTACACATAGCGATAACAGAAATACAAAATGCAGCCGCATTCCGTAATAATGTTGTCCAATAAATCGATAGTACATTATGTAGTAGCATAGTATGTAGTACACTGTGTTATTGTTTTGCATAGTTCATTACGGAACGCCCCGCACATTGTGCATCATTAATATGATTTTCTGCCAACAAATAGAATGTTGGCTACATTATTAATATTGTGTGGGTGAGTTGGGAGGCAATGGTGCGAGAGGGTGTCTACAATGGCCAGCCAATGTTGCAGGGAAATTTTCCAGAAGTGAACTTAGTTCTGAACATCTTTCCCAGTAGCACAAACAGCCTAAAATGGTCCCACCGCTGGGACACAAACCTCCTCTCGGTGAGAGGGAGTGGGCGGCAATCCACCACGCGGGCCCAGTGGTAGATTTCACTTGTCTTCGAAATTTTGGTTCTAGGACATGCCGGTTTCCTCACACGATGTTTTCCTCAACCGTTGTTTTCCTTCATCGTTTTGAAAGCAGTGGTGATGAAACAATTTACTCAAAGCAAAGCGCCTGTCTGGGTTCGAAACTGCGACCTACAATTCGTAAGTCGCAGCTGATATAACTGGGCCACTCTCTTTGCCAGTAATGTGCTCATGCGTTGCAAAGGAAGTGTTGAAATGCTTTAAGGCAAATTTGCAGAATAATTGGACTTACTTCTTAAAATCCTTTCCAAAAATGTATGTCCTACATAAGTTGCAAACTTGCAAAAAAAGGGTTTTGGAAGTTGTCACTTAACACATTGAAGGACACTGAACGAGACACTTTAGAAGTTTTATTGTTATTACGCAAAATACGCGCATTGACGTGTAGTTGCGGACAACAGCCGGTATTACCTATTACCTACATCGCGTCGGTGTCCCGTCGGAGCTACCCATACCCATATTGTGCTGCTGGTGAGCACCGAGGTGGTTTTTACACAGGTTTCTAACCGAAAGAAACGATCTTGAGGTCACAACCCAGTTTTTCTCGTCATTAAGTTGACAAGAAAAACTTAGTTGCGACCTCAAGATCAAACAAATACATTCGCAAATGGCGAAAATATTTGTCTTGAACTCGAACGGAGCTCTCTGTCATAAGCTCATAACGCGGCACAGTTGCGACTGTGGCGAGTCAAACTGAAATAAATACGGTTGATCGAACTGGAAATAAATACGCGAGTAAAATCGTAAACAACAGATATTTTTGAACCACTCAGTGACTGATAATAATAACAGAGCTTAGCAAGAGTTAAATCATGTCTGCTGACTAAAATCTTAATTGGCTGACTGGTTTAGAATTGAAGAAATAAACACAGTCTAGTTTAGATACTACTAGCAGCGTCTCGCGGTTTCACCCGCGTAAGTTTTGATCCCGTGAGATTATCGCGATAAAAAGTACCCTATATGATAATTCTGCTTATAAACTATCGGTGTGCCAAATTTCATCCAAATCCGTTCAGTCGTTTGTGCGTGAAGAAGTAACAAACATACAAACACACACACACACGCACTCACAAACTTTCGCCTTTATAATATTAGAGTGATTTTTCATGTGAACCTATTACTGAGGTACAAAAATAGATTGCCTCATTGGTCTAGTGTTCGCAAGCGCTACTGCTGAGCATGAGGTCCTGGCTTCGATACCCGGGTCAGGTAATAAGTGTTATTGGGTTTCTCTATCTGGAATTTCTTAGTAGCAGCCCGGACTCTAGATTTGAACCCGGTTGATGGTGACATCTACCAAACCGCATGGGCCCGCGTGGTGGATTACGGCCCACTCCCTCTCACAGAGAGGAGGCCTGTGTTCCAGCAGTGGGAACATTATAGGTTGATTACGTATCATCATTAGCTTATGGCTCTCCTATTGCACGAACGGATTTTGATTTGTGCCCGGTTGATGACGATAGGCTCGCCCCCTATTGCATGGGACTTAAAACATAACTGGGGATATGTGATTGTACCTAATAAGTAGATCGTCGATCGAGTGTCGATCTTCGCAGGATGGCTGGTAGCAGATGGATGAGAGTTGCCGAAAATCTAATTGAATGGAGTGCAATTGAAGAGGCCTATGTTCAGCAGTGGACTGCTATAGGCTGCTGATAATGATATAAGTACATAGGTACACCTCTACCTAACCTTTCGGGGAAACCAAGCGTAAAGATTTGTTAATGTTACATAATTAATTTTACTTTAACAAACACTGCAATCAGTATTCAAATAATTTTCTTTCACGCTTTCATGATAATAGTGCACCTTGTTGTTAAACAATAAAATAAAGAAAAGCATTCCTATTTCTTTTCTGTTGGAAATAGAAGCTCTTGCAGAGACACGTGCAGCCGTTTAGTGTATAGGAAATGATCTGCGAGAGATTGTCTCTAGATTGGAGCCGTTATGATGCAATACCCGTGGAAGTGTTGCAGTTATGACGCAGGGGAGTTTAGTTACCAAGTAGCTAAACTTACAATATCCAATAGTTTTTCTTTGTATCCTTTTTATTATTGCAATATTCTAATACGGTACCGAAAGTAATAAGGCCGCTGTATTTTTCTGGTGTAAACAATAAATATGTAACAATAAATATGTTATAGTGACGCTGGTGAGTGAAAATCAACATTAGTATCAGTTCAGTACTTCGAGTCTGAAAATAACACAATTTCAGCTGTCGTTTTCGGGGTTCAGTAGCCCAAGGGAGCTGGACCCTATTACGAATGTCCAAATTGTTCGATGTCTGTCCATCTGTCATACTCCCAAAGCTCTATATTGCTAATGTAGGTACGGTCAGCTGCATCAATTGGGTACCCTACCCCAGTTGCTAAATGCTTTCAAGGGGGTATCCAATTGATGCAGCCCACTGTACTTCCTTTCAATGTAAATTTCAATTTTATTTGTCTTTCCCGTATTTTGCACCTGCCATGTATTGTCTCTGCATCACCCTAAGGTTGAGTGCAGTATCTATACTGCCTCAGGCATTAAGTACGCCTTTGTACAGTAGTTATTTACTTGTGCATAAAATTTTAATAAATAAATAAATAAATATAATACTCATATTTATGTCACAATAATGGTAACGGGATAAATTTTGGCAAATAATACGGATTAGCCAGGTTATATTACAAAGAAAATTAAGTTCTGAATTGATGTTTCAAATCAAATAGCCTGCGAGTTTCGGCCAATCATAACGACCAAAGCCTTCAAACTAATTTGCCTACTTATCTATGGGAAGATTAATATTTAACCTGTCGGTATCAATCGCTCAAAGATCCAAGTTGCCTTAATCCCAGATTTGACGTTAATCTTTATGGATGAAGTCAGAATAGACTAGAGGCGACAGTTGAACCGTCACTTTGTAATTATCTCCTTTTTATTAAGGACATTTTTCGCGGGCTGGTCGACACTTCACGTGACCAGAGAATTAGCATTGCCATTCAACGTGGCAATGATTCCAGTCTTCTGGGCACGTTTCCGGATGACAGCGATGCGGACGAGTACTTCGACGCCTAAGTGTCCCTTGTTTTTGTATTTAATTATATAATAAGTTAGTTCATAGTCATTTAATTTAGTATCTAGTGTAAATAGACTAAAAATGTTATAAAAGTAATAATTTTTTTCAGAAAAAATATAAATAAAAAATATCAGAGGGATTGACGAGGCCTGGCAAAGTCCGGTCCGGAGCCAACAATCCGGATAAATCTGACTGGATGATAGGTTACCCTATTTACAGAAGTTTCATTCTCAAAGTGAGTGAGACAGAGAGTTCCGAAGTATGAATGAGGTAGTATTAGTACTTTAATAAGTTGTGATGGTCTGGAGCTGCAGGTTCAAACCTGTATTTCGAAGTAGCAAGGCTCGTTTTCGTAGTTCGAGGTGTCGTGTCGCAGTAGACCGTACTATAAAATCATGATTTAAACAAACCCGTGGTCCATTTAATAGTAACAATGGATCCTTCCTTGTTTCTATGGACCCCTAGTACCTAAACAAAAGCCAACGATATTGTATTCTGAGACATTTCTCTAATTGAAAACAAGATGTTTTCATCAAATCACGAAGTTAGCAAACAGTGTATTATTCAGTGGACAGGGAAGTGTATAAATACTTAGTGGGTGTTTCAATGAACTCATACTGAAGGTACAAAGTTCATATACACATACACAGCTTTATGTGTTGTTAGTTTTAACAATGAGCCTAAGTAGTATCCATTCAATTTCAGATAGATTTTATTTGTGAAAAGGTACCGATGTTACAATAAAGTATGAGTCACACCACTTACAAGAACTTTAGAAGTTTACGCTACCTAACTGAATAATACGTAATTTAAAACTACGTTTCACAAAACTTATAATATCGAAAAGAAACAGCAATATTTATTACTTTCCTTACCTTCAAGTTTTATATCGAGCGAAAATAAATTAAACTGGAATCAAACCACTGATTCTTTTAAAGATAAATCACATAAACTTTAGCGTTCTTAAAGAAAAAAACTGTAATAATATTATAATGTTCATAAAAAGTCCGAATACAAACTTCGGGTACGTTCGGGACGGTGCTACGAGATTTACGAGCGCTCTACGCCGTAGCTCGTGGCTGACTGGAGAGGCGACCTGTAGCGTCGTAGCGATGCTACGAGCCGCTTCATAAAGCCGTGTGCACACTTTAACTTTCAGGTGATCAGATAAACTATTTTGTTTTTTACTATCGATATTGGTTACTCCGCAGTGATAAGTCTTGTTTAAAAATGCTGTAAAAATGTGCTTTATAAGTAAAAAATCGTTTCTTTCCAAAAATTCTTACGTAGCTTTTGTGCTGTAAAAAAATAGTTGTTTGTAAACTTAGCCTACGAGTATGTTGAGAACAGATAAATTACAGATCGAAACAGTGTTCCAAGTAATCCTTTGAGAGTTTACACAGAATTATTTAATGGTATCGTGTGCAGCGGTTATGTTCAGTTCAACAATATATTGCAAGCTTGTTATATAATGCGTCGTAGTCAAATATTTTACATCCATACCCAAAGGGGCTTGTGGCTAAGTAACTAGTGGTCGCTTATCATTATTTTGATCAACCTAACTGACTGCACCTGTGACAGATACCCAAGCATCATTTTGCTAGCCCATATTGTGTCCCATTGCTTGGCGAAGGCTTCCCATTTTTCCTTTCAAACCTCCCTGTTTTGTGCGATCTCTCGCCATGTTGGCCCTGCAAACCTTCTCAGATCGTCATACCACCTTTGCCGTGGTCTACTGCGACGGCGATGTCTTCAGGCATCCAGTAAGTGACGATCTTTGCCCATCTCTCGGGATGCATTTGTGGGACGTATCCGGCCCACTCCCATTTCAGCCTGGCTGTTTTACTAAAACAACTGCTACTTGTTTAATGAAGCGCAGCGTATTGTATTTTTTTTATACTTTATAAATTATCTTAATCTACTTACAGTATAAATATGTACGTTACTTTTATTAAACACAGGTTATTTTGTAACCTATCTAGGAGGACAGTACAGCACCCACTAACTAGATTAATAAACTTTAAGCTTGTGCTATATATTGTATTACCTTACCATGTCATCTAGTCCTAGTTGATCAATAAATCTTATTATTATTATTTTTTATGCTTTAACATATCTCGGGACCATGGGGTCCCGGTCCTTTGAAAGGCGTACGAGGGGCCGAAGCCAACTCGCAGAGGCCCGTTGAACGTTTTTAATGAAATGAGGCACCAACCGACGATTATCCCTGTTGGCACTGTGCAAGTGCACCCAAGGACAACCCCCGGTTGGTGTAGGACTATTGCAGGATATGGAAAATATAACGTTGGACTATGGGTTTGGGTGGCTAAAGTGGACTGGTTACCAAGAACTATGGAAGAACTATGACCCCTGCCTGATCAATGTTTTATATATACACGAATAAAATGGCAGGGGGTGACTTGCACACTCAATAGTGGGCCCCCGGAAACGGTCGCTAGCACATAGTGACGTAGTGCCAAGGGGGCAACATCTCCTGAGGTGCTTATGAGGAGTGGAGAGGTATTCCACGGCTATCAGGACAATCCCGGAAGTACGGTCAAGATCCCTACCAGCATCTTACTGGAATACTTCCTTCCTCCGAGCACATTTGCTCTTGCGAATCTCCACTCAAGCCGGCCAATAAAGGCAAGAATGAGGTGGGAGCTCTGTTCCTCGTCATTGTTCACTCCAGCCGGCCAATAAAGGCAAGCCAGAGGTGAGGAACAAACTTCTCCCGGGAGATAGGGTCCGTGGGGTCGCTACTGCCCAACAGCTCGCCACATGCTGCCCTGCGGGTTTCTGTATCTCTCTTGGTCTGGCTCCTCACCTTAGACCTGTTCCGGCAAAGTAAACTCTTCCGGCACAGGCCTGAGTTTGGAGCGCGCAAGCCCCACCACGACGTCAACGTAGAGATACGGCGATGGGGTTATTATTATTATTATTATGGGTACTTTTTTGTTGGCAGGACACTTGGCAAGGTGCAGTGATGGCAGGTGGAGTAAGGCATTGACCAAGTGACATCCTAGGACTGGCAGATGATATTGTCGCCATCGCGGATAGAACCAGGATGAGCCTGGCACTGGAGCGTGGAGATTGGCACAAGAAAATAGAAGCCTGTTATCAGCAGTGTGGGCGAAGTCGAGCTGTGAATGTTGATGATGTGAATTTTAGATTGTAAATTGCACTATGTGTTATTTAAGTGTAGACGCCAGCAAATCAAGCTACTGTCAAATTTCGCGTCAGTACACTTAAATAAATAAATTGTAACATATTCAGGCTTATATTTCTGCTACACTGTAAAATTCATTACGCTACATAACTGTTGACCAAAAAGCTCCAGTTTCGTTACATTAATCAAGCCTTGTCCGGCCGGATCGATCACGTGTCCGGACCGTACGTCCGATGATGAATGTAGCGGAAATATTCGACAACTTCGCTAAACAAGATTATTTCCTGTGCCAGGTGCCAATTGTGACCCTGAGGGGAGTTTGTGTGCCATTTTGGTATGACATGATAATGTGGGTAAGTAGAGACGCCAGCGCATCAAGCTACTACAATCTGTCAAATTTCTATAACAGATTTTCAACTTTATAAAGCTAAAGTTTAAGGTTCAAAGTTGATTGGGAAAATTTTACAGTTTCGGGTAGCTTGATGTGACCTTGACATTGTCAATCAAGTGTAAATCAAATAACTCAAAACTAGAAAAGGGGTGATAGAACTCATCATTGTGAACAGTTTGTACTATAGGACCAAAATAAAACTGTCGAGATAGTGGGTGGTAGTGGTGGTGGGGTAGTGGGTGGTGTTGGGTGGTGGTGGTGGGTAGTGGTGGGTGGTGGTAGTGGTGGGTGTGGTGGTGGTAGTGGTGGGTGTGGTGGTGGTAGTGGTGGGTGTGGTGGTGGTGGTGGTGGGTGGGTAGTGGTGGTGTGGTAGTGGTGGGTGGTAGTGTGTGTGGTGGTGTGGTGTGTGGTGGTGTGTGGTGGTGGTGGTGGTGGTGGTAGTGGTGTGGTGGGTGGTGGTGGTGATCTGCCTGCATACACACGAGCGACGTACGTCGACGACACAGTCAATGAACTGCAAGCGTCGAAAACGCCGACATGTAGCTCGTGTATTTCAGTACGGTGCTCAAATACACGAGCGGCATGTTGTCGGCGGCAGTCGCCGTCGCGTCGTCGGTTGCCTACGACACGCGTCACGCGTCGCGGCCTGTCACCGACACGGTTGAATGAAGAGAAAATAGCTGATTTTATTTTCCTTTTGAGTTGTGTGCACGTAGTCTGTCAATTTGTCAGAACCATTAGTAACCTGGACACTTCACCTCCTAAGAGTGGTGGTATTGCCATGTCATTTAGCAATGCTAATACTTCGACCAAAGAACGAGCCAGCCATCTGTTATGAAAGCAAATTGCTAAACTTTTTTGTGGTGGTAAATCTAATAAAACTTAACGAGGCTGAGAGAAACTATTAATAATACTAACTAAAGCAATAAGTTGAGTATCTCCTAATCTTCTGAGCAATCAAAACTAAGCTGGATGTACAGACGCCAGCACATCAACCTACTACAATCTATCAAATTTCTTTGATAGATTTTGAACTTTATTGCTAAAGCATAAGGTTCAAAGTTGATTGGGAAAATTTGACAGTTTCGGGTAGCTTGATGTGCTGGCGTCTGTACTTATTATTCCGTTCATTGCTTGCTTCGAATGCCTTTGTTTTTAGTAGTAATCTGAAGGGCAATTCACGTAATTAAAAACGTTCAAAATCTAGTCGCAATCTCATCTCAGCGACTATCAATGTCAAAAACTTGTCAAAAATATAGGGAAACGTGAGGTATTTTTGACAGATTGAGACTGAGATCAGGGGGCCTAAAAAGGCCACTTTGGCAGAATCATAAAACAATTCATATCAAGCAATTTCATCTGTATGACAGTTTTGCATGGAGATTCGTAAAATGCTATAGGAAGGTACACCTCTGCCTAACCCTTCAGGGATATATAGGTGTGAAACTGTCAAACAGATGAATTGCGTGATATGAATTTTTTATGATTCTGCCAAAGTGGCCTTTTTAGGCCCCCAGAAGGCCTATTCTCGTAATTTAAAACGTTCAAAATGTAGTCGCAGTCTCATCTCGGCGACAAACAAATGTCAAAAACTTATCAAATGTGGGAAATTAGAAGTATTTTTTGATAGATTGAGAATGAGATCAGACTGTGAACGTTCTTAAAATTACGGCCCCTCTGATGTTCCATGCCATGGAAGGGCCCGTGGCTAAATAATAACAGCCGCACAGGTCGATCGATCAGGTTAAGCTACGCTTGCCGCAGTTGGTCTGTGGATGGGTGACCATCTTTACATACCGTGTCCCCTCCGTGCCTCGGAAAGCACGTTAAGCTGTTGGTCCCGGCTGTCATTCGTGGATCTTTGACAGTCGTTACGGGTAGTCAGCAGCCCGAAAGTCTGACAACCAGTCTTACCAAGGGGTATCGTATTACCCAATAACTGGGTTGTGGAGGTCAGATAGGCAGTCGCTCCATGTAAAATACTGGTATTCAGCTACATCCGGTTAGACTGGAAGCCGACCCCAACATAGTTGGGAAAAGGCTAGGCAGATGATGATGTTCCATGCCACACCATTTGTAACATGTAATGTATTCTCGTAATTACATATTATTATGTAAAATATATATTTACGTAATTGAAAAGAACTAATTGCCCAGGTGGTGTAGTGGTCGTAAGCGCTAGTCTGAGCATGAGATCCTGGGTTTGGGGCAAAGTGTTATGTGATTTTTCCATCAGGGTATTCTCTACAGCAGCCCGGAGCCCGGATTTGTGTCAGGTAGGTGGCAATAGACTCGCTACCTATTACAAACATAACTGGTGAAATGTGATTGAACTAGATCTGTAGATATAGGTACACCTCTGCTGAACTATTCGGGGATTAAAGGCGTGATGTTCTGTATAATTGAAAAGAATAATGTTGCTCCTAGATCTGTGAACATTTTTGAAATCTAGAATTATCTATCACACAGCGTGCGGCAATCCTTACGTACCGTATAGCATTCGGTAAAAATCAATCGCATTTTTTCCTTGTACAGCAAAGTTATTGTCAGATATCAAAGAAATCACGCCACATATCAACATTTGGGACTAATAAAAAGTCTCTTGTTACTATTTAAAAGCTAAGTGAAGTAACTGCTGGCAGATATCACCGTCAAATGAACTTTTTTTTTTTTTTGTATTTCCTGTGCCAAATAAAATATTTTTCTTTCTCTCTAATTCGATATTTTGTCGGATGATGACGTAAGTACCACGTAAGTGCCGTGTTTCTTATCAACTGGCACATGAATATTCAATTTCAAAATATTTTATTTCACATCCAAGTGAATATGTACGTTCATAGGCACTTATGACTCAACTAGGTATAGGTACCTAGTCTGTTCCAAAAAGTAGCCTATATGTTATTCCAGGGTGTCAGCTACCTCCATACAAAATTTTATCAAAATTGGTCCAGCCGTTTGAGCGTGAAGAAGTAACAAACATGTAAACACACACACACACACTAACAAACTATCGCCTTTATAATGTTAGTGTGATAGAGTCTATAATTGCTTATCAAATCTGAAGAAAGACAGGGTAGGTACTTATTTATCATAACTACCAGTGTTCATAATCTCAGATAATTTACATTCCATCGCCGCTTAATCAGATAACTACTTTAGAGAAATGTACTCTAAGTTGATATTTGATTGACCACTTGTAACAAAAAGGTAATAATAAGTTTTTGATTGCAATGGAATTTGAACTTTGTTTAGAATGACATTCAGTTTGTTGTTCCATAACTTGAAAATTATCTCAAATTCAGTAGGTATGTAGTATGTAGGTAAGTATTTGTGTCGGTACACTATTACATGTTTTTACCTGGCGATGACAGAGCTAACCCTAGCTATTCCTAATTTCCTAGTCCTATTAAGGTTTGATTTTTTAATCGACAGATAATTTTTAATAATAATAATTAATTTTGGAATAAAATTGACGTCTGACAGATTTTGTATGTAAGAACTGTCAAAAATTCAAAATTATTCCTCGGAAAAAATTATCAGGCGTTGGAAAAATCAGCCCTTAATTAAACAATTCTAGACCTAATTTACCCAAGCCTTCTCATAAAGTAATACGTCTATTATTTCCAATACTGAGCTCATTTGGAGCGAAAACAAAGCGAGAGACTCAGTCTCTGTCGGTGACAGGCGAATTATTATGAGGAAGCTCCGCTGATTAGCTTCGCACACAAAAGGTAAAGACGTACTCTCTATCTGTACTGTTAGCGAGGTAATTCCGTAACACACTAACAGTAGTTAAGTTTTCATTTGACAGTTCGACAACAGTCATAAGGCGTAGAGAAATGAAAAAAAGGTATTTCTAAAATCTATTGCTGTCGCGCAGTGCCCGAACAAGCGGGCTATCAAGCGCGATTGAGACAACTGCAGCTTGGACTGAAAATACCTATTAAAATTACAAAAAAATATCGATTTGTAGTCCCCTGATTCGTTCTCCAAAACTTAACCGATTTAAATACGTTTTTCATTAGAAATTAAAACAGGGCTTGAGCTGTTTCTGTTTTATTTTTTTTTAATAATCTAGTCAAATTTGTTTTCTGGATGTTTGAATTCAGCGGAAAATCCGGCAATTTTTTTAAGTTTTTGAACGTTTTTAATCATTTATTAATGAAAAAAAGGAAATCATAGGGACATGCTTATAGTAACCATAGATACTCGGGGAAAAAATATGACTCTGCCGGTATTATCCAGAGAGAAAACAGGAGACTATGTTTGTATGAAAAAACGGCCCTTGTGTTTCCACGTTGTTGCGCAGACAGATTCTTCGAACATATGAAGCAATGGATTAGCTGTGTCCTTCATAATGGTTCAGAGTGTGATTAAAAGTATGTTATGTAATTAGAGTGCTGGTTACAGAAGGGAAGGATGCAGGTATTGTTTCAAACGTCCTATCTCTTTTTTTCCCATACAGATAGTGAAAAGTAAAAACGAGATAGATGTATTTTTGATTACTCTACCTAAATCGCAAAAAAAAACCATTTGACTTACGTTTTATTAGAATTAGGTCGACGATATGTCCATCTTACTACGAAGAACTAGGTTTGTGTGGAACAATATAAATTAATAACCATCTTTTACTATACCCCAGTGTAAAATTTCATACCAGTGCCAAATTTCATCCAAATCCGTTAAGGAGATGTGGCGTGAAAGAAAAACAAGCAATCATCCATCCATCCTCACTCGCGCTTATAATATTAGTAGGAAGTAGGATTTGTACTTCTACACAATCCAGTCATTGCATTTACTTAAAGGACATTTTAAATACAGACGACTGGTTTTACGCAAAACAAAACAAATATATATCGGTTCAGCCGTTTGGCAGCTACGATGCCACAGACAGACACACAGATACGTTAAAATTATAACACCGTTCAGGGCCCCAATTAATTCTGTGTGGTAACTATTATTTCCCGCGTAAACAACTTACGATTGTTGTTTTGACATTTTAAACCACACCAACTTCGGTTAATTTCGCGCGGTTACGTTCGTTGTTCGTGACGGGCGACTGTCTTAAGTAATTTTGACGTTCGAAAAGTGCCGTTTCTCAGCCTAATTTGAATATATGACTTTTGATTTTTTAGCCGATGTCGTGATTAGCTAAGGTATGATGTGGTTTCGAAGTAAGGAATCATTAAGTGGCCATAAGAATTAATGCCCTGTTTCCGTCGGGGTTAAAAACTATCAATTTGAAAAGATGGCGCTTTTTCACATACCGTACTCGATTCCTTAAAACAACAGACAAGCGATAATTCACTCGAAATTCAAAATATTCCACGAAATGAAACATCATTCTGTCTCTGTCATCTTAAAAATGGAACGATATTTAAAATACGTAAAGTTAGTGTACACACGAGCGACACGCGTCGACGACTGAGGCAACGTTGACGGCTGCCGTCGACACACGTAGACGGGTGTAGTTGCCTCCGTGTGTGAGCCCTTATTGTGGCTCCGTGGTTTTACTTGTCCCAAAGATTTACTTCATGATTCGATACTCACGGCAATGTCCGACCGTAAATGTCCCACTCTAGAGTACTAACTCATTTCAAATTGTTATATCAAAATAATACCATTTCATCCTGATTTACGGTCAAAACTCAATCTAGCGGTCGCAAGCACCACTTCTGAGCATGAGGCCCTGAGTTCGATTACCTGCAGGTCGGGCATTGTGTTATATTGGGCTTTTGAAGTGAAAACTTCTTTAGGCGCGTTAGGCATTTTTTGAGATGGGAAAATACCATTGAACTCGCGCCACTGGTACCGTTACCGAGACCGCTTTGGATATGTTCGGCTGTCCTCGGGATGTACTCGGTTTTCATTTATTATATTCGATATTTCAGTGAGTGATGGCAAAGTATTCTGTTTGTGTTTTGTTTTCACTTCTGTCAGCACTCCCGGAGTGCCAATGTTTTTTCTCCAACAAGAATTTCTCAGTAGCAGACCCAGAGTATCAATTTTTGCCCGGTTGATGCATATGGCAATATACTCACCCTCTATTACATGGGACCATAACATAACTGTAGAAACGTGGGTGTACTAAATAAAGCCCCTGCCCAACTTTTCGGGGATTTCAGCCGCGATGTTATTTTACTTATGATGCAAAAAGTTTTTATTACCAACAGAACGTCGAAACAATTTAAAAGAATGTTTTGAACTACAATTACCTAAAGTGGATCATGAATATGACAAGATATTTGTGTATGCCGTAAAAGCTGCCTCAGGATTGTCCACGGTTCCCTGTGACTTATGTTTTATGATATAACCCTGAGGGACATCTGTGATCCTGATGGGAATACTTACATAAAATAAGTAAATAAATCATCATTTGCATAGCCTTGTCCCATTAAGAGTATGTTGTGGGGTCGGCTTCCAGTCTAACCGAATGCAGCTGAATACCAGTATTTTACTGCCCATCTGACCTCCACAACTCAGTTACTGGGTAATATGATACCCCTTGGTAAGACTGGTTGTCAGAATTTCGGGCTTCTGACTACCCGTAACGACTGTCAAAGATCCACGAATGACAGACGGGAGGCATAATTTAAAATAATTAAATAAATAATTTCTTTATTTCAAAAAGTGACAACTTGACATAGTTACAGACGTTACATTTACAAGAAACAGAAGTATAGTATCTGAAATCTGATACTTAAGCTCCCTGGCTCCCAAACTAGGTTCATACCTGTGACTTGGGAGTCAGTGTTCCTCAATTATGAAAGTCATAACGTAAAACCTTAGATGATTGCTTTTTGGAATAAACCATCTTTCGAATCGTCTTTTGTTTTCGTAGTGTAGGCAAGGAGGCGCGGGTGAAACTGTTGGTGACAGTAGAATTTGTAGGCTTGTATGGTATCCTAGTTTATAGTTAAACCACGTTTTATAGGGAGTTGAGACCCTGAGATTATTTTTAGAATTTTACTATCTACCTCTCAGGCCAAATAAAAAACCAAGACAGAGGGCTATCAACAGTAAACTGAAGCCGGTTTCGTAAACATGTTGTGTGCACTTAGTGAGGTGTAGTTTGATTGTAAATGGTTGTAAATGTGTGCGTGTGAGCGTCTATGCACAGAGCGGAGGTGTAGTTTTGGCATGCTTCACTGTATCGTTCTCAGCGCTCTGTCTTGGTTTTTTATTTGGTTTGAGATCTACCTACTAATATTACTGATACCCTATGGTATTTAGTACATTAATCGGTCAGCTGCACAGCACGGAATCACCCCGCAAAGACGATGAGGGAAGATTAGTCGACTTCCTTTTAGTGGCTCAACAAAATACTAAGATACCATGTAAGCCTAGATGTTTTCTTCACAAGTAGATTTCAGAACAGGGTTTGTTACTAGCTTATCAGAGGTATCAGACTATTAGACTATCAAATAGAGATTGTATTGTACTAAGCAGCAACGATGTTATATTCCTATTTAATTCATTCTCCGTAGAGCTACTAGACCCTTGTGCAATGTGGAGAGTTATTCCGACGGTTGAGAGCTTACAGGAACGCGAGCGATTGTTGGAATTGACATCGTATTTATTAACATAATAATTGTTTATTTTGAGTTAAAAGGTTCTGTGATAAACGTTTGCGATTCCGAGTCAACGGGATTCGCGATGTTCGATTTGTATCGAACAAAGTACCAAGACATCAGAAATTAGCAGAAGATTCAAATGAGCACGGAGTTCTGAGGAGGAGGCGACTCGTGGTGGCTGGCGGGCGGAGTCGGAACTTGGAAGTCTGTTTACTTTGACTAGTGATTTGACTGTGACCAATAAAGTTAATTATTGAATAAAAACTTTATAGGTATTTGTTTCTTTCTATCTATTGGTTGAAAATGATGTTCAGAAATGACTAGGATACATATTAATGCGGAATGGACAGCATTGCTTATTAAAAGCTTCAAAGTAGATAGTGTAAAACATTCGATATGACATGCCTTTGATGTTGAGTTGAGTTTAAAAGGCCGTCCACCACAACGCATAAATAATAAAAAAATGTAGATAGTGAAACAAATTGAAGCTTCTAATGTAATAAACATAACGTAACATAACTTCACACCCTAATCTCCGAAGCGTTAGGCAGAGGAGTAAACTCAAACTTACAGAATTTAAATAAGTTGAATAATTTACAGGCACTTTTGAATTTTAAGTATGTTTGTTTGAACGCGCTAATAATCTCTGAAACTACCAGTAGGATTTGATTTTTTTTTTTTGCATTTGATAGCCTAGAAGTATTGATTGCCTGGAGCGGTAGTCCGTCGAATTACTTAAAATAAAAAATCGTGAATTGTAATAATTAAATTAGTAACGAACATCATATTTCTTGCTTTCCTTTGGATCTCCAATGCGAGTGAAGCAAGTACCTTTGTATGCAGCACATACTAATTTCAACGAGCGAGTGAAGTCACACTACCTCACACTAATCAGTACTAAGTAGACTTATTCCTCATTTAAGTTTTTACGAGCTCTATAAAAATGGCATAATCGTGAACTATGTCATCGCAAAATACTGGTTCAGTACTTATACCGGTTCAGTACTTATACCGGTAAATGGGTAATACAATACATGAAATTTCTTGGATTTCGCCCAGACAAATGAGGGTAAAGGACGACGAAACGGAAATATGGAATTCTTGCTCTGCCGAAGCAGAGTATTTCAAAAATATTATAGACTCATTTGAGTGTCCCCCTCCACGGAAATCTTTAGTAAAAGGCGAAAGATTTACGCGTTTTGAAGGGAAACCAGAGTTAACAAAATTAGGGTCGCCCGAGCTTATATACTCTGCGCGGTAACGAAACCATAGCGCGATTCAGAAACGAGCGTGAATTGTACAACGCCATCTATCGAGCGGGGAGGTAAACATTTAACATCTTTTAAATTGTTGATTGTTAGTCTAGTTTTACTCGATAATTAAACGTACAATTTAGTAAATAAACTTCAAGATTACCACCCTCGTTTTATACAACATTTCCATTGAAGTTTTATTGAATGAAATATACTACTAGCATTCCCTAGGTAGCAAAATTATTAGGAATGTCGTTTACCTACCAGCCAGACCGATAAACAATCTAACAATACAATAATACCTACTTACCATGTAAACGCAGCTGTCGAGATGGCTAATGCTATGATGATTAAAGTGTAAGAGAGAGACGGAGCTATACATGACCGATAGCACTATCCCTTTTTCGCAATGGAATCATGATGCCATTATTATTTCGCAATTAATAATTCCCATAATTCCCCGAGCTTAATTATGATTCCCAGTATATAAGGTAATTAAAGTATACTGATTAGATGATTAGGCTAAAAATAAAAATACCTGGTTCATTTATATGAGTCGAATATACCCGGCATCTGAATTTGATTGATCCCCATTGTTCTACCGATACTCAATCCTCATACGTCAAACCACGAACCTATATTATCTGTGCCACGAGTTATGAGTCGAACAATCCTGGACTTTAATGATTAATCACAGGTAATATATTATAGTAGGTACCAGAGAGGCAGAAATACGGTGGAGATTGATTGTTATGGAAGCAGGACGGTGTTTGAATGTTTGTCATTTTACTTACTTATTATTTTATTTTGCAGAAATAAATATAACTGGTGTGATTCATAAAAAAAATGTCCAATACAAATATTTATTATACTTGTTTATATTACACTCCTACTCAATACATTACACTCCTTTTGGGCAGTCGTGTAATTAGGAAGGTTTGCTACCTTCTACAAGCATCATTAGTGTTTATTGGCTTCCAGCTTTCACACTTTGCAGGTGTATCCTTAAGTTTATAGAAAAGTCTTCTGCGCCAGGTAGTACTACGACTTAAAAAAAAATTGAGGATTTAATATTAATGTATCTAATATTAGAAAACGTATTCCGAAAGGTTTGCCTATCTAAACCTTTCGGAATACGTTTTCTAAATGATGATGAAAGCCGCATCAAAATCCGAGAAAAACGACGCGGTCACACAGGCAGACACGAAACGTGACTAGTTTGTAATATGTATAGATTAGCTTGTAAGTACTTACTACTGAAATTAAATAAGTAACAATGTTTTCTCTAAGAATCGTGTTCATCTCGCCATCGCTTTCTCGGCCGACCTCGGCGGAGCCGCCGTCCATCTTCAGGCACCCATTGTGTGGAAACTTGCCCAGCGGTCATCGTGCATGCGGCTGATGTGACCCGCCCAATCCCATTTGAGCCTGGCAGCCTTCTTGCCTACATCTATTATATCTACCTGTTTTGGAACGCAGCATGGTGTTCCGAATTGTATCATGTACTTAAGTATGTATAATGTATTAACAATATTATTTCTGCAGATCGGGGCAGTAAAAATTTAAGCAAACAGTGAGAAAAAAAACTAAGGAAAAGACTAACAAGTAAGTAATTAGGTATCATCATCTGCCTAGCCTTTTCCCAACTATGTTGGGGTCGGCTTCCAGTCTAACCGGATGCAGCTGAATACCAGTATTTTACATGGAGCGACTGCCTATCTGACCTCCACAACCCAGTTACTGGGTAATACGATACCCCTTGGTAAGACTGGTTGTCAGGCTTTCGGGCTTCTGACTACCCGTAACGACTGTCAAAGATCCACGAATGGCAGCCGGGACCAACGGCTTAACGTGCTTTCCGAGGCACGGAGGGGTCTCGATATGTAAAGATGGTCACCCATCCACAGACCAACCGCGGCAAGCGTAGCTTAACCTGATCGATCGACCTGTGCGGCTGTTATTATTTAGCCATGGGCCCCTCTAAGTAAGTAAGTAGGTAATTAACAGTAATTGTTTGTTAGAAAAAGCTAGGGAAGCGAAAAGAAAACAAGTTTTTCATTATAACTCCACAAGATTATAAAATTATTTATTTAAGAAATTACTGTTTCTGAAGGAGAAATATCACAAAATATCGTATAAAATATAGCTACATTTACTTGACTCAACATTATATCTAATAATAAACCTTATAAGTATTTGTTTTAAGGCACATAGTTAATATTTTAAGCCACATGATTGAGACACCTTTGCAGTTGTATAACAACCGTTACCAAAGTACATTATGCTTAGACGCTTACTATTTTGTCACTCCAAAATAAATTGTACATGAAGGCTCAGTTGCACCACAAATCACTAAAATCATTTAGTTGTAAACTTAAAACGTCAATAAACGTATTTCTGTAAATTTTTTGGAAATGACTGAGGTAGAATGATGACTTTTGGCTTTTGACGATCCGTAACTGTCAAAGATCCACTAATGACAGCCGGGACCTCAGAGTTGTTCACTTTCAAGAGTAGGTACGTTTAGCGACAAATGCATTTAGTTATTTGTGGTGAAATTCTTTTTTTCGACCGGACTACTAATTGTCGAGTCACAGTTTCGAAATAGTTGGGCTACAGCAGCGCGTGATGTCATTGACTTCCCAGAATATAATATAAAATTTGCTTTTAACAGAGTACCTACCTACAATTACGCATACCTAACTTTTTATATTGACTGGACCCATGTGTTATAATTGACTGGATTTATATGCGGTTACACACTTCTGAAATAGATTTCTGTAAAATACCTACCAACTGACAGGATTTCTTTCACCAAAATTAGCCAAAAATACTTAAAAATAATTAAATTAACTACAGTAAATATCACTAAATAAATCACAATTATTGTAAAATTCACAAAAACCTAAACTTGAGTAGATAATTTTGCTTTATTTGCTTTTCCCAACTGGAAGCTTATCGAGGTAAAAGGTGGCCGTTTTAGGGGACTACCATTTTAAACAATGGCGTTCAAAAACCACTCGTCTATCAGACCATTTTGAATTAGAATTCACGAGCTGCACTGATATCAGAACATAATTTATCACTCTTTTATAACATAACCTAACTGTTTCATTTCGTTATCAAACTGTTCGTCTCTGTACTTCTTTATCTTCTTCAGCCAGACTCCAAATGATGCGCGAGCTCTGCAGGTTCCCCCATACCTCACAGGTAAGCATTCCAGGTCCAGATGCTTCTGAAGGGACTTGAGGTCGTTGCCGTGGAAATGGATGTACTGCCAGGCGTCCTGGGGTATGAACCTCTTGAACAGGTAAAAGAATGTGTTCAGGATCCAGGAGTAGTTGATGATGTGCACGCTCTTGACGCGAGCTGGCATTGCGAGCTTAAAACAAAGATTTTTTAAATTAATTTTTGGTAGACGAAGTTAAATACACTATGATTAATGGAATCAACTACATTGCTGAAGATTGTAAGACTATCTTTGCATTGTATGAACTTTTTTTTTTTTTTATATGACCACTCGCAGTTGCAACTCGCTAAGGTTGCCTTACTGCTTAACCGGACTATCCTGTGGTGGCCAAAAATTACTTTAAGGCCCCCAGCCAGGGCTTACAAACTAAGGATATTAATTTAAATGAGCTACACTAAGGGCACCCCCTGTGGGGTTCGGGCCTCGGCTTAGTGAGTCATTGAGGGGAGGGCAGCAATGGTCAGGCTGGGTCTGGTTATTATTAATTGGGTAGTTTAAAGCTACTTGCTCAGCCTCGCGGGCTGGCTTGTCGAGCAAGGGTCGGGCAGTGATATTACAGGGGTATCGCGGGGGGCCTCGACGGCGGGGCCGAGTACGCGGTTTGTATCTGTTCCCTTTGTATTTGTTCCCTACAGCTTTCTTGGAGAAGGGTGATGGGGTAGTCGGGTATGAGGAGGGTATGCCTAGGTCGGCGAATCTTGGAGATTTTGGAAGGGACGTATTGGGCGGCTGAAGAGACCAGGGGGTTGGGATGTTTTTCAGCCCTATCGAAGAAGCCCTTGGTGAGACGTTTCATTATCTGTTGGATTGTTGGGATCTTAAGGTCAGCATGTAGTTGGTTATTCCTAAGGTACCATGGGGCGCCCGTGGCCTTTCGGAGAAATCGGTTTTAGAGAGTCTGCATCTTATGGAGACGGTAGGGTTTAACGTGTGCGAACACCGGGCACACGTAGGTCAGGATTGGCCGAATGCACGCGGTGTAAATACGCAATTTGCACTTAAGTGACAATTGCTGCGCGCATTCAGTATGGAGTGAAGCCTGCTGAGAGCGAAAGCGGCACGCGAGCGTACCGTCTTTATGTGCTCCCCGAAGGTCAGGCCCCGATCTAGGATGACCCCCAAGTATTTGGCTTGCTTTTCCCAAGGGATCGGCTTGTCAAACATGGTGATCGGTTTTGGAGTAGGAGGGAGGGGTTTGCTTGGACTGGAGAAAAGTACCGCCTGGCTCTTATCGAGATTGACTTCTATTCTCCATCTCCGGAACCAATCGCCTAAGGCTTTTGCGGAGTTTTGGAGAGAGAGGGCTATTCGGGTGGGACTTCTGCCAGAGTAGTAGATGGCCGTGTCGTCAGCAAAAAGGGCTAACTGGGCTGCATCGCTCTTTGGGATGTCGCTAGTGTATAGCGTGAAGGCTAATGGGGATAGTACCGAGCCCTGCGGGACGCCGGCGCGGATTGGATGTGGGGTGGAAAGAGCACCCTCTATACGGTATTGGAAGGTGCGGTTCGACAGAAAGTCTCTGAGGATGAGCACGAGACGATCCGGCACACCGAGTTGGTACAGCTTGTATATCAGCCCGTTGTGCCAGACCTTGTCAACGCTTTCGCAATGTCGAAGGACAAGGCACCGGTCATCATGCCTCGCTGAAAACGGGCGCTGATGTGTTCGACTATGCGGTGCACTTGTTGGACACAGGAGTGTTGGGGTCTAAATCCAAACTGTTCTTTCGGGATTAGGCTCTTTGCTTCGGCGTAGTCTTTGAGACGCTTATAAATAAGCCTCTCGTAGATTTTGCCTAGGACATTGAGGAGACTGATGGGGCGGTAGCTGTTCGGGGCAGCCTTGGGTTTACCTGGTTTCGGGATGCCAATGACAGTGGCTTGTTTCCACGACTGTGGAAACATGTTGTTGGACATAGCGCTATTGAAGATAGCGGTCATTAAGACTATGAGGGCAGGGGAAAGTAACTTGAAAGCAGCAAGTGATCGCTACGACACTGGACACAAACCGAGTGTTGTTATTGTGACTCACGTCTGTTTACGGAAGGATAACAACTAACGTTATACGACTGCAAAATGGAACTTCACGACTTAGATAAATCTTTGTCGGAGACGGATTTGGAACGGGTTGGGCTGCAGAAAACGGTGCATACAACACCCCCTAACTTTGTATCATCCCGACAAAAAAGAAGACGAGAGGGAGATTTTGTTGAAGAATTTGCTAACTTTAAGGAAGAGATGCAGTCTATGTTCGCTACGATGATGAAAGCCCAAGAGGAAGAATTTAAAAAAAATGCCACAATACTTCAAGGAATACAACAATCAAGCTGCAACATTGAAAGTTCCATTGCCTTCTTGACGGCACAAAATGAGGAATTAAAAAAAAAAACGAATCTCTAGAAGAAAAAATAAAAGAGGATAAGAAATATATTATTATGTTGGAGGATAAAATGGAAAGTATGCAGCAGGACTGTAGAAAGTCTAATTTTGAAATAAAAAATGTACTGAAGCAGTCAAACGAAACCAAAGACGCCCTAATACATATGGTTACTAGCCTATCGAACTCAGTGGGTTGTCCGATCGACAAGTCTGTTATCAGTGATGTATACAGAGTTCGTGCAAAGAAAGATACAAACAACTCACCAATTGTAGTGGAAACAAACTCCACATTGATAAAGTATAACATTCTGAAGTCGTGTAAGTCATCCAATATTAATCAAAAGGCGAAGCTATGCGCCAAACACCTGGACATGCGCACAAACGAGGATACACCTATCTTCATCACTGAGCAACTAACTGCAAAGGCTGCACGCCTACACTTCCTTGCGCGCGACCTCGTGAAGTCAAAAGCCTACAAATACTGTTGGACTACATATGGACGGGTATACCTCAAAAAAGAAGACGATTCTCCATCCATTATAATTAAAAGCGAAGCACAAATTCAACAGCTGATATTCCATCAATGACTATATTATCTTAACGAGATTCTGTTCTATTTTCACTGCTTTTTTGGACGTTTCAGTTGCTTATCAAACTTGGTATGTAAAGTCTGTTACACTTACACAACATTCACACAAATAACATTATTTTTTATTCCTGCAAATATACCACCAAACAAACACACACATTATCATTATCATGCATACTTTAAACCTAAAAGTTCATTAACACCGGTGCCAATTTTAATTCAATACAAGAAACTAAACAGTACAAAATACAAATATAAAAATGTATTATTAATTAAAAATACTTTGTTTAATAGGTACAAAAAAATAAAATTAATACAAGATAATCATTATACATCCCTAATACTCATATTATTATACGTATGGCATGTGTTTTGCGGCCTCAAATATTATATTAAAAATACCCCGAATCTAAGATGTACCGTGTATTTAATAAAACATAACAATGGGTGATTTACTGCAAACTTTAAATGACATTGATAATCTGAGTATTGCAAGATCAATAGAATGCGATTGTAGTGAACTCGCTCACAACTATAACATAAATAAAAGTGACCTCACCATAATTTCCCAAAATATTAGGAGCATATATTGCAACTTCGATGACTTCATAGTGAATATGTCCTGCCTCAGCTTTGAAACAGACGTTATAATTCTGACGGAATGCCGACTTGATCCTAATAAACCTATACCAAAATTATCCAGGTATCGTTCCTACGCTACAACTCGCCAACTAAATCAAAATGACGGCGTTGTAGTATATATCAAGGACACCTTAAAAGCCTGCGTCTCAGAATTAAGCATCAGCCACGCTTCATGCCTACAAATAAATATACTGAATAATATCATTTTAGGCATCTATCGTTCACCATCTAACACTAACGCGGAACCTTTTATAAATTCCTTGGCATTTCATCTAGATAACCTAAATTCTCAAAAACGAAATATTATAGTTGCTGGTGACATAAATATCAACATAAGACCTAAACACACTGAACAAACATTTGAACTTAAAAACAGAACATCATACCTGGATAAGTTATCAGGTCATGGTATTCTCTCTGGTCACACCTTAATTACAAGGGAAACTAATTGTCTGGATCACTTTATGTTAAAAATGAACAGGAAACGGCATTCTGCTTTTATTGCTATTCTAAGTACAACTGTTACAGACCACCGTACAACCTTTCTATCGTTATCTAAAACAAAACATCACCAATCTACACCAACCAAAATTGATTTTGAAAGCGCCTTACAATATTTAAGAGGAAAAAATCACTTTTTTGTGAAAACCCCAATTACATAATAGAATGTTTAACACAAATTATAATAATGACTTATGACAAGGTGGCTACTGCGCGGTTAAATAAAATTAGCTATCTAAACTCCGCATACGATGAGTATCTATATCTAGACATAATAAAACGGAGAAGAAATTAATCTGAGGATAATTTTCTGGGGTCATCGATCTCTGCTATTGTGGTCACTTGAAATATTTGTTAAAAATAACAAGACTAACAGCGGTGGTTGACCTCCCAAAAAAAAAAACAAATCTTTTTATTTTATCGTGTTTAAATATCGTCAAATTGATCGCCACGTGCAAACGTGACCTTGTGTTCACTTTGTTCGGTGAACTCCATCGCGCCGACAACATTTTACATTGTTCTCAAGCAACAAGAATAATCAACCCAGGATTTTGTAATATCTTGAATTAAAAGAGTGTCCTTGTAGTTTCTTGCCATTTCTTCATAGATATCTAAGTTTTGGAATGGGCAACTAGCTTCATATTTTCTGACTGACCGACTCCTTGACAATTCAAAAGTGCCTGTACATGGTTTAATTGAAATAGCTACCTAAATGCTTTGAGTTTGAGTTTAAGAGAGAGTCGCTCGGTGTTTTGAACAAAAGAGAGACATATGAACGCGACGATCGCGTAATCATGCGACCGGTCTTTTTGGTTAGGACACGGGGTTAAGGTAGTTCTGATGATGAAGTCGTAACATTAACAAATCTTGCTCACCCCCATCAGACAGACGATTTGGTAAGCAACAGTAGGAGTCAGGGTAGCTACGTGACGTATAGTGATGCCCTCCATATCTACAATACAGGTGCCAGCGAGGATCTGAAGCTTGGGCTGACGGATACCTATCTCCGTCATTGCCATGGCTGCTCGTAGCAAGTCTTCGACTGGAAACTCGCTGGGGTCCCAAAGACCTAGAAAAACAGAGACTTATTAAACACAGTTCTGGGAGTTACATTCAGTTACATAAATCATCATCTTCCCAGCCTTTTCCCAACTATGTTGGGGTCGGCTTCCAGTCTAACCGGATGCAGCTGAATCCCATTATAATAATAGCAATATTATGAATTAATGAAACATAAGTGTAAATTAATTTGTTTTAAAATACATAATAATATTAGTACTGGTACACAGGTATAATGAAAAGGGACCTACCTAACTTTAAGACCAAATATTTTTGTACACATTCATTGAGCAAATAAAGACTGCCTTTTTGAAGTTCTAGAAAATGCTGACGTATTGACCTCAACTAAGTGTCAATCGTAAGGTTTTAATTAACATAAATAATAAAACGGAAATAAAAGGTTGGCTACACTGACCGGACGGATGACGTAAGTAAGGGGAGTTTTGGCATTTTGGGAGATGGCGGTAAGTTAACGGGGGAAAGATAAGTTTTGGTTCGCAATAAGTTTAGTTTTTAAATGCCACAATAAGTTTAGTTTTAAAGGCCACAATAACAAACAACAATGTCGCTGGTAGCAGCTGGATGAAAGTTGCCGAGAATCGAGTTGAATGGCGTGCATTAGGAGAAGCCTTTGTCCAGCCGTAGACTGCTGTAGGCTGATGACGATAATGATATCATAAGTTGAAGCACCAATAAAAGTCGCACATCATTCGTTGATCCAATTTTATTGTAGGCTACAAGCATAAAACTGGCATCTTGTAAACGAGGCTTTAGGAAAAATCAATGAGTCAAAAGTATTTTAACGAGTCTTACCGAATCTGAAGACTGACAGCCTCCCGATATCAGGTCTGTCGAGCATGGTGCCTTCATACGCGTCCTTGACCTTGACCAGCCCCCACAGGTCGACGCCCTCGTGCAGGTGTTTGTTCTGCTCTCTGAAGGCGCAGTACCGGACCAACTAGGTGGAAGAAAACGTATTTTATTTTCACAACATCACATAACATAAAAAACCGGCCAAGTCGAGTCGGACTTGCTAACTTCGAAAACACGAAACACGAAAGGCAAAAATCGCCGAAAAAAACACGTTTCTTGTATGGAGAGAGACCCCTTTAATTTTTTTATTTATCTCAAATTTATTAGTTGCTGTTATAGCGGCAATAAAAATACATGTACTCTGTGAAAATGTCAACTGTCTACCTATTACGGTTCATGAGATACAGCTCGTTGACAGTCAGACGGACGGACGGAAGGACAGCGGAGGACCCCGTTCCCGTCTGTTGGCACAATTTGGGTACGGAGCTTTAAAAAGCATCACATATTTTTCCAAAAAAGTTTGGTAGAAGTTTAATAAACCCCTTGTTTTTGATCCTTATGTAAGTGGCATTACGAGTCATAAGTTAGAAGCTCTAAAGTTCCAACTCCATGTTGTTACTGAGACTTTCCTTGCAGAAAATCCCAATTCCACCACTCTTTTTTATTAGTATATTTGTATTCCGTAGCCAAATAGCAAAAATTTAACCCAATTATTTCGGTATGTCCCTCTGCCCGTCTGTCCGGATGACACACAGCTATTTTACTCGGAGACGGTTGGCACAATATTGATCGAAATTGGAAGGAAGCTGTATTCTGTTCACCCCTACACAATGGAGAAAAAAAAATAGGGGAGGAGGGGCTCCACCCCTAACTTTGTGTTTCATAATTTTTTCGAGAAACACGAGTACTATGAAATATAAGTATATATAAATATAAGATACAATCATCTGTGCAAGCGTAAATTTTCATCTCAACGACGGATCCCTTCACTGTGCGTGATCCGGCTTTATCTTAATAATTATTTAAAACAATAATCCTCATACTTTATTGGGGGATTTCATGCCGTGGAAGTGAGGTTGGTTGTGAAAAAAAACTACGATGGGTAAGTAACAAAACGTTTTAGGATATTTGAAAGCAGGCGTATAATTTTATAGGTAAGGTACCCCAGTCAGGAAATATTGTATATATAGGAAATATTTTATGACCACAATTTCGATTCCAGGTTATCCTCGGTTCGAAGTTTAGTACTTCTTCTGGCCGTCAATTATATTTAAAACTTCCAAAAAACAGCAACGGTTTAAAACTTTTCCTTTTGGTATTTTTTTAAACTGAAAAATGTGCAATATCGTCACTATATTTTGTATAGAAAATATGCATGAAACGATGATTAAGGAAGTAAGTATTACATTATTAAAAAATATTATTTATTTACCACTACCTATACCTATGTTTAAGAAAAAAAACAAACATTAGGTACTTATGTAAAACAATGCATTTATTGAATACCAACATTAATTTAGAAAGAGATGTGGAAAGAGAGTGGGGAGGCATTTGGTCAGCAGTGGGATATTCGTGGCGATGCTCTGTCGCCAACAGCCGGTCTGACTCACCGCATTAGATTTTTTACATCAAAAGTCTTCAACACAGCTCCAATAGTCTTCTAAAACTATGTTGTTATTTTTTTAAACATATACACATACGCTGACGCAGTAAAAAAGAAATAAAAAATATGTTTATATGCCACTGAGTTAAGTAGTTGTAGACTTGTAGGTATATTATTATCGAAGCATACAAGAGTTGACTTTTAGCATCCATTATGTACAGAGGCCAGCACATCAAGCTACTCCAATCTGTCAAACTGTCCCAATTGAATACGCACCTTATTCCTTTGTTTTAAAGTTGAAAATCTATCAAAGAAATTTGACAGATTGGGATAGGTTGATGTGCTGGCGTCTGTACAAACAGCTACATAACATGACTAAATAGCTTACAGAGAACCGTTCCGTCATATTATATAAAAACTAAGTATCTACTTATAACTTTATTATTCATAAAAAGTGCCATATTTGTCATCTACAAGCCTTTCACCGATTAGTATGTTGCTTTCAGATGATTTATTTTCGTTGGATCCCGCTTTTGAATCCCATTTTTTAGGTATTAACGATGGGTCCCATTTTCTATTTTCATTGAATCCCATGTTATAACAACATGTGTACTTTTCAGAAGAAAATTGATTTACCTTTATCAAATATTTAATAACCTCCTCCTTTTTTTGAAGTCTGTTAAAAAGCAGCGTTTATTCTGCCCACCTACTATTAATTAAATGATTGAACTACCCACATGTCTGCGGAATAACAAAATTAAGTCGTGACATAGTTGACTTAGCTGGGAGCAGTGATAGCCGAGTGGTAACGGCCGCGACTTACGAGTTTTGGGTTCGAACCCAGATAGACGCTTTCATCATGATCATCATCATTCCAGCCGAAAGATGTCTACTGGTGGAGATAGGCCCCCAAGCACCGTCACTTCGACCGGTTCTGTGCTTCCCGCATCCACCGGATTCCTGCAACCTTCACAACGTCATCGGTCCACCTTGGGCCTTCCAACGTAACGTCTTCTGGTACTCAGTCGCCACTCCAGAAACTTTCGGCTCCATATTAGGTTGTCTGTTCTGCGAGCAACAAACAACGACAGGCGACCGGCGCTTTACTTTGTGTACCTACTTAAATCCTACTTAATTTCATCACCACTGCTCTCAAAACGGTGAAGGAAAACATCGTGAGGAAACCGGCACGTCCTAGAACCAACAATTCGAAGACATGTGGCATCTATCCATCCGCACTGAGTCCGCGTGGTGGATTACGGCCTACTACCTCTCATAGAGAGGAGGCCTGTGTCCCAGCAGTGGGAAAATTATAGATTGATTATGTTATGTACATTATTATGTGGGAAGTGTAGGAATGGTCGTTGCAGCTACGCTTGGGAGAGGCCGTTGTCCAGCAGTGGATATCTTATAGGTTATATCAGGCCCTATAGGTTTTGATTCCTTTGCGAGTGTCAAAATATGCGACAGCGCAACGGAACAACGGTAGGCTGATACTCCGTTCACCTTTTGTACTCCAGATGGTAAAAAAATCAGCCGGTATATGGCATCTCAACCTAGAAAGTTGTCTGCTGCCTAACCGGACTTACCTGTGGGTTGCCTCTATAAATTAAGGCTTAAAAAACATAAAAACTAAATAAACTTGAACTTGTGTTGTGTACACACGGCTACACATCAAGCTATACATTTCCAGTTTTAGCTGATCGCGCATTGTATAAGTTTTTCGTTCAATCAGAAGTCAGCTTATACTGGTTATGTATAGGTTGATGAGTAGCCGTGTGTACCTACCTAGTTGTATGTCAAGTTACTATCTCAGAAAAGATCTAGGCAAAATGAATAATAATTTTCTAACTTCTAAGAAAGTGACTTAATTTTTGCTAATCATGTATAATATAACGGATGATTTTTTTACCGGTTCCAAATTTTTACAGGGTGTTCTACCCATGAATATGAACAACTTTCACTATGGGACCAACTCAGAAATCACGAAAAAAAATCAGCTTTTTAATACAAAAGTTCAATACCTACTTGACCAAAATGTATCAAACAGCAAATTTTTTTTGACCGCTTATCTGAGACGTTGCTCGAGGTAGCAGCGCGGTGCGGGAGGGGTGTAGACTGTGGTGACGTGAAGCGAGAGCTCAGTGATTCGTCAACTTGTGGAAACTATCACCCCTCCCGCCCCGCGCAGCTCAGCCCAGGCAACGTCTCAGTTAAGCGGTCGGCCTATAGTATAGTTGCCCGCGACTTCGTTCGCGTGGATGTCGGAAATCAATAATGTATCTGTTTCCTAATTCAGTTTCTTTATTAGGGAGTAATAAAAGTTACTCCTTATGACATCAGCTCAGCTATCTGCCAGTGAAAGTCCCGTCAAAATTAGTCCAGTTGTTTTGGAGATTAGCCGAAACAAACAGGCAGCAAGACAAAAGCTATAAAAACTGTTTTTTTCGTTTTAAGTACCTACTGTATAATATTTGTAGGTTGTTTATATGTACTTTGATATTCTCATTTAGTATAAAGCCGTTATTTTGACATTACAAACAGACACTTAAATTTTATTTATTTGTATACTTAGGTACTTAGACGTAGATGATTAGCAAAGATACAACGATCAAGTATATTTACCTACTTGAAGTAACTTAAGCTTACTTAAGTAGGTAGTCATTACTTACTTATATTATGTAATATATATTCAATGTTTCCAAGTAGAAAATAAAATATTAATCGTAAATGATTATACGTTGTTATGTTTTGAATATATATTACACTAGTCTAGCTGCTCCCCGCGGTTTCACCTGCATAAGTGTAGATCCCTTTTGAATATCGGGATAAAAACTAGCCTATATGTTAATCCAGGGTGTCAGCTACCTCTATACCAAATTTTATCAAAATTGGTGCAGCCGTTTGAACGAGAAGAAGTAACAGACATATAAACACACCCACACACACACTCACAAACTTTCGCCTTTATAATATTAGTGTGATAGCTTCTGGCCTCGACTTCGTCCGCGTGTTTCTTATTCCCCAAAACGTCGCATAGCATCGCCTGCCCGCGTTATTACTTCGTTTTCGTTTAGCGTTTATTCTGACTTTTTCTCCTTTTGCTCTGCTCCTAATGGTCCTAACGTGGTGTTTAATATCCTATAGCCTTCCTCAAGAGTTAGGCTTTCAAATTCAAAAATAAATTTTCAAATCCAACTGGTGGTTTCAGAGATTAGCGCGTTCAAACAAACAGACTCTTCAGCTTTATTATTATTCAGTAACCTTGTTTGAACATGAGATCCTAGATTCAATTCTGAGTGTAGGCATAAAACTGTTTAGGAGTCTTTAGTTGTAACTGGGTTATCTTGTAACGTCACAGTATCACTAACATCCCGCGGCGCAGATTAGCATTTCAACCAGTGTGTAGGTAAACAGTCATTGACATTTGACACAGTAACTGTGGGAGTAACAATAGTCAGAACTCTGAACTAACTAAGATAAGCAGCAAAACATCACGCATGTAAACCCAGAAGCAGGCAGAGGGGTACTTTTAGCACGCTTTTATTTCCACTAAAGGGCTGATTTTTAACCGACTTCCAAAAAGGAGGAGGTTATTCAATCATCTGATAACTTTATTCGAGAAATATTTTTGACAGTTATTTCGTAAAAACAAAAAAAACGAAAAATCAACCCTTACGGTTAATTTTTTAATAGTAAGATAACTTTTATCTGTAGAATACCTAATTATGGCAGTTTGACATTCTATACAAAAATACTGTCAAACCGCAATATTTATTCCTCAGATATAAGTTATCAGACTAATGAAAAAACCGGCCAAGTCCGGGTTCCATTTACCACCAAACAATATTTAACACTACACCTACATATAAAATAACGGCAAAAAAATCAACGTTTGTTGTATGGGAGCCCTTAAATATTTATTTTATTCTGTTTTTAGTACCTATTTGTTGTTATGGCGGCAACAGAAATACACATTCTGTGAACATTTCAACTGTCTAGCTATCATGGTTCATGAGATACAGCCTGATGGTGACAGACAGACAGTCACGGACAGTGGAGTCTTAGTAATAGGGTCCCGTTTTTACCCTTTGGGTACGGAACCCTAAAAATCACCAAAGTTCTGTAGAAGCAGATCACAGCTGTGAAGTTAAATAGGCACCACTTTAGTATGTTGATAGCTTAGCAATGATCTATCCAGCACCCTGATTGCATGACACACTATAAATCAAAATCTGAATAATTTTGAAGGATATTGCTCATCCATTGCTTCGTATGTTCGAAAAATTTCTCAGCTCAACAACGTAAATAACGCAATGAATGTTGTTGAACCAATGAATGTTAGTGTGTTACGAATTACGAAATTACGTAGTAAAACTAATTCGGTATAGCTTTACGTCTTAGGCGCGGGACAAATACAAGACGTGTGGCGCGGGTGAGGCGCCGCTTCTTTGATATTTCATGCAAAATATATACTTACCCGTCTCGCGCCTCACCTCGTCTATAAAAATTTTGTGTGAAATATCAGAGAAGTGGCGGGCGCCACGCCCGCACCACACCTCTCGTATTTGTCCCGCGCCTTAGGTCCGTCGTCCATGACGCTACTCGAAAGTAACCAGTTACAAACTCAGGCATTTCTTCTCAAAATTTAAGTGTCTTAATAATTTACTAAATAGACATTAATTTCAAATACACTCACCAATTTATGAGCTCTTGGTACAATGAATTCTCTGGCTCGCAAAAACCTCAGCATGTACTCGTCATCCGTCCTCAGTGGATGACATTCACCTCTATCTGAAAAATAATATAAATAATAATAAAAAACCGGTCAAGTGCGAGTCGAGCTCGCGCACCGAGGGTTCCGCACAAATTTGTAGGTATGTAAATAGTTTAATACGGGATTCTTTTTTTTAAATTTAACGATGTACCTACATATTTACGGTTTTTGGATTTTTTTTTCCTTTATTTGTGCTGCTATGCATCATGACCCTGATGCTTCTTGCCAAATTTCATGATTCTAGGTCAACGGGAAGTACCCTGTAGGTTTTGGTCGGCTGTATGATTTTTTCACAGCTCCAAAGGACAGTAGACCTGAGTATTTAATATAAATTCCAGCTTGATACCTCCACGCATTCCTGAGAAAAAGGGTCTTGACATACAGACAGACGGACGGACGGACGGACAACAAAGTGATCCTATTAGGGTTCCGTTTTTTCCTTTCGAGGTACGGAATCCTAAATACATCGAAGTCACGGCTCCCAACTAGCACCATAGCGTTAAAAAAACCTATATATAACTCGTATATCAGTTCCATTTGAACATAAAAGTGTTAACACATACCTGTACAACTAAGTTAGAGCATGCTCTAATTCACTTATAACCACGAAAGAGGCCCACAGTTTTACAGGTAAGAGTTATAGAAAGCCTATAGTACGGTGATACAAAGGTATTAAAGCAACTGCACAAGAGCGTTTAGTCATCGTCAGCTACTAGTTTAACCGGTATTACTGTTGTAATAGTCGGGTTGGTTGACACTACGGGAGGTAGGAAAGCTTCGGATTAGAATGATTTGCCACTAAAAACTTTATTAGACCTATTAAGAATAGTGTTTTGATACCGTGACTCGTATTAGTTATCTAAAATGGACTCAGGTAAGTTTGTTACCGCTTCTTGAGTACATTATTAATCAAATGTATAATTTTTAGCGTACGTCAAGTTAGAAAAAGCCTGTTGGTTTAATAAAATTTGATCAGTTTGTAGTGAAAGTGACTATATCATCCATCATTCAACACAGCAGAATTATGTCAATAAAACTGGTAGCCGTTTTAAGTATGAGTTATTTAAGTTGGGAAGTGAAAAATGACTGTCCTTGTGATTTCACAGTAAATGTATACCATGTTTCTCATTCAATTTTAATGCGCCTAGGATTTATTAAAGATTTAAAAGAAAAGTTATGAAAAAAAAATAGACACTTCAAACTAATATTATTATTTATTCCTGAATCCTGAGCAGTAGCATGTAAAATTAAGTGGTATTCATGGAACGCTTCAAATAATATAAGAAATGTAGTATTTTGTAGTTAAATGTTGAATAACTCAAAGTAATATTTATAGTTAGTTTACCAAAACAATGGCGACTTTACTTTAAATATTAAATCTTCACTTAACTCATTTGTTCCACTCTTTGAACTACAACATCGTTAGTCAAGAATATTGTGTTGCGTTTGGTGCACTTAACAGTGTTATACTAGACTTAGCTAAATACATTTACTACAGTGAAGACAATACAACTGGCTAAAAGTTTTACAAACCGACTCAATTAGGGTTCTCCAACGAAATAATGAAAACCTACAAATACCTACGTAATCGCACAAAAATATTTTCTAGTGTTTCCTGGTATTCTAAGAACTAGTGAATGATTCATCTACACTAAATACGTAATATGAGGGGCATAAAAGCAAAATCGGCACTGTCCGATGCGTTGTTTAACACCAAGACCTTTAGAACGTCTTTAAAGAAAACTGCCTAATACAATAAGCTTTAGTTAAATTCTTTTATTACAGGTTAAAACTAGTTATAGGAGTTGTTTGACACTTTTAGTATCTCGTGTTACAAAACTCTCGACAAACTCTATTTCATAACCTGTGTCAGCAATAATAGTCAATATAATACCTTAAGGGATATAAGACACTTCATGGCAATAACTAAACAACAATATGCGTTAACAGGAGTCAGCGAACACTGTTGTTAAGACTTGGGTGTTACATAGAGGTTAAAGCTATAACATCTTAAGTATACTTGCTGTTACTAGCACTATTTTAACTGTCAAAGCTGTATTACATCGTCCATTAAAGTTCTAGTGCCGACGATGGGATTAAACTTGTTTGTTGACTCCTCTATGTCTCCTTTAGTTAGAACTGAGATAATTGTTACTCTGTAATATCACTTAAAGTCATAAAAAAACCTGTAACTGACACCAAAATGTTAGTTGGGCTGTTACCACTTTTGGGAATTTCCAACATTCGATACATCAGTCATAATGTAATTGATCTGTGTGCATAGGTAATTGACTGAAACGGTAGACAAGACAACACAAAGAAGGATTGAAAAAATGTCTAACAAATATTGAACAAGGGTTATATCTGTCAAGAATAACAGTACAATACTTCTGTCCGACCTTTGTTGATTCAATATAGAGTTTTGTGACAGCTAACTGACAATATGTTACTAAAACCCGATGGTTTCCCTATATTTTCGTTAGGTTGTAGGTAAATAATCAAAATGCAAGAAATATTTTAGAGGGGCTTGTGGCTAAGTAATACCGCGTATAGCCGCAGGAGTCGATCGATCAGGTTAAGCTAACCTTCCCACTTTTGGTCCGTGGATGGGTGACCATCTTTACATACCAAGACTACTCCGTGCCTCGGAAAGGCCGTTTGTGCATCTTCGACAGTCGTTACGGGTCGTCAGAAACCCGAAAGTCTGCATGACACCAGTCTTACTAACGGGTTTTGTATTACCCAGTAACTGGGTTGTGGAGGTCAGATAGAAAGTCGCTCCATGTAAAATAATGGTACACAGCTGCATCCGGTTAGACTGGAAGCCGACCCTAACATAGTTGGTAAAAGGCTAGGCAGATGATGATGCAAGAAATATTTTAACGGCGGCGTAGTCAGTTAGCCAAAAGGACCAGGAATAGGCTGTTTATAACCAACCGAACAATGGCGAACTGTTGACGTGCTAAGCAAGAAAACTATAGAAAACTCACCAAATATCATTTTCCTAAGCTCTGTGATGGCTGTCGCCCTGGTAGCTAGATTCTCCTTGCATTGTTCGTAAGCGACCTCCATCAACTCGGGGTCTTCCTTCGTGTTGAGTTCGGCTTCGAAGCCAATTTCTAAGAAGCACTCATGCATTATTATATCCTAGTAGTTGTGACCTGAAACAAAAAAGAAATGCTTAAAAATGCGTCCGTCAAACCATTTGAAAGCAGTGGTTTGGCTAGCGTTGGTTTTAGAAAAAAGGTTAAAAAATGTTGAGATTGCTTAGAAAGTAATATACTTATTACGCAAAACTGACGATGTAAAGTTATTTCTAAAATAAATAAAAATCAGGTTCAAACTCGATAGTTTGAACCTGATTTTAATTTATTTTAAAATAACATTCGATCGATGGGCACGTTTCCGGATGACAGCGATGCGGACGAGTACTTCGACGCCTAAGTGTCCTTTTGTTTTTGTATTTATTTATATAGCGCTCTTTCTGACTTTTTTGATCAATCAATCAATCCCAGGAATCATAGCATGATGTCAATACCCATAGAATTGGGCTAATAAATGCTAAGAGAAATTTTCAAATCAGACTGGTAGTTTCAGAGATTAGCGCGTTTAAACAAACAAACAAAGATAAAAACAAACACTTCGGACAGTATATACACCTAAGTAGATAGATTTAAGATTCGTGATAAACCTTGACTCGCGTCATTGTTAACATATAAACTGGTTTTAAAATCACGTCCGTATTTTTAACTACGGATAAGTACTTAACGATGATATTAATCATGACAGTTAGGAGATATAAATAAATCTGTTTATTCAAAAAATAAAAGGAGGTGTGGCGTTTTTTGTTGTAAAGTCGTTGGTCCCGGCTGCCATTCGTGGATCTTTGACAGTCGTTACGGGTAGTCATCAATGTTCAATTCCGTACATCAAGGTCTTCACTTTCGATATGCGTGGCGCTGAGTCCATCTATTTTTATAAGTCTATGAAACCTACATTAAATTTACTTTCTGGTATCACTAAGATATTTTTCACAAAAAAAAAAAGTTTTTAGCATCAGGAAATTAAAACGCTGACGGCCATACTTCATTTCAATCTCAATACTGTTTCTTATAATAATGACCCATGCATGTAATAAGGTTTATTGGATTTGGCGCTTTTGGTTTGAGAACTTTGTTCCCATAATTCTCAAAACAAAGTACTAAATTAATCTTATTTCAAAAATATTATTTTTGTCTGCTGGCACAAATGTTTTCTGTGCTTCAGAAAGTAAAGTATAATTAATTAACAACATTAAATAGGTACAATAAAATAAAATTGATGTCTACTTTTTAACCAAAAATATTATGTGCAACGGTTACTGCATAGTGCATATGTATAACTATTGTGTAATGTATATTGTATTACGTAATATTAATAATCATGTAAATAAGTAAATGTGATTTATGTGAACAGGTGATTCTTTTTTAAATAAATAGCTATATTCACTGAAACTTTGGAGAATACTGGGCAAATAGATCACAGCTGACAGTGATCAAGCATGCGCTCGATTTCGAGCCAACTGAACAGCGTTTTTTTAAACAGAGGCACGTAATTCCGCCCCGATTTTGAAAAAAAAATAAAAAAGTCCAGTTTACGCTACCACTAAAATATTTTTAAGTAGGTACTACATTCTGTAATCAATATGTAATTCTTTTTTCTCGTTTATTTTAAAGTTCGTAATCCTCTTTTGTTGTTTTGTAACAAAAACCGGCCAAGTACGTGTCGGACCACGCACAATGAAGGGTTCCGTAGTTGGAATGAATTTATCCCAAGAACAAACTTAACATTGTATTTGAAAAACATGTTCTCCCATACATTCCAACTAAAAATGTTTGTACGCACAATATTGAGAGATTTACCATGTTGTTTCAAGATAATAGACTTCTTATTAATTTTCCTGTAATCTATAGGTATAGAACTATTTTCAGTATTTTTTTCAAAATTTTAGGCTCAGTAGTTTCGGTGATAAGGGGGGGGGTAATGGTAAATTTCCGTCTATTGTAATAACTTTAATACCGTTTACTTTAAAATTATGAAAAAAATATATTTGAGATTCTCACGGTAAGCCCTTTCATTTGATATGAAACTCGGTACAGATTGCGAAACTTTGTTTTTAAATTGTCTATTTACCCCTCAAAAATGATACACGTCTGTGTTTGGGTCACAGAGATTCATATGTGTACCAAAATTCAACTTAATCGGTCCATAAGATTCGGAGCAAATTGGCTGTGACAGACAGACAGACACACGAGTGATCCTATAAGGGTTCCGTTTTTTCCTTTTGAGGTACGGAACCCTAAAAATAAATATTCGTTTAAATGACATTAACATTAATTGGAAACAAAGATTTGAATGTACTTTAGATATCATTTGACAGACCGATAGGTAGTGTTCGCAAACTCAATAAACAGTCCAGCCGTTCGAGGGAAAGCGTTCTTGTGTCAGTGCGACAATAATTCTAGACGCTAATAGATAAAGATCAAATTCGCAAAACACGTATTCGTTTGAAACTGACAGGCGTCAAGAACGCATTCTCTAGCTAGCTGTTAATAACTAGCTGTTGCCCGCGACTTCGTCTGCGATCCAGGATCATAAGTAGCCTATGTTCTTCTCCAGGTCATGGTCTAACTGTAACTTTTCTAAATAATATTATTATATGTGAAAATTGTAATAATATTAGTAAGGAAAGTTAGGAGGATGAAAACCGGTCTATCGAGACTTTAGACTCGCAAAATGTATTAGGCTTAAATTAAAATAAAAAATCTCTAAACTCTAAAGTTTCTAATATAATAATTCAATCATGATTCGAAAGACACGTGGCGCCATCTATTATCATAATAACGTTATTGTTGTTTTCCTCGGGAACAGCACTTTTTTTCGGGATGATAGGTACCTTATGTCCGTTTCTGTACACCTGACAACGTACGAGTATATGCAAAATTTCAGGATGATCGGTTCAGTGGTTTAGGCGTGAAAAGGTAACAAAAAACAAACAAACTTACTTTCGCATTTATAATATTACTAGCTTCCGCCCGCGGCTTCGTCCGCGAGGTATGTCGATAAAAACTATCCTATGTCCTTCCCCGGGATACAATCTATCTCTCTGCCAAATTTTATCGAAATCCGTTCAGTGGTTTAGGCGTGAAAAGGTAACATACAGACAGACAGACAGACAGAGTTACTTTCGAATTTATAATATTAGTATGGATAGTTAGGAAGTTAGAATACGTAACATAACGCTTGTATTCGCCGTAAAGTTAGGCAGAGCAGAGGGGTACCTAAAGTACACACACACTTCGCAGTCCCATGTATGTGCATACATACTCCGGGCTGCTACTGACAAAAATTCTGATGCAAAAACCCAATAAAACCTTGCCCGACCTGGGATTCGAATCCAGGACCTCACGCTCAGTACTTGCGACCTCTAGACTAACGAGGCAGACAGAGTTAATTTTGCTAGCTTATCCCACGGGTAGGTACAGACGCCAGCATATCAAGCTAACCAAAACTGTCAAATTATCCCAATCAACTTTGAACCTTATGCTTTAGCGGGAAAGTTGAAAATCTATTGAAGAATTTTGACCGATTGTAGTACCTTGGTGTGCTGGCGTCTGTACGTGGTACCGAGACAAAACGCAGTCCCCAGGATGCCATCTATCTCTTTTTATCGATATCCGTTCAGTGGCTTCGGCGTGAAAAGGTAACATACAGACAGAGTTGCTTTCGTATTTATGATATCATTATGGTCGTACGAATAAAATAAATCAGTATAATCCTTGACATTATATTCAGGAAATAAAACGCAAAGAAATATTCATCTACTTAATTGTTACATCTTAGATTCCTCGCAAGATTTTCGTCTGAAGGTGTGTATGTTCGGGTTGATCTCAGAAACGGACGATCATAAACAATTCGGCCTTGAACGTGCCTATAAGTATAAAGGTCGGCCACAATTTATAACTTGTATTTTCTTTTAATGTCAAGGGATACTACAGGCTACAGGGTTGTTAGCCGAAGAATTCCCAAACAAGTCGCAGTGGGCAGCACATTGCTTGCAGAACGGATGGCCGATGGGGCCGAAAGATTCTGGAGTGTCGACCGCTTACTGGAAGATGTAGTGTTGGAAGGCCGACAAGATGGACTGATGATCTGGTGAAGGCCACAGGAATCCGCTGGATGCGAGAAGCACAAAACCGGTCAAAGTGGAGGTGCGTGGGGGAGACCTATGTCCAGCAATGGACATCTTTCAGGTGAAACATAATGATAGGGTTGTTGGGTAGGTAGGCGTATCGATATCGACGACGATATCGCATAATAATTATAATATTTTAGTAGCAATTAATTACTTTCAACCAAGAGAGGAACTTTGATATTTTAGTTCTTGATATTAAAAACGGAGAACAACCACCAGAAAGACACTGCCATGTTGAAATTAAGACCTTTTCACAACATCTGTTCGATAATGTCAAGTTATATGTCATGGAAACAGATGCAAATCGAACTTAAAGTTGTCGTTTTAGCTAGGGCTAGCCGGGCAATAATATTGTACTGAATTTAATTATAACCCGCTGGTCAATAATGTGATTTGAATTTTATGAAACTAACAAAAAAAAATAAAGGAATTGCTTTTTATTACCTCGCAGAAGGAGAGAAAAGTACAGTATTTTTCTCAGGGATCAAAGTGTCTTCGTCTGGGTGAGGTTGAATCCTTGGCTGCACTTAGGATTCTAGTCTTAGTTCCCTCGGTGAATAATCTACTATTCTAGTGTTACCTTGACACACAAGACAAATATTATAGCGTAATTATATGATTACTTTGTGACTATCTTGCATTAAATCTAGTCTGCTGAGTTGGAATAAAAAAATACAACTGACATTAAATTTAATCCTAAATCCATTATGTTCTTTTAATATTCATAATTGATTAGTTTATCAGACGTGTCGTTGTACAATGCTAATCACGTGTGATATTGAAATCGAGTATAACAATGTATATATAACATTATTTTTAGTATATGCGAAACCCGAAACACGTGTCTAGTATACCTATTTATGTAAAGAATCTGTGTACAAATTTTTTAAAGTGTATGGTGATAAATCACAAAGTTATATGCTTGTTATGTTACCTGGTTGTCCGTTCAAAAACATGCTCACCACGCGGCGCGGTGCGGGGTGACCATGTTTTATGCTCCTCCAGCATCGTACGTTCATTGATAATAATTTGGGAGTAGGTACCTAACTGTACGGCGATTTTATTTTAATTAACTAATGATTAAATATTTTTGGGACAAAATATAACATGGTGTAAAAAATATTGAAATCGATTCAATTACTTATTCTGAACAAACTATATTCAGGTTTCGCATATACAAAAAATAATGTTGTATAAATAAATTATTTAGCAAACAGCTGAAAACTCATTGTTGCATTATTGTTGATGTAAGATTTTCTTACTTACGAAAATTATTTAGGCCAAATTTCACCAATGATGATTAATTGGCGAAATTCGCTAAGTATCTCTAAACACAACAATTCAAAGGTTTCATCAAAGTTAATCCAGTAGTTTGATTGGCTGTTGTTTATTTCGGTCAACCCATGGTCAACCAACCGCACCACTCAAGACTTCGTATTAGTTAAATATGTTCAGGGTCATTTATCAGTCATTTGTTATCATTAGTTCAAAGCTCACTGATAACGACAAGCGCGGTATAACAACGCTATCAGTTGGTCACAAGTACCTAGGTATTTATCGGACTATTTGCTTTCGCAAGTATGTCAACACACTCATTGTTAGGGCATGCACAGACATGCACGAGGCCGGCTCTGCATACATGTATGACATTAACCCTGCAGTCTTGTGTAACGTCTAGTTAACACTCTTACGTGTCGTGAATGCATCCATTCAATTTACATTTATCTGTTCAATGTTCGTTAGGTTAGCTTGTGAACTGCAAACATACACGGTTATTATAATTAGGTACCTGGGGGATGCTGCTGAGCTAGTCTCTGACAAAGAGAAAATATATACTTATTTTAGGTTTTGTAGTCTAACCATCTCTAGATTAGGACAACAAAAACTAAAATATTTATTTATTAAGGGAAACTTACAAGTTTCTATGATTTGACATTATTTAATTTTAACTTTCATGTTCAGGGGGCCTAAAAAGGCCACTTTGGCAGAATCATAAAACAATTCATACATAGTTTTGTATGAAGATTCGTAAAATGCTATAGGTACACCTCTGCCTATCCCTTCAGGAAGTTATAGGTGTGAAACTGTCAAACAGATGAATTGCGTGATATGAATTGTTTTATGATTCTGCCAATGTGGCCTTTTTAGGCCCCCTGGTCTCTCTAAAAAACAAGTAGGTAATATGAGGTTAGTTTGCTTAAATTATGCGCAGACATGCGTCATACTTAATGATATAATATGTACAGTGTAACTTATAATATTATTATTAGATACCTACAAAAAAATAAGTTTGGTTGGTATAAAAATAATGTAAATATGTAATTAAATAAAGTTTTAGCTAAATTATTATGATAAAAATGTCAAAAACAAGTCGAACAAAATAGATAAAATTATCACAAAAAATGCGGAAATCGAAAACTGATTGCGTTAACATTACGGATGTCTCTTGTATTTCATTATTTTAAATTTATACTAATGGCTGGAAGAGTTTGTTTGTTTTAATGCGCTAATCTCTGGAACTACCAAGTCAAAACTGATTTACATCCGTCACACACACCAGGGGGCCTAAAAGGCCTCTTTGGCAGAATCATAAAACAATTCATATCACGCAATTCATCTATTTGACAGTTTCACACTTATATATCCCTGAAGGGTTAGGCAGAGGTGTACCTATAACATTTTACGAATCTCCATACAAAACTGTCTTATAGATAAAACTGCGTGATTTGAATTGTTTTATGATTCTGCCAAAGTGGCCTTTATAGGCCCCCAGGTCCAGTTGAAAACCAGCGTCAGGCACTGGTTGTCTGGCATTTTTGCTGAACTGGGCGTTTTTGGCGCAGCCGTGAGGCACACTTTCCTGCATATTTCTTAGAACGGACCTTTTTATTTGATCTTTTGTTTTTTTTTTTATCTGATTCGTATGTATTGTGTGTCTTTTAGTCTGTCCTAAATAAATGTATTTTCTTTCTTTCTTTCTTTACCAATTGGATTTGAGAAATTGTTTTTGAATTCGATAGTCCAATTCTTGAGGAAAGCTTGTTAAAGTTCTTTTCGTTTCTGTGTGACCGCGTTGATCTTATAAACTACACAACGGATTTTGATGCGGGGTTTACCATCATTTAGATTATTTATTCCGGAAAGTTTCATAATAGATAAACCTCCATGTTTTGTCGACCCGTAAAACTGTGCGAAACAGCGGTAACGTTAGTAATTAAATAACCGTAACAAACAAAGAAACCAAACCAGGTATTTTGATGAATGAACGTAAACGTTGGTGTAGGTGCTTAGATATACTTAATATATTTCCAAACTAATTACAGGTTAGCGTACATTAGCTGAACTAGATTTTCTACTAGAGAATTTAAAATACTTTGTTGTTAATAGATCGCCCGTGCAATTTACTTAATGTAGTGTATTATTAACTCCTATGCGTTCTAGATTCCCAGTACAAAACAAAGCTTTATTTACGTCGTCCCCACCAGTGGAGCCACCGTGCGGTGGGTGCAACGGCAATGCACGTTTGTTTCGCCAGCATACTAGGGATCTAGAAAAAAGAAGAAAGTAAATGGAAAACAAACGATATTTATTAACTCATAAAATACCAACAGAAAAATATAAATATATAGACCAGAAAAGTATCCCTTACCTAATGAGTATATTTACTTTTAACCGCGTTCCGCAGTTTTGTGTCCCTTAAGAAAAATAGCTAGTCTGTTTCAAAACAAAAAATACATGATCTATTTATAGCAAAATAGTACCCACCTAAATAAAAATACGACAGATATCACTACTAATTACTAGTTCACTTCACACTAAACTTCACGCATATTTTTCACAAACCTTTTTTCACGACACTATTTATCCTGCAGTCCTGCTACACGACACGACTCGACACGACTTTACGACTAAATAAAACGTATTATAACAGACATCAGTCGGCGTGTTCCGACATCATCAGTAAATCGTTTGGTCTTGATTCTCGCTCAAGGATCGCAAAGTAACTAACTGCGCGCGCGCCGATATCAAACGTGTTTTTGTTCAGAACTGACGATTCATGTGTTTGTGACGTCATAGTTGCAGCCTGTAGAGATTTTCTGTTGTGGTTTTTTTGTAATGTATTGTTTTAACAGTAGCTACTGTTGTGTTAGTTGATCATTTACTAACGTTGGTCTCCATTTCTCTAATTGTTTTTCACTAACGCTTAAAGGTGAATTTCTCCAATGAAACTGAACGCGTTAAGCAGACAGAGCAGAGTTTAAATTCTCTTTGACTGTTAGTGTGACTGTGTGATCATTGTTGTTGTGGAATATCAAATTGTACCTACATACTAATTCCATGTGGAATATTGACACTGAACCACAGAATACATAAGTACTGAATGAACTTCGTTAAGATGCGGTCATCGCGTTCAGTTTCATTGGTAAAATTCGCAATAATTCAATGCGGGTACCTATATTGATAAATAGTAAAACTAGGTACGTACCCGTATATTTCACAGAAAATTCACTGTTTCTTACTTAAAAAGAATATGAAACAATTAATATAATTATAATATAAACTGTATACGACTATTAACATCCACAGTTATCAACTAAATGACGGATGCAACTGTGGTAAACATGTAATAACATTAATATCTTTAATTATTCTTGACTTGATTTAATTTGCAATTTGGTGCACATAAATGCTTTTATTGGCAGTAAGTATATAAAATTGCAAACATTTTAATAATAATTACAAAGTCAATTTTAAGAAAGTTTAAAGGTTGGAACAAAATGATATTGACCGTAAAAATTTGATTCTTGATTGAGAGATTTCTTGATTGATATTTATGTCAGATTAGGTTATTATATTTTTTAGTTTATTAGAAGTTTGTACCTACCTATTAGATAGGTAATAAAAATGTATACTATTTTTTATCTGAAAAAAGAAAACAATTTAATGTGTCTGCGGTATATTAAAAATACATTTCATAACATAACATCACGCTGCTATTCTCCAAACGGGTAGGAAGAGTCCCATATAGATACTTCAAAAATCTAATAATGCGCGAGACTTTGCTATTCAGGTCAGATGCTACTGATAAATTCCTAATAGGAACACCCAGTGACATTGCCTGATCCATTTTACAAACTACAGTGTGATTGACGAGACAATGCGGTTTTGATACCTGTTTCATACAAAGTTTGTGAATTTGGTGTTTATTAGTTAAATCTCAGACCAAATAAAAAACCAAGACAGCGCGCTAAGAACGATGCAGTGAAGCATGCCAAAACTACACCTCCGCTCTGTGCATACACGCCCTCACGAACACATTTACAACTATTTACAATCAAACTACGCCTCACTAAGTGCACACAAATTTACGAAACCGGATTCACTTTACTGTTGACAGCCCTCTGTCTTGGTTTTTTATTTGGTCTGAGAGTTAAATACTAGAATTGTCGCACGACAAGTGTCAGGAACGCATTCTCTCGACGGCCGTACCTACTGTAGAAATACAAATTTAAAAAAAAAACTTTATTTCGGATAAGCAGCATCCATATGGGTTAAGTAGTACCTACTTTAACTTATAACTATGTTAGTAAACTTATTATCAATTTGCACACAAGGCTGTTCTTCGAAATACATCTTCGAAAAACATCATCTAGGTAATAACGGAGACTTGCACCTCCCCGCTATGGTCTTCAGGATGAAGTTGGAGCTCTCCCGCACTCTGCACAGCAAAGAGGCAGATTTCTGTCTGACGATGGCGTGGAAACCATCGGCGTGTGCTTGCGCAAACATACCTGATGCACTGCAGAAACGGGGCAGCCCCATCAACATCCTGAACCCGTTATACTGGACCCGTAGGGCGCTCAAAGCCCGCGGAGTATAGATGGTCCACAGAATGCACGTGTGAAACACTTGGCAAGAAGCTTGCCAAATGAAAACGCGAAATATTTGTCAATGAATTACCAAACTGACACATTTTCACGACTGTGCTGTTTAAGAGCGTTTACGCCGTACGGCATTTCATACAAACTTTCAAGCGATTGTTTTTCGAAATGAATGAACCAATTTTAATGAAATTTCATACGCATAAGCAGGATACAAAGGTCTAAAAAGTTACCAGAGAACATTTTCGAAATGTCTTATTTAAAAAAATATAACTGGAAATCTCTGTTTCTATGGAAACTTAAAAATCGGTCTAATTTGGCTGTAACACAATTTTTCGAAAATGTTCTCACCTAACTTTTTAGACCTTTGTATCCTGCTTATGCGTATAAAGTTTCATTAAAATCCGTTCATTCATTTCGAAAAACAATCGCTTGAAAGTTTGTATGAAATGCCGTACGGCGTAAACGCTCTTAATAAAACATAAAATTTATGAAAGAAACATGTAAAATTGTCGGTTTGTCGTCTGTCAGCTGTCGCCTGTAAACATGGGCCCCTGGTCGTATCCTTCTAATTATTGCTATGAAAAAATAAAGGTGTGTTTGAATTTGTTTTCTTGTGTTTGAAGTTTAATTTTCTCGTTGCCTTTCACAACGTCACCTATAACCGGCACAACATAACGAAAGAAGGCATCGAATGTATTCTTTAAAGGTTTCATTTTAGCCTACATTGTTCCAGTTCTGAACAAAAAACTCCCCGAAATCATGGTTTTATGTAAATTTTAATGAACAAATTAATTAATATAAATTAATTTAAATGAACGACTGCCATGATTCGACCAGACCAAGACGGACAGAGGCTATGAGTTGTGCAATGTATTTTATTATAGCACCGGCTGGTCTCGAGGTCGGCGGCGGCGCTTGCGCGGCACCTTGACTCGCGCGACTTGAACCTGATCTCGGGTATGACCCGCAGGCACTGATGCCGTCTTAGTATATTTACTTAATAGTTAGCAGTTGTAAGGTTTACTAAAGCATTACATAATTCTTCTCTTCTAGTTCTCACACACTATTCTCTACATTTCTTTTTTATTTATCCTTTCGCAGATCTGCTGGATATTTATTCTGAAGCATTTTTTTTTAGTTTTGTACCTAAAAGTGATATGTATTTTATTTTTTACATAACTAATAAAATAATAAAGTAGGTAGCTGTTTGAATTGATAGATAATTGACTTGGTGTAGGTAACTACTTGCTTGCATGTGTAGCATGACCACCATAGAAACGGGTTTTGTCAACGGAAGAATAGACAAAATTACGGATTGTAGACATTCAGCCCCGCCAAAAGACTCACCAAGCTCGACCTGAACCAACCTGGCGGCAAGGTCGTTAAAAGATGCCCATCCATAGATAATAATTACCCATCTCTCCACTAGTCCAAGGCTTGCTCTAGGATGCATATCCGGTAGGCTCTTAAATCCTTACCTATCCTACGGGCACGTCTTCCCTACCATTACCGCGCCCCCCGGTCTATTCCTTGATATGCAATGGTCGCTGTAGCACCATGAACATGAGGCTACAGGAGCTAGTGCGAATCTTGGGGTTCATTCGATTAATCGAGTCTGGTTTAACCACGCTGGGATCGGTGCAATTCATTCATTCATTCATTCATATTCTATCTATCATTTTATCAAACGTGCTGCTACTACAAAATATTGATGTTTTAAGGTTTAGTTAGACCTAAGTCTATAAACTATTAAAAAGCAAAGCAGCATCTTACAAATCACAAAATATAATAATACCAAGCTATAAAATTATGTTTAATAATGGCTATATGGCTGGCAATTAATTATTAATAAACATAAACTAACACACGAACAGAACCAGTCTAATCGCGATCAAAACGATTTTAATAAAAACTAATATATACCTACATACATAGAACCTGTTACATCGGAATGACGTAAATGTTAATGCACAAAATGATATAGTAGGTAACATTTCCACTCAACGGTAATCCGCCGAGTGCCAGATAAACATATTACCTTTCTTTTATTTTATTTTTCAATCACTAATGCTAACCAAAAGCTAGCTGTTTGGAGGATTATTTCCATATTTGTTGTCTCTGGGTCCAGGCTGATCTTTAACAAATGATGATATTATTTAATCGTGTCCGTAAAGTAGCAGTTACAAGAAAAACGCAGAACTTGTAAAAAAATCGACCAGTGATCGTCGCCTGTCCCTTCTTACTAGCTGAATTTCAAGTCATCCACGTCAACAGAACACGGTTCTGTACTCAAATGTTAAATCCATTAAAAAAAACACACGGAAAAAAGATTTCTTTTTTTTCATGAGTTCAACTGTGAATAATGAATGAGACACAATTACTTTTTCTATTGTTATAAGTTGTTGTATATTGTTATTTCTTACAGTTGAGAGGAAAATATTCTAAATGTGTGATCATTTAAGTCATGTCAGCCATTTGTAATGTCCATACCTGGTATATAATATATATGTCGTAGCTGTTTAGTTGACCGCCTAGCCTTTTAACTAAAAAGCGGCCGTTCAAATAACGGCCTGAATGATTTTTTGATATTCAATATTAGAGTTTAGGTTGGAACTGTAACCAATCACGTGAGAGCCGAATTGGTCGCAGTACCTAACTAAGCCAGGGCACCCCGACCAAATAGGTTAGGACTTAGGATAGATTAGAACTGTGATCAACTGCCTGCGAGCAAAGAGAGCGAAGCGAGGCGAGCACTACTTCCAAAGGCCAGGCGGTTAACTAAACGGCTAATTTAACCAGTTGGCTGCGACATATACATAGTAAAAGCTAACGTAGGTAAGAGGATAACATAATATAAATTGCTTACATAAAATAAGTAAACATCAACCAATTCTCATTCGGTGTGTGTAAAGATAGTTATTCTGCTACTGGCGAAGGATACCTACTTGACTCTCTTCAGCGGGTATAATTGTGTAACTCACTCACAACAAGGGCATCGTCTTACCCACTACCCAGTTACTGGGTTGTGGAGTTCAAATCAGGGATGTTACGGAGCTTCGATTCCGATTCCGAAAAGTCGGAACTTTCGATTAATTTTACAGTTCCAATTCCGATTTCGGTTCCGATAATTTTGAATCGGAGTTACCTATACCGAAGTTCGAAACGCAGCGCTCGCGCTCGAAGTCTCAGTTTATTGTTTTGTTAGTGGATTTTAGAAAAACCGCCCCGATTCCGATTCTGGTTCCGATTCCGATTAATCAAATTTAAAACCACCGATTCCGGTTCCGGTTCCGATAAAACGACTTCCGTAACATCTCTAGTTCAAATAGACACTCGCTTCATGTAAAATACTGGTATTTAGCTGCATCCGGTTTTACTGGAAGCCGACCCCAGCATAGGTAGGACAAGGCTAGGCAGACGATGACTCACAAAGCCAATGCCATTCATTTCGATAATCAACGATATTCATTGCGTTATTAACGTTGTCTAGCAGACGAATTGTTCAAACATAAGTATGCAATGAAGCATGAATTACTAAGATCCATACTATACTAATATTATAAATTCGAAAGTAACTCTGTCTGTCTGTATGTTACCTTTTCACGCATAAACCACTGAACGGATTTCGATAAAATTTGGCAGAGAGATAGATTGCATCCCGGGGAAGGACATAGGATAGTTTTTATCAATATCTAGTATAATATGATTTTCCTTCTTAATCTTTCGGATTGTGATGGAGAATGTGTTACGTAAATGGTATGCTTAGTGGCATCCTATGAACGGTCTCAGCAATCTTTATCTACACCTGGATTGTTGGCTTATTGTATTTATGTAAACAACTACAGATATATAACAATATATATTATTATATTACTAAAACCTCGACTTCTGTCATCCAAGTAACCATATAGAATTTATTTATTTCAAGGCATGGTTGGCAAAACATATGGCTAGATTTTTAGAAAGCACTATGCCTGGCCTTGTGTGAAACTAGATTATTAAGAGGCTGTAATCCGGATCTTAATATAGAAATAGATTAAATAATGTCATGCATGCATTTACTACCTCAGCTAGATAGGTATTCTGCTTTGTGTATTTTTGTCATGTTTTTTTATTTGCAGATCCCAGTGCGGATTGGAAGATGTCAGATGTCTTAGAATTTTTTGTTCTAGGGCATGCCGGTTTCCTCACGATGTTTCCTTCGCCATTTTGAGAGCAGTGGTGATGAAATAATTTACACAAAGTAAACTCGTAAGTCGCGGTTATCTCTATTGGCCACTACGTTTTGGTAAATGTCAATGGTTAGTTGTGTTATAAATTGTACAACCTAACCTAATATTATAAATCCGAAAGTAGGTAAGTTTGTTTGCTACCTTTTCATGCCTAAACCACTGAACCGATCATCCTGAAATTTTGCATAAACGTTGTCAGGTGTATAGAAACGGACATACCACCTTCCTTCCCGAAAAAAAAAAATGCTGTTCCCGAAGAAAACAACAATAAAACGTTATTATGATAATAGATGGCGCCACGTGTCTTTCCAGTAATTTTTGAGATGGGGCAGTAAGGCTGCGTTTCCACAAGAGATGAACGAGGATGCGTAGAGAGGAATGTGTGTATAAAAACTAACTAATTGAAGCGATGTTATTGGTTTGTTTCGCACACATCCCTCGCTACATAACGTATCCTCGCACATCTCTGGTGGAAACGCAGCCTAAGGACCGTTGTAGATAGTCTGTAGGAAAACAGTTTTATTAGACGGCCGTAACTTTTTTATAAGCATTCATAGATTTTGAAAAAGAAAATTAGGAAATGAGCAATTTTCAGAAATACCGGTAAACCGGGGTTACTTTGAACAGCCGGGTGACTTTGATTGAAACTTTTATTTCATATAAAATCGCGAAGTACGTAAAACGAAACGCAATTTGTTTTTTTTTTTCTTGTCTAACATCATTGATGAACTGTTGAATCCTTTCTAGAGGACACGCTGGGAATTCACCAACTATTTTAAGCACCGTAAGCTTAAGCATTCTTTTTAGGTTTCATTTGTCTTTTACTAGATCAAAGTTACCCCCCCATACGCAACGTGCCCTATTTTCTTGCGTAATTCCAAAGCTATCAAAGTAACCCCATTCTCATTATAACTTTGATTAGACAGTTTTTATTTTTTTTCTCAGAATCAAGCTATATTTTTTCGCATATTATTACAGAAATCACGAGTTTAAAAAGAATCGATAACTAGACCGATTATATATTTTTTTTTACAACCAGAGATTCAAAAGATATGGACCTTGAAAGTTCAATATTGATCAAAGTAACCCCGGTTTACGGTACTTCTTTTTTGTTGCCAATCGATCCAGTTTCATAAAAGGACAAACACAATCATCAGCTCAGCCGAGTTTTGACTAGAAAAGTCAGAAGTCGCTTTTCTCATACGTTTCGTAGGAAATAAGACTCGCAGCTTACGTTTTTATGATTCGAGCAGCGGGCCTAAGGGTCAGTTCACACCGCGACGCGACGCAGCGCGGCGTGCACTTTTCAAGATAGCAATTATAGACCTTATCTACTAGGTACTCAAAAAGTACACAATTCAGTGAGGTGGTGTCTATTACGTTGAGCTACGCTGCCGCGCGGCCCACCTCACTGAATTGTGTGCCTTTTACTGTAGTAGATAAGGTCTATAAATGTATTTCTATCTTGAAAACTGCGCGCCGCGTCGCGTCGCTGTGTGAAGTGAATCATAAAGCAATTTATATCATGCAATTCATCTGTTTGAGTGTTTCACACCTATACATATATCCCTTTTTTTTTTTTTTTTTAAGGATGAGAAATCATCAAATGACCCCTCCCGCTCTGGGTGGAGCGGAAGGGAGTGTCAGACTCTTACTGACTAAAACCCATCCGTGTTCCTTCCTTAGCCCTTTGTATTCCGGGGCAGCGGTAACCCTTTCGGACAATCCCGCTGCCCCGGCAGGATACATATATCCCTGAAGGGTTAGGCGCTGTGTGAAGTGAATCATAAAACAATTTATATCATGCAATTCATCTGTTTGAGTGTTTCACACCTATACATATATCCCTGAAGGGTTAGGCAGAGGTGTACCTATAGCATTTTACGAATCTCCATACAAAACTGTCATACAGATGAAATTGCGTGATATGAATTGTTTTATGATTCTGCCAAAGTGACCTTTTTAGGCCCCCAGATTGTTGTCCGGGTCGTTAACCCACGCCTGGGATCTTTCCTCTCATATTTAGAACCAAATAATATCAGTTTACATAATTAACTTTACAGTTGTATAAAGGTCGCCTTGTGATTCCAAGAACAGCTTCTAATGGGTAAAACTTTCAAATACAACATTTAATTAATTGCTCTGATTCTCGGTTTTTTGCCAAAGTTTTGGAAGAAGAATGTGCATCAATGATTCCATAATTAAGTAGAAATCATGTTTCATGTTCTGCCTAGCTTTATTCCCAACTAAGTCGGGGTCGGCTTCCAGTCTAACCGGATGCAGCTGAAAATTTGTATTTGAAATGCAGAACCAATGCATTTGTCAGGTGAGTAGTATGTACTCGCAACCGGCGTGCATGTATGACATCATCATGTTATACATCAGTGGGGCAATTCTCGTAATTATAAGAACGTTCACAGTCTGATCTCAGTCTCAATTTGTCAAAAATTCCTCTAATTTCCCTACATTTTGACATTAATTGTTTGTCGTCGAGATGAGACTGTGACCAGATTTTGAACGTTTTAAATTACGAGAATTGGCCTTCTGGTCATACATTTACATCTACATCACACACTCATCATCTACTACATCTGGTCTTACCATAGACTTATAAAAAAATATGGACTCCGCGCCACGCATATGGAAAGTGAAGCACCATAGGTACCGATCTATGTGTGCGTGATTGACGATTGACGCTGTCGTGTCACGTTATGGCGGCCGGTTGGCATACTATGATGTAAATTTATGTGAGCGCGAGGCGTGTTTGTACAAGCGGTCACTCACTGTGCTTCACTTTCGATATGCGTGGCGCGGAGTCCATCTTTTTTTATAAGTCTATGGGTCTACATACCCCTTTTGTGTAGTTTCTGCCTACCCACATGGAAAGAAGGCATGACTTTATGTTTGTATGTGTAAATGCAATCACTGCCTATCTGACCTCCACAATTCAGTAACGTAGGTACTGGGTAACGAGAACCTTCTTGACAAGACTGGTGGTCAGACTATCGGCCTTCAGACTACCCGTAACGACTGTCAAAGATCTGCGAATGACAGCCGGGATTTGAGACACGGAGGGGTTCGATACGTAATGGAAAATCACCCATCCACGGATCAACCTCAGCAACCTTGAAGATCGACCCGTGCGGCTTTAGCCACGAACTTCCGAGAAATCACATTTATAGCAGGAATTGTATTTCTTTCTTAAAGCAAAGATGGTAGGCTAAAGTTTTCCTTAATTGATTAGTCACGTGCTAAAAACTGTGATCATGTTTTTTAGCGCCATAAAGCGTCGCCTTGACCTCTCCAGACCTTTGAAAACAACACAATTATGATTTTACGTCGAAATTGATTGATTTTGATCAATTTTGTTCATTATTTGTAAAAAAGGGAAAAAGAAAATTTATAAAATTATTTGTGATTTGAGAAGTCGAGTTCCTTTTTTGCTTGTGGCTGAAAGGGATTTTTCAAATAAATTAAGTTTTCGCTGGAAATAACTGATATTCGCAACAAATTTTCCGAAAAATTACGTGCGACTGACGTTTAACTTTGATCATAATAATATTTTTCCAAGAAATTATTCTGATTTTGAAAATATTATCAACATTATCATTATGGTCTATTTGCACGAGGCTGGACCACTTTTTCAACTTCGATATAAAATATAGCAGAATAATAATATTGAAAAAAAACATTTTTTTCAAATAGGTACCTAATGTATTTTTTCCTAATATTTAGCAAAAATCACACATTAGTCTTCAGCTATCCTTGAAATAAAATCTTTTATTTTTCTTATGATAATACAATATCTTCATTAAGTAAATCAAAGGCAAAATAAACTATATTTTCGAGGCCGCAAAAATAATGAATCTACCTATTTATAATCTAATATATAAAATTCTCGTGTCACAGTTTTCGTTGCCATACTCCTCCGAAACGGCTTGACCGATTTTGATGAAATTTTTTGTGCTTATCCGGTATCTATGAGAATCGGCCAACATCTATTTTTCATCCCGAATATATTTATATTTATATACCTATATTTTTCATCTCAAATCGAAACTTACGCGGGTGAAACCGCGGGGCGCAGCTAGTTTTATATGAAATTCAAAGTCCTGTCTGACTGATAGGATATCAACGCACAGCCTAAGCCGCTGGTCCTAGAGACAAGAAATTTAGAGGGTGTGTTCTTTGTGAAGAGTAGGTATCCACTAAGAAAAGGTTTTACGAAATTCCACCCCTAAGAGGGTAAATGAGGGGAGGGTGAAATGTCACGCGGGCAGAAGATAGTTAAGTATATTACTGGTGCTGTGACTGACAGGAATGGTTTAGCGCTTTTTTTTTTGTGAATGGCATCTCGCAGTTCGTCCTATGCGGATGGCTATTGCTTAACCGGAGTTTCCTGAAGGCTTCCAGCCAGGGCAATGGTTTAGCGCCACGAAAACTGTACTTATATAGTCGACTTTATGTTTCAATAAATATAGTTTTGTAACACTAAAATAAGAAAATGACAAAAGTGGGACTTTCGTGCACGGAATGCGGCTATGAAGGGAAGATTCAAAATCATGGCAAGACCAAAGACAACTGTTCCCTATGGACCCTATAGTTGTATAACTATGTATCAGTGTCAATATAATATTGCTATTTTCCGCAGTTTTATGAGTATTAAAAGCAATTTGTAAGTGTTTTTATTTCATAATATGTTCTCTTAAATTTTTAGGTTCTGTAGGTATATACTTTATTGCAATTTTTTACTTTTATTATATAATATCTTGACTATAACAGTTTTGTAAATTAACATGTTCTCCTATCCTTAGACAGCTGGGTGACCTATAACTCTGGACCCTCCTATCTCAGAAACCTTTCTCTATGTAATTAAAATTGTGCATTCTATTAATCAGTGCATGTAATGTGATATTGAGATAAATAAAGATTTATCATTATGTGTGATGGTAATGTAACAAAAAGACACGGCTGCGTCGAGTAGCGCCATCTATTGAGTAGAACATGAACTTTTCTGTAAATAAATTTATTGATGTTCCACATACATAGTAAACTTCCTCCATGGCCACCAGAAGCCAGTATATTAATAGCAATCGTAATTAATTAAAGCCAATTATAATTCTGTAAATACATATTTGTTACGGCCGCGAATCAAATTTTAATCAACGTAAAACTTAGTACTGGCCAGCAAATTGCAAAAAACGTAAAAAAAATTGAATTTCGCGGGCTACCCTGGCGTTTTCACCTTAAGCAGAAAGGCAACCTTAGCGAGTTGCAACTGCGAGTGGCCATGACAAAAAAAAAAAAAAAAAACTTTGTTAACTCTGGTTTCCCTTCAAAACGCATAAATCTTTCGCTTTTTACTAAAGATTTCCGTGGAGGGGGACACTCAAATGAGTCTATATCTATAATATTTTTGAATTTTCTGCTTCGGCAGAGTAAGAATTCCTTATTTTGTACAGAATGATTGTATAAAGAAAACGTGCTCGGAGGAAGTTGGTATTCCAGTAAGATGCTAGTCTGGTAGGGATCTTGACCGTACTTTCGGAATTGTCCTGATAGCCGTGCGTGGAATACCTCTCCACTCCTCATAGGCACCTCAGGACATGTCTTGTCTCTACGACACTTTATGTGCTAGCGACCGTTTTCGGGGGCCCATTATTGAGCGTGCAGGTCACCCCCTGCCATTTTATCTGTGAATATTATAGTGTTATCATAGGTCAGGCAGGGAAGTGGGACTGGGACATAGTCCGTCCATAGTTCAAAGTAACCGATCCACTAAAGCCACCCAAACCCATAAGCCCAATTTATTATGTTTCCATGTTCTGCAATAGTCCTGCATCAACCGGGGGTTGTCCTTGGGTGCACTTGCATATTGCGAACAGCGACAATCGTCGTCCGTTGGTGCCTCATTTTCATTTCATTGAAAACGTCTAACGGGCCTCTGCGAGTTGGCTTCGGCCCCTCGTACGCCTTACAAAGGTCCGGGACCACAGGGTCCCGATATATGTCAAAGAATCTTTCAATAATATATTTTATTTGTTCAGTACAATCCAATATTGACAACTTACAAAATAGTGTTAGTATCTACATTTTGTGATTGCACTATGCCCCCACAATGAAATGCTTTTGCCACATTATAACCCGAACCACTATTAAAGATTATGAAGATCAATAAATGGAATAGATTTTTATTTTTATTTTAATAATATGCTTTTGCAAGCAAAAGTAATTTAGAATCATTTTTTTTTTGGTTTATTTAGAATCAGGATTATTTAGCTCAATAATATGGTGACTTAATTAAAAACCAAGCGACTGTGTTCTGTTCCACATTTAACCCGTCTGCCTTCAAAGCAAAAGTGAACACGCATGTTCTAGGCACGCTCGTTCCATCATAGACCTCATCCATCGCTTTCCATCAGGCGTGCAGGAGCTCAAGAGCAGGCTCCTTCAACAATAAAATCTAGAATAAATAAAAAATATTTGAATAAATTGATTAATTACTCTTCTACTGGATAATTGTTTATAACCGATTAATAATTAAAATGTTAGAACATAAAATGTAAGCGCCTGTTAATGTCCCCATTGCAATTTGCACAACGCCTGTTAAAATGTGAAATTGCTATATTTGTAAGGCGCCTGTGTAATTATTTTTTAAATCTGTGTAATCATAGCTTAAGCAGAGCAGTGGTGGCCCAGTGGTATCGGCCGCGACTTACGAATTGTAGGTCGTAGTTTCGAACCCAGAGAGGCGCTTTACTTTGTGTAAATTATTTCATCACCACTGCTCTCAAAACGGTGAAGGAAAACATCGTGAGGAAACCGGCATGTCCTAGAACCAAAAATTCGACGACATGCGACTTCTACCAACCCGCACTGGGCCCGCGTGGTAGATTACGGTCCACTCCCTCTCACTGAGAGGAGACTTATATAGGCTGATTATGTTAGCTTAAGCATTAATTCGCTTTTGCTATATTAAAGCCTGATTGCTTTCCGTGTGCATGCAAAAATTACTCAAAGCTAAAATATTTTATTCCTCATTAAACTATTTTCATTAAAAGGACTGCTTATTTAGGTTGGTTGTGGGCTGCACGGTCTCTGTGTGCATCATACAGCGATCTAAAATTAGATTTTAATTTGATCCACAGAGTAAAATTTAGTAGAAGCCATTTTTATTTTTATTTTTATTAAACATGATTTTGTCTAGCGCCTATGTTTTTCTAAATAATATGTTGGATAAGTCAACAGTAAGATTCAACTTGAATACCAAGCTGGTGATGACATGGATGACAGCTATCCGTTGGCTAAAATCGAAAAGTTGTTTTGTGTACTTGTTTTGTAATAAAACCTTTCGGCCTGATTACAAAACAAGTTTTTCTATAGATATTGTTTAAGCTATCGAGCCAGTTTTGTATTATGAACTTTTCCTTAGTCGAAATAAAGCTCGAAATACAAAAACTGGCTCGAAGGTTTAGACTCTGGCTATACCTTGTTAGATCCTGTTTTGTAATAAGACGGTATGTATTTAATAGGATCACAAGAGGAACAAATGGTTCTTAAAATATTATCGCGGAACGAACATAGGGGTTGATACCATCCATCCAATGCAAATATTGTACTTTTCCGAATTTAGGAGATAGCCTTTTTCTTTTTAACCATAAGCCCTTCTTTTATTAAATCATATTCATAATCAAAGCCGACCCCAACATAGTTAAGAAAAGGCTAGGCCGATTGAGTCGCCTACAAAATAAATGAAGTAAAAAGAGTGTAAGATAAACGTAGCTAAGCTTTATTTAACAGGCGCTCGGCGTGTAAATAACATAACCTTTCTCTTTCTATACTTAGCTACATAATTTAACCCTTGATCTGCGAAGTGTTCATTACCGCGGTTTTTTACTTCTTGGGCATTTAGCGCCTCATTATGCAAATAGTTCATTTTTAGGGATGTTCTGTTTAAGTCCCTACTTTGACGAATTATAGATTCTCCTACGCAAGTATGTCTACAAATTAGTCTCGAAACTGCCCAAATGTCTAAACAATATTTTATGTTTACAGGTCTTCATTTTACGCGTCTACGTAATCGTAACGTAATCCATCACGTAAAATATTAAATTACGGTTAAAATTGCTCATTAGGTATTCTGGTTGAAGGTGGCTCGGGAAAAGAGTTTTTGGAAGGGTTTGGGGAAAGCTTTTTCCCAGCAGTGCTGCAGTGGTGAAAGAAAAACTATTTTTATTTAGGTATGTTTCAGTTGAACAGAAGTCTAAACTCAACATTTGTCAACAGGCAATGGAGCTCAGCATAGCGTACAGATTGAGTTAGAAACACCACGCTGCGCTCTATAACTCAAGTAGCGGACGTTGGAGAAAAAACGGCCAGGCTAAAGTGGGAGTGGGCCGGACACGTCTCACGAATGCACCCGGAGAGATGGGCAAAGATCGTCACTCACTGTCCTCTTTTTCTCAACCAGCATCGACTGCGCTTTCATCAGTGAACGCAAAGACCTCACTTTAATAGAACATAGCGATACTGTAGTGCTATTCTGTAATAATCTCACCGTGATAACTCAGGTGAAGTGAGCTTAAAGTGAGCTGTCATTAGTATAAATCCCTATATGGAATGACAGCTCACTTCACATAACTTCTCACGGTGAGATTCTAACAGAATCGACCGGCTGGTCATAAAATACTGTTGTCAAGCACATCGAACACAATTATGAACACAATACTCGTACATCAGAATTTGTATGAAAGCATTAGAAATGGCTAGAAAGTCTTAAAACAACAAATGCAAGTAAGTATTGTATTTCGCGTCGTCAAATGGCATAATATTATGTGTATTTTGTCCGATGAAGTGCTGTTTGGAAAGTACTATTGTATTTTTGAAGCAAAAAATGAAACAATTAATTTACTGGCGGGACGAACTCCAGCATTATAGATAGGGATACGTTACGATAGGAGGGAAGGGAGGCTATTGCTCTGTGACAAACGGCTGATAACAATAAATAATAGTGGTCAACTCTGATAGGTTTAATTGAGTGAATCTCTTGTTAGTTGAATAGAACGTGAGGAGGAGAGCGTTGCTGCCTAACGCTTTTATTTACCACCCATCACCTACTTGTCAAGACCGATAGCAAGACAGAGTCTTAGGTTGCTTCACATTAGGGCGTTAGCAGCACTATATTAGCGCGGTAGAAGCAGATGCCTTCAGATGGTTTTCGACAGGCTCAACGGCTGTTCGCGGCTGCCGCGCTTTTGTTTGCGCGACGGTCGCGCTGCTAAAGTCGCCTAAATGTGAAAGTGGTCTAATTCTATAAAATACTACTATGATGCTTATTATTGAGCTGTAGCCTATTAACGTCCAATGCATAGTCAAATTACTACCTATCACGTCTACCACATACATGTACAGCGAGATAGTAGATATTGGTAATGTCATACTCAGATTGCAAGGCCTATCACTTATCAGTGATGGGAAATTATACCTAATAATGTTATCTAATCCCTTACCGCTTGCAACACCCATAGCTCGTTATTTTGCCCTTCACTGTTTTAGGTAGGTACCTACATTCAAAAAAATTTAAGCCTCGAGTCGATCTTCAAGTTTCAACATCAACACTGTTTGGACTCCGGTACTTGGCAGTGTTTTTTTATCATACAATATTCACATGGTGTTATTTAGTGTTCGCCAGGTTCAGCAGGATTTTCCAAGTAAAGTAATGTTGAATGTTTAAATGGTGATGGCTAGCTGGTATGACTGTTTAATCTTAATTTTCATTTGTTATAAATTATTTCATTAAAAAAATTTACATTGTTCAAAATTTATTACAGTAAAAACTAAAACAACATGAAGACATAAATAGGTAGGTAACTAGATAAAAGAAATATTATGAATAACTAAGTATGAGTGTGGTTTTGAAGCAATCTTCGTAATTAGTACAAAAAAAATAATCTAAATAGTTTGCAAATCCACTGTTATGTAGTTCTATCAATTGTAAAAATTCAATTGAATTAAATTTTTAATACAAAATGTCAAGATAGAAAATACACACACTAGACTTCAATACAGGAACTCAACAACTTGTTTTGAAACAATTTCAATAAGAAACTTTCTGTATTTAGTTCTATAGAGGGCTGATTTTATCAAGTCATCAGGTATATTTTATCTGGGGTATAAAATTGACGTCTAACAGTTTTTGTATGGAAGCAAGATAAGACTCATTTATTTCTTCGGATTTTCAGATTTGTGAAGATTTGATCTACATATTAAACACCTGTTACTTAACTGTTTTATCTCACCGTAAATCGCAGTGCAGTTGAGTCTGTTAAGTTAACGACACTAGTAAGTGCTCTACGCTTCTACAATCCTATTACTAGATTGTATTTGCTCTCACTCACATTATTACTTGCTATAAGGAATTGAGCAATATGGTTACAGTCCAGAGTGACCTCGCCGATTAAATAAACCACGAAAGAAAGTTTTTAAAGTCTCAGGAGGAAAGATTTAAAAAAATCTTTCATAAGTACTTACCAAGGTAAGTAACCTACTATGTTGGATTATTGCGTTGTAAAGCCCACCATTCTAGATCACAGGGTTCCTCTAAATACTAGTTCTGAAGAGGACCACAGAGGTTTACGGAGAAGAATCATTCAAACGGAAGTTCATGGAAATCGGATACTCTCCTCTAGAAAATTAAATAAAATTTCCATAAGTATTAGTAAGTAATGTATTATACAGATATTTTTAGTAAATATAGAATCTAAATAAAATAAAATGGATCCGTCCTTGTTGAACTTTTTTCTTATTGTCTATTCTACCATTCACTTCTGTCTCCCTGGTACCTGGAACGGTTAGTGCAGCGCACAATGACCATTTATAACGTAACTACAATCACAATAGGAAACCGACGAATCGTGGCGTGTTGCAACCAACCGCACCGCGCACGGTTCTATGAGCACCGTTGTTTTGACGTCTTTATCGAACACTTTCGATTTCAATGCCGTTTATTATTTGAAGAATTAAGAGAATAGAAGAATTATAAATCGTAATGTTTTCAAAAATATACAATCCGATAGATAATTTATGACAGTGCAATGGCATCGGCTTTGTTCGCGTAAATGACAAAAAAATATAATTCACGCAATGGTTTTTTAAGATAAAGTGAGAGGTTTAGCACTGATATTGTCTACTACTATGAAGAAAATGTATTTACCGGCATCGTTAATCGTTTTAAGCTGAGTTCATGCTGTTGCTTAATAAATAGAAGTGCGCAAAACAGTGTAAAAAGAAAGCAACATTATTGGTCATGCTTTCTTTATTTATTCATTGGATCATCTCCACTATTCGTTACCTTATTTATTTTAGTGTTGTCGTTGTACATGTAATATGACAAAAGATTTAAAGGTATTGTATACAAAAGACTACAATGAAACGTTTATTTTCTCTTGACTGTACTCACCTGTCATAAACAGTAACCTAGCATAAAATTGGATAAACAGAAGAAGAACTAGACTAGCAGAGAATCGAGGAGGGGGTGTTGGAGGGGGGAAGGGGGGCTCAGGGGATCAGACCGGAATAAATCCAATATTCTTACAAGATCATTTTGTTTTTGGTGGTCCCAAAGCATAACAGCTGTTCTGTGCTGTGCTGTGTGTGTTGTGTGTGTGCTGTGCAGCTGTTGTGTGTGTGTGTGTTCTGTGCTGTGCTGTGTGTGTGTGTGTGTGAAGAAGTTTCTAATGCCAATGCTCTCTTTATTCTAATATTCAATTATAATCTCCACACACTTGTACTCCAGCCTTTACAAAAGATTACACCCAGAAAAACACAGAGCTCTTACTAAATACGGCAATCGTTATCCCACTGCTGATGACCAACATCATTATGTAAGTATACAAAAACTTCATACACTGGTAGATACTATGAAAAAAAAAACCCGCACTCGAGTTTTGATAGATTGGAACACAGCATGCTTGACTGAGAAGCATCATCATCATATTAATGCAAGCCACAAAGCTGCGTGTCCAAGTTTTAATTGACGTTTAACAGAACAAAAGATTATCGCATAAACTTTGCAACAACACAACTTGAAAAAGCTGGCAGAATAGTCGATATTGGCTCAGCTGCCAAAGAAAAAAATTTTTTTTTTTTTTTGTAAGATCCAAAAGTGCATGACTCATAATGCTCATTATTTTGATCATCGATATTATATAAGTAGTGTATTCAGGGTTGATGTATGTTTATGTACAGACGCCAGCACATCAACCTACATCTCATCATCTGTCAAATTTCTTTGATAGATTTTCAACTTTATCGCTAAAGTTTAAGGTTCAAAGTTGATTGGGAAATTTTGACAGTTTCGGGTAGGTTGATGTGCTGGAGTCTGTACTTACCTATGTGAGTTTCTTTATTCAACCATAACTTTTAAATGCCTCAACAGATTTGGCCTTGCTAGTTGCTAGTTGTCTACTTGCGCTGCGATTTTCCGACGATGCGCGACGGACAGAGACAGAAATAAAGCAGTGGGTAAAGCAAATGGCAACAAGTGAGAGCCACGATAGCATTTGCTATTTGCTATTTATAATAAGCACGGTGCTTTATTTTGCCATATGCTATATTAGCCACCACTAATTTGGATGTATGGGGTATCGTTAGAATCCTTAAATCATCCCGAGTGACACTGGCTCCATTATTATCTTTAATAAGGCGGCTCCGTTATAAAAAAGGGGAAAAAAACTCAATTATTATTAATTATATTAAAACTACTTTCAATAAAAGAGCCATTTTCAATAGGGTTCCTTACATTTATATGGTTCCTCCTATGGGAACGAACGTATTAAAAAAAAATCGGAACGTCAGTAATTTTTTTGAAATATTTTGATGTTTTTTTTGTTTCTAATGCATTAAATCAAGTACCTAGTTAGTTAGAATTACAAATCAAATCAAATCAAATCAAAAGTCATTTATTCAAACTAGGCTGAGAATCAGCACTTTTCGTCGTCGTCAAAATTACAAAAGACAGTCCCCCAAAACGCCCACCCTTCACCACTTCCTAGTGCTTTCGCTGGGGAGAAGAAGTGGAGCAACAAACTCCCCAGCACAAACGTGGCAAGTGCCTTGTTCGGGTGATGATTCGGCACAGCCGGTCGGCAAAATCAATGTATTGTGCAGCCCAACTGTGACTAGTCGTACCGTACGGAATCATGCCGACCCGAACTGGTTTCTGTAGCATGCCTTACTTTGAGGCCAGTGGTGCCCCAGTGGTAGGTTCGAACCCAGACGATTTACTTCGTGTAAATTATTTCATCACCACTGCTCTCAAAACGGTGAAGGAAAACATCGTGAGGAAACCGGCCTAGAACCAAAACATTCGAAGACATGTGACATCTACTAACCCGCACTCGGCACTGGACACACGTAGTGGATTACGGGCCACTCCCTCTCGGCGAGAGGAGGCCTGTGTCCCAGCAGTGGGAACATTATAGGTGTTTTATGCACTGGACAGCGACCCTGTGTGTTTTATTTTATACGTAGCTGTACGTAGAGATAACAAAGTGACACGCTGTCAAAACAAAAATCTGTCAGAAAATCTGTTTAACGAAAATAACCCATTACCACATAGCATACCTACTTTGTATCCCGATAGTATGTTCCTGTGGGATAATTTTCGACCATCACGCGGGCGAAGTTGCGGGCAAAAACTAGTTCAAAATATAAGATTAAAAATAAACCACAGCAGAGATGACCAGCCTTAACAGACGGCGCCCGCGCACGAACATTCCTTCTTACTTTATAACTTACTAGCTGTTGCCCGCGACTTCATCTGCGATCAAGAAAAAAGAACGTTATTGTTGTTTTCCTCGGGAACAGCAGTTTTTTTCGGGATGATAACACCTAACAACATTATGCAAAATTTCAAACTAATTCGGCCATATTGCAGTCAATCAAACAATTGAATCTAACTTAGCATACTAACCACGGAGTAAATTACTCCGTGATACTAACTGACAAACCAACTTGCTTAGTAGATTGATAGTAATGCCACAGAATGTTTTGTGGTAAATGCGCTGATGTTTACCTCTGCGGGCGGGCGCACACGCATATCACCGTTATCCGCGGCCTGCACAACATTCCGCATCTATCCGCCGCGTACGCGCACGCATCCATCGATCTATCGACGATTAATCGAATAAACTAACGCATAAAAATATTAACTTTTAAATCGCTATAGGTAAATAAAACGATTGTTTGTGTACAGTGAAATAATGTGGATTTCTAAAGTGTCTTAAATTGTTGGATGTCAAAAATTCAAAATGGTATGTTGGTAATCAATTAATTTGATTGATCGTAAATTATCGAGTCTTATGGTTGATTAATTAGTGGTGGGTGAAGGATTACAGTTTAATTAGCTATGAATTGATAGCTCCAAATAGTCCTCCTTCCTGTTTATAAGGACCTGTGATTTCTACAGAACGGGTGGCTAGGTTTGGATTTTTATGCCGAAATGAATAGGTACTTCCTAATTTTATTCCATTAAATAGGAACAAAAAATTGCAATTAATAACGTCGCCCATTGTGCTGGTCACAGATTTACCTACCATTAATCTTTAATATAAAAATGAATCGCTAAATGTGCTAAGCGCAAATCTCGAGAGCAGCTGAACCGATTTCGCTAATAATTTTTTTGTTGTGTTCGGTATTGTCAGGACAATGTATGTAAGAAAGAAAAAAAAATTTAGAAAAAAAAATTGCACCCGTCTGAAGCTGGGGCGGGCCGCAAGTATCTAATAAAAATTTTAAAAGTCACTAGGTGGTGACCTGATAAGTTTGTTATGTCGTTAATCTCTGTAAAACCCTCACAGGTACCATACTAACAACATTGTACCTTACAGTGTACCTGCCTCTCTCATGGGAATCGTGAGATCTTGGATCCCATTACTAATAAAAAATGTATAATATCTTTAAGAGGATTTTTTTTTTTTTGTTAGCCTGTACTGTCCCACTGCTGGGCAAAGGCCTCTCCCAAGTCCTTCCAGGAACTCTTTTCCCACGCCACCTCGAACCAGCCCTCGCAGTACGCGTCCAGGTTATCTCGCCATTTCTTTCTGGGCCGGCCTCCATCTTCAAGCACGATATTTTCTGAACACATAACACAAATTCATCAATTAAATAACGTTGAATAAATGTACAGAAACAACACCAATTAATTATATTCTATCCTTCTATTTCGTATGATAGCAAAAAGTTGAATAGGCTATTAGACCTAATTAATTGGCCACCATTTTCAAAAGCACACCACTCAGCCGAGATTAAAAACTACAGAATGATTTTTAATGGGCCTGTATTTTTTGTAAATAACTATTTAGACTATATACTAAATTATATCATTAATTAATTTACTATTCAAATAAAATATATAAAAACAAATGACCCTTATGAGTCGAACTCGTACTCGTACTCATACTCGTACTCGTACTCGTCCGCATTGCTGTCATCCAGAAAGGTGGGAAAAAAAATAGGCCACTCCCATAATCCAATCCTAAAATCGAAATCTACGAAGGGTGTCAGCTACCTCTATACCATATTTTATCAAAATTGGTCCAGCCGTTTTTGCGTTAAGAATTAACAAACATACAAACGCTCTCACAAACTTTTGCCTTTATAATTAGTGTGATACTGAAGGTCAATTAATTTATTTTCAACTTTTTATCACGTTTTCCTTCATTTAAACCTTCGATCAAAAATAATTTTGAAAGTACATTTATTTGTGAATACTGTGTCTGGATTAAATGATCTGAAAGGCATGCTTGTACGGTCGCCAACAGAAGTTTATTAACACTGCTACCTACCTAGTTCGACATAATTATCTAGGTGCATAGACCAAAAATGATTAGATACACTGGTTCTTAGCATTTCATTGTTAATGACTTTTGTTGCTGGCCATACAACCTAACTTTTATATTTACATTCTTTAGATTTATTTCTTGTCAAATGAAGCTATGCACATATTTGAGCTATGACTTATTTACCTGAGTATAGAGCTGTCATTTCAAGGTGAAATAGCCACAAAATAGCTCAATATAAACTGCCTTAACCTACATGCTATTTCATCTATAAGTACTAGGAACATAGATTTGAAAGGAGATTGTTTAAACGGAAAGGGCTAACTGGTCTAGCCCCACTTTAGCTAGAAATGGCTAGAACAAAGCACGTAGAAACTGAACGGTACGGTCTACATACGCGTTAAATTTCTTCTAACCGTTAAGTGTTATTGTTTTCTGAATTGCCTAGCTACCAACCAGCTGAATATGTTGAAATACATTCATATTTTATGTCTCACTTCATAGTCATTTAAAACAAAGCTTTAGTTACAAAACGCACGCAGACCATATTTATACATTTATTAACAAGTGTAGGCTCAGCTGTGGGACCTTGGTATTACAACTTTCATTATAAGTAACCCATACAATTCATTAATTGAATTACCTACGTCACTTATTTTAAAAACATTCGGTGCTTACTCTCGAACATAATTCCGAAAGATCACTGATCGACATTGGAATTGTCAGTCAAACGACACGACTCACTGAGTCTAGCCAATCCCTGCCAATCCTTAACTCAACCAACTGACGTTTGACCAATGTCGATGTATCGGAATTATATTCGAGAGTAAGCACCCTGACTTGCATCGGAAAGCACGTAGTCCCAGCTGTAATACGTGGATCTTAATCTTAGACAGTCGTTACGGGTAGTCAGAAGCCCGAAAGTCTGACAACCAGTCTTATCAAGCGGTATCGTATTACCCAGTAACTGGGTTGTGGGCAGCCAGGCAGCTGCATTCGGTTAGACAGAGTCGACCCCAACATTGTTGGGAAAAGGCTAGGTAGATGATATGGAGTTCTGACTACATCTGACTGAATAATTTCTGGTTAACTTGACTGAAAGATTTAGTTTACATATCTAGTAGGTACATAGTGCCGATCCGGACATAGTAACATTAATAGTTCTAATAAAGATAAAAATAATCGAGATGAATAAGACCCCAAGGACCTGAGAATAAAGTTATAACTTTGACATTAAAAACACGTAAGCAAAACATGTGTAAGGTCTAGAATTCTAAATGACCTCTGTTTATAACCTAATAAAAAATATTCTTTTCTTAAATATACCGTATATACTTTCATAATTATGTTTTTAGTAAAAACTTGTATTTTGACATTACAAACAGACACTTCAATATAATATGTATAGAGAACTTAATAGTTATTTATGCAACTGTTGTACATAATAAGGGGTATTAAAATGTATCACATGAGTGTTTTAATACCTAATTATGTACAGTTGCATATACAAGACTTTATTTACATCCATGATATGAATCCTATATAAAATGTTATGAAACAGTTTTTTTGCAATACTAATATCGAAGAATACGACGTGAATTCGAATAACCTATAGGTTATTTTTTTAAATTACGGCGCTGTGGTAGAGATTCTTTTTTTGAAAAGGAGTCGCATTATGAAATTTAGTACAACATTATAATACTCGTTTGGATGATATTATAGTTACTATGACACTGGTTGTTTTAATGTAGGCAATAAGCTAACCGTTTCAGAAACTTTTATAGAGGATTTATAGCATAAATTAAGTAAACTTTCATGCAATACACTTACACTTGCAGAGGGGCGGTTCGTTAGTTCCACATAAAAGAGTACAAGTAGGTACCTATTACAAAACAATTTTCATTTTGAAAATTTGGGTAACAATGTCCCTCATATCGAGCCTTAGTGAGGTCCCGTTGTCTGAGGTTCATTTACTAAAATTGCTTGGGTATGATGACACTGGTGACCATCATTAATGTATTTACCATTGAATTACCAAAAAGACTTTCTATGTATTTGTCTGAAATACGTGTTTTACTTTTACGCCATGCTGCACCAGGCACATGGATCATAAATTAACAGGTAGGTACTTTGACCAATTCATGAAAGTAATTTGCACATAGTCCGTTTATTAAAATTTACTTAGCGCTCATTTGGAGAAAATATCGACATAAATGTATTTTTTTTCACAAAAATTTGTTAAATATGAGAAAGCACTTAGAAAGTGTGTTTAAGTTAGGAGAAACAAAGAGTTAAAAAAAGTAAAGTAGCAGTTATGTCGATGTTTCTCCAAATGACCGATATAATTAATGCTAGGTTAGAGTGTTTATCTATCGATCGATATACGATTTGGAGACGACAATACGACGAATAAATTAAAACATTGGAAATACTAATGCATAGTTTAAAAACTATCCAATAAATCCCAACATGAATTTAAAAAAGTGATTTTTCCTAACAAACTCAGATATTGACAGGCCGATTATAGATATTGCCAATCATTGACTAGCTCTAGTGACTAAATTAAACTATTGGACTATTCTGTCACAAAAAGAAAACAGCTGTGCTAATGGATATCTTTGATTGAGTGTTCCTAAGCAGACTGTGAACGTAATTCGATATACGCAGTTTAATTTATTGTCGTACTAGCTGTCTCGGCGTACTTCATGCCGCCTCAGAATCAATAAGACCGAATTTATGAGAAAATGAATTATATATTTTTTTCTTTTCGTGATTTTTTCCCGCTTTACTAGTTAAATATTCTGCTATTCGAGGCGAAGACAAAGCCAGCAAGTCAATGATTACTTTTAAAAATCGGTCCAGCCTTTCTTGAGTTTTAAATGGTGTAAAAAATAAACACGGAGCTGTTCTCGAAAATCGTAGCCTCGTCTAATTTTACGCAATCTTTCATTTTGTCATCGACCTGATTGTCCACGATAAAACTGTTTTACCGCTAGAAGTACTATCTAGCAGTAAAACAGTTTTTATATCGTGGGCTTTTCTAATGCCATGGCAATGTACCTACTTACAAAAAAAAAAGGAAATCTATTATTAAACAAAATTCTAAACCTGTCTGATGCCGCCTCTCACTTGGAAGTTGCTCTCCTTGGAAGTTTTTATGTTGTTTTAGTGGAGGTGACACTTTGACACCAGAGGGGCAATTCTCGTAATTTTAAGAACGTTTACAGTCTGATCCTAGTCTCAATCTTTCAAAAATACCTCTAATTTCCCTTCATTTTGAAAAGTTTTTTTGACATTTTTGTTTGTCGCCGAGATGAGACTGTAGATACTAAGTCCATGACTGTGACTAGATTTTGAAAGTTTTAGATTACAAAGTACTGAGCATTTGTTTTTTTTTATTTGCTTTAATTGTTAATTAGACAATTTTTTTATAGCAGGATTACTTGCAAATATAGTGTGACCATTAGTATGATGTGATATCATAATATGACCGACATTGAATGATTCACTTAACGTTTAATATACTTACTAAAAAATTTGTTTTGTTTTTTTAAAATTGAAATGCAAATGTTTATCCCACTAATTTCACACTGAAACTTGTAAAATAAACACCGAGCTTTCTCCATAGTTGTTGACGTGTGCCCCCGAGAGAAGGTCATACACTCGTACAGTGATCGTATGTGCTGTGTTCGTAAATAGACATGTTTTACTGTAGGTGTTGAATGCAACAAGAATTAGTTGAAAATAAACTTTTGTGCAAGAACTTTCGGATTTGAAAAAAGCTTTTGCGGATTTTTTTGTAATTCATTGGTGGACACAAAGATAATGGTTACATTGGTAGTTGTGAATATAAAAATTTCGATGATCCATCAAAAGTAGCTTATACTTAGCTAATTTTGAGGGATCATCAAAATTTTTATTGCTCTACTAGACACGCACGAAGTCCTTTTCGTAATAAAATATAATGAATGCCACAAGCTGAAATGTATAAAACGCCACAGATTGAGATAACCCAACAGTACCACGTACCTATGGACAACTATTTAACATTCTAGTATCACAGCTCAGCTGGTAAGTAATTGGAGCCTACTTCGGTTTAACTCTGCTGATACGAACTGGTCGCCTTGACACAATGCTCTGCTTAGCACGTTAGCTAGTCCCTTTGCAAGGCTGCCTGTGAATTGCGTCTTTGCGGTGTTGGACCATAAAGGCATGAGCAGAGGTCCTAGAGTGAGATTTGTATGCAGTTCTCGTTGCTACTGCGTTTGCGTGAAAGGTAAAAAGTAAAAAGTAAGCTCAAAGATAACACCTTATCTAGCGGTGTGAAGGACATTACAAACGTCCAATCCAACCTTTAAGGTCAAAAACGAGTACAGCTGTTATCCGACAAAAACAACGCTCTAGGGCCCAGAATCATGTATCGAATTAAATGAAACATGTATTCATGGTAACAATTTGCGTGTCGATGTTCCTGTCACCCTCTGTATATTGGCATTTCGTCCGTCCGACCATATTTCAACAGCCAAACAATTTTTGCAAGAAATTCATTACCCAGATTTAATATTGAAATAACTGCAAAATAGAGAATTATTAGCATCCTTGCGAAATGCAGTAATTGCGCGCATGGCTCGGCTCGGTGACTGCGCTCGCCTTAATCGCTCGTCGCGGTTTCTGCATCCATCCAGTGCCAATTGTCTGTATGTCTGTGTTAACATTGAACTGCAGGACTTTTTGAAAGTTAGATATATCTTTGTTTGGCGTTAGAAATAGCTGTTGAAAGATATGATTCCGTGGATTCATGTGTAGTTTCTAATTTAGGAAATTGAATGAAAATACATTGGCAAAGTCCTTCATAAGCTTCCAAATTGATAAGCAGGTACTTAGGCTGCCAAATGTCATTAGCGTGTTGGACAGTTTATCCCCAGGAATTTTTGGATAGGTTTCCAAATCGTTGGTGTGTTAATGATGGAATTTCTTTACGACAAATCATGGAACCAAGGTTGTATCGTTGCTGATGTGGCAATGCAACACAAGCACTGAGAATCTACTTTAAGGTACCTGTTTTACCGCAGTGTGTGCGAGTTAAATTCTAAAAAGATTGTCACGATCCGAACTCAGAATGGATACCGTTCGGCGGTTACTAATGAGTTTTGAATAGACCCTCTCTCTTGACAACACTGCTGCTTTTTTTGTGCTACTGTTGCGTGTTGCCGTTACACGGTGCTGTCAAGCGACAAACGTCTTTATGCAAGTGTCAGACACTTTGATGATGATAATTATTATATTTCCACGAGGAGTACCTACTTGAACAAATATTTCACCATGGGCATTTAGGCTCTCATGACGAACCATGGTATGGTGTAGACCGCCAGCCGTCCTCTCACAACACCATTCTGTTTGCAAAACCTTACAATTTAACTGTTGGAGCTTTAAACGAATGATTCTATTAGATCGGCGGCGGCGCTTGTTTACGACCACAACAATTGCAAATTGAAATCCATCCAATACCTTGATTGAATAACTATTAACGATCTAGCAGGCTCATCTGCATTTAGCTTGTCAAGAGTGTCAAGTCTTAAGTAATGATTTTTCTATTGTTACCGGGATGCCAAGGCGCATCAATAAGATACAATAAATTAAAACATCAGTTTACCTCAGTGTATTAAATTTGATGCTATCGTATAGGTCATCGTCATCATTTTCCTGTCCTTGTCCGTATTTGGGGTCAGCTCAACGTGTATTTGACTTCCATTTCACTTTTTTTTGGCATAAATTCCTTTCAGTAATAATTAATATGTCTTCGACACAAATTCACAATGCCACATTGACTATAAGCCTTACTGATCGCCGGACTGAGGTCAACACTGTTATCAGAAGATTATGTCGCGCATGGCAATTTGTGTACGGTCAGTCAGTCATCATCGAAATTTGCATTTGATACAGATAGCAAAGATCCTCTTAAATAGGCGACTGATTTGCCAAGGTACTTGTTGTCCTATCACAGAAGCCGTAGAAGTCAACAAATTATTATGGACTTATAAACACCTATTTAAAAGAAATAATAATTCTATATTCCTCCTCGGGCTCGTCACATGCTCTTCTCCTCCTCTCATTCTTATATCGACACTAACTGAAAACACTAATTTCATTTATACAGGGTGAAATTTTAATCACTGTTTTCCTCTTAAGGGGTCATTGTACTCATCATTATGAACAACTTTTACTCCATGGACCAAACATGAAATCGCGAAAAAAAATCAGCTGTTCCCTACATTTTGACGAGTTATGCGAACATGAAATGTAGGGAACAGCAGATTTTTTTAAGAGGAAAAGAGTGATTAAAATTTCACCCTGTATATCTATGACTCGCGTCGTCCGTCGTTCCAACGCTACACACTCAGTCGTCCTTCCACACTAATCCGCAGATAAGAGGTTTTACCACGGAGTTTTCAACATCCCTTCTACAAAGTACCAAGACATCAGAAATGCACGGAAGATTATTATTTTTACAAACAACACCGTTGGCCGTTAATTCAGAGATGTGACTATTTTGCACAAATAATTCAAAGTAAACTTCAATAATACTAAGGTTGCAGAACATTTGTGGAGCACGGATCACAACAATGTGTATATAAATAAGAAGGTGACGTAGCTGTCCGGACGGAAACGTGCGTGGGTATGGTGGCGTTTCATGTAAATAATATATATTCTTCTGTGCTCTGATGCCTTGGTACATTGTTAAAGGCAAATCGAAGTTTCCGTGGTAAAACCACGTAACTGCAGATGGTGGTTTCTGAGACACTTTTATCGGTAGTTTATCTATTCATTAGCGCTTATTGGTTCGATAACTTGTGAAAGTGTGTTTCCGAACACCGCAGTGTAAGATAAACTGCGTTTAAACTGACCGATGTGTGCCGTTTATCGGTTCCATAAAATAAATGACGAATTGTACATCAACTTTTATTAGGTTATATCACTTATACCTCAGTTATACAGTGAATATTTATAATATTGCTAGTGAATGTTATTCGAAGAAGAAACAATGAGTGTTAAATTGTGTGAAATTATCCAGGGCGACACAGACCTATGGACTTTTCAAGAGATCGCGTTCAAAGCGGAGATGGATCGCCACGACGACCCCGAGTCAGAAGAAGAAGCGTTCATCCTATGTGCCGAGGATCCTGCTACCAAGACTAGAAATATTGTAGAACTTAGGAATATGATTTACGGTAAGATATTTATTAATTTAGTGAAAGATTTTGTTAAAGGTGCCTGATGGATGGTGATGATGGAAAAAATCGATAAATATATCAAGTTCTAAAACACTACTTACACCTATTTTGAAAAAAAATCGTAAAATGAATACCTATTAATTAATTTGACTTTGATAACTTGCATCTTTCTCTTCGTTAAACCAACCGAAAATAATGATTAACGTGATGAAAATTATTGATGATAATATATTATTATATCGGTTACGATGTAATGAGTTTCTCATTTCCTAGTACCTACACGTACAGTTAAGTAACCGATACCATTTAAAATATGGCTTTTTCGGAAACTATAGACTTCCGACACCCTGCAGGTTGATCTTCGGAAGGAAGCGGTTACATGTTTTACCTGTTTCTTTATGTGTGAGCGCATAAGGACTATTTCACCAGCACCGATCGGTACCAACTTGTCTTTACCGGGAACCCGCTTCTTTGTGCAAGCACCCGTACTGGTACTCGTAACTGTTCTACTACTATGGCTACACTCTGTCCACTATAGTCGGACTTTATATTAGCTGCAGTAAAATGACAGCTTATGTGTTACTTAAATGACTGAAATTTTCGTCTTTTTGTTTTTTCGCGGCCATCAACCAAATCTTGTTTTTCTAGTTTAAAATAGTGTAACAAAAGAAACTTAGGTATTTGAGATGCATTATATCTCTAAATGTAGGCCGTTTATTTCAATTTTGCAGATTATTAACGGAAATCAGCGTAAAAATAAAGTATGCACTGGGGGCCTAAAAATGCCACTTTGGCAGAATCATAAAACAATTCATATCACGCAATTTCATCTCTATTACAGTTTTGTATGGAGATTCGTAAAGTGTGAAACTGTCAAACAGATGAATTACGTGATATGAATTGTTTTATGATTCTGCCAAAGTGGCCTTTTTAGGCCCCTATTAATTGTGTTGTAGTGTATACTGTATACAAATACTTATGGGGTTTACTACATATTAAAACACAACGTATTTTCTTCATAACATGAAAGTTTCAAAATCGAAATAAAACATTGACATGTTGTTTATGGTGGAAAATCCTTATCCTGGAAAATAATTTAAGTATTTTAGATTTATTTATTTGAATCGAATACATTCGATCCCATCATTTGTACGATAGAACGTACCTAATTTAACAAATTATATATTTTTTGTCAAATTTTTTATCTATCTATCTATCTATTAAATTGACACACGTATAGGTACAGTATTATAATGTCTGTAGTAGGCCATAGGAAATTCAATAACCCTTTACAGACGAGAAAAAAGTTGCAATTATTAAAAAAAAGTTAACTGAAGGGGTTTCTAGGAATCTAAAGAAGCTTGAAAAAATGCAAAAAGAAACCCGAATTTTCAGTTTTCCTGAAAAGCTCATGATCGTGACACTTAGGTATCATGTACAAGTCTCACAATAGTGAGTGTTATCATTTTTATGTATTTTTTCATAAGATTAGGCAGTTGAAAACGAATAAGCTAAGTTATAGAGGACAGTGTTAAGTCGAGTCGTGGAACGGCGACACAGCCATATGGAGAGTACCTACTTAGTAAATAGGAGGTAAAATTCAATTGGATTGTTTACTTCGGTACCAAACCAAATGGCTACTAATTGTGAGGAACTATAGCAGCGCCCCGCGGTTTCACTCCGTTTCGATTCCGTGGTAATATCGGGATAAAAAGTATACAGTGTTAACTCTGGTTATAAACTATCTGTGTACCAAATTTCATTCAAATCTGTTCAGAAGTTTGTGCGTGATTGAGTAACAAACATCAACACATCTTCACAAACTTTCACATTTATAATATTAAGTAGGATTTATGACTATGTTAATAAAATGTGAAACAAAGTGAGACATTGTACAGAGGCCAGCACATCAAGTTACCCCAATCTGTCACATTTTCCCAATTGAAAATGAACCTTATATCTTTGACGTAAAGTTGAAAATCTATCAAAGAAATTTGACAGATTGGAGTAGCTTGATGTGCCTCTGTACAAAAGGTGTAATTTTTTGCAACATCATAAAACCTTACTATGTGTTTACCTAGAAGTCCGAAATATTCTCGAATTATTTACCGTTAGCTAAATTATCGTTGAATAACATAACAGCAAGTCAGCAACCGAAACAGAACAATTTGTAAACAAAAGATTTCATTCAAGCTTGGTGTGATTTTCAACGTTTGCTTGCTATTCAACTCAGTGATTGTAAATTGACCTTCATTCTTTTAAATCATAGATCGGTGCCTTCATTTTTACATTATACGAAGTAAATTGCCAAAGAATCAGCAATTATGTGTCTTACAGTTAATTTTATGTAAATAAAGAGAGATAATGTTAAAGATAGTATAATTTTATTGCATTATCTACGAGTATATTGCTTTTTTTAACGGTACAATATTTTTATAGTCTCCCTGTATAGCACCAACAAATACAAATTAATAATTGTGTTTTATTGACGAAAGAAGTACTACGTGCAATAATAGCTTTGGCTTTTCTACTTTGAATCGCACAGTTGAAATCGACGACCGAATTGTTACATTCTATGAAAATGGTTTCGAAAACGTCCACCTTGCCAATAAACGCGCGACATTTAATTTTAATACCTATAATTATGAAATTATGATGTAACACGTGTGAGCTGTGAGCTGCGACGTCATTATCACAGTTACAATAAATCTGAATGCATCTGCAGCTGTGAAGGTTAGGGTTTTTAAACTCTGCCGAAGCAGAGTATTTCAAAAATATTATAGACTCATTTGAGTGTCCCCCTCCACGGAAATCTTTAGTAAAAGGCGAAAGATTTATGCGTTTTGAAGGGAAACCAGAGTTAACAAAATTAGGGTCGCTCGAGCTTATATACTCCGCGCGGTAACGAAATCATAGCGCGATTCAGAAACGAGCGTGAATTGTACAACGCCATCTATCGAGCACGTGGGAATTAAAAATACCTATAGGTACCAAACATAACCTTAACAATGGTAGAACAGATTATATCACAAGATAGATAAGTAAACTTACTCGTAATTAGGGAATTAAAAACACATTACGTATATTTAAAAATATATTTATATTGTTTTCAGACGCCACATCAATCATTACAGACACATGTTCATGTGTTGTGTGTTGTGTTCGTGATTGTAAACATGTTGCGGAGACCTGCATGTTTCATTTAAATCATAGCCCTGGAAGCTGGAAGTCCTTCCTGTGTAATCCTGGATAAATTGTACAATATTAATTGTAATTCGGGTAAAATCAAATGCTATTAGGCAAGTTTTATTTTCTATGTCTTTATTTATTTCTATGTCAAAAACGGGAAGTAAAAAAACCAGAATAGGTCTTGGGTGAAACTCGGGACACCATAATTAAAATAATAATTTTAAAACACTGTGTATTTGTCAAACTTTGTACCATTATTTTGATTCATGGCTTCTTCAGTTACGAGCAGGTATTTTATAAACAACTTCAGTTTGAATCGCAATCTAAGGGAAACTAGCAACCCCTTTGCATAAGGGTCCATTTTTAACCCTATCAAAATAACAACGTTTGCACACAAAAAACAAGAACGGGAATTTCTTGGAAGTTTTGAACCCCATCCAGTTCAATCGTGTAAGTTATTCCAGCTTGACCGAATATTCCATCTGTTTTCCGTGCAAATAGCAAGTTATCTTATGGTATTTAAGATTTAAAAGAAACTTTTTTACAAAAAAAAAACCGACTTCCAAAAAAAAAACACTACAAAGTGCTAAATAACTTTAATTTCGGAAGTCGGTGTCGTTGGTTCTGCATTTTCGTTTATTGACACCGACTTCCGAAATTAAAGTTATTTAGCACTTTGTAGTGTTTTTTTTTGGAAGTCGGTTGTTTTTTTTGTAATAAAGTTTTTATTTTGTACTTTTTAGTGGGAGAGTTTGTAATTTATCGAAGTTACAATAGCCTAATGTCAACTGCTGATCACCTTTTACAAAATATTGCTTTTGAATTTTTAGATTTTTGTTGATTTTTCAAAAACCGCTTGTCAGATTTCGAAAAAAATTCCATGGGACCATTTGGAAAGTACACCCTTTCCAACAAAAAAAGAATTTTTCAAATCGGTTGGCAAGCGACGGAGTTATGCGCGAACAAACATAAAAAAAAAAAATACAAACATCCGAATTGAGAACCTCCTCCTTTTTTAGAAGTCGGTTAATTATATGTTTCAGAGCGAGGCGAGTGTCACCCGTATCGGATGGATGACGCTTTCCTACTGCGGTTTCTGAGGGCACGGCGATCGGTGCCTGCGCGGGCGCATAGACTTGTACGTATCTAATCACTCTGCATACTTACAATCAATAGAAGATCTTGCAAACCTCTGATATTTCTGAGGTGTCTTTATTTGAGATGCATGAATCGCAAATCTGATACTATTCTTTGCCTCATGAATTCAGCGCCATTTATTTTTTAACCATAAATTGTTACTTGCATATTTTTGCGTTACTGCAATTGAATTCATTTCCTGCAGCCCCTTGTAAAAAACGTAACGAACCACCATTTTTTCTAAACACCCAAACATGGGTATTTAAACAAAAATCTACTTTCCTTCCTTTCAGTTAGTCCGCTACACCAACTTCCGGGAGCAGAACCCGCACCTATGGCGCGATGTGGACTGGTTCAGCCTCACTAAACTAGGCCACGTGTTCGAAGGTGTACTCTTCGACAGGCCTGATGTTGGCAGACTTATCCTGTGCAGACTAGGTAAGTCAATGCAGGTAATGCAGGTTATGCTTCTGAACTGTAGTTTTTGTCTACCCTCATGTAAAAGAGGCGTGAGTTTATATAATTATTAATTTGTCAAGTCCCAACTTTTTAACGTTCTCAGTTCAGTCCTTCTGAGTTCAGTCGGTAGGTACTTACAAATAAAAGCGGCTAAATGTTCCCATTGCAAAGCTGAAAGCGGCACTGTTGTCGCCAAGATTGGCGTGGCCACCTTCTGGGCCCAATTCATTTAAGACACACACACATACATATACACACATACATATAAAGTAGTTCGAAATAGACGAGACAATAGTAAGCTATGTATTCCGAGATCCAGGACAACCCTAATGCGTAAAAGTGTATTCTGTATGTCACCAATTCTTTATAATAAGTTGCCAAAACAGTGGAGAGAATTAACTACTGAAAAATTAAGAAATAGATTAAAGCTCCTTTTGTTAGAGAAAGTATATTACAGCACTGACGAATTTCTAACTGACGAATTAATTTGACCTGTTTATTGACATTCTAATTTTATTAATAACTACTTTAACTACCTATGATGAGATTGTGACACTATTTGATTATATTTTGTTGTACTATTTAGCTAAGTATGGTCTAAATTGCGTCGTTGATTGATCTATTATTTGATGTGTGTATTTGACGAACGTAAAATCAACTGATGCTGTGTAAGCGTCCGACATCATAAATTTGTACGCCGTTTAGGCAAAACATGACTGTCATAATTATAATTTGATGTAACATCTTGCATGCTATGTGTGTGTATACTCATGTTTTGGACAAATAAAAATTATCTTATCTTATCATATATTTATTTTATTTTATTTATTAACCATCAACTCGAAATGATAGAATGGAATGGTTTCCAGTTTAGAGAGATGCCACTAAATAATGGGTTGTGTATAAAACAAATAAAAAACTAAAAACAAGCCCATTTTAAATTAAATAAAAGTTGGAAGCAGGCGGGACACATTTAAATTTCAAAATATAATAAAAATGGACGAATTCCACATTGGGCACCCGCTTAAATGGCACCTGAGTGAATGTGCCGCGGTTTGTCAGGTGAATTCACTCAGGTGCCCAATGTGGAATATGTCTCAAAATGTTCCCACTGCTGGGATACAGGCCTACTCTCTGTGAGAGGAAGTGAGCCGTAATCCACCACACGGGCCCAGTGCGGGTTGGTAGATGTCACATGTCTTCGAATTTTTGGCTCCAGGACATGCCGGTTTCCTTACGATGTTTCTTTCACCGTTTGGAGAGCAATAGTGATGAAATAATTTACACAAAGTAAAGCGCCTGCCTGGTTTCGAACCTACGAGCTACAACTCGTAAGCGCGGCCGTTACCACTGGGCCACCACTGCTCTGGGCTTGTTGTTACTTTTTCAGTTTTTTTTATTGATTGCAATGACGCGATTGTTTATTGTCCTATAGATTCTGGAAAAACTAATTTACAGCACTCATACTTGTAGAGAATTCTATCTTCTATCTATTACCTACCTAATTTCAGGTGAATGGGATCCAGATGTCTTCCCAGTAGACGATCTAATCCGCGGTTGTATGCTTCTTTTGGAGATCGGCATCATGCAGCCGAAGCTCCAGATCTTAGGAGGCACCGCCCTCCTGGACTGTGCTGGTCTCACCATGAAGCATATGAGGCAGTTCTCACCAGCTACTGCCGTACAAGCTATGAATATTATGGGGGTAAGGAATTATTCCAGATTTTTACACAGTACCAGGGATTCATAAATAAGTAAGTATTTATTTATTTCTCAGTAGGTATATGGTACATTGAGATCTTACATTTAATATTGTTTCACATAATACTACCATTTCTGGTAGAAATATTAAATAACAAGCTAGGTACGGATGCAGATTAGAACTAGGTACATCTTAATATATATAAATTATGTGTTACGATGTTTGTCCGCGATGGACTCCTAAACTACTTAACCGATTTTAATCAAATTTGTACACCGTGTGCAGTTTGATCCAACTTGAAAGATAGGATAGAAAAATTTTTTTACAAAAACGTTAGCCACAGCAACGCGTGGCCGGGTCAGCTAGTAATTATATAAATTTATGATTTTTTTTATGAATTTATAATTTTAATGACGAAATAGACTGGTTAAAATTAATCAAAAATGCATTATTAATAATGTCAAAATATTAATTGTTAAATCAAAAATATAAAACGTCGAAAATATAAATCATAATGTCAAAGAATAAATCAAAATAGTAAAATATAAATGTTAATGTCAAAGTAAAAACATTTTACAGTAAACTTATTAATTGGTAACATTCCCAGCAGATGGTAATTTATTATAAATTTTAATTGTCATACAACTGGCATTTCTACTGTATAATTGCCACTTCTGAGCAGTTACTAGTAATTTCTCGGCATTTTTTTTTTTAGTATTTCGGAGACATGATTCATTTAATAGAAATAAATGAGGATATTTTTGACAAACCTCAAAAATATAATTATAGACATGGACTAGGAGAACTTTAATTGCTTCTGGATATGAAATCATCGGTTGATTGATTGATTTGATCGTTGGCAACCAAAGATGTAAATGTAATTTAGAGCTTGTCAATTCAGAGGTCTCGCCTATTAAAATTTTCATTCAAGCTTAACCACTCAACTGTAATCTGCCAAATAGAAAATGAAACAAACAACGAACGAAAATGGCATAACTTCATCAAATTCTTTTCAGTTCTCATTCCCACTAAACGTGCGAGGAGTCCACGTCATCAACTGCTCCCGAGTCTTCGAGACTCTGTTCCACTTCTTCAAACGTCTGGCGCCCGTGGACGATTTGTGGAAGAGGGTTCGGTTCCACGGAAGTGATCTCGGTGCATTACATGAGTGAGTATTCAGCACCAGGTATCCAGAATAATGCAGGGGAAAAAGATATTTGAAGTTTTTTTATTTATTTATTTATTTTCACAAAAAGCTTCATGTGCAATTAAATGTGTTTGGAGGCTCTTAGATGTAGTTTAACAGTTAAATATCTTGTTAGTTTGAAAGTGTTGGTTCGTGGTATAAGTACCCACTCTGCTGGTGACCGAAGCCTGCACTGCCTTGGAAATCCTGGTAAGGTCACACAAGCGCCTGAGACAATCCTGCGGTTAGTATGAAACCCTGATAGTCTGAGACTGACAATTCAGTCTAGTCATTAACTCTGTAGCTACTTAATTGAAAATATATTATTAGTACTCAACCTCATGTTTAAGTATCATATAGGTATTTAGCTGACCCCAGAATAATTCAGACAAATCAATAATATCATTTTCGTTCAAATGCTCGATTTGCCTGAGACTTCGTTCTAACCGCTCACAAAACTTATCAGCTCCAATTTACCTCTAGGATATTAGCACGTTGCAAACTTACAGCTGCAGCGTTGCAACTTCGCGAGCAGTATCGGTTCTCAGAGGAAAGTTTATAAGTATACCTCGGCTCGCTACACGTCTCGCAGCCCTAGCCAATTAGTTACCTATACCACAGAAAAACTAGTACTAACGTGTTATACGAGTGAAGTTACCCTTTGCATGGCAAATAATTAAGTACTTAGTATCATGATATTATCATCTCTTAATGTTTGTGCTATTATGATTGTGGTCTTCTTGGAATCGTAGGTTTGTTCAATATTCATGAGAAGTCTTAAAACTTATATTGGCCCTAGGCTCCTATCATAAGGTTTTCTCCATATCTTAGGCAGGTATGCAAAGATCTGGCTTTACATAGCTAGCTTTGATAACTCGAATAAAACAACTGACTTCCAAAAAAAAACAATACAAATTGAAATATAAATACACACATCAAAAGTGTCTAGGGATCAACATATATTTTTGCAATAACTTTTCTCCTGATTGATATTAATTAAAATTTTCTTTAAGGATTCATCAAATAAAGTGTTTTCGTTTGTCACAGTAACGATAAACCAAGTCACCTCTGCATTAATAAAGAAATTTGCCATTTTCCTAATAAAGGGATTTTTGACATTTGAACCACTAACACAAAAGTTCGAAAAAAAGACTGAAATAACAGTTTTCTTTAAAATTTTATTGGGTAACTTAAACAATTAATAATCCGTGTTTCTACCGCGAAAACTAACAACACAAGAACATCGGTTTGGCATACTCAAAATGAGTTCATCCAAATCACGCTGTGGAATGGCCGCCCATGTTCGTTGCAACAACAAAAAAAGGTCTTCTTGCGACTGGATACCCTCCATATTCGGCAGAGCTCTTCTCTGTAGCATATCCCATGCATGCTCAATCGGGTTCAAGTCTGGCGACTGAGCAGGCCAGGGCAGGACATTGATGTTAGCTGCGGCGAGAGTCTGTCTTACAACTCTTGCGGTGTGCGGTCGTGCATTATCATGCATTAACTGAAATAAGGGACCGATTTGCACTTGTAGAGGAACGATGACGTCTGATACAATCGTCTCAGCATAAATTTGAGCGTTGAGGTTGCCTCTGATCCAAATCAACTCAGTTCTTCCGCCGATCCAAATACCCGCCCATACCATGATGGTTCCACCACTATAAGGATGGACTTCCTGGCAGGATTTTAATCGCTGTTGGCGTCCAGGGGTTCTCCAGTGTCGTATACGTCTTGTATCCGGTCTCATACCAAAACGAGACTCATCAGAAAAGCACACGAAACGCCATTGTTCTTCTGCCCAATTTCTGTGTTCAAGAGCCCATTGATATCGAATCCTACCATTGTGCATTGCTATAGGTGGTACCCGTAGCGGTCTTCGGGAATGAAGGTTCACTTCATGCAAGCGGTTTCTGACTGTTTGGTCGCTAATTAAGTTCCCTGAAGAGTGATGAAGCCTCACGGCTAACATCATGGCGGTTATTGTTGGAGCTCTTCGAGTTAAGATTTGAATGTATCGGTCTTGTCTCCGTGTGGTGCAGCGATACCGTCCTCCATGGCGCTCAGCCACGGTACCAGTGCTTCGGTAACGTGTCCAAAGTCGACTGATAACACTCTGACTTGTATTCAGAGCTAAAGCCACAGTACGTTGCCGGGAACCAGCTTCTATCATTCCCACGGCTCTGAGCATTTCTTCCCTGCTTAAATGACGTCGCCGCTCCATAATAACGTTGGTTTTAATCAGTAGTAGGGAAACAGTAGCACTAATAATGTCTTCAATGCGTTGTATGTTTTTATAGGGAAAATATTGACAGCTGATTTTCATCTTTTACTCGAATTTGATTCACAGTTCCTGATTCAAATTATGAAATGCACCAAAAAGGATCCATATAAATTTATAAAATCATAAATTTATTACAAAGCCACATCTCAATCTCAAGAAATCCGCATAAAAATGCTTGATCCCTAGACACTTTTGATGTGTGTATATATATCTCTCTGCCAAATTTTATCGACATCCGTTTAGGCGTAAGAAGGTAACATACAGACCTTAGAGCAGGCCGCGTTGCTCTAAGCATACAGACAGACAAACAGAGTTACTTTCGAATTTATAATATTAGTATGGATTGTACTAAACAATCTTATTTATCTCAATTTTACAGATACGTTCCCCCAGAATGCCTGCCGATAAGATACGGCGGTCATCGCCAAGAGGTGTCCCTGGAGAGGTGGCTGACGAAGATCAAGCAGTACAAGAACAAAGACTTTGATAACGACATGAGGAACTTAGGATATGCTGTAGATTAAGTTACACTAATGTATTTTTGCACTAGACCTAGGTATAGTTAAAATACACAGGTACTTCCCGAAGCAACCATGCCCCGAGAGCATCTGCGTCACCCGAAACACAGGGAGCCGTGTCTCCTCCCGAGCGAGCGCTCAAGTACCGGTCGGCCGTAACGAGGCCGGCGCGCGGCGGTAGGGTGTGAAAGCCTGTCCCACCATTCCGCCACCACGACCTCGCGAAGCTGAGACCGTCGCAGCTCCATGTGGCGCTGCATCAGCTGCTCGCCTCGCGCCCGCGCTTCCTCGCGCCACCGGTACAGTGACGCGAGTACTGATCGCCTCCAGGTCCCAGGGCGGGGATCCAGTCGGTACGCAGGCCGCCTCGTAGCCTGCTATATCCTTTTTTATCGTGGAAACATGCTCATGCATTCTGCACTACCCTGGGGGGAAGGTAGTGCAGTTATGTGGGACTCTAACCCACTAAAACTCTACGGTGTCCTCTTCTGCCTCTTACGGCGAGAACACGGGCACGCGTTAGCACTTATTCTTGAACCCGCCGCGGCTGTCCGTCACCGGGCCCTCCTCTGGGAGTACTCCCCATCACCGGCGCACCATAACACATAGCACGTAGTGACCACCCCAGGGACCAAACCAGCACATGGGCGCCAGACAACCCCGTGTCTGGGTGTCTTCAGATCGAGAAGCTAGCACTCTTACCACTAGACCAAGAAGTGTTTCAGTTATCTTTAGAGCTCAGTTAGTTTGCTCAGTTAGTTCAGTTTGTTTGGAAGTCTTTAAACAGACTTCGGACACAGGTTGGCCGAAGCAAGGAAAACCTGTTCAGGTGGAGATTCATAGACGACTCTGCTTTGGAGTGTAAATGTAGTGCTGTTCCACAAACGATGGGACACATAACATCGTGTCCTGCGTGTCCTGTCAGCTGCACGTTACAGGAACTGATGGCGCCAAACAAGCAGCCGAATTCTGTGCCGAGTTCATTTAGATTGCTATCGACACGCTAAGAAGAAGAAGTTAGTTTGCGTTGTTATTAAAATTTCATAACATGTTATGGTTTGTAAGGCAGAACGGAGGAAATAATGCTGCAATTATTTCCTCCGTATAAGGCAGAATTATCACAGCGTAAATCGTTAAATCGATACACAGAAAAAAAAATCATGAATATAGAATACCTTGTTTAATTTTTAATATCATTGTAAAATAAAATTGTCTGTGACCGGAAAAAATTGGATTAAGCTTTACGCAAATTACCTATGTTGAATATTTTTCCCGCGAATATAATGGTAAGAGCATCTTACTGGAAATGTAACGTATAAAGTATTGTAATAGTCACTAACAATTTTATTCGTTGCCATAAAGTCTATTAAGCATACAATATATAAATAATATTGTTAAATTAATTACAATACACATAAAAATCTCGTATTTTCTGACATAACCGTAGGAAATGTTTGAAAAAAAATTGACAAAGTGTAGACCTCTAAATATCGAATACTGCAATAAAGTTAAAACTATCGTAATAGCACATTAGGTCCCACTTTATTGGTCGGGGACGGCGGCGTTATGATTCGAACTGCCAGTAGCCTTTTTAAGCCCCCTGCAAATTGCAAAAAACGTAAGAAAATTTGAATTTCGTGGGCGACCAAGCGCATCTGAAAAAACTTAATGAAAATATAATAATTATTTATTACTTAAATAAGTACTTACCTATTTAAAGTGGACCAAATAAAAGATGTGTGTGTGTGGGTTATACTAGCTAGAAGGTAAGTAACTTTATACATAAATATAAAATTAATACAAAATTATATTTTAGATTATACAGTTTCTAAATTGTGTTTTATTTTTTTTTTCTAACGCACGAAGGTTAGACACGTGGTCACACGATTTCAGTTTCCCTAACTTGCTGTATAAAATGTAGTCTTCTTCACATTTCTGCTTTCCTGGTACTTTTTTGTAGACGAGTGGGATCTCCAGTTCCCAAAGGATTTTTTTTAAAGTAATGCCGATTTAGTCATTCTTGCTTTAGAATGAAGTACCTAGTACTTTCAAGTGCCATGCATTTAGAATAGTCCGTTCTTAAATTCCGCACTTTTCCATGTATAACAACCACGGAGTAATGTTTTTACTCCGTGATAACAACACTATAATAGGAACGACTAGAACGTCTTTGATTTAAAAAAAAGTTTAAAAACTTAAACCCGACTTACCAAAAGGATGAAACAAGAAAGTACCTTCCCGTGGTCGCATGTCGCTGTACTAACATACATATTATAAGCTATAGTAGCATGCGACCACGAGAAGGTACTTTCTTGTTTCATCCTTTTCAGTAGTCGGGTTTAAGTTTTTAAACTTTTTTTTTGGGGCTTATTTCTTTAATATTTATATTTTTGAAATGTGCTAATTAACCCCATTCATTTGATACCTAACACGACAGGTTTTTTTTTTAAGACTATATGTCCGCTAAAGGGCGCCATGTTCAATTTAATGTGACGTCACATAGCCTATAACTAGCGGACGATCAAGACGCTTCCAACGATACCTCATTTGTCTAATTATGACAAGTAATTTAGAAGTTATGAGGGAACAGATGAACATACATGCATACTTACATACATACAAACCGGTCAAAATCATAACCCTCCTTTTTGCTTCGCCGTAGTCGGGTATTAAATATTTAGTCTGGGCGTAAAATTCCGCGCGTCAAAGTGCGTCAGCAATTTTTTCAAACACTTGTGATGCTTTTAGATAATTAATATTGTACAGAGGCCAGCACATCAACCCATCACAATTCTGTCAAATTTCTTTGATAGAATTTCAACTTTACTACAAAGGAATAAGGTTAATATTCAATTGGGAAAATTTGACAGATTGGGGTAGCTTGATGTGCTGGCCTCTACTATGCAATGTGGTTTTATTTATTTATTCTAATAAGAACATCCATTTTAAAGCTTAAAACTTAAGTCATCACTTGTTGTATTTTTATTATAGCCTTTTAACTTGAAATCTATGACAAAAAATTCTCTTTGTTCGTGTTTACAACCAATTCTAAAAATAAATACAATTTACATTCAAACGAAATGCTCAAAAAACCCACAAGCTTAAGCACCTCTCCTAGCGCACACCGAACTGCAAAATGCTTGCGTACAGTGCGTATGGTCGAGCAAAATTTTTACTGCTCGACCCTGCAGAGGCGGCATTCTCGCCCCTCCGAGAGCAAGCTCCGTTGAAAATGCTCTGGGTTGCCAGGCGAGTATTTAATTGTCATGAGATTCATTTTTCAGTAGGTAGTCTCAGATAATGCTCTGCTCTGCTCGTAAATCACCTTGCACGGTATAGTTTTTTTTTCGGAATGCGCTTTCGGGTAGAAGGCAATCCAAAATTTCCGTGGAAGATTCAACTTCGGAGTGCAAACCACAGTGCAAACGTTGATGACGGACTAATAAAATAACGACTCTCTCTCGTTATTTGTGAAATTGTGATGCCTTGGTATCGGGAAGCAGGCAAATTGTAATTTTCCGTGGCTGAGATTTTTATAGAGTACTTTGACCGTACTCGAGCTAAGTACATTAAGCATTTCATACGAATATGAACCATATTTGTATTAGCATAAGGTCTCTGTCTATTTTTCAGATCTCAGCCACTGCGTTGATCGTCGCTCAGACGACTGCTCGACTGCAAAGTGAGTTACTATTAGTTCCCGTCTTATTTCTGATGCCCTGGTGCCCTAGGAAGCGGGCAAATCCAAATTTTCTGTGGAATAAAGACGCATCTGCCATAGTTGTTACTGTTGTTTGTAGTAAACTAGTAGTAACCCGGACTACGGCATTCTATAAACTACTTAGTATGTCTGCACCCTTGGTATTATTGAAATCTTCTAGTGCAAAAGTGACACAACTAGAAATCAAACTGAGTAGTGCTTAGTAATCTGTGGTAGTGCGGGCCCCGTTTTATGTTTATTGTAAACTCCTTAGTACGTCTGCACCCTTGGTATTATTGAAATCTTCTGGTGCAAAAGTGACACGACTCGAAATTAAGCAATATATCAAAGGACCACTCAAAGGACTAATAAAGACTGAAATAATAAATCTTTCAAAACAACCCTTTAAGGGGTGTGCAGGTGTGCAGGTGTTGAATTTTGTAGAGCAAGGTCTGAATCTGAAGTCCCGCGGACGAAGTATTTATAGGTACATAGTACCACAGATAAAATAATACTCTACGTGAAGTACATAAACCTCGGAATTAGATGACATGATGACATTCATTATTTGTGTCATACATTCTCTTGCCCTTATCCCAATTTTTTTTCCTAGTCCTACTGTTTATATTTATGAAAAACTAAATCATGTTGTTTAGGCAAAGGAATAAAAAGTTTACCCTTTACGAAACGTTACGTTATCACAAAAAAACTTCAACATTATAAGGCAGTACCTACTACTTGAATAAATTGATTTTAATCAATTAATTCATCATCATCTGCCTAGCCTTTTCCCAACTATGTTGGGGTCGGCTTCCAGTCTAACCGGATGCAGCTGAATACCAATATTTAATCAATTAATTATGTTACGAAAAAAAAAAACAGAAAAACATTGATTACAATAGTAAAATTCAAATTAATAAAAAGACTACTCTTTTTTTTGTATCATGCATGTAACAAACACAATTAGGTACACAAACCAAAAGGCTTTTCAGGAACGGAAATGGGTGTGGCGTCGCGTCGTATCGTATGGCGGCGGCGCGGCGTTTACATGTAAATAATATATTCTCCTGCACAGCTCTGATGTCTTGGTACATTGATAAAGGCAAATCGGAGTTTCCGTGGTAAAACTACGTAGGTAACTAAACTATTTATAACTGCAGATTGGCGGTTTGGTTTCTGAGGCACTTTTATCAGTAGTTAATCTATTCATTAGCGATTACGGCCTGCAGGCCACGACCTTGCCGCTATCAGCGGCAGCTTAGCGCGGTTCGGCGACCGACGCGCGACGCACCGCTCGCCCCGTCAACGCCGTCAACGCTAGCCGCGCCGCGCCGCTTGCCGCTAAGCCAAAAGTCGTGGCTGTACTGTACTGCGTTTTCGAACACCTCAATGTACGATAAGCTCTTAACTGACCAATGTGTGCCGTTTATCTTTTTCTTCTTCTTCGTCTTCGTAGCACTCTTGTCCGAGCGGTCGTGGTCATCATGTAGTTTTCTTGTGAAGGGGCTGTTGTGATTCGCCTCACGATTTCTCGCCACCTACTGAGATTTCTGGTATTTTTTGTGCACTACATACATGGGATTCGTTTATCGGTTCCGTTGATTAGTACAGAGTACAGACGATTAATTCTTCGTTCGTCCCGAAGTTTTGTCCCACATTCCAAAAAATTATTAGTTGTCGCATATCAGTATTGAAGTTGTGCTTCGTCACAAATTGCAAGTACTTAAAAGGTACAGTCAACAAAAAAATTGCAAAGATTTTTTTGTACGTTTCATTTCAAATGGCTTAGTTTTTTTTGTACGTTTAGTTTCAACGATATTGCACGACATTTTACACAACAGAAAATAAACGGGAACATATTTGGTTGTCAATCACTCATTTTGACGTTTCGTTTCACTATTTATCTTATTTGAGGTTAGAAACCATTTTTATTAATTTCTTGAAAATACCTTGTAGTAAGAGTGGTAGCTTTATAATCAGGGACCCAACCCCTACCAGCTTTCACCCCTTATACCCCCTTCCTCCTGCCAAACGATACTAGATCCGATCCTAACTAACTTATAATTTATCACTAATACTTTAGATAAACATTATGACTTACCTATGACAAACTCGATCAACTCTCAATCACACTATAACCAGGTGACGAATGAGTTGATACTGTGCTTTGCATCACGGGAGCCAGCGTTGAGCCCGTTTTGCTGATAACGGAAAGTAAAGCTATTGGCCACATGTAGTAACAAAGGACGCAATAAAAATGGGATGGACCTTTTTTACCTGCACTTCTAAACAGATTCCAATGACGTCAGCTATATACGTACAACTTACTCACTAAGAGCGCCTAATGAGTGTTTTTATAAAATAACACGAGTAATTTTTTTCTCGCGGAGAAGACAGAGAGGACCGATTGTGATAAATAGTTGGTTGATGTTAAATATTTAATAATACGTAACCCTTTTTTGCCGATTGTACAAAAAAGTAAGTTTAGCATATACAAAAAAAATATGGGCCGTAGAAGGAATATAAAATAGGACGAAGCAAGAATAAAATATTTAATATTATATTTTGGGACGAAGGAAGCATATTGTTTGGGACGAACCAGGAATTTCTTATGTAGGACAAAACTCAGTGGGCCGAACGAAGAATAAATCGTACAGACAGACCTACCTGACTATTTACTTTAGTCTAGCTAGATGATATATCATAACCCTGGCATAACCTGCCAGTAATGTTTAGGTACTGAGTAATTACTTATTTAGAATTACAAACGTGGCAAGCTTACGACCCTTATAAGACTCCCAGAGTTAGTTCTTGTCACACTTATTCGGGTCATCACCCGAATCATCATTCGGCACAGCCGGGCGGTATATCCATTGAGCAGCCCGGCTGTGCCAAGTCGTACCGAAGTATATACCCGAAGTAGTGTTTTTATCACTCCTTACTTTGAGAACCAGCACTGAACAGCGCAAGGCTGTGGTGGCCGAGTGGTGGTTGTAGGTTCGAACCCAGACAGGCGCTTTACTTTGCCTAAATTATTTCATCACCACTGCTCTCAAAACAGTGAAGGAAAACATCGTGAGGAGACCGGAATGTAAGACCCAAAATATTCGAAGATATGTGACATCTGCTAACCCGTACTGGGCCCGCGAGGTGGATAAGTTCACTCACTCTCGCCGAGAGGAGGCCTGTGTCCCAGCAGTGGGAACATTATAGGTGTATTATACACTGGACAGCGACCAGCTGAGTTAATTGACTCATACATCACTTCTGTTCAGTGTACAACACAGTACAGTTGCATCAGATAATCTGTGAGACTCGCAACAAAATTAAAAAATAAATAATTGCACAAATCTGTGGAATATTATACTTTTTGGAATTGCAAAACGAGTAACTACCTATCTAACGATCGCAAAACCTGTTTTAAGTATACTTAATTATTCTGATTAGTAATTAGAACGAGGTACGAAAAAAAATTAACAATAACGTAACACTCGAGTGATCCAGTTTGGCCAATTATATAGCTACCTTATGTCTGCTCTACACATGTTCCGTACTTTAAAATGCGTAAAGAATATTGTTAATTACAGCCAGTCAGTAACCTACGGGTTACGATTTTGAACCACGTAGATACTTCGTGGCATGAAGTTACAATTCATAGTCAATAAGTAACAACATGGCAGCTATGTTGTCTATGATGATCCCTATTATTCACATTGTTCATTGCCGATGTAAAACACTGTTTTGAACACTCCTACATCTTACTTTATGCAGACGACATGAAAGTTCATAAAATTATAAGAAACATTTCTGACATACACCAGCTGCAAGCTGATCTTAATAGATTTGAGGAATACTGTGTACGTAACAAGCTTCAGTTGAATGTTTCTAAATGTTTTCACATGACCTTTACCCTTGACCTTTTTTTATTATTATTATTATTATTTACACGGCAGAAGTCAATAATTTGTTCAAGCTATAGACTAAACAATCACATCATAGGCAAAGTCAACTGTATTAGGGATTTAGGTATTATACAGGACAGCAAACTACTATTTGATCAACACATCGAGAACATAGTGAATAAAGCATCAAAAGCGCTTGGATTTATAATGAGGACCACGGCCTGTTTCCGTTCTCTTAAACCGATCAAGGTATTATATTGTTCGTTCGTACGCAGCCACTTGGAGTATGCATCCCAAATCTGGAACCCTCAATATGGGATCTACAAGTCTCGTATTGAGGGCATTCAGAAAAAAATTCTAAAATATCTTGATTACAGGGCGCGGCTGTTTTCAATAGATTACAGCCATCGTTGCAGAAGGTACCCCTTTAACATCGAAAATGGTTCGATCGACTGTCCTGAGCTTGTCTCGAACCTGACACTGCGCACCAATCATTGGTTTGCGTCAGCGTCCACTTCTACATGTACCATTTGCAAGTACTAATTATAGGAGTAATGCTTTCTTTACAAGAACTGCTCACAATTTTAATGAGATTTCCTGTAAACCCGATATTGACTTATTTTGCACTAATGCAACCACAGCAAGAGGGATATTAGCCAAGCCATTTTTTGTACAGGAGGCATTATTATGATAAATTACATCACTCTGTCTAGATTTATAATTATTTTTTTTTTTTACAAGTTCAAAGTTTATAATAATTTCTAGATAATAAGTAATTACCTACGTTGTTTTGGCTTTTTAAAAATCGGTTGTTAAGTTAGTGGAGGCTTGTCTTTAGCAATATCGTTATGTATCATTGTAGCTACAGAATGTTATTAGTATGTAAGCCTTCCTACAATTAAATAAATAAATAAATAATAATGGTGTAACAGATGGAACAAAGGACATTGCTTCGGCACTAAACATGAGAATTTATTCTACTAAGTAAAGCCAGCCACTAATGCATAATCAACAACTTGGTGTAGACGTCGGTAAACTCTCCACCATGACCCTGACCTAGACCGCCTTCCTGCTGCAAACCTGGTAACTGGAAAATTAAGTTATATTTAATAACACATAAAGTAACTTCACGCCTTTAATCTCCGATGGGTTAGGCAGAGGCCTACCTATAGTACACGGTACACATTTCACCAGTTATGTTAAAGTCCCATGTGATGTAATAAGTTATGTCCCATGTATGGCGAGCCTATTGCCATCAACCGGGAACAAATTCAGACTCCGGGCTGCCCCAGTCTCAACTGACGACGCTCTTTTACGAACATTCTTCTTATCTACATTATATTACAACTTATTGTGTTTTTTTTTTGTTCGTGTGCAATGCTTAAGAAGAAGCGTTAGTTGTCGGTAAGTAAGTACCTAGGTCATATTTTATTATAATACTTTTTTTAATAAAATTTTATAAAAAATATATTATAATTTTTTTTGGTGGTCCACGGAAGCTTTCCACAATTACACATGAGTTGATCGCAACACACATATTATTAAAGTAAGCATAAAGTTATAAGATAGTAATTTTAGCCTTCAGGATATTTTTACTACCTAATAGGTAATCTCTATGAAAGCTTCAGAAAAACTTACACACCAAAGTCAATCGATACTTAAAATGCTCTAGCTCCAAAACTAATTCGGCCATATTGCAATAAATCAAACAATTGTATCTACCTAATTACTTAGCATGCCTACTTACTGATAAACCTACTTACCTACTTAGAAGATTGATAATTTGATATTAATCCGCTGATGTTTATCGTTGCCTGCGTAGGTACACGCATCACCGTTATCCGCGGCTTGCACCAGTGCATCACCACATTCCGCATCTATCCGCCGCGTACGCGCACGCATCCATCGATCTATCGACGATTAACCGAATAAACCATCTAAAAAATATATCAAGTTTTAAATCGATTAAAATATTACGAAATTGTGTTTGTGTGCAGTGAAATAATGTGGATTTTAATATAGTGTTTTAAATTATTGGATGTCAAAAATTCAAAATGGTATGTTGGTAATCAATTAATTTGATTGATCGTAAATTATCGATTCCTAAGGATAATTAATAATAGGTCGTGATGACAGTTTAATTAGCTATGAATTAATAGCGCCAAATAAATTATTTCTTTTAATTACCTATAATTTCTACAGAACATTCTTTGGATGGCTAGGTTTTCATGGCGAAAGTAATACTTCTTTATAAGTTTGTTATGTCGTTGTTCTATGTAAGTAAGTACACGGAAATCGTAAGATCTTGGATCCTAATCCCAATCCATGAATAACCAAAAATATTAACTAGGAACACGTTTTAATATGTTAATAAGTATTAGGCAGACAAAAAAACAATAATCATTCGTCTTATCGGGAAAGATTTCAATTTGGTTCCTGAAGGCGGAGGTCTCTTGAAAATGGTCCAAAAGTTGGTTTTTAAAGCAGTGTATCTCAAACCGTAAATAATTTTGACCAAAAAAAAAAGTCATATTTTCAAGTCTTATTTTAAAACAGTGATGGAACTCAAATCACAATTAAACGTACATTAATGCATCAAAAAAATCTCCAAATACCTACTACACCTCTGACATTTCTTTAAAAGCAGTTTATCCCTTCATTAACAATTTTAATTATAATTAAAGATATACCATTAAATTGCTAATGCCAAACTGCATTCAGGTATGGATTATTTATTATTAAGTAGTTTGTAAATAGATGATTGTTTCATATTGCAATAAATTACCAGCGTTGTGTCATCGCGCTTCTCTTTCTTTTCTATGCAGTCCGATAGTGACCGCGCTTTAGGTCATGTAGTCGCCTATCATTGAATATATTTACAAAATGAACACCGATAATTAATTATTGTATCCTTCTATTTCGTATGATGGCAAAAAGTTCAATAGGCTATTATATTATAGACTTGGCAATAATAGTGGTGTAAACCATTTTCAAAACCATTTAGCCGAGGTTTAAAACTACTGAACGGTTTTTAATGAGCCTTTATTTTTAACAAACTATTTACACTAGATTCTAAATTAAAGGACTAACTATCCACAGGAAAAAAATCGTAGGTACTCTTCCCGTGACTTAGACCATACAACGTGGTAATGCCGCCAGTCTCTTAGGTACGTTAGCAGTCGACAGCGATGCGGATGAATTTTTCGACGCTATATTTTAGTTTGTTTATAGTTTTAATTAAGTTAGGATTCAATTTTGTCATTTTTATTATTTAACTAGCTGTGCCCGCGACTTCGTTCGCGTGGATGTCGGAAAACAATAGGTAATGTGTCGCTTAGGAAAGGTGTAATTGCCACTCCTAGGGTTCGGTACCACGGCCCTTTCGACTGCAATCACTGCGTCTTCATGGTTCATAATGACAATGCGACGAAGTGTCACTTTGATTTTTGAGAATAAATTAAAATAAAAGCGCCTGCTCGAGGCTGATTATCTAACCAAACAGCCATAATTATGTCCATTTTATTTTGCGTCTGTCTTAGAATACCAACTTGTAAAATCATATCACCATTTTATCTAAAGTATATCTGAGATTAGTAGGTGAAGTTTGAAGTTAGTTTTTCTAAGTCTTGGTTTCTTCTCTGTGGTAAATTTAGAATTTCTTAACTTGGTATTGAAGATATCATATATATCTACCAATATTATGCCTTATAAAGCATCGAGATATCTAGATGATAAAAGGAAGAATACATTAATGGTAAGAGCTTCTACATAAAGTTGCCCGTGTAAAAAGCAACCCATTAAACTTTGGTTATATTTGACACCGGCCGCCATTTAAACTACGAAGATGAAACCCATGAAAACTTAAGACATGATTTTGATTTAGACCTTGTACTGCCGAAAACCAGAAAAAAAATTGTAAAGATAATTACAAAAAAATATAAACGACTTCCATAAAAAACCCTACAAAGTGCAAAATAACCTTAGTTTGGGAAGACGTTGCGCGTTGGCAAGAAATTACAGACTTCTGAAACCAAAGGTCTATTGCACTTTGAAGTGTGTTTTTAAGTCGGTTGTATTTTATTTTATTTCACACAAAGCCGTGTAAGTTTATATTGAAAACCATGAAAACGACACACATGATAAAAAAAGAAAAAGAAAATTGCAGCCGCCATCTTCGATTTTCATTTTCACGTCACAATCGGCTTCAGCACTCTCGAAAACCATGAAAACGACACACACTACGAATTTTTCGATTTGCAGCCGCCATCTTGGACTTTCATTTTAACCAGTACTGAAACGGTTTACCAACAGTCGATTGGTCCATGAACCGTTGGTCAACACCATTAACTTTTCATCCAAAGGACTTGTGACCCACGAACGTTTCCCCAACAGAACTCTACGTCAGTGAATGCTTAACCAACAGAATGTTTTGACCAATAACTTTTTACCCAAAGAACATTTGACCCATGTCAAATAGAACTAAGGATGCAAGGGCGAGCGAAGCGAGCTCGGGACTTGGGGCACCCCGACTCGGACAGGTAGGGTTCGAAGGGATGATGGCGGCTCAAGTGAGCGAGCAAAGCGAGCGAAGGGCACCCCGAGGTTAGGCTTGGTTAGGTTACTTTATACCCTTTTCACAGAAATAAAGGACTACGTCTTATTATTATTTTACTTTCACCTTTCCCGGCGTCTGTTGGCCTTGTTCTTTGGGTGAAAAGTTATTGGTCAAAACATTCTGTGAGTAAAGCATTCACTGACGTAGAGTTATGTTGGCAAAACGTTCGTGGGTGAAAAGTCCTTTGGAAAAAAGTTAATGGTTTAAAGATAATGTTCACCAACGGTTCATGGGCCAATCGACGGTGGGTAAGCCATTGGTTTCAGCACTCTCAAAAACCAATAAAACGAAACCCATAAAAAAAATGCAACCTCCGTCTTGGATTTTCGTTTTGACCTGCCTATCGGCTTCAGCACCTTTGAAATCTATGAAAACGACATCCATGACAAAAAATCAAAACAAAATTGCAGCCGCCATCTTGGATTTTCATTTTGACCTGACTATCGGCTTCAGCACCCTCGAAAACTATCAAAACGACACCCATGACAAAACATTTAAAAAAAATGGAGCCGCCATCTTGGGTTTTCATTTTGTCCTGACTATATCGACTTCAGCACCCTCAAAAACCATGAAAACGACAAACATGATAAAAAAAAATTGCAGCCACCATCTTGGATTTTCATTTTCACCTGACTCTCGACTTCAGCACCCTCGAAAACCATGAAAACGACACCCATGACGAAAAAGTTAAAAATTTAGGCAACCGCCATCTTTGATTTTCTTTTTGACCTCACTTACCGGGGTCAGGATCCTCGGAAACCATGAAAAATAGCTCTCTCTCTCTCTGTGTGTGTGTGTGTCTCTATCTACCTATTACTTTGAAAAATGAGGCATAACGCTTTTTCGTTATTTGTCGATTTCTCCCTTAGAACTCCTACCGCAAGCTCCATATTAAAACGCTCTGCGTTACTCAACTTTCTATATCAATAATTATCTAACTTCTTTATCGCTCAGAACACCACATTAATTACTATTATCTTACATTATCCTCACTTTTTGTTTAAAATTATTTTAGTGCCACAGGCGCCACTAAATAAACCATCAATGGAAAGCGATTTTGTTTAATATTATAATCATTATCATTACTTTTTAAAATAACATAGACATAAGTAGGTATCTGTGTTATTTCGTCATTTAAGTAAGCATAAACTAATAGGACGTGATTATTCACAAATCACATCACACCAACAATATGTTTTCGTTAGTAGGTACTAATCGCGCCAATAGATGTCGTTACGTGTTACTAAAAAACGTAAAAAGTTGTTCTAGAATACTTTAAATTGATTATATCTTTTGATAGAGTGAACCGATTGCGATGAAATAAAAACTAATCACTGCTCCGAGTTCTACACCATATTTGAGTATAAAAAGTAACCGTATTGGTTTGGTACTTTTTACGTTGACCCTGTTCAAATCAATAATCTGTCACATCCAAACAGACAAACAGACAAACCGACAAACCGACAAACAGACAAACAGACAAAAATTCCAAAAATTGATGAAATGGTATCTGTTGGTTATCCTTTAACACCCCAACTATTTTTTTTGGAAATATTTTCAATGTACAGAAACGTCTCGTCTACAGATTTATTATATGTATAGATTAGGTACTTATTAGTTATTATTTGCTTAAGGACTTATTATTTTAATTTGCTTATATTATGTAAATATTACTTATATTAATAAAAAAGTTAAATTTATTACGATGAAAAAAAAATCTCAATTAACAAAGGACACTTAGGCGTCGTAGTACTCGTTCGCATCGCTGTCATCCGGAAACGTGAGAAAAAATAAAATGGGCCTTTATAATCCTGAAATCGAAATCTACGAAGGCCACCTTATCATCATATTACAGTTATCTTACTTGTAACCGTTAAGTGTTATTGTTTTCTGAGTTGACTAGCTAAGCTACCAACCAGTTGAAAATGTTGAAATACAATCATATTTTATGTTTCATTTCATAGCCATTTAAAACAAAGTTTTAGTTACAAATCGCACGCAGACCATAATAATATAAACATTTATCTACTGCCCATTTCTAATAACAATTGGGCTCAGCTGTTGGACCTTGATATTACTTATAACTTTCATTAAAAGTAGCCCATACAATTCATTAATTTAATTACATAACCTTAGGTATTTAAAACGTTTTATTAAAAGCCTGACTAAATAATTTCTGGCTAAATTGACTGAAAGATTTTTTCCATTAACTGAAATTATATTTTAGGTACTTATCTGGTAGATCGTGTCTACAGGAACACAGTAACATCATCAGTTCTATTATAATATAGATGAATAGAATTAGTTAATAGAACAGAATAGAATTATTATGTACACCATATAAAAAGTCAGAGAAAACAAAATGTTTGTCAGACTGTAAACCACCAACTTTAAATGTCCGTATATTCAATTCATAACTGTCATTCTTTGGCAGTTGTATGAAATTACTAACACGGTTAATTGACGTAGTGTGTTAATTTGATAAACAATTTCCATAACCGAACACAATCAAAAAATTTCTTTTTCTGTAGATACTTAGGTATTTTATATTTGTCCTCAAATCCGTGATAGCGCTCAGAATCACAACAAACATTCAATTTTGCGAACCTCTATAACTCTAGTGTTCATAGCTCTCGGCATTATTTGAGTTCGATAGCCCTCTAGGGTCTAGATAAATTATTGCTGTTGCAACTAGCTGCACCGTAGCGAAAGATTTATTACAACAGCAATAATAAAACATCTATCGTAAATAAGCTTGTTATTATTACCTCATAGCAAACGTGTGAAATCTAATTAATTAGCTCACATGGATTGAACAAGGGTGTGACACAGTGGTGCCCCAGTGGTAACGGCCGCGACTTACGAGTTGTAAGTCGTAGGTTCGTTTTATGTATTAAACGTACATACATTGCAATAAAATATCTAGATTTTATGTCAAATCGTATAACCATTTTTGCAAAAAAAAAAAAACAATCGAATTCCAAAAAAGTACTACAAAGTGAAAAATAACTTTAATTTCGGAAGTCGGTGTCATTGGACTCACATTTTCGTTGTTAACCACCGACTTCAAAAATTTACTTTTCACTTTGTGTGTCTTTTTTGGAAGTCGGTTATTTTTTTGTAAAAAAAAAAACACTTTTAAGTTGTATTTAACCACACAAATTCGTTTAACACTACTTGCTATGTACATATCAGTGACAGTTAGTTATTATAACATCATCAATATAAACTAAGTGGCAAAAATACGTGTAATTGAAGCTAACTCAAAAACTACCCAAGAAAAGTTAATCAAATTTATATAGGACTAACCCTGAGGCATAACCTACCCATTAAAAAAATAATTTTTGAAATCGATTTACAATTGCCAGAGCTATCGCGTCATACAAAATAAAGATACAGTCGAATTCCTCCTCCTTTTTGAAGTCGGTTAATTATGTAAAGATACGGGAGTTACAGCCACAATGCATCCCATGACAATTCTACTAAGCCACCACTGAAAAGTCATATGAAGGCAAAGGTCGCAATTTTTACCAGTAATTAAAAATTCAAGAACGAAATTGCGTCGTTATGAACAACGGAAACCTGACGTAATTTTTTTTTTTTCAAATATTCATCCGAATTAAGAACGTTCTGCTTTTTTTGAAGAAACGGCGGCGACGGCGGCGGTTCGTTCTTAGTTCCACGTAAAAGAGTACAAGTTAGGTACCTACCTATTATAAAACAATTTTCATTTTGAAAAATCAGTTATCAATGTTCCTTATGCCGAGGTCCCGTTGTCTGAGGCTCATTTACAAGAATTGGTTGTGATGACCATCATTAATGTATTTACACGTTGTATTACCAAAAATACTTTCTAAGTATTTGTCAGAAATACGTATTTTACGCCATGTTGCATGCACCATTGCACCAGGAACATGGATCATTATTTAGTTAAGAACAACGTTGACCAATTGGTGAGCGTAAATAATTTGTACTAAGTCCAAGCTTGTAGGTATTTTTAAGTTTTTCTTAAAAATTCTTAACAAATACTTAGAAGCTTATAATTAAGTATGTAAGAGCGGTTTCGCACTACATCCGATCCAAATCCGAATTAAACATCCGACTTCAAACCGAATTGGGAATTTTCTAAATTCTGATGAATAGAGTTCGGATGTACTCAACCCCTTAAACAAATAGGACTATGGTCATTTCTCGGATTCGGATCGGACGTAGTGCGAAACCGGGCCTTACGGTCGTATGTTACTGGGTGTTTATCCAAGAATAAAATCATCAGAAAAAAATTTACACAGACTTTTAAAATAAAATAAAAAAATATTTTTCTCTAAAATGGTAGCCATAATATCATCGCTCTCATCTAATACCTACGCAATCTTTCATTTCGTTATCGACCTGATAAGCACTTCTAGCAGTAAAACAGTTTTTATATCGTGGACTTATCCAATTGCATGGCAATGTAGGTACTTTCAAATTAGCAATAGCTAATAATAAAACAAAATTCAGTAAACCTACACCTACTGTATTAAAAAACAGTCTCTCACTTGGTAGTTCATCTAAAGTGTTAGTTTATCTCTCAAAAAGTTTTTATGTTGTTATATTAATGTGAGGTGGGTGACACTTGGACAGTTGTTTTTCATTATGGGAAAACGAATATCTACTGAGCTTTTAGTTTCTTGGAGACGTGTTTTATGCCAGGATTACTTGTTTCGACCAAATTGATTCAATTTGATTGAAAGTCCAGAAATTAGGGCCATGTATGATGTGACCATAACTTGACCGACATTGAATTTATTTTCTTTGTTACTGTAGTTGATTAGGCTCGCCAAGTGTCATCTAGATGTCAAAAGCGTGTGCCGGCCGGTTCTCCCGGTCAGAATATTTATGCTATGTGCATTTCCGATACCGATAGATTGGATGACACGCTGTACCGTGTCATTATTTTCGCTGTATTCTTTTATTCATTGCAAAAGAATCATTAAACTGTTAAACATGAAACATCAACGGAATACGTTATTTCCACGGAGTACAGAGAAGGTTATTTCACTCCCAAACATATACGTTTATTATTAGCTGGTAATACCTACGATTTTTGTTTGTTTCTTCGAAATTAAAGTGAAAAGGTGCGGACTCTGTAAATCCGGCTTCATTCCACTATTTGAGCTTCACACATTAATACTAAAACAAACACAGAGCTTTCTCCAAAGCCGTTGCAGTGTAATGATTAGCGTCACTTTCTTGAATGGAAGAATGCCATACACTCGTATAGTGATCGCACCTATGTGGGATGCTGTGTTCGCAAATAGTCAGTTTCTACTGTAGGCGTAGTGACAACAATCTGTTAAAAAGAAGCTTTTGAGCATAGAACTATTATTACTGTACTTTATCTCAGTGCTTTTGAGCAACTTCAACCTTCGGATTTCACAAAAGCATTTGGTTTTTTGAATGGTTACATTGGTTATTGTGAATTCAATGATCCATCAAAATAGTCATAAGTAAGTACTTAACTGGACAGTTAAACGAGCTCGTACCGTGACCAATTTTATTGATGCTGATGAGGATTACGCACGAAGTCCTTTTCTTAATAAAATATAATGAATGCCACAGATTGAGATAACCCAACAGTAACACGTACCTATAGACAACTATTTAACATTCTAGTATCACAGCTCAGCTGGTAAGTAATTGGAGCCTACTTCGGTTTAACTCTGCTGATACGAACTGGTCGCTTGACACAATGCTCTGCTTAGCACGTTAGCTAGTCCCTTTGCAAGGCTGCCTGTGAATTACATCGTTGCGGTGTTGGACCATAAAGGCATGAGCAGAGGCCCTAGTGTGTGATTTGATGCCATGCAGCCCACGTTACTAATGCATTTTTGTGAAGACAACATGCTTACCTACGGAAAGAAGTAAAGAGTTGAAATTGAAAGTTAAAAAATATGACTTTAGCTAAGTACAGTCACATCCAAAATGGTTCGTCTGATCATTGCACGATAGAATTTGCTTTACCGGATCAGCATTACGAAATGTACATACATTCAGCCATCGCCTTTATATACCTATCGAATTAATCGCTCGTCGCGGTTATTGCATCCATCTAGTGCCAATGTCTGTATGTCTGTGTTACCACATCTTTATTCATGTTCACGTCTATCAAGAGTTTTGTTAAACTATTTTGATTTGCTGGACTTTTTGAAGGTTAGATATATATCTTTGTTTGGCGTCAGAAATGGATGTTGAAAGATTTGGTTGCGTGCCCGCATGTTTAGTTTCTAATTTAGGAAATTGAATGAAAAGACAGTGGCAAAGTCCTTCCTAAGATTCTAAAGTACTATGTAGGTACTTAGGCTGCCAGATGGCTGCTGACTGTGTATGCAATATCTTGTGTTTATACATAAAATAGATCAGCTTTAGTAAAATAACCACCATTTTACTCATTAATGTCACTGATGTACCTTCACTGCTTTGATTCGGAGCCGAGATCAGCTTGTTCAAATACAGATTCAGCATCAATCGAGGGATCAGATAAAATCTGGATCTATAAAAATCCTAAATTCACGATCGAAAATTGAAAGCGGTCGTAAACGGGGTTGGACAGTTTATCCCATGGGATTTCCGGATAGGTTCGACTTGGTTGTAGGTTTCAAAATCGATGTTGTGATTTCTTTAAGAGAAATCATGGAACCAAGGTTGTACCGCTGGATAGGTACTAAGTACTGGCAGCTATTTACCGCAGAGCGTGCGAGTCAAATTCTCAAAAGATTGTCACGACACACTTTGATACTGTTCGACAGTTACTAATGAGTTTTGAAAAGAACCTCTCTCGTGACAACATTTCTGCTTCTTGTGTGCCACTGTAGCGTGTTGCCGTTGCGTGCTGTCAAGCGAGAAACGTCTTTATGCAAATGTCAGACACTGTACACGCGATTGCTGAAGATGATTATAATTATTATATTCCGCGAGAAGTACAAAGGCCAACCTACCCCAATCTGTCAAATTTTCCCAATTGAATATGAACCTTATTCCATTGCAATAAAGTTGAAAATCTATCAAAGAAATTTGACAGATTGGGGTAGCTTGATGTACTGGCCTCTGTACCTAGGCGAATATTTCACCATTTCGGGTTCTCATGAATGACGATTGAAGGTTGACGATGTCTACGCCAAACCAAGGTTCTCCCAGTCTGCCATTTTGTTTTCTAAAACTTACAACTTAGCTGTAGGTCTACTTAAGCCTAATCACATAGCGGTCCATAATAGGTACCTCATAAGTTATAAGTCATTCTATTAGATCGATGCTTGTTCACAACAATTTTAAATTAAAACCCATTAAATACCTTGATTGAATAACTATTATCTATCTATCAGGCTCATCTGCATTTAGCCAGTCAACTCATAACTAACAAGACGCCATTAATAATTTTTCTATTGTTAAGATACCACCGGGAGGCAAAGGCGCATCAATAAGATACAATAAATTAAAACATCAGTTTACCTCAGTGTATTAAATTTGATGCTATCGTATATGTCATCGTCATCATTCTCCTGCTCTTGTCCTGCTTGTTCATATTTGGGGTCAGCTCAACGTGTATTTTATTCCATATCTACTCTATTAGTCGTCTTCTCGGGTCACAGTCACCCCCTTTCTAGCCATCAATCGTATTATCAGATACCATCGGTAATATTTATTACTAGCTGCGCCCGCGGTTTCACCCCGCATAAGTGTCGATCCCGTGGGAATATCGGGATAAAAACTCCTATTTGTTAATCGTTGTTATAATCTATCTGTGTGCCAAATTTCTTCCAAATCCGTTCAGCAGTTTGTGCGTGAAGATGTAACAAACATACGAACACAGTCACAAAATTTCGCCTATTTAATATTAGTGTGATAAAAAAGCCAATTAGGTAATGTAAAAGCTATTCAACATAAATATTTTTTTTGCATCTTTTATTACTTGGCTAATTACCGAAATATCTTTTTTTGGAGACAAGATCATAAAAAGTATTTAATAAAACTTTGTTATGACTGCTAAGTGCTCCACGCATACGTGACGCACAATGTACTTACCTACATATCAGTCAACCCTTCGATCAACAATACCAGTCAACCACATTTACAGCTACGACATAAAGGTGCTGTCAATGTCAAATGATCACCACTGATCTGCGCTCGATAGAACCTACATGTTTTGATTAGACGATCGTACTTCGAAGAGAGGAGCACAACAATTTAATATTATCTGTGTTTTCATCAGCTCGCAGTTTCCATGGCCTGCCTAGCCTAGAGGTGCGAGAATCTCACAGCATAGTTTCAAGAGCGCTTTAAACTTTCTTATACGTATTCTTATTGTTTTCTACTTTGTTGAACGAATCATCTACAGCTGTCGATTAATATGCTGTTTATGCCCTACATTTTTGAAGTACAAGATCCAACTGCCAAAGAGCCCAACTGATTATAGAAGGCACAATTTATGAACTAAGTAAATGATTAGTTAATTTGCAAAGCTTTATGGGTCAAGGGTAGATTGCGGTGTGACACCGGGCAGGTGATCATAGAGTACGTACCTAACTAAGGTCCCACCCCAACATAGGACTTGTTTTTAGCATATTCCGTTCAAGGCCCCAATTAATTGTCTATCAATCGTTATTCTCCGACATTTTCCGCATTATCTTACTACGTGCAAACCACGTCAATATCGTGTCTTGTTAATAGCCAGGAATCAAAATGTCAACAGTACGGGCAACAATTTTGACATTGACAGTTCAAACCACGCCAACTTCGCGTTCATTTCGCGCGGCTTTGTTCATTGTGTCATTTCGTTCAATGGTCATAGAGAATACTTTAACAGCACAGATGTGATTAACTAAGGAATTGACGTTGTTTCGAAGTAAGGAATCATTGAGAGATCACAGTAAATTATGGCCCTGTAATAAATATCTCTTCGACACAAAGTCACAATGGACTTTAAATTGTCTTACTTATCGCTGGACAGAGTTCAACACTGTTATCTGATAACGTTGTTATGTTGTGTCAGAATAATAAGTCGCGCGTGACAATTTGTGTACGATAATGTCAACATCAAAATTAGGTTTCGATAGTAGCTCCTCAAATCGGTGACTGATTTGCTAAGGTAGTTGATGTCCTATTAAAGAAGCCGTAGAAGTCAAAAGATTATTTGGACTTTAACTTAAACACCTATTTAAAAACCGTTGGCGGTTAGCTAGGGATTTTCTAAGTAGCCAGCCATTTAAAGAATGAAAGAAAAAGTATTTATTGCGACTCGTACAGGAACATCACAAACTAAATTAGCACAATTTTTTTATAAAAAAGTAACAAAAAGAAAAATGAAACAGAAAGTCCTTTAGGAGGCCAAAAGGCTCCTCTATCTCAGCATTCTCAGCATGATGCTGCGACATTTAAAAAATAAATGCGCTGGTATATCAGCTTCCACACAATCTACCCTGTACCTTGGTCTTCAAACAATTCTTTATTCCTCCGCATCATCACAATTTGCTCTTCTTCTCTCATAATTATCGACACGAACTAAAATGAAATAATCTCATTTATATCTATGGCTCGCGTCGCGTCATCGTCCGTCGGTCCAACGCTACACAGTCCCTCCCACACTATCCATCCACAGTTACGAGGTTTTGCCACGGAGTTTTCGACATCCCTTCTACAAAGTACCAAGACATCAGAAATGCACAGAAGAGTAAATTATTATTTGTACAAACAACACCGTTGATTCGGAGATGTGACGGTTTTGCACGAATAACTCAAAGTAAACTTAAATATTACTAAGGCAGCAGAACATTTGTGGAGCACGGAATACAACAATATGTGTAGGTGATAGGCATTGAGATAGGAGAAGCATGGAGACGGAATATTCTACTACAGAAATAATAGTTATACAAATATCTATCATGTCGATACACACATGTCAAAAATCATTCTGTTTCTTTTTAACTAATCAAGAGCTGCATATGAAAAGAGAGACATCTAAATGTTTGCAAGTACTTTTGGCAACACTTTTCTGTGACATCAAAATCATGTTTAGGCGTGATCGGTCGCCAAAATCAAAAACAACCATACGAAAGGCGGCCATCTCAAGTGCCCGATTTTTGTAGGTATACACGCTAATTTTGTAGGTATGCCCAGTCCATAGGTTTATTTAATCATTGGTGATTGGTGACGTAGCCTGTGGACGTAGCTGTCCGAGCGGAAACGAGTGTGGCGCCATATATGGCGGCGTTTTACACATGTAAATAATTTATATTCTCCTGCACAGCTCTGACGCCTTGGTATATTGTTAAAGGCAAATCGGAGTTTCCGTGGTAAAAACCACGTAACTGCAGATTGTGGTTTCTGAGACATTTTTATCGGTAGTTTATCTATTCATTAGCGCTTTTGGTTCGATAACTTATGAAAATGCGTTTCCGAACACCGCAATGTAAAATAAACTCCGATTAAACTTAAGTTAACTGACCAATGTGTGCCGTTTATCGGATTGAAGTTAAATTTCATAGCAAACTACATCAACTTATAGGTCCTAGAACATGTAACCTGTTTTAGGTAATACCACAGTTCGTAGAAAGTGAATTTTATTATGATGCCAGTGAAAGCTAAATATTAAAATTATTCAAAGAAGCAACAATGAGTGTGAAAAATATAAATTTGTTTATTATCCAGGACGACACAAACCTATGGACTTTTCAAGAGATCGCGTTCAAAGCGGAGATGGATCGCCACGACGACCCCGAGTCAGAAGAAGAAGCGTTCATCCTATGTGCCGAGGATCCTGCTACCAAGACTAGAAATATTGTAGAACTTAGGAATATGATTTACGGTAAGATTCATTAATTTAATGATTAATTTAGTGAGACATGATGCTGAAGGCGGCAAAAATTTATAGTATGTCTTGGTATACTTGGTTATCTTGGTAAGATAACCAAGTATACCAAGATCTAGAAGACCAGTACCAATATAGTATAAGAATTTTCCTTAAATTAATATTAAGTAATGCTTTTGATGACTTACATCTGTCTCTTGACCATCTCAAAATTCACAGACAGACAGCGGCCGGCTGTCGGCTTGCGTCAGACAGACATGACCGGGTGAGGGTGACCTCTATTAATTTGTTCCTTGTTGTTCGCCAACCGAATGATTAACATGATGAAAATGATTGATGATAATGACTATTATTATCTCGGCTACACTACGTTGTAATGAGTTTTCTCATTTCCTAGTAGGTAGGTACACGTAACAGTTAGGTAGCCGATACCATAAATATGGCGTTTACGGAAACTATAGACTATAGGATAAAGCAGAGTGGAGGAAATGACTTAAAATATGGGACTTAAAAAATGGGGGGACAGATAGTTTTTATTCGTGGATTAAATAAAATTGACGTCAAAAATTCAAATTTTATGTATTTTGTGGGTAAAATTACCTAGATAAAATTGGCTAAGAAAGATTTCAGAAAAAGAACTAGCAGGGGAAAGAGGATGGGGGGAGGGGGGGCTCAGGGGATCAGACCTGAATAAATCTCGTGAAAGGCGACGAGTACCAGGGTAACACAGCCATAAGGAGGTACTTAGTAAATAGGACGTAATTTTCAATAGGATTGTTTACTACTTCGGTACTAATATTATAAATGCGAAAGTAAGTTTGTTACCTTTTCACGCCTAAACCACTGAACCGATCATCCTGAAGTTTTCCATATAGGTACGTTTTCAGGTGTACAGAAACGGACATGACGTATTTCACATTGGGCACCCGCTTAAATGGCACCTGAGTGAATGCACCTGACACACCAGGTGCCATTTAAGCGGGTGCTCAATGTGGAATACGTCACGGACATAGGGGGGGTTCTATCTATGTTCTATGTTATGGGTTTGGTTTCCGCACTTAGTCCTTCAGTGGACCATTGTGCGTGGGCCATGGCGGCCGTTGGTGGTTATTCCAACCAGCCCACCTCCCTCCAGAAGCTGATTAGGTCTCCTGGTCTTTTGAGAACATCTGTGTACGATCTGGGTGTCCCGAGGGTTTGTGTCCTGATCTGGGTGACGCCTGTGCACTCAAAGAGCACATGCGCAATGGTTTCATCAGCCTCCATGCAAGCTCTGCACAGGGGGCTGTCCGTTATGCCTATAGTGTGAAAGTGTTGTGAATGCACCTGACACACCAGGTGCCATTTAAGCGGGTGCTCAATGTGGAATACGTCACGGACATAGGGGGGGTACCTTTCATCCCGAAAAAGGTGCTGTTCCCGAGGAAAACAACAATAACGTTGTTACGATATATTTAGATGACACCACGTGTCTTTCGTCTTGATCGCAGAGAAAGTCGCAGGCAACAGCTAGTGTTAACATAAAATGTTAAACAAAGTGAGACGTTACTTACAAAAGGTGTAATTTTTAGCAAGAGCGTAAAATATTACTGAATGTTTACCTAGAAGTACGAAATCATCTCTCATTATTTACCGTTAGCAAAATTATCGGGGAATAACAGCAACCAATTTTCCTACTTGGTGTGATATTCAACGTTTGCGTGTTGGTTGTTTTGCGTTGTGCTCCTTCTGCGTTATTTTCACCAAGATTGGCCTTTAGGCGTCTAAACCTTGCTTGCTATTCAACTCAGTGATTGTGAATTGACCTTTATTCTTTTAAATCATAGATCGTACATTTTTAAAGATAAGTAATGTTGAAGATAGGATACTTTCATTACATTATCTAAATTACATTGTTTACGTTTAGATACAATAGGTTTATGGTCTCACTGTCTCACACCAACAACAAACAAATTATTGACGAAATATATATATATTATATAAGTACTACGTGCAATAATAGCTTTGGCTGTTGTATTTTGAATCGCTGTTGAAATCGATGACCGAATTGTTACATTAAATAGTTTCGAAAACGTATTTCAGTTTTTATAGGTACAATTATGAAATTATGATATGACACGCGTGTGACGTCAAAATCACAGTTACAACAGATTTGCACAATGCATCTGCAGCGACTGCAGCTGTGTGAAGTTTGGTTAGGGTTAGACGTGAGGCATAAATATTTTAACAGGTATGTGGATTAGGTAGTTTTCGATGCGAGTCCGTACCTAATCCAAAGCGTCTGGGATTAGGTATGGCACAAAATATTCGTACACAGTCTACACAGAAGATATTCTGCACCTTAAAATGTGGAGGTTAAGTTTCAAGTTTAATTAGCACTGCCGCTAGCGCCATCTATGTGGGATTACACTGGACTAGTTAGTGCTCTAGCGATCTAAGTCGTCAGGAATACACGTCGTTGATAGGTGGCGCTATTGTAAATACTTTCGAATAAAAATAACAAAACTTTCACGTCTTCTATTGAACATAAATGTGTAAAAATCAGACTCACGTAATAAGGGTGAAATGCATGTTAATCTAGTAATGCTCTGGTTTCTATATCCAGTTTTAATGTTAACCCATTTCTTGGTAATAAAGACAAAAAAATATGTCGTTTGAGTAATTCTACAATGAACTTTAACCTTGACCTAACTTTTGGCAGTGCAAGTGCATCATGCGTACGTGACCATTGATAGAATTGCATAAATTTATTACATTCCATTGGTTTAGCTAGTTTACGTATTTTTAAGCAAGTTAATAAAAAAAAATATTCATTTAGTATAAGTATAAGGTTAAGTTCTAATAGACGACATTTTAAGATTCTGCGCTGTACCTACCATTATTAACACATTGTGCAGGCGCACTCTTTAAGTATCTATGAAGGGTAATTTTGATCACGATATTGGATTAAATGTTAAAAACCAGAGTATTCACGTTTGCTTTAAGTACCGTTAGCCCATAAAAAAACGAAATTATATACTTAATCCATTGTTCTACAAATTATCAGAAACGGAACGTCCATACTCCATGGCTAATATTTCTTACCCAATCCACATACGCTACTTAATATCGGTACAATATTGGAACAGGTCAGCGGCTATATTGAATAAAATATTCGGATTAGGTAAATGGATTAGGTATTTTTAAATACTAGCATTAGGTGGAATAGGTATCGTTTTTACCTAATCCGACCCATGTCTAGTTAGGGTTTATAAATAAACTCTGCCGAAGCAGAGTATTTCAAAAATATTATAGACTCATTTGAGTATCCCCCTCCACGGAAATCTTTAGTAAAAGGCGAAAGATTTATGCGTTTTGAAGGGAAACCAGAGCAAAGAGTACTTTGTAAATACGGAAATAGAGAGCCATCTTGCGCGATTTGAACGATAACATTAAAAAAGCGCCCTCTGCGATTAAAATACTAAACTACATCCGTGTCAGTATTATAATCGCGCGACCTAGATCCATTCACGGTCCAACTGTTTACTATAACAGAGATAGTAAAATTATACCGATATAAGTATTCAAAATCTGTTTACTACAACATATTTAGATATTATTTAAATTACACACCCCCTTACTAATAAACGTATTATATCAGACGAATAGTTACACACCGATTTCTCTCTTTCAGTCGTCAGTAATTTGATTTTCGACAGAAGACAAAGCGTTGTGTAACTATACAGACGATACACAATGTTTATTAGTAAGGGGGATTTAGGTACAACGAACGATCACAGCAGACAACGAACGATCACAGCATTCACAGCAGAACGACATCAAAACAACAACAGCCATTTTTGTTTATTACTTGCCAGTGCTGCCAGGGCATATATTTAAATATCTCTAAATTCTTACCAAAGTATGTAAGATCTTTTTATTTCAAAATTTTTTTCAGCAAAAATGACTTAACATCATGGACACGTATGTTTATATTTAATTTATTCTAACGAACCCTATATTTACAATAAACACTCTTTGCTTATCTCCAATAATAGAACTAATCAAACTTCTATGTAGCAAATAATGAATTAATTATGGCAACACATTCTTAACAGTACTACTAATATTATACCATTTATTTAGGGAGAACATTGTAAACCTTAGTGTAGTATTATATTTTGAATATTTTTTATTTTCCTATATTATACGCCACACTAGCGCCTCTGATTTTACAATACTAAACTAACAGATTATTATACTACGAAATTGTAAAGCTAATAACCAGCTGGAAATATATCTTTTGTACATGTCATCTGTAATAAGTTGGGTTATCACAATGCTGTTGCAGGGTTTCTACGAGTAAGATTGTAAGGCATGAACCAGAGTTAACAAAGTTTGGGTCGCCCGAGCTTATATACTCCGCGCGGTAACGAAACCATAGCGCGATTTAGAAACGAGCGTGAATTGTACAGCGCCATCTATCGAGCACGTGGGAATTAAAAATACCTATAGGTACCGTACATAATCATAACAATGGTAGAGCAGATTATATCACAAGATAGGTAAGTAAACATAACACCCATATAAAATTATATCCTCAAAATTAAGTATAAATCCTCTGCGGTTTTACATAATTAGTTTTCAGACGCCTAACCAAATCCTCAAAGCAATGTGAGTATATTTGAAAACATGTTGCGGAGACATTTTTCATTAAAGTCAAAGGCCCTGGAAGCTGAAAGTCGTACCCGGTGTAATCCTGGATGAACTGTACAATATTACATCCAATTTGGGTAGTATCAAATGGTATTAGGCAAGTAAAGATTTATTTCCATGTCAAAAACGAGAAGTTAAAAAATCAGAGGAGACTGGGTGGTACCCAAAAAACAGTTCTACAGGTATTTTTTAAATTAACAATATCAGTTAACAATTTAGAAATTAAAGCATATTTTCTGGAACTTGACTTCTCATAAATTGTGCGGAAAAGTAATCATCGTTATGTTCCATATTGTTGACCCATTCCAACTTTGATAAGTATTTTTTCCTTTGCTTTATAATTGGAACAGAACAACTTCTTATTAAATTAAAGACTAGTTTTAAGAGTAAGACAGAAATTTGTCCAGCTCTGTACCATTATTTTGATCAATGGCTTCTTCAGTTTAGCACGTCTTTTATAAACAACTTCAGTTTCAATAAGGGAAACTAGCATCCCCGTTGCCGGAGGGTCCATTTTTAACCCTTATAAATTAACGAAGTTTGCTTACAAAAAAACAAGAAAAGTGATTTCTTGGAAGCCCCGTTCAATCCTGTAAGTTATTCCAAGCCTCACAAAACTACGCAAATTGTTTTTATTCCATCTGTTTGCCGTGCAATAGCAAGTTATCTTATTTATGACTAAAATTATATTATGATATTACGTATTTATGACAAAAATTATATGTTTCAGAGCGAGGCGAGTGTCACCCGTATCGGATGGATGACGCTTTTCTACTGCGGTTTCTGAGGGCACGGCGATCGGTGCCTGCGCGGGCGCATAGACTTGTACGTATTCGCTCTGTATTTTATTTACAATCAATAGAAGAGCTTACAAACCTCTGATATTTTTGAGGTATCTCTATTTGAGATGCATGAATGGCAAATCTGATACCATTCTTTGCTTTCAGATTCATGAATTCAGCGCCATTTATTTTTATCACCATAAATCGTCACTTGCATATTTTTGCGTTACTTTTTAGCCCCTTTTAATAAACATAACGAACCACCAGTATTTCTAAACACTCAAACATGGCAAATCAAATCTACTTTCCTTCCTTTCAGTTAGTCCGCTACATCAACTTCCGGGAACAGAACCCGCACCTATGGCGCGATGTGGACTGGTTCAGCCTCACTAAACTAGGCCACCTGTTCGAAGGTGTACTCTTCGACAGGCCTGATGTTGGCAGACTTATCCTGTGCAGACTAGGTAAGTCATCAACTTCACTTGTTTCTATATTAACTTTACGCAGGTTTTGATTCTGAACTGTAGTTTCTGTCTACCCTCATATGAAAGAGGTTTGAGTTTAGATATAAATTTCTCAAGTCCTAACTTTGTAACAACAAATAAAAGCGGCTGAATGTTCGCATTGCAATGCTGAGGACCTATGAAACGCCACTGATGCCGAGATTGGCGTGGCCACTTACTGGGCCCTACTCATTTCGCATATTACTTACATTTATTTTGTTTTATTTATTTAGAAATAAAAATGATAGAAGACAAGATGGATGCTTTTAACTAAGTCATGGCTTCTAGTAATAGAGATGACACTAAATAATGGGTTGTGTATAAAACGAATCTTTGATATAATAAATTATACCTAGGTGGTCGCTGTTATTTGTAACTAGGTGCTAATTAAATCAGTGAAGGTGCTGCGCTATGCTCATCTAATTTTCTTCTTCCTTTAATACCGTTATACCTGATGTTAGAAACTCTTTCTTCGATAGTCGGATTTCCGGAATTGATTATTCATTTTTAGATATTTAATTTGATCAATTATAGACATTCCTTATGTTTAAATGATTACCTGTATTTAAATTTAATAACAATATTTAAATACTGTTTACATTAATAATAAAATTAAGTGTTATCGCACGCAGTACTTCCGGTTTTACCACCACGTTTTATTATAAATGTCAACCTAGGCTGTTTCCGGTAAAAACAACACGTGGTGGGAAGTAGTGCGCACGATCGTTAGGCAGTCGACGTCGAACAGTTGAAGTGTACACAAGTGTAAAGTGATTTTGTAGGAAACTTAATAAATATTGAGAGTGATATCCTGACAATTTGTTTTAATTTCCCCGGACTTTAATACTGACCTACTTAAAAATGAGGGTCATCTTAAGTTACATAGTTAACCTTCACTGGGAAAAAGATTTTTGTGTTGCCATTATTTTGGTTAACTTCATTAAACGCGTTTTTCCGTAAATCTTGATATCAGATTACGTGTTTATTTAAATCTATTTATAGCCCATCCAAGTTATGACCACCATTAAAATCGTCATACATCAGTTAATGGTTTACAATTAAAGTAACGACCCTATATAAATTAACGATCACAATACCTCGCTATAATTATAGAATAGTTATCATATAAATTGCTAATTTAACAATCGTTGTAAAACAACTCATAAAAATGTGATTTGCATTGCCATTTGGAAATGTAGTACCGAAATATACTTAATCAATTGTTCTGAAAACCTACGAAATTTAGCAAAGGAAACTTAACTTAATTTAAGTGTAAGTAGATAATTATGCTCATTGTATGTAACCAGCTGAACGTGCAGGATTAGAGGGGCAATTCCCGTATTTTTAAGAACGTTCGTTAAAGTGTGTGATCCCACTTACTGGCGAACGATTAACAGAAAGACAAGTCATGGCGAGACAGTGCTTCTTTACCCAAACCATTCGTTCCACCCGCTGTAGATCTTCTCACCTGGACATGAGTTGCCTTGAGTAACCTGGAAGTCTTTGAAGAGACTCCGGACCCAGGTTGGCCGAAGCAAGGAAAATCTGTTCAGGTGGAGATTCATAGACGACTCCGTCTTGGAGTGTAAATGTGGAGCTGTTCCACAAACGCTGGGATACTTAATAATTATCATGTCCTACGTGTAAGTGTCCTGTCAGCTGCACGTTACAGGAACTGATGGACGCTGGTGATGGCGTCAAAAGGAATTCTGGACTCGTTTAGATTGCCATCGACACGCTAAGAAGAAACAAAACGTTCGAATTTTATTCCATTCTCAATTCCATTCTGTCAAAAATACCTCAATGAAAGTTTTAGGTATTTTGAAAAATGGAATTGAGATTAACAATCGCGTCAATCAATAAAAAACTTATGAAAGATGTTTGTTGATTGACGCGATTGTTTTTGATTATGGGAATTGTCCTATAGATTCGTGAAAAATAAGTACAATTTACAGCACTACCTTTTACTTGTAGAGAATTCTAACTTCTATCTACCTAATTCCAGGTGAATGGGATCCCGATGACTTCTCAGTAGACGATCTAATCCGCGGTTGTATGCTTCTTTTGGAGATCGGCATCATGCAGCCGAAGCTCCAGATCTTAGGAGGCACCGCCCTCCTGGACTGTGCTGGTCTCACCATGAAGCATATGAGGCAGTTCTCACCAGCTATTGCCGTACAAGCCATGAATGTTATGGGGGTAAGGAAATTATTTAAAAAAAATTACACAATACCAGGGCCTCATAGAATGAGTACCTATGGGTTTACTTCATCTACTGTTGCTAACTATTCCTGAATCTGACGATTTGCAATAAGCAACCAAATAATTATGGAGCTTGTCAATTTAGATTTAGAAGTCTCGCCTATGGGTAATTGACATTCAAGCTCAACCTTGTCCATTGTAAATTAAATTGCTGCCCAAGTAGTTATGCTTCACAAAACCAAACCTTAACTATTACATAAACTATCCCCCATCAGAAAAAGTATTTCGTACAAGACTCATTATACTGTATCGGTAATCCACTCTCTCATCAATACGCAATAAGGAAATCCTACAGTGATAAATAACTCCATATCCTCATCAAATTTCAGTTCTCATTCCCACTAAACGTGCGAGGAGTCCACGTCATCAACTGCTCCCGAGTCTTCGAGACTCTGTTCCACTTCTTCAAACGTCTGGCGCCCGTGGACGATTTGTGGAAGAGGGTTCGGTTCCACGGAAGTGATCTCGGTGCATTACATGAGTGAGTATTCAGCACCAGGTATCCAGAATAATGCAGGGGAAAAAGATATTTGAAGTTTGAATGTGTCAGTTCGTGGTATAAATACCTACCCACTCTAATGGTGACCGAAGCCTTCTGTGCCTTGGAAATCTTGGTAAGGTCACACAAGCGCCTGAGACAATCTTGCGATTAGGCTGGTAGTCTGAGACTGCCAATTCAGTCTAGTCACCCAAGTATCGTATCTACTAATCTACAAATCAATAGCACGTTGCAGCGTTGCAAGCAGTATCAGTTCTCATACGAAAGCTTTTAGCTATACTTCGGCTCGTTACGTCTCGCAACCATACCACAGAATAATAAATAGTACTAACGTGTTATACGACTGAAGTTACCCTTTGCATGGCAAATAATTATTATTTCTGACTGTTTGTGCTATTTTGATATTGGTTTTCTCGGAATCGTAGGTTTGTTCAATATTCATGATACGTCTTAAAACCTTACCTTAGGAGCCTAAAACAAATATATTTGTTTTAGGCTCCTACGGTAAGGTTTTCTCCATAACTTAGACAGGTATGCAAAGATTTGGCTTTGATAACTCGAAAACAAGAAAGCAACACAACAACAAACAAGATAAAACAATTTATTTATTTATTTATTTTTTATTACAACAAACAAACAAGACTACAACAACGAATTTCACCCGTAACTTATCAAATCCAAGTAGAAAGGGAAGCAATAGCTGTAATACTTATGTTAGGGATAGAGAACTAAGGTCGATCTATTACTAGACTTCACTTGGTTTATGTTTCATACAATCAAATATTCTAAAGCGATGACCGATGTTGAATCATTTACTTTATTTATGGTCTTTATTTCATTTCGCAAACGTGCAACTAACAAAGTTATCCAAATTTGCTAAAAATACTACATGTCATGCCACTACATGCTTACAAGGAGGGCGACAACGACAGAGTCGATGCAGCCGTCGACAGCCTCTGTCGTTGGTTGACAAGTGCCTCCTCTCTTTTGAGAGTAAGTGGGCCATAATCCACCATGGGGGCGTAATGTAGGTTGGTAGATCGGGCCGTTACTTTACATAGACATTCTACTAAATAACCCTATTTATCTCAATTTTACAGATACATTCCCCCAGAGTGCCTGCCGAAAAGATACGGCGGTCATCGCCAAGAGGTGTCCCTGGAGAGGTGGCTGACCAAGATTAAGCAATACAAGAACAAAGACTTTGATAACGACATGAGGAACTTAGGATATGCTGTAGATTAAGTTACACTAATGTATTTTTGCACTACACCTAGGTATAGTTAAAATACACAAGAGTAGGAACCTAATGAACGATGCTCAAGTATTTTTAGAACTATTATTTACTAAGGGTTAATTATTAGAAAGCAGCTTTAGAAAGTTGGCATTTCCTAATCACGTGTGCAACAGTCCGTACACAAGATTAGGAGGCCTGTGTCTGTAAGCATATGTTCACATCACATGATCACGTACAATGATGTTGATTTGATAATGTCGATAGTCAAGTCATGTCTTTGCTCGGTCTGTGTTGGTGCAAACGGTCTGGAAATCTAGTTTCTTGTTAGTAATGTTCCTTCAAAAAGATGACAATAAAAATACAATATTGTAATTATACGCTTAACTGTAGTATTCAGTAAGCAGTTCGTATCGGTTGACTTTGATCAAAAGTTAAAGTTGCCCTCTCTATAATTGTGAAATTGTGAATTCTGCAGATCATGGGTGACCGGCTTATTCGTAGGTGTCCGGTCATGAAGATTATAATTCAAATTATTGTCATTATTACAAGGCGAAATAAAAAAAAGCGCTGGGCCAACCAATCAATCAATCTTTTAGAAGTATCTGTATCATAGTGATTCTCAACGAAAGAAATTTGGTGATACTTTAGTTAGAGGGATGCGCTAAGGGTAGACTGCAGCATTTAAATTTTCTCACGTTTTTCGCAATTTGCCGGTTACTGGTTAATTATACTGTAATTACAGAATTATAATCATAAAAATCAGTCTCAAGTTCGCAAGGAACGAATTTAATTTTGTTTTTTTTTTTTATCGCGATCGTAGCAAGCGCAAAAAAATTAGATAGGATAGGACTGTCAGTCATGCGAGCGATGATATAAGAACGTAGGTAACTTTATACACAAATATAAAATTAAACAGTTTTTAAATTGAGTTAAGTTTCTTTTTTGTTTGTTTTCTGTTCGGACGAAGGAAGGTTACGAGTTTACGACACGATCTAAATTTCCGTGCAAGAACGATCCAACTGCGAATCGGACAGCGAAGTGACAGCTGATTAATATACAAACGTCTCTCTTGATTTCTGATGCCTTGGTAATTTGGTAGAAGGCAATCCAAAATTTCCGTGGAAGAAAGACTCACTTCGGTGGGAGCGCAACGTTGATGACGGACTAGACTAATAATGACTCCCTCTCTTTATATTTGTGATGCCTTGGTATCGGGAAGCAGGCAAATTGTAATTTTCCGTGGCTGAGATTTATGAAGAGTACTTTGACCGTACTCAAGATAAGTACAGTAAGCATTTCATACGAATATGAACCTTATGAGAATTATAATAATGTCTTTGTCTATTTCTCAGATCTCAGCCACTGCGTTGATCGTCGCTCAGACGACTGTCGACTGCTCGCTCGACAGCAAAGTGCCTTACAATTAGTTCCCGTCTTATTTCTGATGCCCTAGTACTAGGAAGCGGGCAAATCCAAATTTTCTATGGAATAAAGACGCTTCTTTCTGCCTACTAAAACAAGTTGTTAGTAGTGGTAGGTCCTGTACACGGGTACGGCATTCTGTAAACTCCTTAGTACGTCTGCACCCTTGGTATGATTAAAATATTCGGTGCAAAAGTGACACAACTCGAAATCAACTGAGTAGTGCGGGCCCCGTTTTATATTTATTGTAAACTCCTTAGCACGTCTGCACCCTTGGTATTATTGAAATCTTCTGGTGCAAAAGTGACACAACTCTAAATCAACCTGGTGGGTAGTTTAGTGCGGGACCCGTTTATCTAGTTCGTAAAACTTTCTTTCGCACAGCCCAAATCTAACGAAAAAGTAACATACCGTTATAGATATAAACTTGAATTTTGGGCATTAGTCGTCGTAGTTTAAAACGAAAGGTTAGGATTTTGCGAAAATCAACCCGGGTGAAAAGAGGGTTCGTTTTTAAGAAAAATCTTATTTCTTGGGTTTATTTACTTTGTTTTTTGCAAACTATACCCATTACGGGAAGGTATTGAAGTAGGTATGTATGGAAGAATCTGATGAATTTGAAACGGAGCATTAATCACAATAATATTTGGGCGAAAGTTTGTGTGTGTGTTTATGTGTTTGTTACTTCTTCACGCTCAAACGGCTGGACCAATTATGATAAAATTTTGTATAGAGGTAGCTGATACCCTGGATTAACTTATAGGCTACTTTTATCCCGATATTCCCACGGGATCGACACTTATGCGGATGAAACCGCGGGGGCCAGCTAGTTAGTAGTATATGATACTCAAATGAAAATCAAAACGTCTTCCTAAAAAGGCTAAGTTGAATTGAATTATTACAGCTTTTGATATTATGTCGTAGTAAAAATGCTAAATTATTTGGTAATCACTAAATAGCAACTAAGTACCTAGATTTTTTAGAAAATATTGTAAATTTTTTATAAATAAGAAATTTGTTTTATACATTTTCACACAGTTTACTTATTTCAGTAGGTACCTAAGCAGTTTGCTTCATCCTCCCTGAAATATTATCTTTCCATTTGCTTGACCTACCTACTAATGTCACGATCCTACTGTTACTGTTTTTTACATTTCTATGATCACCAAAGAGATTTAAGATTTTGATGGTCACGATTTAATTTTTTATAACAAAACTTAACATCACGCTTGTAATGTCCATAGAGAGTCAGACAGAGGTGTACCGTATACATTACCCACATTTCGCGGGCGAGCCTGTTGCCGTCAATCGGGCACACAAATCCTGCCTTCGGGCTGTGCCTACTATTAAGAAATCCCTGAAAAAAAAAAACTGCCATACCCTCTTACTCCTCTTACTAATAAACCAAAAATAATTTAATGTCTTTGTAATAAACGTTATATAGCGTCTGTATAGTTACACAACGCTTTGTCTTCTTTTTTCGAAAGTCAAATTACTGACGACTGAAAGAGAGAAAACGGGCAAGAAACTCCACGATTACTCTTTTAAAAATAATTGGCTTTTACAATGTTTTCAAATTACAGTGCTAAAAGGTACTTGGGAGAACAATGTAGAACTGTCAACCAGGTAGGTACTTAATAAAATATAAAATGGTCTACAAATCTACATTCTGCTACAAGGCCTACAAGTCAACGTCCTCACATTTACAAAATATAAAAGAATCTATCAAAAAGATAAATAATAAAAATTTTAAACCTATCAAAACCAAAATATGATATGACGGCAACATTACAAAAAGTTTTTAAAAATACATGAAATTATGATTTTAGTGCTGAGCTGCTTAGAAATTTGTGTCCGGAAATGTGGGAGTAGGTACTCCCTGCCTAACCCTTTGGGGGATACATGCGTGATGTTATGTCATGTTGGTATCAGTCGTACGAGCTGTAGGTTTTCTGCATTAGCCTATAATGTTCCCACTGCTGGGACACAAATGCCTCTCTTCGAGGGGGAGTGGGCTATAATCTACCACGCGGGCACAGTGCGGGTTGGTGTTAGATGTCAATGTCTTCGAATTTTTGGTTCTAGAACATGCCGGTTTCCTCACGATGTTTTCCTTCACCGTTTTGATAGCAGTTGTGATGAAATTATTTATACTAAGTAAAGCGCCTGCCGGGGTTCGAACCCACGACCCGTAAGTCGGGGCCGTTGTCACTGGGCCACCACTGTTCTCTTTCCTGGAATTCAGCAAAACTCTGCTTTGTGAAAGTGTCTCGCCAAATATAGCCCAGTTTTCACTAGGATATACAACTGCGGGACAGGGCACAGGTTACGAACGTTTCAACGATAATATTTACATATTGCAACATTACATTTTGACATCAACCTGCTCCATAGGTCGTTAACATTACTTTTAAGTATGTCAACACAGAAATGTGAATTGTCCCAAGATCAAGGTGGATATAAAACTAAGTAGTGCCAGCTAGGTATAGAGTAGGTTTAGATACTTTCACTTTTTTATAAGCAGCTTCTAAAAACATACGATTGCTGTTAGGAAATAAAGCTATGAGTGAGTGAAGAGTTTCTTAACAGCCATCTAAAAATAAATATTGAAATGAAATACACTAGTTTAGTCATACTTTCATAAATGCATAAGAGCTATTGAGACGAGAGCTAGCCAATTGTCAATACAATAATTGGTCAGTGGGTCGGCTTAGAGACAGAGTTTACTGTTTAACAAAATTGGTCCCTACTTAAGTCTGGATCTGTTAAGTTTGTTCACCTTTGAGACAAAATGGACCAAATCATCAGGTTAAATGTGGCCATGGACGACCGAGCTTGGGCAGAAGCTACTGTTCCGCGAGCTTGGGCAGAAGCGACGCCGAGTCATACGAATGTATGTCTCGGCGTCGCTTCTAGTATTAGTTTACCGGCTTTCTTCGGCTATCATCCGTTCACGGCACTGATATCCCACTGATTAATTCTGATGTGCCGTGCTATACCGAGGCTATGGATGCCTGAAGACTCGCTTGCCCAAATACAGATCCACCTGCCAATCTATCTTCCCAGAGACGGTGGGATGAGCCGCTCTGCAGAGTATTACAGAACAATTTACTTGAGTCGTCTGCTACTACTGCGGACCGTGCGCGTCTGCTGGCTGTGATGGGTAAGTTAGAGTCGGGTCTTTGGCTTCAAGCACTACCTTCGTCGAACATAGGCACTTTGCTCGACACAACTTTCTACATTGCTGCTTCCCTGCGACTAGGAGCTCCTTGCTGTTCTCCTCATCGCTGTCACTGTGGCGAAGATGTCAACGGCATCGGACACCACGCGGCCTGTCTTGCAGCCGAAGTGCGGATCGCTTAGAGCGGCACGTGAACATGACGACATCATCCGACGAGCTCTTGTCACTAGTAAAATAGTACTTACATAACATACAGATTGGTAAGATTAAGAACTGCCCCTAAGACGACCCACTGACCTAAAATTCAAGTTACTTAAGTAGCTTACCCACGCTTGACCCCGTCATAGGTTTACCTAAGAAAAATATAAATTATCCATAGGGGGGTACAACGTACCTACATGGATCTTTTACGTAATAAATCTGCCGCCGCATCCTTGGCGGATGCTGGTTTTTTTCCGACAAATTTCAACATACTTACTTATTTGCCTACATGTTAATTTCCGGTCAAAAGGCAACAACACCGTAATCTTGCGAATGCAATAAAAAATAGACACAGCAAGAGACAGATTATAATTATGACCTCACTGTGACTAATGAGTTAATGAGACACTTTTTAGGGTTCCATACCTCAAAAGGAAACACGGAACCCTTCGTTGTCCATCTGTCTGTCCGTCGATCAATGCAATTTTTCTCACGAACGCGTGGAGTTATCAAGTCGAAATAAATATCAAATACTCAGGGCTGCAAACCCTTGAAGCAGTGAAACAATCAAGTTTCTAAGTCGACGCAATCAAAAGATAAGGGCGTTTATGTTCCGGAATCAAAACCTATATAACCCCATAGGTTTTGATTCCGGAACATAAACGCCCTTATACTTCCCGTTGACTTAGAATCATGAAAGGCAAGAAGCAATGTCATGTAGCACAAGCAAAGGAAAAATTCCGAAAACCGTAAAGTACAAAAATTACAAAAAAAAGAACCCGTGATAAACTATTTACTTGCATAGGTAGTACCTACCTACCTACAAATTTGTACGGATCCCTCGGTGCACGAGTCCGACTCGCACTTGACCGGATTTTTCTATTGATAAAAGTCAAATTTAGATTTTCCCACAATTGATAGGATAATTAATAGCAGTAGATATTATAAGCTGTTTTATTCAATTCGTAATCACATAGGTTCCTAACAGCCAATCCGGTTTTTATTACCTTAAAATACCGAGGAAACCATGGCGCGGCCTCATAGCGGCGCCAAGACACTCCAAGTTACATAAAAGGTCAGTACACTACATTTAGACCATGTTCGGCAATCAGGGCTACACAATCTATCGCTGTTGGTGTTGACTCTGATTCTATTCTCGGACACGCACGCGTCGCAGGCGCAACTAACGATTATTTATGAGATCACAGTGGGTGCCATAACACGACAAACCACGGCCTGCATCGGGCGTGCTAGCTAGATGACTATTTTAATTTTCAAACTATCGAGTTCTTACATTTAGGTTTTTTTTTTTATTCTATGAAAATGTATTCCTATTGGATTCAGTGATTTAACTTTAAACTATGCTTAGTGTATTTTTTTGGATTGACTTTTGAACTCTCGGTGAGTAATTTTTTATTTGTATTTGTCTAAAATTTTCTGGAGTTTTTGTTATTTGTAATAGAAGGCCATGCCCATGATCTTTGCCTCTTACGTAGGATATATCTTTGCGGTCAAAATTCAAAGATATAATTCTAAAACTAACTTTAAGCAGCCAGAAATTGTTCAAAATTATAATGTTACCCGACATCGCCATTTTATGGCAAGAAGACCACATTTACTTCGAAGTTCAAAATTGTCGCTTTGTAGCCAACTAGCCTAACTAGATTCTTTCATAAAAATTATGTGACCAAACTAATCCACAAATGAAAGCGATATAGTTACCAGAAGTAGTTGCATATCAAATTAAAAAAGAACGCCAAAGCATACCGTGAAAACCAACAAAAAAAAAGTTGTATGTATATTTAAATTATTTAATAACTTGTATGACTAGCCAAAGTAAGTTTATTTGGTTCATGATCGTTAAGTAGATAACGGATTTCACTTTCAAATATTATTATAATAGTAGGTCACTAGCGCCAGTAACAGCACAGTTGTTAATCAAAATTAAGGTCTGAAAATTTTCAAACTTCAGGAACACTTGAGCAGTTACTCTAAGTCCCAATAATATATCAGATAGCTTTTCATGACAGATTTGATTAATTTTAAGACTAACGACAGGTATATCAATCGGTTCCCTGAGAACCAAGCATTTTATCAAATGAACAAAATTTGTTTTTGCAATTACACCCATAGTCAGATACCATTAATTGTAGGACAAAATATGCTTGATGCTTGCTTTTAATTCTGGTAATTATAAGAACGTTCATAGTCTGGGGGCCTAAAAATGCCACTTTGGCAGAATCATAAAACAATTTCATATCATGCAATTTCATCTGTATGACAGTTTTGTATGGAGATTCGTAAAATGCTATAGGTACACCTCTGCCTAACCCTTCAGGGATATATAGGTGTGAAACTGTCAAACAGATGAATTGCTTGATATGAATGTTTTAATGATTCTGCCAAAGTGGCCTTTTTAGGCCCCCTGAACAATCTGTCAAAAATATCTCTAATTTCCCTACACTTTTGACAAGTTTGATTGTGACCACTATATATACTACTAAGGGCGCATTCTACCAAACTTTTATACCTAGAATAAGTCTTATCCTGAGACTAATTATTGAATTTTTGACAGTTAGTCGATTCTAGAACTGTCAGTCGTTAATTTTATTCCCAGAATAAAAGTTATCTGACTTTGGTAAAATCAGCCCTATAAGAGTTACGTTAACGGTGAAGAAAATTGAGAATATCTAATGGTAGCTTTTTCCTAACTATTACACCAGAAATATGTGTAGAACCAAGTTGGATGCAACTCTGTCCTTATAATCGGTAAACAGTTTTAAATCTTTAAAGCTTTCTTTGGTTGATTTTCGTGGATCATCGATACAAAAAAAAAACGGCTCTACCGATTGTGACGAAACTTTGGTAAGTTGTGTGCGCGCCGGAGAAGGTTCCTAACAAAAAAAAAATATTAAAAAGGCATTGCAAGATTGCAACTTGCAACGCATGGCCGGGTTTATACAGGGTTAACCCTGTATAGAAAAACACAAAAAAAATAGATACACAAATTTATATAATATATGAAAAATAGATTAGTCAGTTAGTATTTAACCATGCAGTTGGGAAGTCCGGTAGCGCGAGCGCTTAGATTGCTGCATTTTTAAAGCGGGCTCATTAGTTTAAAGACACATTTATTAATAGTACCTACTCAGCTTGGACGAGTTGTTACAATCCATACTAATATTATAAATGCGAAAGTGTGTCTGTCTGTTACTTCTTCACGCTTAACACGTTGGCTGCCAAGCGATAGACACAATAGAATATCTATTGTTCGCGGTCACCGCGTCGCGCGTCGGCAGTCAATGCCTTAAACCGCTGAACCGATTTAGATTAAATTTGGTACAGAGGGAGTTTGAGTCCCGGGAAAGGACATAGGATACTTTTTATCCCGATATTCCCACGGGATCGACACTTGGGCGGGTGTTACCGCGGGACGCTGCTAGTCTTTAATATGAATTTTATGATTGCCTCCGGGTCTAGTGGTCGCAAGCGCTATTGCTGAGCATGAGGCCCTGTGTACGATTCCCAGGTCGGGCAAAGTATTATTGGGGTTTTTCATCAGGAATTTCTTAGTAACAGCTCGGAGTCTGGATTTGTGCTCGGTTGATGACTTGATAGCAATAGGTTCACCCTCTATTTCATGGGACTTATTATTAGCTGTGTTATTATAGTTATACACGCTATTGCACTATAATGTCCCAATTATAGAGGTAAACATCGACATACATTCTCAGTTTTTTTGTTTGAATATATTATGTCCTAAAACCTAAACCCCCCGTCTTTTGCGATCTCTGGTCATGTTGACCCTGCAAACCTTACCAGATCGTACCCATCTTAACCATCTCTCCGGGTGCATTCGTGGGACGTGTCCGGCCCACTGCCAATTCGGCCTTCATTTCATTATCAGTTATAAAGGTTTAATCGTTCCCAGTAACGGCTGTTACAATCTGTTGTTGTTATCCAGGGCCCACTTTACACTGTAAAATGAAATATAACGACATAATTAAGTGCAGTTCTATTGAACCGAGAATGGCAAGCCAACCTTGGCTTGAGATAGGTCTTTGAACTTTCATGCATACCCACCTATGTAGCTTGATAATCTTATTAATTACATACCTACAGAGTTGCTTGTTTGTACGCAATAAGTACATAATTCAATGACAGATAATTGTAGAAGCCCCTATATGTATACGGCAGTAAATGTACTTACACTGCAATAGGCTGAGTTAATATTGATGTCTTCTTGTCGGGATTTAACACACAACGGGTTGTTAAAAAAAATTGGTTGTCTGTAAAGTCGGTTTACGGACGATAATTTTACGTGATTGATCCGATCGTGCCTCTCTATCGCTTGTTCCGCGCTCTCACTTGCACACTCGGCTCAGGCTAACGTGACACTGAGTCATGCTTTTTCGTGCCTGCAAACGGCGTTCATCGATTTATAAGGACGGACGTTATCACGTCAAATTCATCATAAATAACCGGGGATTCTAACAAGATCTAAACAAATTATCCTATCCACCCAATCTATACTTCGTCTTGTTACGACACCAAGAGAGATGGCCATGGCGGTCTCTGAGTGGAAAAAGCAGATAAGTACCTACTTAAGCAAGAAGTCGATTATCTTGTTAATTACCTACCTACTACTTAGATACTTATATGTTTCGTCATTTATCCGACTAAAGATCTTCTGTTGAAAGGATTTTGTTTTTCCATATTATTTTACACATCGTTTTCAACATGACGTGATTTTATAATCGTCGTTAATGATTGTATTACTATACGTGGTCTTTGGCGAAATATCACGTTATTATTGACTACTTATCGACTTTTACGCAAACGTACGAAATTATTTTATAAATACTAAAGTTACTCATTAGCTAATAGAAGGGCTCGTGGCTAAATAGGTAATGGGTAACTGGCGCACGGGCCGCTTGTCGCGATCGGGTACTGACTCTCGAATATAATTCCGATAGATCGACATTGGAATTGTCAGTCAAACGTCATTGATTGGCTGGACTCACTGAGTCTAGCCAATCCCTGACGTTTAACTCAACCAACTGACTTTTGACCAATGTCGATCTATCGGAATTATATTCGAGAGTTAGTACTCAGTTCGTGGATGGATATTACCATTAATTACATATCGAAACCCTTTTATAAAGCCGTTGGTACCGGCTGTCATTAAAATTTGTAGATCTTGGACAGTTGTTACTAGTCAGAAGCCCCTAAAGTCTGACAACCAGTCTTACCAAGGGTATCGTGTTACCCATGTAACTGGGTAAGTAGTGGAGGTCAGATAGGTAGTTTAAATACCTACACATGTAGGCTATAGATTGCATGATTAGATGGTCGTTTCGCCTGTCATGGGTCATTTAGCGTATTGGTCATTAAAAGTGTGTTGGTCATTTAGCGATTGGTCATTTCGCATATTTATGACCATCATTGGTCATAATGCGAATAGTCAATATGAAAAATCCCATAGCAAAATTTTCAGTTTTTCCCAATTTTTCTTTCCATAAAAACCTACTTAATTCGGAACATTTAAAAACAAACAATAGTCAAATCGATCCAGCCGTTCAAGTGTACTTAAATAAAAAAGAAATGTTGTTTTAGTATGATTCAAATTAATAATTAAACTATCACATAAGAGCGCACTCTGACTAAAGCTAAACTGTATGTAGCGACATCTTTTCCCAAACAGCCTAACAAAAATAAATGAATCAAGAAATAATTTATTACTCCTCTTCTTTATGATGTCTTAGTACTAGGATGAAGGCAGATTGAAATTTACCGTGGTAAAAAGAAGCATCTGCTATTTAGGCCAGGCGCCGCGGCCCGCGAACCCGAAACGAACTGTTACTTACATATTTCCCCTAATTTATGGTGCCTTGGTACTAGGAACGGGTCATATTGTAATTTTCCGTGCTAAAAAGACGCAACTTCGTCCTACCGTTCGCGCGTTCGAGACGGACGGCCCCTGGACTGGACCACGTGGGCTGTTCTTAACTGAGAGCTCCAAACATTTTCTGTAGCCTTGGTACTTGTGAAGTTTACTTCGAAATTTTTGTGCAAAAGTGACACATCTCTAAATTGGGACGTCATCGTTCCGAACCGAACATTCGTCCGACCGACCGACCGGGCGACCGGTTAGTTCCCAAGAAAGCGAATAGCCTAGCCAATACAGACAGAATAGTTGCTGAGATAATACTTGAAAATTCGGTCTGTTTCTGATTCCGTCCTCCAGGCAAAACGTGGAATGCCGGCCCTACTAAGTAACTTCTTGTGAAATATTTGTGAAAGGACATAAATAAGTTTGCTGGCTATTTGCTACTGCAATCAAAATTGTGTCCACCAACTTATTTCATAACGCGACAGTAATTAAGTAGACGTAGTCACGCGCCTAGTTAGTCAACAACCTGTGTCAATTTCAATTATAGAGAATCTAACGACTTTTTACCGACAAAAGTACCTCAGAAACCGGGCATTACGCGCATGTGAAAAAAAGTATTTCGTAAAGTCATTCAACAGTAATTGCATAGGTTTATAGTAGGTAGTGTTGTGTTCTTCCTTTCCTTCATCAGCAGCCTGTTGTGCTTTTTTGCGTTTGCCAAAAACCCTTCAGAGTAGTTTGCAGTAAAAGCGTGTCGCTATCACGAAGGTAATTGAAAAGGTTCACAATACAGTCGCAATCTCAAAAAAAAAAAAAAGAAAAGCCAGATATTTTACGACAGCAAAAAATCTATTAGGTATACTGTTATTTTTAAGACGCTTATCAGGATCATGTAGGTTACAATTTTACAAGTACACTGGGAGAATAAACAACAAAAATGTAAACAACTCTGTCACGAATAATTATACTTACCGTGACTTTGTTTTGATTGTTGACTGATTCGGGTGGGTCACTTTTTTACGCTAAGTGTACAAAGAACCATTCTTCTGAACAGTTATAGGTACCCCACCTTACACCGTGTAACAAGTAGTTGATAATACAATTATTAGGTTGATAGAAAGTTTTGACCGAAATGACGTCAGGTACCAATTTGATGCCATTTCTCGAGAAACTTATTTAACTTATAGCTGGAGGCCTAAAAAGGCCACTTTGGCAGAATCTTAAAACAATTCATATCACGCAATTCATCTGTTTGACAGTTTCACACCTATATATCCCTGAAAGGTTAGGCGGAGGTGAGGTACCTACCATTTTACGAATCTCCATACAAAACTGTCATACAGATGAATTGCGAAAGTGCCAAAGTGGCCTTTTTAGGCCCCCTGATTTTATCTGGCGCATAAATAATTATATCAGTCTGACATATTTTTTATGCAAAGCTGTCAAACCGTAATTTTTTTAGGTAAAAGTTAGATGACTTAAAAAATCAGCACTTATTTATTCATCAGCATTAATTTTGCTGAACATAACAACATGATCTCATAGGCTACACTTTTCAGTCAACTTTTCAATCTATATTTTTCAGTTTCACCGAAGCATATTATGGGATTCATCGAGATTGCATTTCAAGCTGAAATTAGTCGATATGAAGATTCGGAATTCGAAGAATATGCAAAAAGGCATTGTAATGAAGATCCAGATACTAGGGGCAAAGCAATTGAGGAGCTACGACGGTTGATACGTGGTAAGAACTTAAGAAGTAAACCGAGACATCTCTTCTGAACTCATGTGATTCTAGTACTCGTAACATTTTAACCGCTGAGTCTGTAAAAAAAAACAAAACTACTGCGGTTGATTACCTTTTCCTCCCATCCTGCGTTTTACAAAAGATTGTTGATTCAAAAACTTAAAATTTCTACTTACTGTATTTTGTTGTTGTTGACAACGAACGCTATTGAGTTTTTTATAAGTCTGCAGGTAGGTGAGGCAAGGTAGGCAGTCTTATTTCATGGCTAAACCACAGAATAACTAATAGTACTCAAACGGCTAAACTAACAAACGGCTAAACTAACAAACTGCTAAAAGGTTGAAATCGTGGGACTGGCTACTTACTCGTACTCAGTTTGTTCAAAATGATTGTCTCTTCATAGATCTATTATTACTAGCATATTTTCTCTTCACATTTGCTACGATTATAATGTACCGACTTACTCCAACGACTAACGATGGCATTGCCCAACACGTGATTAACGGTTATTGTCAGGTGTTACATAATATAATGTACTCCACATTACACATTATAAACAATGCATTCCCTATATTTCGAAATATAATTCGGCCACTTAGCAAAATTACGTCTACTTTAAAAGTTTCAGAATAGAAAGTATATTACATGGAATTGGTAATCACACAGACGTTTTTTGTTTTGCCACAAATTTAAAACACCCCTACCAAAATATGAGTTTTGGACAATATGCAGAAAAGCTGCGGCGAAAATGTTGATGTCGTTAAAATAATGCATCTACATGGTCAAATGAAATTGGTTAGCAAAACTCCGCAGACGTGATGGGTATATCGATACCGCAACATGATAAAACAAAAAATTATGATTTTTTGGGTCAGTAACCCTAGTTAGTAGTAAATAAAATCCGTTAATCATCAATAAATCATATTTTTTATTAGTATTACTCGCTTTTAGATACCTAATGATACCCGTACTGCGGAGTTTCGCTAGCTAATTTTACTTGAACCTGTATTTATGAAGTTTGATATGATATTACTAAATTATGGACCCTTTGGCACAATGTGGCAATATCCATAATTTAGTTAAAACGGTTTGTTTCAGAGCGAGGAGAATGTAATCCGCGGCGAACAGATGACGCCTATTTACTGCGGTTCCTGAGATGCCGGCGGTCCATACCTGCGTTAGCGCATAAATTGGTGAGCTAATGATAATGATAATGACACATAATCATCATCATCGTCCTCCTGCCACCGTTATTATTATTAGCTTGTAATGTCCCACTGCAAGACAAAGCCCTCCTTATTCTCTTTCCACTTCTCCAACTAAATCATAAATTTCAACTAGCTGCGCCCCGCGGCTTCACCCGCGTAAGTTTCGATTTAGGGGTATGAAAAATAGATGTTGGTCGATTCTCATAGATACCGGATAAGCACAAAAAATTTCATCAAAATCGGTCAAGCCGTTTCGGAGGAGTATGGCAACGAAAACTGTGACACGAGAATTTTATATATTAGATTAAACCATTTACAGTCACTATTGAATTGTCAAGAAGTCGGTCAGTCAGAAAATATGAAGCTAGTTGCCATTTTCCAAAGCGTAGGTACCTATGGAGAAGAACGGGCAAGAAACTCCATGGACATTCTTTTAAATTATATTTTACAAAAATACTAGTTATATCATTAATGTTGAATTTATATGTGAGAACGATGTAAAAAAAAGACGTACGCGTTAAAAGCGAATAGTAGGTATATAATTAGCAAATAGTACCTACTTAACAAAACAACAATCCAAAAATAAAATAATTAAAAATAAGCCGAGGCAGCTAAGTAATGACAAGCTCCAACTGACGGCGCCCGTTCACGAACATGACGCATAGTTCTCTCTCTAAGGACCAGTTCTCGTTGAAGGAGTCCAGCTCATCCCGCCATCTCCTCTCTCCTTTTTTTTTAAGGGTTTTTAGCGTGCGTTACATTGTGCACTACCGCAAATAGCACATCTATATCTATATCTATCTATTCTATCTATATCTTCTTCTATATCTATCTATACATATAATAAATCTGTAGACGAGACGTTTCTGTACATTGAAAATATTTCCAAAAAAAATAGTTGGGGTGTTAAAGGATAACCAACAGATACCATTTCATCAATTTTTGGAATTTTTGTCTGTTTGTCTGTTTGTCGGTTTGTCGGTTTGTCTGTTTGTCTGTTTGGATGTGACAGATTATTGATTTGAACAGGGTCAACGTAAAAAGTACCAAACCAATACGGTTACTTTTTATACTCAAATATGGTGTAGAACTCGGAGCAGTGATTAGTTTTTATTTCATCGCAATCGGTTCACTCTATCAAAAGATATAATCAATTTAAAGTATTCTAGAACAACTTTTTACGTTTTTTAGTAACACGTAACGACATCTATTGGCGCGATTAGTACCTACTAACGAAAACATATTGTTGGTGTGATGTGATTTGTGAATAATCACGTCCTATTAGTTTATGCTTACTTAAATGACGAAATAACACAGATACCTACTTATGTCTATGTTATTTTAAAAAGTAATGATAATGATTATAATATTAAACAAAATCGCTTTCCATTGATGGTTTATTTAGTGGCGCCTGTGGCACTAAAATAATTTTAAACAAAAAGTGAGGATAATGTAAGATAATAGTAATTAATGTGGTGTTCTGAGCGATAAAGAAGTTAGATAATTATTGATATAGAAAGTTGAGTAACGCAGAGCGTTTTAATATGGAGCTTGCGGTAGGAGTTCTAAGGGAGAAATCGACAAATAACGAAAAAGCGTTATGCCTCATTTTTCAAAGTAATAGGTAGATAGAGACACACACACACACAGAGAGAGAGAGAGCTATTTTTCATGGTTTCCGAGGATCCTGACCCCGGTAAGTGAGGTCAAAAAGAAAATCAAAGATGGCGGTTGCCTAAATTTTTAACTTTTTCGTCATGGGTGTCGTTTTCATGGTTTTCGAGGGTGCTGAAGTCGAGAGTCAGGTGAAAATGAAAATCCAAGATGGTGGCTGCAATTTTTTTTTATCATGTTTGTCGTTTTCATGGTTTTTGAGGGTGCTGAAGTCGATATAGTCAGGACAAAATGAAAACCCAAGATGGCGGCTCCATTTTTTTTAAATGTTTTGTCATGGGTGTCGTTTTGATAGTTTTCGAGGGTGCTGAAGCCGATAGTCAGGTCAAAATGAAAATCCAAGATGGCGGCTGCAATTTTGTTTTGATTTTTTGTCATGGATGTCGTTTTCATAGATTTCAAAGGTGCTGAAGCCGATAGGCAGGTCAAAACGAAAATCCAAGACGGAGGTTGCATTTTTTTTTATGGGTTTCGTTTTATTGGTTTTTGAGAGTGCTGAAACCAATGGCTTACCCACCGTCGATTGGCCCATGAACCGTTGGTGAACATTATCTTTAAACCATTAACTTTTTTCCAAAGGACTTTTCACCCACGAACGTTTTGCCAACATAACTCTACGTCAGTGAATGCTTTACTCACAGAATGTTTTGACCAATAACTTTTCACCCAAAGAACAAGGCCAACAGACGCCGGGAAAGGTGAAAGTAAAATAATAATAAGACGTAGTCCTTTATTTCTGTGAAAAGGGTATAAAGTAACCTAACCAAGCCTAACCTCGGGGTGCCCTTCGCTCGCTTTGCTCGCTCACTTGAGCCGCCATCATCCCTTCGAACCCTACCTGTCCGAGTCGGGGTGCCCCAAGTCCCGAGCTCGCTTCGCTCGCCCTTGCATCCTTAGTTCTATTTGACATGGGTCAAATGTTCTTTGGGTAAAAAGTTATTGGTCAAAACATTCTGTTGGTTAAGCATTCACTGACGTAGAGTTCTGTTGGGGAAACGTTCGTGGGTCACAAGTCCTTTGGATGAAAAGTTAATGGTGTTGACCAACGGTTCATGGACCAATCGACTGTTGGTAAACCGTTTCAGTACTGGTTAAAATGAAAGTCCAAGATGGCGGCTGCAAATCGAAAAATTCGTAGTGTGTGTCGTTTTCATGGTTTTCGAGAGTGCTGAAGCCGATTGTGACGTGAAAATGAAAATCGAAGATGGCGGCTGCAATTTTCTTTTTCTTTTTTTATCATGTGTGTCGTTTTCATGGTTTTCAATATAAACTTACACGGCTTTGTGTGAAATAAAATAAAATACAACCGACTTAAAAACACACTTCAAAGTGCAATAGACCTTTGGTTTCAGAAGTCTGTAATTTCTTGCCAACGCGCAACGTCTTCCCAAACTAAGGTTATTTTGCACTTTGTAGGGTTTTTTATGGAAGTCGTTTATATTTTTTTGTAATTATCTTTACAATTTTTTTTCTGGTTTTCGGCAGTACAAGGTCTAAATCAAAATCATGTCTTAAGTTTTCATGGGTTTCATCTTCGTAGTTTAAATGGCGGCCGGTGTCAAATATAACCAAAGTTTAATGGGTTGCTTTTTACACGGGCAACTTTATGTAGAAGCTCTTACCATTAATGTATTCTTCCTTTTATCATCTAGATATCTCGATGCTTTATAAGGCATAATATTGGTAGATATATATGATATCTTCAATACCAAGTTAAGAAATTCTAAATTTACCACAGAGAAGAAACCAAGACTTAGAAAAACTAACTTCAAACTTCACCTACTAATCTCAGATATACTTTAGATAAAATGGTGATATGATTTTACAAGTTGGTATTCTAAGACAGACGCAAAATAAAATGGACATAATTATGGCTGTTTGGTTAGATAATCAGCCTCGAGCAGGCGCTTTTATTTTAATTTATTCTCAAAAATCAAAGTGACACTTCGTCGCATTGTCATTATGAACCATGAAGACGCAGTGATTGCAGTCGAAAGGGCCGTGGTACCGAACCCTAGGAGTGGCAATTACACCTTTCCTAAGCGACACATTACCTATTGTTTTCCGACATCCACGCGAACGAAGTCGCGGGCACAGCTAGTCAAAAATAAAAGTCATTTCCCAGCAATTCTTTTTATGTAATTTTATGGGTCCGGACCCGTGCTTCACCTAGGTTTTCCACCTGGGTGAAGCACGGGGACTACGGTCCCGAGGTCGGGTCCCGTGCTCCAACTGATGACGTTATTGTACAGTGATGCAGTAAATTGTCTTCCCTAATGATTCATAAGATCTAAACAATTATTTAATGGGAGTGAATTTATAATATGTGTGTATTTGTGTTTGTGTGTGTGTATATAATTAGTTTAATTAAAATTATTATTATTACGAAGTAAGTAGTACGCACGGCTACACATCAAGCTATACATAACCAGCATAAGCTGACTTCTGATTGTACGAAAAACCTTTATAATGCTAGGTCAGTTAGAACTGGAAATGTATAGCTTGATGTGTAGCCGTGTGTACACACAAGCTTAGCAGTGGAATTTTCATAATAATACCTATGTAAGTGATTTAGTAATGGGTTAGTCACTATTTAATTCGAATTTGAAGCTGACGTTTCACAACAAAATAAAAAACATAAAATGTGCTCCTGCCTATAAAAAATTAAGGCATTTAAACACCGACTCTGCTGAGACACTTAATCGGGTGAACTCGGATGTCTTCGTGATAAACGATTGATATCCTCCGTACCCTCATCACTGTACTGGGAACATCTGACATTCTGACGTGACAGGCTAGCTATTATCTAATCTTACAGTAAAGACTACAGTGAAGTGAGCTGTCAATTGTGAAAATCCCTAAAGTTCGTTTTTTAATCCCAGATAGGCAGATACTAATCTGACATTTCAGTCTTTTGTGTTTGCGTTTTTTTTTGTAATTATAGAAGTTTGACATTACACCCGTCAAATAAGGATTTGCGTTTAAAAAACGAACTTCAGCATCAGGTGGAATGACAGCTCACCTGAAGCTCACTTTACCCATCGGCAGTATAATAACGAATCACGCGACAAAATCTTTGTGTCAATCATTAGCAATACTATTGAGTACAAGAATGCGTCAATCAACTCAGCCTCTTACAGTCCACTGCTGGACATAGGCCTCCCCCAAACTGCGCCACAACAGTCCTCCGCCTTCCGCATCCAGTCCGTCCAAGCCACCTTCTTTAGGTCATCCGTCCATTTAGCTAGGGGTTCCACACTATGTTTGCCGATACGCGGTCCCCACTCTAGGACTCGTCTGCTCCACAGGCCATCGGTCCTTCGACAGACATGGCCAGCCCACTGCCACTTCAGTTTGCTTACACAGTACAGTTACGACTACGTGGGCGCAGGTAACAAGAGAATGTCAGTGTCAAAATCGTCAAACCACGCACGGAGTACGTGGGTGTTAAAAGTATCTCGGTTCACTTTCTAAGCACCATAGAGCTCAATTGTTTCTAAATGAATCGTCTTGATTCAAGTAATTGAATAGAATAGAGATGCTCCTTCATTTTGTTAAGACTGACCATGGTCACGATCCAAGTTCTCAAATGCTAGTTGAATTATATCAAACAGCATCGTTCTTGCTTATAGCAAAATCACAAACTGCCTTCAATTAATCCGTCTACGCAATTTTAAGGAGCTATCAATGACTGATGAGATAAGAGGAACGAGAAAAGTTTGTTGTTGAAGAATATACTCTCTTCAGGTTGTAGGTCATTATGGACAGTCCACATGCATAACCTAACCAGCCTATAATGTTCCCACGGCTGGGAAACAGGTCTCCTCTCTTCGACGGGGACTGGATGCTGTAATTTTCCACGCGGGGCTAGAGCAGGTTGGTGTCTCCGAATTTTTGGTTCTAGTCCACATGCAAAATTCTATTAGGTACTAGTTTCTGTTCCTCCGCGGGAAATTTCACCCTCCCCCCATTCACCTTCAGGGGTGGAATTTCGGAAAACCGTTTCTTAGTGGATACCTATACCTAATCTTCACAAAGAACACACCCTCCGAATTTCATGTCTCTGGGACCAGCGGTTTAGGCTGTGCGTTGATATCTCATTCAGTCAGGACTTTGAATTTTTTATAAACCTATAGATTTAAATATTCTTACTCTTGTCTAACTTTTCAAAGTAAACAGACATCATACTTACTACATACTTACTTGTTTGTACATTCATAACGAAAACATTAAAAATTAAAAATATTTTGCTAATGAGGGTCTAAAATTAAGGTCAACAGCTGCTATCGAGGTTATTTCGCAAATAAGATGATACACAGAAATAAAACCCGTTCGTTTTAATCCATTGTTTTAAGATTGTGATCCTCATTTTTATGTGTCAATACACTCATTTATCAACCACATCTTTCAAGTTTAGGACTGTTGACGATAATAATGTCTGACAGTTTATACCTACCACGAAAAATTTACCTGTCAGTCAATAATTTAATTCAAAATGTTTTATTTCACATAAACCTACCACTTGTGAAACGTCAGGAGCTATGTGCACGATTCTAATTGGTCGTTTCTTATAATATAGAGAACCGGCAAGAAACACCACGGTTACTTTTTTAAAAATGGCGTGGGCAATATTTGTTTTTGCTTTTTCACAAAACACCTTACACAAAATGCTAAACATGGATGTCCTCATGAACCTATTCATAATAATTTTGACAATTTGCTCAACGACGAAGTTGGAGTTGTTGTTTGTAGTTATAGTCCTGAGGTGCAATTATTATATATATTAAAGGTGCTAAGACCATCATCAATCATCAAATACTCTCGACTCCGGTAATTTCCGTTCACGCCATCACGACAGCAATTGTCAAGGACCACCATTTTGTCCGAGTTAAGAAATGCAAGGAATGTTTAGAACAAGAACACGACCGGTCACTGCATTACAGATTCCTTGACATAGAAACGTGTGTCCACTTTCAAAGAAGCTTTAATGGAACCTTCAATGTGATGTGTAAAACTCAATAAAACGAAATAACTATGACTAAAATATTATTTTGGTACGCATTATACTTTGCGCACTGCTCTCAAAATGTTGTAGGAAAACATCGTAAGGAAACCGGCATGTCCTAGAACCAACAATTTGAAGAATAATAATTGTGGCACTGTTTGGGTTCGAACCTACGATCTGCAACTCATAAATTGCTTACCTAATTACTTAATCATTAATTATACAGGTCTGTCATTAATGATGATGGGATATTTTAACCCTTAAAGGTATTTCCATAAATATTGTTTCTTAATGTTTGGCACGAAAAGCATGAATTATTTTAGAAGTCGGATTGATCCTGTAAGTAGGTCTAGCCCCTTGACATCTTCAGAATTTAAGGTTCAGTATTCTCTCATCTATCGCTTTCCATTAAGCGTGATCGGGGTCAGGAGCCCATTTAGCAATAAAAAAAACCCTTATCACTTATCAATCTGCTTAGTCTTTAGATTTTTTGCTGGCGTAAAGCACTCATCACATCATCATATTTTGCCTCGTCTTCATCTGCCTAGCCTTTTCCCAACTATGTTCTGGATCTGGTTCCAATCTGGTTCGAATGCAGCTGAATACCAGTATTTTATATGGAGTGACTGCCTATCTAACTTCCACAACCCAGTTACTGGGTAACACGATACCCCTTGATAAGACTGGTTGTCAGAATTTATATTATCAGCATTACGTGTTTTGCATGTGAGTTTAGTATATTTAAGTACTTTCTAGAATGTTTTCTTTCTTTTGAAAATTTAAGCCTTTGAGAAAAATAATTGTCGCGCGGCCGCGGTATATAGTCATTAGCCAAATAGCCAATAGCTTTGAACTAAACACTACCCAATTACCCATTACTAAAGAAAGCGAGAAAGTATGTACTTAACACTTTTGCACACTTTCTCATAATTACTACGAATACTTTTCTCGGGGACATGCCAAGTGGGTTACTTCCACTTCACCGTGATTCTGACATTGATTGAGACGACAATTCTGAATTCATTAGAATGTTTATTTTTTTATTGGCTAATTTTTCAATCATCTGTCTTATTTCGAGGAATAATTTTGAAATTTTGACAGTTGTTTCATACAAAAACGTAAATTTTATTCCTCGATAAAAGTTATCTGGCGTATGCATACTTAGCTCCTACTGCCAAAAAAAGATTCATGAATGAAAAGTATAGATTAGTATTTTCCTGGTATTTTTGCTGTTTTGTCAACAGACAGGCAGACATGCTCGTACATAAGCTTGAAAGTAAAAACTTATACAGCTTGAAAAGTGAAACCCAAAGTCATGTTTCTCGATAAAATCACACCCAAATAAATATGACCAAGACCATCTCTTGTTTTCCTCATCAGATGGTGCGCTACGAAGACTTCCAACGTGAGAACGCGTACCTGTATGACTGCGACCCATTCGAGCTGGTTCAGGTGAAGAATGTGTACGCTGGCATTCTGCCAGAGAGCCCTGACAATGGACGCGTCATACTCATGAGGTTTGGTAAGACAGTGGTACTACAGATGTTGAAGGAAGAGAAAGAGTTTAAAATTAATGTCTGAATATTTAATTAAATCAGCTGGAGGGTTCTACTGTTTTCATTTGTATGGTAGCAAGCGAAGGTTACCTATACTGTGCAAAGAGCTGCATGGCTTGAGGAGACCCTAGTCGCGAGCGTGCCTGATGTCTGGCATGGGGCGCCCCCAGGCAAGGTTCTAACAACCCTTATATAAGCAGCATGTCGCGGGTTCGATTCCCGCACGGAACAAATATTTGTACGACCTACAAGTATTTGTTCCTGGTCTGAGTGTTTTATCTATAATATGTATATATTTACAAAAAAAAAAAAAAAATAAGTAGTTTATTTATCAGCCATCTCGTTACCATAACACAAGCATTAGGTTGCTTAGCTTGGGACTATATGGCGTTGTGTGAAATGTCCAAGGATATTATTATTATTATGTCATTTATTTATTTATTATTATTATCTACCTTCGCATGCGAGGTCTGTAGAGGGTGGAATATTTTTCCTTTTATTATAATTAATAAAAATAACTAAGGATCGATTTTTTAATCTTAAATTTTATCTGGAGAATAAATATGGTGGTGGTCACGCGTACCAACACGCTGACAATAAAAGGACGTGTTAGTCACGTGTATAGTGTAGCACCGAACGGTCAGCGAGCCCGAGTCCATATAAAAATCGGTACGCGACCGATGTCAGCGCTGACCATTGATCGAGAACTTACTCCAGCCCTCCAACCTAAGATTTTTTTATAATTTCGTTCTCTTTCAGGTCGATGGGACGTAGATGTAGTACCAATAGAAGACGTAGTCCGCCTGGCACTGGTGATGGATGAAATAGCAGTCATGCAGCCGAAGCTGCAGATATTAGGAGTCACCATCGTAGTGGACCTGGATGGCCTGAACTTGAGACAGGTGGCCCAGTTGACACCAACAGTGGCTGGACAGATAGTTAGCCTTATGGGGGTAGGTAATATAAAACTTTTAGGCCCGCTTTCATCACAAATCACTATAGTCGAACTTTTAATTAGCTGCAGTAAAATGTCAGCTTATGGTTACTTAAGGCGACTACATGACCTAAAACGCGGTCACTATCGGACTGCATAGAAAAGAAAGAGAAGCGTGATGACACAACGCTGGTAATTTATTGCAAAATATGAAACAATCATCTATTGTTGATTTATCAAACACCAAACAAATAAAAACCGTATACTAAAATTCGGGGAATTAAATTGTCTTTTATATGGTGAAAGTTTTATGAAAATACACCCGATAGTGTTTGCGTGATTATCGTTTTTATGTCCGCGGTAGACGTTACTTTACAAATTAATTACACTATGTTAAAAAAATATAATTGCAAATATTCACATATCAAATTACGAAGCAAATGGTTATAACATTTATTTTTTTCAAAGAAATCAGTCCGGTCGATTAGACGTGATGTTGAATTTAAAATCATTGGAAGTCGTATATCTGCGCCTTAAATGACTGAAATAGGCGTATTTTTGTTTTTTCGCGGCCATCAACCAAACCTTGTTTTTCTAGTACAGAATAGTGTAACAAACGAAACATATCTCTAAATGTAGTCCGAAATGAGTTATTAGGAAGTGTCATTTTACTGCAGCTAATTAAAAGTCGGAATATAGGTGCGTTTAGCATTTAACGTATACAAGGTTACCTATTTAAATTGGCTAGCTAAACTCCGCAAACTCGATGCGTCGATGGCCGATAACAGTTTAAAAATTTGTTTTTTTTGTGCAAACTTCGGTCGTGATGGGTACCATGCAATAATGTAGTACAAGTCACACGTATCGTAATATACTATTCCTCAACTCATACAACAACAATAACAACGGTCGACGACCTCCAAAAAAATCTTTTTTTTTTTAATCGTGTTTTGATATCGATAACCGTCGCGTTTGTGGAGTTTAGCTAGCCAATTTAAAATAAGACTTACCGTTAATAAAAAATAAAATATCGTTCTGTTTAGCTTTAGTGTCAATTGTTTGAAGATGACAGTGCAGTGGCATGAAGAAGAATGTATTTAAGTATGTTTAAATTTTTGTTTTTTTGCTAAACGCAATAAGATTTTGTGCAAGCAGACTTTCGTTATTTAGATTTATGTAGAATGAAGTCTAAAATACTGGTATTCAGCTGCATCCGATTAGACTGGAAGCAGACCCAACATAGTTGAGAAAAGGCTAGGCAGATGATGATGTAGAATAAAGTCTCTGACCCGTAGTATAGAACGATTGGCAAGCATCTTGTTGTAAAACCATAACTATGAGTACTTAGGTACCTACCTTTATGTATACATAGAAATGTTATTTCATAGTTAAACAATTGTAAAATTTCTTTATTTTCGTACACCATGAGGCATCTACTGATTTAGAAAGGAACCGTTTCAACTTCAACACAAGTTAGAGCTTGTAAAATTTCACATCGTCACGTTAGATGTCGCTACTCTCTTGTGTTCTCACTAACAATCCCTTTTGGTTCCAGGTATCATTCCCATTGCCGAATCATAGCCTTCACATCATTAGGTACAGCTGGATCCTTCACTCCATCTTCTACTTATTCAAACAGTTTATGCCAAAAGCCGTCTGGAGTCGTATCCACTTCCATGGCAACGATGTCAGCTCTCTCCACAAACACATTGACCCTGATTATTTACCTCCTGAGTTAGGTGGCCGATGTCGCCACGTTATATCCACAGAAAAATGGCTGTCTAAGATAAATGAGTACAAAGACGATTATCTGGTGCAAGAACTTAAAGATTTAGGATTTAATGTTAAAAGATGATGTAATTTTATAGCATTTATATTGAAACCGTGTGTTAATTTCATTTTACCTGTCTCCACATCCCTGACTGATTTCATGGTAGGTAAGTAGGTTATTTACTTAATGCAAGCAGAAAGTAGGCTCCTTTTTAGAATAGATACTTGTAATTTTTGGTTCAACCTTCAATTTTAGTTTGTAAAGTAAGTAATTAAAAGCGCTAAATATCTGTTGCTTCGCTCTACACAAAAAAAAAACCTGCTACCACGAAACGGTTACTTACTGTTATTAGATTATCCCTCTGTGAATAAAAATACCAAAGTAGGTATTACATTATTGTAGTGTATATAATACTTTAAATTGATACAACCGTTATGTACTAAGGAAGTCAAGGAAAATTTCAGTAAGTATTGAATTAAAGTTATGCCATTGAATTAGCTAGACGAGAATATTATGTAAATTGGAAATTATTAGAAAACTGTTGGAAAGTCATTATAAAAATAATCTTTTTCCGTCATTCGGCGAACACAGGTCTACTATCCTTTCTTTCAACAGGTATTTTTTTACCTGGAAACCCCTCCATTCCGCGAACTTTTAGACCTCCCCGTGCCAAGTACTAAGAGCACAGAAGTAACAACTAGTAAACTATAAGATTTTGCAGAAGCAGATTGCCTTAATTTTCGCAGTGTCGGTCAATTCTCAGTCAGTTAGTCTTATAGCTCAGGAGTTTTAGGGTTTTGTTAGACGCAAAATACTTCATAACCAGCAGATCGGGAATATTCGGAAAATATTGGTGTTTCAAAATCTTTCTGGTTACCCGAGCTGTGTGTAGGTATCACTACATTCCATTGCAAATTAAAATAATTCCTTATCTATCACTTACTTAGGTATTCAAAATAATAAAAAATTATGGGACATATCACTTACAGTTACTTAAAAAGAAATAAGCACGTTTTCGTTCTGTATTATAGTTTTATTGTAACTGTGAATACGGTCGTCAAGTATACCTAATATTTTATAAAATATAATTTTTTATTTCAATGATTAATTAGATAGGTACTTACCTACTCTACCTACGTTTACATTATATTAATACATGGTATTGGTATTACACATTTTACATTGGTTTACCGTAAAAATAAGGTTATGCGACCAAGTTTACTAGGCCAGTAGTAAATGAATGCAACTTAAACTATTACATGTAATTCGGTATAGTTTGCAATGAAATGCAAATGCAGTATAGGTATGTATGCAAATACGAAGTGACTACCTATGTTAAGAGATCAAATTACGTTATTCTATAAAACCGTGATTAACACAATCAAAACTCACATGATGTTGATGTTATTTACATGTAAAAAAGCCGATAAAATAAATTATATTATTTAAATTTTTACAGTCCTACACCCATGTTTAATCTTCTATGATTAATTCTTTGTAATTCCTTTTCCACTTCAGCTATTAATAATGTTGAATCAATGTCATGAATATCGTCAACCGCTTCACTTTTATGCTCGCCGGGTACCGCGGCTACAGCTTCGTCGTCTGTAACGGTATTCGACGCGACGTCAACGCCTTTGTCTACGTTATCGAAATATTCGAACGCGTCTTGGTAATTGTAATTATCATTGTAAATCCTTGGTCCATATTTCATGTGTGTTGGCATTATTTTTGTACCGTGTATGGTCAAACTTACAGGTCCAATTTCACCCGTGTTTTTTTCGTAAGTCTGTAGAAAAATATAGTTCCAATTTATTTATGACTTAGCCGTAAACCGTAGCCAAATAAATAAATTTTTCTATTAATACATACCGTATTAATAGAAAAATTTAGAAAACAAGACAAACCTCGTCTGTGACCATGACCTTCCAAATGCCTGTAGGATTCTCACCCCATGTGGCTACAGACATTAGGGGCCAATTAACGAAACCAGTGGTTGATGTATCTTTAGGGCGTGCACTAAGGAGTTGTACTTTGGTGCCTAAAAATAAAAGAAAACTATCATAAACATAATAATTATGGTTTTGTTCGTCGCCGCTCGTCGTAGTAGGTACCAACTTAAGAAATCTTTGTTTGTTTTAATTGTAAAAACAATTTCGTTTTGCGTTTATGACTTAGAATAACAAACAAAATAGCACCGGCAAGGCAACAACTCGTTGTCAACGTACCGTTCGGCAATAATTGCAATCGTTTTTAACAGTATAATACCAACTGTGGTACTAGGCTACCATATACAGTAAACACCTCACCTTGCGGTGAAACCAAATAGATTTCCAGCGCTCCCCGGCGACTATATCGTAAATTAATAGTTACTTCTACGTGTTCAATGTAATTAACATCACAGTCGCCTTCTACTGTTATAAAGACTTCAACGGTTTGCCTAGAAGACAACCGTGCCTCTTCTTCTCCAGATCTGTAATTAATTAATGAAACATTTTCTTTAGATTTCCTGAAAGTGAAACTTTACGTATTAGGTACACACATGACAACAGATAGTAAATTGTGAATTTGTGATAGTAAAAATAATTTGTATAATGTAACAAGTTGTTACATACGAGTATTACCTATAATAATATGGTTTTGTTGTTTTTGCTGTTTGAAAACATCTTCAACCAAAAGACTCGCAGAGTTGTGACTCGACTCATTTCCATGTGTCATTGTTAGTTTGCCACTAGCAAGGCTCATAGCGCGTTCGGTTTCAACTATCAGCTGTTTTATGATGAAACTTTACGTATATTTGACTAGGGATTCATAAGCGCTAAGATTCATCATCTTTCTGCCCTTATTCCATGTAAGGCATCTATCTACGCAACGGGTGCGGTGAATGCTTATGCGAATCCCGCACCCCCGGCCATAGGCGGAGGTAGAACACCGCGGTGGTTTTAGCTGTCACCCCCACGATGGAGGCAGTTCACGAGGACTTCCATCGCGCACCAAAAAAAAAAGGGCATCTGCGCAACACCTTTTTTGCCATTCACCCTGTGAACTGCTAGTCCGCCACTATCATTCACTTTCTTTTATATTTCATAATTCCTCAAATCCTCACACAAGTCATTCATCTTTTTTTGGTCTTTGTCTTCCTCCTTCAGAACATGACTTGAGATTTGGTACATTATGTAACTAACTATGTACGAGGCAGGCAAGCAGGACAGAAGATCTCGAAAGAGCAGTCAGTGTACGTTCACATTGACCGTCTCGAAGATCATCAGAGTCATCCACTCTACCTACTGGTAGTGGTACCGTCGGGAACCAATTGAGCCCGCGCCGCGCAGAGGCGCACTTCGCGTTGAGACAGTTGAGACAACTATTATACTAGGAAGACATACTTACGCTGCAGCGTCTACGTGGCAAACATAGTCACTTGGTACGCTCGTCCAGTTCAGTGCCATTTTCACGAGAGCACCGGCGTTCAAAAGCCCAAAACCAAATCGGACATCAAAATAGAGGCCTGCCCTGAAAAGTAATCAATATGTTTTCTTTACCAACAATAAAAAACTAGCAACGATAAAATAACCATAAAAAAGTAGCAGATACAAGATATGTCAGTGTGTATGTGATAAGATGTCTTATGATATGATGCTGAGATTTTATTATATTATAAGTTTATATACCTTTTATTTTAATATGTTAAATTTGTTACATTTAACATGTTTAAATATTTGTATGCCAGTCCATGGCGAAACATGTAAGATCATAACTTTATATAAGACCTTAATGTACCATGTTTTAAAGGAAATAAATATATTCTATTCTATAACAAATTATACCTACAAGAAATGAGATTGGTAATTTATAACCCTGGTTCAGAAAGATTAAAAAAATAAAGATTTACCCATTTATTTGCCATCCGGGATTGGCTGAGAGTGGAGCATATTCTGATGTCCATACGATTAAATGTTGCACATCACGCCATGTTAAATTTTTACTGAAACACACAGATCAACAAACACAGTTAATTTAATAATATATTAATGATTGATTACAAATTCAAGATACAATGTTAATAAACCAATGATGACCGGTCGCGGTGTGCTATTATGCTATATCAAGTAAGTGGCGACATCTCGTTAAAGTGCCACCGGGCTTGACATTATTTTCGATAAACGACGCGGGACATTGTGACAAACAGACCATGCCAACAGGGGTATTAGAAGCGCATAAAACATAGGCAATGCACATAAAAGGGTCTTGTCAAACTAACTTGGCATTCAAAGCGAGAGCGATGATGCCAGCAGCCAATGGGGCCGCAGCAGACGTGCCAGTGTGCCCGAGCGTACAGGAATCGCCAGTGTCTGTAGTGGCCTGAAAGAGATGCCAACATCTATCTATATTGTTGTCTCTGTTTAACCTTGAATCAACAACAATTTATGAATGAATCTATTACGTCAACGTAAATAATGAATGGCGGTTGTGTTTATGTGTGAAGTGAGTGAACTTACGATTTTCTGATCTTTGTAAGCACCAGAGGAGTATGCTGCAGCAAGCGTAGATGAACAAATCTCTCCGTACCAAGGAAACAGACCATGCTGAGAAGCGCTTCCGATTGATATAGTGTAAATATTAGAGGAATATCTGTAATTATACAATAAATTATTACGTTAGTTATTTAACTAGGAGAAGTTAATTTGTTAAGGAGTGTGTTTTCATACCCATCGCAGTTACAGTTGTCGCTGTGACCACCGCCGTTCCCGTTCGCCCAAACATAGATGGCGCCTTTGCCACCACGACCCTGGACAAGCATTAATCATCAAATATCACATAAAACCAATAATTAAATACCGTAAAATCACGCGTAAAATCAAAGCATTTTTTGCCAGAAACACGGACATAGGATAGTACCCAATTAGGGACATGTTTTTTTTTTATTCTGGAAAATCATCAAGCATCGTCAGATATCTATTATCTTTTATCATCGAATGAAGTTATCGGACAATTATTGACAATAAATCGTTTTGATAAAATAATTTTTCATGGAGATCTTTGAAATGTTAAATGTTGCGGTACCTCATTGACGCCACGTCTAAACGCTTCGGTAGCGAGTCGCCCCGGTCCTTCGACAGTTCGTCCGTCGTCATTAGGGCCCCATGAAGCGCTGTATATATCCACTTTATCTAAAGCGTACCCTAGAACACAGTCATGGTGTACTTACTACCTATAATAATGATTTGCACGGAAGAAATAAATGCACTCTAGTTTATTGACTAAAAACAGCAATAAAGGGAAGAAGCACAACAATTTATTATTGGATAGGTACAAATTATTGTTTGCATTAATCAATTATAAAAGATTCTTAGCGCCCTCAAGCGCTTAGATAGACTGTGGATGTACCACTTCGATCACTTTGTTATCCTAGTAAAAGTCGACGATAGTCGATACGTAACCGAAATACGTGCCGACGAGCAAACTTGCGAAATTTCGACGCAACGCATCATACTCAGGGCGCCCTCTATACGACGTAGTTTTTCTAGACAAAAGTCAGTAAGAAAATTTAATAAACAAGGCAAGATTGTCCGAAAGGGTTACCGCTGCCCCGGAACATAAAGGGCTAAGGAAGGAACACGGATGGGTTTTAGTCAGTAAGAGTCTGACACTCCCTTCCGCTCCACCCAGAGCGGGAGGGGTCATTGGATGATTTCCCATCCTTAAAAAAAAAAAAAAAAAAAAAAAAAAAGGCAATGCCTTTCGCGCGTACTATCTTAACAATCTCTTTCATTCCTAGCGCCCTGGTAATCGTGGTCACCACCAACATGTGGCCGCCTAACATACAACAACGACAACCAAAAAAAACCTTGTTTGTTGGTCGGCGGACTTGTTTCTTTGATGTTGTCTCACAAAGTCACAACGATACGATGCATAGCAGTTGTGGCAGTAGCCAACAGTGCCAGTACCACACCGCTTAATTTTAAATATCGGAATAAGGCTGAAGATTCTTTAGTTATCTATATAGTATAAGAATAATAAACGCTGCTAAATAGTAAATAATCAAAATGTTACCATTTACCAATAATCGGGGTACGGGGTGGACATTGTAAAACATCTTATAATGTCATGTTTTCCTAGTAAAATAAAATCGTGTTTCACTTGTGGATAGATGATGAAAGGATGAGCGAACGGTTCTGTTTATTTTAGGAACATGCACATCAAATTATTCACGTATGTACCTAATCACGTTTAGAGCTAAGTGTATTTATGTCATCTCTCTCTGCCAACTTCAAACGATTGACAGAAACAGATGTTCTAAATAAATTCGTATAGCGCTAAACGATTTTTGAAGTGAAAACTTCTTTAGGCGCTTTGGGCATTTTTTTTTTTTTTTGTGATGGAATAATGAAGAACTTTTAATATGGGGCGGACTCAAAAACATGAAAAAAATAACAGCTGTTCCCTACATTTTGTCCAGATATGCGAACATAAATGTACAGAGCGGCTGGTTTTATTTTCTCGATTTCAGTGTTGGTCTCTCAGTAAAAGTTGTTCATTTTCATGGTTTCATGGTTCATGGTATGGTTTCCCTTAAAGTAGGTATGTCCCTCGTTTAACCTGACACACTGTTTATAAACTAATAATAATGAACTCTATAAAAAGTTTGAAATAAAAAGCAAAATTAAAATTTTGAAAAAACCCACGACAGACGGTTACCTTTTGAACGTCAGGTATCGCCGTATACCCCTGAGTCCTGACGCCAGGCCACTTTTTCTGTCAAATGAACATCTACTTTTAAAACAACAAATTTCTTGATATTGGTGGTTTATTTATATTAATTTCATGCAATACAATATAGACGGATAAACTTTTAAATTATATAAATAAAAACACACAAAAGTAATGATTAAATTGTTTATTTCATAATATGGTGCGACGTGTTTTCGTGTATTTTGTCATATAATATTTGCGACGTTGCGGCGTTCAGGGTAAGATTTGGTTTGTCACATAATTATATGTGACAATGGCGTTCAAAAGGTTAAATGTAATTGGAAATGGATAAAATAATTTGAAAATCGACTTAAAGAATTTATGTAACGAGACTAAAACAGATAAATTCATATGCCAGTCTGGGGAATTCTTAGAATAGAGGTGTTCCACAGAACGGTCCCCCGACTTCCATATGAATTTATCTGTTTTAGTCTCGTTACATACATTTTTAAGACGGGGGTTTTGAAATTATTTTATCCTTTTCCAATTACATTTAACCGTCGTAAGTTTTCTACAAAAATTTTAATTTTGCTTTTTTAAATTCATGTGATACTAGCTTAGGTAACCCGCCCCTGCTTGACCGGGTAAAATATACTGATGTGCCGACATGACATAACATCGACATTTCTGTACTGTAGATACACAAGACTTACATAAACCTTCTGGAATTAATTCTCTACATGCTGGTGAAAACTGCTTAAAAATCCGTTGCGTAGCTTAGAATAATGGAGACAAGAATAGCGACTTTCATTTATAATTATTATGTAGGTATAGGGATAAATTAGTTCTAAACAAAAAATTAATTATAATCTTGTTATCATTATATTATTGCAATGCAATCAAGGTGACTAAAGTTCGTTTTTTAAACCCAGATACCTACTAATTTGATAGCTGTAATGTCAAACTTCAAAAACGCAAACACAAAATACTTGAATGTCAGATTAGAAAAAGAACTTTACTTATATTACTATGTTTATCTAACTGCCCATCAAAATTTCAATTAAGAGCGTTTACGCCGTACGGCATTTCATACAAACTTTCAAGCCGTTGTTTTTAGAAATGAATTAACCGATTTTAATGAAACTTCATACGCATAAGCAGGATACAAAGGTCTAAAAAGTTAGGTGAGAACATTTTCGAAATGTCTTATTTAAAAAAAGATAACTGGAAATCTCTGTCTCTATGGAAACTAATTTGGCTGTAACCAATGACGTATTATATACATCATTAGCTGTAACACAATTTTTCGAAAATGTTCTCAGCTAACTTTTTAGACCTTTGTATCCTGCTTATGCGTATAAAGTTTCATTAAAATCCGTTCATTCATTTCGAAAAAAAATCGCTTGAAAGTTTGTATTTTATTTTATTTGGGATAAAAAACAGGAGTACAATTAAACTTTATACATACTTCTTACTAATTAAACAAAATAACGCTCCGTGAGTGAGATGAAAAATAAAAACAGAGTACATGAATCAATCGTGTGATAGTTTAAATGATTGATTGATTGAATGAATGCTCACTTAATCTGAAATTTATGGGATTGCAAAAGGAAAAAAAATAAACTTAATAAATAAAAAAATAAATAAATTGTATATATACATATATATATAAAAAAGAAGATATTAGGTACCTACTTAATAATTTATAAAGCTAAGATAGAATCGACTACAGATTTTCTAAATTGACGTGCTGTTAGATTAAAGATATCAATGTTTTCAAATCTAGTGTTGTAGGAATCCACAAGTTGGCGCAAAGGAGCGCGTAAACCAGCATTGGTGTTATTTTTTTTTTTTTTTTTTAGCTATGGCATCTCGCAGTTCATCCTTTATGAGGATGGCTACTGCTTAACCGGACTTTCCTGTGGATGCCTCGAATTAAGGCCTCCAGCCAGGGCATACAATAACTTAAAAACTAAGCGACAGCGCTAAGGGTAACCCCCTGCGGGGTTCGGACCTCGGCTCGGGGCGTCGCTGGAAGAGGACAGCAAGGGACAGGCTGGATCGGTATTATTATTGGTGTTTAGGGGCGAATTTAAAACTACAGGCTCAGCTGCGCGGGCTGGCTCGAGCAAGGGTCGGGGGGGGCACGGTGATGGTGCGGGACGTCGCGACGGGCCTCGGCGGCGAGGACGGAAGGACGGATGTCTGAGCTTGTGTTTGTGTTGTCGACTGAGAGTACTCGTGGCCTTACTGCTCTCCTGGAGGAGGGTAGTGGCGTCGTCGGGGATAGTGAGGGTATGCCTTGGTCGGCGAATCCTACTTATGCGGGAGGGAGTGTATCGGGAGGCCGCCGCAATCAGGGGATTGGGGTGCTTTATGGCAGAGTCAAAGAAGCGCTTGGAGAGGCGTTTCATGAACTGCTGGATGGTGGGGAGTCTGAGATCTAGATGCAGATTCACATTTCGGACATAGAAGGGGGCTCCCGTGACCTTTCGGAGGAAACGGTTCTGGAGGGTTTGCATTTTATGCAGAAATCGCGGCTTGGCGTGTGCGAAGACTACGCAAGCATAGGTCATGATGGGACGGATGACCGCGGTGTAGAGGCGCAATTTGCACTTGAGTGACAATTTGCTGCGGGCAGTTATCATGGAGTGGAGCCTACCGAGAGCGAAAGAGGCGCGCGAACGCGCCGTCTGTATGTGCTCGTTGAAGGTGAGGTTGTGGTCTAGGATGACACCTAAATATTTGGCTCGCTTTCCCCAGGGGATCGGCTTGCCATACATAGAGATCGGGCGCGGGAGGGGGGGGGGGTAGTTTGCGCGGTTTCGAGAAGATGACCGCCTGACTCTTATCGGGGTTGACCTCGATTCTCCATTTCCGGAACCAATCGCTCAAGGCGCTTGCGGAGGTTTGGAGGTTTCGAGCTATGGATGACTGGTTGACACCCGAACAGTATATGGCAGTGTCGTCGGCGAAGAGCGCCAACTGTGCCTTTTTACTGTTCGGGATGTCACTAGTGAACAGGGTGAAAATGAGGGGAGACAGAACGGAACCCTGGGGGACTCCGGCGCGGATGGGGTGAGGGGGAGAGAGAGCGCCCTCGATACGGTAGCGGAAAGTGCGGTCCGACAGAAAATCTCGTAAGATGAGCACGAGACGGTCTGGCACACCTAGCAGGTACAGCTTATATAATAAGCCATTGTGCCAGACCTTGTCGAACGCCTTCGCTATATCGAAGAACAGGACGCCTGTCGAAGCACCTCGCTGAAAAGCAGCGCTAATGTGCTCGACTATGCGGTGGAGCTGGTGGATGCACGAATGTTTCGTGCGAAAACCGAACTGTTCGGGGGGGATGAGGCTCTTTGCTTCGGCATAGTCTTTGAGGCGCTTATAAATAAGCCTCTCGTAGACTTTAGCGAAAACATTGAGCAGACTGATGGGGCGGTAGCTGGAAGGCTCAGACTTGGGCTTGCCTGGCTTCGGGATACCTATGACGGTGGCTTCTTTCCAGACTTGGGGGAAGATGTTGTTGCTCAGAGCGCCATTGAAGATGGCGGTCATGAGCAGTATGAGGGGGCGGGGAGGAGTTTGTACACCCTATTGGTGATACCGTCCGAACCGGGGGCTTTGCGGGTTGCGAGCCCTTTTATGATGTCTTGCACTTCGTCGGGAGTGACGGGAGGCAGAGGATCATCAGGGTCTTCGACTGGCGGGAGGGAGACATTGGTGTTACAGACGTGCTTGCTATTTATAGCTATTAAGCGGTATGGACGCGCTTGTCTACGCACTACTGTCCTCGGAACGATGTAACAAAGTTTGTTTATTAAGTCTGAACAATCATATTTGTTGTGCACGATGCCATGTAGAAACATTACTCCGAGAAGCAATCTTCTGGATTCCAGGGTTAACATGGCAGTTTGTAATTCTCAAGCAACATATCCTGCGAGCCGCGCCTGTGATAGCATCTATAATGCAGAGCTCTTAGGAATTTACGTTGAATAGTCTCAATCGCGTCAATATATTTTGCGTAATAGGGATTCCATATCATAGTAGCAAACTCCAGACAAGGCCTAACTAGCGATATATACAAGTATCTATAAGTTGAAGGACGCTTAAAATCTTTGCTATTGCGCATAATAAAACCGTACATTTTAAGGGATTTGTTGATAATGTTGTCTACATGGATACTAAAGTGGAGTTTAGAGTCTAATACGACACCGAGGTCACGCATTGAGTATACTCTTTTTAATTGTGTATTTAGTAAGTGATAGCTATAAGTGTGCTGCTTTATGTTTTTAGTGAATGTAATCGAATTACATTTGGGCAAGCTCAATGAGAGTTTATTCAAGGTGCAATAGCTAGACAATCGATCTAAGTCACTTTGAAGCATCAAACAGTCATCAATACTTTTTATAGTTTTGTAGACTTTTAAGTCATCCGCGTACAGTAAAAAGTTCGAATGCTTAAAACAAGTACTAATATCATTTATAAACAATGTAAATAATAAAGGGCCCAAAATTGAGCCTTGAGGAACCCCGGATGTGACAGAAAACAGCTCCGATTGAAATCCGTTAATAACAACCTTTTGAGTACGGCTTGTTATGTAAGAGGTGAACCATCTCAGCAGATTTCCGCGAATACCGAATATTATTATATAATATATTTGTATGAAATGCCATATCGATACCTTTAGACTCAAAGGGCGTAAACGCCATTTTGGCCAAAATGACTTTTTAATGCAGTTATGTTCAGTTTTTTTTTCTCTATCGATCTGTGTAGTTAAAACTGCGAAATTCGCAAAATAAAGGCTAATACGGCCCACGTTATTTTTGGAGATTTTTTAAAGACATGAGGCGTATTTGATATAATTTTTTATTTTATTGGTTATTTAGGTAACATACACAATTATTAAAAAACTTATAGGTCGTATATAAAGTCGTTAACCAAAACTTGAGCATACGCCCTTCTTATTCTCGTATAAAAATAAAGTTGACTCATACGACTTAACGTTGATGCCGCAAAATTTTGGTCATATCATCGCTCTTAAGCCAAATATGGTGCATACACCCCTATTATTCCGTAAAAAAATTTAAGATGACTTATACGCCCTAACTGAGATTATCTCGAAAAAATCAACAGTGTCCTATACTTTATATTAGTTTTTTTATCATATTTAGTTTTAGCGTATTACGACCGAAAATAATTTTGAATTACACTAATCAATATAGTCTTATGAGCGAAAGTTATGTTTGTAGATCGAAATACTCTCACGCCGGCCAGTGCTCTTACTAACCTGAACTAGTATTTGATAGTTGTCTCTTGCACGCCCGCCATTAACGCTATTATGTGCAAGCAAGATAGCGGACGAGCGACGACAGCACGTTAGCATTGTCTTTAATTCCCAAAAACTATTTCCGTTGGATCCCAAATGCTTAAAAAAATCTGAATGCGGGTACTTTTAACAACAAAATTGTTTATAATAAAATGAGGGTATATTATTGTTAAGGAGATGCGCAGGAAAACCAAGGTAACCGACATAGCCCGAAGAATTTCCAAACTTAAGTGGCAGTGGGCAGGGCACATTGCTCGCAGAACAGATGGCCAATGGAGCCGAAAGGTTCTGGAGTGGCGACCGCGTACCAGAAGACGTAGCGTTGGAAGGCCTCCCACAAGGTGGAGACCGACGACCTTGTGAAGGCCGCAGGAAACTGTTGGATACGAGAAGCACAGAACCGGTCGAAGTGAAGGTGCTTGGAGGAGGCCTATGTCCCAGTGGACGTCTTTCGGCTGTGAAGGCCGCAGGAAACTGTAGGATGCGAGAAGCACAGAACCGGTAGTAGTGGAGGTGCTTGGAGGAGGCCTATGTCCAGCAGTGGACGTCTTTCGGCTGAAATGATGATGATGATATTATTGTTGTAACTTTTTAATTTATAAGGTATATCTATTCATACTCGAAATATCTGAAGCAGTCATTGCACTCATCATTATGAACAACTTTACTATAGGACACAATGAAATGAGTACAATGATTCAGATATTTCGTGTATGAATAGATGGACCTTAGAATTATATTTATGGTTTTTACTCTTTTTACATGTTGTCAAAATAAATGGCCTAAACCACCACCAACTTTTGAGATCTCAATTGGTTCAGAGGAACTGAAACCCTATAAACCGATTGTGGGTTTGCGATCAGGTTCTTACGTATAAACGATCTCACATTTTAAAAGCCAAAATTCTACATTGAAACACTACACTTTTTTTCCAAGCTTTCACCATTGACTTATTCAGAAATGCAGAAAGCAGAAAACACAATTTTATAGAAGACTCAGGTGGACAGTTTTGATTAGATTATAGGCTTTGGAATGCCTTGTTAGTCAGAGTGAGTGTCACAGGGATCTTGAAGTTACTTTTGACTCTAAGCTTCTGTTTGATGCACATATTAATAACATAGTCAACCAGGCTTCTAAAGCCTTGAGTTTTATTTTTAGGGTCTGTTCTGATTTTAAGAATGTTCGGCCTTTCTACTTAGAGTAGTCAGATCCGAAACGCCAACCTCATCTAGTTTAAAAAAAAATATGATTGACTTGTAAAAGTGTTTGTGCAAACGTACTTACAAAAATAAGATCAAATTCTTTATTGTGCGTTTGTCCGTAGCCACCTTGAATATGCTTCTCTGGTTTGAAATCCAAATTATAATGTACACATTAATCGGCTTGCAGGTATACAAAGGCGATTTTTGAGATAAACTCAATATCGCTCTAATAACTATCTCCCAAATTATATCAGTCGGTGTAAAAAAATCATATTCTGCCTCTACACGAGCAAAGGAAAATTGCAGATCTTGCTTTCTTATTTAGCGTTATGAACGGATCTAATGACGTCCCTAAGTTGGTGGGCAAGATAAGGCTTCGTGTTCCGAGTGCATTTCATCGGAGACCACGTCTTTTCCATGTGCCTCAAGTCAGAACTATCTACAGACAGAACTCGTAGGTGATAAGAACTTGTCGTAATTTTAATAATTATAGTGTGTCAGGATGTCGATTTAGATTTATTTACAAGTAGTGCTAAGGAAGTAAAGAAAAGTTTGAACAATTGTTTTTTCGATGAATACTTTTTTTTTCTTCTCTTTATTATTGTATTTTTTGAGCGTCAGATAATTAAATTGCGTGTATCTTACGTTTTTTTTTACGTAAATTTAAATGTTACTCACGTTAATCGTTAGTGGAAGCTTGTAATTTGCCATCTCCTACATATTGTACTAGATATTAAAATGTATAGCTGTAATAGCTTTCCTAAAATTCATAAAATAAAACGTTTCTTCTGACTCTCATTCATTCAATCATTTAATAGTATGTGGGCCTAACAAACGTTGCTTTTTAACCAACTTGAAAAAAAGGAGGAGGTTATTAAGTATTTGATAAAGGTAAATCACTTTTCTTCTGAAAAGTACACGTGTTGTTTTATTATGGGATTCAATGGAAAAAGCAAATGGGGCCCATCGTTAATACCCCTTCTTTACGACAATAGATGCTTGTAGTTACGTTTAAACCCTAACCATTTATCATAATGGTATGAATATTAAGTACATACTGCTCCGTTGACTGTCAATACACCACTTTTCAGCAAGAAAGGACGCTTTAAGTGACCTATACACCCTAAGCATTCTACAGACAATGTAAAATTTTGGGTTGTAAACAACATTTTTTTTTTTTTTTGGGGCGTATAACAATCCTATTTTCTTTATTTATTAAGTTATCCTAAATAATATATAGTCGTTCTGTTCATCTTAAACATTTAATAATGTGGGCCGAAAATGAACTTACTCAGTCTTGAAACAAAAAAGTTATGATTTTTTTCTTAAAATATTTTTTGTTTTTTGCTTCTCCTGAAAAGTAGCCTTTTGGCGTTTACGCCTTTTGAGTCTAAAGGTATCGATATGGCGTAAACGCTCTTAACAAAAAAAGCTTACGACGTTTTACCTCAACATGGCGACCGAATGTACCAGGCGCTTATAAACGGTAGCAGTAAACTTACCTATAGCTTCTCCTTCTATTCGATCCGTAATTCGTCCATCAAGCATTCTAACTCCACCCACTTTTGCCCCCCACGCCACGCCCACACCACATTTCAAGTTATTTGCTGTCATGGCTATCTGTACAGTGTTAATTATTAATAAAGTGAAATACTATTATTAAATTAAACTATTAATTAGCTCATACTTAAATTTAAATAATAAAAATAAATCTTACTTCTCCGGCACAACGAGTACCGTGCGAATTCAATTTGAGATCTTCATACCTAGGTGATGGATCAGAATCACCATCATTGCTATCCCAACTGATCTCTGGATCCTAAAATGCGAAAAATAGAGTTTTATTTTTGTTACAATTATTAGAAAAATGTAAAAAAGGAGAATCAAATTTACCGGTCCGGTCATACAAATACAACAAAGAGTCGGTACGAGAGGGAGGCGACTATTACGCGCCCGGCGCGTCATATCGGCCGCGAACTTACCAGAGCTAAATGAACTCTAAGAAGTGTTATTCACCACGCAAGCAATGACGTCAAGACTGTTTATTTGTGAAACGAATTGATGATTTGAAATTGAAGTCAGCAAGACCTTTCATAGATTTTTTTACTTTTGAAATCTCCTTTTAATATAAGCTGGTAGGTACCTAGAAAATAATATGTCAAACCGTCTAACTAATAATTATTCTTCAGATAAAACTTATCTGACGATTGAAAAATCGGCCGTAAAACTAATTGCTGTTAAAAATGATGTCCACTAGGCACTAACTACATATTTATGTTGCCCGAATTATGTTAAAGAAAAAATAAGAACAAATTTATTAAAAATTATTATATTATTATTATTACAATGGCATGGCGTGTGGCGTTAAATCACAGATGTCCTATTAGGTATATATTGTAGGTATTAATTACCATTATACTTTTCACGTTTCATATGATTTTTTAGTTAGGTATTAAAAAATGCAGTCTTAAATTAATAAAAAAACCAATCATTCTTCCTTACTGATTTCAGAGTATTTTAGAGAGATGTGTCAAAAAATAATTAAAGAAGTAAAAATAACGAAATAGGATTTTATTATAAATTTGAGATGCAATTTGTACGTACACGTTCGAGTTATAAAACATCAGTATGTGCTAAAGTCTAAAACTAAAATAAATAATATTCATCTGAAGAATAAATTCTGGTTGGTGTCCACAGAGATTTGTCACTTTAGCACGAAAATTTCAAAGTAAACTTTAATAATACTAAGGCTACATAACTTTTGTGGAGCTCAATATAAGCACGGAATTCAGTCAGTCGACCGCACGGTCCGCGTCCGCCAAGCAAGACCATCGCAGCGCGCAGTTGTGTCGACGTCGCGCGTCGTAGGGGATCCTACCGGAATAACTCGAAAATTTCGATCTGCCTTACTCCCGGTACCAAGTCACCAGAAACGAGCAGAAGAATAGTAGTTCGCAAGCTAGCGCGTCGGTCGGCAACGCAGCGCAGCGGCATGCAACGGCATCGGTACGAGCGAGAACATGAGCGAGAATCATCCCGCCGCGCCGTCATTTTATTACGGAAAATTTCGATCTGCCTCCTTTCTAGTACCAAGGCATCAGAAATGTCGCGAGAGCATCAGCTGTGTGTTGATAAAATCATATTCGTGAACTAGCTTCTGCCCGCGACTTCGTCCGCGTGAAATTTCACCCTCTTAGGAGTGGAATTTCAAAAAACCCTTTCTTAGTGGATACCTATATACACTTCACAAAGAACACACTCCAAATTTTATGTCTCTATGACCAGCGGTTTAGGCTGTGCATTGATATAATCAGTCAGACAGGATCACAGGACTTTGAATTTTATATTAGATTATACAAACCTAAGTACCTACCTAATAAAAAAAAAACTCAATAACAGAAAATAAAATACCTACCTACCTAAATAAACCTATTTCTGATGATACGTGGCTAAATAATAACAGCCGCACAGGTCGATCGATCAGGTTAAGCTACGCTTGCCGCGGTTGGTCTGTGGATGGGTGACCATCTTTACATATGGAGACCCCTCCATGCCTCGGAAAGCACGTTAAGCCGTTAGTCCCGGCTGTCATTCGTGGATCTTTGACAGTCGTTACGGGTAGTCAGAAGCCCGAAAGTCTGACAACCAGTCTTACCAAGGGGTATCGTATTACCCAGTAACTGGGTTGTGGAGGTCAGATAGGCAGTCGCTCCATGTAAAATACTGGTATTCAGCTGCATCCGGTTAGACTGGAAGCCAACCCCAACATAGTTGGGAAAAGGCTAGGCAGATGAGGCAGATGATGAACTAATCTAAACTCAATAAATAAGCAAAATCCCTAAAAACTAATATCTATACGAATGACTAATCCTACCTAACAGTTTTATAAAATAACCTACGGTCACTACGTACACTATCAAATATACTACCAATACTTTAAAATTAAAATCTATACTTACTTATAAAAACGACTTATAAAAATAAACCTAAATAAGTCTACCTTAAACTGTACTTAGTAAAAACTAAAAGGAATAAAAAGGTCGCACTGAAAAGCACGTTTTGGAATTGCAAGTAGCAGTTAGGTAATAGGTAATACGGGCTGTTGTCCGCAACTCCACGTCAATGCGCGTATTTTGCGTGCAAGTAGCAGTTAAAACATACAATTTATAGAATGCTAATATGAACGAACGCTCGCCTATTATTATTATCTTCGTCGTGTACTACGACAAACTTATTATTTGCGGTTGGTACAGTAATCGGGTCTAGGGATCGAACCGCAAAATTAAGTTTGTTTTTTATTGTATATTTTTTTCCGGGATAAAAAGTACCCAGTGTGGTGCCCAGGATACTAAAGAATAATTATACCAAGTGTCATCGTAATCGAACCGGTAGTTTTTGCGTGATGCCTGAACAAACAGACAGACAGACAGAATTTTTTTTTAATCACATTTTTGGGTTCTGTGTCGGTCTAATAACACAACAACTAATACCTATTTTATAAAAAACAACAAAATAAATTCTAATAAACTATTTAAAGACTAAAAGTCGCGCTGATAAGCACGGTTTGTTAATATCAATTATCGTCTGTCAATAAGGTCGAACGCTCTGAACGCATCAACAGCCAAATATTGAATGAAGCTCGCGCTCGGACCTCCCTTACCCTACCGCCGCGACCCGCGTCGAGCGCGGCAACCGTTACACAAAAATAATCCTTATGGCATGATTCAGTATTCACGCGCGACGGCGCGATGGCTTATTAGCGTATTTCATGTATAAGTTTGGTGTTTCTATACCGATTACTATGATTCTTTTTTTATTGAATAGGTAATAATATTAACTTCTTTTAATTAGGGATGAGTGAGAGTATTATAAACGTAAGAGTAAACAAATATAATCAGAAAGCTCCGAACTGCTAAGGTATCGGGACTTACACGTGTTATTGTGAGTCAACCATAAAAGATAGACATATGCTGTAGTAGGATATTTTTTAGATAATTTTATGTAGAACATTTCCGTCATAAATGATTTCTATGTAGCTTTAACCATTAATGCTGCACACGCGACGGAAGCTTAAAAAATGGAGCAACTTCTCCCGTTTTCCCAACATTTCCTTTCACTGCTCTGCTCCTGTTCATTGTAGCGTGATGAAAAGTATACTATAACCTCCCCAGGAGTATGAAGAATAATTGTACCAAGTTTCGTTAAAATCCGTCGAGTAGTTTTTGTTTCTATAAGGAACATACAGACAGACAGACAGACAGACAGACAGACAGACAGACAGACAGACAGACAGACAAAAATTTTACTGATTGCATTTTTGGCATCAGTATCGATCACTTATTACCCCCTGATAGTTATTTTGAAAATATATATCATGTACATAATTGACCTCTCTACAGATTTATTATAAGTATAGATTTCGTGATGGACACGTTTGCGACCGTTGCAGTTAGCGTCTTTTTACGTTGGAAAATAACTCTTTGCCTTCTACTAAGTACCAAGACATCAGAAATGAACAGAAGAATCTTTTCGGTAATATGTAAATACTAGACACACAGACTGGCTAACACAATAAATAATCACTTTTCGTGCAATGGTTTCAGTGTGTCCTCTTTTCACAAACAGACACGAAAAGCGACTTCTGTATGGTAATGGTCACGGAATGGTAAATTATTTCCCGCGAAATCTGACCACGTGCAAAGCAATATCGGGAATCAAAATGTCAACCGTACCACACAGACCTACAACTACAAACTTGAGTTCAATTCAAACCACGCCAACTTCGCATCCATTTCGCGCGGTTTCGTTCATTGTCATTGTCGCATGTCGTGATAAACTATAATGCAGTAAAATTATAGCTTATGTGTTAAGTACATAGATGACTGAAATTGGCGTCTTTTTGTTTTTTCGCAGCCATCAATCAAATCTTGTTTTTCTAGTAGATACAGAATAGTGTAACAAACGAAACTTGTTTGACATGCATAACTCTAAACGCAGTCCGAAATGACTATCTAGTAAACAAAATACCTAGGTACTTACCTAATCACTTTTGAGGTAAAGAAGGGTAAAATCTTGCAAAAAATTACCACATGGAATTTTCATGTGACAGTGTCTGCCTGGCATTTGGGTAGGTCTAGTTCTAGGTACCCATTGCGATATTAATTTGTGATCTTAGAATAATTTTCACAGAATTGAAAAACACACAGATACACGTAACGCCATCTATCGTCAATGTTCTGCAATGAACTTACTTGATTGTGCCATTTTAGTTCAGAGATTTTCAACCACCCGCCTCAAAAGTACTAGGAAATCATAACACTCACGTAGTTGTCTCGTAAGTCTGTATGGTTGTGCTCGATTCCGTCGTCGAGCACAGAAATACGCACACCGCTGCCGTTAAACCCCATTTCGTAGACTGGCAACACGTTCAGATCGAGCCGGGGCAGGTTGTGCAAGGTGCGTGTGTCTTGCTGAAAAGAATTATTGCTGATTTTATTTACTATTAAGGCGACTACATGACCTAAAGCGCGGTCTTTGTCGGACTGCATAGAAAAGAAAGAGAAGCGCGATGACAACGCTGGTAATTTATTGCAAAAAATACGAAGCAAATTTCTTAATAAGTGGTACAAAAAATCTATTGTTTGAACTAAAAAGTTAAACCACTAGTGTTTTAGTATATTGCTTGTAGAATAATCTGACAAAAAATCAGAATGATTGATACGTACCTATATTAGTACGGTTTTTATTGTAAAAAGAAAGTTTTTAGAGGTATCTTCCTATCTTACCAAATTAGTTGTATTAGGTATGTTTTCAACACACTATCGACCTAGCGTGTATCCTGGAGAATATCATATATTTTTCTGATTTTGTTTACTATAGTCGATCATATACTTTTATTCTTACTAAAACTTGCTGTTTTTGCGTTTAGGTCCTGTAAGCCCCTTAAAGTTGAATTAAGATATCTAATATATAAAATTCTCGTGTCACAGTTTTCGTTGCCATACTCCCCCGAAACGGCTTGACCGATTTTGATGAATTTTTTTGTGCTTATCCGATATCTATGAGAATCGGCCAACATCTATTTTTCATCCCCCTAAACCGAAACTTACGCGGGTGAAACCGCGGGGCGCAGCTAGTATTAAACAAAAATTGCCTCTCTCAAGTTCGATTCTATTTCAATAATTGTATCCTTTCCTCCTTTCCCAGCGCTCTCTTGTTACTGAGTAAATAAATAGACTAAGGTGAAGGAAATCAGAGGGGAACTTATAACATTTTCTCGTTGTAAAAATATTTCGTTTTAAAATAGCTGAAAACGCCAAACCGCGTACAAACACGCACTGCGTCTAGCAGTACTAATGTCGTTTAGATAATCGATTTTATTGTTCAGTACCTACCAAGATTGGTTTCTGGCGAGCAGCGTGTGTTGTGGCTTTGCTTTAAAAACATAGTAAACCTAAACAACGCCGCCACCATAGGCACTGGGTACATCCACTAACTGACCAAATACATTTGAAAGCATACTATTGCAAAATGAACAGACGGGCCAGCACATCAAGCTACTACAATCTGTCAAATTTCTTTATCGCTGAAGCATAAGGTTCAAAGTTGATTGGGAACATTTGACAATTTCGGGTAGATTGATGTGCTGGCGATAACGAAGCGGGTTTCCGTTCCCGTCTCTTGGCGTCGACATATAAAATTTAGAAATGGTTACCAGTCAGTCCCTCTCGAGGAGGCCGTGTCCCAGCAGTGGGAACGTCTATACTATACTATAGTATAGGTACTAGCAGTTCGTTTTTTTAGTATGGCAACGTTATAATTTCGGTACCGGTCTTGGGATTGGCCATAGGCCACTCATATTATGATTATAGATCGGGCGAATGTTTTTTAACCGACTTTTAAAAAAGGAACAGGTTCTCAATTCCGATGTTTGTATTTTTTTTCTTTTTTTTTATGTTTGTTCGCGCATAATTCCGTCGCTTGCCAACCGATTTGAAATTTTTTATCGAAATCGGAAAAGCGGTTTTAGAAAAATCAAGAAAAATCTAAAAATTTGAAATCAATATTTTGTAAAAGGTGATGAGCAGTTGACATTAGGCTATTGTAACTTAGATAAATTACAAACTCTCCCACTAAAAAGTGAAAAATAAAAACTTTTTTACAAAAAAAATAACCGACTTCCAAAAAAAAAACACTACAAAGTGATAAATAACTTTAACTTCGGAAGGCAGTGTCGTTGGTTCTGCATTTTCGTTTATTGACACCGACTTCCGAAATTATCACTTACGAAATTATCACTCACGTTATTTATCACTTTGTAGTGTTTTTTTTTGGAAGTCGGTTATTTTTTTTTCTTCAACATCTGCTGAGCCAAAACATCAGCTGTCGCTCTGTTGAGTACCTAAAGAATGCAGGAGCAGGCAACGTGAAGAACCCAAGCATTTGTTAAATTGTATAATGCTAGCTAAATCTAATCTATCGTTATTTATTCGAAAATGAGACACATTATTTAACAATTCTTACTACAAAATAAATTTTGTAATAAGTTGGCAAAAAAAGCAAGGATCTCAAATCCTTAATTACAGGTAGGTACACTTGGAATGAGAACTTAAGGCGACTACATGACCTAAAACGCGGTCACTATCGGACTGCATAGAAAAGAAAGAAGCGCGATGACACAACGCTGGTAATTTATTGCAAAATATGAAACAATCATCTATTGTTAATTTATCAAACACCAAACAAATAAAAACCGCATACTAATATTCGGGGAATTAAATTGTCTTTTAAATGGGGAAGTTTTATGAAAATACACCCGTTAGTGTTTGCGTGATTATCGTTTTTATGACCGCGGTAGACGTAATGTCTACCGCGGTCATAAAAACGATAATCACGCAAAAATTAATTACACTATGTTAAAAAAATATAATTGCAAATATTCACATATCAAATTACAAAGCAAATGGTCTAGTATAACATTTATTTTTTTCAAAGAAATCAGTCCGGTCGATTAGACGTGATGTTGAGTTTAAAATCATTAGAAGTCGTATATCTGCGCCTTAACTACGACGCTTTTAGTATTGCAAATATTGCAATGACCATAATCAATATATTTACTCGTATAATATAATAATTAGTAGAATATTTTATCGAGGGGATAAAACAGTGTCTTATGTCACGGGTGCTTTATTGCTCTCTAGTGCAGAGAGGGATTCAAGCTCGCCCTAGACCAAGATTATAGATATCCGTGACCAAGATACATTTTCCTTAAGGAAAAAACTCACACGTTCTGCGAGGTAAAAGCAATTCGATTTTCGGATTTTTTTTAACGCTACGAATTTTTTGTTGAGTTTCCAAATTCAAATCACATCATTAACCAGCGGGTTCTAATGAATACTTTAGATTAACTTTGCATGACATAATTTGATATTATCTTTATCGAGCAAGTGAATATTTTTGTTGTTACTTACCAAGTACCACTCATGGCTCCAGAGCTCGTCATTGAACCAAGGTTCTCTAATTCGATAGATATTGATGTTATTAAATAAAGTGTCATTATCTTTTACTCTCTTCACTCTTTGTAATGGCTGGTCCATATCCGGCATGGGGTAACGTTTCACCCTGGATTTTGAGAAAAGCTGCTCTGCCCATCTTACCTGGCGAAAGAAGATTAATGTTACAATAGTGTCCGTGGAGTTTCTTGCCCGTTCTTCTCCATAGGAACCTACTACGCTTTGGAATGGGCAACTAGCTTCATCTTTCTGATTGCCCGACACTTTAGCAGTTCAAAAGTATTTGGTTTAATTGAAATAAATGCTTTGAGTTTGAAGAATGTTTGTGTAGTTATTAACATAATTTAGACGTGTTGATTTTAATAACCGTTTCAACAGCATTAAAAAGTATAAAACGAACGTTATGATTTATATCCCTTATCTCAATTCCCACGATATTTCTGTCTCTTTCAACTAGTTCAGTCACACCACGGAGTAAAAACTCCGTGAGTCACACACAACCGAACATGCACTCAAAAACCTTGTGCCACTTGCTATGCTACATTTAAATATAGCGGCTTGTGAAACAGCCACGTGTAAGCAGAGTTCAAAGTTACCAGGCGCACAGATAATGCAAGAGATTTAATTCAACTCACCCTTCTGTCCTTGATGAGTGTCGAGGTATGGTGACTAGGGGTGCGTCGCTGCTTCCCATGTTCAAATTTCAAAAATGTGTACGTGTCTGGGAATCCGTTGACCTGATGAAATAATATTTTAAAATATGACAAATACATAATTTTACTGAAATTTCGGACACTAATACCACAAGTATTAGAGTGTCCGAAATAGTATATTTATATTCAATGCGCAAGATGAAGGAAGTAACCTTATTTAAAACATGCCATTGATATTGACACTTTCAAGGAAAACACGAGTTTTAATAAAAAAATTTTTGGAAGGAAGATGTTAATTTAGTAAATTAACCATCCGATCCAACTGGTGTGAATGTTTTCAAATTCAGTGTAAATAAATGCATTTTATTGGACGTACACGTCGTATACGTTTTGTAGGACGCGAAATCCGTAGGCGGATAGAAGTCAGTCTCGTAATTTTAAGAACGTTCACAGTCTGATCTCAGTCTCAATCTGTAAAAAATACCAATAATTTCCCTACATTTTGACAAGTTTCTGACATTTGTTTGTGGCCGCTTTCTTTGGACTTATTATGCGAATCAATAGGTATTTTAATTTAATATGCGGGATAATTACGAAACACAGCAGTAGCAATGGCTTTCATGTTGACAGTTCAACAACATTCATTGCGTTATTTACTTTGTTGAGCAGACTTTGTCGAACATATATGAAGCAATGGATTATCAATACCCTTCAAAATCATTCAGATTGTGATTGAAAATGTGTTAAAAGTACGCAATTAGGGTGCTAATTATGGATGTCAGGCGGAAACTTAGGATTATACAGAAGAACGTCCAGATTTTTGTTTATCGTCTCCCAGACCTTGCTGCCTCTCCTCGATATTAGGTACTTAAGTACCTACTTTGTATTATGCAATCATAATTGTTTTCCGTTTATTTCAAGGTTATTGGGTAATTTTGTACTAAGTATTTTATATAATTATGTTCAAGCCATGTTCCAACGATTAAAATGGTAATGAATGTTTATATGGAATTATGTAATTTTTGCCGATGAGGAAAAGCTCATCTTGAGTTTTTTTGTATATACTTAAGTGTACTGTTCAAGTTTGCAATTCAATTGATTTAGGTGCACTTATGTAAGTATGCATGACATAATTATGAAGAAGCATCCTACTAATTTAAATAAAAGTTAACGGCATAACAAAGTTCAAATAAAAAGCACAGCGAAACCGCAGAGCAAAACGATGCATCCATCGCCTACTTGTGTGAATAGCAAAGTGAAACAGCCACGTGTAAAGCGAGTTCAAAGTTACCAGGCGCTTAGATAACATAGGGTGGTTACACAAGGGAATATATTTTTTATATTAATACATGTGGGGTCTTTCAATGGCAACCTCTGTCGCGTGACGTCATGATATGGCAACAATGCCGAACACCCCTGTATCGTATTATGGCTTTGATGTGTGCTTAGGTACGTACTTTGAGTAATAAGGTAGGTAATTTGAATGGTTGTTGATAGTGTTAATTATGAATATAACGTTTCAATAGAAATTGGAATCATTTTGTAAATCCTTAAAAGATAAGCAATCCTACATTTTCTTGGACTAAATATTTGTTTACCACATAAAGTCCGCATTTAAGTTTCATAAAATAAGATAAAATATTTATCTATTTCTGTAAAATACAGTAAGCGCAGAGTACCTAAGTATAACTACGTAATGTCAGCCTCAAAAAGCACAAAACATTATTACACATGGGTACTTACTTAATTATAGCCACACATTGATACAATACTACAGGTTGAAATTGAATACATGCGACAAAAAAAATACAGCTGTTCCCTACATTTTGACAAGTTATCTATATCTATTCTATACATATAATAAATCTGTAGACGAGACGTTTCTGTACAATGAAAATATTTCCAAAAAAAATTGTTGGGGTGTTAAAGGATAACCAACAGATGCCATTTCATCAATTTTTGGAATTTTTGTCTGTTTGTCTGTTTGTCTGTTTGTCGGTTTGTCGGTTTGTCGGTTTGTCTGTTTGTCTGTTTGGATGTGACAGATTATTGATTTGAACAGGGTCAACGTAAAAAGTACCAAACCAATACGGTTACTTTTTATACTCAAATATGGTGTAGAACTCGGAGCAGTGATTAGTTTTTATTTCATCGCAATCGGTTCACTCTATCAAAAGATATAATCAATTTAAAGTATTCTAGAACAACTTTTTACGATTTTTAGTAACACGTAACGACATCTATTGGCGCGATATAGTACCTACTAACGAAAACTTATTGTTGTTGTGATGTGAATAATCACGTCCTATTAGTTTATGCTTACTTAAATGACGAAATAACAGATACCTACTTATGTCTATGTTATTTTAAAAAGTAATGATAATGATTATAATATTAAACAAAATCGCTTTCCATTGATGGTTTATTTAGTGGCGCCTGTGGCGCTAAAATAATTTTAAACAAAAAGTGAGGATAATGTAAGATAATAATAATTAATGTGGTGTTCTGAGCGATAGAGAAGTTAGATAATTACTGATATAGAAAGTTGAGTAACGCAGAGCGTTTTTTATCGAAGTTCTTATATGGAGCTTGCGGTAGGAATTCTAAGGGAGAAACCGTCAAATAACGAAAAAGCGTTATGCCTTTTTGTTTTTAAGGATGGGAAATCATCCAATGACCCCTCCCGCTCTGGGTGGAGCGGAAGGGAGTGTCAGACTCTTACTGACTAAAACCCATCCGTGTTCCTTCCTTAGCCCTTTATGTTCCGGGGCAGCGGTAACCCTTTCGGACAATCCCGCTGCCCCGGCAGGCTTCGGCCCTAACGGGCCCCTCTATGTCTGCTGACATCTCTTTGAGGCGCGCGTGGAACACATACGCGCCGTCCGGCACGGGCCTGGTCCTGATCGGACGGCGAGCTACCCATTACTCGCCGTCCGCAGGCCCGCGCCTACGGTGGCCGGGAGTCGTCACGCGGCTCCCGACGCCCGGAGCGTCTACCGCGGCGGCTGGGACGGGCGGCCCTCTCGGCTCTCTCCCTCTCCCATCCCGCCACCTCCTTCGCTAGCATGACTGCTTCGCAGAAGGAGGTGACTGCCTCCCACTCCCTCTCGCCCCGGATCATGGCTTGGACCAGGGCCGGGCGCGAGAGGTCGCCGCCGCTGCCGATCACCTCTACGAGGACACGGCGGTGCTCTGCCCAAGCGGGACAGACCTCCACCGTGTGCACCACCGTGTCCTCTGGGCGATCCTCGCAGTGGTGACACCCGGGCGTTTCCTCCCGCCTGATTATGTGCAGGAACCTCCCGAAACATCCGTGTCCGGTGAGGACCTGCGTCAGGCGGTAGGTGAGGGCGCCGTGACGCCTCTCTAGCCACTCCTCAAAGAGGGGCCTTACCGCCGCTATCGCGGCGTGCCCTGCGCTGGGTTGCGACAGTCGCGCTTTCCATGCCGCCATGAGATCGCGCCGGAGATCCGTCCGCTCCGCAGCAATTTGCCGCGGAAGCGGGTTTTCCCCCCGGCGTAGTGCCTCCGCGAGCCACTCAAAGAGGCGCGCGAAAAGCGTTATGCCTCATTTTTAAAGTAATAGGTAGATAGAGACACACACAGAGAGAGAGAGAGAGAGCTATTTTTCATGGTTTCCGAGGATCCTGACCCCGGTAAGTGAGGTCAAAAAGAAAATCAAAGATGGCGGTTGCCTAAATTTTTAACTTTTTCGTCATGGGTGTCGTTTTCATGGTTTTCGGGGCGATCCTCGCAGTGGTGACACCCGGGCGTTTCCTCCCGCCTGATTATGTGCAGGAACCTCCCGAAACATCCGTGTCCGGTGAGGACCTGCGTCAGGCGGTAGGTGAGGGCGCCGTGACGCCTCTCTAGCCACTCCTCAAAGAGGGGCCTTACCGCCGCTATCGCGGCGTGCCCTGCGCTGGGTTGAGACAGTCGCGCTTTCCATGCCGCCATGAGATCGCGCCGGAGGTCCGTCCGCTCCGCAGCAATTTGCCGCGGAAGCGGGTTTTCCCCCCGGCGTAGTGCCTCCGCGCGCCACTCAAAGAGGCGCGCGAAAAGCGTTATGCCTCATTTTTAAAGTAATAGGTAGATAGAGACACACACAGAGAGAGAGAGAGAGCTATTTTTCATGGTTTCCGAGGATCCTGACCCCGGTAAGTGAGGTCAAAAAGAAAATCAAAGATGGCGGTTGCCTAAATTTTTAACTTTTTCGTCATGGGTGTCGTTTTCATGGTTTTCGAGGGTGCTGAAGTCGATAGTCAGGTCAAAATGAAAATCCAAGATGGTGGCTGCAATTTTGTTTTGATTTTTTGTCATGGATGTCGTTTTCATAGATTTCAAAGGTGCTGAAGCCGATAGGCAGGTCAAAACGAAAATCCAAGACGGAGGTTGCAATTTTTTTTTATGGGTTTCGTTTTATTGGTTTTTGAGAGTGCTGAAGCCAATAGTGAGGTTAAAATGAAACTGTAACGGCTTACCCACCGTCGATTGGCCCATGAACCGTTGGTAAACATTATCTTTAAACTATTAACTTTTTTCCAAAGGACTTTTCACCCAAGAACGTTTTGCCAACATAACTCTACGTGTCTCTCAAGTTAATGGTGTTGACCAACGGTTCATGGACCAATCGACTGTTGGTAAACCGTTTCAGTACTGGTTAAAATGAAAGTCCAAAATGGCGGCTGCAAATCGAAAAATTGGTAGTGTGTGCCGTTTTCATGGTTTTCGAGAGTGCTGAAGCCGATTGTGACGTGAAAATGAAAATCGAAGATGGCGGCTGCAATTTTCTTTTTCTTTTTTTATCATGTGTGTCGTTTTCATGGTTTTCAATATAAACTTACACGACTTTGTGTGAAATAAAATAAAATACAACCGACTTAAAAACACACTTCAAAGTGCAATAGACCTTTGGTGTCAGAAGTCTGTAATTTCTTGCCGACACGCAACGTCTTCCCAAACTAAGGTTATTTTGCACTTTCTAGGGTTTTTTATGGAAGTCGGTTATATTTTTTTGTAATTATCTTTACAATTTTTTTCTGGTTTTCGGCAGTATAAGGTCTAAATCAAAATCATGTCTAAAGTTTTCATGGGTTTCATCTTCGTAGTTTAAATGGCGGCCGGTGTCAAATATAACCAAAGTTTAATGGGTTGTTTTTTACACGGGCAACTTTATGTAGAAGCTCTTACCATTAATGTATTCTTCCTTTTATCATCTAGATATCTCGATGCTTTATAAGGCATAATATTGGTAGGTATATATGAAATCTTCAATACCAAGTTAAGAAATTCTAAATTTACCACAGAGAAGAAACCAAGACTTAGAAAAACTAACTTCAAACTTCACCTACTAATCTCAGATATACTTTAGATAAAATGGTGATATGATTTTACAAGTTGGTATTCTAAGACAGACGCAAAATAAAAATTTTATTTTGCGTCTGTCTTAGAATACCATTAATGGACATAATTATGGCTGTTTGGTTAGATAATCAGCCTCGAGCAGGCGCTTTTATTTTAATTTATTCTCAAAAATCAAAGTGACACTTGAACCATGAAGACGCAGTGATTGCAGTCGAAAGGGCCTTGGTAGCGAACCCTTGGTAAGGAAAGCGTTACCAGGCAAGATCTGATGATTCTTCCTTTTCAATGAAGGAGTGGCAATTACACCTTTCCTAAGCGACACATTACCTGTTGTTTTCCGACATCCACGCGAACGAAGTCGCGGGCACAGCTAGTGCGAACATAAATGTAGGAAACAGCAGAATTTTTTTCGCGATTTCAGGTCCCATAGTAAAAGTTGTTCATAATGATGATACAATCTCCCATTTCGATTTTTCGCATGTTTTTAATTTCACCCTGTATACTTAGTGTTCAAATTGTAAGCAGCATAAAAATTTGACTTAGGTAGGTACAAAATTTGATGACTTAGGTAAGTCAAAATTTGTACCCAAGACAAAAAAAAAACAATTTTTTTTTCTTAGGTACAAATATTGAAGGTACATCTTTTGATCTCTGTACCTACCTACACAACACAGAATTTCTCAAGAAAATCTCCCAAGAGTCACTTATATCATAAAAACCTAACAATCATCTGAAAAGGAGGGGGCTTGTGGCTAAGTAATAACAGCCGCACGGGTCAATCGATCATCGGTCCGTGTATGGGTGACCATCTTTACATACCAAGATCCCTCCGTGCCTCGGAAAGAACGTTAAGTCGTTGGTCCCGGCTGTCATTCGTGAATCTTTGACAGTCGTTACGGGTCGTCAGAAGCCTGAAAGTGGATTGTGGAGGTCAGATAGGCAGTCGCTCCATGGAAAATACTGGTAGTCAGCTGCACTGCTGCCAGTTAGATGGGAAGCTGTGCCTAACATAGTTGGGAAAAGGCTAGACTATTATATTATCTGTGGCTAGGCAGATGATGAATCATCTGATACCTAATTTAAGAAAAAGAAAATAGGAGTGGTCGGAATAAAACAGGGTCTATGCTCTTAGCACGAAATCCGTAGGTTCGGCCGATGTAACTGAAGCTACTTTGGCTGTGGACATAGATTGGTTCGGGGCCCAATCTAAAAATTAATGACAACACGGTTTGACAGTTGTCCCTACTACCGAAGTGGTATTTGCCCGTCCGAAAAATTGAATTTGTCACATGTTTACATAATGGAGCAACTACATTCGGACGGGCCCGTATCTTCGTTGACGGACTAAGAGAGTACAGGTCACAGGACCGACGACGCTTCAATAGTTCAAGACACAAATAAAATTATTTTTTCTCATTTCGTTGGGCCTTTTATGCAAAGGTCTGCAGCATTGTTCATCTCGTGTATTATATGAAACACAAGCTAAGCATTTAGTAATTGGTTTTCTAAACCAGCTAACATTGAAGGGGTGGGTTGGCCGCTGGGTTCGATATCCAGGTCGGGCAAACTGTTACTCAGCAGCAGCCTGCAATCTAGATTGTTAGGTAGTTAACAGGGCGAAACTATGCCCTAGAGTCAAAGATAACTGGCGAAACGCGGATGTAGGTACTATTTACACCTCTGACCTAACTAGGTAAGTGTAACGCAGCTCCTATCTATTAACCAACTCAGCCTATCGCAGTCCACTGCTGGACATAGGCCTCTCTCAGACTGCGGCACAACACCCTGTCCTGTGTCTTCCGCATCCAGTCTACCCCAGCCACCGTCTTTCATCCAGCTGGGAGGCGTCCCACACTACGCTTGCCGATACGCGGTCTCCACTCCAGGACTCGTCTGCTCCACTGGCCATCGATCCTTCGACAGACATGGCGAGCCCACTGCCCCTTCAGTTTGCTTACTCTGCAAGCTGTGTCAGTAACTCCGGTTCTTTTCCGGATAATTTCATTCCTGATTTTATCCTTCATAGAGACTCCGAGCATAGCTCTCTACATAGCGCGCTCAGCTACTTTGAATTTTAGGACTTACGACCAGCCCGTCCGTCAGTGTCCACGTTTCAGCACCGTATGTCATGACGGGCAGCATGCACTGGTTGAATACCTTAGTCTTCAAACACTGCGGGATAGGCGACGAGAAAACTTATTTATCTATTTTTATTTTTATCTTACTAATCTATTTATAGCGAGTTAGAATGATGATTCCACGTAATGAATCGGTTATTTTTATACGTTGAAATGTGGGTGTAGGTAATACCTACAGGCGGATGTCATCTTATGATGATTAAATTCCTACTTAATCGTGTCATATATATTTGTTGCCTGCGACTTGATCTGCGTGTAGGTACTTTGTTTTTCGTAATTCATCCAAGATGAAAAGCAAGTGTATCCTTCTCCAGGTCCTAGGATAATATTGGTAAGCATGGATGTGTTGCAGAACCACCTCAGAACACTTTCGGGTATCAGAACACTTGTTGCAACAGGTTTTTAGGTCTCATCCTTCGAACAAAACTATACAACAGCACCCACACATGCCATTCGCTGTGTTAATTCCACCATCACTGTAATCTCACCACCCCAGTGCGATAATAATTAATGAGTTCTGAATAACTCCTGTGAAGTCCTCTGTTCCTGGTATTTGCCGTTAGAAACAATAGGATGTAGGCGGCGCCCTAGCACGGATTTGAGAATGAGCTGGGCGGTTTCAACCCTCAAGGGAGGGTTCTATTGCCCTCTCAACAAACTGGGCACGGCCGTTTTAGGTGGAGAAAAAGATTTTTAATAAAACATGGGAAGTTCATGTGAAGGGAAGACTGCTTGTATGTTTGTTAAATCTGAAAATACATAATAGTCGGCTTTCTTTTTGGGGGATTGATTCTGTTAAAACAATTATAATTAAAAAAAATCCTTATATTTGAAAAAAGTTTTTTTTTTATAAATTGTCTTAGATAATATTTTTGTATGTCAAGAATTTATAAAAGGCTGAATAGCTTCGGTTTAGCCAAAAAAGTTTAAAAAAATTGATTATATTTTGTTTGAATCAATATTTTTGAGCTGGGTGTAATCTAACGCCTTGCGCCTGTTATACGAAGTTATTCTTAAACACGTATGTTTACTGAAATATAGCCTTTTATAAATTCTTGACATACAAAACTATTATCTAAGACTGAGACACAATACTTAGTACATATTTGATAAGAAAGATCACTAATTGATGAGACAGCTAACACAGGCTTAAGCATCAAAGTGCTGTATGCAGCAGCTGTATGTAATCAATAATAAATTTAAAACAATTTAAGTAACCTCCAATTAACGTTAATTTAATTACTTAACTCATTAGCTTTCCACTAGCGCATGCGTTCGTGTCATGTAATTAGCATTTATATTTATTTCATGCATTACGAGTAAGGCATTTTTTATTGATGTTTTGTTATTTATTTTAATAAAATAGGTCAAAATATTTGGTTTCTACGTGGTTTATTAAATAAATTAAAATAAATAAATATTATACCCAACTTCAAAGTTAACTTGAAATGAATACTTATTGAAGGAACAACAAAACGAGTTTGCGTGACAATGTCACCGGTGTGTCACATGAAAATTAATGGATGCCGTCATGTGATGCCACAAACACACGTATGTACTAGGGCACCATAAACGTAAGGCGATAACCAGCGATAACGCATTTCCACACACATGTGGCTTATCAACATACCAGCCTACACACGTCTGTGAACTGATAACGCGATGTTTCGCGATACGATAGCGCACCGGTCACAGTCGCAAACGATAGCAATACTTATTCTGATAACGTTTCAATTTTATTGAAAGGATGTTCAATATTATCATTTTATCATGAAAGTACAAGCGAAAGCGAATAACATAACAAACGTATTTCATTTCTTTTAATTAGTAGTATATTATATTCCTCCAATAGCAAAACCCGTCTTTTTATTTCATTATTTTCAGTACTTTTTAAAATTTTAAGGGTCACATGTTGGCTAAATCGTTGAATGTTTGTTTTCGATTCAGGAAGACAAACAGTCTCACAAGTCCTCCTCGATTCTCCACTACTAGAGCAGACCTATGGCTACAACATACAGACATATTAACAGTCGCACACAACATAACATAAACACACGCATAGGACATTTCTACGGTACACATACGATCTAATTCCCGGCATCTATACCACACAAACAAACATACATACATTTTACACATGAGAGGGGTCGTATAGAGACGTCACACGTGTGTAGCACGTGTCATTTCGTGGAGTCATGTGAGTTTTCGGAGTCACATGTGTACTAGGAGAGCAAAGAGCTATGGAGATGCTACGCACATATGCACGGTACGTGTGAGGGTGCTGGTGTTGGGGTAGGTCGGGCTACGTAAAGGGTGTGTCGTGTGACGTGTAGGGCAATACTTAGTTGCCTATAGCTTTGGTATGCCATCGATTAAATGAGATGTCATGTAAACGGGGTTAGTAGAGTCATTCGTTTTTCTATCCTCAAAATTGAAACAAAGGATGAGTAGAAAAAAAAACAACCAGCACACTTCGCAAATTTAGCTAATAGCCATTGTCAATCTAGAATAGTTCGAATTAAAGAAGTAAGTACAGGATGTTTGAATATGTGTATAATATGAACCACTTATTTTTTTAATAGTTGAGCCGACCTAGAATGATTTACCTGAAAATGAAATGATAATTATCCTAAAACAAACATGTGCTAGAACTGGCATTAGGTAATACAATTAAGAATTGTTGCAAATATGCGTGTCCTAATGAGTGCTTTGATTTTTCAACTAACTTTAGTTCCATGTTGACTTAGCATTCATGAAAAAAAAAAACTATTTCCAAACAAAAAAACAATTAAATCAACAATAAATAAATCACAAAATCATCGCACGCAAGGAACAGCTATGATGAATGATGCCCGCACGTGGTACACAAGGTCATTGACTCGTCTCGTAAAGTTAAACGACACAATTCGGTTTTGTAAGAAACTGCGTAAACTCGACAGCGGGCTACCACAGCTGTTTTATGATACCCTGATACCTCACACATTTTTGTTACGTTTTAAGTAAAAATGAATATTTTTGTTATCTGTGGGAGACGTTGGAGAAAGTTTTCTTAACATGGGACGCAATTAAAGAGCGGTCTTAGTAAATTAGTAGTTGTCTTGTGATACATTCTTGCAAGACGTTGATTGCATAAATCTGTATGTTTTAATTATTTTAAAACTGAAAACATTGTTTGTCTTTTTCGTTTAACAATTCCAATTACACTTAAATTAAAAACAGTTTACTGTAGTATTAACGTCATGTACGGTCATTCGCGTTATTGTATGAAACAATATACCCGTAGTAAAGTGTAAAGTAATTCTTCAGGTAGGTATATTTCCAAGCTGAAATATGCACACAGCAACAGCATAATGACGACATCAACCTTGACGCACTTATATAACAACATGTGTGTTTAGGGGACACACATAAATTGGCAAGCGCCCTACTAAACAGAAGTCCCGCCCCCAGTATACTACGGAAATAGATTGCCGCTGAAACTCGCTGAAAAACATTTCCTTCACGGTTCTGCGAGCCTGGTACGTGCGACGCTAATTCCACAGTTAGCGCCGCCTGAAAAACTGAACACTACCGTTTCAGCATGTTTGCGCTATTAGCCGCAAGAGGGTAGGTAGGTATTTTATTCTAATGTATTGCTACTACGAATCTTTTGCAAGCGCCATCTATCATGTTTAGGTAGAAGTTTTTCGCTACGAAAGTACGAGTAGCCAAAACGTAGCTATCATTTTAGCCAACAGTGCTACGTCTGCTACGAGCTTGTGTTGGACGGGTTAAATATTCAAAGATGGAGTCATCTTTGAATATTTAACCCGTCCAACACAAGCTAGTATCGCTAGAGTTAGCGATACTGTTTTGTGGTATGATTATCACAAGGTTTAAAAATCATGAAATGATGATAATGATGACGTTCTCTATTATATTCGTACTCTAAATGCCGAAATAATATTCAGTAGCTATGTACAGTAAGTTTAATATCTACCATAGAGTAGTAGGTGTAGGTAGGTAGGTATATCATACATTGCAGATTGCAGGTACTTATTCATTTAAAAAACAACAAAATTTAACCGTTTTAATTTAATAAAACTTTTTAACGAAATAATTAAACCGCCGAAAAAACTGAAAAGCAAAAATTAATAAACCTTTTTTATTTAACCTTAATAACTAAGTTTAGACTAATGTAAGTTATGTAATTTTAAGTCGGCGCCAAACAATCAATGAACAGATTGGTTCCGCATTTTCCTTTTATGACATGCGGAAAATGCGGAACCAACGACGCCGACTCCGAAATAAAGTTCTTTTTCACTTTGTAGTGTTTTTTTTGGAAGATGGTTTTTTTTTTTTTGTAAAAAAGTTTTTTTTTTTAAGGTAATTTAGCGATCTTTGTTTATTGATTATTTAGCTCCGACTCAAAATACATTAGTTTAAGAACGTAGTTATTAAGGTTAAATAAAAAAGGTTTATTATTTTTTGCTTTTCAGTTTTTACGACATTTTCATTCGTCATACATAAAAAAAATATATACACACGTCGACTTGAGAACCTCCGCCGTTTTTTCGTCGGTTAAAAACAGTTTAGATAGTAGGGATAATTATTTTGATAAATAAGTACTTAATGAATGACAATGAATATAACTAATAACTGAACAAACGCTCTGAAATACAAAAAAATGCAACTAGTTCTTAGAAGCGCTTTTCTAATGTCAGTTGCCTTGACATCCTTGTGAATTAGCTTCATCCTGAGAATCACTCGAAGTGACGTAAATCTAGTTAACTTCTAGAAAAATAACCCACAGTTTATCCGTTGCGTAGGCGTCACCTGCGTAGTACGCCTTCGGTTCTAATGAGCGAATGTAACTAAGTGCTTCGAATTAATTTAAAATAAAAACACTGTCGTATTATTGTTTTAAAATTGGAATATTATAATGATGGCCTTACTTACCAAGCAAGCATGAATCGTAAGAATAAGTACAAAAAGTAATCGAATACAAACTCAGCTTAGCACACTCATTTTCCTCTGTAATGATTTTAATTATCTATCGCTCACATTGTAGGCATAGGCTTGAATATAAACTACCTGCTAATCAAGCAAGCATCAATGGGCTTCAAACATCATGCAACTTATGCACGTGATACTACATTGGAAGTACACAGACACCAATAGAAAAACAAAAATGTAGGTCTTTAATGTTATTATTCTATTATTATTCTATTAAATTTCACCCTCCCCCCATTCACCTTCTTTTGAGTGGAATTTCGAAAAACCCTTTCTTAGTGGATACACTTCACAAAGAACACACTCTCCAAAAATGTCTTTACATGGCCAGCGGTTTAGGCTGTGCATTGATATAATCAGTCAGACAGGATCACAGGACTTTGAATTTTATATGATTATAGACAAAGACAAAGACAAAGACAAAGACATTTATTCGTCGGATATGGTAGGTACAAAGTTGTTTGGTATTTAAAATGGATAAGCTCAACACATCCGCCGCTAATAGCGGCATACGAATATTTACACGTGGGTAGGTATAAAACCTAACTTGTATAGTACTTACTTAAACTCTAATGAATAATACAAAACACTATTAAACACTAATATACAATATCAAAATGAAAACATAACAATAACAATATTTTTATTAAACAACTAAATACATCTACCTTATTATTAAAATATATATATATACCTATATTATTTACTTATTTACCCTTATAATCAAAAAATTCTTTGAGAGTGTAAAAATTATTTTGGAGAAGCCAATCTTTCAGATTTTTTTTGTAAAAATTAAATGGTAGCTCTCTTATCACTTTTGGAATATGGTTATATATTTTAATGGACATCAGGTAGCTGTTTCTGTAGTGGAGAGTGCTATTACAAAATTGGTTTTTTAATTTGGTGGGGTCCCTTTTTGTAAATCTATTGTTTTCGGCTACTGTGGAGAAGAAGTGAGAGTTTTTCTTGACAAATATGGCTATTTCAAAAATGTAAGTAGAAGATAGAGTTAGAACCTTTAGCTTTTTAAAAATTGGTCTACAGCTCTCGTATGGAGGCGCCCCAGTTATTGCTCGCAAGCATTTTTTTTGCGCTATGAAGGCTCTTTGTATAAATATGAAGGCTCTTTATATATATGGCTCTTTATATATTTATATAATATGAAGGCTCTTTGTGCTCTTTGTATAAAAGTAAACCTAAGTACCTACCTAATTTAAAGGTCACTACGTACACTATCAAATATACTACCCATACTTTAAAATTAAAATCTATACCTACGACTTATAAAAATAAACCTAAATAACTCTACCTTAAACTGTACTTAGTAAAAACTAAAAATAATAAAAAGGTCGCACTGAAAAGCACGGTTTAGAATTGCAAGTAGCAGTTAAAACATACAATTTATAGAATGCTAATAAGAACGAACGCTCGCCACTCGATACGTCCGTTCAAATCAAAGTTCAAAAAGTGTAAGCCAAATTCAACCTTCAGCACTACATTTACAGTGCGGGTGACGTAACCTACGACAAACTTATTATTTGCGGTTGGTACAGTCATCGGGTCTAGGGATCGAACCGCAAAATTAAGTTTGTTTTTTATTGTATATACTTTTCCGGGATAAAAAGTACCCAGTGTGGTGCCCAGGATATTAAAGAATAATTATACCAAGTTTCATCGTAATCGAACCGGTACGTTTTGCGTGATGCCTGAACAAACAGACAGACAGACAGACAAAAAATTTTTTTATCACATTTTTGGGTTCGGTGTCGGTCTTGTAACAACCCCTGCCAATTTTTTTTTTTATATTTTCAATGTACGAATATTTAAACACTACCAAAACAACTAATACCTATTTTATAAAATAACAACAAAAGAAATTCAAATAAACTATTTAAAGACTAAAAGTCGCGCTGATAGGCACGGTTTGTTAATATCAATTATTGTACAGACAATAACAGCTGGCTGGCTTATTGACAGCAATAAGGTCGAACGCTCTGAACGCATCAACAGCCAAATATTGAATGAACCTCGCGTTATTTTTTTTTTGACTTGACCACTCGCAGTTGCACAACTCGCTAAGGTTGCCCGGACCTCCCGCCTTTTTATTATACCCTAGCCTACCGTCACTACCCGCGTCGAGCGCGCAACCGTTACACAAAAATAATCCTTATGGCATGATTCAGTATTCACGCGCGACTTAGCGTATTTCATGTATAAGTTTGGTGTTTCTATACCGATTACTATGATTCTTTTTTTATTGAATAGGTAATAATATTAACTTCTTTTAATTAGGGATGAGTGAGAGTATTATAAACGTAAGAGTAAACCAATATAATCAGAAAGCTCCGAACTGCTAAGCTATCGGGACTTACACGTGTTATTGTGAGTCAACCATAAAAGATAGACATATGCTGTTGTGGGATATTTTTTAGATAATTTTATGTAGAACATTTCCGTCATAAATGATTTCTATGTAGCTTTAACCATTAAGGCTGCACACGCGACGGAAGCATAAAAAATGGAGCAGCTTCTCCCGTTTTCCCAACATTTCCTTTCACTGCTCTGCTCCTATTCATTCTAGCGTGATGAAAAGTATACTATAACCTCCCCAGGAGTATGAAGAATAATTATTCTAAGTTTCGTTAAAATCCGTCGAGTAGTTTTTGTTTCTATAAGGAACATAGAGACAGACAGACAGACAGACAGACAGACAGACAAAAATCTTACTGATTGCATTTTTGGCATCAGTATCGATCACTAATTACCCCCTGATAGTTATTTTGAAAATATATATAATGTAAAGAATTGACCTCTCTACAGATTTATAATTGACCTCTCTATTATAAGTATAGATGTTATATTGAAACCACGTATTCTACATTACGTATTTTAAACATACAAAATTAAAATAATTGATAACAATCTACATTCTAGCCCTAGGTTCTTTTTTTGGTTTAAGTAATATTATAACAACATTAAACTTAATTTGTGATTATTTGGTAACAAAGACATTCTTAAATCTCTTTGTTTGGTAACAATACTGCCATTACCGTGCCATTTTTTACGCTACATATTTAATTTGTTAGAAAAAATTAGTTTTCTATTTTTAGTAAAATTGTTTATTTTATTATTTTAACAGACTGATAACAACTTGTAACGTGTTAACCTAATCGCCACTCAGGAACTGTCAATGAGACACCTCATTTACCTAAGTACTTCTATTTTGTTAATTCTTACCAACTCCTCATTATCTTTTAACATACTATAAGTAATTACCAGCCTTGTAATAAATATTCATATACAAGTCAGAAGCGTAATTTTTGTTTAAAACATAATTGTAATTAAGTAGTTTCAGTACATTGTCTTACACGGAGCACATAAAATAAAGAGAGTCGAACAAACAAATGATTAGCGACACAAACTGAGACAAATGGACTGAACTAATTCCTGAACATTTGTCACGATTAGACGGAAGGCGACTGACATGCTGATTGGCTAAACTTTAGCCTGCAGGTGCCAGATACGTGAAATGTTTGATGACCTTACTTAGTTTTGAAGAAAACTATTGTGAGATAGATAAAGTGCAGATAAATATAGGCATCAGACAAAATATACGGATAATCTTCTTGTACAACTCCGTTTAATGCTACTGATTGTAGTTTTCTTATGCCTAGATTTAAAAACAGATTGTAAAGTTTATCAAATGTCTAAAATTCTAAATGAAAAAGTTCAAGATAAAGTAGGCAAGTTTGTGTTTAATATTCTTAACGATTTTAAAATTATCTTTTTTATATCAATTACTATATAACATACTTTATAAGCGTCGCGTCGCAGAAAATAACCTTTCTCAGATTTTCATTGTTAAAGATCTGTCCATCACTTAACTCAACTTAACTCCAGGACTTGTTTACTACAAGGTCAATTAAATCTTTTGAAGGCTGTCTTAACCTTCAAAACCGATGTGTAACTAAATAGCAAAATGTTTTGTATATTGACAGTAGTAAGAACGACTATGAAAAATTTACTTGCTCAAAATCTGTTTGTCGAGAAAATAAATTCAATGTGTGTAAGACAATGGACGGAATTGAATGCCATACGACATACTGCCATGCATGACAAACTTTGTGGCTACTTTCAGGACCATGTTAATGGATAACCATTCTCTAAGGCTGCCAGGCTCAAAAGGGATTGGGCGGGTCTCATCAGCCGCATGCACGATGACCGCTAGGCAAAACTCTTCACACAATGGGTGCTTGAAGATAGACGGCGCCGCCCCGAGGCCGGCCCAGAAAGAGATGGCGAGACGACCTGGAAGCGTACTGCGAGGGCTGGTTGGAGGTGACGCGGGAAAAGTTCCTGGAAGGACTTTAGGGACCTTCGCCCAGCAGCGGGACAGTATAGGCTACCATAAAAAAAACATATTTGTCTGTGCCATACTGGCCATTCCTTCTTGTCATATCATGACAAACCTTTGTGGCTACTTTCACGATATTTTAATAGTAGATAAAAAATGTGATGTGTGAATGAAAATCTCTATTCAAGCGTAACTCTTTATCGAATTGTTTGATTATATTATATTTCAGCAAAACAAAGTTATCAGTTATATTTATTAACTACTAAGATTAACATGAACGTCACAGACAGATACCTAGCTTATGGAAAACAGTAATAATGCTTAAACGTGGGTGGGTCGTTATTTAGGCACTCTGTGTAAGTGGCGATGCAATTAAAATACGCGTTTAACTTTTTAATGAAAATTAATCAGTAGATTAGGTTCTTGCAGAGAGAGATTTATAATTCTCATAAATACCAATCAAGTAAAATTCATGAGAATCAATGAGAGAAGATCGCGGGGTAGACTCGCGCAGACCAGGGAACCATAACACAAAAGGGAGGAGGCCTCTATCAGTGGCACAGAATAACTAAGGGCGTGTTCAGATAACCCGCGCCGACCACGCACAGGACCCGCACACGCGTTGTGCCCGCCTTACACCCGCGCTCGCCACGAGCAAAATCAGCAGCGCACGCATCGCGCACGCCTCGCACCCGCTTATACTACTCTACTAGTGACTGGACTACTTCGTTCACTGGACCTCCGACCTAGTGGCTAACAGGTGTCACAGTGTCACAACGTGAGATGTGACACCCGGGGTGGGCGCAGCGCGTGTGCGGGTGAGCCCGGTGTTGGCATGAGGCGTGCGAGAGACGGGCGCGTGGCGTGTGCGGTTGGACTTCGATAAATGCAATTTGAGATCTATTGATGTATTGATATTGATTCAAATTATATAGCGAGTTAGACGCGGGTGCTGCGCTTAGTGGGCGCGTGTCGTCTGAACGAGCTCTAATAGTACTTAGTTCAGTGGATAGAAGAAGGCTGCCAATGACGATAATGAATATGAGAAGGATTTCGAATCATCCAAGCTTGTGTAAGTAACATAAAACTAATCTTTCAAACTCCACCCATAGCCTAGCCTTTCCCAACTATGTTGCGATCAGCTTCCAGTCTAATCGGATGCAGCTGAATACCAGTTTTTTACATGGAACGACTGCCTATCTGACCCTTGGTAAGACTGGTTGTCAGACTTTCGGGCTACTGACTACCCGTAATGGCTGTCAAAAATCCACGAATGACAACCGGGACCAACGGCTTAACGTGCTTTCCGAGGCACGGAGGGGGGTCTTGGTATGTGAAGATGGTCACCCATCCACAGACCAACCGCGGCAACCGTAGCTCAACCTAATCGATCGACCCGTGCGGCTGTTATTACTTAGCCACAAGCATCAATTTTTCAAACTATTAAATTATATTTATAGAGAAATATTGAGTCTACATTATATACCATGGTACCGCCATGGTTTGTGGCGCATTCTAAAGTAAACATGACCTTGTCATCCCAGGGGTTGAGTGCTATCGATATTAATTACGATCGTTAGCTCATGGTCCAATTGCCAAAAATAGCAAATGGAGTATTGAAGACAAGGCCAGTATTGAAGGACCAGAGAGGAGGCTTGTATTAAAAGGACCAGCGGGGATATATAATAATATGATATTAATAATGATATTAACACCACATTAGTGCGCATTGTCGATTGGGTAAGAGCAAACAATCTTTTAATTAATTTACAGAAGACTAATTTCATGATCTTCAGAAACAGGACTAATCCACCAACAGACTTAAACATAAGTTATGATGGAACAAAAATTAATGAAGTAGACGTAACCAAATTCTTGGGTTTGAATGTAGATTGTAATTTAAATTGGAAATCACATGTGGAATCTGTCTGCTTAAAATTAAATAGCTATTCCTATATGTTATACATGCTCTTAAAAATTGTAAACTTATCCACTGTCATGACAGCCTACCATGCATATGTGGTATCCACGCTTAGATATGGTTTAATTTTCTGGGGGAACTCGACGGAATGGGAGTCTGTTTTTAAAGCCCAAAAAAAGTGCATACGGGCAATGTGTAGACTTAAGACCACTGATAGTTGTGAACCATACTTTAAAAAACTTAAGATTCTTATCTTACCTAGCCTCTTCATTTATGAGATGTCAGTCTTTGTCAAAAGTAATATGCATATGTATGAAAAATTCCGAAGTGCTAGATATAGAAATAAAGTTCAGACTATACCCTGCAGAACTTATTTAATGGGTTCCAGTGTATATTGCATGACGTCCAAGATTTATAATAAATTGCCATGTTGTATTACAGACATGGACAACTTACATGTATTTAAGCGGAAGCTAGGGGAATTTCTAACTGATAAAGCGTATTACAGTGTGAAAGAGTATCTAAAAGGGAATCCTTATGGCCAATAATATTAATCAGACATTTTATGATAAAAATTACATGTGTAACTCACAATTATTATTTATTTAGGACTTATTTAATTATTCACTATTTACTGTGACATTTTACTATTTACTACGACATTTTAATATTTACTGTGACATTTTAGTTATTGATTACTGGATACTCCTTGACATTGGAAAATTAAAAATAAAAGGTTAAAATGTTTTTCCAATTTAATAATTTTGTAATATTTATTATTATCAGCATGGTATTTTGATAGTAGTTTGTAATTTATATCTAAATTTTGCATGCCCAAGTGACGGCAGAGCATGGAGAACATTATCAAAACATGTGTAACATCTATACCCCTACCCATGTTGGCAAGAATTAAATGATTTGATTTGATTTGATTTGATATTGCGAAACGCATTATCAGTAGGAATGGCTTTTTGCCAGTTCACAGTTCATTCGTTACCAAGTGCTTATATCTAGAAGAAGTTCAGAGGGTAAAATTTAACGCTCCTAAATAAATAAACAAGAACAACTTCTTCATTGTACTTTCGTCTGAACCTACAACTCCTTACTTTGAGTAGGTACCTAAGTGCTGTAAAAGCTAAAATAGTGTACTGCGACTAAGCGACTAGATATCAGACGAGACGACGAACGAAGGCCGCAGGAACCCGTTGGACGCGAGAAGCACAGAACCGGTTGAAGTGGAGGTGCTTGGGGGTGGCCTATGTCCAGCAGTGGACGTCTTTCGGCTGAAATGATGATGATAATAACTCGCTCAGCGACGCTCGCTTAGCGGGCACAACACTAGCTGAGAGACTCACGAACCGGCAATAATCGCTCGTCACCATCGCGCACTCGCTGCTCGTAACTCGCCAACTTGTTGTTAGTTGCTAAGTCTACAGTTACTAGCTTCTTGTTAATCGCCGGCCATGGGACAGACGCCTAAGGTCTAATATTCTTCCACCTCAGTGCAGATTTTAAAATAAATGTTAGATGTATTATATTTACATGTCCTTTGATTAATCCGAAACCCAATGAATCCAAACTTTCTTTTGAAATTTGGATAGGTATACCAAGTGTTATGTTTGTTTAACAGTGTTGGTTTAGGTATTGGCGTGTGCTAGCTGGCATAAATGTGGCAAATAATTTAATTTAATTTTTTGTGTTCCGTAATGTTAATTACTTAAGAGCGTTTACGACGTACGCCATTTCATACAACAGCTGTGTTGCGGCTGTGTGAACTTGGCACCCGACTTTGGAAAAAATAGTTTGTTGAAGGGTTTTTCGGAAGATTTCGGTTAGTAGTGGATAGTAGTGAACCTATTTTCGTTAGTAGTAAAACCCAAAAAAAAAAAAAAAAAAATTAAAAAATGTCATCCCCCGAAATTCGAAAAATCCGTTTTTTTCGATTGATTCTCATAGGCAAACGTTAGTAGTGGATTGTAGTGCAATTTTTTTCGTTTGTAGTAAAACAGAAAAAATAAAAAAAAATAAAAATATTTTCGAGTATTTTCTCAAAACGATCTTATGACTTATATTCTGTTCTGAAAGCTTCTACGGTTACTACAAACGCTACAATTGACTGAGGAAGGTTCGTAGAGGTTTGTAGTGAAAAAAGTTTTGATAGTAGTTGAAAAAAAAGTTGATTAAAAGTGATAAATTGAAGAAAAACTCGTTTAAACGTCTTTATTAGTGAATATTTCTCCTTCAAAAAGATAAACGATTACTACAAACGCTACAATTGACTGACAAAGGTCCGTAGAGGTTTGTAGTGAATTTTTTTTTGATAGTAGTTGTAAAAAAAGTTGATTAAAAGTGATAAATTGAAGAAAAACTCGTTTTAATGTCTTTATTACTGAATATTTCTCGTTCAAAAAGATATACGATTACTACAAACGCTACAATTGACTGAGGAAGGTCCGTAGAGGTTTGTAGTGAAAAAAGTTTTGATAGTAGTTGAAAAAAAAAAATTGATTAAAAGGGATAAACTGAAGAAAAACTCGTTTTAACGTCTTTATTAGTGAATATTTCTCGTTCAAAAAGATATACGATTACTACAAACGCTACAATTGACTGAGGAAGGTTCGTAGAGGTTAGTAGTGAAAAAATTTTTGATAGTAGTTGAAAAAAAAGTTGATTAAAAGTGATAAACTGAAGAAAAAGTCGTTTTAACTTCTTTATTAGTGAATATTTCTCGTTCAAAAAGATATACGATTACTACAAACGCTACAATTGACTGAGGAAGGTCCGTAGAGGTTTGTAGTGAAAAAAGTTTTGATAGTAGTTGGAAAAAAAGTTGATTAAAAGTGATAAATTGAAGAAAAACTCGTTTAAACGTCATTATTATTGAATAATTCTCATTCAAAAAGATAAACGATTACTACAAACGCTGCAATTGACTGAGGAAGGTCCGTAGAGGTTTGTAGTGAAAAAAGTTTTGATAGTAGTTGAAAAAAAAGTTGATTAAAAGTGATAAATTGAAGAAAAACTCGTTTTAACGTCTTTATTAGTGAATATTTCTCCTTCAAAAAGATATACGATTACTACAAACGCTACAATTGACTGAGGAAGGTCCGTAGAGGTTTGTAGTGAAAAAAGTTTTGATAGTAGTTGTAAAAAAAGTTGATTACAAGGGATAAACTGAAGAAAAAGTCGTTTTAACGTCTTTATTAGTGAATATTTCTCGTTCAAAAAGATATACGATTACTACAAACGCTACAATTGACTGAGGAAGGTTCGTAGAGGTTAGTAGTGAAAAAATTTTTGATAGTAGTTGAAAAAAAAGTTGATTAAAAGTGATAAACTGAAGAAAAAGTCGTTTTAACTTCTTTATTAGTGAATATTTCTCGTTCAAAAAGATATACGATTACTACAAACGCTACAATTGACTGAGGAAGGTCCGTAGAGGTTTGTAGTGAAAAAAGTTTTGATAGTAGTTGGAAAAAAAGTTGATTAAAAGTGATAAATTGAAGAAAAACTCGTTTAAACGTCATTATTATTGAATAATTCTCATTCAAAAAGATAAACGATTACTACAAACGCTGCAATTGACTGAGGAAGGTCCGTAGAGGTTTGTAGTGAAAAAAGTTTTGATAGTAGTTGAAAAAAAAGTTGATTAAAAGTGATAAATTGAAGAAAAACTCGTTTTAACGTCTTTATTAGTGAATATTTCTCCTTCAAAAAGATATACGATTACTACAAACGCTACAATTGACTGAGGAAGGTCCGTAGAGGTTTGTAGTGAAAAAAGTTTTGATAGTAGTTGTAAAAAAAGTTGATTAAAAGTGATAAATTGAAGAAAAACTCGTTTAAACGTCATTATTATTGAATAATTCTCATTCAAAAAGATAAACGATTACTACAAACGCTACAATTGACTGAGGAAGGTCCGTAGAGGTTTGTAGTGAAAAAAGTTTTGATAGTAGTTGAAAAAAAAGTTGATTAAAAGGGATAAACTGAAGTAAAAGTCGTTTTAACGTCTTTATTAGTGAATATTTCTCGTTCAAAAAGATATACGATTACTACAAACGCTACAATTGACTGAGGAAGGTCCGTAGAGGTTTGTAGTGAAAAAAGTTTTGATAGTAGTTGAAAAAAAAAAATTGATTAAAAGGGATAAACTGAAGAAAAACTCGTTTTAACGTCTTTATTAGTGAATATTTCTCGTTCAAAAAGATATACGATTACTACAAACGCTACAATTGACTGAGGAAGGTCCGTAGAGGTTTGTAGTGAAAAAAGTTTTGATAGTAGTTGAAAAAAAAGTTGATTAAAAGTGATAAACTGAAGAAAAAGTCGTTTTAACTTCTTTATTAGTGAATATTTCTCGTTCAAAAAGATATACGATTACTACAAACGCTACAATTGACTGAGGAAGGTCCGTAGAGGTTTGTAGTGAAAAAAGTTTTGATAGTAGTTGGAAAAAAAGTTGATTAAAAGTGATAAATTGAAGAAAAACTCGTTTAAACGTCATTATTATTGAATAATTCTCATTCAAAAAGATAAACGATTACTACAAACGCTGCAATTGACTGAGGAAGGTCCGTAGAGGTTTGTAGTGAAAAAAGTTTTGATAGTAGTTGAAAAAAAAGTTGATTAAAAGTGATAAATTGAAGAAAAACTCGTTTTAACGTCTTTATTAGTGAATATTTCTCCTTCAAAAAGATATACGATTACTACAAACGCTACAATTGACTGAGGAAGGTCCGTAGAGGTTTGTAGTGAAAAAAGTTTTGATAGTAGTTGTAAAAAAAGTTGATTAAAAGTGATAAATTGAAGAAAAACTCGTTTAAACGTCATTATTATTGAATAATTCTCATTCAAAAAGATAAACGATTACTACAAACGCTACAATTGACTGAGGAAGGTCCGTAGAGGTTTGTAGTGAAAAAAGTTTTGATAGTAGTTGAAAAAAAAGTTGATTAAAAGGGATAAACTGAAGTAAAAGTCGTTTTAACGTCTTTATTAGTGAATATTTCTCGTTCAAAAAGATATACGATTACTACAAACGCTACAATTGACTGAGGAAGGTCCGTAGAGGTTTGTAGTGAAAAAAGTTTTGATAGTAGTTGAAAAAAAAGTTGATTACAAGGGATAAACTGAAGAAAAAGTCGTTTTAACGTCTTTATTAGTGAATATTTCTCGTTCAAAAAGATATACGATTACTACAAACGCTACAATTGACTGAGGAAGGTCCGTAGAGGTTTGTAGTGAAAAAAGTTTTGATAGTAGTTGAAAAAAAAGTTGATTAAAAGTGATAAATTGAAGAAAAACTCGTTTAAACGTCATTATTATTGAATAATTCTTATTCAAAAAGATAAACGATTACTACAAACGCTACAATTGACTGAGGAAGGTCCGTAGAGGTTTGTAGAGAAAAAAGTTTTGATAGTAGTTGAAAAAAAATTTGATTAAAAGTGATAAATTGAAGAAAAACTCGTTTTAACGTCTTTATTAGTGAATATTTCTCGTTCAAAAAGATATACGATTACTACAAACGCTACAATTGATTGAGGAAGGTCCGTAGAGGTTTGTAGTGAAAAAAGTTTTGATAGTAGTTAAAAAAAAAGGTGATTAAAAGTGATAAATTGAAGAAAAACTCGTTTTAACGTCTTTATTAGTGAATATTTCTCGTTCAAAAAGATATATGATTACTACAAACGCTACAATTGACTGAGGAAGGTCCGTAGAGGTTTGTAGTGAAAAAAGTTTTGATAGTAGTTGAAAAAAAGTTGATTAAAAGTTATAAATTGAAGAAAAACTCGTTTAAACGTCTTTATTAGTGAATATTTCTCGTTCAAAAAGATATACGATTACTACAAACGCTACAATTGACTGAGGAAGGTCCGTAGAGGTTTGTAGAGAAAAAAGTTTTGATAGTAGTTGAAAAAAAATTTGATTAAAAGTGATAAATTGAAGAAAAACTCGTTTTAACGTCTTTATTAGTGAATATTTCTCGTTCAAAAAGATATACGATTACTACAAACGCTACAATTGACTGAGGAAGGTCCGTAGAGGTTTGTAGTGAAAAAGGTTTTGATAGTAGTTGGAAAAAAAGTTGATTAAAAGGGATAAACTGAAGAAAAAGTCGTTTTAACGTCTTTATTAGTGAATAATTCTCATTCCCAAAGATAAACGATTACTACAAACGCTACAATTGACTGAGGAAGGTCCGTAGAGGTTTGTAGTGAAAAAAGTTTTGATAGTAGTTGAAAAAAAAGTTGATTAAAAGTGATAAATTGAAGAAAAACTCGTTTTAACGTCTTTATTAGTGAATAATTCTCATTCCCAAAGATAAACGATTACTACAAACGCTACAATTGACTGAGGAAGGTCCGTAGAGGTTTGTAGTGAAAAAAGTTTTGATAGTAGTTGAAAAAAAAGTTGATTAAAAGTGATAAATTGAAGAAAAACTCGTTTTAACGTCTTTATTACTGAATATTTCTCGTTCAAAAAGATATACGATTACTACAAACGCTACAATTGACTGAGGAAGGTCCGTAGAGGTTTGTAGAGAAAAAAGTTTTGATAGTAGTTGAAAAAAAATTTGATTAAAAGGGATAAACTGAAGAAAAACTCGTTTTAATGTCTTTATTAGTGAATATTTCTCGTTCAAAAAGATATACGATTACTACAAACGCTACAATTGACTGAGGAAGGTTCGTAGAGGTTAGTAGTGAAAAAATTTTTGATAGTAGTTGAAAAAAAAGTTGATTAAAAGTGATAAATTGAAGAAAAACTCGTTTTAACGTCTTTATTAGTGAATATTTCTCGTTCAAAAAGATATACGATTACTACAAACGCTACAATTGACTGAGGAAGGTCCGTAGAGGTTTGTAGTGAAAAAAGTTTTGATAGTAGTTGAAAAAAAAATTGATTAAAAGGGATAAACTGAAGAAAAAGTCGTTTTAACGTCTTTATTAGTGAATATTTCTCCTTCAAAAAGATATACGATTACTACAAACGCTACAATTGACTGAGGAAGGTCCGTAGAGGTTCGTAGTGAAAAAAGTTTTGATAGTAGTTGAAAAAAATTTGATTAAAAGGGATAAACTGAAGAAAAAGTCGTTTTAACGTCTTTATTAGTGAATATTTCTCGTTCAAAAAGATATACGATTACTACAAACGCTACAATTGACTGAGGAAGGTCCGTAGAGGTTTGTAGTCAAAAAAGTTTTGATAGTAGTTGAAAAAAAAAATTGATTAAAAGGGATAAACTGAAGAAAAAGTCGTTTTAACGTCTTTATTAGTGAATATTTCTCGTTCAAAAAGATATACGATTACTACAAACGCTACAATTGACTGAGGAAGGTTCGTAGAGGTTAGTAGTGAAAAAATTTTTGATAGTAGTTGAAAAAAAAGTTGATTAAAAGTGATAAATTGAAGAAAAACTCGTTTTAACGTCTTTATTAGTGAATATTTCTCGTTCAAAAAGATATACGATTACTACAAACGCTACAATTGACTGAGGAAGGTCCGTAGAGGTTTGTAGTGAAAAAAGTTTTGATAGTAGTTGAAAAAAAAATTGATTAAAAGGGATAAACTGAAGAAAAAGTCGTTTTAACGTCTTTATTAGTGAATATTTCTCCTTCAAAAAGATATACGATTACTACAAACGCTACAATTGACTGAGGAAGGTCCGTAGAGGTTTGTAGTGAAAAAAGTTTTGATAGTAGTTGAAAAAAAAGTTGATTACAAGGGATAAACTGAAGAAAAAGTCGTTTTAACGTCTTTATTAGTGAATATTTCTCGTTCAAAAAGATATACGATTACTACAAACGCTACAATTGACTGAGGAAGGTCCGTAGAGGTTTGTAGTGAAAAAAGTTTTGATAGTAGTTGAAAAAAAAGTTGATTAAAAGTGATAAATTGAAGAAAAACTCGTTTAAACGTCATTATTATTGAATAATTCTTATTCAAAAAGATAAACGATTACTACAAACGCTACAATTGACTGAGGAAGGTCCGTAGAGGTTTGTAGAGAAAAAAGTTTTGATAGTAGTTGAAAAAAAATTTGATTAAAAGTGATAAATTGAAGAAAAACTCGTTTTAACGTCTTTATTAGTGAATATTTCTCGTTCAAAAAGATATACGATTACTACAAACGCTACAATTGATTGAGGAAGGTCCGTAGAGGTTTGTAGTGAAAAAAGTTTTGATAGTAGTTGAAAAAAAAGTTGATTAAAAGTGATAAATTGAAGAAAAACTCGTTTTAACGTCTTTATTAGTGAATATTTCTCGTTCAAAAAGATATATGATTACTACAAACGCTACAATTGACTGAGGAAGGTCCGTAGAGGTTTGTAGTGAAAAAAGTTTTGATAGTAGTTGAAAAAAAGTTGATTAAAAGTTATAAATTGAAGAAAAACTCGTTTTAACGTCTTTATTACTGAATATTTCTCGTTCAAAAAGATATACGATTACTACAAACGCTACAATTGACTGAGGAAGGTCCGTAGAGGTTTGTAGAGAAAAAAGTTTTGATAGTAGTTGAAAAAAAATTTGATTAAAAGTGATAAATTGAAGAAAAACTCGTTTTAACGTCTTTATTAGTGAATATTTCTCGTTCAAAAAGATATACGATTACTACAAACGCTACAATTGACTGAGGAAGGTCCGTAGAGGTTTGTAGTGAAAAAGGTTTTGATAGTAGTTGGAAAAAAAGTTGATTAAAAGGGATAAACTGAAGAAAAAGTCGTTTTAACGTCTTTATTAGTGAATAATTCTCATTCCCAAAGATAAACGATTACTACAAACGCTACAATTGACTGAGGAAGGTCCGTAGAGGTTTGTAGTGAAAAAAGTTTTGATAGTAGTTGAAAAAAAAGTTGATTAAAAGTGATAAATTGAAGAAAAACTCGTTTTAACGTCTTTATTACTGAATATTTCTCGTTCAAAAAGATATACGATTACTACAAACGCTACAATTGACTGAGGAAGGTCCGTAGAGGTTTGTAGAGAAAAAAGTTTTGATAGTAGTTGAAAAAAAAATTGATTAAAAGGGATAAACTGAAGAAAAACTCGTTTTAATGTCTTTATTAGTGAATATTTCTCGTTCAAAAAGATATACGATTACTACAAACGCTACAATTGACTGAGGAAGGTTCGTAGAGGTTAGTAGTGAAAAAATTTTTGATAGTAGTTGAAAAAAAAGTTGATTAAAAGTGATAAATTGAAGAAAAACTCGTTTTAACGTCTTTATTAGTGAATATTTCTCGTTCAAAAAGATATACGATTACTACAAACGCTACAATTGACTGAGGAAGGTCCGTAGAGGTTTGTAGTGAAAAAAGTTTTGATAGTAGTTGAAAAAAAAATTGATTAAAAGGGATAAACTGAAGAAAAAGTCGTTTTAACGTCTTTATTAGTGAATATTTCTCCTTCAAAAAGATATACGATTACTACAAACGCTACAATTGACTGAGGAAGGTCCGTAGAGGTTTGTAGTGAAAAAAGTTTTGATAGTAGTTCAAAAAAAATTTGATTAAAAGGGATAAACTGAAGAAAAAGTCGTTTTAACGTCTTTATTAGTGAATATTTCTCGTTCAAAAAGATATACGATTACTACAAACGCTACAATTGACTGAGGAAGGTCCGTAGAGGTTTGTAGTCAAAAAAGTTTTGATAGTAGTTGAAAAAAAAAATTGATTAAAAGGGATAAACTGAAGAAAAAGTCGTTTTAACGTCTTTATTAGTGAATATTTCTCGTTCAAAAAGATATACGATTACTACAAACGCTACAATTGACTGAGGAAGGTTCGTAGAGGTTAGTAGTGAAAAAATTTTTGATAGTAGTTGAAAAAAAAGTTGATTAAAAGTGATAAATTGAAGAAAAACTCGTTTTAACGTCTTTATTAGTGAATATTTCTCGTTCAAAAAGATATACGATTACTACAAACGCTACAATTGACTGAGGAAGGTCCGTAGAGGTTTGTAGTGAAAAAAGTTTTGATAGTAGTTGAAAAAAAAATTGATTAAAAGGGATAAACTGAAGAAAAAGTCGTTTTAACGTCTTTATTAGTGAATATTTCTCCTTCAAAAAGATATACGATTACTACAAACGCTACAATTGACTGAGGAAGGTCCGTAGAGGTTTGTAGTGAAAAAAGTTTTGATAGTAGTTGAAAAAAAATTTGATTAAAAGGGATAAACTGAAGAAAAACTCGTTTTAATGTCTTTATTAGTGAATATTTCTCGTTCAAAAAGATATACGATTACTACAAACGCTACAATTGAATGAGGAAGGTCCGTAGAGGTTTGTCAGACGAGCTGGAAGAAGATCAAGGATGTGAAAGTAAGCTGGAACATGAGTTTAATCATGGGAATGATGGTGAAGGTAAAGGTGGATCTGATCGTAAACGTGTACGTGATGATGACGATGACGGTAAGTGTGAAAACGATCTGAAACAAAAACAAGGCAAGCTAAGCGGTACGTCTCCTGTGAATTCATTCGACGATATTTCGACCGAACCGGAAAAATCTTCAATGGCTTTTCTCAATGAGAAAGAAGATTGGCGTGCCCTTACAAAAAAGACTGAAGCGATCCAACCGAAAATGCATGGTCGACCGAAGAAACGAGGAAAATATCTGACACCGTGTCCTGATATAGAGACAGTACGCCAGCGGCCGAAATTCAGTTTGACTTTACCTTTACTTGTGAATGGTAATAGTTTGGCCCCTGCAAAAATCGGCAACCGTAAAATTGCTGTGCGCAATACGTGCGCATTCGACTCCATCCTGCAGAGTATGCTAGCCGCATACCACGACTTTGCTCCGTATTACGAACATATCACAAAGTCGAAGAGTGCTATGCATAATTTTGTAGAGACGTTGTCGAAGTCTGGCGTTTGTTCGAAACTGTACAACCAACGAGGTGAAATTTTAAAACACACGAAAGAGATAAAAAATGGCGTGTTGGATTGCGAGATTAACGTCGCAACTTTAATAGAATCACACATTCTGGCAAACACTCCGTCTCTTGAAATAAAAATACATTGCAGTGATTGTCACTTCGAAAAAACAAGCAACATCCCAGTTCTTGATTTAAATCCAGACCCCATTTTCGAAGAAGCCATGAGGGGCCTACAGGAAGCTGTAAGTCAGTCCGCTAGATACTATGTATCAAAAACTCCCAGCGAGTGTTCCTTATGCAAAGGAACTCGCGTTACGAAGACGTTTGCAGGAGGAAGCCACATTTTCCTCAATCTCGAGGCTGCGGAAATTGGTTTGATTGCCGCACGGCGTGGTCTAGCGAATTGCAGAAAAAAATTTAGTCTTTCTGAAATCCCTGAAAGATTAAACTACTGCGATGGCCAGTACAAAATGGTTTCGGCGATCATTTTCGTTGCTGCACATTACTACGCTTGTATTAAACGTGCGTCTGGTACATGGGAAGAACATAACGATGTTTCTTCCTCAAAACGAGTAATTGCGATTACCAAGCGAGAAGTGCTGGGGTGCACGTTGAAGAGCCTCCTCGTGGCGCATCCTGGGCAACGTCGGCCCCAATTGCCCACCAGGTTTGGGTGGACAAGTGGGGCGGGCGGCTAATCTTCAACAGGCGGGGAAAGGTCACGGTTCCAATCATCGATCATCCTTGATGGTCGGTGAAGGGAACCGGGCTACGGACGGACGGTCATGCGTCCACTCCTCCTCTGCTTACAGAGGAAGGTGAGTGGGCGTAGACCGTCACGAGGCGGTTCACGCCGCTAGACCCACTACAGAGTGGGTGGTGGAGGGTGTCCCATGCCCGCGCTGCGTCTGTCCGGCATCCGGCGGCAGCGTGGGGACGCCGGGGCGGCGGTTGGTTTTGCCCAGCCGTCGGCCACCCCGTAATCTTGAATTCAAGACCGGGGGTCCGGGCCACTGAGGCCCGGGCCGCGAGGTAGACAACCTCTATAAAAAATTACCCCAATCCCAAGGTCTAGCGTGCCGAGGGGATGAATGGCCGGAGGGAATCCGGTCGTTAGCGCAGCAAAGGGACCTCACCCTTTAAAAAAAGGAACAAAGAAAAAATGGACAACACAGACGAAACAAAACTACCCCAGGTCGGTACCAGCTGCTCAGCAGCTGGAGAATCCGGCACGTTCCCTTCGGGAACGTCAAGCCCCCATTCGTATTCTGGGGGGGGCAACGAATGTGTTCCGTTTGCCAATGGCAACAAGAGCCGAGGAGGCTCCTGTCCTTCAGAGGACCAAACAATGTCCGACCAGGACTCGCGCGGACGCTCCAAATTCTGGAGAAAACGTCCGCGCGAGGAAGACTCGGACGAGGCGGGTTCGATGGGTCGAACCGCGAGTGCGGAGAGCGTGTCGGCTGCGAAAGTGGCGACGGCGAGGAGGGGTCGAGGTCGTGCGGTGCAGCAGCACGACAGTGGGGCTCGTTTTAGGCGGCCCGGCACTCCGGTTCCCTCTGGTGGGAGCGACACGGAGGGGCATCGCTCAGGAGAGACCGGCCGCAGGGCGGCCCTCTCGGAGTCGTCGGACGGTGAGTCGGACACCGCTGGTGGCTCCGAGCAGGGCAAAGCGAGGTTTGCGGAGGTTGTGGCAGCCGCAATCAAGAGTGTGGCCTTGAAGAGGTTGCAAACCTCGAAAGACAAGGCCATATCCGCTGCCACGGCCTCCATTATGGCGGCGGCTGAGGCGGCTAGCTATGTGGCTCCTTCGGCCAGCGAAGTAGCCGAAGTGCGGGCGGAGGTCGCCCGCCTGACGGCCGCCATGGAGCTTCTCCGGGAGGAGAACGGGAGGCTCCGGGCGGACCTGGCCGGCCTGAAGGGCGCCGGCAGCGCGCAGGCAAGGGAGCCATGCCGGCCCGCCCCGGTGGAGAACCAGGTCCTGGACCTGGTTCGGCAGGAGTTGGCGGCCTTCCAGGCACGGTTTTCCGTCCTGGAGGGTATAGTATTGCGCCCCCCCCTGGCGGGCAGGACGGCCCCGGCACCAAGGGCGGCCTCGTACGCGGCCGTTGCGGCAGCTGCTGCCCCTAAACCCGGGCCGTCTGGCCGGGCCCAGGCGCCGGCCAAAATGGCGTCGGCTGGCGGAGCCCCGGCGACGGCGAAACCGGCGTCGGCTGGTGGAGCCCCGGAGAAGCCGGCAAAACCCGCTCCGGCTGGGGTAGCTCCGGTGACGACCGGACCGGCGCCCGCCGGCAAAAAGAAAAAGGGCCGAACGGCAAGGGAGGTGGGGGCCCCAGGTCCTTCGCCCCGCCCTCAAAAAAAATCTCCCACTTCTTCTCCCACGACCGACGCCGAGTGGCAGGTGGTCGGGGAGAAAAGAAAGGCGGCCAAGGCGGCCAGGAAAAAGGCACAAAGGCGGCGCCGCAAGGAGCGAGCCGTCGCAGCTATGCTTCGTGCCCCAAAGACCGCGGCTGTGGTTATTACACTGCAGCCAGACGCGGCCAAGAGGGGTATGACGTACTGTGACGTGCTCACCAAGGCAAGAGCGACGGTGGACCTGAAGGAGTTAGGGATTACCGGGGGCCTCCGGCATAGGGTGACCGCTACTGGCGCCCGCATGCTGGAGATCCCCGGGTCGACGAGTGGCCCCACCGCAGACGCTCTAGCGGAGAAGCTGAGAGCGTCCCTGAATGCGGAGGAGGTCCGAGTCTCCAGGCCCGTCAAGTGTGCAGACATGCGCATCATGGGCCTGGATGACTCCGTCACGGAAGGGGAGGTGGTAGCCGCCGTCGTCAGGACGGGCGGGTGTCTGGCCGACCAGGTCAAGGCGGGCACCATGCGTCCTGACGTTTCGGGCATGCGAACCATAACGGTAAGCTGCCCCGTGACGGCGGCCAAAACTATTGTGGAGGGCCGAAGACTTCTGGTGGGCTGGGTGTCAGCGCAGGTGAAACTGCTGGAGCCCAGACCTCTGAGGTGCTTCCGATGCCATGTGGGGCACCACGTTGGCATCCAGTGCACCTCAGAGGACCGCACCTCGTTGTGCTTCCGTTGTGGTCAGCCCGGTCATATGGCCGGCTCGTGCAGCGCCGCGCCGCACTGCGTCGCGTGTGCGGCTGCTGGCAAGCCGGCCGATCACCGGGCTGGGAGCAAGTCCTGCGCTCCACCCGCCGGATCCAGAGGAAAGGGCAGGCCCTCCGCCGCCACCTCCACCTCCGCCGTCGCCGCCGCCACCGTCGCCGCCGCCACCTCCGCCGTCGCCGCCGCCACCGTCGCCGCCGCCACCGCCGCCGCTGCCTCACAAGAGGCCCGAGAGGGGACTGTAATGGAGGAATAATAGCTCCATTACGTCTCCTCCAGGCGAATATCAACCACTGCGCCTGCGCTCAGGACCTGTTGCTCCAGAGCGTGGCGCAGTGGTCGATTAACATCGCCGTGGTCGCTGAGCCGTACTTTGTCCCGCCCAGGGATGACTGGGTGGAGGACCTGAGCGGCTCAGTGGCCATACTATCGTCGGCTGCCGCCGGTACCCCGTCCCTCGAAGGTGTCACGAAGGGACAGGGGTGCGTAGCAGCACGGTTCGGAGAGATAGTAGTAGTGGGAGTGTACTTCTCTCCGAGCCGAACTCTCGCCGAGTTCCACAACTCTCTAACAGAGTTGACTGTCGTCGTCCGAAACCAGTCCTTCCCCGTGTTAGTGCTCGGGGACTTCAACGCCAAAAATTTGGCCTGGGGTTCCCGTTACACGGACATGCGGGGAAGGATGGTGGAGGACTGGGCTCTGGAAACAGGCCTGGTCGTCCTAAATCGGGGTTCTGTTCCTACCTGTGTGCGGATGCGGGGGGAGTCCGTGGTGGACATTTCGTTCGCCAGCCCCGCTCTGTCACAGCAGGTCATTGACTGGCGCGTCATGGAGGAGGTGGAGACCTATTCCGACCACCGGTATATCCGGATCGACGTCTCCGCCCAGACCTCCAGCGCGCCGGTCCAACAGGCCCCGAGTGGTCCGCGGTGGGCGCTGAAGCAGCTGGACCGGGAGCTTCTCCTGGAAGCCTCAATCGTGCAGGCCTGGGTGTCATCACCAGACAGGCCTGCCGATATTGACAACGAGGCTGAGTGGTTCCGGGAGGCCATGTCCGAGATCTGTGACGTGGCAATGCCCCGAGTCCGGCCAGGATGCGCCCGACGTCAGGTGTACTGGTGGTCGCAGGAGGTAGAGGCGCTACGCAAGGCGTGCGTTGACACGCGACACCGGTACACCAGGCACCGCAGGCTCCGCATTCGCCCTCCGGATGCGGAAGCCACGGAGGCGGAGCTGTACGAGGGGTACAGAGCGGCGAAGACCGCCCTCCAAGAAGCTGTTCAGCGGGCCAAGAATTTGGCCCGCGAGGAGATGGTGGAGACTCTGAACAGAGATCCGTGGGGGCGCCCTTACAAAATGGTGCGGAATAAACTCCGCACCTGGGCCCCCCCGCTGACGCAGAGTCTCCGCCCCCAGCTGGTGGAGGAGGTGGTGAGCGCTCTGTTCCCTTCACGGGCGGAGCATACTCCCCCGCCCATGGCTCCGCCAATTGCGGTGTCCGAAGCGGACCACGCGGACGACGACGACATCCCTGAAGTGACCGGGGTAGATCTGAGAGTGGCGGTAGGTAGGCTGAAGGCCAAAAATACCGCCCCAGGGCCCGACGGCTTGCCGGGTAAAGCCTGGGCCCTGGCCTCGACGGCTCTCGGACCCCGACTGGAGGCGCTCTTAAGCGCATGTATGGAGAGGGGCCAGTTTCCACTCCGTTGGAAGACGGGGAAGCTGGTCCTCATTCGGAAGCCAGGGCGCCCTGCGGACTCTCCGTCCGCATTCCGGCCCATCGTGCTGCTCGACGAGGTGGGCAAGCTCTTTGAAAGAGTGATTGCGGGCCGCCTCGTCGGGCACCTGGTGAGGACGGGGCCGGATCTTGCGGATAGCCAGTTTGGCTTCCGCAAGGGGCGCTCTACGGTGGACGCCATCATGCGCGTGAGAGCCCTCACGACGGGGGACGCGGTGTCTCGGGGTGGGGTGGTCGTGGCGGTGTCATTAGACATCGCTAACGCGTTTAACACCCTGCCCTGGAGCTGCATTAGGGAGGCACTCCGGTATCACCGAGTGCCGACCTACCTCCGTCGAGTAGTCGGGGCGTATTTGACGGACAGAGCCGTCATCTACCCCGGTCGCGATGGGGAATGGAACCGGCGAGAGATGTCGTGCGGTGTCCCACAGGGATCGGTCTTGGGGCCGCTCCTGTGGGACATCGGTTACGACTGGGTGCTGCGGGCAGACCTCCCTGATGGCGTCAGCGTAGTTTGCTACGCTGACGACACGCTGGTCCTGGCGCAGGGGAGGTCGCATCAGGCGGCGGCCGACGTAATGACACGCGGGGTTGCGATAGTCGTGGAGAGGATCCGGCAGTTGGGTCTCGAGGTGGCTCTGCACAAGTCCGAAGCCATGACATTTCATGGGCTTCGGAACGGGCCACCATCGGGATCCCAACTTACGGTAGGAGGGGTTCACATCGGCGTCGAGACGACGATGAAATACCTGGGTCTCGTCCTCGACAGCCGGTGGAACTTCGTGGAGCACTTCCGACGTTTGGCCCCCAAACTGGAACGGGCTGGGGCCGCTTTCAAGCGGCTCCTGCCCAACCTGAGGGGGCCAAACGCCTCCTGCCGGAGGCTTTACGCGGGGGTCGTGCGGTCCATGGCCGTGTATGGCGCCCCGGTGTGGGCGCGTTCACTGCGGCTTCGAGCCGCCCACTACTTGAACGCGCCCCAAAAGGTGGTAGCCATACGGCTGATACGGGGGTACCGCACGATCTCGCGCGAGGCGGCAAGCCTCCTTGCCGGACTGCCGCCATGGGATCTGGAGGCGATAGTCCTCGCGCGCCTCTTTGAGTGGCGCGCGGAGGCACTACGCCGGGGGGAAAACCCGCTTCCGCGGCAAATTGCTGCGGAGCGGACGGACCTCCGGCGCGATCTCATGGCGGCATGGAAAGCGCGACTGTCGCAACCCAGCGCAGGGCACGCCGCGATAGCGGCGGTAAGGCCCCTCTTTGAGGAGTGGCTAGAGAGGCGTCACGGCGCCCTCACCTACCGCCTGACGCAGGTCCTCACCGGACACGGATGTTTCGGGAGGTTCCTGCACATAATCAGGCGGGAGGAAACGCCCGGGTGTCACCACTGCGAGGATCGCCCAGAGGACACGGTGGTGCACACGGTGGAGGTCTGTCCCGCTTGGGCAGAGCACCGCCGTGTCCTCGTAGAGGCGATCGGCAGCGGCGGCGACCTCTCGCGCCCGGCCCTGGTCCAAGCCATGGTCCGGGGCGAGAGGGAGTGGGAGGCAGTCACCTCCTTCTGCGAAGCAGTCATGCTAGCGAAGGAGGTGGCGGGATGGGAGAGGGAGAGAGCCGAGAGGGCCGCCCGTCCCAGCCGCCGCGGTAGACGCTCCGGGCGTCGGGAGCCGCGTGACGACTCCCGGCCACCGTAGGCGCGGGCCTGCGGACGGCGAGTAATGGGTAGCTTGCCGTCCGATCAGGACCAGGCCCGTGCCGGACGGCGCGTATGTGTTCCACGCGCGCCTCAAAGAGATGTCAGCAGACATAGAGGGGCCCGTTAGGGCCGAAGCCTGCCGGGGCAGCGGGATTGTCCGAAAGGGTTACCGCTGCCCCGGAACATAAAGGGCTAAGGAAGGAACACGGATGGGTTTTAGTCAGTAAGAGTCTGACACTCCCTTCCGCTCCACCCAGAGCGGAAGGGGTCATTTGATGATTTCCCATCCTAAAAAAAAAAAAAAAAAAAAAGCGAGAAGTGCTGAAGCAACGACGAATTCATCTGCTGTTCTACGTCCGAATTTAGATTTAAACTTCAGTTCCACACAGCATCGAGGTGGACAAAAAAACCTCAAATAAACATCGCATATGCCCGGTGTAATTTGAATGGTGTTGGAACTGAAAAGAGGCCATTGTACTCATCATAATAAACCATCAAAACATTGTATTTTAAACCTTAACTTTAATAAAATAAAGTTTAAATTGAGATGCGCGTGCGCATTTGACATCTAGGGCGACAGTCCACGCACGGCAAGGTTTACAAACCATTTCTTTCAATAAGCACTAATATCACAATTATGACTGACTGACTGACTGAAGAAAACACCTTAAAACTTTACTAGCAACGTTTATGTTCTAATTAATGTGGGGCCATTCAAACGACTTCTCGCTTGGTAATCGCAATTACTCGTTTTGAAGAAGAAACATCTTTTTTACAAGCGTAGTAATGTGCAGCAACGAAAATGATCGCCGAAAACATTTTGTACTGCGATGTCCAGTACAAAATGTTTTCGGCTAATCTTTCAGGGATTTCACAAAGACTAAATTGATTTCTGCAATTCGAGTGGACTGACTTACAGCTTCCTGTAGGCCCCTCATGGCTTCTTCGAAGTTGGTGTCTAGATTTAAATCAAGAACTGGGATGTTGCTTGTTTACTCGAACTGACAATCACTTTTGAACGAGAAATATTCAATAAAAACGACTTTTTCTTCAGTTTATCCCTTTTCATCAACTTTTTTTCAACTACCATCAAAACTTTTTTCACTACAAACCTCTACGGACCTTCCTCAGTCAATTGTAGCGTTTGTAGTAATCGTATATCTTTTTGAAGGAGTAATATTCACTAATAAAGACGTTAAAACGACTTTTTCTTCAGTTTATCCCTTTTAATCAATTTTTTTTTCAACTACTATCAAAAATTTTTTCACTACAAACCTCTACGGACCTTCCTCAGTCAATTGTAGCGTTTGTAGTAATCGTATATCTTTTTGAACGAGAAATATTCACTAATAAAGACGTAAAAACGACTTTTTCTTCAGTTTATCCCTTTTAATCAATTTTTTTTTCAACTACCATCAAAACTTTTTTCACTACAAACCTCTACGGACCTTCCTCAGTCAATTGTAGCGTTTGTAGTAATCGTATATCTTTTTGAAGGAGAAATATTCACTAATAAAGACGTTAAAACGACTTTTTCTTCAGTTTATCCCTTTTAATCAATTTTTTTTTCAACTACTATCAAAACTTTTTTCACTACAAACCTCTACGGACCTTCCTCAGTCAATTGTAGCGTTTGTAGTAATCGTATATCTTTTTGAACGAGAAATATTCACTAATAAAGACGTAAAAACGACTTTTTCTTCAGTTTATCCCTTTTAATCAATTTTTTTTTCAACTACCATCAAAACTTTTTTCACTACAAACCTCTACGGACCTTCCTCAGTCAATTGTAGCGTTTGTAGTAATCGTATATCTTTTTGAAGGAGTAATATTCACTAATAAAGACGTTAAAACGACTTTTTCTTCAGTTTATCCCTTTTAATCAATTTTTTTTTCAACTACTATCAAAACTTTTTTCACTACAAATCTCTACGGACCTTCCTCAGTCAATTGTAGCGTTTGTAGTAATCGTATATCTTTTTGAACGAGAAATATTCACTAATAAAGACGTTAAAACGACTTTTTCTTCAGTTTATCCCTTTTAATCAACTTTTTTTCCAACTACTATCAAAACCTTTTTCACTACAAACCTCTACGGACCTTCCTCAGTCAATTGTAGCGTTTGTAGTAATCGTATATCTTTTTGAACGAGAAATATTCACTAATAAAGACGTTAAAACGAGTTTTTCTTCAATTTATCACTTTTAATCAACTTTTTTTTCAACTACTATCAAAACTTTTTTCACTACAAACCTCTACGGACCTTCCTCAGTCAATTGTAGCGTTTGTAGTAATCGTTTATCTTTTGGAATGAGAATTATTCAATAATAATGACGTTTAAACGAGTTTTTCTTCAATTTATCACTTTTAATCAACTTTTTTTACAACTACTATCAAAACTTTTTTCACTACAAACCTCTACGGACCTTCCTCAGTCAATTGTAGCGTTTGTAGTAATCGTATATCTTTTTGAAGGAGAAATATTCACTAATAAAGACGTTAAAACGAGTTTTTCTTCAATTTATCACTTTTAATCAACTTTTTTTTCAACTACTATCAAAACTTTTTTCACTACAAACCTCTACGGACCTTCCTCAGTCAATTGTAGCGTTTGTAGTAATCGTATATCTTTTGAACGAGAAATATTCACTAATAAAGACGTTAAAACGAGTTTTTCTTCAATTTATCACTTTTAATCAACTTTTTTTTCAACTACTATCAAAAATTTTTTCACTACAAACCTCTACGAACCTTCCTCAGTCAATTGTAGCGTTTGTAGTAATCGTATATCTTTTTGAACGAGAAATATTCACTAATAAAGACGTTAAAACGACTTTTTCTTCAGTTTAACCCTTTTAATCAGGGCACGCCGCGATAGCGGCGGTAAGGCCCCTCTTTGAGGAGTGGCTAGAGAGGCGTCACGGCGCCCTCACCTACCGCCTGACGCAGGTCCTCACCGGACACGGATGTTTCGGGAGGTTCCTGCACATAATCAGGCGGGAGGAAACGCCCGGGTGTCACCACTGCGAGGATCGCCCAGAGGACACGGTGGTGCACACGGTGGAGGTCTGTCCCGCTTGGGCAGAGCACCGCCGTGTCCTCGTAGAGGCGATCGGCAGCGGCGGCGACCTCTCGCGCCCGGCCCTGGTCCAAGCCATGGTCCGGGGCGAGAGGGAGTGGGAGGCAGTCACCTCCTTCTGCGAAGCAGTCATGCTAGCGAAGGAGGTGGCGGGATGGGAGAGGGAGAGAGCCGAGAGGGCCGCCCGTCCCAGCCGCCGCGGTAGACGCTCCGGGCGTCGGGAGCCGCGTGACGACTCCCGGCCACCGTAGGCGCGGGCCTGCGGACGGCGAGTAATGGGTAGCTCGCCGTCCGATCAGGACCAGGCCCGTGCCGGACGGCGCGTATGTGTTCCACGCGCGCCTCAAAGAGATGTCAGCAGACATGGAGGGGCCCGTTAGGGCCGAAGCCTGCCGGGGCAGCGGGATTGTCCGAAAGGGTTACCGCTGCCCCGGAACATAAAGGGCTAAGGAAGGAACACGGATGGGTTTTAGTCAGTAAGAGTCTGACACTCCCTTCCGCTCCACCCAGAGCGGGAGGGGTCATTGGATGATTTCCCATCCTTAAAAAAAAAAAAAAAACCCTTTTAATCAACTTTTTTTCCAACTACTATCAAAACGTTTTTCACTACAAACCTCTACGGACCTTCCTCAGTCAATTGTAGCGTTTGTAGTAATCGTATATCTTTTTGAACGAGAAATATTCACTAATAAAGAAGTTAAAACGACTTTTTCTTCAGTTTATCACTTTTAATCAACTTTTTTTTCAACTACTATCAAAACTTTTTTCACTACAAACCTCTACGGACCTTCCTCAGTCAATTGTAGCGTTTGTAGTAATCGTATATCTTTTTGAACGAGAAATATTCACTAATAAAGACGTTAAAACGACTTTTTCTTCAGTTTATCCCTTGTAATCAACTTTTTTTTTCAACTACTATCAAAACTTTTTTCACTACAAACCTCTACGGACCTTCCTCAGTCAATTGTAGCGTTTGTAGTAATCGTATATCTTTTTGAACGAGAAATATTCACTAATAAAGACGTTAAAACGACTTTTACTTCAGTTTATCCCTTTTAATCAACTTTTTTTTCAACTACTATCAAAACTTTTTTCACTACAAACCTCTACGGACCTTCCTCAGTCAATTGTAGCGTTTGTAGTAATCGTTTATCTTTTTGAATGAGAATTATTCAATAATAATGACGTTTAAACGAGTTTTTCTTCAATTTATCACTTTTAATCAACTTTTTTTACAACTACTATCAAAACTTTTTTCACTACAAACCTCTACGGACCTTCCTCAGTCAATTGTAGCGTTTGTAGTAATCGTATATCTTTTTGAAGGAGAAATATTCACTAATAAAGACGTTAAAACGAGTTTTTCTTCAATTTATCACTTTTAATCAACTTTTTTTTCAACTACTATCAAAACTTTTTTCACTACAAACCTCTACGGACCTTCCTCAGTCAATTGCAGCGTTTGTAGTAATCGTTTATCTTTTTGAATGAGAATTATTCAATAATAATGACGTTTAAACGAGTTTTTCTTCAATTTATCACTTTTAATCAACTTTTTTTCCAACTACTATCAAAACTTTTTTCACTACAAACCTCTACGGACCTTCCTCAGTCAATTGTAGCGTTTGTAGTAATCGTATATCTTTTTGAACGAGAAATATTCACTAATAAAGAAGTTAAAACGACTTTTTCTTCAGTTTATCACTTTTAATCAACTTTTTTTTCAACTACTATCAAAAATTTTTTCACTACTAACCTCTACGAACCTTCCTCAGTCAATTGTAGCGTTTGTAGTAATCGTATATCTTTTTGAACGAGAAATATTCACTAATAAAGACGTTAAAACGACTTTTTCTTCAGTTTATCCCTTGTAATCAACTTTTTTTACAACTACTATCAAAACTTTTTTCACTACAAACCTCTACGGACCGTCCTCAGTCAATTGTAGCGTTTGTAGTAATCGTATATCTTTTTGAAGGAGAAATATTCACTAATAAAGACGTTAAAACGAGTTTTTCTTCAATTTATCACTTTTAATCAACTTTTTTTTCAACTACTATCAAAACTTTTTTCACTACAAACCTCTACGGACCTTCCTCAGTCAATTGCAGCGTTTGTAGTAATCGTTTATCTTTTTGAATGAGAATTATTCAATAATAATGACGTTTAAACGAGTTTTTCTTCAATTTATCACTTTTAATCAACTTTTTTTCCAACTACTATCAAAACTTTTTTCACTACAAACCTCTACGGACCTTCCTCAGTCAATTGTAGCGTTTGTAGTAATCGTATATCTTTTTGAACGAGAAATATTCACTAATAAAGAAGTTAAAACGACTTTTTCTTCAGTTTATCACTTTTAATCAACTTTTTTTTCAACTACTATCAAAAATTTTTTCACTACTAACCTCTACGAACCTTCCTCAGTCAATTGTAGCGTTTGTAGTAATCGTATATCTTTTTGAACGAGAAATATTCACTAATAAAGACGTTAAAACGAGTTTTTCTTCAGTTTATCCCTTTTAATCAATTTTTTTTTTCAACTACTATCAAAACTTTTTTCACTACAAACCTCTACGGACCTTCCTCAGTCAATTGTAGCGTTTGTAGTAATCGTATATCTTTTTGAACGAGAAATATTCAGTAATAAAGACATTAAAACGAGTTTTTCTTCAATTTATCACTTTTAATCAACTTTTTTTACAACTACTATAAAAAAAAAATTCACTACAAACCTCTACGGACCTTTGTCAGTCAATTGTAGCGTTTGTAGTAATCGTTTATCTTTTTGAAGGAGAAATATTCACTAATAAAGACGTTTAAACGAGTTTTTCTTCAATTTATCACTTTTAATCAACTTTTTTTTCAACTACTATCAAAACTTTTTTCACTACAAACCTCTACGAACCTTCCTCAGTCAATTGTAGCGTTTGTAGTAACCGTAGAAGCTTTCAGAACAGAATATAAGTCATAAGATCGTTTTGAGAAAATACTCGAAAATATTTTTATTTTTTTTTATTTTTTCTGTTTTACTACAAACGAAAAAAATTGCACTACAATCCACTACTAACGTTTGCCTATGAGAATCAATCGAAAAAAACGGATTTTTCGAATTTCGGGGGATGACATTTTTTAATTTTTTTTTTTTTTTTTTTGGGTTTTACTACTAACGAAAATAGGTTCACTACTATCCACTACTAACCGAAATCTTCCGAAAAACCCTTCAACAAACTATTTTTTCCAAAGTCGGGTGCCAAGTTCACACAGCCCTGTGTTGCCGGGGAGTTTGTTGCGCCACTTCTTTCCAGCTAAAGTACTAGGAAGGAAGCAAGGGAAGAGAAGAAACTTTGACGTTCGAAAAGTGCTGATTATCAGCCTGGCTGGTTTAAATAAGTGTCGTTTGTCCTATTGATCAATTATTTTCATCTCACCCTGAAGGTTTATCAGTCGTTACATGAGCCATCAGCATCCATCTGTGTGCTATTAATAACATTGTATCTAATGCAATCTCAAAACTGTCTGTCAACGAGTTGGACCGCATTTCTCCTGGGAATCGTTCGTCGTCGGAGCCGCTACGAAAGGCCTAAATACTTGGTTTTTACTAGTATTATGAAACTCCTCACAAGGTTAAGTAACGCGTTTTGTATGTATGTTCTTCAGAAATAAGTAAGCTTTTACATCAAACGCACAGAAAGATGGTGTTACTTATTTCATTCCATAAATTCAATCTCTATAGGTACAGACTCCAGCACATCAAACTACCCGAAACTGTTAAAAATTCCCAATCAACTTTGAACCTTATGCTATAGCGGTAAGGATGAAAATCTATTAAAACAAATTAATAGATTGTAGTAGCTTGAAGTGCTGGCGTCTGTACTATTATCGCAAATTGTTTCATTTATTTTGTTTGACGAATCTCTAGCTAGAAAAGACTCGAAGGATGAAAAAAATATCCTTCTTTAGTGACGTATCGTCTGCATTTTATGCAGCCCTAGTTACGCTGATTAATTACTGCCTTTCACGTCATTCATGATATATATGGATATGGAGTGTAATATGCAATATACTGGCTCTGCTATCGACGAGTGCCACTTCAGATATATACGGCGTCAAAGCTTTGATTCCAGCCTTATCTGAAGCACGTATGTACTGCGAACTTTATTATAATGGATTTTTGGAAGCAAATACTTGAACTGACGTTTGTTCTGTTTCAATTGTCACTAGTACAGCAGATACAGAGCGGTGGTGGCAAATGGTACGAGTATCAGTCCCGACTTACGAGTTGTAGAACGAACCCAGGCCTTTACTTTCAGTATTTAATTTCATCACCACTGCTCTCAAAACGGTGAAGGAAAAAATCGCGAAGCATACATGCTTTGGCATGTCCAAGAAGCAAAAATTCGAAGACATGTGACATCTACTCCCACACTGGACCCCATGTGGTGGATTACGGCCCACTCCCTCTCACGGCTTGTGGGAGCAGAGGAACGTTATAGACTGATTGCTGCTATGCTATGCTAAAGCTTTCGTTAGGCCAATTGACACAGAACCCTCGAAGAATCAGCAATCAGCATAATGTCAACGTCTACCATAAACTAGAACAGCTAATGATAATGACCGTACTAAAACTTTTCCTATGAATCTGCAACTTAATTGGGTAACACATTTTAAAAGATATTGCTAGTCCATTACTTCTTATGTTCGAAAAATTTGTCTGCTCAACAACGTAAAGAACGCAATGAATGTTGTTGAACTGTCAAAATGAAAACCATTGCTACTGTTAGTGTCTAAACACACTATGCCGAAGGTAGGCAACCGAAGTTCGGCATGATTACGCCTGCAATGCTATTTGAATTACTGACGACACATTATGCTGAAATTACGTTGCGTTAAATAGCATTGCAGGCGTAATCATGCCGAACTTCGGTTGCCTACCTTCGGCATAGTGTGTTTGGGCACTTAGAGTTTTCCCCGCTGATGGTTAGTGGTCACCATCACGTCCATCACTTAAATGGACATTTGTAATGCTAAACGCATCGTAGATGAGTTCCTATCCCAGCAGTGCGATTCTGTAACCATCTCACCGTGAAAACTTAGGTGAAGTGAGCGTGGAGTGAGCTGTCATTGGTGTAAATCCATATAGCATCAGATGGAATGACAGCTCACTTCACCTTACTTCTCACGGTGAGTTTCTAACAGAATCGACCGGCAGATATGCCTGTAATTAACGATTTGAGACCCTGCCATATACAATTTGCCAGCATAATACAATAATCATTTTGTAGTAAGAAATGTTAAACTATGTACGCACGGCTACACATCAAGCTATACTCAACCAGTATAAGCTGACTTCTGGTTGTACGAAAAACCTATACAATGCGAGGTCAGCTAAAACCTACTACCGTTAGTGTGTTAATTACATAAGGTCACCGTAAGGTCCTTGTTTGAAGTTTTGCATACTATAGGAAAAAGATTTGAAAGTTTTTTTCACTCAAAGAATCATTCAATAAATAAGTATGTGGAAATTGAATTAAAGTCTCGAAATCCAATTTATACAGGCTGGCGGGACATCGACGCGCAAAATGTATAACCATGAATTCAGCACATTTCTTGCCACAAAAAAGCAGCTGTTCTTGCTGATTTTGACCGCCTAGGTATTGCACTTTTCTATGAATCAGCTTGTTTATTTTTGATAAGTACCTAACCGACGAAACATTTTTTGGAATGCATGAAGAAGCCTCCTCGTGTAGCGCAGTTTGTTCCGCCAGTTACTCAACTGAACCGAGCGCTCAGCGCATCCTGGACAGTCACACCCAACACCTTATTTGACTGGCCAATTCTTCCCTTGCGGTGGTAGGGCTAAGGCCCGTCTGGTTTGCGACCACCCTCCCACCGGAATCCAACGTCAAGCAGCTTGCTGTGTTTGGTAGATGCGTGGGAGTTCCAGTGCCTTAGGCATCTTCTGGGCACGCACGTTCCATCATAGACCACATGCATCGCTTTCCATCAGGCGTGATCGAGGTCAAGAGCGGACCCACTCAGTAATGAAAAAAAAAAACATTTGTACGCTAGCGCGTCTAGAGTCATATTTACACTGAATTCATGGTAACCGGTTGCGCGTCAATGTCCCACCAACCTGTATTATTAATTTATGATAAAAAGTGACGTCAAATAATTATTATCTAGAAGATTTTCAGGTGTCCTAGAGTCCTACCCCCTTACTAATAAACGTTGTATAGCGTCTGTATAGTTACAACGCTTTTTCTTCTTTCGAAAGTCAAATTACTGACGACTGAAAGAGAGAAATCGGTGTGTAACTACTCATCTGATATAATACGTTTATTAGTGAGGGGGTTTAAATATCAATTTCACGTTGGTACCCAAAATAAATTGGCTCAATGGAATTGTGCCCGGTAGCCTTTTTGTTTTAACAAAATCAAATACACAAAGCTCTTTAATTAAAATTAATAAATAGGCCGCGACCGAGAGCTTACTTCTAAATTAAATTTATATTTTTTTTAACAGAAAAAACCTTTTTTGTGTTAAAATTATAATACAGAAAGAAGGATCTAGAATTGTTTCCAATTACATGTCTGGCTCAGCCGGTTTATGCTGTGGTCAAAAGGCTTAGGAGCCCATGGTCCTCTTGCACCACCAATTATTACCTAAATGCGTTTAACGCTAAACGAATTTAAAACATTGTTCTATTTCTCCCAATCGTTTCAAGGTGGTAGAGTCAGAATGATGTTTTTTAAACGTTTATGTGATTTGTGCAAGAGGGCCTAAATGTTTAAATCAGCAAGGGTGGCATTAGGGACGGGCTGCTAACTATCGTCAATCGTTTCGCTGTCTATTTTTGGAGCCTGTCATTTAACTACATAACGTCAACAACAAAGACAATAAAACCACCCTCTCCTAAATATGTGCTAAGCATGGCACAAAAAAGAGGAGGCCTATACTCACTCAGCAGTGGCTGAAACAAGCCGGCTAATGTTGCTAAGACAGATGAGTACCGAGCAGTTAGACTCGGTGAATTGATAAATACATTTATTATTATTAAAGCGTGCAATGGTAGCCCAGTGGGCAGTGGTGAAGGAAAACATCGTGGGGAAACCGGAATGTCCTAGGACCAAAAATTTGAAGACATTTGTGACATCCACCAATGGGCCCGCGTGGTAGATTACGGCCCACTCCCTCTCATAGAGAGGAGGCCTGTGTCAGTGTGTCCCAACAGGAACATTATAGACTGATTATGCTTATGATATTATGCTATTATTAGTACGCAGTATCTAAATATACTATTATTAGTACGTAGTATCTAAATATACAAAAAGGCACTTGGTGCCTTTTTGTATATTTAGATACACACAGTAAAAACCGGCTTCGTAAATGGTAAGGAACGGAGAAGTTGGCAACAATCGATCTTCCAAAACATTTGAATAGTACCACTCTAAAGAGATTCATTTTAAGTAAATGTCAGTGACTAATGAAGTATGAGCTAAATGAACAATGTTAAGGCGCTGCCCAAACTTAGGACACCGTAAAACGCTCAGTTTTTTGTCGCACAGTATTGGTACATATTACAGGCCAGATTTTTTTTTGTGTATTGTTAAAAGTTCAAAGAAAAGACATAAGTATTTAAAATACTTCATAAGAATAAAATACTATCATGATAACACATAATTCTCAAAATGAACTATTTTTATATAACGACTAGCTGCGCCCCGCGGTTTCACCCGCGTAAGTTTCGATTTAGGGGTATGAAAAATAGATGTTGGCCGATTCTCATAGATACCGGATAAGCACAAAAAATTTCATCAAAATCGGTCAAGCCGTTTCGGAGGAGTATGGCAACGAAAACTGTGACACGAGAATTTTATATATTAGATAATAAAGGGAATTCAATCAACTAATATTAACTACTAACACTAACTATTTAGTTGGTGTTGTACCGTTTTAATTAACTAATTATAAATAAATAATAACTAACAAAATACCTAAAAATTATTCCACTGCCCCATGCAAATATTTTTTAATTTAATTAATAAAACTGTAAAATTACTTTTATTTGGTGATCATTCTATTCAACTAACATCAAACGTATTGATGTATAAAACCTTATTCGTTGTCGTGATGCGCTATTTTATTTTTTACCTAAAAATTTGCTTCTTACCGCGCCTTAAATAAGTTACCTATTTAAAAGTGTTCTCAGAAAATATGCAAATAAGAATCTAAGTTCTAACTTAAAATGGCATTTTTCAGAAGTCTCAGTGCTAATTCGTTATTTATAGACAATTCAATAGTTTTTTTCAAAGTTTTTTTTTATATGAGGTTTTCTTATAAGTTGTTTTTAGGCCTTCGATCCACAATGTCTATTTTAAGATTTTCTGAAAGCTCTAGTTTACAATAATAGATCCTGGCTCGTATTCTCATAAATAACATTGAAGCTTTTGGGAAAAATTACTTGCATTTTTTTCAACATACTAATGCATAATTATAAATTTTAAAAATATATACTTTTTTTCAAAGTTGAAATACCTAGTAATTGAAAATAATGAAGTATTATTTATAAATGGATTGGGTTTTACTATAGCTGGCTATATTTTGGTTTCGGCAAATACATTCAAAGTTAAATATTTAATTTTAATTCTGAATTTGCCTCTGAAAACACCAAGACATCATAAACTTACCTTCCCTCCAAAAACGTATCCCAGTTCCAGTGCAACCAACTGAGCTACTTCTTCACCACCTTCCACCTCTACGGTCCACTCGTTCACAAATTCTTTCGCATGCTCCAACCCGTTATGCACTCCTTGGTACCCATAGTGCCTTGGTACCCACAATTTGGGCTCATTAGGATACCATGATAAAACCGAAGTAAACAAACTGGCAATTAGAAGAGTAAAGAGCGTCATTTAAACGTTGATATGGTGTATTTATTTGTGATGGCTGATGGTGAGTTCGAGCGAGGTCTGTGTCCAAACAAGCACTAACGGCCGGCAGACAACACGAGAGGAAAAGTGTGATTTTTCCCAAGCGGCGCGGCGGTATACTCGACTGTTGTAGCTAAATTACGCAACGCGTCACATCGCGCTTTTCACATTTTTTGATTGATTTATTTTTAGAGCACTTGGTTTTATTCGGTTTTCTTTTTTTTAAGAAGTTTTTGGTATTCCGAAAGTATTTTTCATAACGAAAGTTAAAGGAAAGTTACGTGGGGCAGGTACGTGTAACAACTACTTTGATTCAGAAAACATTACAACCAATTTATAATACTAAAATTCACCTGTAAATGGTACCATTTTTCAATACGAAAAAAAACCGAACATTTTCATCAGTCGGGTATACCCCTTTTCAGTCATTACTACAGAGGCCGCTAAACACACAGACAGATAACTGAAATCGCGATATGTTTGAACTATCGCTAACTGAATCGGCTATTTATTTAATTAAGTTGAGTATCGACCTTCAAATCAATAGAATTCCATAACAGCATTTTTCTAACATAAGATCGGGATAACCTAGATTGCAGCTCATCACTAAGCTCTAAACTAAATCTTTCATTTTAGTGCGTTTTTATTATATATAACAAGGATCTTACTAGGTCTAGACCTGTGGGGTAATTGCGAAACATTAACAGAAATTCCTACTGGCTTTTATAAATAACCGGTAACCAGTGAATATTTTTATTTGACCAGTAATTTATCTTATGAGCGTTTAAGACGTACGGCATTTCATACAAACTTTCGACGACGACCGGGGTGATGACGACAACCGGGGCGCATGAGTGGTTATCATAAAAACAAAATAAGAAATAAAATAAATATATAATACCTAGTGTCTAGGTGCCTGGAAGTATATGCTCAGCAGTGGCATAGAAAAAACAAATTTACTCTGGCAGTGGACAATGAAGGCTATAAAAAAAAGATATACAATATATCAATTGTGTTTTGAAAATGGATATGTCAGTAGTATAGGTAGGTTCAGTTTACAAGACAATTACAACAGAAATAGACGCGTTAACCACCACGACATCGATTATGAATATAACGACACTTGCAAATGAACTATTTTATGAGCAGAGGAGGCAGTTAAACACTAATTCCTGGTCATTAATCTTAGGGGTACGAGATCCATTTGCCCCACGCTCTGGTTTATATTAAGATGTCTTTATTTACTTGGTATTGCGTTGATTGTAGAACAAATTAAGCAGCAAATTTTTCTTCCAGTGCTTATGTTAATTACTAATGGTACCAATGGGACATAATATTAGCACTGGAAGAAAAATTGATTGTGAAGGCCGCAAGGATCCGCTGAATGCGAGAAGCACAGCCGGTCGAAGTGGCGCAGTGGACGTCTTTCGGTTGGAATGATGATGTATAGCACTGGCTATAAAGCGTGTTATGAGGCGCCAAATAACAACATATCTGTATTTAATAATTAAGAGCGTTTACGCCGTACGGCATTTCGTACAAACTATAAAGCCCTTGTTTTTCGAAATGAATGAACCGATTTTAATGAAACTTCAACGGCATAAGCAGGATACAAAGGTCAAGTTAGTTAATAACATTTTTGAAAAATAGTGTTACAGCCAAATTAGACCGATTTTAAAGTTTCCATAGAAACAGAGATTTCCAGTTATCTTTTTTTAAATAAGACATTTCGAAAATATTCTTTACTAACTTTTTAGACCTTTGTATATCCTGCTTATGCGTATGAAGTTTCTTTAAATTCGGTTCATCCATTTCGAAAAACAAGGGCTTGAAAGTTTGTATGAAATGCCGTACGTCATAAACACTCTTAAGATAAATTACTGGTCAAATAAAAATATTCTGGTCCTTGGTTACCGGTTATTTATAAAGAAGTTAAAATAAATACTTTACTGTCATCTTTGACTCAAATTTTGTCTGACCAGGAATGTAGCCACCTGGACAGATCTATCATTGGCTTCGTTTAAATCAAATGCAAAGTACAGGTGATTGTACATGATAGGCAGGAACATATCCCTTGAAGAGTATTGGTCAAAGAATAAATGATTAAAATAATATAGAATGACTAAAGCATACCCGGATTAACACGTGTGTTTATTCTGGAGCGCTATCAATTAAAAATGTTCCACGACCTATCAATCAAAGTAAATAAAAAAAATAACATCAAACGGAATTCAGATTGTGTACCAGGATAGTATAAATATATGTTATGTGTTTATTGCACAAGCGGCAGTGTGTCAGTAGATCGATTGATCGTGGCCGTGAGCCGTCGGCGCCCGCGCATGTTACCATAAACAAACACTTTACAGACAGTTACAGATAAACTACTGTGGCCACGAATGGTGCAGAAGATTTTTGTTTTTTAAATAAAATCTACGTAATTTTTTCCAGGAGATTGAACCCCTGATTAAATATTAAGATTTTTCCAGTCTCTGAATACTGTAATAGGGTAGAACTTACTTATTTGAAATAGTATTTACTGTAAAATTATATATAAACAATAATTTAGGTAGGCCACGCTGGCCCGCGGTTCATATTTTGACTTCGTTTTTTGGTGGCCTAACGTAATGCGGAGTTTCAATAGAATATGGGGCAGCTTATACTGGTTAAGTGGTTATGATACATCTACCTACATGAATTTATGAATAGGCGCTTCTTTGAGTAACAAAGATATTTGTCTGTTATGAAAATTCGTTGTTCCTAAAACTTAATTTCACGTTTGATGGGTATACTAACGATAACTCACGGAATCGTCCGTGACGGCCAAAATACTGGATCGTCTTATATCCGTCTTATATCTACCCTACACGCACTGGAGGCGCTATTTCGGGACTATTACTAACTACTAGATACATCGGTGCTCAAACTTTTGTATTTCCACTTTTTCTTAATGTAACTTTGGTAATTTTCCATTTTTTTATTTGTCTGTGACTTAATATACACACATCAAAAGTGTCTAGGGATCAAGCATTTTTATGCGGATTTCTTGAGATTGACATGTGGCTTTGTAATAAATTTATGATTTTATAAATTTATATGGATCCTTTTTGGTGCATTTCATAATTTGAATCAGGAACTGTGAATCAAATTCGAGTAAAAGATGAAAATCAGCTGTCAATATTTTCCCTATAAAAACATACAACGCATTGAAGACATTATTAGTGCTACTGTTTCCCTACTACTGATTAAAACCAACGTTATTATGGAGCGGCGACGTCATTTAAGCAGGGAAGAAATGCTCAGAGCCGTGGGAATGATAGAAGCTGGTTCCCGGCAACGTACTGTGGCTTTAGCTCTGAATACAAGTCAGAGTGTTATCAGTCGACTTTGGACACGTTACCGAAGCACTGGTACCGTGGCTGAGCGCCATGGAGGACGGTATCGCTGCACCACACGGAGACAAGACCGATACATTCAAATCTTAACTCGAAGAGCTCCAACAATAACCGCCATGATGTTAGCCGTGAGGCTTCATCACTCTTCAGGGAACTTAATTAGCGACCAAACAGTCAGAAACCGCTTGCATGAAGTGAACCTTCATTCCCGAAGACCGCTACGGGTACCACCTATAGCAATGCACAATCGTAGGATTCGATATCAATGGGCTCTTGAACACAGAAATTGGGCAGAAGAACAATGGCGTTTCGTGTGCTTTTCTGAGTCTCGTTTTGGTATGAGACCGGATACAAGACGTATACGACACTGGAGAACCCCTGGACGCCAACAGCGATTAAAATCCTGCCAGGAAGTCCATCCTTATAGTGGTGGAACCATCATGGTATGGGCGGGTATTTGGATCGGCGGAAGAACTGAGTTGATTTGGATCAGAGGCAACCTCAACGCTCAAATTTATGCTGAGACGATTGTATCAGACGTCATCGTTCCTCTACAAGTGCAAATCGGTCCCTTATTTCAGTTAATGCATGATAATGCACGACCGCACACCGCAAGAGTTGTAAGACAGACTCTCGCCGCAGCTAACATCAATGTCCTGCCCTGGCCTGCTCAGTCGCCAGACTTGAACCCGATTGAGCATGCATGGGATATGCTACAGAGAAGAGCTCTGCCGAATATGGAGGGTATCCAGTCGCAAGAAGACCTTTTTTTGTTGTTGCAACGAACATGGGCGGCCATTCCACAGCGTGATTTGGATGAACTCATTTTGAGTATGCCAAACCGATGTTCTTGTGTTGTTAGTGTTCGCGGTAGAAACACGGATTATTAATTGTTTAAGTTACCCAATAAAATTTTAAAGAAAACTGTTATTTCAGTCTTTTTTCGAACTTTTGTGTTAGTGGTTCAAATGTCAAAAATCCCTTTATTAGGAAAATGGCAAATTTCTTTATTAATGCAAAGGTGACTTGGTTTATCGTTACTGTGACAAACGAAAACACTTTATTTGATGAATCCTTAAAGAAAATTTTAATTAATATCAATCAGGAGAAAAGTTATTGCAAAAATATATGTTGATCCCTAGACACTTTTGATGTGTGTAGTTTGATATGTTTACAATTCCCGAAACCCGAAAGTCTGACAAATAGGGTTGTGGAGGTCAGATAGGCAGTCGCTCCATGTAAAATACTGGTATTTTTCAGCAGCATCCCCCAAGCCGACCCCAACATAGTTGGGAAAGGCTAAGCAGATGACGATGTTTACAATTAGGTATTATAGCTGGAAATCCAGCAACAAGATTTATTTTTTCATATTGGCCTAATGTTGACAAAATGGCCATGTATGTGAATAGTGAGACCAAAATGTCAATAGTGTTAGTCCCTAGGGACCTCACACTGACACAAAAGTGTCATAAAAGTTTGTACAGAGAGATTTTTACAGAATAGATCGATAGAAAAGTAAATGTCCAGTGTCGCTATCTACATATCAAAGTAACAATCAAAACATACAAGAATAATAAGAAACATGGTATCTGCAATAAATTTCACAGAATATTAAATCCCCGGTGAGTTAATTATTAATACCCTTTTACAACTACTATTATATTACTTGTTATTATTCGTATATTATATTATCTGTGGTATTACTTATTTTGTTGCATAATGGGCCAACTCTTGAACTCGATCAAGCCTGCTGGAAAGCGATGGATGATGTCTATGATGGAACGAGCGTGCCCAGACCAGAAGATGCTTATTCACTCTTGCTTTGAAGGCTGACGGGGTTATACGCGGAAGGAAACACACGCTGGCAGAGAGTTCCACAGTTTGGAGAAGCGCTGATTACGTCTAGTCCCTTATATATATGTCGCAGCCAACTGGTTAAATTAGCCGTTCAGTTAACTGAATGGCCTTTAGAAGTACTGCTCGCCTCGCTTCTCTCTCTCGGCTCGCACGCGGTTGATCACAGTTCTAACCTAACCTAACCCATTTGGTCGGGGTGCCCTGGCTTAGTTACTGCGACCAATTCGGCTCGCGCGTTATTGGTTACAGACTTCCAACCCAAACTGTAATTGAATATCGTTCAGGCCGTTAGTTGAACGGCCGCCGTTTAGTTAAAAGGCTAGACGGTTAACTGAACGGCTAATTTAACCAGTTGGCTGCGACATATCGACTAGTTGTGAACTACGTCATACTGAACTTAAGACTTCGGCCTTACTTAATAACTATGTTTGGCACAATTCTTTTTCCACCATGTTATAATGAACAATATTTTGTTGAAAACAAACGAACGTTACTAAAACTTTATTGGTTTCTTCATAAACTTACTGTCAAACTTTTTTTGTTTATCAAATCTTGGTACGTATTCTTCGTATCTTCAACGTACTTTTTCAGGTTTCAGGGGTGGGTTTCAATATGTATTATGTTCTTGCTCTACTTTACTTTTCATATTTTTGGTCGAAAAATACCTTTATCTATTACCACAGAAATACAGAATACATAATCTACTAGCTCCTGCCCGCGACTTCGCCCCCGTGAAATTTTGGCTCCCGACCCACCGCATCGCAACGCATCGCCTGCCGGCGCTATTATTTCGTTTCCGTGTAGCGTTCTTTCTGATTTTATTTCCTAAGGGTTCTAGCGTGATGTTAAGTAGCCTATAGACTATCAAATGCAAATAGATTTTTTTCAAATCCGACTGATAGTTCCAGAGATTAGCGCGTTCAAACAAACAAACAAACTCTTCAGCTTTATTATTAGTATATAATAGATAGATAGATAATGGCTTCTATTGAAGAAAGCTTTGCATACATGATTGTCTCATTGTTAAATTTCTTCACGAGACGTGATATGACCATGACAGAAGACGTAGGGCCCCGTTTCACCACTGTTGTCAGAATTCCACTGAATGCTACTGTTTACTAAATTATGGTTACGTAAAGTGCACAACATTATGGCGCATTATTTATGCAACGAGGAAAATTATATCATATTATTTTGTGATAGCCGAACTTATAGGAAGTCGTGTATACGAACATACGTACAACTATAACTTTGGCTATCACTGCTCAAACGCATATCCGCGGCGCGCGCGCAGCCACAGTCGCGATGCGCGCGCCGCTCGCACCCGCGGCCTGTGCCGCCTTACTTCTGCTCTGGCCTGCCTCCCTGGTACTCTGCTATCAGGACGAGAGAGGATACCAAGCAGAGGACGCATATTACGACGATGTGTTAGACGTGTGAGTGATTCATGTGCTGCTAGTAATTCTGTGAAGCTGCTCATCTCCAGTGATCTTCAGTGATTTTTTTATTTTAATTATTTCTGTCATATGTATCGGTTGGTTCGCGGAAGATATGCTCGTAAAATGGTTGCTCCAAATAAATTTATTTCTGTGGATGATTAATGACGATATTCATTCAGCCCTGTATCATGTTTCGACGCAAAGTTAATACTGAAACATGGAATAATTAATTAGAATTCGAAGCGCAAGTTTATAATTAATTACGATACGGCTACAAGGTAAAAATTTCGGTTCGAATTAACCCCATTAACCCCTATGTAAAATGTTTCTTTTCGTCCACAGCTTTCTAGAGTGTGCCAGCTTCACTTACAAAACAACTGAACGAATCAATAAAGGAATTGTGACCCAGAGTCCACATTTCCTTTGATTACTTCAATTAATGTATGAATCAGTTGCATTGCCCCGTTTAAAAACCAAAGTGCGTGGGTTCAACGACTGCTACTGAATGGAGTACGCTGCACACTTGCACCGTCATAATATATGAAGTATTACACCAGCGTTATTGCACATGGTATTAATAGTCCAGTGTAAGAACCCATTGGACTGTTCTTGGAAGCTTAGGGCGAAAGATAGGTAATTAATTATACTGGTGATGTGACCGAGGCTAAAGCACTTGAGTTGACTAAGGTTCTGAGTATTGAGCATGTTTATATGGTAATTGATGTTGGAAAGGATGCATATCGTCTTCATAGATCTAAATAAAAACTCAATTTTGACCACATAGCTTTTTCCGCTGTAGGACCAAGAAATGACAGAAAGCTTACAAGCTGTTTAAAGACCAAAATACCAAAAAGGGTCCTGACCAGGTAAAGAGGCTATTTAATCACTTTAGTCACAAAGCTGTGTAAAACTTTAGTTAATGAGCATTTCATCAAATAGTAGACTTTTTTGCAATAATGATGAACACTGTACTCAGACTAAGAATGTATAACCACGCATGGTTAAAAATTCTAACCACTCTATAGTTTCATTAGGTTAAAAGCTTAATGTGATGCTGCTATGCTATGTGCGTCATAAATATTCCTAATAGTTTATTAATTGACCTATGTTTGTCTTAGTGACGTTTCACGCCGATTTATGGGGACAAAGCAGATAGCTCTGGTATATTATGTCAGCCTGGTCACACATTCATACTCTAATCGACTAGTTGCTCTGCTAATCTAGATATTTAACTCCTTTAACGCCAGAGCATTCATAGCAGCACTGATAACAAGAATGCCATTTTTTTTTATCCCATACTTTACTTTTATAAAGCCTAATTGATAGCCAAGAGCTTGATGATGATAATAGGTACAATCATATTTCTTGGATATCAATAAGTCTTTAAAAAAGAAGACCGAAGCAAAATTCGTGGTTATTTAAGACGATGAATTTATGTATACGCTATGACGATAAAATGACAAAATAAATTGGACAATGGCCATGACCACTTTGATTGCATAGCCTGAAACTGTATCATTATATCAAGTATTTTAGTTTATCATTTTAATGATACTTATAGAGAACGAGCAGACCATAGTTAGATGACATTTCTATGGAGCAGACAGACAGATCCCACGGTAGACGAAACCGCAGTCTGGCATTTTTTGTCACCTTTTTGTCTGAATATGATCAAACTAAAAACACAAGCAAGCAAGAAGTTCCAAAGGACCATTACAATCATCTTCAAATCTTAACCCATGGATTAGTGGATTATAAATCCAGACACTTAGTGGATTATAAACCCATGACCTAAAACGGGAGAGCTATTGGATTGGAGTTATAGTAAAAAATTAGTGAAAAAAAAAAACAAATTGAATATTCAAAATGTTTCGTTTTCTTTTTTCATGTAACAGATACTCCTGATCAAATTAAATTATTTGTATTTAAGAAGGGAATTTGGAAAGGAATAAAAAGGTCGTTACGTTACGAGGTCAAATAGCTCCAATTTCAATATTAGGAGCGTCTTCTATGAAAAAAACGCTCAAAAAAGAAAGAAAGAATAATAATTCAGAAACAAGGTATAAAAAGGTGATAGGCCTTTGAGACAACTGCAACCTAGTAGTTACATACATCACAATAATATTATAAAGACTATAGTTTGTGAGTGTGTTTGTATGTTTGTTACTTCTTCACGCACAAACGGCTTAACGGATTTGGATGAAATTTGGCACACAGATAGTTTATAACCAGGATTTATCCCGATATTCCCACGCGATCGAGACTTATACGGGTGAAACCGCGGGGCGCTGCTAGTAGATACATAAACTCACGTCTTCTTCCCTTGGAGGTAGGCAGTTACTACATAAGGCCATCTTAATTATAGTCCTTGGTTATTTAAGCCGTCAAGTCGTGGAAAAAAGTATCAAGAGTTCAAGACTACTGCCTACTGGTCTAGTAACATTAATTTTATTATTGAACTGTCGTGTCTCGTGGTCCCAGAAGCAGTCAACCTTGTCAGTTACGATTTGGAGTCTTATTCTCCTAGTCACACGCATGTAAACAATAATTAGGTCATTATTATTTATTAATGAGCTAATCAGCATCCCAAACGACTTTGTAGAACATAAAACGATAAGATAAAGTTTCTTTGTTGTTTCCCCGAAGTTTAATGTCTGTGTCAAACAAAGAAAAAAAAAAAGATTTATATGAAAAAACTAGCTGTTGCCCGCAACTTCGTCTGCGATCCAAGATGAAAAGTAGCCTATGTCCTTCTCCAGGTTATTTTCTAAACACGTGCCAAATTTCATCCACATCTGTTCAGCTGTTTTATCGTGAAAGTGTAACTAACAAACAAACAAACTTACTTTCGCATTTATAATAGTACTAGCTTCTGCCCGCGGCTTGTCCGCGTGGATGTCGGAAATTCATGGGTTATAATTTTACCCCGGCCCACGGTGGGCTGAAAATCGGCTTTCATAGACATAGGGATTTCAATTTGCAAGTGCCTGATTTTTTGCCGGATATCGCTTCTATTAGTCATTACTATGTACAAAAATGACACCCGAGTTAATTCTGCCCAAAAACGAAGGAAATATAATTTTTTTACGAAAAATTTGTATGAAGCTAGTATGAAAAATCGAATTATCTCCTAAACGGCATGTTTAACCGTAATATCCTTGGAGGTGGTCATAGTGCTAATTATTTATGATTTTTTGGTTGCCGATTTGACGAAAAATTTTATGCCGTTTTTTTTTTAAAAATCGTCAAAATATTTTTATTTATTTTTACATGTAAAACGATCCCTTTTAGTGTCCAAGTTAAAAATTTCGATATGTTATTAACCCAAATATTAAGAACACACAAAACAAGAAAAATTTAATAAAAAAATTGCTGTTTTTTGACAGATTTTTATTAATTTAAATAAAAAAAGATTATCAAACTCTTATTTAAGTAACATGTAAAGTTATATTATATACAAAATAATTTAATTTAAGGAATTAATACTAAGCATTTGTAAAATAAAGTAAAATAAATAAAAAAAAAGACAAAATATCATTAAATATTACAAAAAAAACCCAAACACACGCAATTACAAATTTACAAATATGTACATATATAATTTTTTTACAAATTTTCCTTATCACTCTCGTTGTCAGACTCCAATTCTGAGTCAGCATCCAGATTGGATATATCCAAAAACTCGAACTCAGTTTCCTGAAATTGAATTAAGTCGAGAGTTTCAGCAAAAAAGCTCTGCTTTTTCTTGGCATCCAACTTAGGCCTTTGTGCACTTAGCAAAGGATCCGAAGAAACAACAAGCATATTTAAAATGTCTTGATTGGAATCCTGCCTACTTCTTTTCCGCGAATGATGTCCTCGAAACCTCCTAAAATCTTTGTTTCGACACTCTGAGGCTTCTTCCGAGAGAGTCCCAATCGGAACAATATTATTTTTCTCGATTATGTCAGCCCCATGGATTAATAATTTATGAACGGTTGACGACATGTAGTACCAGTCGTATAATAATACGTACTTTTCTGCTGTTTTGCGGGCATAATCTCAAAATTTTATTATATCGACCTGCTCTCCAGATGTAATTGCTTGTAAAATTACAGCAAATCTTTTGACAGACATTCCATACAATTTATACGAGCGTGTAGGGATGACAAGCCAAATTCATACAGGTCAGAATACACAATTTTTGATGTTACAGCATCTAAGCGGTTCATTTCTGTAGGCTTTGCTAAGCACAGGTAACACGATGCATTTGATCTAGCTTCAGAAAGGTAAGTGCAAACTTTAGCGTCGATCATCGTCATCATTAGTTCATGAGTCACCCTATTATTATTATTGCACTCTGTGGGGGATAAGGGCCTCAATTTCTTCATCCATTTGTTTTTTCAGCTCAAGGACAACTGCTTCAGTCTCCTTTACAAAAGTAAACTGAACTGGACGACAATACAAAACTAAGCATGGTTTTGGGTTCGTCCATAAGATGTTGTCTCCATCTGTCAGTTTTAGTGGCACCAAGGAGGTCATGAAAATGCTCGAGTCATCTTCCTCACCCTCCATTTTCTGCTTGTATCGGCTTTGGTTAGAAGCACCATCAAATCCCCACTCGGATATCAGCTTCAACTGCTTGTTATGCTCTTCGTTAGAAAGGCTTTGAAGGATTCTTGTAACTGTGATATCAAGTAAAGCTTGAAGTGTAATCCTAGCCGATGAATCCGTAACTGTCACTGATTGCTTCGGAGGGTAGCAATCAAGCTTAGTTTGTTGCACTTTATAGTAAGATGGATAAATATCCTTAGCACCTTCCCGAATGGCAGCCTCTCGCAACGTAATATATTGCCACTTTGAGAGTTTTAGCGAAAGAAGCAATCCAAGCGCCTTTTCTGACGTAAATATGATTGTTTTTGCTGGTCTCTTAAGCGTTTCATTTAATTTAGCGGCTGCTTCAGGATTTTTCATCATGTATTCGATGACAAAGGCGATATCTCCATGCCCTTCTTCTTTTAAACGTGCTGCAGCTGCATATGCCAATTCACTGGAATCTTCGCCTGTGTGTTCATCAGATCTTCTCTTTTTTTGTTTACTTCCCTGATCTTCGAATGGTTTACGGGGTCTTTTCGTCATTGTTCCAATGGACGTTGATGTCGACGGTTCTGGAGAGACTGAGGGCGCTCTTGGTATCTCATCAACACTTGGTTCTTGATTAACTAGTTTGCACAAAACTCGGCCAATCAATATTTGCTCCCAACCAATTCTCGTACTTTCTCCTGAAATTATCAAGGAATCGGTTGGATTTCTGCCACTTTTGTAAAGCGGCTCGCGTAAATCTCCGACAAAATTCTTTGCGAACAATACTTCATGATCAAATGAAGTACTCTCACTTCGTAGAAGAACAAACAAGTCTAAATTGGTGATTAAACTTTCCATTCTAATATTTTATAGTCGTAGATTTAGTGTTAGCAGTTACACAGTTGTGAACAAACTAAATTATAAAACAAAACTTTAGCCCTTTTATTGCAAAACGCCAATAATTAGGTAACTAACTATTCTTAGAACTCATAGCACTGCTAATTAACAAATTAGCTTACTTATCAGGAAAAGTTGAATATAATCCATAGTTGGCATTGTCGTGAGATATTGAAAATCATTAAATCACCTATAAAGACTCAATAGAAGACCTAATCAGTGTAGTTACTTCATCACTTCTTTTCGGACTCATTAGAAGAGTAAACAATTGGTAATTTGGTTGTATGAAAAGTTTTAAAACCATGATGTGTTGATAAATATCTAGCTCAAACATAGTTGTCTACGTTTGGGTGTACTATAAACCTCTGCAAACTCCTTCGGAAATATAGGAGTGATGCTATTTTATGTTACGTGTAGTTAAAAGTCCATGTTCTTCAACATAAACACTAAAAGGAATCGTTTCATATGTAAAAACAAATAAAAATATTTTGACGATTTTTAAAAAAAAAACGGCATGAAATTTTTCGTCAAATCGGCAACCAAAAAATCATAAATAATTAGCACTATGACCACTTCCAAGGATATTACGGTTAAACATGCCGTTTAGGAGATAATTAGATTTTTCATACTAGCTTCATACAAATTTTTCGTAAAAAAATTATATTTCCTTCGTTTTTGGGCAGAATTAACTCGGGTGTCATTTTTGTACATAGTAATGACTAATAGAAGCGATATCCGGCATAAAAACAAGTACTTGCAAATTGAAATCCCTATGTCTATGAAAGCCGATTTCCAGCCCACCGTGCGGCCGTACCACCGCCGCCGATGCAACCGCTATGTCCCCGCATTTTAAATCTGTAATATCTTCGAAAATATTCATTTAAATTACATGCCGTAATGGGCCATACTAATCTATATTACATGCACTATTTATTTAAGGTACTTAATTGTATAAGGATTAATGCTGTATTGCTTAAAATCGCTTTTTCGTAAATAAATAATAAGTAAAGGATAAAAAATGGTTATTGTGGGTTACCCATAAGAGATAGACATATACCATCGCGGACTCTTTTGTAGACCTTTTTAAGGTGTACAATACTGTAGTACATTATTTTGATCTATCTCGTAGGGTTCAGCCAGCGTTTGCAATGTAAGCGCAAAAAAATTCGTTTATTTACGACCTTACATTAAAAACCTCTAAAATTATCAGAGTTTCTCTACTATATTATGCATGTATTATATATATATAAACCTTCCTCTTGAATCACTCTATCTATTAAAAAAACCGCATCAAAATCCGTTCGCAAGTTTTAAAGATTTAAGCATTCATAGGGACAGACAGACGCGGAAAGCGACTTTGCTTTATAATATGTATGTTATATATTATAAACCTTCCTCTTGAATCACTCTATCTATTAAAAAAACCGCATCTAAATCCATTCGGTAGTTTTAAAGATTTAAGCATACATAGGGACAGACAGACGCGGGAAGCGACTTTGCTTTATAATATGTATGTTATACAGGATGAAATTGAAAACATGCGACAAATCGAAATGGGTGATTCTACTCATCATTATGAACAACTTTTACTATGGGACCAAACCTGAAATCGCGAAAAAAAAATCTGCTGTTTCCTACATTTATGTTCGCATAACTCGTCAAAATGTAGGGAACAGCTGTTTTTTTTTTGTCGCATGTATTCAATTTCATCCTGTATAATATATGTATAAACCTTCCTCTTGAATCACTCTATCTATAAAAAAAAACCGCATCAAAATCCGTTCGGTAGTTTTAAAGATTTAAGCATACATAGGGACAGACAGACGCGGGAAGCGACTTTGCTTTATAATATGTAGTGATGTAGTGATGGATGGATGACGTGTGACGGATTATTTTACTATTTTTAAATGGTACGTTTTAACATAAACCACAGATGTGTGGAATGCCTATATAAAATAGTCTTGAGTTATGATTTCATGTTGTTTTAATAAATATGATGTTAGCTTGTTAGTATTTACCTACTCATGTCATGTCTGTAAACAAAGAAGGTATAAAAATACTAGAGTCATACGAGTACCTATTCCGAAGAAGAAATGTAGTTGTAGATAAAAAACATTAAAGTTATTCCTAAAACTGTATTGTGATAATATGGATTGTGATGTAATAGGTACTGTCTGAAATATAAGATTTATCTGTGCTAATAATAAAGCTTTTTCTTAGTATGTCGATACTCGATAGCAATCTAAATGGACTACTATAATAAAGCTGAAGAGATTTTTTGTTTCGCTTTTCGGCGCTAATTTCGAAAACTACCAGCCGGATTAGAAAAATTATATCTTATACCTACTGGTTATGTATATCTTGATGTGTAGCCGTGTGTACCTACCTAACGCAAAAACATCATCAAGGTTCGGTTATATTAGTGAAATATCTAAATTAAATGATGCGTCATAAAAACACACACACAGACGCTATAGAACTTAGGTACAATTTTCTTACGATGCTTATATCTCTTATCAGCAAGCGTATTCTTAGAATATTCATTGCAAACTTTTTATCAATCCTTCAATGATGTCATCAGACGACCGATGCCACGCATCATAATGCTTTGATCCCGCATACTCAATACTCGGCAGAAAATTGTGAGGCTGTGAGATACTTAGGTACCTGCGGGGGTGCGGGGGTAACACACTAACTATGGCAACGCCTTCTCATTGCGTTATTACTTTTTCGAACAGCCGAAATTCTCAAACCAATGAAGCCATCAAACTCAAACTCAAAGCATTTATTTCAATTAAACCATTTACAGGCACTTTTGAATTATAAAGAAGTCGGTCAGTCAAAAAATATGAAGCTAGTTGCCCATTCTAAAGCGTAGGTACCTATGGAGAAGCACGGGCAAGAAACTCCATGGACACTATTTTAAATTATATTTTTACAAAAATATCTCTCTGGTTATCTGGGTATCTGGTTAGCATTAGCAACTTTCTTCAAAATCCTTCGAATTGTGATTGAAAGTGGGGACACAATTAAGGTGTTGGGAAGTCTTACTAATCTATCTTTTAATTTCAGATTAGACGGCAGTTCGCCATGCCCCACCGACCGTCTCCTGCGCACCCGCGAGATGTGCCGCGTGCACGGCGCCGACATACAGTGCATGAAGTTAAGATGCTGTGACACTCATGTCCTCATAGCTGGAAGGTAAGAGATTAGTGTTAGTCTGATACTTACTGAACGTTGGATACGAATAAAACGCGACTAGTTTAAGTAGGTAAGGTGAAGCGGTAATTTTAATTTTCATAGGTATTTCTTAAATTGCTGTGCCCTTACAGGTTCATGTCAGGTTCTAGACCCCTTCAATGTAACCTCTATTTTCTATTTTTTTCAGGAGGTGAGTGCAATAAATATTTGAGTTTGTGTTTGTCCGTATTAAACCCTCCTTGTATCAATCAATAAAGCATATCACAGCACCGTTCACTGCTAGAAATGGATTAGTCCCAAATTGCACCACAGCCTTTTAAAAGTGTACCTACAAATATTGAGTCGGTACAAATCTGTACGATAATTCGAATGTTGGTCCTTTTGTCAACATCCTTACCGTTTACGACACACAATAAGAATATATACTTACCATTTCAAAATCACATTCAAAGTTTTTGTTTAATTCTTTTCTTACTTGCAATTTATAAAAAAAATTGTTAAATCGAAGGCAAACGCCCTGATTCCAATTAGAAACATGAGTTGTATGACTTGTATTCGGCACAAAGGACCAAGGGATTTAGAAACAAAGAAAGCTGTGACCTTTTCAATCTTCGTCTATTCTGGCGCTGACGAGATTAGATTTATATATTCCAGCCGCGTTTTTGCGAAGGGCGACGTATCTTGTTGTCATGTGAAGCATAGGAATGAGGAACTAGGTAGCTAGCATAATAAATCACTTTATTCACTATGGTAATTGATTAGCTCTGCTTGCTTAGCAGAATATTAATTGTTGTGACTTGTTGTTTATTCTAGATACTGGCAGGTTAAAAAGACAGAAATATTAATAGACGATAGGTAGGTTGTGCTGCGGAGTAATACCGTAACACACTATCAGTAAATGGGTTTCATTTTGACAGTTCCACAACATCCATTGCGTTATTAACGTTGTTGAGCAAACATACGAAGCAATGGATTAGTCACATCCTTCAAAATTATTCAGATTGAGATTGATAGAGTGCTGGTTGTCTTGGTATGGGCATGTGATGAGGAATGAGGAAGGTTTTGTGTATGAATGTGGATGGCTTTATGAGTAGGGGAAGACCAAAAAACGATGGATGTACTGTGTGACGCATGATATGGCTAGAAAGGGGGTGACTGCCAAAATGACGTTAATTGAGAAGTCAATCATCATCTGCCTAGCCTTTTCTTAACTATGTATGTTAGGATCGGCTTCCAGTCTAACCGGATGCTGCTGAATACCAGTATTTTACATGCAGCGACTGCCTATCTGACCTCCACAACCCAGTTACTGGGTAATACGATACCCCTTGGTAAGAATGGTTGTCGGACTTTCTTTTCGATTAATAGAGAAGTATAGAAGAAAAATACATGTTGCGCCGCGCCAAATAAATTGGGATAATGGCAAAGAACGATAGTGATGATGAGGTAGATGTGCTGATAATTAAAGGTGGTCTTGCGATCCTAATATTTGCAATGTTTGACTTTCGAAACATTTTGGCATCAGGCGCAGGATTGTTAATACCGCTACATTATCCGCTTTGCCAAAGAATACGAACTTGCATAGACTAGTAGGTAACTGTGAACCCGTTTGTTGAAAATGCTTGGCAAAGTTTGGCAAGAAGTTTCGAGCAAGTTATCGCGATCTGTAGGGTGGGAAGACCAATTTTAGGAATCAGTTAATTTGACGTTGTCTCATCATTGTGAGTTTGGAAGAACTGGGAAGAACCACGGAGATTTTGAAGCTTATGATGTTGTAAGCCTTAGACATGCTATGACATGACATGAAAAAGACATGTTGCGACAGCCCCAAATAAATTGGGATCCTTGGGCAAGAGAATGATCGTAATACAAGATTGCCTTAATATTCCCATTTTCCAGGTGCATACCAAGGTCGACGGACCCCTGCAGTCTGCAGCTATGTGAACAAGCGTGCGAGGTGCGTGGTGACCACGTGTGGTGCACGTGCCACAGCGGCTTCCAGTTCCATGAAGACCACTACAGGAGAAAGACACAGCCTTACTGCGTTGGTAAACACACTCATTTACTTTTAACTAATAATAAACGGGTTAGTAGCCTCAAACCACCTGTAGAAACTCCTTCAACAACGCTAAAGACAAAATGACAAAAAAGCTACACCCACCTGTAATATCATCAGCGGTCCCTATGAACGGAATTCGGCTGTACTCTGCATGAAACTGCTCTTTCTGTAGTTCTGTAAAGATATGAAAAGAACCAAAACAATTTTAGTTCTTTCTTTAACTAATATCAAAACACTTAGTAAATTCTGATGTCCTGGTACTCAGACGTGGACGAATGCTCTTCTAACAATGGCGGCTGCGAGCATCGGTGTATCAACGACCCCGGCGGGTACCACTGCGAGTGTTCGCCTCCGCTGGTCCTTGCCAGTGATGGCAAGAAGTGTGAACGAAGAGTTGCTGTCCGAGTAAGTTGGAATCTTTTGAATTCATCACAGAAAAACTGAAGTCTAAACATCCTCCCGTGATTTCCTAATTCCATTGGCTACTTAGTTGTGTAGTTTAGCCTACCCCCCACCAGAAAAAGGCGTGAGTTTATGTATGTATCAATGTACTTACTTAGCCTCGCCTCAATCTAACCCTGGGACTGAAATCCTGTTGCATTACCAGGTCTTCGTCGCAAATCGTGTCTGGACTTCATAGCTTCTTCATGTTAACTCTCTGGTTGACTACAATCATCAAGACCTTGTTGTCTGCAGCACCGACAGATGAACCTCATTTTTTTTTTCCTTAGATCATCTTTCATCTTGATGTCCACTCACAAAGATAAACAGCAATTAACTAGTTCCCATTGCATCGTAAACAAAATAGTATGTCACATAAATAAGCCCAGGCAACCGCATTGCTTCAGGAGCCGCTGCCGCTGGTACGAGCGTCATCCAGGTGTTACGCACCCTGTGATACCGTCACCTGGCTGTCTCGGAAGATCAAGCAGTTGAGTGATCAGCTGCATACGACGCAGGCGGCGCTTAAGAAGCTGATGGACAGTCCTGCGCTGAGAGATGGTAAGTGATACTTATAAATTGGCTAAGAGACTAAACTATGGTGCATAAGATGGCCGGGTCTCAAAAGGAAATTAATATTATCATCATCACCGCCCATCGTGCGTAGGTACATAGTAGAAATAAATGAAATTGTTATCCTTTCTTTCAAGGTGGTGATAGATTCGCAGAAGGAACCTACGCTTACAGAGTATTAGATTCAACGGCACCCTTAGAAGGCGGATATTGCCGTTGTGAAAGAGGTCCAAGGGTAAGTAAATAAAATCCGTTTTCATAATACCTACTTAGATCGAGACAAGTGGAAGGAATAGAGTAAGCCTTTTGCCAAGACGTGGTCCAGTTCAGGTTAGTAAAAGAGAACTTAAATAGCTAAAACGCTTTTCATGGTTTTGATAAAAAGCTTTTTCAGCAAAAAACAACGGGCCCAATCAAATATAAAAGTGTTGAATTCTATGTTACAGGGCCCGGCCGGCTCACCAGGTATGGAAGGACCGAAAGGTGACAACGGACCAAGAGGTCCTCGCGGCCCTAGAGGTCCAAAAGGCTCCTTAGACCTCATGCTACTCATGATAGCAGACCTCAGACATGACATCCAGAACATTGAAGCACGCGTGTATAAAGATGAGGAGAAGTAAGTTCCCAGTTAGGATATAATTTAAAATGCAATTACAATGGATATTGAGCAAGAATTTCTGGGGTTTGGTCCAAATGCCTATCACTAACGAGACATTTGTCACTGAATTATCAGGAATGAAGAGTAACTTGACTATGACGGCACGGTTGGCGCAGTGGTTGAGCGATTGACTGCTGCGCAGCATGTCGCGGGTTCGATTCCCGGCGGAACAAATATTTGTACGACCTACAAGTATTTATTCCGGGTCTGGGTGTTTTATCTATAATATGTAAGTATTTACAAAAAAAAAAAACCTTATAAGTAGTTTATCAGCCATCTCGTTACCATAACACAAGCATTAGGTTGCTTAGCTTGGGACTATATGGCGTTTGTGTGAAATGTCCAAGGATATTATTATTATTACTTTCCATGACACCAGCCAGGATACTACTATTTTATTCAGTACTAGCTTCCGCCCGCGGCTTCGCCCGCGAGGTATGTCGATAAAAACTATCCTATGTTCTTCCCCGGGATGCAATCTATCTCTGCCAAATTTTATCGAAATTCGTTCAGTGGTTTAGGCGTGAAAAGGTAACATACATACAGACAGACAGTTACTTTCGAATTTATAATATTAGTATGGACTACTCTTCTAATTATCTTACTATGGTTGGGAACAGAATGGATAAAAAAATTATTTACTAGGCTACTTGCTGACACATTTTGAACCATTCGTTGTAAGTTTACCAACCTGCGTCTGTGTTTCCGAGCGCAAACAACCCGAATCTCTTCAAAGTGAGAGTGAATAGGCTTCTTCTGGGTAAGCTCACTCCATCGTCGACTCTGTCTCTGTCACCTTTGACCTAGACTAGAGTCAAGAGCGAACCGATTTCAAATAAAAAAATAAATAAAAAAACTGATGGATAGTACCCAAATATCGTGTTTATTTCACTTTCACGAATATATATTATACGATGATATGATATCATTGTTTGTTTGTTTGTTCCGGACTGTGCTAGAGATTAAAGAACCTCTACAGGCTTAGCTTTTTATGTGAGATAAGATAATCAGCCCAGTTACAAAAAAAATATTTGGGACAACGTTTTGTAAACACGTAGGCCTATGGCGATGGCCTTATCATGGTCATAGAAAATTCCATCACACAGCTGCAGTCTCGTTTCTTGCAAAGATTTTGTTACCGAGATTGTTCAGAAACAATGTAACACGTAGCTGAAACAAAAAACAAAAGAGACTTCCTAACATTGACATTATACATATATTACTATTGAAATCATTGCTTCCTAAATTATATTATTTAATTTTGAATCTTTAGAAGCCTAGTTTTAAATATTCTGTTTTCCTTTTATGTAGGCATGATTTATTTGATGTTTTGTGTTCTTTATGAGAATAAAATTCTTTATAATGAGATTGCCTAATCATTTTTGGTTGAGTGTCCGAATTATTGATGTACTAGCTACCGCCCGCGGCTTCGCCCGCGAGGTTTGTCGATAAAAGCTATCCTATGTCCTTCCCCGGGATGCAATCTATCTATCTGCCAAATTTTATCGAAATCCGTTCAGTGGTTTTAGCGTGAAAAGGTAACATTTATAATATTAGTATGGATTGAGCCTAAGTTCTCTTGATTAATTCTGGTATTCAGCTGCATCCAGTTTGAATGGAAACCGACTCCAATATAGTTTGGAAAAGACTAGGCAGCTTGATTAATTTTTTGAGCCTAACTTCTCCTTTATTTACTTGTTTATGTAACCAATTCATAGACACATCTATCTTTCTTTCCTTGTGACTAAAGACATGGCTTGACGTTTCAGGCCCGAACGTTTCAACCTACAGAAGGCATGGCGTCGCCAGCGCAAACAAGAGAAGCTGGACCGGGAGAGCAAGACGGAGCAGGAGCTAGAGGCGTACACCGCGCCGCCTATAGAAGGACCTGTCGATATATTGCCTAATGGTAAGTATTGCTTGTCCTTTTTGTTAATGGAATGGACATACAACCTGGTTCGGAAAATTATAAACATCACACACAACATAATATTTTCCATCCCGACACGGATTTTATGATAAGTCAACTACTCAACAAAATCAAAACTTTAAGTACACTTATTTCCTACATTCAAATATTAACAATCAGTTTTTTTTTTAAATATTATAACACCTATTCAAATATTTAAAAATGTAAGTATATTTAATGAATTAGGTAATCTTTCACAAAAAAGTTTCAGTGTTTATTGTGTCAAAATGATGCAATAAAAAATCATAGCTTTCTTTTATTTTGTTTTTATATTCTAAAACATAATAAGTTACAAAATTGTGTTATTGTTAACTTTTCCAAGTCGTAAATGTTTAACCTTCACTTCCCTAGATGGCGTTGGGATCGAATTAGATCGCGCTATGGTTTCGTTACCGCGCGGAGTATATAAGCTCGGGCGACCGGAAATTTGTCAACTCTGGTTTCCCTTCAAAACGCATAAATCTTTCGCCTTTTACTAAAGATTTCCGTGGAGGGGGACACTCAAATGAGTCTATAATATTTTTGAATGCTCTGCTTCGGCGGGGCTTATAATTTCTTACAAAAAATGCAGCTCGCGGCGCTTCTGTAATTAGATACAGTTAAAAAGATTGCGTAAATTGAAGTAGTTCTCCTTTGTGGCTAATTAATAATAACAGCTGCAGCTGCACGGGTGTCGCTCGAATCGCTCGATCAAGCTACGCTTGCCGCGGTTGGTTGGTCAGATAAGACCCCCCCAACACCGGGAAAAGGTTAAGCAGATGATAAAATTTATAATACAGGATTTATGAAAATAATTTGTTACCGGTATGGTTGGTAGTGGTACCTAAGTGCATAGATTGAAAAAAATAATAATTGCAAGTTAAAATCCTGGCGTAGCATAGTTGTTTATGTGTATTCGCTTAGTACTTCTAAGCTACTCGACAGATTATGTAGTTTTTACCATAATTTTGACAATTTCTGAGGAAGGTTTAGAAAATATCAACCGAGTAAAGCAGCGGCTGGATGATAAGTACTTTATAACCAACGAAAACAGGAAGAGGTTCTCAAGTCGCGTACTTATATTTTTTAATGTTTAATTATAAGTATGACGCTTATCCTTTTTACATTACAGGTTTAAACGGCGAGATCCTCCATGAATCTACAACGGACTGGAGCCTGGTCAAGGGCGAGCCTGACCCAACAGACCTGCCCCTAGGTCTGATGGATGACATGGCAGCTTTGGAGAAACTCCGCCAGTACCACATACTGGCAAACCTGACCAATTCCGATGAGGACGAGGAACCAGACAATGATTATGATTACAGCTTCTACTAGGATTACATGAACATAAAGGAGTTTTGTATAATGTGGCGTTTGTTCTGATACCCACCTATTACTAAATATTTTATTTTTTGTTTATTTTCACCATAACTAGGTATTGTGGCGCGACTTAGTGAGGCTGGATCATAGAATAAACTGACATGATTGATTCATGATTGCTTGACTGCCTCTATGCAAGGCACTAGACAAAATTTAAGCAAGTATAAGGGTGTGTTACCACCAAAGATGTGCGAGGATGCGTAGAAAAGAATGTGCGTAAAACTAGCCAATAAGAACTCACTAGAACATAGCTCAAGTTACAAAAATTAAGCAATGTGATTCCTTAGTTTCACACACGTCCGTTACGCATCCTCGCTCATTTCTGGTTGCAACCCAACCTAGAAGTGACGCTATTAGGTAAGAGCAATAAACCGTAAACGTCCATTCAGCAAACAGTATGCTGCATTCACAAACTAACCTAAACAACGGAGGTTGGCTGAGGCAACTTGACCAATGTTACACAAAGAACTACTCTCGAAATTATAAAAAATAAAGCTCTAAAATGAGTCTAAAATACACTACAAAAACTACAACCAAACAAAATATAAACTACATACACACAAAGAGACTAAAATAAAACTCCGAAATTGTATAATAATATAGGCTCTTTAGTTTACACAAACATACATAGAATCATAAGTGATAATGAACTCTATCGCTACAGCCGTAAGGTTTAACTTGAGACGGAGGGCTGGTACTGCGCGGCGAGGCGCTTGAACTCGTTGGTCTTAGCGTGATGCTCCTTCGTGTAGGGATGGTCTGGGTGGCTGTCCAGGAGTTGGGCTATGTACCGGTTGAATATCTGGAAATATAAATAAGTTTTTAAAATTTATACATAAACGTGCTGATGCATTGCATTTCATCATTACCCACACAAATCAAGATCGCTGCGAGAACTAAACGAAAACGACTAAACGAAAGAAAACGTTGCTTAAAGATAAATAGTGATTAATGTCTGCCTAACCATACATTTTTCGTATATTCCCAGTCGCCCGCCCCCGCATGGATTGCCACCAGGTGGCAATTGGGAAAAAAAATCCCAGTTGCCACCGTGTGGCGACTGGGAACTTATTGCCCCCACTTCAAATCGCGGTACATTGCGGCGTGGATCGCCAAACCCCCTCATCGCTGTCTGTCGTACGGCCGCGATGAGGGGGTTGGCGGTCACGTTTCCAATGTGGTTTCATTACTAGATAAGTGATATTTTTAGGGACATGGCATGGCAACTGGGAAATTTTTCCCAATTGCCACCTGGTGGCAATCCATGTGGGGGTGGGCGACTGGGACTATTCACATTTTTTGGCGTTTAACGTCTCTTATCTTTAACTTTTATAAATAAAACCTTATTCGCGAAGCGTACGCGGATATCAAGCTCACTACAACAACAGTGTTTTTAATGATCCAGTACATTAGACCTAAAAAATTCTCAAGGAGACTATTGGCATTGTTTTCTTCTAGTTTAGCCGGGGAGGTTTTTCTTTGGATATAAGCCATACATGGGATTTTCCATCAGCAAAAATTTAGTACTTCCATACATACTTTCACCCCTTTCTTAGTGCTCACTACATCTTGTGCAAAATTTCAAACTCCTAGACCCAGCAGTTTCGGCTGTGAGTTGTCTGGTAGATAATATTATTATGATGATAAATGTGTACAGACCTCAGGCGCCTTCCCACTATGCGCTGCAGTGACAGCTAGTCCCAGCAACAGGTCAGGTTGTTGCGGAGCGCGCGCCTGTGCCTCTGTCAGCATCTGCTCCGACTCCTCCCACATGCCTGGAAAGAACAACAAAAATAGGCATTTAGGTAAGTGTCGTGAGGAAACTTTTGAATATCAATGTTGATGGCTATAAGAGTTGGGGAAGACCAAAGAAACGATGTATGGACTGTGTGAATGATGTATGGTTAGAAAGGGAGTGACTACCGAGATGACGAGTAATAGAGAAGTATAGAAGAAAAAAATACGTGTCCCGACTACCCCAAATAAATTGAGATAAGAGAATGATGTCAGTTTTTTTTTATCAGGATTCTTTCAACTGGCAAATCTTATCGCACATCTAGATCGACAATTCGACAGGCTTCAAGGAGGTATTCTAACCGTGTTTATTTGCTGTAAATGTTACCACAGTGCAAGTCCATAGTGTACTTAGTAGTTATTGTACTTTATCTACGAGTGGAATCCTGCCATCTATGAACTGCAGAGGTACGATAATTTATAGTCGCGTAACCGCGTTATTCACTACGCAACGTATTTTGATGTCTCCACATTTCCACAAGCCAACAGATGGCGTTGTATTAAATTATAGTAAAATCAACAGTCAAATTACCTCGGGAGGCAGCGGCGGCCGCTCCGACGGCGGCCGGGCCGGCTCCCAGAGCGCCGAGCCTTTCTGCCAGCTCCATAATACTGTAGTGTGCGTCCTGCACTCCTGGTCCACCCTGAAAATAAATGAGTTACCAATTAATTAAAAAACCAACAAAACTTGTATGATCAGCGGGGAAATCGCGTAATGGATGCCACATACACTACCAGAAACCATTACGATCGCACTGCACCGATAAATCGAAACGTGTGTATGATAAAAACTGTACAGTTTGTACGATTTTATACAACTCCGTCGAACGGAGCAGTATCAAAAGAATAGATAAATCGAAATGGCTGAAACGTGTGTGCCTGCCGGTGTCAGTTTTTAGTCAACCTCGGTTGGAGTTGTGCGTGCTTTAACAAATTTACTCGAGATTGAGCTTCTCTTTTCATTTACCAACCTTTTAAACAAATCCTGCGATTTTAACGCTTCTTGGTTTTTTTACAGCGAATAACAATCCAACAAAGCTAATGTGGTCTATCGAAATCATCGCGAGACGAAATTAATAACTGCGCAGTGTTACTTGTGTTTAATAAAAAGTGGCAATTGATCGCAATGTTTTTAATTTTGACAGTTCAGCCAGATTCATTGCGTTATTTACGTTACTGAGCAGTCAAATTGTTCAAATCAATGAAATAAACAACACCTTAGATGGATCAGTAGTTTTGCTAACCTGTGACAAGTTCAGCCAGGCTTGAGCCAGCTGTGTCAGTGTGCTGTCATCCTCAATGTCTTGCAGAGCTTTTAGCTGCTTGCGAGCCAGGTCGGGTCGGTTCATCGCCAAGAGACACTGCAGGGTGAACGCACGGAGCTCCAGTGATTCGGCATTGTGGAGGATTCTAAAAATGAAAGGCGGAAATAGAAATGAGATAATATAATTTATTTCTCAAAAACATGGCATGCAAGACACATTTAATTATCACAGCCCAGTCTGGCGATAATATCATACAAATATAAATAGGTAGGATAAGTATTTGATACATTATTGTCAATATACCTACTATATTGACAAAAAAAATTGGTTGTCTGTTAAGTCGGTTTACGGACGATAATTTTACGTGATAACGTCATAAGATATAGATGCGTCACAAGCCGAACGCTTAGGCCGATCGTGCCTCTATCGGTTGTACCGCGCTCTCTTTTGCAGGCTCGGCTCAGGCGTAACGTGACAATGAGTCATGCTTTTTCGTGCGTTCAGCCGGCGTTCATCGATTTATAAGTCGTTATCACGCCAAAAAATTAAATTCCTAATAACGGCCTGTTTCACTAACTTTGGATATTAGTAGCTATGGTAACAGGTAATATGGGCTGGTATCCGCAACTCCACGTCAATGCGCGTATTTTGCGTACGGTTGGAAATTTGTAATAAGTGAATTGATATATTATTTTTTATTGACTGCCAGATGATATTATTAATAAATTATATATTTATATAGTAGATATTAACTGCAGACGACATGCGACAGTATTAATCAAGCTCTACGTATGCATTAAATTGTAGTTGTGAGAAGGCATGAGTATCTATCATTGTTATAAATGAAAGTCACTTTTTTATTGTCAGTGTGACCATGTTGTTCTACAAAACTACACAACAGATTTTTATTCTAGAAGGTTTATGTGTATGATACATTAATATTAAACTTGCATTTAACATAATAAAGAAATCTTAATATCTTGTCAAGTCGTAAAAACCATTTGAAGCAGGGGAGGTAGCTAGGAATATGAAAAAACCGGCCAAGTGCGAGTTGGACTCACACACAAAGGGTTCCATACCACCATACAATATTTAACACTACATATAAAATAACCGTAAAAAAATCACGTTTGTTGTATGGGAGCCCCCCTTAAATATTTATTTTATTCTGTTTTTAGTATTTGTTGTTATAGCGGCAACAGAAATACACATTCTGTGAAAATTTCACCTGTCTAGCTATTACGGTTCATGAGATACAGTCTGGTGACAGACGGATGGACGGACAGACAGCGGAGTCTTAGTAATAGGGTCCCGTTTTACCCTTTGGGTAAATAAACATTAAAAAAAATTTACATACTTGAGTGCTGCTTCGTAGTTCTCCTCATGGTAGTAGATAGTTGCCGCTACAATAAGGAAGACTTCATTGGACAGCTCTGTGCCTTTAGCCACCTGGAACAATACACAATATGACCGTATTGCATCATTTCTTTCTATTGTTATGTGACTATTGTGTTTTAACTTTTAATGATTGTCATACACTTAAAACTCGAAACATTAATTTCATTGGACTATTTACAGCTACATTGAATTATTGTCAAGGAGTTTGTCAGTTGCTCAAAAAGTGGCAGCTACCTGTTTGTTTACCCGGGGAGAGATCATGGTAACATGTATAACATGGTTTTAAATGAATCAATAATAATGATGAGTTACCACTAGAGATTGCTTTCACAAACTTTTTTTTGTGGAGACATATTAACGCTTTTATTAGTCGTAGGTTTACAACATAAAGACAAGGTACTCACGCGCGCATCAATATCAGCAACGATCGCTGGCTTGTTGGCGTTTGGTGTCAAGTACTCCACTAATGTCTTCAGCGGCTGCAGCATAGGGTCCGCGGTTTTAAGCTCTTGCAACACAATCCTGTGGTTGCCTTGAGCGATGTACGATCGATACAGGAATGCATCTCGTTGAAGCGCTATGAGAGGTGTTGATGGCTGAAAAAGTAATTTATAAAGTTTAAATATAGTCGATACGCGAATATAAAATATAAATTACACTCGAAACATAGGTTTTAACAGGAATTTTGAGGAAAACAGGAGCGGCACAACGTCACCGCCCCATACAAGTTGAAATACGCCCCGAAACGGCAAATTTAAGTCAATTTTGTTAGCACAAATATTACTCACGGATACGCTCTGTGCCTCGTTGATTGCTTGTTGATAATTTCCAACATAAAATGCATTTTTAACATCGAAAAGCTCATCAACATCTTGCTGCTGACGTGCCATTTTGACAACTGATTGACGTTTAATCAGCTGTGTTGTCAGGTTATTAGTCCTTATATAAACGCAGTAACGCACAGTATTGCTATATTCCAGCGATGTAATAGAATAATCCGATCATGGACTAAGACTTTTAATTTGATGCAGTCACTGGCTGCACTGCTGCAGTAAAATGACACTTCTTCGGACGATATGCATCTCAAACGAGTTTCGTTTGTTACAATTCTGTACCAGAAAAACAAGATTTGGTTGATGGCCGCGAAAAAACAAGACGCCTATTCAGTCATGTAAGTAACACCAATGCTGTCATTTTACTGCAGTTTTTATATAAGTCTGACTCGTCTCTGTCTACGGTCTGACTCTAATAAGTTTTGATGTAACCGTACAAGTTTGGTTGAAAGTCGCTAGAGGGCATTGCCAAACTACAATCGAACAGAACCATAACATCACGCCATCTCGTTATCTCCAAAGGGATTAAGCAAAAAGCCAAATGCTAAAAAAAATACGAGTTCCGATACAAAACGTGCCTCAATGATGCAAATAACTTAGTTAATCGCCGCCAGAGGGCATTACTATTATCGAAACAAACTGAGAACATCACGCAAGTCTCTCTGAGGACTAGCAGCCACTACAAAATAACTCGGCTTACAACGTTACCAATGCATAAGTAGATAGGTATAAGCATAAGTAGATAGGTTTATGTATTATTATTGTAATCTCACTTTGGTTTGTTTATTTATTTAAGTATTACTAGCTGCGCCCCGCGGTTTCACCCGCGTAAATATCGATCCTGTGGGAATATCGGGATAAAATTTTTAAGTTAATCCAGGGTGTTACCTACCTCCATACAAAATTTTAACAAAATTGGTACAGCCGTTTGAGCGAAGAAGTAACAAACATAAACACACACACATACTCACAAACTTTCGCATTTATAAATAATATTAGTGTGATGTGATGTGATATTAGTATGATAGTGTGATTCAAATCCATCTTTACTAGTAGCCCTTTAATACCTAAGACGCCAATGAGATAATAATAAACAGTGAATCGAGTATTTTTTACAACCCTCCATAATAGTAGGTAAACCTTACCAAAGCCAACAAGATATTAAGAAGTTCCCTAATTGAAAGCTACGTTTATCACACACGTCAGCCTTTCTCAAAAACACCTAAGTTCCATTTAACTATTTCATGGACAAGAAATGTAAAAAAAAAATGTCATATTTATAGAAAATATAATATATGGTCCCCCACTAATTATGAAAACGGCGACCTTTGAAATTATTATTTCCTAGCGTGTAAATGCTCAGTCACAATCACAACTAATGCAAATTTAGAGTTGGCGGGCAGAAAACAAATTGTAGTACCAAGTAGAGGGACTCTGCCTAGAATGCTTCGTGACAACAAAGTCCGTTAGTATCTAGGTACCTACTATAGGTTTTCAGAAAATGTACTTCTCCCGCCATAGATGCCGCCAGGTGCCGCGTACGCAGTGCTACGAGCAGGTGCTCGAGGATCTAAAATATCGCGTGATCAAGCTGCAAAGTATTTGATTCTTCAAATACTTCGTCATGAATGTCTTTTACTTCTGTAAAAGACATTCATGACGAAGTAGATAAAACGATATGGTATAGAAATGTCGATAACCGACCAAACCGCGGTAAATTACGTAGGCAGGATATGCCCCACTCCCACCGAAGAAAAAAGCAACATAAATAAAAAAAAAAACAGAAACCACGTTTTTCTATTCGTTATGGCCAGGAACTACTGATGAAAAAGGATCCTGATATAAGTACCTCACTCGTACCTCGTACTATCAAGAAACGGTTAGTGGAAGCCGATATCAAATAACTACGAGTATATAAGTATAGCAAATCAAGAAACTGTTCCTTACCGAAAAATAAAACACTTAAAAAAATCATGGCCGGGTATTAGCCCGTCACAATTTCTTGCCGAGATCTAGCAGTCGCGCCAAACTAGGTACTCGAACCTTCGGCGTTCGGCGGCCGGGATGACGGCACTCGAGTGGAGGAAGTATGAGCGGCGGACACGTAACCACAGTAAATGTATGTATCGCTTCTTCGGAGCGCTCATCTCGTTTTCAGTGGCGTTCCGATAACGGCTGCGGTCTTCGATATTGATCGAAGACTGCGGTAGACAAATGCACTTAGACTGACCCTCACAGTCCACTGATGATGCTAACCTTTTTAAAAATGTTTGAGCGTTGATGAAGCTTAGAATATGTGTAAAAAAATACTCATACTAGCCGAACAGGCGTAAAATAAAATAGATGTCATTTAACCGCGACATCCTCATCACCAAAAAAAGCAAAAATGAATGGAACGCTGGACACCGAACTATTATTATTTTCAAACGTCATCAATTTTTTTTATAATTTTGCCGGACACGCGCTTGTCGTACATAGTATATGTAAGTAGATCTTCTATACGACCATAAATAATGTATTGTACATGGTCCTCCCTGTATCTACTTGCACACAATAAATATATTGTTATCCATTTGTTGAAAGGAAATAATCTTCGTCTATTATTTGCCGATTTTTTTCTGATAATTCGAAAAACTCAGGTAGACAGAGTACCACCTGGCTTACTTGGACACGTGAGACCATTGATCGTGAAGCTGTTCGTAGTAGTTTTAATAAATTATTTTTAATGACCCATTTCTTATTTGAATTGGGCATTTTTAAAGAGAAAATTATTAGTATTTTCATAAAAATCATAATTTCTAAAAACATGCAGACCTATTTCAGGATAAGTAATGAAAGGTAAATTTAGTTTTGAAATTAAAGGACAACAAGACAACAATATTATTTAATAAATGTTATTAAATTAAGTAGAATGGAGCGATAAAAAAAATGCATTTTGAAATTGTAATATATCATAAAATGCAAAAATACTGTTACCATACCATGTTGCATTATAGAGTATTTTTTGCGGTCTTATTCAGAAAGAACTTTGTCGAAATTTCAATGGGACTAGGACTAGGGGAACATGAATGGATAAGAGAGGACGACAATGCCTGTTATAAACTATAGCTTGTTACAATAACACATTATTTTCGCGCCTTTCTTTTGTAAAAGGTATAAGATAATCTTATTTAATTGTTCAATTTATCAGGTAAATAAGGAACACTAAAAGCTTTAAAGGCTTAGATAGTTTTAGTTGTTTTAAAACTTCAAACACGTAAAACAAAATCCTGCGATGACTAATCTGTCTGCCTTGCATTCAATGTTGTCGATTACATTTTACTTGTTACAGCTACAGTTGTTGGCTACAGTGTCCTAGAAGTGCGGTGGCCGTCTTATTATAACGGCCGTCATTTAAATCTGTCAATTGCATCAGTATTTGCCATAAGGATTAGTTTCTGCGTTAACAGCAGAAAACTAAATATTATGGTCTACCTGTGTGCCAAATTAAATCAGCCATCCAGCCCATCAGCTTTGCTCCAAGTTATAACTAACTAATATAATGAAATAACTAACTAATTATTATTAATGTTGGTTTCAGGAATCTACAGGAAGAGACTCGACTGAATTAGCTGTTTCCTAGGGCTTTTCTCCATCCACGTATGTGATTACACTATTTACCTATGTACTTTCGTAGATTAAAGTCAGTCTCAGTTTGATAGCTCTGTTATTACCACGCACGTACCAAACAAACTCAAACTCTCACGCTCACTTTCGTGTGCTGTATGGATTTTTTCACCAGTAAGTACCTATGTTGTGTATCCGTCTGCATTCAAGTTTCAGCATCAAGCTCTCGCGCTCTCTTGCTACCCAGTCTAATAACCGAATCCGTTTATATCCGCTTCTGTATACATTTTTGAAGTTCGATATCAATAGTAATTCTAATTAGGCGCCTTGGTTGGTACTAATTAATTTTTAATGGTACTTAATATTACTCAGACAAAACCCTGCTACCAGGTAACCATAAACCAATGCATCAACCGTCCCGTACTCGTTTCAAATTCGACCGTTGAAATAACCGAAATAAAGCGTCTTGCATTGTATGCAACTGCAAGTAGGGCCGGCGGCCGGTGCAACGACAGATGTGAGCCAAGGGCCTGAGAAAAGGGCCTTTACAATACTCACCTTGGGGCTGGGGTCGGCAGAAGGCAATGTGAAAGAAATTTCGCAAGGCAAAATCTTATAGAGCTCGAGAAATTATATGTATAGGGCGACGTATGAGTCGGTGGGAAAAGCTTTGCATTGAGCACTCGTGGGGCGATCTTTTCAATATAATTTTGCAGCTAAATGCGATTAATGTGCATGGACTGCCTTATTATTAGTAGCTTATAAGAAAATAAATTCTTCATTTTACATAGACGCACTGTAATTCGCGATGTTTAGTCCACACGAGGGGTAAACATAAAAGAAAATTTAGGTTAAGGTTATTTAAAAAGAACGGTCTTTTTTAAGAAAATATTGTACGTGTGCTCATGTTTTCCTGTGTAATTAATTACTGTGTAGTACTTAGTACAGGTATTAGCAAAAGTACCTAAGTGGTGTGGCCCACAGGCCCAATGGTAACGGCCCCAACTTACGAGTTGTAGGTCGTGGGTTCGAACCCAGGCAGGCGCTTTACTTTGCGTAAATCATTTCATCACCACTGATCTCAAAACGGTGAATGAAAATATCGTGAGGAAATCGGCATGTCCAGGACCAAAAATTTAAAGACAGTGACATCTATCAACCCGCTTGCGTGGTAGAATTCAGCCCATACCCTCTCGAAGAGAGGAGGAATGAGTCCCAGCTGTGGGAACATGATAGGCTGATTAAGAGGAAGCTGATCACTCTGCACACCTCTTTGCACAGCATAGTTGTCTAGCTTATGTTTTTCCTTCCCAAACAGTTACCTACTGGCTTATGATATAACCTTCACTACTTCTTAGGGCTACTAGAAGTTGGCCCAGTATTGGCCATTGTGTAAAACCATGCCATATTTAGAAGGGTTACCGTTTTCGGTGTTAGAACTGGTTTGAAATGATCCCTTCAATCTCTACTCGCTTGGGAATTAGAGCACCCTTACAAATGGTAGCCAGTTTTTCTTAAATTACGACTAATCCTAAAATGGAGTCCGTTAATAAAAATAATTAGTATGATATGGGTTTTTATTTTAACACAAGACGTAACATTTCTTAGAAATGATAACGTATGCATGACGAATTTGGTGATTATTTTTTGTTATTATTGAAGATTCATTCATTGAAGAATTCATGTTCTTCAATTAGCTACTATTTTACGTAGGTACAGATGCTATTGCCTTAAACTTCTGTTCCCCCGGTCAATCAAAGTTGGCGAACAAGTAATTTGCCCATTTTTCCGTTCGGCCGGCATTAGGAAAGGTCGTTGACCGCGGCCAGCTGCTGCAGGCTTGATCGTGGGTCGCGACCCTTCGCCAAGAAACCAGCCCTTAACTGTACTACACCCAAGATGTAATTTTTTCAACATAAACGGGATGATTTGGATATTATATGTTTCAATTCGATGTGGTGATTTGAATTTTGATAGGTATAAGTACAACATTATTTTTAGTATATGTGAAACCTGAATATAATTTGTTCAGAATAAGTAACTGAATCGATTTCAATAATTTTTACACCATGTTTTAATTTTTCCCAAAAATATTTAAAACCTAGCTAATTACAATAAAATTGTCGTACAGTTAGGTGCCTACTGCCAAACTATTATTAATGAGCGTACAATACTGGAGGAGCATAAATCATGGTCACCCCGCGCCGCGCCGCGTGGTGAGTATGTTTTTGAACGGACAACCAGGTAACATAACAAGCTTATAACTTTGTGATTTCTCATGATACAGTTTTGAAATTTTGTACATAGATTCTTTACATAAAAATAAAAATAATGTTGTATACATTGCTTACCAAGCCTTATTTCGCATTTGTCTAGGCTTTAGCAAAAGAATGCTTTTGTAATAACGTTACATACTGACATAGAATGATGACATACTGAATAATATCGCGCCGGATACTAAATGTTACAAAGACAAAAAATCAATGAGCAACATAGTCCTTGATAATGACAAATGATTTTATTTCTGTAAGTAGGTTAAAGGTTTGTACAAACACTTTTACACGTAAATCATATTTTTTTTTAAGATGAGTTTGACGTTTCCGTTGCGTTTCATCTGACTACCTACTCTGAAAAGAAAGGCTGAAACAAAATCAGAGGTCAAAGTTTCTTTTAAAGTCATAATCTTGGTCAGATCATGTGAAGGCCATGTAGATTGCTAGAAATGGTCTTTTGATGAAAGAACCACACAGATTGAGTGGACTTGTCCAATCAGTGCACGCATTTGTCAGTAATGCTGTTGATATGTATACTTCTTTGTACAAGTCTTGCGCTGCATGGCATAAACATCTACATGAACATGGCTAAGAATATTAACATTTACCTATATAAAGGGACATTTTACCATAGCGTCCCTTTGAGTAGTAAAGACACGTTAATTTAATCGATAACGACATCCCCCAATATCTATGGGTTTACCAGTTCCATTGCCAGACTTTTGGGCACTACCAAAGTTATCAACCGAAAACTGTAAGCTTGAAATACTTGTAAAACCTTTAAATCACGTATAAAATTAAGCCCACCAAAGAAATATCACAAAAGAGACTATATTCTGTCCATTCCATATGAAAACATCAAGTAAATACATGAACTAGATAATCCTACAATAATATATGAAAGTAACCGCTGCTCAGGCAGGTATGTTTTGAAGATTGCATCTTAAACCATTGTCTACGAATTGTGTGAACAACTAAAGGATTAAAAGTGTACACCCGGCAGATATTCTAAAGATTGCAAGACTATCTTTTTCCAGCAAAAAAGAAAACATTATTCTTTTCTTTGTTGGATGTAGTAAAGAGAATGTTGTAATGAATCATTTACCTATCTGTTTGTTTATTTCATGGCAGTACTTGAGTTTTGAGCACGTGTTTATGATTTATTTTTCTTCTTTACAAGCCGTGTGCCCGATGGCATTCAGGCCTCCTCTTTGTGAGAGGGAGTGGGCCGTAATCCACCACGCGGGCCCAGTGCGGGTTGGTAGATGTCACATGTCTTCGAATTTTTGGTTCTAGGACATGCCGGTTTCCTCACCGTTCCTTAACCGTTTGGAGAGCAATGGTGATGAAATAATTTACACAAAGTAAAGCGCCTGTCTGGCTTTAAGCCTACGACCTACAACTCGTAAGTCGTGGCCGTTACCACTAGACCACCTCTGCTCTCACTTTCGTCTCGTGCAAAATCTCATGCAACTAGACCAACGGACTCCCTGACAGAGAACGCATAGCGCAAATGCGCTGTCTCAGTGAATTAATAAATACAAGATTTTATAGATGTCTGCACCCCGAAGGTTTTGATCTACACAGTAAACTAGTTTTATGACGAGGATTCCTTCGTTCTAAGTAGCTGTAATTTTATTAATATGCTCGTTGCATTTCTCTCGTAATTTTGCTTGCATGTTTTTATCCGAAATTCAAGATGTGAAAGCTAATAGGTATACTTCAGCCCGTCAAGCTACAATTTACCGAGAAGAATACCTGGCAGAGATACACTTAAACTATTGAATAACAAGATCCGCTGTTAAATCGAAGCCAAACAATAGTCACGCAAGGTTTCAAAAACGAACAGGATACCAGGACCGGATACTATTTGCAATATTCAAAAATCGATTCTTCATACGTCTCTCGAAGCATCCGTTTTTATCTTAAATATCGAGCGACATCCAAAGAAGTGTGTGTAGAAGGCGAAAAAAAAACAGTACACTCACGGACAAAAGGCCCGTCTCACATCTGCTATCCGGCGTATTATGAGCAGATGGTCTGAAAGGGCCTTACGCTAAAAAAATCACTACCTGCTTATATTCATTGTTGTCTCGCAGTGTACTTATTCTTGAACTTGAGACGTACAGACTGAGGGTGACTAAGTTAACGAGAGTAACAAGGAAAGTTCTCACGGTTCAAATAGGAGGGAATTGGAAGTACATAGTAAAACGTAGTTTATTTATTTAGGATCTCCAACAAAATATGTAAAGCGATATCAGGTAATAAGTAGGTCCTTCACTTTTATGAGACCACAGCATGCACATTAAAATTAACAACTAATGGCAGATTCCTATAATTTACGGACCGTTATTGTTTAAAATTAAAACTCTTGTATCTTTATTAATAAAGAAGCAATGACCACATAGCTTTGCATAGTAGACCCTCCCATTTGGAAGTAGCTATCACATGTAAAATTAGTTTACAAATCTATTTATATTCCCAGTTTGGCAATCAAAAATGCTACCATTGGTAAGCAAAACGATTCGTTTTTGCTTAAGGAACCGAGCATAAGTTAACAAAGTTAAAATATTACATTGTATATTAACATTACAGGTAACATTTGGAGTAGTTACTAAGTCGTTGACGTAAATTAGTACTAGTTACTAGAAGCTGTGTGTCTAAACAAACAAACTTACATCTCCTAAACAAACTTACATCTCCTATTTCACCCCTTTAGGGGATGAATTTTCAAAAATCTTTCCTTAGCTCATCTTCATTGTGTGCTTCTTAAATTTTGTTTAAAATGTCGTGCCTAACTGTTAACGTTTAACTGTTTTTCGCAAATGTAAACCGTTACACATCAGCACTTATAACATTTCATCACAAATTCGGTTTATGAATAAAATTGCAAGCAAGGTCACCCGATTCTCAGCTGTCTGCAACAGCAGAAACGATTTTCCATTCCTTAAAAGTTTATTTTAGAATAAATAATACTTCAGAATGCAGTTTAACCAATAACTCTCATTTTATCTGTGATGAACTTATTATAACCTTACATTACCCAGATAAATCCTAAAAAGAATCAAACGCCAGCGTCAGACTGTCAGACAGCATCTGCCTGTCATTAATTCTGCAATGGACCTTTTTCGCTTCGCGCTGTGAGACTTAAGATCTTTAAGAATACTATTGTTGTTCAAACATTATTTTCACTTTTTCATTTGTATTTTGTGTTTCATGAACTGTGTCCAATTATAAGATATTGTTTTTTTCTAAAATATTCTAAATTATTATCCTTAACGCTTGGTTACCCGAACCCCGCCACCGTTTAAGTGAATGCATGTATTGAAGAGAAATCCACGGCTTCATACAGCGTGAGCTCGCATTAAGTATAATATAAATATACACAAAAAGAATAGATCAATATGTACAAAAACACATCGGGCTTATAGACAAAACCTCCATGAGAAAATGTTATAACGTGTGAATATTTTCATGCAAATAATTACACTATTAAAACTTTTGGCAAAGTTGTTCACGATGTTTTCGGCTAGACAAATTGCGATAGTCAATGCGTCTGCAGAGAGTAGTCTACAGAATTCATTTTATCGAAGAAAAAGAAAGAAAATACATTTATTTAATTTGTAGAAATAATAGTGCTACTGACACACATAATAACACATGAACAAAGTGTTTATATATTATCATATCAGACTCCTAAGAAAGTGGAACGGACTTGTGTAAAGTACAATCAACACTATTCCAAGTCTTAAAATAATTATCACATAAAAAATTAAGTTAGATTAACATTGCTTATTAGTCTTATAGGCTAGATTGTAATTAATTATTAAGAACCTGGTTCTTTTTAATAAAAGATAAAAAAAATATATAATAAGTTCCGGTAACATGAGGCAGAAAAAGAAAAAACACACAAAAAGAAAGTTGGTGGAAAACATGCGTCACATCCACGCAAAACGGCCATTGCTCAGCAGCATAATGGTAAGACCTAATGCGAGACAGACCCCAGTGTTGGTTTTCAGCGAGAGCCGGTGTTGACGTCACAACAACAACAACGGTAAGTGAATAAATTGGATTTTTCTAGAAGACAGAAAACAGCAAGCTAACCTACTTATCTATTAGTTTTAGCCACCCTTATAATATCACCTGAAGGCCAATTCTCGTAACTGAAAACGTTCAAAATCTAGTCGCAATCTCATCTCGCCGACAAACAAATGTCAAAAATGTAGGTACGGATATTAGAGGTATTTTTGACAGATTGAGACTGAGATCAGACTGTGAACGTTCTTAATTACGAGTAATGCCTCTCTAGTATACGTATCTATCGTGATACCCTGTTTTAATTTTAAGGAAAAAATTGGGGAAAAAGTTTTGCCAGGGATAACTGGTCCTTTTTACCGGATTGGCGCGCTTATTTAATAAAATCGGTCATATTCCTTTCGTGACAGCGAAACTTGTCTTAATTACCTTTTAAACGTCTTTTAACCGTTACGAAAATAACAAAGAAAAAAGCCGGTACCTCAACAATCAAGGGAATTACAGAAAAATAACACGGAAGGCTTATTATGGAATGAAATTTTGGATATCGACAAACCACCCTTTATTTCGAGGCCCGGGCAATAACCCCGGTCGACCCAGTTTCAGTACGATGTCTTCGAAGCTAAGCTTCGCACCTATTACCAACGCCATAGGGATCAATTTCGCACGTCATGCGAGGGAGGTATTAGGAGGTCATAGCATTTAGAGGGTAGGTAGTCAGCTATTTTCTGGTTCAAAATGAACGAATACATTTAAAACCGGAATTCATGTGGAGCTTCTATTACAAAATCCGATCCCTGTGAAATGTTACATGTGACATATAACTATTATTACCTACTAGTGTAACATGTGATTATATTTTTTATATATTTTGGTTGTAGGTAATACATAAATGATCACTATGATCAGTCAGTATTGTAAGTTCAAATCGCATAAAATGTTAGCATCCTGGTATTTTCTTACACATCTACAAAATGGTGCATTTAAGCTTGGTGGGATTAAAGCGGGTGGTACGGGTACCCCTCTCACGAATACACAAATACAATTGAAAACCTCACATTGGTACTTGGACGGATTTCCGCCATCACAACAGTTATCTATATCGTCATCATCTGCCTAGCCTTCTCCCAACTATGTTGGGGTCCGCTTAGTCTAACTGATGCAGGATGCAGTTGAATACCAGTATTTTACGACGAGCGACTGCCTATCTGATCTCCACAACCCAGTTACTGGGTAATACCGTAATACGATAAGTATACCTTGGTAAGACTGGTTGTCTGACTTTCGCGCTTCTAGCGACGCGTACGTCTGTCAAAGATCTACGAATGACAGCGGTCATCAACGGCTTAACGTGCATTATGTACGTAGAGATGGACACCCATCCGCGGACCACCAACAGCGGCAAGATCGATCGACCCGTGAGGCGGGGCTTTTATTTTTTGGCCACGACCCCCACATCGCAGTTACCATATTTCAATATAATACCAATCAAAAATATTCCTAAAAGCATTATGACATGTGTTGCTTACTTTTAAGTAACTGCAAGTATGAAATCAGTAGACCATACTCGTACTAGACGGAGCGCGCCAAAAATAGTTGTCGGGCTGACGGTTAGTGCTGGCGTTGCCGCTGTGTCGGTGTATCTACCTTGTTGCTAACTTGATCAGTTGCTGGCTGGAATGTTATCGATTGGTCAGGCGGAGAATACGTTGCGAATGTATGATATACTTGTATGATTACTCGTTTTGCTGTTGTATTGCTGACTGGAAAATATCTCTTCTGAAAGCCTCACTTTTGTCACTTTTTCATCTTTCATTATAAGAATAACGTCAAGTTTCTTTAGTTAGGGTGTAAAATAGAAAACAAAATATATTAGAACGAAAAACTTTATTAAGGACTGCGTAAAAGTAATAGCGACGTATTCAATTAGGCCGTATTTAAAGCCGAAATCTGCTAGAGGACCACCTATTTTGAATCAAAATGTCAAATTCAAACAAAAATCAGTACATAACATCACGCCTATAATCCCCGAGGGGTTAGACAGAGGTGTACCTATAATATCCACACCACAACCGCATTTCACCAGTTATGTTTTCAGTCCTATGTAATAAGGGGTGATCTATTACCATCAATAAAGACCCCGGGTTGCTACTGAGAAATTCCAGATGGACAAACCCACAAAGAATACTTTTCCATTTATTTACAGTTCACTAAAATGAGTACAAATATCTCTAACAATACCTTTCCAAAAACACTACTCGCCTACCAAAACTACAAATTCATTCTAGCACATGCCACGTTCATGCAAGGTTCTACGCCAACTGCGCGCCGCGCCGCCGCGCCGTAGCACAGTCATAGACTCACCACATCCTACCCGTAGACCTGAAGGCCAATTCTCGTAATTTAAAACGTTCAAAATCTAGTCGCAGTCTCATCTCAGCGACAAACAAATGTCAAACACTTGTCAAAGTGTATGGAAATTAGAGGTATTTTTGACAGATTGAGACTGAGATCAGACTGTGAACGTTCTTAAAATTACGAGAATTGCCCCTCTGACGTCATCCAATAACCGACACCTAGGTGAATTCTTTCCGGAGTAATGGACATTATCCACTGTCTGCACGGATGGATTTTGTGGACACAAATGGACAGAATGGACAGAATGATTTACTTACCTTAGGCCTATTTTTGTTGTAAACCATATTTTTTTAACTTGAAGGTGCAAATAAACTATTTTTTTTAATGGACAGGGTAGACATGGGAGTCTACAATTGTATGTACTTACAGTGTGGAGCACAAACAGCTTGCAATTACTTACTCAAGCAACCATCCCTTTTTTAGTCTTGTCTAGATTTAAAAAAAAACGCGCGATGTTCAATCTTAATTTTATTTCAGTAGTTTAGTATTCCATATTATTTTATTTTTTAGTTCCTATATTGTGTTTTAACGCTAAGCAGATAAACTGTCTCCAATAACCATATTTTGAACGCCAATTCCCGTAGTCAAAATCTAATCCCAATCACATCAGATCGACAAAAACTTGTCAAGAATGTAGGTAAATTGGAGGGAACTGCCCTTCTGGTCAAGGTTTGAACAAAAAGATCCACACAACTTACTCATAATAAACTGTGTGTCTATGTCCTCAAATAATAAGACCAAATACTTAATAACAATACCAAACTTATTGACAAAGTTCACAAGAACCGCATGGTTGCCCCTCCTTGACCCTCTCCCTCCACTCCACGCTCGCTCTAGGTCATGGAACCGGAAATAACTAAAAAACGTCAAAGTCTTTTCGCAACTGCCGCAAGTAGTGAGTCTTTGTTATGTAACATAACACAAGTACTAACTTCTCACTAGGCCTGCTTCCTTGGTATCGAGAATTGAAAAACAGAGGCGAAGGGTGAAAGTTTTCATAAGGAAAGTATGTACTAGGTACATAAGTTTACACGTTCGCATGCTAAGTTCAAAGGCCTGCAAAGTCAAACTTACGATAAATATATCCAACGTTGATTATATGCATGATAGGCAGAAAGACATAACATCACGCCTGTAGCCCCCGTAGGTTTAGGCAGAGGTGTACCTATAGTATGATATTGATGGGGTTGCCCCGCTTCTGTAGTGCATCATGGATGTTTGCTGAATCTCGAGTGAACTGTTTTTATACAACGATGAGAAAACGATGCGCTTCCCTAATCCGCCGCGTGCGGGCCAGCCCCAACCTTATTCTGCGCTGTGTGGCGATCACACTCGACTGTTTATATTATGTGAGTTACTGCTGCAAGCTGTCCACCTTGGTGTTAGGCGTGTGGCAGTGATTCGCATATTATATTCATGTTTTTTAGGCTAAGTGATTAGAATAAGAATACTAACATAGCGATAAGGAATATTGTCACCAACACAGCTGAGTAACAATAGTAGATTGTTTGCCAAGGGAGCAAACAACTATTTTGAAGGCGAGAGTGTTTCTTTGAATCCTGAGCGCAGCGTGGGATTCAAAGTACGTCACTCGAGCTTAAAATAGTGTCGCTCCCGAGGTGGACACTCTACTTTTTATCACCCTTTATGAAAAAATAAGTAAGTGCAACTTACGAATAAGAATAGTACGTTTATTTATTTACATACAATAACTTGAGGAAGAAATACTCTTTTTTAATAAAACTAAGTACAATCCTAATTTGAGTAAACAATTACGAACGAAGGCAGAATGCTTTTCGCGCGTTTTTTGTTTTTCAAATTTTTTTTTTTATTTGTCTCGCGCATTTTTGTTTGTCATACAGCCTGCTACTTGTTCTTACAATGTGCGTGATTGATCTCTTTAGTGGTTAGAAGTTTTACAAACAATATCCACGTTCCAAATTCAGATCACTTTTAGTGTTTAATCCGTAGGGAAGGCCTAGGGATTAAAAAGCTATTTTAGTCCCTGTATACGAAGAATACACTAACTCTTTTTGAATAGATGTGATAAAAATATATTATTATTTATTTATTATAGCACTCCAACAAATAGATCTTATTTATTATTGTTATAGTACACCACCAGCATTTCGGAAGTCATATGTAATGTCATAGGGGGCGAGCTATTGCCGTCAACCGAACACAAATCTAGGCTCCGGGCTGCTACTGAGAAATTCCTGAAGGGAAAACCCAATAACACTTTGCCGGACCTGGGACTTGGAACCCAGGACCTCATGCAATCAACGAGGTAGCAGAAAGGGATGGTCGTGATACCAAGGGATGATCGTCAAAGGAATGACTTAAAATATAAAAAAACTTATTTACAAAAAAACTACAAAGTGAAAAATAACTTTCATTTCGGAAGTCGGTGTCATCGGTTCCACATTTTCGTTTATTGACCATGGGTTCCTCAACATCAATGGATTCCAACTTGATAACAATGGGACAACCTCGAGAGTACACCCTTTCAAACAAACAAAAAAATTTAAAATAGGTCCATAATTGACGGAGAAATTGCTGAACATATCTACTTAAAAAAAAAAACATGCATAAAGTCAAACATATAACCTCCTCCTTTTTGGAAGTCGTTTAAAAATGATATAAACTGTAATCCTGGCATATTAATAGTGGAGTTGGAACTTGCGTCAAATTCAAAAACGCATTCGTTTCGGATTGCGTCATCGTCACTATGTATTGCATGAATTACGAAGACAAACCTTGGAAAGATGTCACATTACGTCCGTAAGTGATAGCCAGTCAATAAAACAGAAGATTCAAAATAATACTAATTTGAGATTCCAATAGTCCATGATGACGTATAGTTACCGGACGCGGACATGAGGTGAGCCGCGGCAGGTCAGATGGCGAATGACCAATGTTCTTCGAATTTCACTGATAAACATTTCTCACTGACTCTGATAAGGGAACATTACTTTGATGTAGTTGAATGCCGATTACTGATTGTAGGTACTTGGTATAATCAGCAAACAAAGGATGTTGCTTATTAATTATTTCAAAAGCATTGTTTTCTTATTAAAAAAAAGTATACGCGGCGAATGAGTTACGTGTTCAGACTTATAAAAATTCAGATAGATTACGCAATACTCGGGAGAAACCATTTTTTTGCACTAATATTGTCCCAGTGCAGTGCTGGAAAAAAGTCATATCATATCCTTGTACATTACTTTGTGAACATTAACATAATCATACATATTCAGCCTATAATTTACCCACTGCTGGGACCTGGGACACTGGGCTCCTCTCTTCGGAAGTACTCTCTTAAGTGGGCTGCAATCTACCCCGCGTGCCCGATGCTGGTTGGTATGTGTTACATGTCTTCGAATTGTTGGTTCTATAACATGATGGTTTCCTCACGATTACCTTGACCGTTTTGAGAGCAGAAGTGATCAAAAATTTACACAAAGTAAAGGGCCTGTCAGGTTTAAACTCACGACTTACTGCTCGTAAGTCGCGGCCGTTGCCACTGAGCCACCTCTCTGAACATTTTACTTATTCAAAATAAATAAACAAGTAAAATAGAGAACGGTTTAGATTAGAAGTTATAGGGATTCTAATACGAATCTGCAGTTTTTATAAGAAGATCAGTAAAAGAACACTATCTTTCCACTTCATCATAGATGAAGCTGTAAGTATGTATACCTATTGATTATTTTGTTGTATGAAGTTTTTATTTTATTTTTATTTATTTTATTGTTTTGTGAGGTGATTTGTTTTTGATTTTATCTTTTTTTTCTCATTAACTCTTACACTCGTTGTCTACATCTCTTTATCTACTCTACCTTTATTATGTATGTACGAGTACACGGAGACTCACAGAGTACACCATCCTTACTAATCCATATCATACTCCATACTAATATTATACCTAAATTCGAAAGTAACTCTGTCTGTCTCTCTGTATGTTGCCTTTTCACGCCTAAACCACTGAACGAATTTCGATAAAATTTGGCAGAGAGATAGATTGCATCCCGGGGAAGGACATAGCATAGGATAGTTTTTATCATAGATAAATGAAAGATTTCTATGGTTTTTATCGACATGCCTCGCGGGTGAAGCCGCGGGCGGAAGCTAGTATAAATTACAGATATAGTTGTAGAAATTTTACAATTTACCAGTGTTATTGTTTCGTCTTTTTATTGGCCCATAGTGGAGATGCGATAAAAACAGTAGCTAGTCAGTGTCGCCTGCCGCACGAGCTGCCGAAGTGCCGACATTATCGCGCGGTGAAGATCGAGGCAGCGAGGGTTCTAAGTAGTGACTCGTGGTTCCGGTATCGATACCGTATTCAATTTATTTGATATCAGACGAAGTGATTATATTTTATATTATTCATAAAAAAATATTGTGGCTTAATATTTTACTTATGTACGCAATGGTAGTGAACGTTACTAACTTTTATAAAACCTTACCACTTCCCATAAATCAAGGTAAATTTTTTATGTCCGTTATCAGCGGCGTCCACCTACAACATAAAACGTGATCTTGAAATAATTAGCTGAGAGCGCGCGGCAAGGTGTTAAAGCACGGACAGGCGTAGTGTAGGTACCGCCAGGGCGGGCGGAAGCTGCGACGCATCCCGCCCTGGCTGCAGTGGGCCCGCCGGGCGGCCCCCACTCTGCGCCCCGGGCCCGGCTCCCCCGGCTCCGCGCCCCGCGCCTCCACCCCGCGCCGGCGCGCTGGGCGCGTGCGCTCGCCGGCCGGCACATCAGTTCAGGACCGCGCGGCGTGTTAAGTAGACGTGTATTTCGCATGACAAAACGCGGCGTTTGAAACGATCGAACGCACCCCAATTTTTAACATACCAGTGACAGAGAGGGCAACCTCTCAGTAAATCATAAAAAATAGCTTCTCAAGTGGAAATGCCATCAAGCTTGTTCGGGGATCTTGGAGGCGGCGGGGGGCTGGTGGAGGACCAGCGCGCGTTCCAGCTGGCGCTGGAGCTGAGCATGCTGAGTCTGGGCGAGTCGCTGCCGACACCGGGGTCGCTGGCCAGCCCGCTTGGCTTCGCGCCGCCACCCGAAGACCGCGCCAAGAAATCGCAGAACATGACGGAGTGCGTGCCGGTGCCGTCTTCGGAGCACGTCGCGGAGATCGTCGGTCGCCAAGGTACTGCTGCACGTTCACCACCTGCTTCTTGTCACGTCGTCTGCTTGTTGTCACGCCGCGCCGCGACCACGCCGAACAGCTGTAGAGGTTATTCGGTGTCAGACGTCGGGGTTGGACCGCGCCACCCTTATGTAAGGGCGCACGTGCCGCCGCCGGCCGCTTTTAGGTTATGTTCGATCACAACCAACACCCAGTGACAGGATTCCGTGCGAATTGGACGACCGGCGAAAAAATTGCATTGTTTTTGTTTGTTTACTCTCGTAATATTTGTTGTTACACTTATCCGGTAGCCGCCGTCAGCCGTAGTGTGTATAGATGGATGCGTAAATACGTCGTTCTGTAGTCGTAGTACATAGTTACGAACTCGTTGCTGACAGGATCTCCGCAGACACTGCAAGCTCCGACAGTAAGTTAGTCCCTTCGCTCGATGTCGTCTCATCTGTTTCGTGATGATGGAGTGTTATGTAGATTGCGTGCTCACTGTAAACCATGACATGTGTAGATATTTTTGTAGATTACTTAAAAGCTTTCATTTCTATTTCAAAGTTGTTATTTAAAATCAGTAACTTTTTTGCCTGGGTAGGTACTGAGTTACTGACGTACTCAAAAAGTTAAAAATATGACGAAACTTTTAACGTTAGGCTATTTGTTATTACGTAGAACCCGTCAAAAAAAATATTGCATCAGCATAATAGTTAAGCTACCCACAAATTGTCATTATCGTGCATCCATCTAAATTCGATCTAATTTCTCGGTATCAGTCGAACCAAATGGGGTTTCAAAGTCGAAAAAACATTTCGTTGGTTCTAATTAAAAGGTACCATTCGGCAAAAACGTTACCCAAGGGTTGGTTTTTTTTTTGTAAGGGATGAGCAAAAAGTTCCGACAAAGGAGGTCGGCAATCCTTATCTGGCACTAATTTTTCAAATCTACGCGCTCTCTGCGTAAGAAATCCATTATCTATTCCATAGCAGATCGCGTTGTAATGATACAGGTAGGTTAGTGGTCAAAAAATGTTAGAAAACTGTTGGAATTCGCTTCACGTCAGTTTTTGTTGTTGTTCTTTGCACCGATGACCGAACTACCCATTTCGTAGGTAGAATCAATGTGTACTTAAGCGTAGTCCGTAGTTTGTTCACAGGTAAAATAAAAAAAGTATTGTTGTTAGTATTTGTTAAGTATCTATGTTAGCAATGTTAGCATGACCTTATTGTATTTAGAGCTTAATGAACTCGTGTATTTTGTTATGAACATTTTGGTTGCTATTTGATATGTCCATAATACGTTTTATATAGCCTCGCATTATAATCTTAAATCATAAACTTTTCCTCTCACATTTACGCAAACACAATACAGAACTCGTTCGTACATTATACACACTGCCCGCTAAAATATTATCGGTAACAGTCGTTAATTAATATTTATGACGAAATAAGAAGCCCGGGTCGACTTCCGTTAATCACGGTAGGTACATAACCTACGACAAGCTGGTAATAATAGGCCGGAGCCGATAGCAACGTCATCCGCGTCGTGTAGCGAAACTTTCCTTCTTATGTTTATTAAATTAAAGATTCCCATTAAAATAGATGGACACACTTTTAGAAATCATTTAAACCACGAAAATAATTACGAAGGTAAAAAAATATATTATAAAAACGTATTAGATAATTACAAGAAAAATAATCAGCTAACGAAAATACACTAATGTGCTTATTATTATAGGTCAATCAATAACACTCGATTTAGTATCTGTCATAAATAAAATCTGTCTCTCACGAGATTAACTTTAAATAATATCACGCCTTGTTTCACCAACGGGTTGGGCAGATTTGTACCTATAGTAGTATAGTACTACACCCACATTTACCCAGTCTGTTATGTTTAAGTCCCATGTAACTGGGGACGAACCTATTGTCAATTGTCATCAACCGGGCACACTCACTCCGGGCTGCTACTGAGAAATTCCATATGGAAAAACCCAATAACACTTTGCCCCACCTGGGAATCTACCCCAGGACCTCATGTTCTAGTGACCACTAGAACGACGAGGCAGTTAACTTTAGTCCACTCTCAAATTAATCAATATTTGATCCTATATCATTAATGACTACGTATTCTCCAACATCAAAAGGCCAAGAAGAATAATATAAAATATAAAATAACGCTTCAAAATTCTATAGAATCTGTCACATGCATAGGTATACAAACGGCTCAATTAGCTAGCCACGAAACTCTTTAAAATAATTAAAACAATATTTATAACACTTTCCGAAATTGAGTTGTCATAATTAAAAATTTAAACATTTTCTTTGAGACACTCGTTAATATATATTTATTAAACGAATTCACCTTTTGCAACGGACAGGTCGCTAATTGTAGCTCGATCGCTACACATAATATTATATACTTGCTCTTTTTAAGACAAACATAATTATGATCCTGTTCGCGGTTATGTGGTCCTGGTACCTCTGGGGTTTTAATTGTTATTTATTTTCACTCTCTACGGCTGGGTGCACAGTGACACTTAATTTCGCATTCTTGAAAAGCGTTTCGGTTGATCGTTTATTTAACTTTCGCATTTTCGAACTGATCGAGGTATTAAGGAGACGAGGGTCGGCGGCTTTACCCGCGTTTATTTTAGTTATCTTCATTATAATTGTATGTCATAATTGCTTAAAAGTTCAATTTCACTAAGAATAATGACAATCATAATAGGGAAATTGAACCGCCCCCTGTTCGTGGCATACAATTTAATATTATTAAGAGCTACTCCATTAGTCATTGTAAACTCTGAATGAATATTAAAAGCTCCGTCCAGTTTATATTGTTCAAGTCTACTGCAAACACTAGATCAATTTACAGCTCGATAGCATAAGCATAATAAGCCTTTGTAATGTTCCCACTGCTGGGACACAGGCCTCCTCTCTGTGAGAGAGAGTGCGCCGTAATCCACCACGCGGGCCCAGCGCGGGTTGGTAGATGTCACATGTCTCTGATTTCTTTAGTTTTAGGACATGCCGGTTTCCTCAGGATGTTTTCCTTCACCGTTGATGAAATAAATTACACAAAGTAAAGCGCCTGCCTGGGTTCGAACCCAGAAATAGAAGATAGAAGACCTTAAACAGACGTTTCAATCTGTTGAAGTAGGCCTCTGACTGATGCCTGTACAAGCTTTTGATCTTTAAAAGTTCATTTTAACATTCACTAAATCTTGAAAACAGAAATGAAATCATGCCCTGCAGCGTACACCAAAAGATAAACATAAAAGTGAAAAAACTAAATAATAATAACGCATTATACAAAAACTGGTACCTATTTCGATCCGACCCGTTTAATAGTGGCCGTTTCGCTCGAAAACCTTTCCCATAGCTGTAGAACGAAACAATAATACTCGTACTATAGGTAGGCAGTATATATAGAGGTCCCTTGCATTTCCAGACTGAGGAACTTGTAAAACGAGAGCAAAAAACGCAGCTGCTTCACTTACAACTCTGTCTAACTACGCGCGTCCTTTTATATGTAGTACAAGGTACAAGTTTGAGAATTTCGCACGGTTCATACATACCTTACTGATGGTGCCTGCCTCCCTTTTGTTGTATTTAGCCTTGGTATTCGGGTTGACATTATTAGGTGCGAAACTTAGTTTTTTTATAAGGATAAGCTTTTGATAGCCGAATGATAACAAGTTAATACTAATATGTCCTTTTGTAAATGACAAAATCGAAGAAAATTAACATACTAACTTTTATTAAAATATCTTTAACACTGAACAAATGATTGTCCCATATTTAAATTTAGGAAGACCGTAAACTTAAATGCGATAAGGTGGGTCGTGGGTTTCAAAACAGTTGTTATATTTAGGGCGTTACGTTCTGTTTCCTCTGGTATATTCTGATCGGTTGGCGATAAAAGTAAATAAAAGCGTCCTTAGTCTTTGCAGTAGCTTTTGAAACACGTTTAGGATTCAATTTAAATTTTATAAAGTAATATGTCAAAGTCCTAATGTTGATTATAAAAAGGTTTTTATTTTTCTCCGATCTTAATGACGTTGTTTTTCACCTGCATATAATATTGTAAGATAGTATCGGCTGATATTTTTAGTACAATTTTACGTATCAAAAAAAAATTACTTCTGGTAATCTTAATATCAAACGAAGCTTGTTTTAGACAAGTAGGCTCTAATTCCTGAAAATGAAAGCCATCGCGAAAAAAAAATCTGCCGTAATAAGTATTTGTAGTATTAGTATTGACTAGCCTTAACATCTCTGTTGACTCAAGTGTATGACACAAAAGGATGTTAAGATTAATTCGTGCAATGACTGGACAGGTCCACTCAATCTGTGTGATTCTTTCCTCAAAATACTATTTTAGACATCGATCTACATGGTCTTTACATGTACCAAGGTGTATGTTTTCGTTTTGTAATCGCGTTTAGCTTTAAACACCAAAGTAGCAATTTTTTAGAATTAAGGTGAATTCATATGGGCTGAAAAAAATCCTGAGCAAATATACGAACAAAATCGTAAAAAAATCTTAGCACATGCTTTTATTTTTGAATACCTGATAGCAAGCACAATAGTCAGTAATTCAATACTGACGCATTCGACTCGCAAAATCATTCCGCGTGGAAGCATTTTATGAAGAGGATCTTTATAAAGCACACAACTTTAAGAAACTTTTTTTTTTTTATATTTACCTGTACTTTGTGTGTCTCCTTGTTTTTTTCCCTTATTTCTTTCTGGATTAGTCTCTTGGATTTGCTGCCTTTTCAAAGTATATTGCTCTTGTATTTCTAAATTCAAATGGCTATGACGTTTTTGTTTTTTTGTCTAGGTTAAATTTTAAATGAGCAAATTCTCGCAACCGCTATCGGTTCTTCCTTTGTAGCCAAGATATAAACTGTCCAACATAATTATTAATTCTTGTTTAGGCTTCATATGAAGCATCACAGGGCAAATGTAGTTGAACAAAAGAAGGTAAAAATAGAATTCCATGGATCCCCGGCTATTATGTATACTATTGTCTATTGTAAATTCGTGTCAAAACCTAATACGACCTTTTAACAACGCACTTTTCATACGGTGTGAATATTAAATAAGTCTATCTTTAATCGAAACTTTTTATAACAAATTGAACCTTAAACACATGGCAATAAAATGTCAAAGCATGAGACATCTTTGTTTGTACCAATGACATCTGTTCAAGACAACGCAATATACCAAAAGGAGGTTGTTTAAAATTCTCGCGTTTACGCACGGACGGCGTGACGTCACGTCCGGTTGTCGACTCGTGTCGGACCCGCGTCGACTATCGATACGATTGCCGGCGATTATTGTCTCGATGTCGATGTCGATCGGACCTCCTGTCGGCGCGTTTGTTGTTTTGATTTGTAGTGGCGCGGGCGCGCCGAACAATGTTTTTGCATCTGTGAATCCGATGTATTGTAAGGTGAACTGTCACAGCGGTATTTACACGAGCGATACTTTATGATAGTGCATTGTATTTTTAAGCGTTTTATATTAATCATTATCCGTCTGATATTTTCCTTTTGTTTCTTTTCTTCTTTGTTATGGTAAAACTCAGCCCATCTCTGAATTGACCTCGCTGAATTTGGTATTCGTTGGCTTGGCATGCGAGCTATAATCGTAACATTTAAAAAAAATATTAAAAAATTTAAAAACTTCCAATCCAATGTTCCCAAACGTTCCGGTGAGTAATTCATCCCTGTCCGTCACAAGCCGGTTCTAGATAACGAGTCGCTACAACCGGTTCTACATCAATGACTGCTTACCCCTCTCCCGGTCTGTTTACTCCTTGAGATACTTATGACTTTTTTCTCAACAATAACTCTCGATTTTGACGTTACTAGGTCGTTTCGTCTTGCTTAGCAACCGCGTTTTGATTACATCAAGTTCAAGTGTAGTGTGGAGCTATGTTGTTCGAAAAGTATGGGAATCGTTATTAACGACACCGAAAGTATGTCCTAAAGCAATGTTTAACGTAGTTTAGAACTCGCGAAAACAAGTGCGCTATTGAAAAATAGATGCAAGTTGTATTTAACTTAATCGATGTAATTTTCGAACATAAACGAAAGAGAAAACAATCTCGTAAAGCACACGTGCGAGTGGAATGTACTAAGATCGCAACACCGGCTAGGCAGTGAACGCCAATCGGCAAGATTCGCAATGTGGCTTGGCGTGCGTTCCGGTCGACGCCACCGCAGTCAGGGTCAAGGCTTCGGCTCCTGCACACTGCTGCCCGCCTGGTGGACGCGAGCCGGACCGCTGTCAATGGAAATGGGACACTAAAAGCGAAACTGATAGGTACCACTTAAATTATGCGATTCCCACGACGTTATATTGAACGAATTACGCTCATAATGTTAGAAATTATGTCGTCCACCGCAACAGCACTCTGCCTCAAGAAAATTAATTTTAATTGATGATAACTTAATTTTAAATAATCTCGCGCAATGATAGAAAAACGCAACATTAATTATTTTATGTGTATTCGAAAGCAATAAAAGTCAACTTAGACTTTAAATAAATTTTGTTGAATGGTTGCTAAATTGGTTGTTAACAAGCTGACTGATATAACTCTAACAAGATTACACAAATCCTCTATCCGTTGAAAAATTTTGAATGAAACTACTCTGGCGGTAAAAAAATAAACAAGCATGTGTCCCTTCGTTACCAAGACGTCCCGAAATTCCAGGGCCCCATTTTTTGTGTGACTTGACAGATGCATTCTGGGCCGCCACTAACCGCATCTTGCATCCTTCTCGTGCATTCGGAAATGAAATCTACGGTTGTATGAGTTCTGTATTTACTACGTCGAATTTGAGGGTTATTTTAAGGTGCATTTCTCCGTCCTTGTCGCTCGAAGTGGCGCCACGGCCGGTCGCGGGAAGAAAGAGCCGAACCCGAACTAACTCGCTCCTGTTTGTATTGCGCACGTCGCACCAACAGCATTCTTAAACATGGTTACTTTTTGTTTTCGAAGCGGAGCACTAACTAGCGGCGAGGCGCAGCGAACTAGAAATCATTTGGAATCATAGCGCGTTGCGAAAGAACAGCGTGACGTCACGGTGCGACGGCACCCCCACGTCTGCGAAACTTAGGGACCCTAATGAATGACTTCCTAATTGCCGCGGCAGCACGAATAAGCCCGTAATCCGGCGCGAAAACCGCTCCTGCGTTTAATTGTAGACCTTGAGCTGTTTTGTTTCTGAGCTTGAAATCGAATGTCAGACGTCTCGCGACAAGTACTCCTGGACGAGAGTGGCTGTGATCGGATCGTAAAGCCGCAATGACGTGACGTTGCGGAGTGAAATGGACTCTTATTTTATGAGCTATTGGTTCTAATTTAGATTGATCGCGCTCTAAATTATGTCATCACGGGTTAGTGGTCCGCGGGGGCAATGTTATAGAGCGACAAGTCGATATGCTCCCGCACTAATGTTGACAACAATCCATCTCGGGCTGTCAGCCGGCGCCGCGAATTAGACTCACTCCCATTTCGATTTACTCTTCATCCACGGCTAGTAATAAGCGGCCATCCCGCGGGCGACTTCCATTATTCCGCCTTACTTACCTACACGTTCGCGGTTATTTTCCAAGAGAACTATGCGATGGCAATTTCAGTCCGAGATTAATTTATTTGTCGCGGAGTACATTATTGTTGGAGAAAAAAAATGGAGCGTTCGTTTTTCTCGTGAAGGTTTAATGACAGGATATGATGTTAATGCCTTCGAGTCAAAGTCCGAAGAGCGCAGATGTGCAAAATGTTGTCGCCATGAAGGATTGTTCCGTTCTACCTAGCAACACCACATGTGTGCTATTACGAACATGTACTTACTACACGATTAGTGTACTAGCTTATTAATATTTAAAGCTCTCGTACATCAACTGATGAATTCTTAATTTAATGTGATTATAGTTTCGAGTATAGCCTTAGTAACAGCACCTATATTATTCTGTGCCATAAGGACAAATTGGCCAATGAGTGATTCCAATTCCAAGTATGTGCATGTAATTTTTTATTCAAAACCAGGAGAGTAATCAGAGAAAGTTATTGTTTTTGCCAAAAACACAATCTAATATGATATAAGTAAACGTTTACAACCATCGTTTACCATGGCTCTCCAAGGTCCTTGTCCGAGGACATAGGTCCTCTGACATCATTTCCTAACATGAGTCCTAAAGAATACAATTCAAGGCGAATTAAAAGCCCTGCCTTCAATATAAATTGTCAATAATTTGGAGATACTCTCGTTAATACTGTCAAAAAACATTAAAACCTCCATTAGTAGTATCGGTTAGGGACGTTATAATAAATTGGCCGTTTACAAATTCTTCCAAGTTATCGCTGTCGCTGCCATCTGCCAACCGTCTTGCGACCGGCGCGCGCGCCACCTGCCCTCGACCCTCAACCGTCTTCACATTCACATGATTATTGATAGCTTAACAATTATTGTTAACTTATCAACTGCTATTTAACAAGGAAACACTATTATGTGGTGTATGAAGTGTATTCGAAATAATGAAAAGTTCAAAAAAGATCATTTAACTGCACTTCGTTCGATTTGAACTGAAAAACTACTTGCTATATACAACAGCAGCATTCTTGAGACCACATCTCGATTTATTGTAAAACTTTTAATTTTATCGAATTAACGCTGTATAGCATTCGCATCGACCGAACTATTTATTCGATTCCCTCTAAATATCGATCGTTGTAACGGGTGACTAGTATGACCGCTTTAAAATAACAAAAAAAAAACAGAATCAGGTGCTGCATGTGGCAAATACCTATGTACTCGACTGACTTGCAGAATGTCACCTATTTATACTAAAGATAATTCCAATATGAATGCCATTATTCTACTGTAAAATACTAGCTTCGACAACTTAATTAACGTTTCATAAAAAATTTCAAAACTTCGATTGTTATTTTCGATTTGAACACTTGACAGTCGTTACGCCTTGTTTATGACTGCTAGAACACATGTTACTATTTTAAACGGTTGTGAAATCTGTTCTAAATTATGTACCAATATTGCTCTCACGAGTTAACGACACAGAACAAATTAATTACGAAACAAAAATAGGATTTTGATTCCCGTTTGTGTCGTAGAAAAGCTAAAAAAAAATTGTTCTATTTTTATGAAGGCAACACCAGTTGCACCTTAACCGTCTCCCGCGCCAGTTATTCAATTAAATTTTATTAAAAAGGGCAACGACAAAGCTCCGTTCTGCCTTCAACCGACAAACATTGGCAGCTGCGCTTTCCGTTTCGAAACGGTGTGCGTGTGCGCAGCGGCCGGCTCAACGGTCGTGCCACCGTTGACACCTAACAGTTACCACACTCGGAACAACTAATAACTATTCCCTAGCTTAACTAGTCTGTAATAAAACTGTTTACCTTGTTTATCTTGTAATATATTACCAAGTTAGTTCAAAAGTGGCATACGAAGTGTGTAGAAGGCACTAGAAGGGCGTAAGCTTCTAAATTATCCTGCTATCATTTTTAAATTTCGCCATTTTGTAGTTTGTTATTATTATCATTTAGTTTTATTCGCAGTTTCTTTTCATACTCGCACTATTTTCGTCATCTCAGAAATTATGTCTCGAAGCTTTCATGACCGAAGTTATTCTGAAATGTAAAGTTTTGCACGTGTTTTTTTTTTGCCGCAGCAATTTGCAAAAAGTACAACGTTATTAGCCAAGAATAGCCAGAACGTGGTGTTTAAAATAAATGAACCTGGTTGATCAGGGGCGGTAGCAAACATGATTTACTATACTAGGGCATCAAAAACGTAGACAGAACCGACTTTAACTGTAGCGTCGCGTCCTTCGAGCCCCCGAGCCCTTTAGTGAAGCGCCCCACGTGAACTGGGACAAACAAATGAGTAATTGGCAGCGTATGGTCCTACGTGTGTTATAGGTACTCTGAGTTGTAGGACTTCCTATGATTCATTATATTAGTGACTTATTGCGTATTTGTTACCGGCTGCGGACGCAGGGGTTATCGGGCGTCTATCACAATAAGCGGAAATTTATAACTTAATGTGAACACACACGGACGAGACGGATGAAAAGAGTCGGGAGCGACACAAACATACACGCCGAACTCAAGGACCGATCGCTGACCGCGCATTGTAAATGATCTGACAATTTTAACGCTCAGTAAACTGGAGTAATTTAAACTTTTGTCTCGAGACAATAAGAAGCAAGAGCAAAAAAGGAATTCTTATCTAATGCTTTGTAGAATTTTTCGAAATTGTGAAATTTTTAACACTTACAACAAAAGCGCCCGATGTGTTGTCAGAAACCTAACTGTATCTTAAATGACCACCGAAAAAAAGGTCCTTGTGAGAGCCCGGGGCCGCTATTAAATCACGGGTCCTTTAAATTCCCGTGAAAGAGTCTACCTGCTCCTTTGGGTCTACCTGCGCACTAATCAGGCTTATACCATAAATTAAATGAACGTTTAAACGTTTGGAGAGGGATTTATGGCGACGCCGACGAGTTCATTATTGTAGCATTTGCGTATGTTCCTTATCTGCCATGTGTGGGGTGGCGCACGTTCCATATAAATGAGTTGTGACCGCGAGGGTGAGCCGGTCACCCATAGGTACTGAATAATATAGTTTTTGACGTGATAACGTCTTATAAATCGATGAACGCCGGCTGCACGCACGAAAAAGCATGGACTCATTGTCACGTTCCGCCTGAGCCGAGCGTGCAAGCGAGAGCGTGGAACAAGCGATAGAGAGGCACGTTCGGCCTAAGCGTTCGGCTTGCAACGAATCTATCTCATAAGACGTTATCATGTAAAATTGTCGTCCGTAAACCGACTTTACAGACAACCAACTTTTTTTTTACATTATTTGAATTGCTTCTATGACAACTGAGGATAATATAATTTGACAGATGGAGCTATACAGTAACGGGACTGGGATAACATAACAGGATCATCGTTTTCAATCCACCCTGTTGACACTGCGAACCTGTTTACCAGGAGCGCAGACATTGGGTGGAGGTCTAGCTGTGAAAGACTATAGTGCGTAGTGGGTGGCGAACTCTCAGCGTGTAAGCCGATATTTCCCTCGTGAAAATGTGTTCAATGGCCGGTGTCGTATTGCTCCCGCGTCCGATGCGTGTCGAGCCTTTAGATTTTCGTCTCGCATACCGGGTACATTATTTCGCGTCGTTAATTATTGTGTACAGCATTTTTTTGTACTCCAAAGGCTCACATAAGCCACCTGTTGGTATCGGAGGTTGTTGTAATTAAAGATTGTGCGCAGGTTCGCTCGATAAAAGAAGTTCCTCCGGTCGCTCCGGTCCGCACATGTTCACCTTCAACAGACGCGTATAATAAGATGACAGTATTTTATAGACGGCGATGGTTATTGAGCTAATGATGTCTGAGAGAAATGTTAGGTTTTGTTCGGGCGTTCGGTCCGCGGTGCAGCGGTGGTCGTGTCTCGGTCGCGTTCGAGAGGCAGCATTAACTTGGAGTCGGTTTGCTCCCGGGAGGCGGTGCAGCTGGCGGAAAGGCGCCATCTGCCGAGCGGTGCCCCGGAAACGCAATTTTGTTTTGTTTTCGAATTCGAAATCGGTTCGATTCTTGGTACCACACGGTACTCGACGTACTTACATTGTAGTGCAGGAGTCAGCGCGTCATCATTCGTGACATCAGCGGTCACAGTCGCGTGCCCGTTTCCCTCGTAATTCTGACATTAATAAAATACTTCGAATTATAAACCTTAAACTCACTTAAAAAGGAACTATTATTTTAATCATGCTAATAAAATTAAGGGGTCAAAACACCGCCAGTTGTTCGCCGCACAGGAAAATAACTCAAGCGTCGAAAATGAATTACTGATGGCTGTAGGAAATAACGAATGATATTGACACGTGTACTGTTCGTGGTACTGTTATAAAAAATAAAATACGTAACCTTTACTTACGTTTCCACCGAGGGTGATGGTACGGATAATGATAACACGAAATTACATATAATGGTGCCGAAATACATTAACAAAAACGTATAGTTATTTTAAAATTTGGTATTTCCGTACGAAAAGCCGTCGATCAGTGGTGGCAACATCTGCCGGTTGCACCTGCTCAAGTTTTTGCTGCCGCCACTCACACAACTTACCAAGTGTTCGAGATGACGCCTTCAGATAAGCTCGCTAGCTCCTAAAACTTTTGATCCTTTCTCAGAACTGTCTCCCGTTTCTTTCTCTTTCGTAAAATAAGGAATTTTGAAAATACTCCTACATGTAACAACAATTGCGTTCATAGCCCAAAGCTGGACATAGGCATCTCCAAAGTAGCGACATGCAAAATATTTAACTTAATTTTCTTATACGAACAAAAGGACTACTCACGACTCTTTGCGGCAGCTTGACTCGAGGCAAACGAAATAACACATTAAAGTCTGGTTTCAATAACATAATTTAAAACTGGCCAATTGCGTCAATCAGGGGCTGCTTTACAGACATTTACATAGCAATTGACACCTGAGGCACGATCCATGCAGCTCGCCTTTACATAAAAAATCGCACGCATCGTCTGCGCACGCACCGGCCTGTAATTTCGACTTCTGCGTGTAAATTGAAAAATGTCCCCCGTAAAACAGATTGCGTATAATGCGAGCCATTCGCCGTGTCTCTCAACAATAACAACTGACTTTAAAAATACAGTCGCTATTACCTGCCAGTGTTTTCGCCAGACCATTCGATTTCCGAACATCGAGTATCGTTCGTTTTCGAGTATCGATAAGCACAAGTATCGATAATGACCGTATTAAATAAACTATAAAACGATTATATCACGCGCTCGCTGCGCTCGGAAAGCGAGAGCCGCGGGGTGGCATTCCTCAGTAATAGTCTCCTTAGAATCGAGACGATGCACCGACAGACATCCTTTCGCGACAATCGATTTCGGAGCCGGACCCTATTCGTTCACTTTTTACAAGATGGCACACGATAGCTGCTCACGCGACTGTTGCATCCTGACGACAAAATTGCTGGCATTTTAAAACAATCTGTGAAAAGTAGCATTGTTGAATCAACCATTAATATGGAATTTCTGTACAGATGGGTTTATTCATTTGCGATGATTGCTGTTAGTCTGGTTGACATCCTTTAATTAAAGTGCCTACTGTACATTTTAATGAGCGCGAGCGCAGAAGACGAGATGTTGCATCGTAGGAGCTTTATCAGCCAATAGTGTCGCATGTCGTAGGACCGCCACTGCTGCCGCAGCCGTCGCCAGCCATAACAAACGTGTGCTAACTTGCTAACCTTTCCGCTGGTGGTATTGAACAACAATTTTATTATAATTGGCAACGCGGTCAACGATTCTTGGAAATTGGCTTTTTTCGTCCCTTTACTTCCAACATTTAACCGATGTTGTTTTTGCGCCGGAATCGCTCGAATGGACCTTTGTTCTCCGCCATATTGTTTTTAATGTCGAACAGTTGGCAAGGAAACTATGAAAGTGAGTGAAAGTCTGCGGTGTGATCTATTGTGCGACGATTAGCTAACGAAATGTTAGGGACCGCTTTTCGCGCTAAATGTCGATCTAAATAGACAGTAGACCGATGAAATTCCAACCAGAAATTTAAAAAAAATATTGTTAGAATTCAAAAGGCCAATTTCCTTAATTAAAAATGTTCAAAATCTAATCTCAACTCAGCGACAATCAATTTCAAAAACTTGTCAAAAATGTTGGGAACTTAGAGGTATTTTTTGACAGATTGAGACAGATCAGAGGGGGCAATTCTCTTAATTTTAAGAACGTTCATTTGATTGTCGCTGAGATGAGATTGCGACTAGATTTTGAACGTTTTTAATTAAGGGAATTGGTCATCTCACTGAAAGTTCTTAAAATCACGACAATGATTACCTCTAAATATTTTAAACGGGGAACTTCGGTGTACTTTTTTAATTCGTGTGTTGACACAGAAACACAGTTCCCGTAATTAGGGGTAACAGGGCGAGGTGGAGATGTAGTGTGGGAGCCCGAGGGAACGACCAGCTGACGCCAGACCAACCGTGAACAGAGACCATTCACACGGAAAATACATGCGCGGTAATCGCCAACCTACGCTATTAAACTATTTTTCAAATAAAACAGTATCACAATATTAAAAGTCAACTACTTATTTTACCTAAAGAATCAATTAAATGGACCTGGTCTTTAATAAATCAAGTTTTTAATTATTTTTGAGAACAACGTTTGCAATCGTGAATATTTTGTCCTAAATACAATACAAAGGCAATAAATAATCAATTCGATATTTCAGGTATGTCCGAACAGTCATTAAAATGCCGACAACATTTTTAACGATAAGCCAGCATCTGTTTGGTTTCGGCTAATTCTATATTCTGTGAGTATCTCACGGTTTTGGTCAAATCTGAGTGTTTAGCGTCTATCTTTATGCGACCTTCCTCGTGTCCCTTGTATGTTAATCATTCAGTCTAGGAGTCAGTCTCTGGGGTACTTCGGAAGGTCAATAATAAGTGGTGGTCTGGTCGGAGGACCGTTTGATGTGACCGGCGTTTCGTCGGACGATTTATTTCACATAAAGATCGACCTCGGACATAATGAATCACAATTCATTCAGATGTTTATCACTTTAAGACGAAAAACTAATAACGTCACGGCTCTTATGTGTAATAATGAGCAAAGCTTTGCGAGACAGTTGGCAGATTGTTAAACGACAAACTATGCCATTGTGTGATCTAAATAATGGACATAGTTAGCTTTTTAAGATGTTAATCATCATATGTGGCGCCTCTGATATACCTATATTTAATGACTAGTGTGATTAGGATTACCTACAGCTTTCGACAAGAACTCCGAACACAAGTTCAAATCCGATTAATTATACAGCTTCTTAGCTCACTTATTAACCTTATTTTCCCCTCCGCCCTTTTGAAAAATTTTTATTTTTCTAGAGGCCCTCATTTTAATACTTACCATCTTTCGCGAATCTGAAACGGCTATTGCCACGATTATATTTAAAGGTGTAATTATATGTATAGTCGTTGGTAGGTAATATATAATTTTCTCCAGAGGTCTCCTTATGCCGTTGAGAACCTATGACCTAGAGCTTTCGACAGGAACACCGAATACACGTTCAAATCCGATTAATTCTACAGCTTCATAGCTCATGTATACTTTAAGTTAAGAAAACAATCGATTCCTTTTCTCAATGAAATCGGTTTAAAGTGTTAGTGAAAGTCCCGGTTTCCACTTCACGTATATCCAGGTCAATAAGGACGCCACTCGCCTCCTTGTGGCCACATTTCCATCTCATTTCGTCTCTCAAGTGCCTCTGTGAACGCTACAGTCAAATTTATCGGCCATCTTTGAAAATTCGTGTTTAGGTACCGGGAAAACAGCACAAAAAGCTCTATACGTAATTAACTCATCAAATAAGTCTTCAGTATGAAGATGTAATAGATAATTGACCTTTTTACAATGATACGGCTTTTTATGTAAAAATCTAATTGAAATACGAACAATAAACATCAAATTAGAATCTCATTAGAGCCACCCATCACCAATTTGGTACATAAGTAATCTAACTCGATTCAAGTGGCGAAAAATCGTGACTCGGATTTTTTGCCGATTTTCGTCATCGACTCGGCGCGGATCAGACCCCAGCTCGTAGATCAAAGTGTTGGCCGCCGATTGACAGATGTTTTGATATTTTGCAGATTATTTTAATATATGCATGGATGACTGACCGTGCGCTGGCGGCCTTTTTTTTTTTGTCAACAGAGTTATTTGTAGGTAAGTGACTTTGTATCGGTCGCGTTCGATAGCACGGTGGTCTCCGAGCACCTGGCGAACGAACCCGGAAAGTAAACTGTCAATTTTATATTCTCTGCACCAATAAGTTCGCGGGTGTGGTTCTTGTTTTATTTTAAGCCGCAGATATACGACTTGTAACTCCTTATCGTAATGTGACGGTCTGTTGAAGACCTTATAAACGCAAGACCACATCTGTGGCAAGACCCTAATTTAATTAACGAACTAATCGTCCAAGACACGTTCCAAATTTAAATTCAAACGCCGCAATATGACGGTCACGTGGCATATTCGAAATTCGAATAATCGTTTACGGTTGGATTGGATGCATATTAGTTGCGCCCTCCGCTGGGTTGCCAACCTAACGCGGTCAGTTCCCAGTGCGTTGCACTCTGTTACAAAATAACTTAATGTCTTCGTCATTCGAGACAACTTTTTGTGATGTTTTTCCACAATTAAATATGCATTTGTGACCGGACCCCAAACTTATTATCATAAGTAGTTAATTAATTTTTAAATCGGATCCTTTTAGCGACAAACGTTTTGTTTTTGTTGTAATGTTCCAAATGTGTAACAGTCGTCGGGTAATTTATTGTGTTTGCGAAACAAATTGTGAGCGACTAACAAATAGCTAGGTAGATAGGTACCTATCACGCTATGATTAGTGTATGGGAGGACAACACAAGATTCTTTGTGTTGCTTTACGACACCGTCCGTTCCGGCAGCGGGTGACTCCGATGACCTAAAGACGACCTATTGCTAACAAAAAATAAAGCCACCCATTCACGAGCACGACATCTTAGACAACCTTGAACTAGTTAAACCGGGCGGGAATGAATCTGCGAGACAGACATGGCAACACCGGGGCGGCGGGAAAAAAGCGCGCTGTTTCTCCGTACCGCTTAGAGCAGACGTGTTATTATCTTATTATTATACTATCCTATTATCTCAAACCGCGGTGTTGCCCGCTTGTTATGCTATCTACCTAATATCGAAGCTCGAGATAAAGGAGCTGACACCGCCGCGGGAGAGGACGTCCCTCAGGCACGTCTGTAACGTGGAGGACGAATCTGTTACGCTAGTTACGCATTACGAGAACTCTTATAAACATATCCCACCTGCTAAAATATACGAACACTTAATTATTTCTGCATCGTATAAGTTTTATGGCATAAAATAATTAAGTACCCCCAATATTAATATCGCACAAAAATTCATGTTACAAATAAAGCTAAGGTAAATAACAATTTTTTTGTTGATAGCTTCTAATCTAACTGTTGTCTTTTTTGCGATGCATTGAGTCAGCGCTGCACTATGCTTGGGCAGCATGGGTCACACGCGAACCGTTTGATGTAGGTCTAATGGCCACAAATCATAATCATCGAGCTTAGCGGAATAACACCCAAAAAAATAAGCATATTAATCTTAATTCTACGTTACCATATAAATAACATTAAGTTTTTTGTTAACAGTAAACTATGAGAAACGGGCCGATGAAATATAGCGATATAATAAAGAAACCATTTTTTATTTAGACATCAATTGGCCAATCGATAAATAAATACCTAAAAGAGGCTACGACTAGGATACCATGGCCGTTACAGGTATCGAATTAACTCGCCACACTCAGAATGTATAAGTAAGTAGTTATTTGTACAGCATAATGACAGGTTTGGTGATTGCCTCTCCACCGTATTGTAATTATGAATCATAAACAAAGAGCATCGGGTTTTTGGTGGTCCAAAAAAACTGCTAAAAACTAATCTGTTCACAGTAATTAACCTATCGGGCTTATTTAGTGTTGAAGGTCACCGGTAATAAATGGGTGCTACAGTTCCTATACCCGCTGTCAATCTAGTTTTAAATATCAGTAATAATTATTAAACAATAAGAATGAGCGAATATTGTATGCTGCCGTTTCAGAGCAGGAATGCGTGCGTTTGCGAACAAAAGAGCTCATATCATGGAAATCTTTTGAAAAATATACGGTAATTTATAATTTGGCCCTACATTATTATGTATAAACGTTTCAGTTACAAAAGAACTCGGGTGTCGTTCAAAATTCGTGATGTAATTTGAGGCAACACGAACTTTTTTAAAGTTTTGTTTTCGAAGCTTCTATTGTTGTCCGCTGAAAATAAAAAAAACAACGTAACTTTCGAATAAGTTCATTGCGTATGAGCTGTTCATTTTTCTTTTATATTTTACCACCGCTTGTTTTCAAGGACTAGGACAACAAAAACAAGAAGAGGTATCGGACGTCTCGGTACACATAGACAAACCAGTTCTGCACTATGCAGCTCCCACACATGCAAGGCTTCCCTATAAACGAGCCCTGCGGTAACAACCCGTCTGATAGATCGCTTCATTTGATACTTCTGATGACCACTTTCGTTACTATATTATGTAGCCCTTGTCAGTTACCACATAATACTGGCCAATGTACACGTAAGTGAAGTGATTATTTTCCACATTGTGTTTTTATAGTGATACATAAAAATAAACTTTACGGGGATATTAAATAATAAAATTACGAGACCTTGGTGTTGAACCCACTTCCTTGCGGTTTCCTTTCCATCTGAACGTTGCGAAAGTCCACAATGGTATAAATATCAATTCAGTTCATTGTCAAGTTGTGTTGTATGTCTGGTAAAAGCCAAGAACTTAAGCAGCTTTTTAATCGTCTTCAAAATTTATCTTGCAACGAAAGCTCCTGGACAATGTGAACGATTTATGCCATGCACAATTTTATTTTACTCAGCCATCAACGCAAGTCTCGCGTTTCGTGTTCTTAAACTACTTGTATCCTTACAAGTAAAGCATTATTCAATAAATGTGTACATGCACACCAATATCTGAATATTACATACATCCGGCGCGCTGGGCTTTCGTCTGCCGCGCCGGGCGCATGCGCCATTGTCCGCCGGATGTCTTGCGGTCACACGCAATTTCACAACCTCTGCACTCCCTCTGCACTCGTGATGCCCTGGTAAGTGCCAGTTATTGGCGTGAGCTAACGAGGGATACTCGTAATAAACCGTCTTTTCAATATAAATAAAATAGGCTATAATCATTGAGCTGTTGAAAATACAAAAAATATGACTTCTGAGGTCTTCAAGTTTTGATCTAAAAGGACGATTCAAAACACACCTACCCATTACATAACCGGTGATTTAAACATAAAAAACTATGTAACTATTAATATGATTAGCTGTAAACCTGTAATTACAGTCAGGTAGGTATTACAAGCATAAAGCGTGTTTAGACGATAATGAAACAATTTTAGTTCCGATAATTTTGAGGTTAGTTCCTATTTAAAAACATCACGTTTAGCAAATTAATTGGCTCACAATGGAGGTACTAGGCAGCTATGACCTAGTAGGCGGTCGAATGAGCGAAAACACTGATCGAGTTAGCAAGGTGATGCTAAAGTTGATGTGGTTAGGATTACTTTACATCAATCACCCACTAAACTTTTAATGTGAATGGGGGTAACGTTGTCACTGTTATGCATTCCGTCCGTGTATTTTTCAGTATTTAATTTTATCCCGACCTACCTCGATGTTGTTTGCGTAGGATGCTTCGGCCTTCTATCTGATTTATGCACTTATAAATAGCTTTTATCAAACGCGTTTAACTAATAATAGAATAATTATCTTACAATTTCTACTATGATACATAGAATAATAGGTAAATAAAAACTGTTCTGCAGCTGTTCCGCATTAAATCAATTATGTAACGTTTAATAATTATAACGTTATACTATAATAACGTCTTTTTACTTTGACGTGTGTTTCATTTCACTGAAGTCGTTGACTTATTGCTTTCTCAGATAGGTCAATATGTGACTAGATAACAATGTTATTGTAATTTAATGTCGCAAGATTCCAGTTCGACGCGATTAATTAATAATTATACAATGGTTATACTTTATCTTTGCGTCCTATATTCAAAATTTCTTTGTTGCCGTGAGGCATTGTTTCTGAGCGCAGTCGAATTTAAATCGATAAAAATAAAAGTGCAGCAAACAGGCCGGACGACCTTATCGCCCTTAGTTTTTTAGTGGTCTAGGTTTTGTAACGGTACAGCGGGCGTCACATTCGGCACTGGTCGCCTTCGCCGCTGTCATTTCGACAACTAATAACCCCGGTGGGGTTCATAATTTATAAGGCGGTACATGTGACCGCTTTTTACCTCGGCCGCCGTCCACCGCCGCCGTCTGGGAATCCGCAACAAAGACAGAGCGAGATTCCGTTTTGCATTCCGTAAGTATTCGTGTGCGACGAACGACTGCGAATTTAAAATGCGAATTTGCACTGAATCGATCACTAAGAAAGTCGCATCAGTTGATCGAAATCATTATCCGGTTCACGATTCCCACGCTGATTTGATTGTTGTAAACTTGTGGTTGCCTGGTGCTGCCTGGCCCTGGCGGAGGCGATGTTTCATCTCACCTTCGGCGTCATTTTTATTGCGCACGTCAATTGAAGTGGAAATTCGTGGCCGTGCCTTTGTACGCGAGTGACCCACTTTCGGGCCGTAAACCGCCCCATCAAATTTCGTCCCGGCAGTTTCTGGTTAAAAGTTTTCGACATTCGGTTAACTTTTGGTTTTTTAGCAACACGGCCCCGTTGCATTCCCGTTTTTACGATCATCTCCCCTGACCGACGCCTGACCGACGCCTGACAGAGTGCTCGTAAAAGATCAGATTTTATTTCTTATTGTTCGCCTTTCGCGAAATCTAATTGAAGTTGGTAGGGTACCGCGAGCCCACCGCGCCATTTACGCGTTTTTAATTTTACTGCCCGAAGAACGCTGAATTATGTCCCTGCGAACGATAATGACGACTGGCGTGAGTTCCTTCATTGCTTTTTATAACACATTAAAGGTTTAAATGGTTCTGGTGAAACTTAGCGTCAGTGTTGTTGATACTGATTGTCGCGCGTCGCGCCCGCGGCTGCGCTTGCGACGCGCGCTTCACTCGCTTCGACAGTCATTATTTCCGTATCTGAGTGCACTGTAATCTGGAGTAAGCACGACCTTTATGTGTTGGTAATAAGAGCTGCGACTACGCAAATAGTCATCGCATGTCCTCAACTCTACTCGTATTTGTTTCGATTATCCGCTCCCTGCAGGACTTGTTTTGGAGGCTGCCCCAATAAGAAAAGTGGGCACTGGCCACTGCCAGTGCCCACTTTTCTTATTCCACCTAGAAGTTCGTCGACATTGTTGGCTTGTTGCCTCTCGATTTTATCGGCTTATTAAAGGTTGATAATTGACTTAATCTCATTTTATTCAAAGTCTTATAATCCACGTTGTTCGTATCTCTTGTGGAAGTCACCTGTGCGCCATCGTGTCGTTTTGAGTCGATAGAAATTAGGACAGAAGTCAAACAATAGTGAAAGTTTACCGTTATGGTTATTGTAAGTCTAAGGTAGTGATGCGAATAAACTATTTCTGACACTTCAGTTTATTAATTGGAGTCTGGGAGAAGAATGTGGTACGTCAGCGGAACAATTAGAGGAATATTATTAGTTGATTGAGTGTTGGGTTGGGGTCCTCCACTACATTGTAGCGTGTGTGCGGGGCTCATTGCTCTTGTGCCTACTCTATGAGTCACTTTAAATTCTCTGTTCGTACCTCTGCGTCACGCGCCTATCGGAAACGCTAACGGCCGGGACGCGTATTTAAATACACCCTGACCAGGCTTATCTGACCTCTTAGTCCACATTGATTCTTTCGATTAAAACCAACTGATACCACTGCAAGGTGAGACGGGGGGTCTTGCTGAACTGGTGGCACAATAATGCCTTGTGACTCGCGTCTCACTCGCGATACGCTATGTTAAGCAAAATATTTTTATAAGGAAAGGTAGGCGCGTTGCGTACATACTATGTTAATTATTTTTGGGCAAGTGAGCTTCACGGACGTTTGAGGGTTACAAAAACGGTATGAGTAGGTCATGAAGTGAAAATGATAAAGTAATACATCCATACTAATATTATAAATTCGAAAGTAATTCTGTCTCTCTGTATGTTACCTTTTCACGCCTAAACCACTGAACGGATTTCGATAAAATTTGGCAGAAAGATAGATTGCATCCCGGGGAAGGACATAGGATAGTTTTTAGCGACATACTTCGCGGGCGAAGCCGCGGGCGGAAGCTAGTAATACATAATAGTAAGGAGTTGTAGCAAGTTTGTATAGAACGTGGTAACTGCGTTGGTTTATGAAATGTTGACAATATTGGTATGTTTGCAAACACCCTTGTGTACCGCACGTCATTATACCGATTTACGCAAAAATGTGTTGTATGTTTGCGTTGTTTATGAAATATTTAACATTTCTCCTTAACACAGAGATGAAGTTCAGATGAATTCCAAATATGACAATATTTTTAAGAACAGTATTTTTAGGGTTCCGTACCTCAAAAGGAAAAAACGGAACCCTTATAGGATCACTCGTGTGTCTGTCTGTCTGTCCGTCTGTCACAGCCAATTTGCTCCGAATCTTATGGACCGATTAAGTTGAAATTTGGTACACATATGAAACTCTGTGACCCAAACACAGACGTGTAACGTAAATAAATGAGTTTTGAAATAGACAATTTAAAAAAAAAGTTTCGCAATCTGTACCGTGTGACATATCAAATGAAAGGGCTTAACGTGAGGATCTCAAGTATATTTTTTTCATAATTTTAAAGTAAATTTTATTAAAGTTATTTAAGACAATAGACGGAAATTTACCATTCCCCCCCCCCTTATCTCCGAAACGACTGAGCCTAAAATTTTGAAAAAAATACAGAAAATAGTTCTATACCTATAGATTACAGGAAAATTAATAAGAAGTCTATGATCTTGAAACAATGTTGTTTCAAGATCATAGACTTCTTATTCTGACTTCTTAGTTTGTACGCACAATATTGAGAGATTTACCATGTGGTATCTCTCAATATTGTGCGTACAAACTTACATTTTCAGTTGGAATGTACGGGAGAACATGTTTTTCAACTACAATGTTAAGTTTGTTCTTGGGATAAATTCATTCCAACTACGGAACCCTTCATTGTGCGTGGTCCGACACGTACTTGGCCGGTTTTTTTTATTTGCTGGAACTGACTGGGCAAGAAAAGTTAGTTTTACCAACTTTAAAGAAACAGCTTCAGTCGCAGAAGTTTTATGAAACTCGACAATGTTTCTTTTTTATTGGATCCTTATAAACCTAGTTTTATGAAAATGAATAAGTACAGAATTTCAGACTAAATTATTTTAAATATTTTCTAGAATCCATATAGGTACTTAATAAGATTGCCATTGTTTTTTTTTTCTGAATATAAATAACTGAATAAATAAATTAACATGTGTCATTTTCTTTTCCCAGGTAAGCATCGGCAGTATTTACACCCAAAAAAAGTACTTGATATTTTATATTGGACAATTGCACAATATGAAATCCGTAACACGTGAAAAACCTCATCATGACGTAAGTGTAATAACCCTTTATGACACAAAAGTACGTAATTACTGTAAGTTCTTAAAAAATCTTTTATAAGTTCGTATGTCATGTGTACAAGCGATTTTATTTTTAGTATTTCTGTTTCTGCATGCTAAATGAAACGGCGTCCATTGTCGTCCCGCGGACAATTAATTTGTTTATCAGTCGCCTATCAGCTGAGGTTGACCGCTTTCTTGTACATCTGCCGTTTTCGGAACAAAACCTACGGCTTTTGTTGTCGCTTTTGGTTTACGACCTACCTACTTACAACAACGAATTAACTTATTGTTTGTTTTATTTTGAAAACAAGTCTGTTAAGTAATATCTTCGGCCGAGGTTCGTAAAACGAGTTACAAACGCAAGTGATGTAACGAGTGATCGAATTGCATCGCACTGACCTAGCCCACTCGGCGTCAGAGCACTTTCTTCTAAACTCAAAATGTAACCGTAACTATGAGCGGACAATCGTTTCCGGCGCCCGTGACGTCACGGCCGTCTCGCCGGTCGCCGGTCGCCGCCCTTACGACGTAACCTTGGCGGAGCGAGCGGTGAGATGCGCCGCTTCGCCCGCGAGCCGCGAGCGTGCCGAGCGCCTGCCGAGCCCACCGCGCCGTCGACAACGCTTTCGTTTTCATTGTTCTTTTTGAAATTATTTTTAATGCTAAATAGAAACGACAACGGCCCTTCCGATAAAGAGTTCATCGATCTTCAAATCCGATCGAGAACCGCAACGCCGCGCCTGCCAGCAGCTTTATATTCGGCCGGATGCAGAAATTATACATATCGAATGCCACTTATAATGCGAAATAAGAGCAAAATCTCGGGTAATTTTTCACACGATCCACGAGAGCATAGTTGCCCTAAGCGCGGCGTGCCGGGGTGAGCGAACTCGCAACCTGTAATTTCGGACCGCAAAAGGAACAAAACGCATCGAGATCGGTGATTAAAAACCTTTGTCGGTTCTACTAATATTTATATTATTTTCGCAATGCGCCCGACATCTAATTGGGCGCTCGTATGTTTTGATGTAGGTACGGTGCTCGGCGCCGACGCCGACCACCGACGCTTCATTAGTTTTCCTGGTAGAGAAATCATAAACTACTCAATTTTTTATGTTCAGTCGTTTATGTCAAAACGTGACCCCGACCGAATCGTCCAAACATTGCCGACAAAGCGATGGAAAAATCCATTTCCTTACGATGCCTCACGACACCGTAGACAATGGCTACTATAATATAAAAGGATAATTTCGAGCAAGGATGTTAAAAATACTGGCTAAATTACATTGATAGCAGGTGGTAGTTGGTAGGTATCAGTAACTAGTTTCAACTGGCCCTGGGTACTCTCGATCGGCCCAAGGTCTGGGATATTGAACCTGCCGGAGCAACAGCACGGCGAGGTCCGCCGCGAGAGAGACGGATGCACTATCACTCATTGTTATGGGGCAAATGTCGCGGCCACACGCGCTGCTGTTCGATTGATTTTCTTCAATGACTAAACCTTAGGCTCCTAATCCGCTCGGTATGCGATGCAAAGCAGCTGCCGGCCGGAGCGATCCCGTAAGCATGAGGCGCACTTCCTCAAACAAAGTGATGAGGCGCGAGCGAGACGCAACACATGACGCGGCGGCGCTGACGGCTGTATGACAGGGACGGACATACTGTGACAAGTGCACTCGCCCCGACAGGGACGGCAGAAGTGCATTGCGCTGACGCATCACGATCGTCTGCACGCTTTCTTGTCTTTTTATGAACGCTACCCTCGCAGCTTTCAGTTTCGTTGTGTTAACGACGAAGAGGAACAGTTTCGCCGAATGTCGTTTATGCCAATATTAATCAGCGGTGTCGTAATTAAATCTGCCGGTCCGACCGGTCGTTTGCTTGGCATTTATATGTTCCCACGCGGTTGATGTCATTTTTATTATGAATGGCGGCCTTCAGCCGGGATTCCTGTGGGGGCACGGGCTCCCGGGGTCCACTGACCCACTGGCACTGGCCGGGTTCCGACCGGCGAATGGTTTTCGCTTCGTCAGCGTCCGAGCCCGTTCCGCGCCGGCGACGCTCTTCACTTGAATGAATATCGTTCACAAATAATCTCAACACAAATAAGGCTCGAGCAGGAAGCGCTTCGATAAAGGAGTAGATGCAAATCGAAGGTAAACGTGCTAAGCGTTCATTGGCATTATTAAAAATAAATAATATCGGTTTTGGAATGTTAGCGGCGCGTCATCTCGCCCTCCCGCGGAGATCGCGTGAACTCTTTATCGGTCGGATACCTCGGTGAACTCGCACTGGAATAAATTAAAAAAATGTTTAATCTGACTAACGAGAAGCTCGCACCCACAAAGTGTACCGCATTTGGTTCCGATAAACATATTTTGGAATAGTTACGCAACGTTACACTGACACATTGTGGTCGCTAAGCTTCGATTACCACGTGTCGCGTTATCGCGTATCATCGCTCCTAATATGTGCTAGTGTAGTTCTCACGAAGGCGACGCCATAGCCGAGTGCGTTCACACCCATAAACATGGTGCGCCGTATCGACGAGTATTTCGATCGTACTGTGTTGAGGCGCTGCTTATTTGCTTGGCAAACATTCGACGAGATAAGCCGTGAACGACGAGCCTTTGCTTCCCACATCTGCCGCGACCTTGGCTCCTTCAGCCCGTTGTGTAACCTCCTTATCAGTCACGCTTCCCTGGTAGGTACTCGTACCTCCAGCGTTCGACTCACCGGCGAATCTCACCGCGTTTTCCGGTCCCGATACACTATCAGAGTTATCGAGCAGATGCGAGCCTATCGCGAAGACACGTGCGTTACCAATCTATAAATGTAGCTCAAAGTTATGAAAGCATCTTTCACTATCGTTGAGTTTACGATCGCACTAATAAACTAAGCGGCGAGCACGTGGGTCTCTGGCGCGTCTCGTTAACACAATTACAGAGTTTTCGGCTGCCCCGGACGATCAACCGGTTTCAATGTCCCGACTCTTTTACTTTTTATCATTCTGCTCTAAATCAATGTTAACGTTTGTGCGAAACCGAAAGTTATGTCGGCGCGTTTAGCTAATAAGATCGAATGGGGTGAATTAGCATCTCTATCAAGCCGGACTCTTTGTGAAAAAGTCTTTTGTAGAAGAATGCTGAGAGCAGTATGTTTTGTTGACACTTGAGTTATGAGGGAGCGATGTGGGTTAGTCAGGGTTGGCGGGCTGCATAGTGCGCGGCGGTCCTTCCGTGAGCTTTTATTATTCCGGTTATAAATTAAACTGTGCTCGTTAATCGGCCCTTTAATCCGTCTGGGCGTTGACTCCGCGCGGGCTGGCGGGCTCGCGGGCTCGCGCGATGAATGGTTCACTTTATATCTTTGAAACAAGACTGCGTCGAAAGTAGTAAAATCTAAGTAATGAACGTCTTCCACATGTTGTTTACGTGTGAAAAGCTCGCGACGGTGGTCCGGCGGGGGCGAGTCATCGGCGAGGAATGTGGCTGCATCTCGCACTGCGCCCGCGCTGGGACAGCCTCCCGCAGCACGCGGTGGGAGCGAGCACACCGCGTGTGTACACACCAATAGATATCGACGTGAGATAATTCGATCCGAAGGCTTTTTATACGTTATTGTTAGCCTCGAATGATACACTGTTTGAATATTTAGCTATATCCGCTGACTTCACCGCTTATAAAAAATGGCGAATAATTAGTCAATAAAAATTCCGCCGATTATATACGTAGTCGTAGTTGTTACACGGGTGTTACGTAATTGGAGTAAATGACCTAAGAGTTGGTGGTCCGGACGAAGGTCTCGCGCCACGTGGTGCGCCTGCGCCGGTCACGTTGTGGACATGCCGCCAGCAGTGCCAGCTGCTGCCTAGCTCACGCCACTGCCACGACCGTACTCATAGCTGCCTTCTGAAAAAACATAGACACCTGCTTACAAAACACCCGACTCCTAGAGAATTTACGTTGAATCCCCCTTAGAAACGTCAATAAATCAAGATGTTCAAGTTTCGTCATTATACACTACACTAGCTGCGCCCCGCAGTTTCACCCGCGTAAGTTTCGATAACTCTAAGTTTCTAATGCAATCATGATTCGAAAGACACGTGGTGTGGCATCTATCATCATAACAACGTTGTTGTTGTTTTCCTCGGGAACAGCACTTTTTTTCGGGATGAAAGGTACCCTATGTCCGTTTCTGTACACCTGACAACGTATATGCAAAATTTCAGGACGATCGGTTCAGTGGTTTAGGCGTGAAAAGATAACAAACAAACTTACTTTCGCAATATTATTAGGATTAGGATAGCTGTTAAGAAGTTAGGATATTCTCGCACGAAACTTCAGCTTCGGCATGTGTAAACAATAACAAAACTAGATGGTATAAGCCGTGGTTATAGAACGCTACTGCGAACATCGCGGCTCCAGTAGGTGTTGTAATAATTGGGGCGAGTTCGTGGCGGGCGATGGACGCCGCCCTTGACCGCGGCGTCGCGGCGGCATGCGATGACTCCGAGTAAACAAATTGAATGAATCGCGTACGCTCACGTACATGCCGTATGTGCCATTCATGTGTGCGCGCCGTTAACGCACGATAATTCAAGTGCTCGTATGTTTGACTAACAAGATTACGGCCCGCCGCGTCTGCCGCCCTAGTACAACCAACATCCACTAGTGCCTAGTTTCGCGAAAAGTTCCAGTAGTTCGTGATAAAAGTAGATAAAGATTTGTATAAATATTACTGCGGAAATCAATTTAACTATCGTGATCGTTTAGCTATTAAATACGATTCTAGTAGGCACTTGATTTGGGTAAAAAATATTGACCAACGAACCATTTGCGTCCTTGAGATATAGTTTCAATACAAAGCGCGTTTACCTTATTAAAATTACAATAGTGTTCTTGGCATCGTGTATGTTGTTCATTCGGCGTGTCCGTGAGTCCCGTGTCCAGCGGAAGCGAGGCACTGTGCTGTCATGGCTGGCGAGGCGCCCCTCAAGACGAGCAAGCACACTTCAGTCTTACTTACGTGATACTGACACTAATACACACTGTTCCATCTCATTTGAAACCATTTCCTCCTATTTGCAAGTTACAGAATCTCGATTTATTTACAAACAGGCTGAATGGAAAACTACTAAAACCGCAAACAAATAAAAAAGACAGAAGAGTTTAAGGTTTCCTTCGTCGATTTATAAAAGTGTTGTGAGGTTGGCATCACGTGTTTGGGTGAGCCCATACATACATAATTTGCGGAAGATAACGCATAGTGCAGAGGTGCATCGTACGCGTCCAGAGGCACCGCTCCTTATGATCCATGCTTAGAGACGAGAACACCATCGTTTCTATCGATTAATTAGAAATGATCACATATTTTTAAATCTTGAGCAATCAGAAAAATATCCTAGAGATGTAAACTAACAAATTGATTTATGTTCGTGAACAATAAACTGTTGAAATGTTCAAAGCAAGCAAGACACGGTGTCTGGCCACCAGTTGCCGCTAAATAAAGCCCACTGTTCTTGTTTTACAACAACGACATTAATTTATTCTTTGGTAGCGTAATATCGAGATTATTAAGAGATTACATAATCAATCAGCCACACGTTGGTTCTGACTCGGCGGCTCGCCTTTATTTAGGGTACCTGAACGGACTGTGCTGCTTATGTTTCGGAACTGTTCGATACATCGATACTTATTCCGGTGTAATACAATAAGTAGTAGTGCATCTCTAGCGGCGGCTGGAGGCGCGGCGGGGCGGCGCGAGCGGCGCGGGTCGACGCTCGGCCGCGCGACCGATCGCAGCCGAAGGTCAAGGCTGTCCGCGACCGATCGAGATCCTACTCGCACCGCATCGCACTACCGGCGCAACGAAACAAAAAGTGACAGCCCAAACCTGAATAGAATGCGAGGACGAATAAAAATGAAAGCACTGTTTATTTTGCGCGTCCATGCCACTTTCAATTTGGCCAATAAAAAAATCACCCAAATCAACCAAAGAAATGTCGATCAGCTTATCGTTAGTCATTGTAATGACTTGCTCGTTTGTTATTTCGTCGAGTGCGTGCGAAAAGATCTCGATCGCGCAGATATCGGCGGTCACCAGCAGCGGTCACCGAACCCTAATTGCAATCGAAATATCCATTACCTATTTGGTTACGAATCTGATACTCGAAGGAGTCTTAAATCGTTCAGAAAAGTCGGGTTAATTGAGCGACGCGACGGAGTGTTAAGATGTTTGTGTAAAAACTTGGTGTTTCTGCGAAGCTCGCGTTGTAGTCGGTCGGTGGTCCCTGATCGTCTGGTCGTTGGTCGCCGGACGTTGGTCGCGGAGCGATTAATTTTATACTTGTTACTCTCGCTTTGTCTCGAACTGTATCGACGGCAGCGCACCTTAATTAAAATGTTCGAAATTGGATCTGTCGCACACACATGTGTGTTTACGATTCCTATCATTTTTGTTTAATGAGTTATTTCGCGAAGCTAACGCTTATAATGATGTTATCTACAATCTGGATATACGACAGTAGCCTAACTATAAATTGAAAAAAATAACTGGCTCATATCGTATAGCTAATCTATGTTAATATGAAGAATCAAAACAATCAGTTTAATTTGAGAGTGATATTAGCGTGTTTTTCCTGACAGAAAATCATTTAAAAGTGTCTGTTTCTCACAATAAATTAACTTCATCAAATGGTGCGCGTCTTCCGCGAAGCAAATCATCAATCATGTGAATTCATGTGTGTTGCAGCTCAGACTGTGAATCACTTCTGTGCTACGACCTCTCTTTGATTGCAGTCTTGCCAAATTAACGGTTCAAATTGTTCATTTGGCGATGATTGATAAAAAAGCCTGTAAAAGTGTTACCTTTACTGTTTATTTGTATTGCTGCATAATTTACACAACATCAGACCTGTATTCCTCGAAAGGTTAGGCAGACGTACACCACCTATATACTATACACACATATTTCCCATACACAAGTCCTGTGTATGCTGTCTGTGTGTGTTGGGGATCGAGCCTATTGTCATTATTCGGGTCCAAATCCAGACTCCGGGATGCTACTGAAAAATTCCGTATGGAGAACCCCAATAACACTTTGCCCGACCTGGGAATCGAACCAAAGATCGTTCAACAGTGCTAGTGCTGCATAATTTATTTGCCTATAACGTATCTGTGCTCTCAAGGACCAATTACAAGGAAAAGCGACTCTACCTTCTACTTTGTTTATGTCATATCTATTTTATTCTTTAATAAAATGTATTTGATACTAAATTATGTCTAAATGGTCTCTTAAATCAGCGAACCGTATTAGGGCAAAAACTTTTGTTCTTCCGTGTTCTAAATAAAGCATAAAGTACTTATATAAAATTTTTAACAGACTTAAAAAAAGAGGTTATTGTTATTATTAGTTCAAACAATATTTTTGAGAAACTCACTATAAAAGTGGTAAACATGTAGAGTGTAGACGTCTCTTACCAATTTTTTCAGCAGATAATGGAAAATTCCACCCGTGTATTCTGTAACCCAACTTGTAAAAAATACAAGTCAGCTAGCCATAAATGTTATTGCTGACAAAACTCGTTTGTAACGTTTAAATATGTACAAGCTCGTAAATCCGTGCGTGCAGGCTATGGGGCACAATATGATCACACTAATATTTTCACAGTTTAATCAGATTAGGCACGCGTTGGCTCGCAACGAAGCTTCATTTTACAAGAGGAATGTCCGCCCGATCGTTACTTAAACATCCTTCAAAGCAAGACAATATAGGAAATATACACAGCGTGGAACTGCCATTCATAGAAATAAAAACTTGATCTCTGACTGATTAATATCTGTACTGTGGCCAAAAAACCCTGAGTTTATGCGAACAGCGAAAATCCGTATGTAATCAACTAATCAGCGTAACTTTATCGTTTTGCAGAATATTGTAAACTATTCGTTTTCCACGTGCAAACTTAATTATCCATTTCATGAAGACCTTAATCTGTTCACATCTTATCTGAAAAATATGTCTCAGATTCTCAGACCAGACGTCACCGATTCAATCTTGACTCTTTAAAACGTCCAAAAGCTCCAGTTATAGTAAAACTACCTATTCATAGTAGGTACCAGTACAGTTATCTATAGTATCTGATAGTACCGTGTCGGATGTACCTAGCCCGCCTAAATGTCACTCGGTGAGCCGCCGCCGCTTTTAGTCGCTCCGAAATAGATCGCGTTCGCGTTCATCAACCCCTTACATTCGTCATCAGCACTCGCCGACCACCGCTGACCTTTTACATCGACGGCCGCACTAGACAAACACGTCCACTAACCGAACAAACTTCGCAATGGACACCACCACCCTAAAACTTTTTTCGATTTTTGACATTTGACGCATCGAAGTTCCTAAATAAATTACACCCGATTGTTTTTTTGTAATTTGATGCTGTCAAATCGCATTCTAAATTAATTAAGCGTTAGTATTAATATGGTACCCCACCGCAACGATCGCACTGCAATTTTCGACCCGTCATAATGACGGTGCAGCAAAAACTTGACACCTCCGAGACGAAAAAAAATAACAATCGATTATTTAATATCGTTTCAAACCGCATCGGTCGCGGTAAATAAATTCACAAGCTCGAGATGAAAGCTCCACAACGGCTATATTATCCTGGTACAAGGATCGCATAATCGTCCAAGAGCAAAGTCAAAGGTCCCATAATTGTGGTAAAGACGCTGAACTCGAATCGCCACGTTCGTGAAACTTACAACTGAATGTTAGTAAACAACGCGGTACATTTACACTTTTTTCCGTGGCGCCACTCCAAGCAGCTGAGTTTTATTACACAATCAGAGCTTTATTACCGCCGCGCCATCTATTTAGAATTTAGGAAGCGTCGATTCGCGGACGTCACGGAGCATGACGCGGTTTAAAATGAACTAACCTGTACTACAGATATATTGCAAGTTATTGCGCATAAAACACGCGGATTAACCTCTCAGACATTGCTTTGAACGTTGAACATCGCTTGCATTTACTGATAATGGATGCTCGAGCCTCGTTTCATTATTCAGGGCTGCATCCGTCGCGTTGCTCTTGATCTCAATTAAAGTTTTATAATTCTACAGGCTACTAACTGGTCCACGTGGTGGGATTACCCGCCAGTGCGTCACTCATAGTATTTGGACATCGACATTTCTACAGAGCTCTGTTATTTCTAGCGTCGGCAGGCGCCAACTTTAGATTAGCTACAGGGCTCATCTGCATTCAGGACCGTTATTTGTGGAGCTTAATAATGTTATCCTCCATTCATATCCTCGGGGACTGAATAGTGATGAGACTACACTAAACGGACGCTTGGAATCGACTAAATAACTACGAGTACTCGATTCATCGTTGAATTATTGTACTAAATATTCGCATGGGAGTTGTGACAGGAGAGTTAATGAGGTTTTTATTAAATTTGAGATTGTTTATGTAGTTGTAGGGCATAACGTATGGTTGATGGTTGCGATAATGAAGATTTTTAAGCTCGGGTTTCGCCGGCACGTCGTAAACGTGCATCGTGTGGCGCGCACCGCCGCCGCCGCGCCTCCGCGCCGCGCCGAGCACGACGCACGGTCAGCTGGCCCTGCTAGCTTATTTTTCATACAATGGGAGCTTTATTAGTCTTTTTGGTTGTAACATTATCCTGCTAGTGTTGACCTTTGGCGTTATGTTTTACGATGTTCGCAAAAAAACAATGGAATGAATTACTTTATTCGATAAATCAAAGGCGAGGCGTCGACGATATAGATGTCAAGAGTTCTTGCACTTGACTACCTTATAATAACGTCATCGACGTTGCAGGCGAATTTAAATTAACAATGCATTATTAATTGCCATAAAAACGCCTGATTCTTTAATAAAAATAAAATAAGCTCGAAGATTTTTTGGTGCTTGGGTTCTAACATGCAATGATGCAAGAATTATTAAGTATAAAGTACTAGGACCTTAGACCTCGCGGCCGGCCACATAACCGCTGGTAAGACCAAGTAACTGCTCTCACTGGACTGTTACGACAGACCGCCCTGAGAACAACGGAGAACCGAACGAAGTGGAACAACATCATACATAAAACCACGAACGCCTTTCAGGGACACAAGAAGATCAAGAAGTCGAGGCTAGGAACTACTTCTCCGGCGAAAAAGTTACACCTGTGGGTTGTAACGATTCTAGCACTTAACTATATTTTGTTTTCAACAATTTGACCGATCGAAGCGGTCACTAGACCTCTGGGATGCGCTAGGTAGCCCGCGAAAATTATGTTGAAAGTGTGATAACCAGTCTTACCAAGGGGTTTCGTATTACCCAGTAAACTGGCTTGTGGAGGTCAGATCGGCAGTCGCTCCATGTAAAATACTGGTATTCAGCTGCATCCGGTTAGACTGGAAGCCGACCCTAACATAATTGGGAAAATACTAGGCAGATGATGATGTCATGTTGAATGTTGATAAAAATATGATTCGCGAGAGCGTAACAAATATGACTTTACAGAATTATAATAATTAAATCATCATTATAACCCTCAAGTTCATAATCCTATTGAATTACTATTTCATGAAATATCAATCAATTGGATCAATTTATCGGTCATGCATTAGTCAGTAATCGTCACCTAATTCCTCGTGAACTTTCTTCCAAATGCTCACAATATCCACAAATGTACCACATGTGGGTGTCTGCGCGTCTTTTGTTCGCGTTTAATAATATTTGCAAATTAACCACAAGCGCTTGCGGCTTTCCGCACAACAAAGCTATGTTCATATTGATAGTATGACACTTCATTGTGCTTACTTTTTTTTCGGCAAGACTTAAAAATTGTCGCATTTAAGTTATACCAAGTTAAAGATTAGTAGGTACTGCTTTTCTGACATGTCTTCCATTTAATTAATGTTTACTCTCTCTGCCTGCCTCGGAAAGCGGTTCCGGCTGTCATTTGTAGATCTTTGACGGTCGTTGGTAGTCAAAAGCCCGAAAGTCTGATAATTGGGTTATGGTTGTGGTCAGATAAGTAGGCAGTTGCTCCATGTAAAATACGGGTATTCAGTTGCATCCTGTTAGACTGAAAGCCGACCAGAACCTACTTGAGAAAAGGCTAGGCAGATTGAATGATCTTGTGTGGCTTTGACGTCCATGTTTTAATTTTATTTAACACACAAGACCTTATAGTGGACATACCATACACAAGGAAAATCGAAAAAACTTTTGAAGCCACAGAATGAACCACTGAAATCCAACAGATGACCCACTAAAATCCAACAGGGTTAGTATGAACAAGGCTTTATAACACATAAGTGTCATTCGTAAATAATTACAGAACATCCGCCGTGTAGGGATGGGACAGTGAGGATGAATAAATTCATTTTTAAGTCGGCATAACATTCTGAATTTTTGACTTATTGCCTTTTCAACACCACAAGTCACAACAAAACGCTTCAGCTTCGTAAATAGGAGATAAGCTCCGCTGCTCTCGGTACTCATATAAACAAGATTAATAATATTATACAATTTGTATCAGATTGTATTCGCCATCTTTATAAAATAAACATAGTGTAAAGCTGGTGGCATATTGCTAGATAACGCGATGGCTGAGCTGCGAAAGGGCTTAGCTTTGAATAGAATTTCTTTTTGGACGAATTTAACGTTTCTGTACTTCAGAAATGATGAAGTTAGAAGTGTTACAAGCTTACAACTGTAGTAGAACGACTGTTTAAGGTGCATAACGCAACTTAATCTTTCTTAATCGCCTCTCCTAGCCTTCCAGCTGTGGCTCGGGCCTAACACGTAATCGCAACTACGACGACGGTTAGCGTCGCTTGCGCAGGGTCATTACCGAATAGCTAAACTCAAGGCCGAGATACTATCGGCTTTTATGTTTTGTAATATTTGAACGCACTCCACTCACCACCTGGGGCCTTAGTACCTGAGCCAATTGTATCGAAACATGATTCCGCTATAGATTCTTTACAAATTCGCTTTATTTTGGGTCAGCGTCTGTTCCCCTTTTCTTGTCGAGTCCTTTTGCTTGTTGGTCGCACCTAAAAGATGCTCTATGATACAACGTTCTTTTCATAACGGTTATTTATTGAAGTGTTTGAGCGTAGTCTGTTGCCAACCGTGGATGTTCTCCAATAGATTTGTCATGAACGAATGTTAGCGCAAGCAAGCTCCTGGATACTTGAATGTGTAACGTTTCATTCAGCCGCGTGTAACATGCACATCACGGTGCGGCACATCTGTCACCTCGTCTGAACATCAAGAGCATCAACATTCACGAGCTATTTGATCATTCGCTAATGTATGCGATGACATATAAACAAAAGTTGTATCAAATGCTATACGTTCCTCGAGCTCTCGGCACTGGCAGCCTTTGAGTGACCTCAGTTGCGAATATGTGGCTGCTAGCCGGAAACGGGCTCTAACGTTCGGCAATGAAGGAGGTCATAGCCACGAAGTTATCAACATCTAAACATGACTCGCGTGTCATGGTGAGCTGGTATATACAGCTCTATACCTAAAACAACTTTGATATTTCGCCGGTAGACCAATAAAACATACGTGCTTTTGGCCAATCTTTTTTTGGGGTCCAGTCGCTAAGTGAGACAAATCCGCAGATTGATCGCTTTGTCTTAAACCGAAAATTACTATACGTAGTTTACTCGTGTTGCTAAATGCTTACAAAATGGATATAACAATTAAATTGGACAAATGTGTCATTAGAATGTTTTGTCTGAAAGTTCATGGGCCACCAATGCAATAATATTTGTGACTGCATTTTGATGTTCACCTCGTTAATCAGCTAACAAAGATAAATAAATTAAAATTAAATGTCATAAGAAATCCTTAGCGGTTGCATTAGTTTTCACACTTGACCGAATTTTTGGAGTAAGACGTGAGGTGCGGTAAGGTCTATGTCAGTGCACCGCGAGATACCCGGGTTGATTAACCGATAACGCTTATCGCCCGAACGTAAATCTTCCTGCAATACCCTGGTGGAGTTGCACAATTTAACGATCCTCTGACATAACTTGTAAACTTGACTAGGTATACGAGTATAACTTGTGCTGATTAAAAAATATTTTATGTTTTTCACAGAACTCTAAATAAATATAGCAGAGTTTATTTGTTTCGCAATCGGTAATTAGACACATGACTAATTATGTGACACACGTAATACAGTTTAATGAACTTTATAATAAATTATCGTCCAGGAAAACTGACCAGCGACATAGCTCGACCCATGACTGCTAGGTGCATCGGCTTAGCAAGTACCAGGCGTTTATAAGCTATCAGGAGCATACTAACTCGCTAAGAGTTCAGTGATTAGAAACGTTTACCGTGAGAGCTGGCGACGGGCCAACCAGGCCACGCCGGTGCGTTCACCCACAGGCACACACGCCGTAAAGATAATTACTTACCATTGTTTTTATTTCTACTACGTCTATCCCAAATATTTTGAATTCCTGTTGCAAACGATTCCATCAATGCTATGATCGATTTTCGCGAGAACACTAATTGTTGGAAGATCGTTTGACGTACGAGTAGGTACGTGATTCGAGACGCGTGTGGCTCGGTGATTCGTCACTCGCCCGACGTTTTATAACTGACCGATGTGTCGTTATCACGTGGAGAGGCAAATAAAATCTGCTTTTATAGCCCACGGAAGATAGTGATCAGCTGTTTACTTCAGACAAAAAATAAGTACTCAGAGGAATTTGAGCTGGTTACGTGTTTGAATACCCACGAAATATGCTAACAATATGCAATGGTTATTACCAATCGGCAGATAGATCTCTATTCTAAGATATAGGTTACACAACGCTCGACAATGCGTTATTTTTCACGTTGGTGACGTCACTGCGCGCCTGCAACGTTGCATGTTTCAGCTGGGAACACACATTCGGGAGTCCATTTATTTTCTCTTGTCAGGTTTATCTGGCGTCGTATTAAACAATCTTTAACATAAATAACGCCTCTGTCCATGCGTTGACGTAGGTACAGCCTAAACCTGTTCTCGTTTATTTTATGACAAATGCAAAAGTTTATCTTGAAGATCTGCGGTGGTACCTACTGCCTATAGTGCCTCGACTTGTCAAAATTAGGTTCGATGCACTTTGTGTTAGTCATACCTAGTTCGAAATGCGCAGTTTTAAGGTTGAATCATATTATAGGTGTGAAGGGATATTTGAAGAGTCTAGAAAAAATTGGTACCTACTTGTCAAACTTATTGTTTCCAGAATGAAGCTTTGGGTTAAAAAAAATCCCATGACATGTCATAGCTACACGTGTTTCGTTTCGAACTGTCATCATTGCGTTATAAACTTATAAGTTAGGTAATAACTGATTGCGAGGTAGTCAGTGTGCCACCGAAATATTGTGGATAGATTAATATTTTTAACAGATTAACATAACAAATGTCCAGCTGGTAATTTGTTATCGGAAGATTTGTTGGTAATGTAGATATTTAATCATCAGCTTTTAGGTGTCTTAGTTTATCTTTTACTTAAAAAAAAACTCTTCTACAAAATGTGAGAGCCCACCGATTACCTTGTAAATCCTATTTTCGGATAGATGAACTATTATATTCTAGAGGAGAATGCTGTGCTTCAATTTCTTATCTACTTGTAGGTACCTACTAGATAAACAATATAAAAAATGAAAGTCAATAGACATTTACTTTTTCTAATAAACACCACGATGATGTAGTCACACCCTTAAACTTATAACTTTATTAAAAAGATAAATTCAAATTCAATGTTATTCAGTCATAACGCAGTGTTTACACAGACAGCCTGCGCATTATTAATTCATTCACTCTTACATTCAATAAAATGCATGTTTTAAGGCCTCCGCTCGTGGGACTTCGGCTTAATGTCACGAAAATATTTTGATTTGTTATTCGATAAAAAATATGAATGCAAATATGGGCGTTTAATTTTTTAATCTTCGATAGGCAGTGCCATAAATTATCTTGGTATTCATTACATGTTTAAAAACTTAATGTATTTTTCTTGTTTATTATGTCTTAATTAAACAAATAATCTTCGCCTCTTGTTTAGAGTATTAATTACTTTTCGGGTCTGGGGATCAATATATGTGTGAGTGTTGTGATCACACAACAGATAAAAGCTTGTGATGGTTCCCTGGTACTTTATCAGGTAATGATGGCCTTTTTGCGTAATTAATCCTTATAATAATATACCCTTTACCGGATAACGGTATTGCAAAGAACATACCTGCATTTCGCTCGGGAATAAAATATATTATTTCATAAATTCCCTGTGAAAACATTTTTATTTTATAAGGTTAGCCATCAACACAGTCACAAGTAACAAACAAAAAGACGCTCACTTTCACGTTTTTAATTTTAGTAGATACTCATATTACCTAGACTTGAATATAATTCAAGTCGATCAAATGTCAGTAAATATAGCATTTATTAAATTGTAAGGTTTAAGTAGCATATTATGTTGCTCATCGGTACCTTGATCTATGCTAATTCTAATGGTAGCGATCGCTCCTCTATTGTTCAGCACAACTACACAATACGTTATTTAATTCGCGTACTATATTTGAAAGCTGCGCATGCGCAGCCTTGACTCTGATACCTTATCAGAAAAATATTAAATAACATTTTTAAATTGCTTTCCAAAGAAAAAAGAATTAAATGGATTTAATTTATAGGTTATTATCCAAATTCAGTTTTTTAGGATGTTGGTTTTCTATTTCTATTTTACTACATATTTAGACAAATTCAATATGGAAGGATATACACCTATTAAAACTTCAAAAACACGTGAAACATACCACGAGATATACAGCATGTTTTTTTCAAGAACAAACTTAACGAATTTAACGTTATTTTTATAAAAAAGAAGCAATAACTTTAGTTAAGTATGGATTTACCGATAAACCTTGAAATTTCCACTGGACTTATTTTCTTGAAAAGTTCACCGATTTTTTTAGTCGTCAGCGGGGAATTCAAGTCAAAGGTTTTGCTTTTATTATGGAACTAAATATTCTTAATATTTATAAATAAGTTGTAATCGGCGAACAGTAATGGTATATGACAGGCCTGCCAACTGTGTCAGACATAATCCGACCTGTTGTACAGCACCGAACACACGTCAGTAACACTACTCTGTGCAAACGGCGCGAATCAACATCCGCTCAGAGATACTTTACAAACATACTATCACATGACTTCTACAATTATTTCACTATACATCACAGCCAAAAGGTTAGGTATATCAACGCGTAAATAGATTCTATCAAATGTCAGAAATAATAATAATAAATAATAAAAAATATGTTTACACATTGACTGTGGCCGAGGGTTTGGGTGGCAAGTTTTTGTGTTTCTGCCCAGTCTGACCTTGCCACGACTTTTACTTACCTACATCGAAGTTCTGATAATATAAAAATAAACGTATTATTTGCTTGAGTGGACTATAAATCACAATTAATTTAATCATAACAAGAAGTAAGAAGTATCGAGTTCGATTTGATTAACTAATCGTCTGACTAAACACGTTAAATGGTTAATGAAGTATTCTGGCTTTAATTTACTAGTTTTGCCTGCGACTTTGTTCGCGTGGTTTCGTAAGATATACAATAAAGTAAAATAACAGCCACATTTTTATAAAACTCCCTTGACCCCACAGTGTCGCATCGCATCGTCCGCTCGCGCTATTATTTCATTTTCGCTTAGCGTTTTTTTCTTTTCAATCAGCTCGTTCCTTACGGTAGTAGCTTGATTCTTAATAGCCTATAACCTTCCTCAAAAATTTGGCTATCAAATGTACAAAGATAGCCGTTTCAAACAAACAAACTCTTCAGCTTTATTGTAAGTATATTAGTAAGTATAAAAATAAATATTCTGTAACCTTTTGGTTATAATTGAATAAACAGCATAAAGTTACCCGAGCAATTTGCTATCGACTTAAGTATGTAGATCGTAAAGTTTTTGAACTACCTGTTAATAACTAATGAATGTCTACTTACATCTGTATGTGTCTATTTAATGACTTGATTATACCCAAATTTCCGTATTCTAATTACGATAATTATTATCTACTGATTTTTAATTCACTGTGTTAGTATTTTACTTTGGGTGCTTTTTGCTTGTAGGATAATAAATAAATAACATAACTTCACGCCTGTATTCCCTAAAGGGTAAGGCAGTGGTATACCTTCAAGTCCCATGTAATAGGTAGCAATCCATCAACCGGGCACAAAACTTGACTAAAGGCTGAGAAATTCCATAATTATGACGCTTTACCCGACCCGGGAATCGAACCCAGAACCTCGTGCTCACCAGTAGCACTTGCGACCACTACACGAACTAGGCAATCCATCACAAACTCAAAGTATTTATTTCAAATAAACCAATTACAGGCTCTTTTGAATTGTCAAGGGGTCGGTCAGGCAGAAATATGAAGCTGGTTGCCCATTCCAAAGCGTAGCTCGTAGTGGGTACTTATGGAGAAGAACGGGCAAGAAACTCCACGGACACTCTTTTTAATAATAAAATTGTTACAAAATATTGGTTAAATCATTCGTGTTAAAATTACACATGTGAGAACGATGTTAAAAGCGTCCGTACTAAAAAAACAAACAAAAATAAATACCATTTACGTATTTCCTCCATTCCTTTTATATAATTCTATGACAATACTAACCTGTGCTCTTTTTTCCAGGTAAGCCATCAACTCCTGCACAACTGAAGACATTCCTAAGTATCCTAGAATTAAGATCAAGACAAGTATGCGTTAGGTAACCATTTCATGGCGGTCATAAGTGGCACCTCATTAGCATAGGAGGTACGGCAATGTGTGTCAGTTTTCGTACAGTCGGTGACTGAAGGAATATGGACGGGAAACTTTCCTGAAATTCATTGTTTGGCTGAAAAATGACTTAAAATGAAATATTACATAACATCATCACGCCTGTGGCTTGTAGTCCCCAATGGTGGTCCTAGAGGTGTACCTACAGTAACATCCAAAATTCGCCAGTTATGTTTTAAGTCCAATGTAACAGGGGACGAGCCTATTACCATCAACCGAGCACAAAACAAGGGAACCGGGGAAAAATGACTTTTATCACGATACTTCCGAAGTCCAAGTATCAAAACCGCTATCGCTAACTACAATAATTACATTAAATTCACAACAAAGCTCAAAATACCAATAAGAATAATAAACCCCAAAAACAAATCATCTATTCTTACCGCAATCTTGAACAATATTTAGTTTGAAAAACTAAACATCACGAAAATAACATGGTCTCGTCCCGCCGCCGTTTCCCTTTCATCGGGATGTCTATCTCGGGCAATCAGAGCGAAATGGCGAATACCTCTCTCCCTCGCGCCCACGCGACATTCCCTAGACGCCACGTGTCAACCCACTCCTGCAATGTATCAACTCGATGCCAAAACATTGAACGAGATTAACATTTATTGCTCAAGGAACAAGGTCCCTAATTGCTTAAGTAGACACTCAAAGATGCTCCTCAGCGCTGGGCGAAGAAAAGCGCATGTCTACTACTCCCATTCAATAACAAACCTAATCGTAACTTGTTAAGATCCACATTGCTTTGCCTAAAGCCTCTTCTTCAAAACATCCACTGCTCCATTTTCGAATGCTCCTAAATTTGAAGCAACGAATACTAAATTATATTAGTGTAAACAATGTTGATACTTTTGATTTATTCAATCAGATTAAAAATAAATTATTATTGGTTAAATATTTTGAAATCTTTGTTAATTCTATCAGGGACCACAGAAAAGTGATCAATTATTTGTGAACCATTGTACCACGACAAATTACTGAATAAAACAAATGTCGGCCGGACGTTCAACGCTGCCAATTTCAGTTCGATCAACCCCAATCTCCCCCCACCACACCGCACCCCCGGTGTCACCCGCACGCGCTAAGACGCACCATTAATCATTCCTGTACACACATCTCCTGACCGTGAGCCAGTTAAATTTAGATTTTACCCTCCAGAACTTAAAGACGGTTCTTATTTGCCGCGAAGCAGCCAAATACGTCTATTTGTGCCTGAACTTGTGGAGTGTCTGCTTACCTCCTGTTACCTCTGTACCCCTGGTGTTATATAAGCCGAGGGCAATGGCCGCTCCAAAACTCGAGGAAAACTGCTATTTTCTCCCCTTAGGATTTTTTTTTAAGTTACCTCAATTTTAGTGAAAAATGGTGATGATTTGAGTTTATAATGTGGCTGGCATGATTTTTTAACGAAGGTTGCGATAAGTAGGCCGGGGATGTTATGTTTAACTGAGGAATTCGTCGAATCGTTTTTTGTTTCTAGCAACAAACTTTGTGTTATTACAAAGTATTTTTTAGATAGCAGTTCATGTTTCTCGACGGAAAATTGAAAATGTTATTAATCGTGGAAAAAATGCCTTACAGTGTAGGTATAATTTAGATTTGTCAATATTTTTTTACGGTAAGTATTACAAAAGTATAAACTAATCAGCGATGTGCGTCAGAAAATGTAATTTAAATTCCATGCTTTGCTACGGACCCCAGAAAAAAAAGAAAAAAAACAACGTAAGGACTTGCCGATTTTATTCAATCTTAAAAAAGGCACTCACTCGTAGAATCAAACCATACGTCCCCTTGACGTGACCCAAATACAAACAATGCATATTTCAGCGTAATCTGCGTGTAGTAATTAGCGGGCGGGCTGCGTCGACTCGACGTGAATGTGGGTTAGATTCGCGGGGCCGGCAGTGCACCGGTCGCAGACCGCTGCCGGGGTCGTTGACCGGTATCGATCGCGGGGTGGCGAGGGTGCGACGCGGCACGCGCCCCTGCGGCGCCGCACCCCGCACCCCGCGCGCACACCCCACACATGCTCTCCGGCTCGGCCCGCTAGTACCGCATGCGTCACCCTGGTCAACTTAACGACACTTTCTAAGAAAGTTCAAGTGTGATGAGTTGAGGCTGGATAAAAGTTTGATAAACAGTTGACGCATTGATTCGGGTTTTATCACTTTATTTTTGTTTATTCGCGATGTCCTTATATTTAATTATTTCCATTTGTCCAATTCTGTAACTCTCGAAGGAATCTAAATATTTCTTGATAATTTTATGATCATTCCTATAAATATTTAAACCAAATTTCTTGTGCTCATAATTGTTTGTATCGTACACATCTCGTACAATTATGTATGTCGAACTCGTTAAGTGTTGACAGTTTTTTTAACGTCGTAAGTCTCGAGTTCACTGCAGTTCAGTACTGGATGTTGATCTGATGAGCCCCCGTGGCCCTGGCGCGCCGCCAAACGTTATGACGAAACCGTGTCTGGTTGAACAGCATTGGCCAACGTTTCCCTATTGCGCTCGCTTTTATTTACAAAACCGACGATTTATCTGACGGTTTTTAATTCAGAAATTAACATTGTACCGTACTATTTCTGTTCCGTCCGATTTTTATTGTAACCAGCTTGAAAGGTAACGCTACAATAAACATAAACGACTTGGCCTTAATAATGCAAACAATCGATCTGTTTATTTTCGTGCACAAATATCTTGCTGAATATGCCTAATGGTAGCAAACCGTTCGTTCAAAACGAAACCACCATTATCCTGTTAAAGATATTATGGACAATAAAAATATTCCGAATCAGAACAGAGAAAAGGCAGTATAAATGAAAACTCATTCCCGACTTCCCGGGCATCCATTATAGGTAGGAAGAGTATCTATAGCATTGTATAGAGAAACAGCTGTAGTAAGGCGGGCGCGCGGGAAAACAGCTTGCCTTAAAGCGGGGGGTACCCCGAGGTTGCCCACCCCTGCTCGGCCTACCGCCGTTGTTATGGAGACGTCCTATGATTTATGTTTGCCTGGTGACTAGTCAATGCTATACCGTCTTGTTACTAGAAAGATTTCTTTATCCATTCTGGGTACTGTATACGCGCCACGTACGTAACCAAACCGCTATAAAATTTTATGCCGTGGTTAGATCATAACTAACGTTGTGAAGTCGGTTATCTGAACAACGCAGCGCCCGTAAAATTAAAAGTATATAAATAACGGTAACCGACATTTGACAAATAAAAGATGACAGGTACAATATTGTGTTAGTAAATTGGGCTCCATTTGTATATTTGAATTAAACGTTGTTTGTACAAAACAAAGTCGTTTGTGAAAAGTCTCGAGTTAACGTCGCGAGGACTGGGTGATACTGAAGCCGTCAGGTATCGATTATCTCCTCCCCTTCATAGGGTCCTGGTGTTTGGATTCGGGATAAATAATATTTCTACGAAACAAGTGCCGATACACAGCGAACTCAACCCCCTACGGAAAGAAAAATAACAATTCCGGGAGGATAAAAGAGGATTTACTTTGTTAAATAAGCTTTGTTATACATCTGCTATCGTAGGAAGTTACTATCTCCCTTGGTTATCGACAAAACAATTGCAAACTGAAACATAAATTCTGTTACATACCAAAACTATGTATAAAGTATCAATATCAGTAAATCCTTATACAATATCAAGGAGTGCAGATAGAGTGAGAAGCTATGTGGGAATGAGACAAAACACAGACTTTGTCTTCTTCATTATTCAGTGTGACTTCGCTTTTCGATGCTTCCCTTGCTTATGTATTTATGTACTGCTATACCTACGTTTGACCTACATGTTTACGTTTAGAATTCCAAATAACTGCACTTGTAACTGCCATGTCGGGTGATGTTTTCTGGTTTTACTAAATAATGTAAGGAAATTGTAGGTTTAGAATGTTTTGTAAAAATATCTAACGAGTTAAAAATAGCAGTGGTGGCCCAGTGGTAACAGCCGCGACTTATGAGTTGTAGGTCGTAGGTTCGAACCCAGACAGCCGCTTACTATGTGTAAATTATTTTATCACCACTGCTCTCCAAACGGTGAAGGAAAACATCGTGAGGAAACCGGCATGTCCTAAAACCAAAAAATCGAAGACATGTGACATCTACCAACCCGCAGTGGGCCCGCGTGGTGGATTACGGCCCACTCCCTCTCACATAGAGGAGGCCTGTGTCCCAGCAGTGGGAACATTATAGGCTGATTATGTGAGTTAAAAATAAACTTTAAAAATAACCAGTAACAATTAATTACGTTTACATAAAAAATGCAGACGTTCAAGGAGAGGTTCAGTTCATAAATATAACATTTGTACCTTTTATAGACCATTTTATCCCCTAAAAGGGGAGCAAAAAGTACTGTTTCTTGATTACGTAGCAGGAAATTATCATTTGGATGCATGATAAGGAAAATGTGTGCAGGAAAATGATAGGAATTTCCTTATAAGTTTTATTTATATGTTTTTTATATTAAAAAGTTACATAAATAACCCTAAAACACAGAGAGCACATGTTGAATCTTTCAATGAAAAGAGCGCTTACACCGTACGGCATTTCTTACAAACTTTCAAGCCCTTGTTTTTCGAAATGAATGGACTACGCATACGCTGGATTAGCTGGATACAAAGGTTAGTTAAAAACATTTTCGAAAAATTGTGTTACAGCCAAATTAGACCGATTTTAAATTTTCCATAGAAACAAAGACTTCCAGTTATTTTATTTTTTTAAAGAAGACATTTCGAAAATGTTCTTAACTAACCTTTTACACCTTTGTATCCTGAGGGGCAATTCTCGTAATTTTAAGAACGTTCACAGTCTGATCTCAGTCTCAATCTGTCAAAAATACCTCAAATTTCCCTACATTTTGACAAGTTTTTGACATTTGTGTGTCGCCGAGATGAGACTGCGACTAGATTTTGAACGTTTTAAATTACGAGAATTGGCTTTCAGGTTATGTGTATGAAGTTTCATTAAAATCGGTTCTTTCATTTCGAAAAACATGGGCTTGAAAGTTTGTATGAAATGCCGTGCGGCGTAAACGCTCTTAAACTAATAATAAAAATATAATACAGTTTTGATAATTTCTAACTCCTACCAAGATAACATAAAATCTACAAGGGAACCACGAATCCACAGAGTTATATGATACCGCATACGTTTCATAGTAAACTGTAGTTGTGTGATATGTGCGCTACTAATTAACAAATGTGTGTTTCCTTTATACACAAACATATTTAATCATTACGGAACCCATTATTATAGTCGGTGTCTGCAAATCTGTCAGTGTCTTAACAGGGTAAAATCTCATCATTGCATAATGATCCTTAGCGCTATGAAAATAAAGTCTAAATCAGCTTTTATGGTATGTTCTTTGTTGACATGTTAATAAATCACAGCATGATGGAAAGCTTCGGAAGTTAAGGTATTCGCTAAGTTATCAACTTTTAGCTTATTTCCTAACTCGAAGGTTACTTGAAACATTTTTGTGTCGTCAGTGCCTCATTTATTCAAGGTCCAATAACTAAATTAGAGGCAGGTAAACATTAATAATAACCTGTAAATTTTATCTGTAGCCAGAAAAAACATCAGCTATAAAGTAACTAAACTTAAAACAACGTTCTCCTTAAAAAAACAAAACCCTTCTAACTGTCACTGAAACAGAACAAACCCGTAGTAAAGGAAAAAGCCTTCAAATAAAAAAGCGAGGCAGTCATGCGCGACTTGGAACATAATCGTAGCGGCCGCCGTAGCGATCTCGTAGCGGCCGCCGTAGCGATCTCGTAGCCGCGTAGTAGCGACCGTAGCAATACATTTATACAGGAGGAAGTATTCATTTCTTTTAGCTTTCTCTCTTTTTAAAAGGCAACTGAAAATGTGGTATTTTTATTGACATCGATTCATTATTTCTGATAAAAGGTTAAAATGATTTTAGATTAGTTTCCCAAAAAAAAAAAAACTATAATGTGTTAAGGTATTGCTGTCCCTGTGTAATTATAATAAAAGATATTTAACCACAAAAAAATAAATATATACATAACTGAGAAAAGTTGAGGTTGAGGTTAACTGAAAAGAAAAGGTGAAAAACTGGAATCAAGTTTGTTTTCCTCTCAGTTAATATAAGAACGTGTCGAAAGAAAAACTTTTTTTCTCAAAATAATACAAACATTTATCTCGTTTACTTTCGAACCTTTTTACTGTGACAAATCTGAGGTCGTTACCCTCGCAGAGCCTTCAGGCTTTTGTGGCTATTCCTGGGTACGACGCTTTCAAGAAATTCTTTTCTTAATTTTGTTACTATTCCTACATTCTTACATTTAATGTATTAGTTTTTTTTTGTAAAAGTTTGATAATATCGTTTAGAAGGTTAAGTCTGAGATCAACTACCAAATAAAAGTAATTAATATGCAAATAAATACAGTCAATTTACGATTTGAGTATCACCCTAAAATATAAAAAAACCGCATAAAAAGACAGTAATAATATTTTGCTTGTTAATGCTCAATATTTACAGCAAAAACATAAAATACAGTAAGAATTCACGTGAAATACGCATTTATATTACTCATGAAAAGGCTACAGGGGGGAGCGGGACGGGGGCGGTGCCCCGGTTCGCTACGCCGTAGCCGCGTAGCCGCGTCGAGTGCAGTGCCCGCGTAGCACTCCGTAGACACGTAGCACCCTTATGAATGGTATGTATGGCGCGTACGGAAGGAGGCTTTCAACTTTGTCGTGCGTTTGCAACGGATGGTATTTATTGCAGGCTGGGTTGGTTCTTGAGTTATATGTTTAGGCCTTATAATTAGGTATGTTAACTCTTTTATTTATTTAAAGCGGACAGTTAAAATAAATTAAGAAGACATCGTAAATGAATTAGAATAATAATTTGTCTCAGAGTCTTGAAAAGGCATCTTGAAATGCTCAGAGATTGAAACAATTGAACACTACATAATTAATTCCTTCAACCGAAAAGTTTTGTTAGAACTACAATATTGTAAATAAATAATTTAACAGCAATTCTTCCTAACTAATAATATAAATGCGAAAGTATGTTTGTTTGTTACCTTTTCCCGCCTAAACCACTGAACCGATCATCCTGAAATTTTGCATATACGTTGTCAGATGTACAGAAACGTACACAACCTTTGATCCCGAAAAATAACTGTTCCTCAGGAAAACAGCAATAACGTTATTATGATAATAGATGGCGCCACGTTTGTTTTGACTTGGTTGCAGACAAAGTCGCGCGCAACTGCTAGTATTAAAATAAGTCCTTCCTCTCAAGGTACTAAATAATTAACCAACGAAAATAGTTTCATAGAAAACCTTCAGCAATCGGTTTCCTAATACTTAAGTAGCAGGCCAGCATAAAAACGAGGCAGTGTTTTATTACTGTATATGGGTCACGGTAGTTTCAACCAAGTTGTGTACTCACGCGATTTTCAATTCATTCAGTTTTCTGTAGTATCGTAAAATGATCTTTTAACATTTTATCCTATATTTATCATACATAACATTATGGAACAAAATGGCTGTCAGTCCGTTAGTGCACTTAGTTACACTTAGTTATTTTAGTGATATTCCCTTTATTTCATAGATATTGTCCGCGTTGAGTAGCTTAAATAATTCAATTGGTATTGCTGTTCTGTATACGATGGATAAACCTTTAGGCATATCGTGAGCATTATTACTAGGGACACATAACTTAGAGGTGATTTTAGTTTTCCGATAAAAACCCCCAGTTCACTTTACAGTATACTTTCAGTATAAGCTGTAACTCTAGCTAAGATTGACCCACATTTATTACAAGTATATCTTTCATCTCTTTGTGTGGAAAACATGAGGGTTCCATACTTGCGTCGCTATTTAGAACTTTACTGCAATTATATATTTATGTTCTAAAATTTAAAGTATAATTTATATGTATACAATGAAACAGTGCAGGAAAGAAAATAAATAAATACCAAAATACGAATTTTTCAATCGTCAAATATCGTTTCTCTGAGAGATGATTTTTGTACAAAAAATATGCTAAACCGCAGTATGTATTATAGAAAAAAATATCTGACTATTGAAAAACGAATCTTAATCAAATCACGATCTGGTAGTCTACGTAGAGGCTACGTATCTCTAAATACCGCCAGTCTAGGCTCTGCGGTCAGCAACACGCTGTGGTGTTGATAGCGGACACAATTACACATCGCAATAATCTGTGACCGCAGGCAGTCACTAACGCTTTTCTATTATCTTGGTCACAAGTGGACACCAGCTTTTGTGAAGATAAATTTATAGTTCTCCAGCAATATGATGTCCTAGTAGTATACGTTCTACTTAATTTGACATCTCAGTTTAGAACTTGGAAATTAGGTACTTATTCTATTTTTCGGTTAGAAGATAATTTGATTTGACTTCTTCATAATGCTTGAGCCCCAGTAGGTCGACGCGTTGATTGCGGCAGTGACATTCGTTAGGTCATCAAAGGTGCAAGTGAGCGGGCATTTAGGGCACTTCAGCAACTAGGACATGGGTCTGATCAGAAGCACCAATTAGGTCCTACATATTTAGTTAGTTTCTACGAATTTTCACACTTTTCTTTAAACCAGCTTTTCCTCCAAATCTTTTGATGTCTATAAATTCAAACAACTGCGCTGAAAAATCTAAAACAAAGTTATGTTAATCCCTTCATATATTACGGGAGCGGGCAGTGCCGCTAGCTAACAGTGCGCATGTTAATTTGTCCAGATAGGAACTTGGCAGGAAGCCAGTTACTTGTGCACATTTACTAAGGCAGGGCACTTAACGTCGGAGGGACATTTTTGCTTCATTGTCGTTTGAAAATACGAGAACCTTTGCTGGAACTCGAACTTTTACAAAGAATATAATAATAAGCCTGTAATTGCTCCTCGGAAAGGTAAAGGCTTCTTATTATATAGGCAAGGGAATTCGCTAAGCTACTAAACTTATGTTTACAGAAATTATCGCTTTAACAATTGGTTTCCTTATTTTTGTTTTATTTTCAAAGCGTTTAATCCTGTTATCTTATTATATTTATTAGTTAAACAATTGCTTTATTTTGATAATGTATTAGATGTTGTTTGAACTTATAGTCAAATGAATATTTTAGCAGCTTCACACTAGACTAGACTGTCTTTATATATACATACTGCAACAAAATATAAATAAAACACTGTCTGCAGTAGACCGAAAGTTACAGTCTATTTTCATTCTAGTTTATTTAGCAGCCAACTGCTACGAAGCTACGAAGTTCGTAGCACGGCCTACGAGCTACGAGGCTACCTTACCACACACAACTACAACTTTTTTCTGGCTAGTCCATAAAACAGGCAAATTATCTGTGGGAAATAGACAAAAAAGATAATTCGAGTTATTTATACTTTTTATCGAATAAAAGTTAATTGCCACCAATTAAGTTTGTTAGTTGCAAAATTAATTGTACAAAAAACCGACGTGTCAAATCAATCATGGTAATAAATTAAGAGTAGAAATAATTGTCGGCAAATTAATGACACGCCGCCGACCCGCTGTAATCAATCGACACAAACGGACTAATCTGATACATAATCGAAAAGCGAGCCTGCCAACTTACCGATATTTCCACAAATATCGAACTGAAAAAGCAAACAATACATTTAAAACCGTACGTTCATAGCCTTAAAGCTCAAAGTACCATAGCTAAAATTGGAACGGAATTCATGTTGTATAAATAAACCAATTATCTTTATTTCATAGGCCGTAGGGTTCAATTTAGTTCGACACGACCCGGCGAGGTTACCGCTCGGGTCGTCAACCTGTGATTCATAAAACTACCCTACATATAGGCCTTTCCCATTTGTAACCGCCGGGGATTATACCTGCTTTTCACGCGAACTGAATTTCAAGCCAGTCATTATGTATTGTTTCATTAATATGTTACTTAATCATTTGTATGATGAATATATATAATATAATATATATAATATAATATGATGATTATTGAGCACTAGGAACTTGAAGTATTCGGTTTTATGTGCTCTCAACATTGAACTATGATAATTGTTTGAACTAAAGATATACTTACTCAATCTACTCATACTTAATCGAGAATTACGAAGTTCTTCATTAATCTTGTTCACGCATGTTTTAAGAAGAATCAATATTCGATTTTCCAAATTGGATGTCCCTCTCTTCAGCATTCTTCGCAGTGTTGTTTTAAGTAGTCAGGTCATGTCTTGACGAAGGATGCTGCGAGCAACATTGCCATGTTTTTGTCGCAATGGAGTAAGATGTGCGAGCGGGACGGAGCTGTGCCCGCCACACGTGTTGATGAAGGACGAAAACATTACTCAATACGTTACAACGTGCACGTGCTGCGACCTTATTGTAGACTGCCTGAAATTAAACTTTCAACTTTAGGGTGTTAGATATGTGTCTTAAAAGTGTATATGACTCGTGTTTAAGTCATCAACTAATACATTTATCTTCATATCTGCACCATCAGTCATCACGTAGTCTGAGGATACGGAGAGCGTCCGCTCCGCGCGCCGGCTTGACGCCAACTGACTAATTACATTACGGTATACTACCCGTCAGGTGGCTAGGGACGGGGGGCTGTCTCGAGGGCCGTAGCGATGCCGGCAACATGCCGCAGCTACTTCGTCATACCCAAAATGTACAAAGTCTAAACGGCCTTCAGTACTGTACAATGCCACGACCGCTATGAATGTCGATTATTTAAACAACCTTGGATGTCAACAGACCCATGCTGAGCCGCTAACTTGATTCACTGGCACAAGCCACTAAGAATGTTTAACGTAGCCCTTTGTAAAATTATTCTTCTTTGTTATAGGTTGCAAGATCAAGGCGCTTCGCGCAAAGACCAACACATACATCAAGACTCCGGTCCGCGGCGAGGAGCCTGTGTTCGTGGTCACCGGCCGCAAGGAGGACGTCGCGCGCGCCAAGCGTGAGATCCTCTCGGCGGCTGAGCACTTCTCTCAGATTCGCGCGTCGCGCAAGTGCGGCGCCGCGCCGCCGCCGCCCGCCGGCGCGCCCGGGCACGTCACCGCGCAAGTGCGCGTGCCGTACCGCGTGGTCGGGCTCGTCGTGGGGCCCAAGGGCGCCACCATCAAGCGCATCCAGCACACTACACACACGTACATCGTGACACCATCGCGTGAGCGCGAGCCAGTGTTCGAGGTGACGGGGCTGCCAGAGAGCGTGGAGGCGGCGCGCAAGGAGATCGAGGCGCACATCGCACTACGCACGGGCGCTGCGGGCTCGGCCGGCAACGGCGTGCCCGCACAGACCGACAGCGAGCCGCTGGCCACGCTTTACCGCGCTGGGCTGGCCTCGCTGCTGCGGCCTGAGCAGGAGGCTGCGTTCTCATCAGCTGGCTCGTGCTCATCGGGTGGTTCTTCAGCGCGGCTCGGCGATCTGCTGGGTATCTGGTCGTCGACGGAGCGCGACGAGGGGTTGGGCGAGTCGCCATCGTTCGAGTCGCCCAGCGGTGGCGCAGCCGGTGTGTGGGCGTGGGGGCCCACGCGGCCGTCGCCCGCGGCGTCGCCGGCGCGCGCCTGCGCCGTGTGCGCCGAGCGCGGCGTGGCGGCGGCGCTGGTGCCGTGCGGACACAACCTGTTCTGCTTCGAGTGCGCGCAGCGGCTGGCGGCGGGCGGCGCGCCGTGCCCCGCGTGCTCGGCGCCGGCGCACCAGGCTATCCGCATCATCTCGTAAGGCGCCGGCGCAAGCCGCCTGCGGCTGCCGCAACCACGAGTCGCACGTTCTCGTAGTAGGGATCTTTTTTACTCGAATCGTTATAAAAAATATTAAAAGAAGTAAAAATCGCGTAATCGAAATCCTGGTGCCAAAAGTCGGCGCCTCGCCGGCACGGCCCGTCCGCCGCGCCGTACCTATCTTAAGTCGGCAGAGTTGTTCACGATATATTTTCTTATTATGAACGTTTTTTATTAGGTCGTCGAGCGCGCGCCGCGCTCTTCGCCGCAGAGAGAGTCGAAAGTACGTTATGATAGAAATTTCGAAAAAAAAACATAAAATTTAAAAAAAGTTGTATAATTATTATTGATAGCGTAATGAGAAATCGAAAAATTTATAAAGCTTACTAACGTAATAGCGTAAAGTATTAAGATATTATAATAATAATATAATAGGCGAGGGACGGGCGGCGCGGGGAGCGGGCCGCGGCCTGTTGTCTGTTCAGAGTCTAGTGTAATGTAATGTAGTATGTGGTGCCCGAGGGCGCCTTAGCTAATGTGTTGTTAGGTAATGAGTCGGTTGTGGACCGGCCCGGGCCGGACTGACGCTGGCGGCCCGGGCGCGTCTAGTGCGCGTCGGATGGCCCCGCCCCGCTCCCCCGCGCGCCATGCTCACATTATTTTTGACTATACGAATATTCGCTTAAATGATATTATACATACGTACACACTATGATTATGATAATATTAATATAATGTTTGTTTTAAGTGTGTTTTAATGTTTAGATTTTTATTGTAATGTTTTTATGAATGATTTTTATCTGTATGATTATTATTATTGATTATTATTTTATGTGTTGACGATGTTTTTTTGTGATTACGTGCGCCCGCGCTGCGGGCCGAGGCTGCTGTATGTTCGTTTAGTGGTTATGATATCGAATAATAAATTTAAAGTAATAAATGATAAAGAATAATACGACTCATTCATTATTATATAAACTATAGTAGTCTGTAGCACGACATTGACTAACCATTACCTATGGATACTTATTAAGTATTATTATATTATTGATAAATTTAAAAAATGCATAATTATATTTCATAGGATCATTATTCTGTATAACTCTAGTTAAATATAATGATAACAAATATTATTGTATATGTATGAGAGCGACGTTGTATTGTTGAGTTCACCGGGGGCTCATTTTATGGATTGATATTTTTTTATTTTTTTACCGTTATTAGTTTTTGACTTACTCGTGTAAAAATACGCGAGAATAAAATATCAGCCTATTAGATTATATTTTGAAAAATAATGGTTACGTAAAATGAACCCCCGCCGTACGTAGATCCAGTGATTTCGATAATTTTATTTTCATAATAAAATGGGTAGACGCTTTAGGTTCAAATAACGTTGTGAAAATTTGTGAAATTTTGTAGACTACATATCTTATTATAAATCTAATATAAACTATAACTTTCGACTCTATATCTTTTATTTGACCCTAACTCACGAAACGAAGGAGATTGGTGAAGGCATGAGAAATAACTCGATTAGGTAGGACCGTTTAATGCTTGTACTCGTAGCACTGCCTACGCCGCTACGCCGTAGCACATGCAGTCTCGTGTGGCGTAGACTAGAAGCCAACACAATTAAATTGGAACTTAATTGACCGACACAAAGTTAAAGATGGCTGCCTCATTGGTGTAGTTATTAGTAGGAGAGCTACTTCCGATCACGACGTCCTAGATTCGAACCCTATGTTAGAAAAAGAAATGGTTATTTGGTTTTCGTTTATATTTTTCAAGAAATATTTAAGTCCCAAACAAATATGACCTGACGTTATTAGCGCAGTGATCTACACTGCACACTTCACCCTTTAATCTACGGGTTCGATTCCCGCACGGACTCCAAATCTAAAAACCCTAAAGTTCTGGATATATGCATAAGTACAACCGAAATACCGGAGTGACTGCTATTACAGCCGATACATAACTTTGAAGATAATAATATAATATACTTATTAATTATATCTAAAGTATATCCAAGACTACAGAAACTTGACTCTTGAAACGGAATAATCTGTTACAGATACTTTTGTAATATTTCACTCACTTCAACGATTCTCATGACTGAATAGGTTTTGACAAAGTTTAAGTACTAGATATGAGATTCGTGTTATTTCATGAGTATAAAAGTTACCACCCACTGTGATACAGTATCTGGGGGTATTTTGACTGTTACTGGCGGCCTTATATAGGGTGTTTGGTAGCTGGATACCAAGCCTTAAGGGAGTGATAGTTGACGCCATTTTGAGTCATACATGTCTTAGACGAAGTGTTTTTTTTAACTGCAAACTTTTAGTTTACCAAACCAACCTTTACTAGTATCAACTGAATCCTCTAATTGAATAACAATAGTAACACACACACACATATACACACAATCATCCAGATAGGTATATAATAAGCTGCCGTTAACGCGTGTCGGCGACAGCAGTCGACAACGGTTGCAGTTACCTGTTGTTGACGCGTGTCGCTAGTGTGTATTCACACTAAGGTTTCACAACACCACCATGTTCTCCAGTTCCGCATCCAGTCCAGTTCCAGTCCAGTTCTTCGGGTCCAACGGGCTATTGGTCGTCTCGTCGGCAGTTCGTGGTCTTCATTCAATTGTTAAAATGATAAACACAACACAATATTTAGGGACTAGTTTATGAAAGATGAAACTCGAAAGATATTATTTATTTACTAAAATACTTACACTTGGTAACATCAGTGTTGCTTCCAATCCAATTCCAAAAAAACCAATGCTCTCAATGTTAGTGTTGCTTCAATAGGGGATGGGTCCATACCCATCCCCTATTGAAGCAACACTAACATTGAGAGTATTGGTATCACTCATCTGTAATAGCCATCTATTACAGATGAGTGAAACCAATGCTCTTCAGACTAGGAAAATCCTGTACATATTAATAATCTAATCATAATAAGATGCACGGCTGCCATGCATCAAACTGGTTGAACGGTCGAGGTCAACAATCGAACACCATCTGCAGCCCTTTCACTCTGACAGCAGCAACGAACAGAACCTTATTGTAACGAAAATTAAGATCACTTGATTTTGACAGTGAAGCAAGATTTACACCCTAATTGCGTAACGCACTATCAACCAAAACCTGAATCACTTCGAAAGATATTGCTAAACCATTGCTGCAGATATTCGAATAAAAAAATTGCTCAGCAACGTAAAAAACGCAATGAATCTTGTTGATTTTTTTAAATAAAAGCCAGCGCTACTGTTAGTGAGTCACACAATCCCTTATCCCGCAGAGGTAAGTTAACTATGAAAGGACTAAAGTTGAACTATTGAATACTCGTTGTTAAGAAAACGGAAAGTAATTATCAACGCAGTTCCTTGTATCTCTGAGGAAAAGCAATCAGTAAATGAACCCTGGCTAATGAGCTGGCTGTTCCACTATTGCAGTACGTTTCGTCCTTCCAACTTTTCGTAGCCACTAAAACTGTATCAAAATCATCAATATCGAACACAAATCATAAGAAGTCTCATAAAAATCTTTCGAGAGATCTCAACAAAAGTGTTTGTGAGAGTCCGTTGATCTGATGATCTCCTTCAGATCTACCCAGGAGTGTGAGACTTGTTCGGGTCGGCAGTACTTGCTGAACAACAAAGCCGACCCGGAGCAATTACTACAAATATTTGATTTTGCCAACTTTTTCAACCCATCTAACAAAACATTCATCTGCCAAACTACCAGGCAATCATAAACACACAGGCACTAGAAGAATCATTAGTCATTACTTTTAAATTGTACGATACGCTATCATATTGCAGGCGTGCTACGAGATTCGTAGCACGTAGCGCCGTGAACTACGCAACACGCGTAGCGGTTGTTACATATTGCTTGTGTTTATTGCCCACTCCACTCGATTTCAATACGGCATTACCAATAGACATGGTTTCGTATGTACTTTCATATTTTTCATTCTTATATTTTTTGGATAGTAAATACAATGATAACAAAAAGTGCTGAAATTTTGGTTGGGAAATGTTACCGAGTTAAACCTATGGCTAATTGGTTGCTTTTTGCGGTAAAGTTTTCCAGCCCCAGAGTTTCCGGGCTCATTCATTTACAACTTAGGGGCAATTCTAGTAATTTGAAGAACGTTTACAGTCTGAAAGCCAATTCTCGTAATTTAAAACGTTCAAAATCTAGTCGCAGTCTCATCTCGGCGACAAACAAATATCAAAAACTTGTAAAAATGTAGCGAAATTTGAGGTATTTTTGACAGATTGAGACTGAGATCAGACTGTGAACGTTCTTAAAATTACGAAAATTGCCCCTCTGATCTTATGATTTTTACTATAATATATGATTATTACACCTAATTATTATGAGCAGATAATAATTAGTAAAAATTTAAATCTAACCTGTTTGACGGCATTGGCTCGTGCGCTAGGGGTCGCGGGTTCGATCCCGGTCGGAACAATTATTTTTATGCCCTAAGTCGCTGAACGAGAGAGATGATGCATGTAAGATAATATATATATTACGAAACACAAGACATTCTAAAAGTAAAAAAAGCATGACTTTCCTTTCGGTCTTCGCCGCAGTCGGGCAAAAAGTAAGACTCGTTTTATCAATGACTGATATAAATAGAACACTAAATCAATGTCCGACCCGTCGAAGATACTAGAACAGTATTAGCTAAGTACAATGACCCGTAAAGAGGTGAGTGTCACAGCTCCTGGGAATATGGCCACCTGACTAGTGGGGGTAGTTGGCTGCACGATATGAACTAATTATTGACTTACTTGTACTTTTTATTGAGGCCTTTCCTACGCACTGTGAAAAGATGACAAATAAGTCATGAGTTGAAATCATCATCATCACGCTCATCATTATTTATTATTATTATATTAATTAGCCATTACTACTTATTGATCTTATCACTTTGTGTTCTCACAGAACCGCAAGCAATCTAACATTTTTTTTCCTTTAGCCTGTACTGTCCCACTGCTGGGCAAAGGCCTCCCCCATTTTCTTCCACATTTCCTTAAGCTGTGCTTTCTCCGTCCAGTCTGTCAGGAACGAGTCTAAATCGTCACGCTAACGTTTCTAACATTCTAACATTATCTATAATTAAATAATGATTGGATGGGAGCTTATTGCCAGTAGCCGGGCATAAATACACATTCTGTTACTGTGAGTTTAGTACTGGAAAGACCCAGGAACTTTTCCCGACCCGGGGATCGAACCCAAGAACCCACGCGCTGTAGTCCATTTTAAACCTGTCTAGCTAGACCAACGACATAGTCGTATAGCACTCCATCATGAGCTCATCGTCTACGACGTTATTCAAACCACCAATAAGTAGCCAGAATGTCTCAGCTCTCGAATTTTATTTGCGATCCATATACGACGCGATTTACCTCGACCTCTATTGAAATACTAGTGATAAAGAAAATACATTTATTCAGCACAGGCTAGAAGACACAACATCTGCATAAAATAAATAAAACAAAGTGCATTCTAGTGCTGTAACATGCTGCCTACTCATTGGGGATTTGAGTATCTCGATGGTCCCTATTAACAATGTCGGTTCCGCAAAAAGACTACTGTTCTGTAGAGCAGTCCAAAGTTTGTTTTGGCGATAAAAAAAAATATAAGGTTAATACAACCGTCAATATTAACCAAGAAACTGACTTAATATCATGATATGAATAGTAATAGAAAGTGAATAATGGTAAAAATGCATAACCGACATTGTTAAGAGGAACCATCGATCTAATAATAATAAGTTTCTTTTGAGTAGCGTCGTGGACGATGGACCTGAGCCGACTGCCACAGTGATTGCATCACAAATCACTCTCAAGGGCGTTTGTAATCTCAATACGTGTTCTGACTGCCGTAGCCTAGCTGAGTACCACAGCATCTCTGATCTCCTAGTCTTTAGACTCTAACTAGATGCATCCATACGCCTGCACGGTCAAAGAGGCAGGTTGTATACTGCTGCTGTACTTATGTATGCAGTAGCGTTATGTCGGGCACTTTCATGGACTCCTGGTTACATTAAAGGAGAATGGACATCTCGGTCTATGAGCAGCCATTAGGAAAATTAGTGTTTACTTAGCGAGCTGTAGGTAAAGATGTGTGTATACAACTCAAATTTTATGATAAATGGATTTTATTTGTCTTTTAAACTAGGGTCAGCGCCTGAGCAGATGAAAGAAATACAAAGGACATCGCCTTATTAACCGATTTTATAATAAACGTTATATAGCGTCTGTATAGTTACACAACGCTTTGCCTTCTTCTTTCGAAAGTCAAATTACTGACGACTGAAAGAGAGAAGTCGGTGTGTAACTATTCATCTGATATATTACGTTTATTAGTGAGGGGTCAATTGTTCTCTGCCTTCCTTATGTAAGGATCGTAGCAGGTGGCGTTCTGTAGCTTTTGCCTACCCCCATAGTAAGAAAGCGTGAGTTTATTTATGTATGTACTAGCAGCGTCCCGCGGTTTCACCCGCATAAGATTCCCGTGGGAATATCGGGATAAAAACTATCCTATGTCCTTTCCCGGGACTCAAAATATCTCTACTTCTAAATCGGTTCAGCGATTTAAGCGTGAAGAGGTAACAGACAGACAGACACATTTTCGCATTTTATAATATTAGTCTAGTATGGAAGTATCAACCCTCCCTCCCAAGACACGTAACATTACCGTACCTAAGATGACTGATTTTGTAATTACAGCGTAACATGAGCTTATCACAACTTCCTTCCAAACTCAAAAGAGACAATTATTTAAAAAATCTATTCTTTTCTCTTTTGTTGAACGACAAACATCCCTGATTGGTCGGCACCTGCGCACTTAAAATAGATCACATCCGGTACGAAATTATGAGAAAAACGTGTGATCGTGCTCAAAAACCGACCGGGTTCCATCTACACTTACCTACGACATCTGGCTGTGCTTATAAAGTAGCTATTAAACATTACCACCCGCCACCAACACTTCAAAAACATCCTCCACTTCGATACTCACCCTTATGATCAGCCCCTTAAGAGTTGTGAATATCGATGTGTTGGGTTATCGGACGGTAAAGTAAAGTTGGTAGCAGCAGGGTGTCAAGTTGCAGGGGACATCCTGTTAATAGATGCTGCGTTTATTCAATAGTAGCTAGTACCTAATTGATTTGTTTGATTTGTAGTTGCATTTATTATGGTAATGTTGCTGTTTTGATTGATTGAGATGTTTTAGCATTGGTAAGTAAGTTCTTGCAATTTTTCATGTATTTGTTGTAATTTTAAAAGTAAATAAATTTAGACAGTTAAAGCTGTAGCTAAGTGGAAGGTTGACTGATAGGCAGTAGTGGACAGTCAGACATTTTACTGTAGCAGAGTGCCTACTTTTTATTATGACAGTAGATATTGAAATGGAATTGTTTATCATGTAAATAGTGTATCGGATTAGCTTTTACACGTCAAATAAAAAAAAAAAACAATAAGCTAGATGGAGTCGAGATTTCCTATTTGACTATCCCTGAGAAGAAATGGCGAAACAAATCCAGGGGTCAGTCTCTTTTAAAGGACAGACAGAACCTTGGTCAGATCATGTGAAAACAATGTTAGATTAGTGTCTGAAATTGTCTTTTTAGAAATGAACTAGACAGACTTGAGTGAACTAATCAAGCATTTGGTAGTAATTGTATAGCTTAACTCAGAACTTGTGGAGCTCAATTATCCTACAGCTTATAGGTAGATACCAGAAAAAGAAGAAGCTTTTAACCCGTCGCGCGTATAATTAGCAGACACAATATAAATTTTATTGTTATCGGTACACATGTTGTACGCTCGACATGCGAAGAGTTAATGCAAATTTTATCCTTAAAAGTGGTCACCACAATCGTGACAATTACCACCCACATGTCATAAACTAGCGCACCGATAATAGTCAAGTTGTCACTATTTAAACTCAAGCCAATTACGTTCAACCCTTGCATCGGCGCGCTAAACGGCAGGAGATTATCCGCTACCGGCCGGATTAGTGGGTAACTTATTCACACGGGTCAGTTATAGGCTAATAAATTATTTTGTAACTGTAGTTTTGTGCTTGTTAAGAACAGTTTCATATAAAAAAGTGACCGCTTTAAAGTTTTAGTTCTCGTTTTTAAATCATGTGATTTTTGCTTTTGAACCCAGAGAACCTATTCTGCACCAAGCACAGCAAGATAGCTCTTAGCGAAGCAATTTTTCATAAGAAACACCTGCTAGCTGCACTTAAACAGTATTTGTCCAAATTGACTTTAAAAAAATAATTTAACTTTAAACTTCGAGTAGGTAACTATGTAAGACTGTGTTGCTATATCTTAATCTTGCATCAATAACTATATTATTGATCGAAGATCTTAATTGATATTTTTGTATTTATCTGTTGAGATTTTTATTTATTACTTCTTCTTCCTCCGTTCCTGGTCCCGTTGTTTGAGGTCGGGTCTCCTCACTTTTTTGCGCCAAGTTATATCTGTCTTGGGTTGTCGGTTCTGGCAATTGGGCTTCCTTGAGGTCTCTTTTAATATTTGACCACCAGGTGAGTGGCGGGCGGCCTCTGCAGCTTTCTTTTATTATGGCAGATTTAGTGAAATTTTGTACCACATGATCATGATCTGATGACATTTATTTTATTATTTATGTACACACATTAAAATAAAAACAGATTACGACATATAAGTACTGAGTACAAATGCACTGCTTATTTCATTAGAAGTTTCTCCCAGCACACCTTTTTTTTTTTTTTTTTTTTTTAGGATGGGAAATCATCAAATGACCCCTCCCGCTCTGGGTGGAGCGGAAGGGAGTGTCAGACTCTTACTGACTAAAACCCATCCGTGTTCCTTCCTTAGCCCTTTATGTTCCGGGGCAGCGGTAACCCTTTCGGACAATCCCGCTGCCCCGGCAGGCTTCGGCCCTGACGGGCCCCTCCTTCGATGCTGACATCTCTTTGAGGCGCGCGTGGAACACATACGCGCCGTCCGGCACGGGCCTGGTCCTGATCGGACGGCGAGCTACCCATTACTCGCCGTCCGCAGGCCCGCGCCTACGGTGGCCGGGAGTCGTCACGCGGCTCCCGACGCCCGGAGCGTCTACCGCGGCGGCTGGGACGGGCGGCCCTCTCAGCTCTCTCCCTCGCCCATCCCGCCACCTCCTTCGCTAGCATGACTGCTTCGCAGAAGGAGGTGACTGCCTCCCACTCCCTCTCACCCCGGACCATGGCTTGGACCAGGGCCGGGCGCGAGAGGTCGCCGCCGCTGCCGATCGCCTCTACGAGGACACGGCGATGCTCTGCCCAAGCCGGGCAGACCTCCACCGTATGCTCCACCGTGTCCTCAGGGCGATCCTCGCAGTGGTGACACCCGGGCGTTTCCTCCCGCCTGATGATGTGCAGGAACCTCCCGAAACATCCGTGTCCGGTGAGGACCTGCGTCAGGCGGTAGGTGAGGGCGCCGTGACGCCTCTCTAGCCACTCCTCAAAGAGGGGCCTTACCGCCGCTATCGCGGCGTGCCCTGCGCTGGGTTGCGACAGTCGCGCTTTCCATGCCGCCATGAGATCGCGCCGGAGGTCCGTCCGCTCCGCAGCAATTTGCCGCGGAAGCGGGTTTTCCCCCCGGCGTAGTGCCTCCGCGCGCCACTCATACAGGCGCGCGAGGACTATCGCCTCCAGATCCCATGGCGGCAGTCCGGCAAGGAGGCTTGCCGCCTCGCGCGAGATCGTGCGGTACCCCCGTATCAGCCGTATGGCGACCACCTTTTGGGGCGCGTTCAGGTAGTGGGCGGCTCGAAGCCGCAGTGAACGCGCCCACACCGGGGCGCCATATACGGCCATGGACCGCACGACCCCCGCGTAAAGCCTCCGGCAGGAGGCGTTTGGCCCCCTCAGGTTTGGCAGGAGCCGCTTGAAAGCGGCCCCAGCCCGTTCCAGTTTGGGGGCCAAACGTCGGAAATGCTCGACGAAGTTCCACCGGCTGTCGAGGACGAGACCCAGGTATTTCATCGTCGTCTCGACGCCGATGTGAACCCCTCCTACCGTTAGTTGGGATCCCGATGGTGGCCCGTTCCGAAGCCCATGAAATGTCATGGCTTCGGACTTGTGCAGAGCCACCTCGAGACCCAACTGCCGGATCCTCTCCACGACTATCGCAACCCCGCGTGTCATAACGTCGGCCGCCGCCTGATGCGACCTCCCCTGCGCCAGGACCAGCGTGTCGTCAGCGTAGCAAACTACGCTGACGCCATCAGGGAGGTCTGCCCGCAGCACCCAGTCGTAACCGATGTCCCACAGGAGCGGCCCCAAGACCGATCCCTGTGGGACACCGCACGACATCTCTCGCCGGTTCCATTCCCCATCGCGACCGGGGTAGATGACGGCTCTGTCCGTCAAATACTCCCCGACTATTCGACGGAGGTAGGTCGGCACCCGGTGATACCGGAGTGCCTCCCCAATGCAGCTCCAGGGCAGGGTGTTAAACGCGTTGGCGATGTCGAGTGACACCGCCACGACCACCCCACCCCGGGACACCGCGTCCCCCGTCGTGAGGGCTCTCACGCGCATGATGGCGTCCACCGTCGAGCGCCCCTTGCGGAAGCCAAACTGGCTATCCGCAAGATCCGGCCCCGTCCTCACCAGGTGCCCGACGAGGCGGCCCGCAATCACTCTTTCAAAGAGCTTGCCGACCTCGTCGAGCAGCACGATGGGCCGGAATGCGGACGGAGAGTCCGCAGGGCGCCCTGGCTTCCGAATGAGGACCAGCTTCCCCGTCTTCCAACGGAGTGGAAACTGGCCCCTCTCCATACATGCGCTTAAGAGCGCCTCCAGTCGGGGTCCGAGAGCCGTCGAGGCCAGGGCCCAGGCTTTGCCCGGCAAGCCGTCGGGCCCTGGGGCGGTATTTTTGGCCTTCAGCCTGCCTACCGCCACTCTCAAATCTACCCCGGTCACTTCAGGGATGTCGTCGTCGTCCGCGTGGTCCGCTTCGGACACCGCAATTGGCGGAGCCATGGGCGGGGGAGTATGCTCCCCCCGTGAAGGGAACAGAGCGCTCACCACCTCCTCCACCAGCTGTGGCCGGAGACTCTGCGTCAGTGGGGGGGCCCAGGTGCGGAGTTTATTCCGCACCATTTTGTAAGGGCGCCCCCATGGATCTCTGTTCAGAGTCTCCAGCATCTCCTCGCGGGCCATATCTTTGGCCCGCTGTACAGCCTCTTGGAGGGCGGTCTTCGCCGCTCTGTACCCCTCGTACAGCTCCGCCTCCGTGGCTTCCGCATCCGGAGGGCGGATGCGGAGCCTGCGGTGCCTGGTGTACAGGTGTCGCGCATCAACGCACGCCTTGCGTAACACCTCTACCTCCTGCGACCACCAGTACACCTGACGTCGGGCGCATCCTGGCCGAACTCGGGGCATTGCCACGTCACAAATCTCGGACATGGCCTCCCGGAACCACTCCGCCTCGTTGTTAATGTCGGCAGGCCTGTCTGGTGATGACACCCAGGCCTGCACGATTGAGGCTTCCAGGAGGAGCTCCCGGTCCAGCTGCTTCAGCGCCCACCGCGGACCACTCGGGGTCTGTTGGACCGGCGCGCTAGAGGTCTGGGCGGAGACGTCGATCCGGATATACCGATGATCGGAATAGGTCTCCACCTCCTCCATGACGCGCCAGTCAATTACTCGCTGTGACAGAGCGGGGCTAGCGAACGAAATGTCCACCACCGACTCGCCCCGCATCCGCACACACGTGGGAACAGAACCCCGATTTAGGACGACCAGGCCTGTTTCCAGAGCCCAGTCCTCCACCATCCTTCCCCGCATGTCCGTGCAACGGGAACCCCAGGCCAAATTTTTGGCGTTGAAGTCCCCGAGCACTAACACGGGGAAGGACTGGTTTCCGACGACGACAGTCAACTCTGTTAAAGAGTTGTGGAACTCGGCGAGAGTTCGGTTCGGAGAGAAGTACACTCCCACTACTACTATCTCCCCGAACCGTGCTGCTACGCACCCCTGTCCCTTCGTGACACCTTCGAGGGACGGGGTACCGGCGGCAGCCGACGATAATATGGCCACTGAGCCGCTCAGGTCCTCCACCCAGTCATCCCTGGGCGGGACAAAGTACGGCTCAGCGACCACGGCGATGTTAATCGACCACTGCGCCATGCTCTGGAGCAACAGGTCCTGAGCACAGGCGCAGTGGTTGATATTCGCCTGGAGGAGGCGTAATGGAGCCGTTACTCCTCCATTTCAGCCCCCTCCCGGACCCTTTGTGAGGGCCCCCCAACAGCGCTAGCGGCGGCGGCAACCGGAGCGGTGGCGGCGGCAGAAGCGGCGGCAGCGGCAGAAGCGGCGGCGACGGTGGCGGTGGCGGAGGGCCTGCCTTTCCTCCTGGTCCCGGCGGGCGGAGCGCAGGACTTGCTCCCCGCCCGGTGATCGGCCGGCTTGCCAGCAGCCGCACATGCGACGCAGTGCGGCGCGGCAGTGCACGAGCCGGCCTTATGTCCGGGCTGGCCGCAGCGGAAGCACAGAGCGCTGCGGTCCTCCGAGGTGCATTGGATGCCAACGTGGTGTCCCACGAGGCATCGGAAGCACCTCAGAGGCCTGGGTTCCAGCAGTTTGATCTGCGCTGAAACCCAGCCCACCAGGAGTCTTCGGCCCTCCACGATCTTTTTGGCCGCCGTCACCGGGCAGCTTACCGTAACGGTTCGCATGCCCGAATGATCAGGACGTACGGTGCCCGCCTTCACCTGATCGGCGAGACACCCGCCCGTCCTGACGACAGCGGCCACTACCTCTTCCTCCGTTACGGAGTCGTCCAGGCCCAAAATGCGCATGTCTGCGCACTTAACGGGCCTGGAGACTCGAGCCTCCTCCGCGTTAAGGGACGCCCTTAGCTTCTCAGCTAGGGCGTCAGCGGTGGGGCCACTCGTCGCACCAGGGATCTCCAGCATGCGGGCGCCAGTAGCGGTCACCCTATGCCGGAGGCCCCCGGTGATCCCCAGCTCCTGGAGGTCCACCGTCTCCCGCGCTTTGGTGAGCACGTCGCGGTACGTCACTCCCCTCTTAACCGCGTCCGGCTGTAGCGTAATCACTACAGCCGCGGTCTTTGGGGAGCGAAGCCTAGCCGCAACGGCTCGCTCCTTGCGACGCCTCCTCTGCCGCTTTTTTCTAGCCGCTTTAGCCGCCTTTTTCTTCTCCCCGACCACCTGCCACTCGGCGGCGGTCGTGGGAGAAGTGGGAGACTCCTGGGAGGGGCGGGGCGTAGGTGCCGCGGCCTCCACCCCCCTTGCCGGACGGCCCTTCTGTTTCCTGGCAGGCGCCGGTTTTGCCGGCGCCGGGGCTCCACCAGTCGGCGGCGCCGGTTTCGCCGTCACCGAGGCTCCCCCTGCCGGCACCGGTTTGGTCGGCGCCTGGGCCCGACCGGACGGTCCGGGCTTAGGGGCGGCAGCTGCCGCAGCAGCCGCGTACGAGGCCGCCTTCGTCGGCCCCGGGGCCGTCCTGCCCGCCAGTGGGGGGCGGAGGACAATACCCTCCAGGACGGAGAACCGCGCCTGGAAGGTCGCCAGCTCCTGCCGAACCAGGTTCAAGACCTGGTTCTCCACCGGGACGGGCTGGCTCGCCTGGACGCCACCGGTGACCCTTAGGGCGGCCAGGTCTGCCCGGAGCCTCCCGTTCTCCTCCTGGAGGCCCCTCATGGCGGCCGTCAGGCGGGCGAGCTCCGCCCGCAATTCGGCGACTTCGCCGGCCGAAGGACCGGCGCAGCCGGCCGCCTCCGCTGCCGCCATGATGGAGGCCGTCGCCGAGACTACGGCCCTGTTCTTGGAAGCTTTAAGCTTCTTCAGGGCCACGTCCCGGATCGCGGCCTCCACGACTGCCGCGAACTTAAGTTTGCGGTCCGCCTCGGGGCCACCAACCGTACCGGTCTCATCGCCTGAGGACCCCGAGGCGACCGCGCGACCAGTCCCCCCCTCCTTTGCGGGCTCCTCCGCTCGCTCTGCCGCCTCACGGGCAGTGAGCCCCCTCCCCTTGCCTCGCTCTCGGACTCCTCCCCGCCTGCTGGTGGGGATTTTCCGAGCCGAGGCCAGCTCTCCGTCTGAGGACAACCTCTGGCTGTCCTCAGACCTTGGCCGCTTGCTGTAGCTCTTCTTTGCAGCAGCGGCCACCTCCTCCACACGGCTAGGGCTCCCAGAGCCTTCCGTGCTCGCTCCTTCAGATGCGGCGTCGGACTCCGACTCCGCATCACTCCTCATCTCTTCTGTTTGGTTTTTGTTTTTAAAATTTTCCATATCTGTTCCCACGAGTGTAAAACATGTTGTATTTACTCAAAAAATAATGGTTCGCACTAGCGACTAAATCAAGCTACCCATTAGCCAAGCTTACTACCTTCCTCACGGTGCGCCGCCGCTTGAAGGTTTGGGGAATTTTTTATAGAGGTTAATCTTCCTCGCGGTCCGGGCGGTTAAGCCAAGACCCTCGACCCCCGTCAACAGCCAGAGACATGACCTTAACTGTCTCCGGGGCTACGATATTAGCGGTGGCAGGAGGGGGTTACCCCTCCTGCCTGCCCGGCGGCAGGGTAAGTGCACACCGGGCCCGCTCCGACCCCACCACACTTGCCGCTCTGCTACTCAGAGCGATCTGTGTGGTGTGATCCTCCTGGCAGAATATTAGCGTGCGGACAGCGAGATCCCACTGGGAAATAATCCCAATGGGAAGTCGCTGTCCGCACCCCAGGATGCACCGGCCCGAACACTGATCTTCCCCCCGGACGTATCCAGAAGGGAACTCCAGTCCCCGGGCACACGTGGAGGTTCTCTGCCCAAGCACCCCTCCCAGCACACCTGCGAAAGGATAAATGGTAAAGAAATCTAGAACAAGAAGAGAGTGAAAGAACAAGTAGAGAAGAATTTGATTTTTTTACGTCATAAGGGGCAAGCGCCAAGGTAGCCCGCGAAATTCAAATTAGTATTTACAGAATTATAATCATTAGAATCAGTAATACAACTTGTTAAGTTAGTATAATCCTAAAATGTCAAGATTTCATGAAATAGTCATTCAGTAGGATTACTTGGTCTTAGAGAGTTGTGTAGACTTTAATGATTATAATTCTGTAAATACATAATATGTGTTACGGTGATGAATCATATTTTAATCAACGTACAACTTAATAATTGAATAAAAACGTAAAAAAAAAAATCCCGGACTATTATACCTTAGCGCTTTCGCCTTAAACTAATTAGCGATCAATTTGTCTTTTATTGTTACTACAATGTTATTAGTCTGTAAGCCTGTTTCTGAAACTCCAACGTCTATAGTACACAAGTTAAAAGACCAAGTGCTTATAATATCCTTTCAACAGTACACTAATTGAGGATGACCTGGACTCCTTCTTAAAGGATTGGCCCATAATCGCAGTAGACCGGGAAAAGTGGAAAGAGGGAAAGGAGGATGTTGTCCCACTGCAGGGCACACAGCCTTATAATAATAATAATAATACATGTACCATTTCTCGTTTCGTTTCGTACTTAGTGGGCATAGGTCTTTCAAGTCGCTTTACATACAAAACCCTCTTCAGGAGGCCTAAAAAGGCCACTTTGGCAGAATAACAAAACAATTCATATCACGCAATTTCATCTGTATGACAGGTTTGTATGGAGATTCGTAAAATGCTATCAGTACACCTCTGCCGAACCTTTCAGGGATATATAGGTGTGAAACTGTCAAACAGATAAATTGCGTGAAATCAGACCGGAATAAATCATTTCTATGACCCCTCAACAATCACGAGAGTATATGATTCTACTCGTATATGAAGTACCAAAGAAATCATAACAACATTATTTTCTTATAATTTCTTGTACATTATTGCTCGGTTCTCAGTAGTACATACGTAACAACATCTGTAAGAATATATCGTTTTATTCACTAGATTTTCTTGTGACTCGGTTTAATCTAATATATAAAATTCTCGTGTCACAGTTTTCGTTGCCATACTCCTCCGAAACGGCTTGACCGATTTTGATGAAATTTTATATGCATATTCAGTAGGTCTGAGAATCGGCTACTATCTATTTTTCATACCCCTAAATCGAAACTTACGCGGGTGAAACCGCGGGGCGCAGCTAGTATTTATATATAAACTGGAAAATTAAAATGTTATATAATGAGCCTATAATGTTCCCATTCATAGGACACAGTCCTCCTTTCGGTGAGAGGGAGTGGGCCGTTATCTACCACGAGAGCCCACGAGAGGTTGGAAGATGTCACTATAATTTTTGGTTCCAGGACATGCTTGTTTCCTCACGATGTATTCCTTCATCGTTTTGAGAACAGTGGTGATGAAATAATTTACACAAAGTAAAGTGTCTATCTAGGTTTGAACCTTGGACCTCCAGCTGTTAAGACGCGACCGTTACCAGTTGGCCACCAGTGCCACCACTGCTCTCCTATACGCCAACATTACCAAACGCCTACATTATTCTAAAGACAAGGGGGAAATATGTTTTTAGGATGATATAGATAAAAAAACTCAGTCTTATTGGACTAAATAATCGAAACCAGGACCTCGCAGTCGTCAATCAAAAAAAATGATTATAGTGTTTGTGCGCAGAATTCTATTTATATAATCATCGTCCACCACGACCTTAAAAATGCTTAAATTTTATGCGTACGCGCAAATGCCCGTGAACCTATTTAGGTTTTTCAATTCTAGGAATTACAATTAAGCTCAAGGCAGTTTGGATATCATGTCCGGCATGGTGCGGTTAACAAATATCGTACCGTGACCCTGGCAACTCCGACTTAGGTAATGACCGGTAGAAGAAGAATATCTTAGTTCTGACGCATTTATTTATTTAGATCCCCAACAAAAGATTTACACAATAAAATATGACACATACATAATGGACAATTTCTTATAGGAGACCATAGCAAGCACAATAAAGTTGTGCTGATGAAGACCGTCGACATCTATGCTTAAATATAAAAACATCGTGCAATACCTTACCTTATAATTCTAATAATAAAGTCATTTTGAGCTTTATTTTAAATGAGAATTTTTTTTTAAGAAACCAATCCCTAAATTATGTTATGGAGACAATCACATTTACGAGCACATAAGTTTTTTTTTTACTGTCACGTTTCAATCGTCATCATTGCAAGCAAAACCCATCCACTGCTGGACATAAGCATCAAGCACCGGCACTTCGACCTGTGATTTCTGCGGCTTTCACCAGATGAAGGTAAATTATTCGTCTTAGGAATGTTACTCTGAAACGCAGCAAATAACTCATCATCGTCGTTCACAGCCAGACTTCACCCAATGCTGAGTATTAACTACCGAATTAAAAGACGGTGGTTCTAGGTAGTAGAACAAAGTAAATAATATGTCACTCAAAGTAAAAACCATTAGGTAGAAAAAGCATAAACAAAAGGTATAAAAAGGTAAAATATGAAAAGGAAGAAAATGCCTCGCACACTGAGCACAGGATGTACCAATTCTGGACGAAGCTGGCAAAGTTATACTAATATTATAAATGCGAATTTAGATGAAATTTGGTATATAGAGAGTTTGAGTCCCGATATTCCCACGGGAAACTAATGCGGGTGAAACCGCGGGGTGCTGCTAGTGAGTAAATAACTGCATTTGTCGATTCCAAAGTCTGTAATCGGTGTAGTTGGACCCCTTTAACTTATACCCAGCAACTGTCCTCTGACGGTGTACGTAATCGAATTGTGAAACTATAGCACAGACAGACGACATGATATGTTGGCGATAGTAGTACGATTCGGAGGTCGTGGGAGTACACGTGTCGCGCTCACGGTTGCCTAGCAACGCACTAGACGTTATCTACGACCTGTTTACACCTTAAGGGCGGTTTCGCACTACGTCCGATCCGAATCCGTGAAATGCCGGTCCGGAGTGACCGTAGTCCTATTTTTATAAGGCGTTGCGCACTAGATCCGAACTCTATCCGTCAGAATTTAGAACATTCCCAATTCGGATTGAAGTCGGATTTTTAATTCGGATTCAGATCGGATGTAATGTGAAACCGCTCTTAGACTAAGCTTTACATTTAGATGATTAATGAAATAATGACTAATCAATAGAACAAACCTTCTAAAATACTTTAAAATAATGCTAGTATGGGTGTTGTATAATAATAGATTGTTGTAATATTCTATGTTGGATGAATTTGTTAATTTATTATATTACTAGCTGTGCCCGCGACTTCGTTCGCGTGGATAACGAAACTTATCAATGAGTTTTTTGTGTAAAGTGTTATTCTTAGTAATTCTCGATCGGCACTGGTTTCGCGTGCTCTTGCTTTAGTCATGCTATCCCGCATGCGGCTTAACCGGGAATTCGCTCTTCAGCTGATTCTAGTGATCTGGCTAGTCTTATTCGCCTAGCGTGTCTCGATGTAGCAGAAAGAGATGGTCTCTTTCTGGAAGGCATCGTGTTATAAGTATGTCCGTATTAAAAATAAAGATATCTTTAAGACTATCTTTATAGAGGAGCCCTAACACCTAGCGCCTACTTACACTTATATGCATATACCAATAAATAAGCAAAATCCCTAAAAACTAATATCTATACGAATGACTAATCCTACCTAAGAGTACTAAAAATCTATACGGTCTACGTCTTATATAAATTAACCTAAGTACCTACCTAATAAAAAAAAAATAACAAAAAAAAAATACCTACCTACCTAAATAAACCTATTTCTGATATATTTTTAATTTTTTTTTTATTTTTTCTATTTCTGATTTCTGACTAATCTAAACTCAATAAATAAGCAAAATCCCTAAAAACTAATATCTATACGAATGACCAATCCTACCTTACAGTTTTATAAAATAACCTACGGTCACTACGTACACTATCAAATATACTACCCATACTTTAAAGTTAAAATCTATACCTACGACTTATAGAAATAAACCTAAATAACTCTACCTTAAACTGTACTTAGTAAAAACTAAAAGGAATAAAAATGTCGCACTGAAAAGCCTCGCCATACAAATTCATCATCCTTCCTCAAGAGTTGGGCTATCAAGTGGAAAAATATTTTTTCAAGTCCGACTGGTAGTTACAGAGATTTGCGCGTTCAAACAAACAAACTCTTCAGCTTTATTATTAGTAGTATCATCATCGAATTAATTTTTTTTAGCAAGTACGAATCAAAAAGTCGAAGTAATTTATTTTTCAGAAACACGGTACGATGATCATACATTGTGAAAATACAAAATATTAGTACCAAGGTTTCAAATAATGGAGGCAATATGGATAAAATTAGATCAATTAAAATTAATTGGAATATGATACTTTCACAACGAGATTTTCACAAAACTGACTGGTATCCTTGATAGCCGCGAGCGTTTGAAAAAGGACGCCGTTTGTACGAGTATGAAAAATATGATGATGACATTTTGACGAGTTCAGTGGTGGCCCAGTGGCAACAGCCGTGACTTACAAGTTGTAGGTCGTACGTTCGAACCCAGACGGGCGCTTTACTTTGTGTAAATTATTACATCTCCACTGCTCTTAAAACGGTGAAGGAAAACATCGTGAGGAAACCGGCATGTCTTAGAACCAACTATTCCAAGACATACCGGCACTGGGCCCGCTTGGTGGATTACGACCCACTCCCTCCCACCGAGAGGCCTGATGCTATGTTGACGGGTCACCGTTTTGTTGCATACAAGTGTCACACGATAACATTGATAATCGTATCTTATAGACGGGATTTATTTGTCTCAAAACGGCTATCTTCGTGGGTAGTGTCTGAAGTGGGCCGTGCGCTGTGTGGTTTAGATACATTAATTGGGGTATGATTCGGTTTATGATTGCGGATATTGCTTGAAGTTACACACCAATTAAGGTAATAGTTGCGTTATATATATTTCCCCTTACTAATAAACGTTGTACAGCATTTCTATAGTTACACAACGCTTTGTCTTCTTCTTTCTAACGTCAAATTACTGATGACTGAAAGAGAGAAATCAGTGTGTAACTGTTCATCTGATATAATACGTTTATTAGTGAGGGGGTGAGTGTATTAATAAAACCCAGTACAACTTCCTTCCTCCGACTACCTAATCTACATTTGCGATTTATTTGCAAAAAATGTAAACAAATATGAGTTTATGGAAAAATAACTTTAAATCCTACACAATAAACTTCAGTTTACGCTACAACTTCATACATTTTTGTAGCTTTTCAATAGTGCTAATCACTCTGAAATCTACTTAATTACCATTAAAATAACTTGAAATAATATTTAAACAAAAATATTACATCAAAACTTACCTTATTTATTTATTAGTACACACGGCTACACGTCAAGCTATACATTTCCAGTTTTAGCTGACCTCGCATTGTATAGGTTTTTCGCACAATCAGATGTCAGCGTATATTGGTTTTGTATGGCTTGATGTGTAGCCGTGCGTACAAGTTGCGCCATAACTGTAGGTACCTGTGTCCTGATGTGTACCACATGGTCAGCTCATCTGCCGGTGTCGGGAGGCTGCGGTGCTGCATCCGGCGCTCTTCCGCTCGCTCACGTTACAGACATACCCTCGCTTCCTGTTCCCATGACCCAATGGATGCGGTTTTAATCTGATCGCTTTTTGTTACAATATTTTTAGTATCGATATTGAGATTGAGGTGTTGTTTTTTTGGTATTTTGGTTGAGTTGTGTGGGAATATATGAAAAAACATGATCTTGTTGAGTGTGGTACATTATTAATATTATAATGTAATGTGTTGTGTGAGAGAATTCATAACCAATATTAATTCATGGAGGAAATTAATACCGTTATTTATACTTTAACCTAACCTAAACCAGGTAAAAAGTATCCTACTGTCCTAACATACGAGTAGGATACTTTTTATCCCGGCAGTAAATTACCGTGGGATACTTAATTTACGAAAATCACGCGGGCGAAACCGCGGGCAAACGCTAGTTATCTATATTATGTCCTCTTGATGGTAGATGGTTAATTGTACTTTGTACTTAATAATTAATTATGTCTAATCATAAATTATTATTATTATAATGAAGAGGTTCTATCTATTAAGATTATTTTCATGCAATGGCGCGTGGCGTCTGTACATACAACTGAATAGCAAAATCGATTTTTTTTCTACTTTTGGTGCCTCAATCTAAAAAAATCATACACACATATACCCACGTCTTGTTCCCATGGGTTCCCATGGGTACCTACACAAAAACTACACAGCGCCACCTGCTACGATCCTTAACATACTCATTTTACTTCGTTTACGTTCACACACACTCGCCGGTTGCGAGTACTACGCACTTGACCTTTATAAAGAACATTACCAATAATGTCACTAATTATCCTCTCTAGTCTATTCTATTTTTTAGTTAACAAAAAAATAAAAAGTAAAGCAAAGAGAGCAGTGGTGGCGCAGTGGTAACGGCCGCGATTTACGACTGGTAGATCGTGAGTTCGATCCCTGACAGGCGCTTTACTTTGTGTACATAATTTCATCACCACTGCCCTCAAAATGGTGAACGAAAACACTGTGAAGAAACCAGCATGTTTTCGAACCAAAAATTCGAAGACGTATGACCACAGAACAGATAAAGAAGGTTCTGTGCGTATGACATCAACCAACACGAACTGGGCCCGCGTGGTAGATTATGGTCCACTCCCTCTCACACAGAGGTAGCCAGTGAAGGGTAAGGTTGCCTATATTGTACCAGTTAACGAACTTTACAAGTTTTCACAAAAACTATATATCTTGTGAGGATTCTATTACTAGAAATAAAACGGTTGTTCTATTGGTGTTTATTTTTTATTACTAGAAAATAAAGAAATATAAAAAAAAATATGACAAATAATAATTTTTATTTACTACACCGCACTTTGTTGTGTCATCGCATCCAAAATGTCTGCCATTGCGTAATGTTGGTAGCGCTGCTTTTTAATGTCGCCAATTAAAAACTAAACATTACGGTTTGGTCGATTTTGACGTGGTACAAATTACGAGCCGGTCCGATTTAGGCAACTCGACCCTACATACAATATGGGCTGATTATGCTTTTACTAACAAAAAGTTAAGATATTGTGAAACATGTATCAACTAAGTAAAAAGATAATACACAAAGGTTCCTGCTATCCTAGTATATGAATAATAAAGCAACGCGTTTCATGAACAACTCATATTAATTCTAAAGTGGCGCTAACTAGATTTACTTAACTTTACACGAATTGATAAAACTTTGCAATCTGCGCAAGATGTGTTACGAGGTCGTTGTTAACAGGGGATTGGGTTTCGTTTTCGATATAAATATGTGCTTAAAAAGACACCCTATGATGAAGAATATATTTTTAAAAGTCAAAATGCTCCTTCTTTAAAAGATAAACTGTACATTGAAAGGTCTAGTGAAAATTTAACATAACATCATGCCGGTTTCCCTCAAAGGGTTATGCAGAGGTGTACACACTACTATAACACCAGGAGAGTACACTTGTGTAGTGAGAATTTCAATTTCAAAAATCTGTTTAGAATTTTAGAGGGGCGGGGTGGGTGTTTAACTTTTTTTCGTGTGTAATTTTCTTGAATACCTTTTGTTTATGGAAAGTACGGCTACCTATGAATGCCACCCTGGTAGCCGGTCTCAGCATAAGGCAGTTGTCCCACAGCCGGCGATGAACGAGTAGCGAGTAGAACTAGCAACTGAAAACGAGTTGGCGAGCAGCGAGTGTATAGTTCTGATAGTTTTGTCGCTGGGCTATCAGGAGTGCGACGGGCGATTACTCGCACCACTCGCTCGGGGCGGAGATAATTATACAACATTATTTTTAGTATATGCGAAACCTGAATATAGTTTGTTCAGAATAAGTAACTGAATCGATTTCAATAATTTTTACACTATGTTATATTTTGTCCCAAAAATATTTAATCACTAATTAATTACAATAAAATCGTCGTACAGTTACGTACCTACTGCCAAACTATTATCAATGAGCGTACGATGCTGGAGGAGCATAAAACATGATCACCCCGCGCCGCGCCCAGTGGTGAGCATGTTTTTGAACGGACAACCAGGTAACATAACAAGCTTATAACTTTGTGATTTCTCATGATACAGTTTTGAAATTTTGTACATAGATTCTTTACATAAAAATACTAGACACGTGTTTCGGGTTTCGCATATACTAAAAATAATGTTGTATATAGCGGGCGTGAGCTCTGACAGCCAAGCAAGCATAGCTGAGCGAGTATTATCTTTGATAGCTCTTGTCGCTCAGCGACAAACCAGTGGAGCAAGTCCTCGCCGGCAGTGTGAACATTCAGCGATCAACTATTAGGTAATATAATATGCATCTCTTTTGTTTACACGGAATTTATATCTATTGTATGTTTCTTGAGCGAGAAAATAACCGATATTTAGTCGCTTTCTCGGCGGCGGTGGGACAACTGCCTAAGGCGCCTGTCCTACTGCCGACGAGGAAGCGACTATCTATCGACGATTTTCTCGCTCAAGAAACGTACAGAAGATTGTAGGTCCCGTGTAAAAGAGATACAAAAAATTATAGTTAATCGCTGCTCGTTGATCGCTAACTCGTTTTAAGTGGCTTGCTCTACTCGCTTCTTGTTAATCGCCAGCAGCCAGACCTAAGCTTGGCCCTAGGTCTGGCTCGCTCCCCGGGGCGTGACCTACCGCAGCGACGCCTTTAGCACGTCTCAAGGAGACAAACTTTACTCCCTCACAGTGTAGTAGCACGTGACCACTACATGATTGAAATCGACTAGGTTTACCCCTATGTAAACAAAAATTTCGATCTCCTTGCGTCTTCTTGTCTCCTATTAGCACTAACTATCCAGCAGTGGTAAATCTGACAGACAGCACAAGGTCTTAGAAGGGTTACCTTGCTCAGGTGCGCCGGAGGTATACATCATAATCGCTTTCCCGACCTAAGGTTGAGTGTCACTTTCACGTCATAAAACAAGGTCTATTTCTCTTTCTCACTTCTGACACACAGGCCTCCTCTCTGTGAGAGGAAGGGGGTCGTAATCCACCACGTGGAGCCAGTGCGGGTTGGTAGATGTCACCATGTCTCCGAAAGCTTTATTGGCGAAGCATTAGCCCCCTGAAGCGCTACAAGTTCATGTTAATTAAATAAATTAAACTTTAGTGCATTTTCAATTTACTGGGAATTGTTGAAAAGTAGACTTTACCTGCTTAAGGCTGCCTGTCCATTGACGCGGAGAAAGGCTGCGGAGCGGAGAAAGGGAGAAAAATATTAACCAATGTATAATGACATTGAGATTATGTGAATTATAAGATTTCAAGGAATATTATGTAGATGTGATGTCATGTTATGTTAAAAGAAACATTTGTCCAATTGTGTGATGAGATACATAGTACTACGTAGATCATAAGTTTATATACTTCACGATGAAATAGTTTGTATATAGTCGTACAAACTATTATACAACTCCATAGTGTATACAACTCCGTAGTGGCAGTGATCCACTTCCCTCAATTAACGGCTGCTACTCGCGCGGAATTGTAATCAGCTGATTGTACTGTTGTTCTTTGTTTCTGTACGAACATCACGCTAATGGGCACTGAGGAGTATATTGTTGGTTATTAATACTGTTACTTTTACATGATGTCTTAATTGACTCAAATAAATAATTCGATGTCATTCATAAATTGTTATAATAGTCTGTGTTACTTTAACAGTTTTACATCAGTAGGCACCACATTTAACCCGTCTACAGACTTCTTCTGGGCACGCTCGTTCCATCATAGACCTCAGCCAGACAGCCATCGCTTTCCATCAGGCGTGATCGAGGTCAAGAGCAGAACCATTTAGCAATAAAAAAAAAATTAGGTCCATTTACTATTTTTTTATAGCCTTTAGGTACCCACTGTCCCACTGCTGGGCAAAGGTCTCCCCCAAGTCCTTCCAGGAACACTTTTTCCACTCCACCTCGAACCAGCCCTCGCAGTACGCGTCCAGGTCATCTCGTGAACTCTTTGTCTCTTTCTGGGCCGGCCTCGGCGGCACCGTTCATCTTCAGGCAACCATTGTGTAGAGACTTGCACAGCGGTCATCGTGCATGCGGCTCTGTGTGATCCGCCTCCGATCATTTGAGCCTGGTAGCCATCTTGCCTCCGTCTAGCGGCGTCTGGGCTGCCAACTTTGTATTTAAAGAAAACTGAAAATTTTAATCGAGTTTTTATCTGACTGTATCTTGCCTTAGGTATACAAATAGCCGAGGAATTCATATTTATAATGTTATAATTTGTTCAGTCTTCTAGCTTAAAGTAAATTAGTCTGTTAATAAATTAAAGGATTTAAAGTAACTCTTGAAGCTTAAATAAATTGCCATCATCTTTTTGAATTACATAAATGTAAATCTCCTCTAGACATTGCTTAATAACTCATTGGGAGCACTGTTTATATTTTAACTCGAAATTGTTCAAATATGAAAATGAAATTACATTTTAATTGATCAAAAGAACGTTTTAAAATAATTGTAAAAGCCACCATTAATGAATTCAAATAAAAATATAACACATGCGAACACAGTAGAGTGCGGTTAGTGGAATTGCTCAGGTGCGGTTCGTCCAAGTGCAGTTCAAATCAGTGCTCTGAGTGGAATACTTCTTTATTACATCCAGTTTTATTTGAGTCCCATGTAATGTAAAACGGTACAAGTCTGTTGCCATGACCCGGACATAATAAAAATAAGTCAACAGGGTCAAATTAAATTAGCTAGCAAAACTTTTCAGACGTGATGGGTACTTATCTAAACACGAAAAAAAAAAAGATTTGATGTTTTTTTAGGGGCAATGATCGCTGGTAGTGTTGTTACTTGAATTATGAGTAAAGAAAATATGTTTTATTGTGTTGAGACATCGATAACAATAGTCTGTAAGATTTCACAAAAAAAAAAAAGTGAATACACGGACTGCGGTTCATGAACCCATATCATCACACATACACATCAACGACATCATTCTGTTTCAGTAATTTGCAAACGATTGACAGAAACAAAAACATGTTTTAAATTCACACACACACACACATAACATCACGCCTGTATTTCTCGAAGGATAAGGCAGAGGTGTTGTTCCTATAATAGTACACCAACATTTTGCCAGTTTATGTTTAAGCCTCATGTAACAGAGGGCGAGTCTATTGTAATCAAAAGAAAAAAAAAAAGGGGCTGCTACTGAGAAATTCCAGATGTAAAAACTCAGTAAGATTTTGCCCAATCTGGGAATCGAACCTAGGGCCTCATGTTCAGTAGAAGCGCTTGCGACAACCAGACCAACGAGGTTGTTATGAATTCGTTAATTCGGTAAACGTTTTTAGTGCATCGTTGTGCAAGAGGGTTTTCAATTCGATTCTAGTAACCTATGATTGTTTTGAGAAGGGGTCTCGCTCGATATATTTCTTTTTTTAAGTGAAAACTTCTTTAGGCGCGTTGGGCATTTTTTGAGATGGAAAAAACCATTGAACTCGCGACACTGTTACCGTTACCGACATCCTTGTTTTAAGTTTTGGCCATTATGAAGACATCAACGCGCAGTACATTTTCTTTGGGAAGAATGACCTTCAAACATATTTATAAAATTAGGTACTATGCTTTTAAAAATACACACGTAATTGTTCAAGTTTTCACTTCTGTCGGCACTCCCGGAGTGCCGCTGTTTTTTTTTATTTGTTTGGCCCATACTGTCCCACTGCTGGGCAAAGGCCTTATCCAGTCCTTCCAGGAACTCTTTTCCCTTCATTTAAGACAATAATTTGTCTGAACTTCTGTTATCTATATTCAACATTATGAAAAAGCACATCCCGATGCAAGTTACAAGCAAAATGAGTAAAAATAAAAACCCAAACACTACCAGGACCACATAAAAAGCAGGAAGTATTTCGACTGTTTCAGTGATCACAATAACAAAACTACATTTTAGTTTACTGGGTCAATTTGGCTAAATATTGCATGCACAGTTAACTGTTAAATATGTATATTCCTTTAATTAATTAGCTGATGGGCAATCACTAAAAGTGACGTTTAACATGTTGGCAACCATCAGGGAAGCCCTGCCTGACTCATGGGTTTGTCCCCCTTATTAGGACTTCGCTTTTATTTGCAACTAGCAGCGCCCCGCGGTTTCACCCGCATAATTTTCATGTGGGAACTCGAACTATCTCTATACCAAATTTCATCTAAATCGGTTCAGCGGTTTAAGCGTGAAGAGGTAACAGACAGACACACTTTTGCATTTATAATATTAGTATGGATTTGAAGCTATTATTGTACCTTTATTACCAAACAAGGGTTAGTTGGTCTAATGTTTATTTTTATCCCAATCATGTGAAAAATAAATGTTTATTATATTATTATAAATAAGCAAACCTTAATTGACCCTCTTAGCCTTGACCTCACCGTTTAATTTGCAATCTTTAATATTATTCCCACTTTAATTGAACGTATGCTGTTAACCAGCACTAAAAAGTTATCCCAGTAGATAATTTGTTTGTTTGTATGTAGGGGGGGCTGGGTAATCCCCAGAACCAAAAGTCGGATTTGAAAAAGTGAAAAACTGTTGATAGCCCGAATCTTGAGGAAGGCTGTAGGCTATATTACATCACGCTAGGACCTTAAGGAGCCGAGCGAAAAGAAAAAACGTTGGAAAGAACGCTAAGCAAAAACAAAGTTCTAGCGCGAGCAGGCGATGCGATGCGACGGGGTAAGGAACAACAAATTTCACGCAGACTAAGCTGCGGACAGAAGCTAGTTAAGAATAAAATTGTAGCGTCAGCGTATTTCACGTACGTTCCTACTAGGGAAGTAGAAGAAATAGGAACTAGTTGATTCAGAACTGCAAAGGATCCTCGGAGCTCTTCAGCTTTCATGACCACATCGGCTTCGATCTAATTAGAATGTAAACTCAGTTTATAATGAATGTTACCTGCACTTAAATTTCATCTGCCGCCTTCCCACTTATGATATTCTGGTACCTAACTAAATTATTCAAGAATTCTGCTCCATAAAATACAGTGTAATAAACTAACTACCAAAGAAAATTCCTTAGAATGTAAATTATTTATTGTTCTTCCTCTCAATTCTTTATCTACCTAATTCATCAACCTTAAATTTTTCCCAAGTGTGTTGGTGTCGGTTTTCCGTCTAGCCAGATGCGGCTGAGCACCTACCTACCTACATCTAAGCAGTTTACACGGCTCCATCGACAGGACTGATTGCGGACATTGACCCGTTTGTCTAGCAAGGTGATTACGGTTAGGGAGGTGTCTTCATTTTACGAGATGGCTGTCGTATTTTGTAGGTGATAACAATATCTAAGTATCTACTAGAAAATACTGCAATTTGTTTACACACAAAATTGAATCCAGTACGCGAGTAGGTCTGGGTAGCTAGTAGCTGGTAGGCTTGTTTAGGCCAACGCGCAACGTGATACCTACCAGCAATTTAAAATCAGGCCTGAATAGGTATTTTTACCCTAAAAAATGTACCAACCTACGTTGAAAAAGCAAAAGCAGTATATAAGAACGTAGGTATGCACGTGGCGACAAAACGACGAAAAAGTTTATCTCGTACCTTTTTTCGCCACGTGTATGGTCAATTGGTCATATGACATTCTCGTACTAAGCAAAAAAAACGGAAAATGGAAAAACGGTTAATGTTAATGTTTATGTAGCGAGTTTAACCGTTTTTCCAGCCTGTCTGTTGCCCTACCACGTGGTGAGGTGCATGACCGCCAGAAGTAGGTGAGCTACAGAATTGGGACGCCGCACCGCCGCGCCGCTGTTCAGGGTAATTTACAAATCGCGTGCTGAGATTCCCTGATACTACCACCTTGGGGTTTGGGTACGTATGTCGGGGTTCTGGATGTGGCTTCTGGGTAGGTTTAATACGGACAAGAGGGAACATAGTCAAGAGTAGATTAGATCGACATTGACAAAACAACAAAATATTTTCAATATTTCCAGCGTTGGATATATGGATAAATATAGCAGGGTGGGTTACCACAAGTGGATTTTATTGGATGATCCGATTCATTTCGGACCAAACTAAAATACTGGTGTGATTTTGCAACCGAACTGAATTTTGTGTGAAAAATAGAAGAATTTCGCACAGTGTATGTTTCAAGCTTTTAGACTAGGTAAGTACTCTATATTTTGGAATCCTAATTAGGAAGGACGCTAAGCGAGGCAGTTACCATTCTGACTGGCTTACTTATTGGGATCCCAATCGTTCTAATCTGCATTCCCGATTTATTTGGCAAAAATGTAAACAAATATGAGCTTATGGAAAAATAACTTTAATCCTACACAATAAAGTACAGTTCACGCTGCAACTTCAAACATTTTTATAACTTTTTCAATAAGTTAAGTTGATTTCAGAGTGACTAGGAATAGTCACTCTGAAATCAACTTAATTTCCATTTAAATAAAGTTGATATTTGCTTAACTTGAACTTTAACTTGTTGTCTCGCTCGTGTGCATGCACACTAAGTCTTATTAAAATCGTAATTACGATTCTTAAATACAAAGTTATAAGATATACAATGATATTGTCAGCTCGTAGCCCGCTTGCATTTTCAGGTGACGAGATCAGTAACATAAGTTGGGAACAAACTTTGTAGTGTTAGTTCTTTCGTTCATACAATGTGTGAGTTATCTTTAAATTCTGCAGAAAATCTTTACTAGCTTTTGTAATAAGCTGGTGCTTACTTTTATTGACACATCTAGTACACTTTTTATCTAGGTATTTTATTAAATCTCTGGCTCATTATCAACAACGTAAATCAAACCCTAACTGCTTACTTATAAGATATACAATGATATTGTCAGCTGTATCTACCTGGTTATAAAAGTATCACGTACACTTAAAATAATGGTGTGTATGTATTTATTGCTGTGTCCGATTGCGTGGAAACCGGAAAACATATTGATAATGAAGGTTATAGGTTAGATATACCTATCGCAAAGGATTAATCCGAACGACTGAAAGGATTGATCCGAACGACTTACTCGTACAAGGAAAACTCGGTCTTGATTTCAACAAGTTACAATTTGGCTGCAAACCCACTCTTAGTGAAATCATATTTAACTAAGTTGAAAAGGTTAACAGGAACACTAATATATGCAACCACTGCAGCCAGTATGTTTAAGGGCGTAGCAAGTGGCGCCGTCAATTTTTTTTTTTTTCTTACGAATTTACTGGAATCACTGAAGAGATCGGTTAAGAGTGACACTGGCTGGTGACAGTTACTTGAGCAGAGCGTTACATCGATGGTTGCACAACAGCTGTCTTCTGATGACAGAGATGATGTCAGGGGCACAGACTCACAGTTTATAATAGTACCTAGTCTATGCATTGACATAGAAAAAAAAATAGAGTCTATGAGACTCACAGAGGACTTTTATAATACTGGTCAGGGGGGGAGCCACCGTCGTACCACGCCCACCACCACAGACTACAATATCACAACGAACTGCTATATTGCAGCACAATCCTGATGATATTAAAACTGCTGAACCCCTAATACGATGACCAATTCTGGTAAAGGCTACGCCCCGTTATGTGTATATATTGTTTGTGGTTATAGTAGTCTACGTTAATTAATGGATATCAGACCAAAATAATGTGTTTTCCATTACCTAGCAGTCTAACCACTTGTGAACTCCACCATCCAATAGTTTTTCCAAAACCGAACAAAATTAACTTTCCATTGAACTTTATTCAAATAGATATCGAAAGTTTAATATGAAGTCGTTCCGATAATGCGGAGGAAACGAACTCACGTCTTAGCTCTTTGTCACCCTGGTATTAATAATGTGCCAAGAAAGGGATGAGAGATATTTTAATAATGGCTTTTATTTGATTTTAATGGAAATGTTTTAACCCATGGGTTGTTTGTCCTTGTGGGGGACATTTGCAAGGACTATTTAAGTAGTAGGTATTAAAAAACCTTGGATTTAGCCTTGATTTAACTATGGTTGATCGTTTTGCTAAGTGTGTCTTAAACCGTAAATTAAATAAGCATGTTAAACCGGACGCATATTCAGGTGGGTAGGTAATAAGGGCTGGTGTCCGCAACTCCACGTCAAAGCGCGTATTTTGCGTATGGGAGGTATATAAATCTACATGGTCTTCACATGATCTGACCAAGATTTTATCTGGACTTTAAAAGAGACTGTGACCTCTGCCTTTTATCTCAGAATAGTCAGATAGGAAACGCCAACCTCATCTAGCTTAAAAAAATATGATTGACGTGTAAAAGTGTTTGTACAAACCTATACTTACAGAAAATAAACCATTTATCATTTAAGATATTTTAGGTCAAAGATACGAAGATAAGATTTGTTAAAGGTAACTCCAACTTAACACGATGACACTCGAAACTTTTTCTTATATTTACGATAAAGTATACCTAATTGAAAAGGTATAGGTTTTGCTCTAAAATTTTAAACGAAATCGTCGCTGCTTGAACTTAGGAATTTGCAATCATATAAAAACACAAAACACAACAAAAACATAATAAACACATACCTACAGACAAATACAAAAACAAAGATACCTATACATAAGATGTTAAAAGTCTTTCTCCGCATGATGTCGCAGTTCGCTGTTCTGCAGTGAAGTTTCCCTAGGCAAGCAAAAAGGCCTCTAAGTTCAAAGAACAAAGATTTATTAATAATCCTACCAAAGTAATAAGTTTTTGTAATATTGTGTTTACTCAACCAATTATCCTCAGTGAAACCTCTTCTAAGCAAATAATATAATCGAGTGTTACCACGCTCAAACAATTGCTTTTACTTTCCCTCTTTATTGACGAAACAGGCGAAATATGGCGCGCGCCTAAATCATGCCTGCAATGTCTTCTGTAATAAAAGACTTAGCATTATCTTAGGAGTTATAATTCCCTGGTACTCTGACCTTGAATTTAAATTTCCTGCTTGAGGGGTTACTCTAAGTTTTATTTTTCGAGGTTAAGTTAACTAGACATTGTTGGTATTTCTTGGTTACGTAACCATGAATTGAGCAGTTGGTTGTTTTATTTAACTAACGTTTAGTTCGAATACGATTGGAGTTCTACGATTAAAATAGCATAAAGTTCTAAAATAATTCTTGCGGCCGCCTACATAATTTTCAGCCGACTCAATTTAAGTTATGAAATTATGTTACTCAAGCACTTTTTTATTTACAATAAGAAGACTTTCATAAAGCCAGACAGATCGTTTTTCTATTGCCCCCTTTTCCTTTGAGGAAAACGCTTCGTAGTTTCGGTTATAACTTACTATGACAAACTTTTTTATTCATAGGAAAAACAACCTATGAACAAAGAAGTTTATGAATGAAGACAGTAAACACAAATAAACGTAGCATAAGCATAATCAGTCTACAATGTTCCCACTGCTGGGACACAGGCCTCCTCTCTGTGAGAGGGAATGGGCCATAATCCATCACGCAGGCCCAGTGCGGGTTGGTGGATGTCACATGTCTTCGAATTTTAGATTCATTCCGTTCTGATCCCCTGAGCCCCCCTCCACCCCCCCATCCTCGATCCCCTGCTAGTTCGTTCTAGGACATGCCGGTTTCCTCACGATGGTTTTCCTTCACCGTTTTGATGGTGACTTATTAATTTAGACAAAGTAAGTTGGGATCGAAAACTTCGAACCCTAAACTTGTAAGTCGTGGCCATTACCACCAAGTCACCACTGCTCCCTCCTGCAAATATTAATTCAAAATCTAATCAGTTTTACCGATTCTCTAGAAATCTCGCAGATACATACATACACCATCTGCCTAGCCTTTTCCCAACTATGTTGGGGTCGGCCAATACTAGTATTTACATGGAGCGTCTGCCTATCTAACCAGTTACTGGGTAATACGATACCCCTTGGTAAGACTGGTTGTCAGACGTTCGGGCTTCTGGCGACCCGTAACGACTGTCACAGATCCACGAATGACAGCCGGGACCAACGGCTTAACGTGCTTTCTTAGGCACGGAGGGTTCCTGGTATGTAAAGATGGTCACCCATCCACGAACCAACTGTGGCAAGCGTAGCTAAAGCTTATCGATCGACCCGTGTGGCTGTTGTTACTTAGCCATAAGCCCCTCTCGCAGATGCCTACATCTAAGGTTAAAAGTGTTTGATTCGAAAACAAATCTGTTTATATTTTTCGAGACAGGTACCACATTATGTTTGCGATACAAGCCTCCCCGTCGCTGCTAGGGATGTAACCTTCGAAATGAGCAAAGGGATAATTTTGTATCGATAGATGACGGAAGAGGCGTTATCGATATCGAAGTTATAATGGAAGTTACATGATGAAAAATTTTTTTTTTTAAAATTACTGAGTTGTTTTATCCATGGATCGTTTTGGTAACATAATGTAAGTTTATACATATAATTTGAGATTAAATTGTTCAACATGACAAAAAAAGAGGACCATGCAATGGCTGTTGATGATGTCAAACTAAAGAATGATGAAAACTTTCCCGTTATTCTTGACATTCTTCAGCTCGGTTTATACGGGTCATGGCATGCTTTACAGAAATCTCTCGCACCCCGCATGCGAGCCCTATCGACCAAAGAAAATTAGCCTTTAAACTGTTGGAGGTAGTAACTTAATACAATAATACAATATTGTATTAAGTACAGTAATACAAAATTGTATTAAGTACAATAATACAAAATTCAATATTATATTAAGTACAATAATACAAAATTCAATATTGTATTAAGTACAATAATACAAAATACAATATTGTATTAAGTACAATAATACAATATTGTATTAAGTTACTACCTCCAACAGTTTAAAGGCTAATTTTCTTTGGTCGATATGGCTCGCATGCGGGGTGCGAGAGATTTCTGTAACGCATGCCATATGGTTTTCATTAGTCGATAGGGCCCGCGTGGGGTGCTGAAGATTTCTGTAAAGCATGCCATGACCCGTATTCGAGGAACCGTTTTATGAGTCGATAGAGAACGATTGCGGTATACGGAGAACCTGCTCCCCACGTTTGGCAGTTGCTTTAAAGGCTTATTTTTAATCGACTTCAAAAAAAGGAGGAGGTACTCAATTCGTCGGAATCTTTTTTTTTAATGTATGTTCCCTGATTTCTCGAAGACGCCTGGACCGATTTGGAAAATTTTTCTTTTGTTTGAAAGGGTATACTTACCAAGTGGTCCCATGATCATCAGGTCAGGATCTGATAATAGGATCCCAGGGAAATCGAGGGAAACCCTCAAATTTTATTGCCAAACCTATAGCGATTTGGATATTTTTTAGAGTAACTTGAGCATTTGCTCTTGGAAATCATCATTTGGTAAAGTGGAGCTGATGATGAAGACCACAGACGGCGCTAGGAACTACTCAATGATAAATATTTCACGGATTGCGATTCGATTACTTTAATATGGTTGCTAAGCAATTTATGCTCGTCACAATGCTTATGGTGAGTGGTTGTTGAGGAGTTCTCCTGGTAAGAACCAGGAGAACTCCTCAACAATTAACGTCCCAGCATCGGGAAAAGCAATATTTTGTAAAAGGTGATGAGCAGTTGACGTTAGGCTATTGTAACTTAGATAAATTACAAAATCTCTCACTAAAAAGTGAAAAATAAAAACTTTTTTACAAAAAAAAAAAAACAACCGACTAACAAAAAAAACTAAAAAGTGATAAATAACTTTACTTTCGGAAGTCGGTGTCGTTGGTTCTGCATTTTTGTTTATTGACACCGACTTTTCAGAATTTTCTTTGCCTCCGCACGCTTTTTACTGACTGACATGATTGAGATGACATTTTTTCATTGGTCGCTACGCCACGACCGCGTTATCGACTTATAACCCTGCTTACATTAGTCATCACCTCGCCTGCGGGGAATCCCCGCATGCTGTATGTCGACCGAGTTATCGACTAAAAAAGAAGAGCCATAAATGGTAGGCATCATCCCTATTTCCTCTAGCCACGTGACAAGACAATGAGTCTGTTTGTCTCTCCGTCGCGCCGCGGTCACCAACCCTAGGGGCTAGGGGCTATCGCTAGGCATTCCTAATGTTTTAACGAACTAGACTGAATATTAGTAGGGGATGAAGGGGCCTCGCTCATAAAGCAAATTTATTGAAGAGGGACGGAGCATAATGCATTTGTAAGTCTGGATATGTGAAGGGGACATAATTATCTCTTTTAAACGTCTGGCTTTTTGTGATCTGTGGAACAACATTTTTTTTTTTTGGATTTTGCCCGTATCATATATTGTCTACTACTTCATACATAGCTTCATTATCATTGATCATTAATACCATTGGTAGTGATAACGTCTCTTATCATCATCATCATGTTTTATTGAGATAAAACGTTTACAACCCCACGTTCGGCAGTGTTTCAATAATATTTTAATTTCACTATTTTTTTTTCAATTTATAATATACTAGCTGCGCCCCGCGGTTTCACCCGCGTAAGTTTCGATTTAGGGGTATGAAAAATAGATGTTGGCCGATTCTCATAGATACCGGATAAGCACAAAAAGTAAGTTTCGATTTAGGGGTATGAAAAATAGATGTTGGCCGATTCTCATAGATACCGGATAAGCACAAAAAATTTCATCAAAATCGGTCAAGCCGTTTCGGAGGAGTATGGCAACGAAAACTGTGACACGAGAATTTTATATATTAGATAAATATTTGAAAACATAATGATTATTATAAATTTTCACTCCTAAATCACCCAAAGGATTTCTATAAAATTTGGCAAGGAGATAGATAGCATCCTGGGGAAGGAAAGGACATAGGCTAGTCCTGGTAGCATGTTCCCGTGGGATAATTTCCGACATCTACGCGAGCGAAGCCGCGGGCAGAAGAGAGTATAAAATTAATATACGATATAAAAGCACCCACTCATGTTAGAGTTGAAAATTGGATGTGGGCGAAATATAAAATTTATTAGAATTGAATATTCATTATAAAAAATGGAAATACCTTGTTATTTGCCTAATAAGCTAACAGAAGGCTAATTCTCGTAATTCTAAATCTAGCCGCAGTCTCATCTCGGCGACAAACAACTGTCAAAAACCTGTCAAAATGTAGGGAAATTTAAGGTATTTTTGACAGATTGAGACTGAGATCACGTTAACGTTCTTAAAATTACGAGAATTGCCCCTTTGGTCTGCTTAACTAAGTAGCTTCCGACAAATTGATTCGTGGAAAATAATATTCTCGTTTTTTAATATAAAAATAATATGGAATCCGATTTCTGACTGTTTGTAGTTGAGATCAATTATGTATCCGCTTCAGAATACTTTCATTATATTTTATAACTATATTCTGGCCGCTACTTCGTCCGCGTGAAATTCCTTGTTCCCCCGACCCACCGCGTCGCATCGCATCGCTTGCCCGCGCTATTACTTCGTTTTCGCTTAGCGTTCTTTATGACTTTTTTATCTTTTTGCTCGGCTAGTAAGGATCTTAGCGCGATGTTAAATAAGAATACACAAGAATTGGGATAACAAATACAAAAATGTTTTTTCAAATCTGACTGGTATTTCTAGAGAGAACAAACAAACAAACTCTTTAGCTTTATTAATAGTATATATTAATTTCAAAATTGCAATGTAAAGGACAATCCAGTATTTAATTAATAAGCTTTTTTATATAGAAGCAGTAATAAAATAAATTACAATTTGTGCGAAGTGACTACAACTCACAGAAAGTAACCGGCCCAGCATAGTGGTCATCCGTCTTCAAAGCCATTGACAAAATGTAATTTGAACGTTAAAATAATGGCATTAATACCTAATGTAGTCTGCAGGGGGCGCGGTTGCCTATTCGTACGTCTAGGAGACGTCGGGTGAATCATAATATGACGTTAATTCCGATGACAAATGAAACAAATGAATATTTAGGGTGAATCGTTGGGATTTTGCAGGAGTAATATTTTCATAAATTGGAATGTAAAGTCAGGAAATGAAATGTGTCCGTGTGTTATTTGGGTACGTACAGGTACGTGGGCTATTTGGGTAGGCCACTTACAATGACAATGGCAGCTCAACAACAATAATTGCGTTATTTACGTTGATGAGCAGACGAACAAAAATATGAAGCGACAAGCCGTCTGCCCAATGGGAATTCCTCTCGGCAAAAATGAGGAACTTCCTCACAAGCTTTCATTATTATTTAACCCCTATAGGGGATGAATTTTCGAGAATCCTTCCTGTCTTCCTGTCTCATCTGCGTTATAAGGTGTGGCGAGTAGGTAATCACATTATTTGAAACCACGTGTTTCTACACTAAGTACGAGGCCAGCACATCAAGCTACCCCAATCTGTCAAATTTCTTTGATAGATTTTCAACTTTTACACAAATGTATAAGGTTCATATTCAATTGGGAAAATTTTACAGATTGGGGTAGGTTGATGTGCTGGCCTCTGTACATATTGTAAACATACACAATTAATATAATTAATAACAATTTACATTCTAGGCGTTGGATCTTTAAGTATATTCGTTTTCAACATTTGGTAACAATTACCTTAAAGGTTGTTTTGAATTGTTGATACCATCGCCGCACTCGTGTCTAGTGCCTTATTACCCAAAGGGTAGTTTATTTTGTGCCAATTTTTAAGCTATTTATATTTTTTATTAAAATTGTGTATTTTATAATTTTATCAAACTGATAACAACTTGAAATAAACGCTGTAGGTACTGATTAATATGATAATCTAATCGCCACTCTGTATAATAAACCCTTGTGTTCAATTTTATGCGTGTCGATCCAGCGGATGAGGCTGTGTGTTGTCTGTCAGTGAATGAATTTAAGATGGATTGGGAATTTCCTTCAAAACCCTTTGAATTGTGATGAAAGTGTGTTACGCCGCAGGATGGCACCTCTAGTTTTAAGTTATTGAAAAAATAAATGAATAAACATCTACTGCGTATTCTAAAATAACAAAAAATAAAATACACAAAGCAGGTAATTAATACAAAAGAAGCTCACTAAACTTTTCTTGAGGTGCGCGCAAGATATTGCTGCACAGTGCTTAAGTAATTAATATGATAGCCTAGTATTTTCGAATATATAATAATAAAGATTTCTTAGGGCTTAGATCTGTTCAGTGTAGTTTTTCGCATTTATTTAATTTCGCATTCGATATTTTCTGCTGGGTATTTAAAAAAATATTATAAATTCGAAAGTGACTATTTTGTCTGTCTGTTACCTTTTCACGCTTAACCCATTTAACCGGTTATTATGCTTGACAGATGGGTAGCCTAGGACCCGGAGAAGGACATAGTTTATGCATAATCTCTGCGAGAGGGAGTGGGAGGGCCCAGTGCCAGTTGATTGTGTCACATGTCTTCGAATTTTTGATTTTAGGACATGCCCGTTTCCTCACGATGTTTTCCTACACCGTTTTGAGAGCAGTGGTGATGAAATTATAGGGTGTTGACCCTAATATAGGGTTACTAATATGAAAATCTGACAAAAAGTCGAACATTTGTCGGACTTTTTAATATTACTTCTTGCTTTTTCAGTTTTTTTTTTATTTTCTTATTACTAAAAGACTGGACGGAAGGCAAAAAATCCGGACATGTCCGGACAAATCTACCCTAAATTAATCCCAGATCTTTGCTCACCACCCTTTCATGGTGTAAGCACGAGGACAGCACGCGGTCGACTGTGGCCGGTGGGCGCAGTAACGTGACGCGTGGACGCGCCCAGAGCGACGCGCCCTGCATCACACGAGCATAGTGAACTATGGAATGGCCAGGGAAACGTATAGCCTTAATAGCCCTAATACTATCCAGTCATTGTCCCAGCAAGGAAAAGGTTCTCATCTTGTAGAGAGAATGAGCAATGACCGTCAAACTTGAAGAAGTTAAGTTTTTGTACGTTGTTTTCCTGAATTTTATTTCTACGAAATTAAAAACGGCCCCGTGTGTCGTTTTTAATTTACTGGGTTCGAACTCGGAACCATTTACTTGACAGTACCTATTTTAATTTTTGTTTATTTCATTTATCTGCTTAAAAGCCCTCCAAAGTGCAGGTTTTGAAAAGCACTTTTGCAACATATATTTTAATAATAAATAGGTTCTTTTCCATCATAAAATCATAAATTAATTTTAATTTCATCATCATTTGTATAGCCTTTTTTCCAACTATGTTGGGGTCGGCTTCCAGTCTAATCAAATCAAATCAATTTATTTATTTCTAACCGGATACTGCTGGCTGAGTGCCAGTATTTTACATAATATAGCGACTGCCTATCTGACCTCCATAACCCAGTTACTGATGCGAAACCCCTTGGTAACACTGGATGTCAGACTTTCGGGCTTCTGACGACCCGTAACGACTGTCAAAGATCCACGAGACCCTCCAAATTAATTTTAATTTATAAGTGCAAAATACAGCTTGCAATTAAGAAACATTATTGCAAAGACTAGACAAGCCATACTTCAACTTAAAATTCATCGAGAAATTATTTCCTTAAGGGGCGTCCGCTCGATTGTAATACCCTCGCTAATTAGCGCTTCCAGTCTGATCCTACCTCTTGATCTTGTACTCCGTGGAGGCTTGTGTTAACCTACACGTTAGTGCTAATTAACCACAAACTCATCGTAACACTAACCACAATGCCGTTAACGTTGGATTTACTACGTAGTAAGATGCTAGCCACCCTGAACCTCTGGCCTTCGTGAAATTTTAAATTTCGTTTCGGGTTCATGAAGGTTGGGTCTTCTTCAACGTATGCACTCCTGGTAAACATGCTTGATTTATTCATGTTATAGTTTCGTCACAGATTAGTTCCGTGCTAAAAATCACTGTTGGGATCTGTAGCAATTTGCTTTTTATTACTTTTTATATTGATTGAAAATGTAAAATGTGAAGTTTATCAAGGCTGCGAAAAAAAATATATTTAATAGGTATAGTGGTTGAACTTTGACTGGTCTTTTCACATATTCCTAGTTTGCTTAATTACTAAGTAATTGTTTACGAGTCTCATTTCAACGACTGCGCATAGCTATGGCCAGACTGGAAAACTAACTCAAATACCAATAAATCCCTTTAATCTTTTGTCAACTTATGAATCAGTTATGAATGGATTCACAGTTTCACACAAGTTATCCACGTGTGTTCTACAATACAGCAGGTAACTATCTATTGTAGTAACCTGCCCATTCAAGAACAGAACTGAACAATATTGTACACCTCAGTCCTCACAGGGATTTGACACCTCTCGAGCTCTCGTGTTATTGTCGCAATCACAATGAACACTTATTTTAAAAGAGATTTTTGTACTTTAGAGAATTGTAAGGGACACCTCTGTGAGAATTCGGAGAACTTTATGACATACGTCATGTCGTCTCTATCCTTTACGAATTCCAAGGATAGGTACTTTTGTTTTGTTTATGTCTACAGGCATCTCAAATAAAATAAATTTGAAAATGTTATGCCGCGTACCGGAAGACGTAGCGTTGGAAGACCCTTCCACAACATGGACCGATGACCTGAGGGCCAATTTCCGTAATTAAAAACGTTCAAAATCTAGTCGCAATCACATGTCAGCGGCAATCAATGTCAAAAACATATCAGAAATTTAGGGAAATTAGAGATATTTTTGATAGATTGAGATCAGACTGTAAACGTTACGTTCTTAAAATTACGAGAATTGCCTCTGGTGAACGCACAGAAATCCACTGGATGTGAGAAACACAAAACCGATCGAGGTGGCGGTGCTTGCGGAAGGCTTATGTCCAACAGTGGACGTCTTTCGGCTGAAATGATGATGATGAATGTTTTATCATTTTTTCATGAAGATTTAACAATAACGTCAAGTGCCACTAGTATGGAAACCAGTCAAATTGAACCCATGTCGAACCATTGCAGCGCCAGGATCATCCTATCTATTTATATTTTTTTACTCTTTCTTAAACTTTCTTCCGTTGCTCAGAAACTGAATTCCATACTTATAGTTTTTACTTTAGAAAAAGTTTCAAAATAAACTTCGAAAGCAAAATAGTCATGACAAATCAGTTTCAAATTGATAAAGTACGTGAAATCCATAAAACCCCCTGTACATTAATCGCATAAGTTTAATATACCAGGCTATAATTTCGAATGCCGTTAATAAAATACCGTCATGTATTCTGTCAATCGGCATTATTCATCCACCGTGATATTATTTGGCATCCGACGGCGGCGGCGGTCGGGGAATATATTTCATGCCTGTTGTGTCATTACATCTGTCATCGGGGTTCTGATATAAAATTGCACTGACATAATGTGGGCGTTAAACGTTTTTCATTCGTGAATTTTATTGACGAAACTTAAGTTTATTGAAATGAGAAAAATTGAAATGTTACTACTAAACGCTCACCATTCATTTCTTTAATCTCCTGGTAGTTCTTCATCTGAACTCTTCCTTTTTAGTCATTTTCTTCAAAGAAAGTGACAAGAGGCTCTCACGTCCCTCACCACACAAATAACTCTAAGCGGCCCATGATTTCCTGGTAGGCAGTGAACTAACGCGAGCGCATTGTCCCAGATCTTGAACTCAGTTAAAAGGAGAGAAACGTTACGTGCACTAATGCAGTTCGGTAACATGAGATCCACAATTTATTGTTGCAGCAAAGCCTGATCTTTAGTGGTAGCTTTGTGTTAGTAGGCTGCATAGCTTGATAATAGCGCCTGACAAAAAGTTTTACAAACTTTCTTGAGAAGATAAGACTGATCAGCTGAGTCTTCAGTATCATACCCTGCGCTGTCACAGAAAACTAGTCCTGAATAACGTTTTGTATGGAGGTTTCTCATGCTAAATTCCTGTACAGGTATCTAAACTGCTTGTTTGGATCAAGTGTTGTGAGTTGGGATGCCTACTTTTATAAAATTACAGTATATTTTTCTATTCACTAGAAATATGTTGGAAATGAAAAATGAGGCGTGAATTTATCGAACCCTTCCACAAATCCGCCGTTTCATCGCAGAATTCGGAGCTTTAACTTATAAAATCTGTTCCCTTACGCTTTAAGACAACGTTATTAATTATTAGTCCCATCTAAATATTTTATCGTTTAGCCAGTCATCAGATATCGTCAATAGCATTCCCCTTCGCATGCTTTTCCATTTAAATCCAACCTTTTTGTATCTTAATAAAGCTCATTTTAGTATGGGCTACGCGGATTTTTTGAGAAATTCCCGCCCAATGTTTACCAAACCCTGAAATCCTTATTGAGAAACATAAAGTCACGTAGTTTGGATACTGTATGCATAATATTATTATGTACTACGTTAACGGATTTCAGCACCCGCTGCAGCTGAGGTTGTGTTCAGTGAATACATGTAATTATACCATTAGGAATTATTAATGCATTTTCATATTACAGTGTGTATGCAATAAGTGAAGAGTTTCTGAACTATAATAACAACAAAACAAACAATGGTCCCGGCGGCGCGCGGCGCTGAGCTTCTGAACGCACCCACAACAACAAACAACTCCACACAGATAACCGATTCACAAGTTTCCCGACGTGAACATTCGAAAATGGAACGCGATCTACGTAACACTGACACAACTCACTCACACCTACCAAACGCCCGGGGAAAAGCGCCGCACACTGAGATGTACGACCAGAGCGGGCTGAGCTCGCGCCCGCCAGGATTCCGGTAAGCGTCCGGGTTGCCGCAACCTAGCTACGGAGCTCGTCGGAAAATGGATGATGTTAGAACAGGACGGGAATATATCGCAGAGAGCGCACTCACACCGCCGCAGTAAGGTAGGTTTCCCGGGAGCCGGGCGTAGTACTAGAGACACATTGATCCACAGGCGGCAGCAGAGCGTCTGGCAACATCGATTGTGCAGTTTCCTGCAACCGGCCGTTGCCATGACGACCGCCCACCTCTGCACCCCGCCTACTGCGCTACGTATTTAGAAACTTTTCTATTACACCGGTTTATTAGATTTTTATTTGTCTTATGTAATGAGAGTTTTCAACAAAACCACGGTGCGTAGCGGTAAAAGGCGCTCTATTTGAAGGGATGCCATTTCCCGCCACTTTTTATGAGGCTATTTGAAAAACGTAGCCACGTAACTGAAAGTAGAATGGCGTCGTAAATTTACCTTCTTCATGTGTAACTGGCTTTTTACACCTGTAATTTTATTGAATAAAAATAATTTCCGGCATCTACGAGTGGTACCAAATGATTTTTAAAAGTTCTAGATTTTGTAGAAAAATGAATCCTTTACGGGATAACTAAATTTATGAAAATACAAAATTCATCATACCTCTTGCTCCGCCACCTCTCACTGTATGCAACTGTATGAGTATATAATGACAGGTGCGTTACGACAGGATCGGACACTCAATGAAAAAAAAACACAAATAATATCACTCCCCATGTCATGACAACTACGCGTATGAATTTGACCATCCGTGAAAATATAATATTTATGGCCCAATTGGGTACTTAATTATCTAAACAAAAAAACTTACTTGGCTGAGATTTTCCGGTAATTATCCAGTTATCTATTGTTTTCCTCTGAAAATTGTCATTCTTAACACATCAGGAGAAAAGTTGGATTGCCATCGTGGTGAAAGGATTAGCCAATCAGCGTGGATAACTCGCTGATTGCCCAGGGTGCGCCGGACGTATATTGGTTCTGTAGTTACGTCGCTCGGGGAGGCTCCTTTCATGCACCCCGTAACAAGTAGCCGAATTCTGGGCCGAGTTCATTTAGATTGCTATCGACACGCTAAGAAGAAGAAGGAGAAAACTTAAAATAATATTAATTCCTATGTAAAAAACTAGCTTCCGCCCGCGGCTTCGCCCGCGAGGTATGTCGATAAAAACTATCCCGGGATGCAATCTATCTCTCTGCCAAATTCTATCGAAAGCCGTTCAGTGGTTTAGGCGTGAAAAGATAACATACAGACAGGTAGACAGACAGACAGAGTTAATTTCAAATTTATAATATTAGTATGGAAGTATGGATATTTAGATAATTATTTCTAGAACCTATGCCACTGATTTTATTCGCTAGCTTCTAGTTTTTGCCCGCGGCTTCGCTCGCGTTAAGTATTATTATTAATTAGGTATATTTTTTACGGCATTACTTTTGTTTAGCGTGTGTAAAAATTAGGGCCTACAAAACTTCTTTGTACACAAACTACGTCATAGTAGCTAATCGGTTTAAAATTGACAAAGTTTCATACAAACTTTCATCCCCTATTTTATCCCCTTGGGGGTAGAATTTATCAAAATTTTCCCTTCTTAGCGGATGCCTACGTCATAACATCTACCTGCATGCCAAATTTCAGCCAGATCCCTCCAGCGGTTTGGGCTGTGCGTTGATAGATCACTATGTCAGTCAGTCACCTTTGAGTTTTATATATTTAGAGAAGAGAAGAGATAGTCTCCACACCACAAAATATACTAGGCAAGCATATATAAAAGGTGATCAATCATATCATAGCACAAAGTCAGGCAACTAACATAAGGCTTACTTACTGCTCGCGATGAAGAAGCATCAAGCGACACAAAGTGACATTGCTGTCGCTCGCGACAAACGAAGCGTGTCAAATTGAGACGTTGTATGTCGCTCCCGTTTCAAACGACATGGCACAAGTACCAGAATTGCATAAGATTTACAGCGCCACGAATTTGCACGCAAAATGGAAGGAAAACAGAAGGTTGGTTTAATTTCTCCGAGCTTATAATTTCTGCTATTGTGAGTTTACAAGTGGGTCGACTCTCAGAGGGATGGATGATTTTAAGGCTAAGGAAATTAACGAGAAGCCTGAGAACATGGTGCTGTGACTGCATTTTGGGCACGCCTTAGTCCGAACAGCTTCAAGCTTCGAAAAAAAAACATAATTATTGATTTAGTGGCTCAATCTCTTTCTTTGCTTAAAAGAGAAGCGAGGGTGCAAGGATAATATTGTAGTTTACTTGTAGGTACTTCAGTACCGTAAAGGCTACAAAACTCCAAACGGCTGCACTGGTTGAAACTTCCCGTGATCCAGGGCTGGCTTTTACCTGGGCCAGAGGATAAGTATTGCCATACAACGTCGCAATGCCGCCAGTCTCTTGGGTACGTTATACCAGCCGACAGCGATGCGACGGAACATTTCGACGCCATATTTTAGATTGTTAACAGTTTTAGTTAGATTAGGATATTACATTTTTATTTTAATAGTTTGTTAGTTTATTTAGTAGGTACTAGAAGTTTGTTCATTCCGATTAAATTATAGATGCACCACATAGATTGATTTATCACACGCCAGACATAAGGTGAAACATGGCAGACACGTGGCAACAGGGCGTGGCCAGGACTCGACACTGCACCGCTCTGACGCTGCTGCCGTTATGTGTAACGTTAGCAGTATACACATACTTCCTGCATTCGTCCTGCACTCACACTTACGTAATGCTGCAGTGCGTCTGTTGGAAAATGGATGTACCAGAGTAAATCCACCTTGTTTTAAACTCGTGCGTGAGAATGTTAGCAGGCACATTGGCTTGAGACCTAACATTAAGAACGTTTACGACGTACGGCATTTTATAAAAATTTTCAAGCCCTTGTTTTTCCAAACGAATGAACCGTTTTTTATGAAACTTCGTACGCATAAGCAGGATACAAAGGTCTAAAAAGTTAGTTTCATTAAAATCGGTTCCTTCATTTCGTAAAACAAGGGCTTGAAAGTTTGTATGAAATGCCGTACGTCGTAAACGCTCTTAACACGCTTTCTATCACAATCTGAAGGATTTAGAAATAAATTCCTAATCCATTGCTTGCCAATCGCTCGGCAATGTAAATTTGAACTGTCAAAATTCTAACACTAAAGGATTCGGTCATTGAACCTTTGGAAAGTCTATTTTCAGGTATGAACATTTTATGTACTGAGAGAATGAATATCGAATTGCGAGTGTAAATGAAGTAAAAAATGATATTTGGTTTAGTTACTAAGACGTATCATAACATCCATACTAATATTATAAATTCGAAAGTAACTCTGTCTGTCTGTCTGTCTGTATGTTACCTTTTCACGCCTAAACCACTGATCGGATTTCGATAAAATTTGGCAGAGAGATAGACTGCATCCCGGGGAAGGACATATACCTCGCGGGCGGAAGCTATAACAAGATAAATATAAATAATATAAAACCGCGTCTTTTCATATGAGGCACTAGCTTTCTTATCGTCTTTTATGATTGAAAAGATTCAACGCAATGCAATCTTAGAATGTATGTACCAGGAAAGTATAAATTCAGTGGGAGATCGACAGGTAGAATAAAGTTCAGTTCCTTGGTTCCGAGCGTTGGTTGGTCCCTTTTCTTTTTTTTTTGACATTTGCTGCGGTATTGATAAATGACCCAAGTGTATTCATCCAAACAACCACTGGAATTAACTCAACTCAATACAAATAATGATTTATGATGAATAGATAAATAAATTGACCCTTTCTACTGTTGATAAATAATTGTATTCGTGGTCTGTTATACAAGATGTAATGGAACTCCTTAAATGCCTATCCGTCTTGTAGGGGTTCTCACTAATTAAGGTAATCATTTTGACGGTAGGCGTCCAACACAATAGCTAGGGTGGATTCAAAGGTAGGGTTGAATTAATCCTATGGAGTTCTAAGAGCATTACGGCATTGTCCTGCACTTACTTGAATAGCTTTTAGAGAGAGTGTTATATAATGTGGTAAATTATGGTCTAGGATGGGTAAAAAATACTATCTGTCTAAACATTACCCAAAGTGACAAAACTTCTTTTTTATATTAAAAACCCTTAGCTCCTAAAATATAATCGCTAAATATATACGGTGCTGTTTCGAAAAACCCTTGGAGTGGGGTTACAAAAATTTTGCTTTAAACCTCATTTCCTGGGCCACCGTGTATTGTACAGACTGGAGCACATCAAGCTACCCGAAACTGTCAAGTTTTCCTAATCAACTTTCAACCTTATGCTTTAGTGATAAAGTTGAAAATCTATTAAAGAGACAGATTGTAGTAGCTTGATGTGCTGGCTCTGTACATATTTAAAAGTATACGTCATGCTGTCTCTATCAACTTTAAAACAAACGATTTACAGAAATGAAACGATGTTTTTAATTCGTTTACCGTAATTAAATGATTTGTGGTGGGCTCACGTCCTACGTCCGCTTTAAGATTTTTATAGGTGGTCTGCTTGCTAATCTATTTTCAGAACATTTTAAACGTCACCAATTCCTTTTTTGACATCCGATCTGTACTTGTCAATCCAAAAACCAGTCCCATTTCGTGACTACTAAAGTAACCTCTTGCAATATTTTGTTGCCCTAGTACTATAGAGTTACGTTGCACGACGAAACTTAATCTCTACAGCGCTCAAACATTCAGTTGCCACCCCTAAGACGGACGGTGACTAGCCCTTGAGTGGCAAAAAAAATGCGGCGACCGGTGACTGTAATTTGTATAGGCGAGGCGATGTCTCCCCGAAAGCGTGGCAGGTTTCAGCACCCTAATTGTGTAAATCATTTTAAAGGATACTGCTAATCCACAGCTTAATATGTTCAAAAAATTTGTCTGCTCAGCAATGTAAATACGCAATGAATGTTGTTTGCACCTACCCGTTCATTATCATTCGTTCACTTACTCCGCTCTCTCCCCGCATGCAATCTAGCAGAACTTCATAAATCCGTGGAGCGTTCTCGTCCCACCCTTGATTCCTCACAGCGGGCAGCGCAGCGGGGTAGGGTTAACTGCTACTTCAAATAATTAAAGAGATTTGCACTCTTGTAGTGAGGGAGCTGAATTAGTGTTCATTAGAAGAAGATTTTTCATGCAAGAGAATCTTTTTTCTAGACTACATTTATTTTCATCACGCGGGGAAGACAGTAAGACAGTCCCCAACAGGTATTTTGCCAGTTCTATGTAATAGGCGGCGAATCTATTGCCATCAAACCAGGAACAAATCCAGACTCCGGGCTGCTACTGTGAAATTCCAGATGGAAAAACCCAATAACACTTTGCCCAACCCGGGACTCGAACCAGGACCTCATGGTTAGTTTGATAATAAAGTAGCTTTCCGCGCTAATCGCAAAAAAGGAAAGCTTCGCTGATTTTGTTTTGAATAAATGTGACGGTTAATGAGTAACGTCTCCTCACATTTTTCCCCATCCAAATAATTCTCCATATTTTGGGGGTAACAGTTTCCTGTTGCACTCACATAAGAACAGAACTTATGGTATAGAGAAAATCGGGATAAAAACTATCCTATGTAAGGACATAGGATAGTTTTGAAAGGTCCCGGGACTCAAACTATCTCTACAAATTTCATCTGAATCGGTTCAGCAGTTTAAGCGTGAGGAGGTAACAGACAGACAGACACACTTTCGCATTTATTATATTAGTATGAATGGATAAAATACAAAAAACGTAACACTTATCTTTTACTCAGAAATAAACTTAGGAACCGAAATAAAAACATGTTTTTCCAATAAATGTGCGACTATTACAGCTCAATTCACGTCATTGTGAATTATAATCCGCGTGGCGTGTTGTTTTCTGTACTGCGTGCTGGTGGGAGGAAAATACCTTCCTTTATAAACACCCACTGTTATCCCGGGAAACGTCCACATGAAGTCATATGTTCTCACAGGGGCTGCACAGACGACATACATTTTGTGCGATTGAGGCTGCGACGCTAACGCATTCTCGATTATAAATAATATTACAGACAGTGTACAGCAATCATGTGAGATTAGCATGTACAAAGGTGAGATTTTTACTCAGTGGGGGAGTGAGTGAAGGTGAGTTTTCTTTTTGTGAAAAATGATTTTATTTCTGTAAGTAAATTTATACAAACACTTTTACACGTCAATCATATTTTTTTAAACTAGATGAGGTCGGCGTTTCCTATCTGACTACTCTAAGAAGAAAGGCCGAAACAAACTCAGAGGTCACAGTCTCTTTTAAATTCCATATCGTGGTCAGATCGATTGTTTTTTTTTAATTAAGGTTAGTTTGGCAGTGTGAGTGCGTCACAAATTGTGCCTTTATTTATTTATTTATTACATTTGGGAAAACAAACAGTAGTATATTAAGTATAATAAAAAAATCTTAAAATTAAGTTTAACAAATTTACTACCCACAACATTTTCCACAGATTACCATTATATAATAAAAACAAGCTCTTAGCAACCGACATACAAGGCGCGCAAAATTTTGCAGATTATTTCATCCTCGCAGACTTGATCGCACAAAAAGTCTGTTGTCTACACAGGCTGTTATTATTGTTATCGCAGGTACCTAATACCTTGATAATTGGCGTTCCCGAGTTAAGCTGTTTTAGTGCCCTCCCACACTTTCATGGTAAGTACTAAAATAAATATTTTATTCGCTTTTGCGCAAACCTCTCTTCAACGTGATTAATCTATATTTTGATTTACGTAGATTTATTTTCGTTGGATCCCACTTTTGAATCCTAGTATAGTATTTTTGGCGTTGGATCCCACAAAACATCATTATGTAGGTATTTCCGTTGGATCCAAAATTTAAAAAATGCAAGAGAATTACGTTTTATTAAAAAGTCCACAGTTAGCAATATAGTATTGTTGTCACACATTTTCAAATTGACTAACTATTCATTAACCATAACACTTAGGGCTGATTATTCCAAAGCCAGATAATTTTATCCGAGGAACAATTTTGAATTTTTGACAGTTCTGCCATACAAAATCTGTCAGATGTAAATTTTTATTCCACGAATAAAAATTATCTGTCGATTGAGAAAACAGCCCCAAGTACTCGTATAACATTAAATTACTTACTCGTAACTAATATATTATGTAGGTACCTGTAGGCAGATACATGCGCAGCGGCTATTAGAGTTTTTTGAAGTGAAAACTTGTTTTGGCGCGTTGGGCATTTTTTGAGATGGGAAAAAACCGTTGAACTCGCGCCACTGTTACCGTAATACTTATAGAAAAGCGTGGTTAGTATAGAAATGTACATAATTTCCATGTCAGTGTTTGTTCCAAAGCCTTTACATGTTGGCTAAAAGGCTAAAGCATCATACAAACACTCAAGCTGTTTCCCCTCGAGGGTTCTCCACGAGCTACGGACCTTTCCAAAGGGTAGGGATCTTAGCACGTATCTCCTTCTTAATTTCTTGGTATATTTCGTCATACACTCTTGTCCCTGTTGCCGTAATCCACTTGTCCTTTTTAAAGGACACCTCCAACCAGTAAGATTTATTGGAATGAGAGTTCTAGGATATTTCACATAAATTAATATTGATAAATATTAGTGACCGACCGAAGGTTTGGTTTCGAGGCGAGGTGATTACGTTACGATTCCGTTTAGTGTGCGTTGCACGAGGGAATTTCATACAAAGAATACTGAACGGCTCGAGTTGATACGGTGACAATCCCTTTCCGAGTTGATATGTGTGCTATGAGTTATGAACTTTAATTATCTAACTTTCAAAACTTAAAAGTTTCGGTTTCAGTATCGGCCGAAAGTAAAAGAGGAGCCAAAGGTTCGGTTACGGTTTCGGCTGAATATCGTGTTTCGGTCGGTCACTAATAAATATGTACCTCTGAGATGAAGACCGATGGAGGTGTATAAAAGTAGGAAGCATACTGCGCCACCCCAAATTAATTTAGATGTCTTTCATAATTCCAACATAAGCAAATATAGTAACAAAAACACACATAACATCACGCCTATAACCCCCGAAGGGTTCGTCAGAGATGTATCTATAGTACTCCCACATTTCACCCGTTAAGTCCCATGTAATAGGGGGCGAGCCTATAGCCATCATATTATTATTGCAAAATACTGACAGCAAAGCCTTAATTACTTAAATTCTGTCCCCTCAAAGACCAGGAGAGCATAACATCCAAATAATCTGCATCCTTTCATCTGGGATTAGTAATCAAAAGGCTGTGCGAGGTAAAAAGCGGCTGAATCCGGTATCCATTAGACTGGCCAGACGGGCAGACACAAAAGAACTGTGAAAACGACTGCCGCCTGCATTCCGTATAGTTATGTGCCGCTTTGTGCTGGTTGAATGGCTCTGTCTTTGTTAAAGATAGTGTATATCAATTTAGTACATTTAATCTGCTTTAAAATAAAATGTTCTTGACAACGCAAAGAGCATCTCGTTTCTTGTTAGAGCTTCAATTCAGCACCCTAATTGCAAAACGTGCTATTAATCACAATGTGAATCATTTTGAAGGATATTGCTGATCTATTGCTTCATATGTTCGAAAAATTTGTCTGCTCAACAACGTAAGCAACGCAATGAATGTTGTTGAACTGTCAAAATTAAAGCCATTCCTACTGTTAGTGTTATACAGGGTGACTTTTAATTTCTAATTTCGCTATCACGTCCTGGAAGGAATACCTTAAATAACAAGTCACTCTGACCCCGCAGCTATTACCATTATCAGTAGAAATACTTTGAGGTATGAATTCTTCAATAAGGGTGAATAAAGTAATATTTAAGAACACACTTGTACAAGCATACAATAAATAAGGTATCATACCAATTAATTTATTTTAGTGAAATTTGCGTAGTATATGGCACTGTTTTGTGTTGTCTAACGTAGGTAGGGCGTGGATTTATTACTAATGGGGCAATTCTATAGATCATAGAGGAAGAAACTCCAACATGTCAGCTCGAATGTGACTGTCTGGGGCGCTGTAATTGGTTTCGAAAGTTTTCTCCATCGAATTAATATGTTAATCCGTTTGGATAGGTTTTCTTTTTAAAAGAATATTTTTAAAGACAAACTTAGAATATTAAATTCATTAGAATCAAATGAAATAAAACATAATTTTCAGCATCGTAATTAAGATTTCGGCAAACGCTTACATGAACCAAAAATACAAGTTGCTGACGTAATTGTCGGGGCCAACTGCCACAAAAATAAATGTGCGAGGATCATCAGCTTTCTACAACATGTATCAGAAAGGTGTGATCATTTTTAAAGGTGTGGTAGTGACAAGTAAACTGGACAACTTTCTACATGGGACCAATATCGTCATCATCATCTGCCTAGCCTTTTCCCAACTATGTTGGGGTCGGCTTCCAGTCTAACCAGATGCAGCTGAATACCAGTATTTTACATGGAGCGACTGCCTATCTGACCTCCACAACCCAGTTCCTGGGTAATACGATACCCCTTGGTAAGTTGTCAGACTTTCGGGCTTCGGACTACCCGTAACGACTGTCAAAGATCCACGAATGACAGCCGGGACCAATGGCTTAAAGTGCTTTCTGAGGCACGGAGGAGTCGTGACTCCTCCAACTTTACATACCGTGGTATGTAAAGATGGTCACCCATCCACAGACTAACATCGGCAACCGTAGCTCAACCTGATCGATCGACTTGTGCGGCTGTTATTATTTAGCCACGGGCCTCGCATCGTAACCGACCAACATCGTAATCGCGAAAAGAATATCAACTGCCCCATACAAAACTTCAACAGTTACTAAACAACCTTAACCTACTGACCCCAATGTATGGGATGACTGATATTTTTTTCGCGATTCATAGTCTGTATCACACCCTTAGATACGACCACGCCTTTTTGATACATGCTGTATAAGTGTATATCATAAGCCTTAAAATACCTAGTTTGTAGGAGTTTTGGGTTATTTTTCAAACCAATCAGCGTTTCGAAGGCTCACACAGGTAACGTTGATTGATTTATAGGTGCCCACAGCGTACACGAGGCAAGGCTTTTAACGCACTATGCGTTCATGATACCAGTCCCTATTAATTACCTACGACTGGTATCGGAGGTACAGAGAATAATCATATCAGTGAGGACGGTGCATTCCAAAATGGACGGTGAAATGGTTTTTCAGATTTTCTGTTTGTTTTATATGAAATGGTTATTATTGGTAACGCTTAATTACTAGAACGTTGGACACACACGTAAGCACACGTATAAATATTCTAAAAATAATATTTAAAAAAAAAAATACAACAACAACAACAATAACAAACAACAACAACAACAATAAAAAACAACAAATTTTAAATGTATAAATATGTATGTAGGTATGCATATAAAAGATGAGGTTTTGCGTCTGAAAACAAAGATAGAAAACTCTTCATCGATGTGCACCTTTTTGAAATGACAAAACAAACTTTTTAAAGAAGAAAAGCCACTAAGGGCATGTTTACTTGACGAAGATCAAGTAAAAATTCACTGTAACACCCTCTAGAAAATTCTAACAACAATAAAATTAGTAATAAAACTCAGAACTGACCCAGACAATGAAACACCACAGTAAACTATTAACAAAAGTGCTGTGTAAACGTTTTATCTATTAGACTGCGAGCGATGCAGTGTGACATCACCAGGCTGAGCATAAAAGCTGCACTATTACCGCCGCAGACCGAAACAGATCGAAACTGCACGCCAGACTGCCAGACATACCTATAACCTGCCTACCTACCTACCTACCTACCGCCTAGAGCACGACGCGACGGAGATTTTTAATAACCAACCCTCGCCGCTCTCGCAAAGGGGGATTACGCGTTGTAGGGTTTCAATAATTATATCGGTGGGCCAATAGGCTTATTGAAATGTTACTGCGTAATTTTGTGATTAAAAAGTGTTCATTAAGGTGAATGCGTAGTAAAAACATAATATGGACGTTCTAGTGGACCACGGGAAAAATAATTTCCCATGGTCCACCTAGGTGGACTAGCCGGGTGGATCATGGGCAATACACGATTTTCAGGTCAGTGTCATATTGTATCTTGAACAAAATTTGATTCGCGACTACTCGTATAATAAACATCATATGATGTTTTGTCGCTATGTGAGTTGTTTATGAAAATTATACCGAAACCATTCTAAAGCCAAAGATGTTAAGCCATGTTATTATATTTTGAGCCTTGCTATTATTCCATTCGACATTTTTTTTATTACTGTATAGTAAATGGAATAATGGTACCTTGTTGACATTTGCCATCTTTATATTGTTGTGAAATATAGTAAAATTGTCACCGCAATTTTTTGCATGCCCATCTGATAGTAGAACATGGAGGACTCCTATAAAAAAACATCTATGTACTTAAAACCCATGTTTGCAAACGAATAAATAATTTTATTTGAAAAAAAAAGACGTAAACAACAATGGCTGTTGTGTAATCGATTTTACAAATAAGTATAACTTTATACACTTACTTACTTCCGCGCATAGAGTAGATTAAATGATTTGAATGTAGTCTTTTTCCGTTTGTTTTTAATATAAAAATTGACTCCAAATTAGTATTTTTATTGATCCATTGTATGTATATGTAAAATAATATTTTATGAAAAGAAAATTTCTACGCCAAAGCTCTATTCCGCTCTTTAGAGGTACCCTACTTTTTCCAGACGCTAATATAGTAATCCGGTATACACCTACGGCATTATAATTTTGCTATAAATGTATATTATATGCTCTTCGTACATATTGTCGATAATTATTATGTCTCATCACCTTGTGACAAAAATAAACTCCGACGAGACAAAACGGATGTCAGCCGTTTGACGTTTTTTTAATGAATTCAAAAATCGTTTCAGATTTTCGCTATTATCTATACATATAATAAATCTGTAGACGAGACATTTCTGTACATTGAAAATATTTCCAAAAAAAATAGTTGGGTTGTTAAAGGATAACCAACAGATGCTATTTCATCAATTTTTGGAATTTTTGTCTGTTTGTCGGTTTGTCTGTTTGTCTGTTTGGATGTGCCAGATTATTGATTTGAACAGGGTCAACGTAAAAAGTACCAAACCAATACCGTTACTTTTTATACTCAAATATGGTGTAGAACTCGGAGCAGTGATTAGTTTTTATTTCATCGCAATCGGTTCACTCTATCAAAAGATATAATCAATTTAAAGTATTCTAGAACAACTTTTTACGTTTTTTAGTAACATGTAACGACATCTATTGGCGCGATATAGTACCTACTAACGAAAACATATTGTTGTTGTGATGTGAATAATCACGTCCTATTAGTTTATGCTTACTTAAATGACGAAATAACACAGATACCTACTTATGTCTATGTTATTTTAAAAAGTAATGATAATGATTATAATATTAAACAAAATCGCTTTCCATTGATGGTTTATTTAGTGGCGCCTGTGGCGTTAAAATAATTTTAAACAAAAAGTGAGGATAATGGAAGATAATAATAATTAATGTGGTGTTCTGAGCGATAGAGAAGTTAGATAATTATTGATATAGAAAGTTGAGTAACGCAGAGCGTTTTTTAACGAAGTTCTTCTAAGGAGCTTGCGGTAGGAGTTCTAAGGGAGAAATCGTCAAATAACGAAAAAGCGTTATGCCTCATTTTTCAAAGTAATAGGTAGATAGAGACACACACACAGAGAGAGAGAGAGCTATTTTTCATGGTTTCCGAGGATCCTGACCCCGGTAAGTGAGGTCAAAAAGAAAATCAAAGATGGCGGTTGCCTAAATTTTTAACTTTTTCGTCATGGGTGTCGTTTTCATGGTTTTCGAGGGTGCTGAAGTCGATAGTCAGGTCAAAATGAAAACCCAAGATGGCGGCTCCATTTTTTTTAAATGTTTTGTCATGGGTGTCGTTTTGATAGTTTTCGAGGGTGCTGAAGCCGATAGTCAGGTCAAAATGAAAATCCAAGATGGCGGCTGCAATTTTGTTTTGATTTTTTGTCATAGATGTCGTTTTCATAGATTTAAAAGGTGCTGAAGCCGATAGGCAGGTCAAAAAGAAAATCCAAAACGGAGGTTGCAATTTTTTTTATGGGTTTCGTTTTATTGGTTTTTGAGAGTGCTGAAGCCAATAGTGAGCTTAAAATGAAACTGTAACGGCTTACCCACCGTCGATTGGCCCATGAACCGTTGGTGAACATTATCTTTAAACCATTAACTTTTTTCCAAAGGACTTTTCACCCACGAACGTTTTGCCAACATAACTCTACGTCAGTGAATGCTTTACCCACAGAATGTTTTGACCAATAACTTTTCACCCAAAGAACAAGGCCAACAGACGCCGGGAAAGATGAAAGTAAAATAATAATAAGACGTAGTCCTTTATTTCTAATAGTCTATTTCTATAAGGGTATAAAGTAACCTAACCAAGCCTAACCTCGGGGTGCCCTTCGCTCGCTTTGCTCGCTCACTTGAGCCGCCGATTATCCCTTCGAACAGTACCTGTCCGAGTCGGGGTGCCCCAAGTCCCGAGCTCGCTTCGCTCGCCCTTGCATCCTAAGTTCTATTTGACATGGGTCAAATGTTCTTTGGGTGAAAAGTTATTGGTCAAAACATTCTGTTGGTTAAGCATTCACTGACGTAGAGTTCTGTTGGGGAAACGTTCGTGGGTCACAAGTCCTTTGGATGAAAAGTTAATGGTGTTGACCAACGGTTCATGGACCAATCGACTGTTGGTAAACCGTTTCAGTACTGTTTAAAATGAAAGTCCAAGATGGCGGCTGCAAATCGAAAAATTGGTAGTGTGTGTCGTTTTCATGGTTTTCGAGAGTGCTGAAGCCGATTGTGACGTCAAAATGAAAATCGAAGATGGCGGCTGCAATTTTCTTTTTCTTTTTTTATCATGTGTGTCGTTTTCATGGTTTTCAATATAAACTTACACGACTTTGTGTGAAATAAAATAAAATACAACCGACTTAAAAACACACTTCAAAGTGCAATAGACCTTTGGTTTCAGAAGTCTGTAATTTTTTGCCAACGCGCGACGTCTTCCCAAACTAAGGTTATTTTGCACTTTCTAGGGTTTTTTATGGAAGTCGGTTAAAGTTATGTCTAAAGTTTTCATGGGTTTCATCTTCGTAGTTTAAATGGCGGCCGGTGTCAAATATAACCAAAGTTTAATGAGTTGCTTTTTACACGGGCAACTTTATGTAGAAGCTCTTACCATTAATGTATTCTTCCTTTTAACATCTAGATATCTCGATGCTTTATGAGGCATAATATTGGTAGGTATATATGATATCTTCAATACCAAGTTAAGAAATTCTAAATTTACCACAGAGAAGAAACCAAGACTTAGAAAAACTAACTTCAAACTTCACCTACTAATCTCAGATATACTTTAGATAAAATGGTGATATGATTTTACAAGTTGGTATTCTAAGACAGACGTAAAATCAAAATTTTATTTTGCGTCTGTCTTAGAATACCATTAATGGACATAATTATGGCTGTTTGGTTAAATAATCAGCCTCGAGCAGGCGCTTTTATTTTAATTTATTCTCAAAAATCAAAGTGACACTTCGTCGCATTGTCATTATGAACCATGAAGACGCAGTGATTGCAGTCGAAAGGGCCGTGGTAGCGAACCCTAGGTAAGGAAAGCGTTACCAGGCAAGATCTGATGATTCTTCCTTTTCAATGAAGGAGTAGCAATTACACCTTTCCTAAGCGACACATTACCTGTTGTTTTCCGACATCCACGCGAACGAAGTCGCGGGCACAGCTAGTTGATGAATATATTGTATACCTACTAGCTTCTGTCCGCGACTTAGACCGCGTAAAATTTCTTGTTTTAACATAAAATATACCCTATGTCACTCACAAATCATGTGGCTTTCTATTGGTAAAAGAATTTTCAAAATCGATTCAGTAGATCCAGAGATTACCCCCTACAACCTCACAAACTTTACCTCTTTATAATATTAGCATAGATTTAATAGTTTTCTGGTGATCCACAAAATTAAAAAGTGATTGTGACAGTATGTGTGTGCTATGTTGTGTGTATTGAAGACGACGACCTGGTAAAGGCCGCAGGAACCCGTTGGATGTGAGAAGCACAGAACCGGTCGAAGTGGAGGTGCTTGGGGGAGACCTATGTCCAGCAGTGAACGTCTTTCGGCTGAAATGATGATGATGTGTGCAATAGACACGTTATTAATCAGCGACGCGCAGATACGCCACCACAAATGCTCCACCTTCTATGATCCTATCCCGCCCTCTGTGTCCCAAAACATGCAGTCGAAGTGCATTTGTAATAATAATAATAATAATATCCTTGGATATTTCACACAACGCCATATAGTCCCAAGCTAAGCAACCTAATGCTTGTGTTATGGTAACGAGATGGCTGATAAACTACTTATATATTTTTTTTTTTTTTGTAAATGCATACATATTATAGATAAAACACCCAGACTCGGAACAAATACTTGTAGGTCGTAAAGTAAATATTTATAGTAAGTTATACGTACCTACTCCATTTCAGTCTCATTTTCCGCCTTGATTTTCTTTTACAATATTTACGACGCTCTGAGGATATCAAATAAATACTAACACGTGAATGTTTCCGGTAAGTAATTATTATACCGTTAAAAAATACACGTGTATTTTTAATAAGAAATGTGTCAAAGCTGAGCGCGTTTTAATTTGCGGTCAAATGAGAATCCTGTAACAGGTACAAGCCACCTTTTTGAGGAGAGGATTACTGTGTTCGTCCCGACCGGCGACCCTGGGTTGGTGACTGACATATTATGGTCCTCTGGATAGAACCGGATTTTCTTTTGTACGGTCAGGAATTTTTTTATATTAGGAAATTGACACACCGAAGAGAAGATGGCTTGAAGCTTTGGATGGCTTTCTCGACAATTGACCAGAAAAAACACAACATCGAAAGCAGTGGATTTCTGGAAGGAATGGAGGCCTTTGCCCAGAAGTGGATCACGCTAAAAAAAAACAATTCCCACTTCTTCTTACAGCCGTTTCATACAACAGTCAAATCGATTTGAATATACGTAAAGTTTTAGTAGACTGCACATAGGTATGTACAGACGCCAGCACATCAACCTACCCGAAACTGTCAAATTTTTCCAATCAACTTTGAACCTTATAGCCTTATAGCTACTTTAGCGATAAAGTTGAAAATCTATCAAAGAAATTTGACAGATTGTAGTAGGTTGATGTGCTGGCGTCTGTACACGTTAACTCACGCTCTTTTGCCACTCGAATAGGCATTTTTACCTCGGACACAATCTTCGTCAATCCTTATCGTTATGTCTACGAAGTGATGTGTTTAATGTCAACGATATTTTGTTGTTTCTTCTCTAACTAAACAACTATATAAAAAACTTGTATTTGTAATCCTAGCGATTATTTTCACAGTTATGTATTTCTATAGTAAATCTGTGAAAAGCGCTATAAGTTTTGTATGTTTCTTGGGTGAAATATAACGATGATTGTTGAAGATGTCGAAAAAAATCATGCCGACTGGGAGCTTTACTGATTTACAGCCACAATCCAACCGAAATTGAAAGTGGTTCATCACAGTCCTAGAGATCAATCTATATTATTAAATACAAACAAGTTGCCCATAGAATTCAAAAGTACGAGAATAAACAGTATTAAATTGTTTAAAAACAAATTAAAGACTATTAGGCCTGTTACAGTATCAGTAAGTTCATAGATAACAAACCACAGCCACAATTAAATGATTTTTTAAATTGGATAATTAATTTTAAATTGAAATGCAATGTTGGAGATTATTAAATTTTTTGTTACCAAATTATTGACATGTAATTATTTTTTATCACATCTATTCAAAAAGAGCTAGTGTATTCCTCGTAAACAGGGACTAAATAGCTCTTTAATCCCTAGGGACTAAAAGTGATTTGAATTTGGAATATGGATATTGTTAGTAGAAGTTCCAATCACCAAAGACCCCAAAACAATGGGGATATTTTCCGACATCCTCACGGACGAAGCCACGAGCAAAATCTATTTTATTATTTTAAAATACATATACAGGCTGCTGAATTTTTGGTTTATATAATGAGTACAATGTCCCTTTTCAGGTTTTCTGTTATTTAACTTACACTATGTTATTTATTAATTGCTTAAAAAATTTGACACGCATTTGGAAATTACCTCTCTACCTCGACGGTCGAGTTTCAACGTGTATTATACTTGTAGGTATCCTATAATATACCTTCTGACCATTTCTCTCCGACGACGTCATCTTGAATTTTTCATGAGGCAAAGGAAACTACTTAGCCTAATTTATTACACTTCCACTCCAATTAACTGTTTTAATTAATAAATATAATCAAAATGTTTGTATTGTTCATCTTGGCATTTTCTTAGTTGAATTTTCAAGAAAATTATTGCTCCATGTTTAAGTATGCATGGGCAAAAGTGGCATTTACACTGGCTGATACTAGGAGTCCATGGTTAACAAAGAGGTTTCATCTGTTATCATTTTTTTATCAGCTCAGCTGATGGACGTCATTCACTACGTCTTTTAGACCATTCACAGCACCCTAATTGAGTAACAGTCTATCAATCTCAAACTGAATCATCTTGAAGGATATTGCTAATCCATTGCTTCATATGTTCGAAAAGTTTGTCTGCTCAACAACGTAAATAACGCAATGGTTGTTGTTGAACTGTCAAAATTAAAGCCATTGCTACTGATAGGTGTTACGCAGTTACTATAACCGCAGATTTTATAAATGCCAGAATAATTTCATACAAATTCTGGTACATTGAGGATAGTGCCTATTCAGAGGTAGTGAAACAGGCTTTTGTAGGTACTTCTATGAAAAGAGAAATGGATTTTCATAAATAATAAAAATAAAGAACTATTAAATGTATTTTCTCTATTTCTTTCTATTTCCACTATGAAAATATTTGAAAATAATAATGTAAAGGTTATAGCCGCCTCTTTGTTTCAATAACGTGTTATGTCCGACAATTCATTTTTTATCTTTTGTGCGTGTAATAGCGAATGTATGAGTGAAACAAACAGCGCAACTGTGTCAGATCGCGATATCACGTGGAGATTTGTTTCAACAATGAAACAAAACAGTTGTAACTACGCACGTGGAGAGGAACGTCCTCTCAAATTTCAGCGAAAACGTGACATCACGACAATATCACTTTTTAAATTTTCCAGATAAGGACCTTATCACAAAGACGAGTGCGCAGCGAGCTCACCGCTAGTTCGCAGCGAGCACGCGGCGGTCTCGCCGCGAAGACGCCGCGGGCGCGCAGCGAGCTCGCACGAATAGCGCCGTCGACGCCAGAGTGTACAAAATGGCGTCGACGGCGCTATTTGCAACGAGTTCGCTGCGCGCCCGCGGCATCTTCGCGGTGAGCTCGCTGCGCACTCGCCTTTGGACTCGCTTGCAAATCGAAAGTGTGATAAGGCCTTAACACATTATTAAAGCAAAAACACGTCTACACATGACTGCTTTTTAGAATGACACGAGATATTACATACCTCTACACATATGTATACCAATATTATTGCGTGACCGGATTTCTCGGAACTCCGTTCCAATAGCTCATCTTTGACGGGTTTTCAGAGAAATATATAAGGGAATTCAATTAAATGAATGGAATTTGCGTAGTCGAAGCTAGGAACTAACTTGTGTTTTCTTAAAGGCTTCTTCTATAGATATAAAGTTATTAAAAAAAACTTGCTTCTGCTCGCGACTTTATCCGAGTGAAATTTCCGCTGCGCCGCATCGTATCGCCCGCCCGCGCTATTACTTCATTTTCTGACTTTTTTCATTTTGCTCGACTCCCAATGATCATAGCGTGATGTCAAATAGCCTATAGCCTTCTTTAAGAAATGAGCTATCAAATTTGATTTGAAATTATTAATTTATTTAAGACTAGCGGCCCGCCCCAGCTTCGCAAGGTGCAATAATTTTTTTTGAAAAAAAAAATTTTTTTTTCTTTCATACAACAAAAAAGAATTAGCGAAATCGGTTCAGCTGCTCTCGAGATATATTATAGATTACATGCACAACATTACAGAATGAAATCCCAAGACTAATACTTTTAAGATGAATACTTACTTTTAAGTAGGCTAAAACACAAAAAAGTAAGCATAATAATATAAGAATAATCCAGGAAAAGAAAAATAAATGGTAGTAGAGGTAATTTGACGATGTTTAGACGTATCTACTTCTGAAAAATCATATGAGAAAAACGTACAAGATAACTAACCGTGCTGATAAAATCGCTGAAAACTATGTTGCTCGGTACAAAATAGTGCATAGATTTTATATGACATTCATAAACATGATTGCATTTTCATCCAGTACAAATAAAACGAGAATAATTTACAAATACCTTTTATTTACAAAGTCAGCACAGATTGCAGGAATTTATCATCCTAATATTATGGTATATATTGTGAACTTTCCACCGAGCCAATGTACAATTACAATGGAAAGAGTTTTGTATAATTTCAATGTTTTACCATCGCAGTTTATATTAAAATTAAAAGCTACATTTTAAAAACGTCATGAATCTTAAAGCATGCCGTCTCCATAATAAATGCAATTCGTTATTAAAATACCAGGGTACAATAAATCCAAGTAGGTGTACACACATGCAGTGCCTGGAAACAAGTAAATATATCGAGCGTCGCAGCGCATGAGTAACTAGCCTCCTGGGTTTATTTTCTTCGGGAAGTCCGATAATTTGGCTGCACTCCCCTTACAACTTTCAAACCGAGCCTCACTTCTATATACGAAACTATCTTTACACTCTTTTCCATTGCTGGTTTTGTTCCTACATAATTTTACCATCGTCCGACTTAAGCAGCAATGGACTGTGAATAGTGAAATGTAGTCTACATATTAGGGGTAATTGGAGTGTCGTTAGTAACGGTATCTGTCTCGACGCCTCCTCATATTGGCGTGCCAGACCTACCCCAAGGCAAAGCGCGTTGCCCTTTCCCCACCACTGCACCGGGTGCATTGTGACAACAAAGGATATGCCAAACTTCGGCTTCCAAGGTGACTGTTGATTTTCACCCAACTTGTTCAATATGGATGAGGATCGAGAGCTTATCTGTAACCATCACAGATTTTGATAACTTTAGTGAGAAGTGTGGATCGGTTCTCTTGACTTTCGTTTGTTTAAAGTTTAGAAATAGAAATGTAAACTTAGATAATTTAATTTAAATATTGCTTGCACAACAACGCATTTTCCGATTTTAATATCTTCTTCGGTCTCTAAATACCTAAAAGGTTTTCCTTGGCAATACTTGGTAAAAGTCAAAAGAAAAGTAATACATTGATCACACGTGTTAGCTTTACATACACTCAATTCAAACTATTGATTTGAATAAATAGCTATCACCTTATTATTTCAATGACAAACGTGGAAATTCATTTCCTTTTGTTGTCTGAGGAAAATCAGGAAACACGGTAGAGTTTAGACTTTATATCATTATAGCAAAATAGCAAATCATAGCATAGCTAATTAATGCATATCCTGACGTTAGTAAAATTAATCCCTGCAGGTTTGGAAATAAAAAGTATTCATTACGTTTTGCGATTCTACTTATATGAAACAGTAAATAATTGTATTTATTGCAATTTCACAGAAAACATAGATCCAACAGAATTGCTGCTGAACAAGAATAACTCCATGGTACTCGTATAGCTTGTACACATTTTATCCGCCCTTTATTACGTAAACATTTCTCGGAAATATCAATAAACAGAAATTAACAGGGGGATAATATTCGCTCCAGGAGTCGTCAAAGGCTGGTATTACGAAGCGTGGTACCAGGGTGATATAGGTGTGTAGGATATATTGCGTGGCGTGGTACCAGAGTGGTATAGGTGTGTAGGACGCGCGGCAGGCGGGCGGCGGTAGTCATGGCGACCGCCGGATGCGCCTGCCAGCTTGCAACCCTGGGCATTGGGGTGGCCACGATTGATATTCGATAGATGGGGAAATATGGACTAATTACGTCGGATAAAATTATGATCAGAAACGCATTGAGGCGGTGGAAAATTTAAACGAGCATTTTTTTAACGAAGTGGGGTTGGGTACTTTTGTTAATATAAGGAAAATCTTTGCTAACATTTCAAAGGAGATTGGGCACCTTTTTATGTCATTCATTTTGAAATGACTAACAATTGGCAAAAGTCGTGTTAGAAGCAAAGGTTCTACTTGAAAAGCTCTTTCTATTGCTATATCTATATATCTCATGGCTTTAGGGCAGAAACCCATTTTATGGTGCCATACTCTTATTCCTTTTCGTTCCTAAAAAAATTCACGACACTAAGGTAGTAAACACGACAAGCAGAAACATATTTAACAATCATTTATTAAATCATCTAATAAATTTTATCATTTATTAAATCCAAATTATGCCTATAACGTGTAAAACCGATCATAAAACCCCTCTCTCGGTTAGTCGAAGCAATTTCAGGAAATAAAATACTAATTTTAATAACTTCCAAGAATAATTGCTATTTCGTTTTATTAATGGCCAATATTTTGTTTGATCTGTAAATAATACGATTTTCACTATTCTCTATTCAAATAGTAAAATAAGCAAATAATAACTAATACCTAATTAATTAATTAAAATATTATTCTGTTAGTTCTACAATAATAATACTCATCATCATCATCTTTGGCAACCATACTAGATTTTTCTCACTTGCAATTCGATTCTGCAAACTATCGTACTGAATTGTTTTGAAAAGGGGTTACGATTACGAATTTTTTTAAGTTTTTTGCAATTTGCAGGTCAGTCAGATTGTATGGTAGACAAAATATAATTCGCGACCTTAATAAGTATGTATTTACAGAATTATAATCATTAAAAGCATCAATACAACCTTCTAAGTTCATGTTACCCTATTGAATGACTATTCATGAAACATCAATCATATCAATCACGGGCTTCCCTGGCGCTTCCGCCTCCCTTAATGAAGAATGTCGAACGAGACTCAAAACTATTATACAAGTTTCCAGAAATAAATTATAAGTAAAAAAATCTAGGCTGGTTGCCAAAGACTCTCTTCCGTTATCTGTAGTCATAATTATGATTATCATAAACACCTCCCAACCAATATAAAATGGGTAAGAATAAAAACCCGAACACATAAAAACGAGGAAGTATTCTCATTTCCCCACGAACTTGGTCACCGCACCGCGCATAGATATCGCTGTATGATTGTGTAGTAGATAGGATCCTGCAACGCTACCTATTTACTTTTTGTACTCTCCGCGTCTGTGTTGATGCAATGCTATGTGTTCCTAATCATATTTACTCAGTTATGTGACGGCGAACATCGAACGCTTTGTAGAAAGGCTCTCAATTAATATAGCGAGTTATTTGAAGAGGTACAAGACTATGTTTTCGAACAAAGTGAATAGGAAACTACTTGTAAGAACGAGTACCTTCCTATCTCTTTTTAGGTCTGCATCGTTGGTCTAGTGATCGAAAGTGGGCTGCGGGACTGCTGGTCAAGGGGGTTCTACTCCTGGGTCGGATAATATTTTTGGAGTTGGCCTCCAGGAATTTTTCAGTGCCAGCCTGGAATATGATTTAGTATAATTTAAGTTGAGAAATGGGTTTTCTTTTGTTTTATAGTGTTTAGATATCGATAGTTCGATACTCATCTGCGAAGTTTATGAAAAAAGAACTGATTTTTAAACTGATATTTCAAGTGATTATACTATAAAACACAAATAATCATAACTTTCCAATTTAATACTAATTACCCCTCCACGGAGTTCTTTTTAAATCTTAATTTACTGAAGGGATGTCTGTACTCATATGCGACGATCAATCAAATCGTGCTTTTACAATAACAACTAAATAAACTAATCCTAGTCACACAAAACTTAATCTAATTTAGGTATTATCATATTTTGGCTGCTTTCAAAAGTAGTCTTACTATGGAACATTCCAACATCCATTACCGACAACTTTAACGAGTGGAGCAGTGCGTTTCTTTTATAGGTATATCGGACATTGCACACCTCACGTTTAGGAGAGTCCGATTTTCGTATGAGAATAGCAAAAGAAAAGCAAGTTGTTTTGCTACACCGGATAGAAAGACTTCTTGTAAATTATTCAAATCAAGTCAAATTATTTTGTTTCACATAAACTTACATGGGCACTCAGGTAACGTCAGAAGCTAGGTGCACAGATCTCATTGGTCGTTTTCTATGGAGAAGAGCCGGCAAGAAACTCCACGACCCACGATTACTCTTTTAAAAATAATTTGCTTTTACAATGTTTTCAAATTAAAGGAGGTCAGTGTAGGCCTGTCAAAATTATTCTACAAATTGTGTTTTGTTTACCTTACCTGGCAGAAAGTTATCACCGCCGTCTACCTATCCGAAAATAAAGTCTTACTACAAAGAGTATTGACGGAGCCAGTCTACAAAATTAACTTGTTTACACAAATAATGTTTACCTTCCTTCCTGCCCCCGTCACAACACGACTGATCACAAAAGAGCGCTTTCAATATCGCATCAAAAGCTTTTAAAAGTGTAATAAAGGCATAATTTAATTTTCTCTTTCAGACAGGCATCCGTCTGGGCGCATCGGCGCGAAAGTTATACAATAGCTACAGTATATCAAAACATGGTCATACTCATAATAGGCGTCTGGTTCCACCCCTTGTCTGCGAACAGGATCGCATCCTCACTTGCAATTACGGTAATTAATTAATAGCCCCGAGACGGGGCTGCTAACGCATCAGTTGTTTATGATGTGTGTACTCCTGGTACCTATTGACACAAAATATTGGTGGATTGATGTGAAACTTTAGGAAGATCTATTGTTTTTAGAGTTCCGTACCCAAAGGGTAAAAACGGGGCCCTATTAATAAGACTCCACTGTCCATCTGTCTGTCTGTCTGTCACCAGGCTGTATCTCATGAACCGTAATAGCTAGACAGTTGAAATTTTCACAGAATGTGTATTTCTGTAGCCGCTATAACAGCAAATATTAAAAACAGAATAAAATAAATATTTAAGGGGGACTCCCATACAACAAACGTGATTTTTTTGCCGTTATTTTATATGCAGTGTTAAATATCGTATGGTGGTACGGAATGCTTCGTGTGCGAGTCCAACTCGCACTTGGCCGGTTTTCTCATCATGTTTGCAGAACTTTGGAGTCGGTTAGTAATCTTATTTTGGATAATCCTCCCACTATGAAAGGGGTGAAAACTCACGTTGCAAGTAAACAAGTTCCTAGCAACAAAATACTATTCTAGTTATTAATGTACTGCATGGCAGCACAGTCATATCAGCCTGATGTAAATATGTATTATGAAGTCGTTAGTGTTGCTAATTAAAGCAGTAGACGGTCAATAAGAACAAACAACTAAAAATCAATTTTTCATATCGGAGGTATAAATTACACTCAAAAAATAATTTCGGTAAAAAAAAAAACTGTTAAGTAAGTACAGACGCCAGCACATCAACTTACCCGAAACTGTCAAATTTTCCTAATCAACTTTGAACCTTATACTTTTGTGATAAAGTTGAAAATCTTTCAAAGAAATTTGACAGATTGTAGTAGCTTGATGAGCTGGCGTCTGTACGTTTAAAATGCACCGAAAAACTGAAAAAGGAAAGCTTACCAAAGTAGACATTACAAGAATACCAATTCTATGTATCAACATATACGAAGTTTTAACTAACAGTCCATAAATATAACCCTCGTTACTTGTAATGAAATCTAACGACACTAAAGTCCGAGCCCTTAATAGTTTAAACATTAGTATTCTTTCCCGACATCCCGGGGGACATTAAAATCACTTTGCGACCATTTAAGACGATATAAATTCAGTCACCACCAGTCATTAGGTACTTAAGTAGTCCCCGTTACAGACAGTATAAGGGTTTAATTGCGATAGTCTTGTTATCTTGTGTAATAAACCTTTAATTGATTATTACAAATATTAATCCAGTCTTTGTCTATGTTCTTCTTGAGTGAAAATTTATCTTGAAGACTTGAGGTGGTACTCTCTCTCTCTAAACTTCCTATCGAACTAATTTAAATCGCCTACATACGCCCTATGTGATCCTGGTAGTACATAAGGCTTTGATACGGCGGCGCGCGAGACTGTCTGCGTACCGGCGGGCGTCATGACAACCAGGTTGTGATGGACTATTTTTACACCCAGTTTCTTTACGTTGGAATTTTTGCCAAAATAAGAGTAAGTAATGTATCCTAACTCCTGAAGATATGCGGGATATGTATAAGTTTTCAGTTCCTGAACGCTTAATTAGTTTGCCGTAATTAGGTAAAAATTCATTTGGAAATTCAAATTTTATGAGGTGTCTGCCTAGGTATATAAGTGAAATAACTAATACATTTTACTTGCATCTCGTGTAAGCACACCCTGCCACAGAAGCTAAGAATTCCTAGAAGCAAAATATGTGCAATGATACTATAACCCTTATTTCAATAACCATTAAGTTTAAAATTAACAAATTAAATACCTAACTAAGTTGGCGAGCGCATTTCCTCGCTGCAGATTTTCCGGACGAGCTGTCAAAACTCCCGCCTGGAGTTCGACAGTTTCCGTGAAACGTCGGCACGGTTCGACACCCCCTGTCAAGGAGGCCAGTTTACATGGAGCTGCAATATTTGTTCGAACAGCTTTGCTTTCATTCCGCGGCAACAGTCAGGGAGCTCTCGATAGTGTGGTCCAGCACGCAGGCCAGTATGCAACGCGACGTCGTCGATACAACGAGCTATATGTGTGCACCGTACTAGTGAACTTTGATAATGAACCAAAGGGGCAATTGCCCGGGCAGGGGGGCGAGGCTTGCGCCCCCAAACCCCTGTTACGTCGGCCGGGATGTGCAACGACCTGCAGCCACTTCCGAGCTGGCTATGTACGCATGGTACATAGCTACCTCCTATAACGCTTTATGTACTATATCGAAACGATTATTAGACCTACGAGCTACGACCTCTTCGTGAGTCATGACAGCCTGGTAGCAGGCCTCATTATAAACCTTCTGATTCACAGGTTACAGGAGACAACAATGTTACAAAATCGTAGATTACTTACTCTAATTGCCTGTTAGGAAGAAGATTCTGGAAAAAACTTGTACAAAGTAATATCAATTATCAAAGTGTTAATTATTTGATACAATTTTCAAACGCGGTATTGTAGGACTATTAAAAAGTACTCTGTGATTGTAGGTTAGTTTGGCGTTCCCCTACAGTCAACCCCTCAAGGGGAACGCCACACAAAGCATGAGGAAACTTTTATTTCTCGCGGGAGGTTTTGTTTTCTGCTCAAATTGGTGTAGAAAAAAAAACCTCTTTACGATATTGTTTTCAAGCCAGTCTCAATCTGAGTACTTAATCCGCATTAAAATTAATCTCTTGATAGGATCCACCTGAGGAGGTTGTAAAATTTTAATCCATTAGATTTTCAGTATATATAAACACTGATTTAAAGGTTAGCGGAACCTTAAGATCAAATTTTGTAATGAAAATCAAATAAAGAACCAAAGATGTTTTCACCTTTCTTTTTTTTAGTTCTACATGATTATGAATTTTAGGAAACCCACATAAATAAATAATTCTACATTTTATGTCTACTGCTGGCCAAGACAAAGACTTTTCCAAAGAACGCGCCATAATATTATATCTGGTTCTTCGGTTTCCGGATCCGACTATTTGTAGTATATTGTATCTTTGCCAAAGTTAACCCTAATACTATAAATAAATAGTGCCTAATTTCTGGACACTTTGAAGTTACAAACTTATTTCGTAAAATTTTCTTTAGAAAGAAAAGAAAAGGTGGGGGTCTTGGATGCGAAAAAAATGTTTATTTTCGCATCCACCTTAAATTTCAGGAAAAAGAGATTTAAGGTTGCACTAAGCTACATCCACTATTGAAGCCTCCTACAGATTCCAGACCACAACAATGTAAAACATCCAATATTGTCACCATCTTACTTTGTGTGTCCCTTAACTTTTGCCCGCGCGCGGCTCCGGCGTAGACATCCAGGGGGTTATAAATTCCATAGTCTGTTAAGACGAGATTTAGTCTAGACACTAGACTGTGAGACGTATTTAGGCAGACTGAAATGTATAGCTAAGCATCCTCTATGCAAATTATATCGCCATAATAATAATGTATGTTGTGACTGGACTTTATGATTTGTATAATGGGTCTGAAAGCGGTATTCTGTGTCCAGGGTAGTATTGCAAACACAGTAAAGTCTACTGCGATCGCTGTTATGTCCCAAAGGAATCGTTTAAAAAGTGTAAGAAATCTATCAAATCAAAATATTTAATTTCACGTAAATTATTTATTATTTACAATTTGTCTGCTGCAGCATTGCCGGGTAAAAGCCCAGCACATTGTCACTGTTAGTTTTTGTCGGTGCTTGTTATCCTGTCTGTATTCTTTTACGTATCTGTTTGTATATGAGTCTTGTTACTTGAATTTAACAATTTTTTCATTTATTTTTTATTTATTTATAATCCTATATGGGCACTTATGAAAGGTCAGAACTAGGTGCACGGTTCCAAATCGTCATTTCCTATGGAGAAGAACCAGCAAGAAACTCCACGCGACAGGCGGCAGCACATCAAGCTACCCGAAACTGTCAAATTTTCCCAATCAAATTTGAACCTTATGCTTTGGCGATAATGTTGAAAATCTATTAAAGAAATTTGACAGATTGTAGTAGCTTGATGTGCTGGCGTCTGTACAATGTTTTCAAATTACAGTGTTCATAGTTATGAGAGGACAGTACAGGCCTGTCAACAAGTAACAGGTTAAAAAAAAAAACAGAAAACTATCTGCAAATCTACAGACTACAAGGCCTATAACATTCTCACAATATAAAAAATAATCTATATTAAAAATAAATAAAATAATACAAATAAAGACCAATTTGAACCAAATGGCATGATTGCCATTACAACCACTAATAAAGAGTTGAAGGTTGAGAGTAGTAGGAATATATTGTCAAATAATGAGTAATCTATGTTAACATTGATTTGTTGCTACCCTGAACAAGATTGTATGTTTAACCGGTTGAATTTCGTTTACAGACAATTAAAAAGCCATTATGTCTCGCGTAGATCTACGTTCGATACGAAGAGTTAATAGATAAATAATTGTTTTAGCAAAGAGCAAAGTGCACCATCTACTCCTTCTATCTATCTAGTCTTCATCATACTCCTAACCTTATCCCAATTTATTTGAGGTCGGCGCAACATGCATATTTTCTGTACTTCTCTTTTAGTCGTCATCTCGGTATTCACCTTCTTTGTATGCACCATCTCTACTATAGATGGTAAGGCATTTAATTTGTTAAAGTATTGTAAGAGTTACAAGAATATTCTTCAGCAACGAAGGCATACAAGTACAAAAACCTACTTTAGACAAATCATAACATTACTCATTCAACATGCATGTGTAATAATCAAAACAAATCATGATAGCAAAAGTTACTAAACAGATCCTCTGAACAAATCAGTCTGTCGGCGACCACACAAATAATTGCCACTCAAAAATTGAAAGCACAAACGTGCAAAACACATCAAAGGCAATCACTACCTACATCGAACTTCCCAATAAAATCAGATCAGACAAATATGGACCGTTAGCGTATGCCAATAAGAATGGTTTAGTCAAAACTTTTGTACTTAAAATTAAATAACGCACACGCATAAACGATGGGGTTCGCTTTGCATTGAAAGAGGGGTCCAGACAGAAAAATGCACTTGGAACCCCACGTCTAGACTAGAGGCTGTCTGCCGTCCGACCGCGGTGACTGGCGACTTGGGCACTTTGATCAAGGACGAACAAACGACCGGTACTTGGCCCCATGTGGAGTTTCCATGCAATTGTCGTCCAAAATAAACTTGTTTTGGTCCCTAAAGGGGGTTTCCGTGGGAATCAATTTGAAATTGATGTTCCGATGAGGTAGTAACCTAGTACAATGCTTGAGGTCGACTGGTGATCCATATAAACTGAACGAACGCGTGTGCCAACTTTTTTTTTTTGACAAATTATAATCCGTCGCCTTATAGATTTAAAACTAGTAAAATCAGCCTCTGCGGTTCTGTTAATTCATTTAATTAGGGTTTCGTTTTCAAACACACACAATTGTGAACGAGGCCCTGATATCTACATAGTGAAATCAGTGCACACATTCCAAAGAATTTGAAATCTTAGATATTCGACGCAAAACCTGCATTCCCAAAACAAGCAACGTTCGTCAAGATATCCAAAAATACATTCCAACCAACCACAGCCCAAGAAAGACAACCAATCGATAGCCCCCATCGATCATCACCAGAAGTCCCCAAGTCTGTAGCATCAGTGTTAGTCTGCCCCCACAATAAACCTAGTGGTGTATAATTTAGTGCTGCTGTAAGTCTGGTGGCTATACGCTATACTTGGGGTACGAGTGCACGTCGCATTGCGCCGCCGGTAGGGGTAGGTCAGGTACACTGTGCAATTTTATGCGTTTGTTTGTAGTGTTAATGAGTTTTATTTGAGTTGGGGGTATTAGAAAACATGATTGAACGTTTTGATGATTCTTGTCGATGCGGCGATGTAAATTGTATTTTTTTTTTGGATATTCGCTCGGTTTTGATTCACAGATAGCTTTCAAGCTTGTTTGCTTGAAACTTTAAGATAAACCGAGTTTTTTTTTTTAAACAAGATAATATTTACATAACATAGGTACTTATAAGCTAACAGTCTTAAAATAATAATATGTACATGTATATAAAACGGAGGGAAAATTTATAAAAAAATAAATAAGATTCCGACGAATTGAGAACCTCCTCCTTTTTTTGAAGTCGGTTAAAAATCGTCCACATCGCTGTCAACATGAAAAGCCCAAAAAGCTGGCAGCATTGCCACGTCGAGTGGCGATGAGATTTTCTTGAATATTGCTTTTATAAGAACAAATGCTACTTAAATATTTATTTTCCGTCTTCTTTGTCGTATGGCTACGTCGTTGTTTAAATTGTTACAGTATGATATCATAGGTAATCAGCATCGTTATTTTCCACGTGGTTTACGATTTTGGGCGTTGCAGCCTCCGGTTCATTCCACACACCGTCGAACCTCAGATCGATTGGAGACTAATGTTACAAATTCTATTATTAAACTGTAAACAAAATAATGCAGTTATTAGAGGTTTTTCTATTGAAATTATGTATGATATGTTCGAAAGTGTTTTATTTTATTTCAAAATAATAGGTACTAGATTTTTGTACGAAACTGACTTTTCACACATGTTACATTTGTACGTCAAATGTAATTTTCTCATTAATCAGCTGACGAAGAGTCGGCCATTTTTTCCTTGTAGTACTGTTACGGTAGGGTTCTGAAATTCATAACTTTAGGTAGGTTTAAAGATCGTTTTAGTGCTTTGCGTTTATGATTAACAATTTTTGACAACCAGACTTTAACTAGCCTTTAGATGTTCGATAACTTTTTATGAATAAGACCGTTAATCTTTGAATGTATAGAATGTCTTTTGCAAAAATATACTCTATGAAAAGAAAAGACAGTCACAATGCAAAAAAAAACATGGATTAAACTGTGACCTTCAGAGACGGACATGATTTTATGAGACTATTTTAGTGGTTCCGTTTAATATCGATTAAGCGCTTTGTTACTATAGTTATTACTTAAATGGCCGCTCAAACGGTGCACAGATCTGCTACCTCATTGACCCTACTTTTTTTTTTAATTTTCAGACTATATCCCTTGTTGGTGTAAGTTCCACCTTGCATCGTGGCAATAGTGCCATCTCGCGTAGTGATAATTGCTATGAGAATGAGACCCTTACTGCTACTGATACCGGGAAATTGGTTGATTTTCCTAGTTATAGATTCTTCTAAGACACGTGTCGCATCGCATTGAGTTAAACTAATAGTGATAATATTATTATTATGAGCGCACTGCACTTGACTCTTGTGATACAGGAACTCCTAGTACAAGAGCCAGGGCTACACTGATGTTTGTCTTGAAGTAAAATAATTACCAAATTTTTTTTTAAATATTATTTATATAAATATTAAGTACTGCAATATACTGCTCTGAAAGATTTTCAAGCAATCAAATTTCATAACTTTGACGGAAATTAAGCTAAACAAGATGCAAAGACAACAAATATGATTCCTTAACATGCGCCTACGTTGTAGTAAATTGACTCAGTCTCGTCCACTTCCTGCGGAGGAAGCCAGACGCTCTAAAATTGCTTTACACGACTTTTAAACTTAACGAAGATAAGTCGAGCAAATCGACATTTGATGGCGCTTCACCATGAGGTAGGGAGGGTACCTAAATATGTTCGAAACCTATTTATGTTTTCGATATGCCAGTGTTTACTTGCTTGTCTGGAATATAGGAAATCATATTTTATTACTATTTTCTCGTTGGAAAACAAACATTTAACAAACAACCCATCTAACATGAACTGGCTCTCTTTGTTTATTTACAGGAGCTAAACATGGAACGCCATGCCGTTGTGGTGCTGACCTATGGGAGATAGTCAGCAAGTCTTCATCATCAACTGCTGGACATAGGCCTCCCCCAAGCACCTCCACTTCGACCGGTTCAAAGTTTGGTAAGTCTTATGTGCCTGTAATTTTACCCCTACATAATCAGCCTAAACGTTCACTGCTGGGACACAGGCCTCCTCTCAGTGAGACGGAGTGGGCCGTAATCCACCACGCGGGTCCAATACAGGTTGGTAGATGTCACATGTTTTCAAATTTTTGGTTCTAGAACATGCCGGTTTCCTCACGATGTTTTCCTTCAATGTTTTGAATGCAGTGGTGATGGAATAACTTACAGAAAGTAAAGCGCCTGTCGGGGTTCGAACCTACGACCTTCAACTCGTAAGTCGCGGCAGTTACCACTGGGCCACCACTACTCACAATTTTTCCCCTTTTTTTACCACTACTTACTTACCTTATAATATTAAAACAATGCTACTTGAGTTCGCCCGAGGCAGGTAGGATCATTTATTTCTAAGCAATTTTATTATTTTAATTAAAATTAAGAGTGATGTAATGAATGAGGATCACTACACACCAAAATATTATGTACGATGTGAGTCAAAAGCGCGAGCTCAAAGGGCGCGGGTACTATGCGGTTATGTGGATATTTTATGGGGCTACATTATTAACAGATTGTTGGATTTTTATTACCTAATACATACAGTAACCGTCGATGTATTGGTACGAATAATATTAACAGGAAAATATAAATAGATGGTATTTAACTGCATTTGTTTACCGAGTTTGTCCTTTATTAAACGACTAGCTTCTGCTCGCGACTTTGTCCGCGTAAAAAGTCGAACCCCCGACCCCCCTATCCACCGCGTTGCGTCGCATTGCCCGCCCGAGCAAAAACGAAGTAACAGCGTTCTGTTACTTCGTTTTAGACTTTTTGTCTTTTTGCTCGGCTTTTAAGGGTCGTAGCGTGATGTTAAATAGCCTATAACCTTCTTCAAGAATTAGGCTATGGAATGAAAAAATGCGGATTTTTCAAATCCGATTGGTACTCGTAGTTCCAAAGATTAGCACTTGCAAACAAACAAACTGTTCAGCTTTATTAGATTAAGTATAGATAAGATCAAGCCAGTATGTTAGCAATGAAAGTGTGGTGTTACCGCTAAACTCACTGAACTAGTAACATGATGACCGCTACTAACGTCAACGACGTTGATAATTATCATCATCAGATTTTTAATTACTGACAAAAGTAATTAAACCATTAAGCATCACTTTATTTTTCAAAGCTGGCAATTAATGCTATTAAATCTCATAGAATTAAGACGACCATCTTATGTACCCAATTTAATAAATATAAATACTAACAAATGCAGCTTGTTTCTTTTATAAAACATAACTCCTGTTTTCTCTTAAGCCCTTCAAGTATTATATGCCCAGTTGGCAACAAATCTCAGTTGCGCTCAAATAACTATTTTCCGAGCACACTGGGAACACGTGACGCATTCCCGTACACGTTCATAAGCCCCAAATGCTTTTGTTACAAATGGAATCCCTATTTCATTCCAGCTAGGCAGCTCAGTCCTATTGTAAGTTCGAGTATTGTCGGACTATCCGTGAATTTTGTTTCACACATGCATGTTAATAAAAGTACTTTTTCCTTAGTTTATGAATGTATTCATTTCACAAAGTAAACAAGGCCTATAATTCAATTTCGCTACGAAAACTTCCGTGCCCCATAGAGTATGCCATTATCCGAAATATCTTAAAACACGACGCGAATACGGAATCAGGAAAAATCAATCCCCTGCAGATCTATAAGTACTCGTAGCACGCGCGTAGACCCGCTACGACGCCGCGCGTAGCGTGCTCTCACGTAGCCATGTCTACGTCCGATACAGTGTGTTGATATTTCTAACTTTTACACCGCAAAGAAAATCCTTTAGTTTCGCTTAATACTTCGCACTTTAAATTGGCTGAATAATGATCCTGTTTTAACTGACAAAGCATTAGTGTTTAGTCATTCTTGACACGAAAGTATTTTGTTCTAATTCGCTATGATAAGTAATTTTTTTCTATTCATAAAGAACACACACACATTTAGCTTTAACGAAAAAGAAAACAGAGATTTGTGGAAAATATCAAATTAAGCTCAAACTTTAATAAAGAACGAAATTACAAAGGTAACCTGAAACCGGAACTCGTATATCAAACGTCATTTCCCCGTTTTTCCCCAAAAGCGAACGACCGGGCGCTGGCTGAGGTACCAGGGTAGCATGAAACGGAGGCGGATGTGTGCAGGCGGCGTGCGGCGGCGAGGCGCATTGCAGGCGGGTGAACGGCCTCGCATCGATCGACGACCCTCCCCTGCCGCCCCCCGCCGCGCCGCTTGCGTAACCGCCCCCCTCCCGCGCTTATGTAACAGTGACGCGGTTTGCGTGATCGTTTCCTGATTTTTCTGCTGCATCCCGATTGCAGTAATTATGCAGTCCTCATATAAATAAGGGTTGGGTTGAATACTGATGCGTGGGTTTTCAGCTCGGAGAGCGAGGTGGCGGGAAAACTGAACTGAAGTGCAGTTTGCGGAAGTTTGTATGAAAATAAGTTTGTATAAGCATAATTATTTATCAGTATGTGGCGATACAGACGAAGCTAGGCTGACACGATACATAGTCTCGACCTGGATTTTCCCGCCCAATCAGCATGGCGGGAAACAAACTTTGACTCAAAGGAATAATTCATGAACCGCTTCATTATAATACACAAAAATATGTCTTACAATTCCTTTTAACTTTTAACCGGCAAATATATCTGAACTACAATTCATACGGTACTGCCCTGCCTGCTGAAAGCATGTCGTGATATATTTCAGGACATTAATTAAGGCTAGTCGGCACCGAATCGCGGCCAATTTTACAGCCCCGTTCTTTATAGCCAGGAAGAGGTCGTAGATATTAGTTCCTTATTGTAACGAGGCAAAAAGAGGGTAGCTTTTAGTTGGGTAGGTCTGTTTGTTTGTGTGTGGAAGTTAACGCTAACTAGAAAAACAAAAAAAGTGTTTTGTTTTTCTTGTTTTCTTTCGTTGAAAACGTTGTTAGTAAAATCCGATCCTTGGTAAGTTAACTTTAAAATCAACAACTACTTGTATTTTTCTTTAAATTGTTCACACTACTTTATCTTTGGTTATTTGCTGAAGTTAAATTCATATTTTAAAAGTATACCAAGTTATGTAAGGGAAAACCAATTTCCAGACACACCCCCGGGGGTGGGATTCTATAACAGAAAATCCCATGAAAAATAAAAAAAAACTCATAAAAATCTAAAAAAATATTTCACACCCCATAAACCAAAGGTATCAATTCCAATAATCCAAATACAATCACGAATTACAAAATAATGATGTGACCCAAATAGAAGACAATCAAATTACGTAGACGGTTTGGAATTAAAACAAAAGAGGAAGCTACGCCGTAGCTCCGTAGCTCCGTAGCGGGGTTACGCCGTAGCCGGGGTGCGGTCGGCGACCCCTGGCCGTGAACGGGGGCGCGCCGGGCTCGCGCCGCACTACCTCCCCCCCCTCCACGCCCCGCGCCGCTGAGCCGCCCGCCCCCACCCCGGCGACCCCAGCACACTGCTACAGCCAGCCGCCGTAGACACGTGTCCGCCGCACCCTGTATACACAGGCTGCTGTATAAATGACGTAGTTAAGTTTTGTGCAGTGCTGCAGTTCAGGTTTAGGTTTTGGCTGGGTTTTGTGGCGTGTTATGACGCTATGTATAGTGGGGGATACGCGTGAACGTGTGTATATTGTAAACCTTTAATAATCTCTTTTGTTATTTTATTAATGTCAGCAGGTATAACAATTTATAATTCAAAAATACTTACTTATCGTTAAGTTGCTGCAAATAAGCAGATTTAATGAAGACTAAAGCAAATAAAATATACGTTTCAAATTACGACGTCTCTCGCATTATATATATATTGAAATAACGCACCGAAAACACAGTAATAAATTATTAACAAAATAAATACACGCTGTATGGACATTACTCAGCTCAGTCACGCACACAGACACACCCACAGACGCACTCACAGACACTCGCCCAGTTCTCTTCAAAGCGTCTCTGTGAACGCCACACCCCCGGCGACGTAGCTACAGGGCGGCACTCATACACCCACAGACTCAAAGGAAAATCAGCAACGGTGTGAGTCAGAGACGTGTACCGACGCTGTGTAGGGTGTGTTTGTGTGCGTGGAAAATATATGTTAATGTGGTACTTCCGCGTTTTCGTGTATTCGTGTCACGCACACAGTTGTAATTACGGTGAGCTAACCGTATTGCCGGCGGGGTGTGTCTGTGTGCGTAGGGTGCATCGACTCTGCTTCCTGCTAGGGTACAACGGCCCCAGCCCCTGATTTATGTTCGTTCGTTTGAAGGTTTGCGTGTTATTGTGACGTTTCTAACTCATTTGCTTACGAATATTTTACCTTAATATTACATTGATTGATCAATATAAAAACAAAAAAAAATAAGAAGGGAAGTGGGTCTCGTTTATATTACTTACGCGTCGTAAATTTTAGATTTCATTTGAAATTCTGTCCTGACAACTGGGGTAGCGGCTCACTTCTTAAATACAATGTGGGCAGATCTAGCGCTGGATTTAAACTAAAAATTTTGTTATCTATGTATTAAAATAACTACTTACTTGATCTCTTTGTAGAACGCTACTCATATTTTTGTTCAAACTTCGTTATAAGCGATACAAAAATTAGTTTGGTGAACTATTTTTGTATTGCATAAAATTTCAACTCTACGAAACAAGTGGAGTAGGATATATAGCCATTCGAAGCAATCTATAGTTAATTCCTACCTCTTTGATTTGTTGTTTGCCGCTCATTGTTAAGAAAACGTACTATCTCTAGTGTATGGTAAAAGGGATGATCATTCATAAGACCCTTCATGCGTTTTCTCCCAATACCAAATTCTACCAGTCACTTTATTAATGTAGCAGTAACTGTTTCATTGCTCGATTGGTTGAAAGCGTGACTGCTCAGCGTAAGATGTTGGATTCACCGTGACACCATTGAAGTGTTTTTGGCTTTTCCTTCACATTTTTTTCAGCAGCGGATCGAAATCTGGATTTATGCTCACCACTAATACAAGGTACTGGTACATCGAAAAGTATATACTAGCGCTGCCCTTTCGGCATTCGGGGAATGATTAATAACAAATGGGTTTAAACAAATATTTATACAAACAACATGTCACTAAAACAAAACGTATCATTCATTTGTTTGTTAAAGTCGTGGTTTATGTATTGTGTGTGCAACCAAACGAACGGACGTTTCGTTCTCGACATTAGTTTTATTTTATTGTTCCGCTGGCTACCCGCAAGTTTGCCGCGGAAAAGTTTTCCCTAGGTCTTCCAATTTTACAAGAAATAAAGGCATGAAACAAGAAGTATTTAAATAAACTTACTATTGCCAATTTATTGCCGTGATTTTGCTGCTGTTTCTTGCAGACAAGCTTAATGTAGCCTGCAGATTTAAAGTTGCCATATTTACTAGTTTTGAATATATTATTTAAATAGTTTTTGTAAACTGAATGATGTAAGGTTTCCCGCCATTTTATGTAACAGATTTGTTGCTAGATTTGTGTAACTGCTAAGCTTAACCACGAGCAGAGGAGTTAGTTTACCAGATGTATTTTGCTTCATGGTATGCTAAATAATCCGCATTGCAGCAGTGCGAAGTAACAAATTATATGATGATACAAAATACTCCTCGTTAACAAGCAGAAAAGTTTAGTTAGACTTCTCTCGCAGTCTAATAATAGTCCTTTCGTTATTACAATAGCACGAGTGAATTCAAATATCATAGACAGACTCCACAACTGCATACAAAAAGTACCAAGCCCGCAGAACCGGTAGCAAGTACGTACGTATTTGCGACAAAGTGGGACCTCCCTCGCCTCGCAATATCATTCCGCACCGCACCTGACTCGCGTATTTCAAACTTTTGTTATGTTTACTCTTTGTTCCCCTAGCCAACTCTTTTTTAACAACTCTGGAAAATATCATCGCGGAATTGGATTTCTCTCCTACTTAAGTTTATTCTTATTGGTCGTAACAGTTGCGTTACCAAGCATGTAAGCCTGTGGAAGAGGTGTCTTGGCGCCAGAATTTTGTCGTTGTTGTGTTTGTTTACTGTCCATGACTGAGCCTAACAATACGGTTAAACTTAAGCAATTCATACTTGACTCATGTGAATATAATCCGCTTTTAGTAATCGTACACACTTACAAATACATACAGGCGCTTTACTTTATGTCAATTATTTCATCACCACTGCTCTCAAAACCGTGAAGGAAAATATCGTGAGGAAACCGGCCAAAAACCAAATATTCAAAGACATGTGAGAACTACAAACCCCGCCCCGATTACGGCCCGCTTTCTCACAGAGAGGAGACCTGTGTCCCAGCAGTGGGAACGTTATAGGCTGATTATGAACCGTAAACAAAATACCTACTACTATTAAAACAGATTATGATAAGTATAATATGAAAAACTTATACAAATAAGTCCACCATGTAAATTTTTTTTAGTTTTTTTCACAGGGGTTCATGAGAGTGCAATTAGCGCCAGGGTGCAAGCTCATCAAGCCTCACGACCTAAATTTCTCTGTTTTACACCATGCGATGCGTCAGATGAAAAACGCAGAAAGTGCTGCACTCAATATTTTAATCATGCCACACAGTCTGTCATAAAGGCTACGTGAAAATTACTGACATAAAAAGCCTACGTGAAAATGACGAGCCATTATTTTTTTAGGTGTATCGCACATTCGCAAATACTAACAAGTTCATGACCATAATTCAGCTTTAAGCCGTCCTCCACTGCTGGACGTAGGCGAACCCCAAATAACGCCAAAAATTGCATTTTCAATTTCACCGAAGGATAAAACAAAATAAACAAATGATATGTTTAACATAATTATTCTGAAAAGTACCAGGACGACATAGCCAGCAAAGGCAAATCAAAAATCACGCCTTAAAAAATTCATCAGCCTGATCAATCGCAATTACAAATTCACCACGTCAGGTCTGCCTTTTGAAAACAGTCCATAAAAAACAAACGTAGCGGGTTGAAAAAATACTCGTTTCGCCTCCCGACACTCCCTCACTGCGAGTTTTCAATATTTAATTTGCTTTTTCACTAGTCTGCCGCCATCGCGAGCCCCGCAAATGGATCAGTCTATCTGTCCACAGATCTAGCTAACGATCCGTATAGCCTACAGCGCGGTCTGAAATGATCGTACAAATATGGGTGTTTGATTTTCATTGTTTCGATTCTGTGGAGGACTACAAAGTTTGTTTGTTTTGTTGTTCATATGTCCTATGGAGCAAAATATTTGTAAAGTCAGGGAAATTAATTGTAAGCGAAATCACAACCGGAATTTTTTTGGATTTGCATGAAATGTCTGAAACGGCAAATTGACGTACCTTTCGCTTAGAATTTTACATAGCATACCTCATCATAACAGTTTTTAGATACTTTTTTAATACTGAACTTAACAAACTCGTCTGAAAGTGCATCGATTAGTGTATTTTGTCTCAGTTTCCCATTATTTGGTCGTGAGTCAGAGCGGGCGGCGGCGGCACGGCAGACACTCAGACAATATTTGTACTGCACACCGATACCTGCAGGCACTACACAAGGAGTTACGATTTCGTGAGATATGTCGTAAGATCAATTATCGTTGAATACAAAATGGTTGTCGTGATTTTTATCGCAATAAGTTGCTTCTCATTACACTTGAATCACTTAATTTGTCAAGAAATAAAAAAGTTAAATGGCAGCATGCGTCGCTTTTAATTTGTAAAAGAAAGTAGAATTAACAATAAGCAGACGCCTCAACAATGGAGGGGAGAGTTAACTGTCAAGATTTTTGCTGACAAACCGTTTTCCATAAACTACTGAACTTATAAAGCCCTAAAAAAATGTATATTATACGCTTCCACAGGAACACACGTTTTAGAGTTCTGCAGCCAAGTTGCAATCTATCGGTTACCAAAGGGTCGCCATGTGAACGTTTGCTGTGCAAACATTGCCAGATGCGCCTCTGGGCCGTTCCCTTGTGAACGGCAATACCTCTTGCCCCGGCTGGTGCCCTGGTACTTGCTCTGTTAAGAAGTAACAGGTTTTTTGTTTTAAAAGTGCACAGAATTAATTTACATTAGGACCAAGAAATTATTACGTCCATGGCGGCAAATAAAGGAATTCTTTTATTGCAAGGTAACCTAGGAAAATAGTTTGAGGATAAACCATTACTGTACAATGGGAAAGCCCCGCACGAATTTACCAAATACTTTCTGAATTAATATAACTTTGATTAGCAAACCGCTCATAAGTAGTAAGTATTTTCACTTCTCATGCTATAACAGTTCGTCTTTATGTTGTGCGTAGGCGACATAAAATAGCTTTTTATGTTCTAGTGCATAAATTGTTATTTTTTTAAGACTATGATAATCAAGCCCTTTAGCCACACGCACAATAAAACGTCGCAGATTATAGTCGTTATTTTATTTCATTTGCTTTAAATTAATATCACTTCCGTGTTTTCTATCGTTAATTTCATAAAACCAGATAAAATAGTTAAAAAGTTTCGTGGCGAGAATTAGCTATTCTCTTCGTCAATTTTACAACATTATATGCCTGTTTCTGTTTCTCGCAATCGAACTGAAAAGCAAAGTATATAAACTCGGGTAAAATGGCTTATTTTATGCGCTAGTTGTACAATCTACTATTCTAAACCGCATCATAATTCAGAAAGCAATTTTTAATAGCGATAATCCAGTTATCAGTTAAGCAAAAATATCCATCTTAAATACCTCAATAAGATATAGATTAGATATTTCAAACAAATTAACAAAATACCAAGACAAAACTCATTTCTCATCTCTAATAAAAATGAAATTGAAAACCATCTGAAATTAAGAATCTTTTACAAAGGCTACTTCGAGAAGTCAATTAAAGTAGTTAGCACATCCTTCAAACGTTAAAATTACTCCATCTACAGTAAACTTAGGTTCCAAACAAACATTCATCAATATCACTCCGTCTTTTCGATATGTCCTAGGTCTCATCTCAAGGTGCTCTATGCGTCAGATACCTAGTAGACAGGAAGAAGACAAATAGCAGCTTTGCCCACAGTTAATTTGACTATATTGTACTGACGAGCTCAGAAACTTTAAAATTTCATATTAGTGACGTCATTCTTTTTATTACTTTTTTGCATTGCAAAGAGAAAACTGCATTTTCTTTTCGCGTTGTAAAAACAACCCATCTTTTCTTGTGAAACACTCCTCGTGTTTCACAAGAAAAGATGGGTTGTTTTTAGTAATAAGTTAATTCGTTTTGAAGAGAAAATCTGAAAGAATCTAGATTAACAAAGTTGTATTAGTTGCATTATTAAGACCCAGATTCCCTGTTCGGGTGTACCAAAACTGCTGTCTAGTTTTAATGACCTTGTTAGAACCGTCACTAATCATCGTTTGGAGTGTGATTTGGAGTGACAATTTTTCCTGACAGATTGTCAACAACACGAAAATATCAAGCTCCTGGTATTCTCAAAGGGGTAGGCAGGTAAGTACACCCTCTTTGTCAGCAACATGTTTAAGCAGCCCCATGTAACAGGGGTGCGCAAATATCCAATAATCGAGAAAAATCCAGACTATAACAATTGCTATTGAGAATTTTCTAACCGAAGCACCCAACAACATTTTGCACGACCTGGTAATCAAACCCCACGCTCACCACTAGAGTAACGAAGCAGATAAAATATGTCACGTAAACGTTCTTCCATGTCCCCACAATCCTAACCATCCCCTAATCGCATACTAAAAGACGGCGAAGGAGGAAAAACAAATAAATCAAAGCAACAAACAGTTTTCTTGTCGGCAGTACCGCTCCTACTTTAATTTATGTACGAAGGGTCTGATTGATCAATAGCCAATACCAAAATGACGACACACACGCACAGGGGCTATATGTGCGAACACACTCTCACAAAGAACTAAGTATCTATTTATTATTGAAAATTTTTGAGAAATTAATTTTAGATCAAATGCAAAGATTTTTTAATAAACATAAATTATTACATAGCAAACAGTTCGGTTTTACAAGGGGTCGTTCAACTACTGATGCCGGTGTTGAACTTTTAGGACATATTTATAATGCATGGGAAGATAAATGCGATGCCTTGGGCATCTTTTGTGATTTGTCCAAGGCATTTGATTGCGTTCTTCATGAAACGTTAATCAGGAAACTCCGCCACTACGGGATCCGGAATTCTGCTCTGGATCTTCTTACTTCATACTTGAGTAAAAGGATTCAGAGAGTTGACGTTAACGGGAAAAGATCACCCGGATCTATAGTAACAATGGGAGTCCCACAGGGTTCAATTCTTGGCCCTTTCTTGTTTCTTATTTATATTAATGACTTGCCGTACCTTATAAAGGATAATCATGATGTAGTGTTGTTTGCAGATGACACTTCACTTTTGTTTAAACTTAAACGTCAGCAGTTGGTTACTGACGATGTAAATAGCGCGATTTCGAAAGTAGTCCATTGGTTCAATGTCAATAATTTGCTTCTAAACGAGAAAAAAACCAAATGCATTAAGTTTACGCTACCTCACGTTAGGCAGGTGAAAACTAATGTGTTGATAAAGGGCGAGGAATTGAATCCTGTAGACAGCACAGTATTCTTGGGCATAACTTTGGATGCTAAGCTTCAGTGGGGACCACATGTAGATAAATTGTCAAAAAAGCTAAGTTCCGCAGCATACGCGGTTAGAAAAATTCGTAATTTAACTGATATAGAGACTGCCCGTTTAGTGTACTTTAGCTATTTTCATAGTGTAATGTCGTACGGTATTTTATTGTGGGGAAATGCCGCCGATATTCAGACCATCTTTGTTTTGCAGAAGCGAGCTGTTCGATCAATTTATAAATTAAGTCCGAGACACTCTCTCAGAGACAAATTTAAAGAGATTAATGTAATGACTGTGCCTTCTCAGTATATTTATGAAAATCTTTTATATGCCCATAAAAATATAAAATTGTTTAAAAAATACAGTGATGTCCATAATATAAATACTAGGAACAAACACAAATTTGTTATCCCTACAACAAGGCTCAAGAAAATAGGTAGCTCGTTCAGATGCCAATGTATACGCTTTTATAATAAACTACCAAGCCACGTTCAAGATCTAAGCCTTAATAAATTCAAATCATTCATTAAACGTAAGTTGTGCCAGAAAGCTTTTTATACCGTTAAAGATTATATTGAGGACAAAAAGGCTTGGGATTGAGCTGCTGGCAATTTTTTTTTTTTTTTTAACATTTTGAATGTTTTAATTATTTTTTTTTTTGTTTCTATGTACACATTGACATTAATAATGAATTTTATTTAAACAATGACATTTGCTTACTTTGTAAAGTATTATATTATTTTAATTATTGTGCATGTGAAGACAATGTGGGTCACATTTTTTAATTTTTATTATTCTCTCTGTTGTGTTAGTTTTTGTCTAGGTCTGGCAGTTTGAGTAATTTATGTGGCCTACCCAAATGTCCTTTCTTTGGTATTGTTCGTCGAATCGTTGAGCTCCTTAAGTTTTGAGTTGAGCTACACGATTTCTGACAAATGCGTGCACTGACTGGACAGGTCCTCTCAATCTGTGTGGTTCTTTCCTCAAAAGACCATCTCAGACATCGATCTACATGGTCTTCATATAACCTGACCAAGATTATGATGTCTGGACTTTAAAAGAGACTGTGACCTCTGAGTTTGTTTCGGCCTTTCTTCTCAGAGTAGTCAGATAGGAAACGCCGACCTCATCTAGTTTTTTTTATAAAAAATATGATTGACGTGTAAAAGTGTTTGTACAAACCTACTTACAAAATAAAATCATTTATCATTTATTTATTTATCATTATTGGATATGAAAGCCGGTGAAGGAAAACTTTGTAAGACAATTTGGAGGCATATAATATTACTAGCTTATGCCCGCGGATTCGCCCGCGAAGCAATCGGCAATTATCCGGGATGAAAAGTATCGTATTTCCTAACCCAGGTCATGGTGTACCTGTGTGCCAAAATTCTACTTTTTTAGGGGTCAACGACCGCTAGTAGTGTTGTTACTAGCATGAATTGAGGAAATATGTTTTATCATGTTTAGAATTTTCGATGTCGGTACTAATTACGTCTGTGAAGTTTACACAAAAATAGGGATGCGCGTCTCCTTTTTAGGGAAATTTCTCGCCGGCTGGTCGACACTTCACGTGACCTGGGGAATCGCCATACATTTATTTAGAACACATTCACACTTTGCTATACTTATAGTTCTAAATAAATGTATGGCGAGCGATATTCTTGTGCTATGAACTATAAGCTATTACTCGTATATTATAGCGTAGTCTGAAATGAGCTTCATGTCAGTAAGATAATGACGTAATAAAAGTTCACTAAGAGATAACTTTTATTCGTGAAATAAAATTTACGTCTGACAGATTTTGTATAGAAAAACTGTCAAAAAATTAAAATTATTTCTCCGATAAAATTATCTGGCGTTGGAAAAATCAGCCCTAAACTATCCATCGCAATGAAAACTGCATAAGTGCAGCACACGAGCGGCACGCGTCAACGGCAGAGGTAACTGCAGCCGTCGACAACGTGCCGCTCGTGTATCACATACACTGCGCGCCGCCCGCCCGTCGCGTCGCCGGCTACAGTCACCACTGCCGTTGTCCCGCTCGTGTGTAAGAGCACTAACATAACATAACGTATAAAAAAAAAACATTTAAAAATATAAAAAAAATTGCGGTCCGCCGGTTTCGGGAGCAGGGTCCAAGCTACCGGTGGTTAGGGATCCAGAGACAGGAACCTCCTCACAATGCGAGCCGTATCGAGGAGTACTTCCTTCTGAATCAGGCCCTTGATCCAGCTGCCTAACGAGTAAATATGTTTATTATTATGATTATAAGGTAAGACATTCAACTTATGCCTTATGCTTTTTAGAGTTAAACAGGGAATGAAAGTTCGTCATTGAATGCCGTCGGCATCGAGCACAGCACATGGCTTTTAATAACTTAAATGTCAAAATAAAAGAACGCTAATATCACTCGATCGATCCGATTACGTTTTTAATAAATAGTTACTGTAGCACTTATTACGATCGAAGAATGCAGTGGTTCTTAATTTAAAATGAATATTAATTATTACCAGAGTGCAAGTACCTCAGGTAAACTTTAAAACTTTTCTGTTTGTTTAATTATACGCGCCAGGATTAAACTGATAAGGTACAGGTTATATTATTGTGGCTATTTTAGTACTACTGGATTAATTTGTATAATGTTGAAGCGACCTCAATTAAGACTTCTGTCATCAACAGCATCCACAGCCTGACTTCAAACACTCCTGGGCATAGGGTCTCGCTATGCCAATTCCCACGCTCCTGTGCCAGCCTCATCAAGGTTTTGCCCGCAATGGCAACAATTTCATCTGCCCATCTCACCACCAGACGACCGATATCTCGTCTCCCAGTCCTTGGGCGCCACTCTGTCACAGCCTTACTCCACCTGTCATCACCGCTAGGTGTCCTGCCCAACTCCATTTGAGTTCCATAATACTCTTACAGATATCGAAGACCTGTCATCACATGATCATCTTCAACGTAAGTTCGCCAAAGATCACTGAACTGATAAGTGCGGTAATTTTTAATTTAAGGTAAGTACTTCTTATGTTTTTAATTGATTACGAATTAAAAAGAGTCCCGGTAATGAGCTTATTTTACGTATGTTAAACGCACAATAAACAGTACTTCCTAGTTCCTTTGATTAAAGTCCTGGTGGCTTACTACGGATCCCCAAAGGACAGTGGTTACAGGTTCAAAAGCTGGGCAAAACTAATGTGACTGGTAATCCACCAGGGTAAATGAAAGGCATTTCGATCAATTGCCATTTTATGTGTGTTACACAATTACACAACAGGTGTCACTTTAATTATTACCTACAAAACATACGGTGGGTAAAAGAAAACATCATAAAAAGTGTTCTTGTCAACACAACCGTGGTGATAACGCTCATTTCTTCTCTGCATGAGAGACGCCTTTGCCTTACAGTTGAGTAATTACAGCGTTATTTATTCTAAGTAATTTTAATGTCATCCTTTAATTAATCATTAACATGAATGGCTACTTTGCGGCGCTAGCCACCTGTCCTAGGGGCATGTGTATGCGCAATCATTTTAATCTGTACACCTAGCGGCTAGGGACACATGCTGCAAATGGCGATTAGGTGATGCACCTGGTGGGTATAAAAACCTCTTTGTGTCGTTGGTCTAATCTAATCACGATAAAAAATATTGTCAGCCAGGTGTGTGGTTAGCTGGTCTCGTATTTGTCAAACTATGCGATAGGCCTGTTCACCACATCCAGTCAGGTTGTGGGTAACTTAGGCATCTTTTTGACAGATCATTTCATACGAAATGACTTCCTTACTTATCCATACTAATATTATAAATTCGAAAGTAACTCTGTCTGTCTGTATGTTACCTTTTCACACCTAAACCACTGAACGGATTTCGATAAAATTTGGCAGAGAGATAGATTGCATCCCGGGGAAGGACATAGGATAGTTTTTATCGACATACCTCGCGGTCGAAGCCGCAGGCGGTAGCTAGTGTTACATATATTTTTTAAATGACCTTGTGTTTCATAGTGAGTATCTGGACACTGTGAATCCGGTCTTTTGTCTTGTAATTTCTTGAATTGACCTTTTGTCTCAGGAACATACCTGAGGGGCAATTCTCGTAATTTTAAGAACGTTCACAGTCTGATCTCAGTCTCAATCTGTCAAAAATACCTCTAATTTCCCTACATTTTGACAAGTTTTTGACATTTGTTTGTCGCCGAGTTGACACTGCGACTAGATTTTGAACGTTTTAAATTACGAGAATTGGCCTTCAGATACCTACCTTTAAGGCCGGTGTAAGTGTAGACTGCCCCGTTGGTCTCGTGGTCGCAAGCGCGGCTGCTGAGCGTGGCTTTCTGGGTTCGATTTAAAGGTCGGGCAAAGTGTTATTGGGTTTTTTTCATTAAGAATTTCTTAGTAACAGCCCGGAGTTTTGAAGTTGGTGGTGTGATACCCCCGTGCCTCGGAAAACACGTTTAAGCCGTTGGTCCTGCGCCAGATCTCTCTCCGGTTGTGTCGGTTTGCCGTCCCATTGGACTATGAGAGTGAGGGAATAGGGAGTGCAGCTTTCTGCGCCGCACACACTTGTGCACTATAATATCTCTCGCGCCGAAAGCTAGTCTCGGTTGAGATTGGCCACCATCGCCATGGCCAAAATTCGGTCTGGAGGGCTAATGGGTGTAGACAGGGTAAGCAATACAATCCGTCCAGAATTAAAAACACAAACCGTAACTCAGTAGTCAATCGCCCAGCTACTGCACCATTCGTACACCAAACCCTTTATAAAAGGGATGGTAACTTTAAATATCCTTTCCTTCTCCTCCAGAGACTATAATCGTGATGTCATATTAGTATAGGGGCTGAGCCATCCTAAAGAGGATTGTATATCATAAAGTGGACAAACATCCCGAAGAGATTCCTCGCTTATCTTACGCGCCCATTATTTGCTCGAATTTTTTGCAGAAACCCCAATCAATGCTCACCGCATTGATTGGGGTTTCTGCAAAAAATTTAACTCCTTGAAGTTTTGGTCTCCTGGTAGAAAGATTTCAGTTACAACTTACAGTGACTTTTTGTGGTGAAAGGTACAACAAGACTTGTCGAATGACGCAGTGGCTGTGAAGAGAGTGAAGAACAGAAGTCCGGGTTCGGTTCACGGGCACATAACATTGGTCATTTACACGTGCGGGCTCGCGAAAGATGGAAGAAGTGGAGGGGGGGCATTTGCCCAGGCGAGGGACAGTGCAGGCTAACAAAAAAAAGAAATAAAAAAAATACCAGAGCGTTGCCTGGTTTGGATTTTTGTACATGAAAATTATGAATAACTTATATGTCTGCAAACACAGCAAAAGAGACTCGATTTCTAAATGACATAACCTAAATATAGAGCATTAACGATGAACTTTTTTTGATGATGAGCTTTATGGAAACTATAAATAATTACGTTTTTATCAGCAACTAAACCCAAAATAAGACCCTTTGGCAAGTTAGTTCAAAAAGCCTTTATTCAACCCAGTCTTATTACATCAGTCGCAAAAAGTAGGGCACTGAACCTGTATTGACTAAATACCATTTACAATAATTACGTATGGAGCCTAAAGGCCACAATAACGCATTATTAGTGAACTAGGCACTCTGGCTGCGACAAATGCTAAGCTATTATATTCATTACGTGAAGCACTAAGTGCAAATTACTCTTTTATTGGAGAAAATTAAATTAATAAACCAATAACCTACAACTAATCATTAAAAAAAATATTGTCAGCCAGGTTTTGGCAGAGTAGGTATGCTGACGTACTTGCTGCTTATTATTTCCTAGTCGTATTCAATTCTTACCCCTTCACTAATAAACGTATTAACTATATCAGATGAATAGTTACACACCGGTTTCTCTCTTTCAGTCGTTAGTAATTTGACATTCGAAAGAAGAAGACAAAGCGTTGTGTAATTAAACAGACGCTATACAACGTTTATTAATAGAGGGGGTAAATGTCCTATAGGATAATGCCCAATGGGATATCTATGACATATCATAGATATCCCATTGTTTAAATTATAGTTGAATAAGGGGCTTATTTACCTACTAGTGAAGCTACAAATAAATAGTTACCTATTTCTTCCGAACCTATCCATCCTATCTATTTCCTTTCCTATTTCTTTCTTTTTTTTCTTCTTTTTTCTTTAGTTCTTACGAACTACCCTCGTTCATACCTACTTAATTACGTATGCAAACTCTGTCAATCAAAAGGTTACCAGGTTGTTTGCCAGAAATCGCAGTAGTGGCAAAATACCACGACTTTCAACAAAAAGTACCTACTCCTTAGGTATTCATTTAAAAACAATGTAAAACAACAAAATAAAAAATACTTTTTTCCAATAAAATTAAAGGTTGTTTAATTTTTTCACTTTTTAGTTTATACCTACCCCTCACAAATTCATAGAACACTATACGTAAATATCAGTGACGAACGTCGTTAAAAATACATCATCAATAAAAACTAAGTGAAAAAAAATCGTATTATTGAAGTTAATTCAAAAACTAGCAAAATTAATAAAACTTAAATGGGACTGAGGCAAAAAATAATTTTGCTAATCGGCTTACAAATAACGGAGTTCTGAGGTAACAAACATAAAAGAAAATATTCAACTAAATTGAGAACCTCGTCCTTTTTTTGAAGTCGGTTAACCTTAAAAAATTATTTCTAGTTAAAATGTAGGTACAACAAAAGAGTATTCTATCATTTCTATGTACCTATCATAAGTTTATAACGCTCTTGAACAAATCACATTATCTAATATTTTTATTTATAAAGGAGAAACTTTGTGAGGATGTATGTATGGACGGATGTTTGTTGCTCTTTCACGCAAAAAACTGCTGCACGGATTTTAATGAAATTTGGCACACAGATCGTTTATAACATAGAATACTTTTTATCCCGATATTCACACGGGATCGAAACTTATGCGGGTGAAACTGCGGGGCACTGCTAGTTGTTACATATATTAGAGAATCGATAGCGGGTTAGACTATTCAAGTAGGTACGACCCGAGGTAACACTAAAAATTCCAAACAAAACAAACAGACCTGCATAAAACCTAACACACCTATACATCTCTGCCCACAACCTACCTACAACAAATACAGCCTGCTTATATGCGAAGTAAAAGTATTCGTAGGTATCGAGTGCAGTCGGAGGACACGTTGACACCTCGCTGCACCGCGCGCGGGTGTCGGCCCGTCCAAGGCTTTCGATCAGGCCGCTGAACCCCCGTCCGTTAATTGTGGGGCTATTATTATTCTCCTTTGGGCCTCGAGACTATTAATACACCGTGTTTACTGTTATTTAGGCCTGTTTTATAATTATCTGTGGGTTAATTCAGGTCCTTGCCATTCATGTTGAAATCATTGAGAATGTTTGGGTCTAGTTTTTTGTATGTAGACTCACTTGAAAGACGACAGAGCAAGTGCACATATATCTTGAACGTGCCGTTGTTGCCGTTGACAGTATGAAACGAACCATTTGAGATTGTTGAACCATTGATGGAGATTTGATAGGTGGAACCGCGGGTCGCAGCTAGTAAGTACATACCTATATGTATTTTTCTTTGAATATTATTTTAACAATGAATACGAACGTAAACATAAATTTAATTAACTTGATTGATTGATCCCTTTCACCAAAATGCACTGTAACCGACACAATATTGTGATAATTAGGCCAACCTATTTATTGTTCCAATTCACTGTGACTGCCAAAGCCACGGGGACTAAAATCATTAATATACTGTTCCATAGTAACGCCATGGTGAAAACAGGGGTGTGCCAGAGTCCTCGACCCCGTTACAACCCTCCGTGACCCCATACAACGACCAGGGCCCCATGAAACGAGAGTAATACAATTAAACACCTACAGTACTAAGGGTCTACCTGTATCTTTTGATACTATACCGCCGGGTGGTATAGTATAATATAACCCCTTTACTAATAAACGTATTATATCAGATGAATAGTTACACACCGTTTTCCCTTTCAGCCGTCAGTAATTTGACTTTCGAAATTAATAAGAAGAAATTATTAGTAAGGGGGTTAGAATACAGAGACCAATTTTATTACTACTTAGTATTTGTGAAAAATATATGACAGGAATTGAGAAATACAAAAGAAAATGCCAGGAGTAAGCAAGGGTTGTGTATATGCTCGTGTCCTCCAGAAATTCTTGATCAACATATCCTTAATACATAGGGTACTGACTGAATATCTCTTCTCTCTCTTATAAAAAAAATAAAAAAACATGTGGATTTCGATGCGGCTTTGTCTGTCGTTCAGATCATTCCTCGAGGATTTTTTAAATTCTTCTAATAATACCTTTACCTACATTATGCTCTCAATAAAAATATATCTAATAGGTAGTTATTGATATTTAATTGCCCGAGCGAAGCCGAGGTGGCTCTCACTAGTGTTGCACAGAACGCATTCCCGTAAATATACATAATCAGCCTATAATGTTCCCACTGCAGGGACACACTCCTCCTCTATTCGAGAGGGAGTGGGCTATATTTATAATCCACCACGCGGGCCCAGTGCAGGTTGGTTGATGGCACACGTCTTTGAATTTTTGGTTCTAGGACATGCCGGTTTCCTCACGATGTTTTCCTTCACCATTTTGAGAGCAGTGGTGATGTAATTATTTACACAAATTAAAACGCCTGCCTGGGCTCGAACCCACGAACTACAACTCGTAAGTCGATACCTGTGACACTGGGCCACCACTGCTCTCGTTAAATATATCTAAGTACAATTAAATAACTTGCCCAATGGTTTGCACTGGTATTATATTTTCTGGATTTTGGACTAAAGCCAAAACATATTTGATCGTTTTAGTAACTGCAGCCGAATAAGCAACATATTTATGGCTAAAGAACTTGGTTTTAAATTCGCTGGCGAACGGCAGGAATGCAAAGACTTTCAGGCAGACAGCTAGAAAGAAAAAAAATTCTTATTTGTCACAGAAACACGTGCATACAAAAAGATAATAACCTCTAATAATAATAAAAACAAAATAGGTCTATAATCACGAGCACAAAACAAATAGTCGACAGCTGCTCGTCATGATTCTAACAAGGCTTCCACTCAGCATAATGCTCAGTAATTGAATTCATCGAATTAAAAGCCGGTTTTCTAACTGTCATCCATCAACCTACTGAAACGTTCAGTTGAATAAAGTGATAATGTTTCAGCTGTATTATAATAGTAGCATAGCATGTTAAATACCTTAATTCTCTTAATAAGTAAGATCTTTAGAGAGCTAAGTAATCATTCATAATTTTCTTCTTTCTTCACAGTAATGCCAAGCACCCTGATTGCGCAACTCACTATCAATCACAATCTGAATCATTGTGAAGTATATTACTAATCTATTGCTTCATATTTTTGAAAAAAATGTCTACTCAACAACGTAAATAACGCTATGAATGTTGTTGAACTGTCAAAATGAAAGCCTTTTTTCAAAACAGAAGAAGATCTAGCAGGGGATCGGGGGTGGAGGGGGGGACTCAGGGGATCGGAATAAATCGTTAGTATCACAGAACAGATAAAGAAGTTTATCTGAGGAGCAATTCTCGTAATTTGAAGAACGTTCACAGTCTGATCTCAGTCTCAATCTGTCAAAAATACCTCTAATTTCCCTACATTTTGACAAGTTTTTGACATTTGTTTGTCGCTGAGATGAGACTGCGACTAGATTTAGAATTACGAGAATTAGCCTTCTGTTCTGTGGTTAGTATGTTACGAAATTACCTCGCAGTTACATGGCATCCACTGAAAAGGTACGTTCCAGCCGTTTATTTCATAAAGTACAAGCCTTCCTCCTTATCAAATACAATTAACAGTGTAATAAAATACCCATTAGGTTATTGATCGATAAAATCCGAACGCCGAAAACAATTTTGTCAGCGGCAATACATCATAAAAGGGATAAAAGGACGCATATTAACGGGGGTATTAACCTAAATTGAACAATAATAAACATACTTATAAATGGGGGAAAGACAAAATAATAATAACAGCAAAATGATGAAGGAATCGTAAGCTTTGCTGTTCGTTGATCGTGCTCTGTGCAACTAGAAAAGGTAGAAAAAATAGGCCAGAATTCAACCCAATGTGCTATGGTGTCTCGTACGACAGTACACCTACGTTTTAGCCATTGCGCTATTGTGCCATTGTCATCACTATCAGTCTCTCTCGTGGTCTCTCTTCCCAAATATTCGAACTAAACAGCTGAATGAATGTTGTTATTTTCAGTTTGGCGACTGTCATCCATCTGTCATCTGACCTCCATTATTGTCTTTCTGCGTCAAAAACAAAAGCCTACAATTACGCACCTATAATTGACAGGTAATAACAATCGTTGTTAAATACAGAGTAGGTCCATTCAACTTTCAAGCCGCGAAGTACAGCATAATTATTAATTTGATTGACTTGAACGTATTATATACAGCTCTGTACATATAAATGAGAACATAATGTAACTGATATAGTCTCAAAATAAATAACGATAGCTATTCCAGTAGATTTAAAGCTCGATCTCTTCCGTGGTTCTAGTCTCCTGGTAACAAGGGTGCCGGCTATGGGGGAACATGACCTAGTTTTGTGAAGGGTGCTCCTCTAACGGTGTGCACCATCGATCCATGGGGGACCTGCTGATATTGTATAGCTATAGGAAAGATTCTACTCATTGTTCCGAATGATAATGCGATGAAGAGCAGAAAATCTTTTACAAAACAAAATAAATCGTGTCACATTGGTCACTCAGTGTTGTTACTCATCAAAAATAACAAATTAAAAAGAATATGTTACCTACTTAAAAGTAAAAAATAATAATTAAATGTACTTAGGTCATTAAAAAGTTCAGCATAGAAACACTAAACACACATCACCAACATTCATTACGATAACTTGATAATAATTGGACCACAACAACCTTTCCATTGTCCTCGCCGTATTCTTTAGCTAATTACAGAAAAGTGCAGCAGGTGGTCGAACAAAAGTTAGTGCAACAGCCACATAATAATGTGGCTGGACAACTTCAGCACAAACACGTATATCGCTCTTGTCAGACTTATTGCGTGGTGCATAGGTCGTAGACCCTACTGAGTCACATTCGAACGACAAGCTTCTAGAATCATCATGGGCACAATACGAGGAATTTCAGGTAGATACCTATTAGTAATCGTGCCTTTAGGCGTTTGGTATTAAAGAAAGTAATTAAGTTACTAGATAGGTTCTCATTTACACATATAAAGGTCACTTGCTATAATAGTTACTTAGCGAACATAACGTTAGCGATGAAATTCTTAGCAAGATTCCTTATGAAATCAACTTGCTGACACCTACGGGGGGTACATAGAAAACCTAATTACAGTATCTAATTACATATGAGGTACATTATTCTGCTCTTTTAAAATAAGTATATTACTAATCAAGGATGATCTGATCAGGTAAACCTAAATACCCTAGGCCGTTGGGATTAGGTACCTACATTATCCTATGGTCGCATTTTAATAAAATCCTTTAGAAGAATGTCATCTCTGACATATGCCTAGGGCTGCCATTCGTCCGGGTTTCCCCGGATTTGTCCTAGTTTGGTGGGTGTCCAGGGAGCGTCCGGGTGGGGTTCTTAAAAAGTGTTCGGGTCACACCCGGACACTTTCTGTGTTAGGGGATATCCGACTTTGAATGATATGCAATATATAAATTAAATTTGCTTTTCATTTAATTTTCATTTAATTCCAAAAAGAAGAGCGTTCCTAATTATTTTTGTTACCAGAATACCTCTCACATAGAGAAGAGTGTATAATTGATTAGTAAATTAAGCGTTTTTTTTTTGTATTGTTGAGGTTTAAGTTGATATTCTGGGGATTGTCTTAATCCATACAGTCAACCTCGTTATTGATTTATCACACTAAGGTTTATTTGTCTATGTGACAGTTAGATAGTTGCAATTTACCGAAGTTCTAATTTACTGGGCATTGTTGACAAAAGTGGTAAGGGATTACGAGGTCGACTTTCCACCAACAATCTATAATCTATTCCAAAAGTCTCTGATAAAAGAGTAAACAAAACCTGTTCAGGTTAAATTCTTACGCAATCATGCACTAAACGGAATTAGTAACACATTCTATGTGTTTAAGTTTATTTTTTTTTGTATATCACCACTTTTTCCAAATAATTATTGTTTGAATAACATCAAATTGTGAGGGGCCCGCGGCTAAATAATAACAGCCGCACTGGTCGATCGATCAGGTTAAGCTACGCTTGCCGGGGTTGGTCTGTGGATGGGTGACCATCTTTACATATCGAGAGCCCTCCGTGCCTCAGAAAGCACGTTAAGCCGTTGGTCCCGGCTGTCATTCGTGGATCTTTGACAGTCGTTACGGGTCGTCAAAAGCCCGAAAGTCTGAGAACCAGTCTTACCAAGGGGTATCGTATATAACCCAGTTACCCAGTAACTGGGTTGTGGAGGTCAGATAGGCAGTCGCTCCATGTAAAATACTGGTATTCAGCTGCATCCGGTTAGACTGGAAGCCGACCCCAACATAGTTGGGAAAAGGCTAGGCAGATGATGAATAACATCATATTGTGATTGAAAATCATCGACGAAAATTGAGATTACAATGTTAACCTCAATTCTTTAAAGGTGGTGGTGGTATTTCTTTAAAGGTGATTTAAAAAAACAATTTTAGGTTTGATTATTCAAATATTCAAAACAAAACACTCAATTTGTAAATGGCACTTCAAATTGGCATCCACAGTTACGGTTTCTAATCTATTTGTTTACATTTTCTTTAGATACTTTTGGAACAGACAGTAGATAGCTTTGTTCACAGTGCGATATTATTAATAATAACGTCGTCAATTGATCGAGAGGGCACTTTGAGTATACTCGAGAGCGAGTGACAGAGATATCCGACATTCCTTTTCAAAATCAAACAATTTCTCCATGCTGCTGTCTCATATGCCTCCTATTGGGGATCCTCCCATTGGGGGATGGTGTTGTTCGCGTCCGTAGGATTTACCACCTGACCTAGGCCCACCCTACACGTGTCCCCCGGGTGGTGCTAAACGAACAACAACGCCGAGCCACAGGCGGCGGTTAAGTAACCTGTACTTGGCTACCACAAGCCTGGAGAAGTTAAATGCCCTCCAAAAGTGTGGCTATAGCACCTTGGAAAAGTGTTATATTTACCTTCCAACCTAATAATATGAAAATGTCGAATAATGAGAGTGTTTTGTCATGCGCTCCGGCTAACCCCCGGCGCTCGCAGGTACCCGGGCCTGCGAGTGTGAAATTTGTTACCGAAGACTCCACAGGGGTGGGTGACCAGGCCCCTGTGTCAGTAAATGCTCCTGGCAGCACCAACAAAAAATCAGTCCAGCAAGCATTCCACCCGAGCTTGTTTATATCAAGACCCAGATCTTCATCTGTAGGAAATATCCCTACACACGTTACTACAGAAACAGAACCCGAAAAAATGGGGATCCCCAGTACAGAGGATCTTGCACCTGCTCCTCCTTCTTGGCAACGAATGCCTGTTTGTCATACATTAAGAAAGGAGCAAGAGAGCAATCATTCCACCTCAAACCAGGTGCCAAGAGCTCCTGAACAAAGGCAGAAGAGGTACCGATCCCCTGATGAAAAGGGAGCATCATCAAAGATGACAAAAAGAACCTTGCTGAAAGAACAAATCTTGAGTGATCGTAGAGGCATTATCACAGATAACACTACCCAGATATCACCACCAGCAATAGAGACATCGAATAGTTTTAATCTTTTAAGTGTTGATTGTCAAGAGCAAAATCCTACTCCAGACAAAAGACCAAAGAAACCCTCGAAACCTCCACCCATTATACTGTATGGTATAGATGACCTTCAAAAATTAACGAGTTTTATTGAAGAAGTTATGGAAAAGAGTGACTATATGTATAAGGTGGTGTCTAGAAATAAATTAATAATCTCTTCCCAGTCGGTTGAAAAATACAAAACTCTCATAGAACACGTCCGAAGCAAAGGATTAATAGGCTACACATTTACTCAAAAAGATGAAAAATGTATGAGAATTGTGATCAAGCATCTACACTATAGCACACCTAAAGAAGCAATTGTGGAAGCCATAGAGGAAACAGGAAACCAAGTGAAAGGAGAAATAGTAACTGCTCGTAAAAGAGGCACCAAGCAGCCCTCAAATATCTTCTTTGTTAACATACTTCCACATGATAACAACAAGTATGTTAAAGAAATTAAGTATATTTACAACCAAAAGGTTATAATTGAAGACCCAAGAAGGAAAACCACAATAGTCCAATGTACCAGATGCCAACAATATGGACACACAAAAAACAACTGTATGGGACCATACAGGTGTGTGAAGTGTGCAGGGTCGCACAATACCACAAAGTGTACTATAGATCAGAACACACCGGCAGTTTGTGCTCTATGTTCTGGAAGCCATCCTGCCAGTTATAAGGGTTGTAAAATCTATAAGGAAATCCTCTCCAGGAAGCAAGATACCAACAAGACACAGAAACAACAAAGACCAAAAGTACAAAAACCGATAGAAGATCTAAATGTACTTGCATTGACTAGATCTGAGTCTGCAAACAACATAAATATGACAAATATACCTAAAAAACAACCATACAATAATAGTAATAAAAAATATAGCGAAGTAGTTATAGGTAATAATACTACTACGACAAAGAACACTAGCAGAAAAATTACTTCCACAAATAAAGCTGACCCTACAGAGTCACAGAGAACAAATGTAGAACATAATCTGCATGAAAATACTTTTAAATTAGAGGCCCTCATATTAAAACAGACCGAAAGGATGGATGTACTTATCTCACAAATGAGCACAATGATGAATCTCATCACATCACTCATCAGTAAAATTCCACAATGACCTCACTGCGAATAGCCACCTGGAATATCAATGGTTTACTACCAAATAAACAGGAGCTGGAAATGTTGATTCAGGCAAACAAAATAGATATAGTGTTAATATCGGAGACTCATCTCAATAACCGAAAGACATTCAAAATGAACAACTACTGTGTATATTGCACAAATCACCCTGACGATACATCGCATGGAGGGTCAGCGGTAATTGTAAAGAATAACATTAGACATTACTTTCATGGCGAATTTAAGGAAGACTGGCTGCAAGCTACAACTGTCACTATAGAAGACAAATTTGGTCCGGTCAACGTAAGCTCTGTATACTGTCCGCCCAAGCATAAACTTAAGCAGGACATGCTTTCTAAGTACTTTGATACTCTGGGCCGCAGGTATATCTGCGGCGGTGATTGGAATAGCAAGCACACAGACTGGGGTTGCAGACTGACAACAACTAGAGGAAGGGAGCTAAAGAAATGTGTCGATAATCACAGATTAATACCCCTCTCTACAGGCGAACCAACCTATTGGCCAACAGATCCGTACCGAACTCCAGATTTACTCCATTTCTTTATTACGAGGGGGCTCCCACACATATATCTAAAAGTAGAATCGTCTCTTGACACCTTATCGGATCACTCACCTGTGCTGCTGACACTTAGTGCAACAATTATACAAAAAGAACAAAGCTACAAATTGAGCAATCGTAAGACAGACTGGAATGCATTTACCGAATACCTACAAGAGGAAACAAACCTACAAGTGAGTCTCAAAACAGAGGCAGAAATAGACGATGCAGCATTCTACATCACAAACCTTATACAGGTGGCGGCATGGAGTGCTACTCCGACCCTGGAACTCCCGTTAAATAAATATAACATACCTCTTGAAATACGCCGTATACTCGATGAAAAACGTAAAACAAGGAGGCGGCTTCATGCAAGCAGATCAGATTATGACAGAAGAGAATTTAATAGGATCTCTAGGGAACTGAAAGACATGATCATTGAGAACAGAAATGCTACTTTTCAACAGAAATTGTCTACACTATCGGCTCAGAACAAAGATAACTACTCTCTTTGGAAAATTACCAAGAATTTCAAGAGGCCACTCAATTCTATACCCCCACTAAAAACGCCCACAGGAACATGGGCTAGGAAGCCAAATCAGAAAGCTGAGGTCTTCGCAGAACACTTAAGAAAGATTTTTACCCCCAATCCATCTACAATGGTTGAATTTGAGAAAGAGTTGGATAATTATATCAACAGTGATCAGCAACTCTCACTACCAATTAAATTAGTGACGCCGAGAGAGATGAAGCGTACCATAAATCATCTAAAAAACAAAAAGCACCTGGTTTCGACCTTATCACTGGCGAGATACTCAAACGACTTCCTAGAAAAACAATAGTCTTTCTGACAATGCTTGTAAATGCTATATTTAGAACTCACTATTTTCCTAAGCTGTGGAAAATATCGCAGATATGTATGATGGCCAAACCAGGGAAACCTCCAACTGATCCTAGTTCATATAGACCCATTAGTCTTCTCCCAACTTTATCTAAATTGTTTGAGAAAATATTCCTACGAAGACTAAAACCAATATTAGAGGAAGACAAAGTAATTCCCGACCACCAATTCGGGTTTAGAAAGAATCATGCCACAGTGGAACAAATACATAGAGTGGCGCACAAAATCAGGCAGTCCTTAGAGAAGAAAGAATATTGCTCAGCGGTGTTCCTAGATATTCAACAGGCGTTTGACAGAGTGTGGCACAAGGGACTACTCTTTAAACTCAAAAAGCTTCTACCTAACTCGTTCTTCATGCTCATAAAATCATACCTGCACCAAAGAAAGTTTCAAGTGAAATATGAAGACGAGTACTCCAACCTGTATGACATCGCTGCCTCAGTCCCGCAAGGATCAGTGATTGGCCCAATACTGTATGCCATATATACATCGGATCTGCCAGGCACTGAAGAGGTAACGACAGCAACCTATGCGGATGACACTGCATGCCTTGCGAGTGACAAAGACCCCGGCGTTGCTACACAAAAGCTGCAAACACAAATTAGTAAAATAGAACTTTGGCTTCAAAAATGGAGAATAAAGCCTAGTGTAAGCAAATCTGTGCACGCAACCTTTACCCTAAGAAAAGGGGAATGTACACCAGTCTATATGGAAGGAAAACAATTACCGACGACAAACTGTGTGAAGTATTTGGGTCTACATATAGACCGAAGACTAACATGGGCCAACCACATCAAGGCAAAGAAAAAAGAGGCAACAATACTATACAAGACCTTCTCTTGGCTATTGGGACGCAAATCACAGCTATCTCCGAACAACAAACTACTGGTCTATAAAGCCATCATAAAGCCGGTGTGGACTTATGGTATAGAACTATGGGGTTCTGCCAGTAACTCCAACATAGAAATCCTACAGAGATTTCAGAACATAGCCTTACGATCAATATCGGGAGCAGGGTGGTTCGTGAGAAACTCCGAAATCCATGAATATCCTAAAGATGTGTACGGTAAAGGAAGAAGTAAACAAAAACTGTACGCGATATAAGAAAAGACTACTAGTGCATACCAATCAATTGGCCAAGAACCTCCTAAATAACCAAACCACAACACGCCTAAAAAGATGGCATATGCTGGACCTAGATCAGAGAGACTAAATAGCTCTTATCATGCTTTGTGTTGATGTCGGCTCAATGGAGCCACATTGACAAAAAAATATATATAACTCACTGAAACCACATCTGATTATGGCTAGATAAGCCGATTGCAGATCATACACACAAAAAAAAAAAAAAAAAAAAGTTGATATTCTATAAATAAGAAAAAAAATATGATAAGTAACGATCTTTTTATTTTAATTTATTTTTTCGAGGGAGTACAGGGATTTTTTTTATTTCACCTGAATGTCCGGGGTTTTTGAAGTTTTTATCCGGGGTCCGTAATTTAGGCGATGGCAACCCTACATATAGCCGTATGGGAGCTAGAATCAACAAAAACACACAATTAACTTTTTTCGGAACCCAAATAAAACGACAAGACAACAGTAGGCGGCGAAAAAAGTCAAAGTTATCCACGTGTGACGCGGAGACGAAGGACCCACAGCTGGCGAAGATTCAAACCTTTCAATCTGAGCAGCTGGCGTGGCCCTTATTATCCTAGATACCGCCTTAAGGAATCCTTGTCCTGCCAGTCAACTGCAACAAAGCCTTTATATCCACACATATGCGGCCGTCAGCTGCCGGGACAGCTTGCGCCATAAAAAATAGGCCAATAACTCCGATGGCGAAAAAAAACTTAAAGAAATGTTAAAGATGGCGGCAGGTGCGGTGTCAGCTGCGCGCACGCACCTTTGTAATAATTGCATTGCGCCCGCGTTCGTTTTGTTTACCTCGCCGCACCACATCAGTTTTGTATCGTTTTGTGTCGGCCGCGTTCGCGTGTGATCGGGGATTTAAATTAAATACCTATAAGAAACGATAAAATATAGGTGCATGCTGTTGTAAGTTATGAGTGTGATAATACTGATCATTTTATGGTCTTGTTAAACGTTCGTTTACTTAGACAGCTGTTAAATTAGATACCATGCGATGACTGAGACTAATGCGGTGTAATAGTCATTCAAGTAGGAGAGAGTTTCAGAGGCGTAGTTATCGAAAAGTGGATTCACACTTCACCATACGACATTGAAAAACAAAACCAGTCATTTGGGAGTCGGACTCGCGCACCGACGGTTCCGTAGGTACTTTGTATAATATGTAAATAGTTATTCACGGGTTTTTTGTTTTTAATGTAACTATAAATTGACGCTTTTCGGGTTTCTTCTTTAACTTGTTGTTGCTACATGACCTTCCTTCTTGCCAAATTTCATGATTCTAGGTCAACCGGAAGTACCCTTGAGTATCCTTGAGTGTCGAAATATACGTTTTTTTGCGGCATAAACGGTCGTATCTTTTTTTACGTTAACTTATAAGTTTGATTTTTTCACAGCTTCAAGGGACTGTAGACCTGAGTCATATGATTTTAATTTCAACCCGATACCTCCACGGGTTCACCAGATACAGACAGACAGACAGACGGACAACAGAGTGATCCTATAAGGGTTTCGTTTTTTCCTTTGGAGGTACGGAACCCTAAAAAAAAGAATAAGAGAGATTTAGTGTGAGAGACAGGAAGAGTTATATCTTTCTTCTCTATCATGTAACGAAATGTGCTTAAAAGTGACGCATCCTTGAAATTTCACTCTCAAATCTCCGCGCCTAAGAAGTTTTACAAAAATGTCGCTTACAAGTTTACCCATCGTATCTTACAACTCGCACATGAATGGAACCGCCGTTACGATACAGATGCATCACTGGTTTTCCCAAATGTGGTGTTCCACCGTATGCTGTTTATCAAGAGAGTTAAATGAGCCGTAATAACAGTTGTTACATTATGTCACCGTCACGCCGTAACCGTATCTAGTGCTCGGCAGGGGTGTACTTACAAATTAGTGAATTCAATGTTAATATCCCATATGTACCTATTGGTGGGTTTTGACAAGGTATTTTGAGCATTTTTATTGATAATTTGTTTCTAAAAAAAATCTCAAAGGTTTTGCACAAATGTCTTGTTTTGCCATGGTCCCGCGTGAGTCAGCAAGTCTGTAAAGCCAAGGATAGGTACACTAGGGGACAAATGTGGTGCAACACGTGTCGCCAACGATGTTGGGTGAAGTGGTGCGAGTGGTGTTGCCGGACTTCGCTCGACAGAGCTAAAGCAAAGCCAAGCCATGTCGAGCGAAGTCCGGCAACGTCGCACCTCTTCACCCGACGTCGCTGGCGACACGTGTCGTAGGACATTTGTCCCCTAGTGTATCCTTGGCTTTTTAGTTGAAGGCTAGGCAACAACAATATGCCTGAGCTGAGCATTCCAGCATTCTTCAAACATAGTTAAATCCAATTATTATGCATTTCAAAAATGTCTCTCACCTGCAAATCGAACTTAGACCATTGAGTCCGCAGCTGCTTTTGCAACCGGGGAGCGATGAGAGGTCCTTGACTTACCGAGCAACACCTATACCTACTTACATACGCATATTTAACAACATGCTCGTTCCACGAACAAAATATGGCAGCCGACTACTATAAACATGTTCACACTAATAAATCCCATTATTGCACTCCCCGTAGAGTAAAGAATGCCAACCTAATAAACATCTTGAAGGCACCTTGTTTAACAACATAACAGTCTGATGCAAGCAGCAACGAATACCTATTGTTTCATTTTTTTTTTATATAGAGTGCTCTCGCGTGCTTTTTAGTAGTAATTGGATTTGTTTGTTTAGTTTCTAGTCAAGGAGAAAATTGAGTGAAGGGACGGGTACAGACAGTACCTTCTCAACATACTAGAAATATGTAGCTGCGCCTTGCGATGCATATAAATAAACAATAGCTCAGCAGTTTTCTTCAGGTGTTTATTATAATGATGAATTTATTGATCTACCATCTTTGGATTGATCTTGCACTAGTTGCCCTTTTTAACCGACTTCAAAAAAAGGAGGAGGTTCTCAATTCGGTTGTATGTTTTTTTTTTTTTTTTTTTTTTTTTTTTTTTTTTTTTTTTTTTTTATGTTTGTTACCTCAGTACGCCGTCATTTATGAACCGATTTAAAAAAATATTTTTTTATTTGAAAGGACATACGTCCAGATTGGTCCCATTTTTGTCAAACTCCAGTTCTGATGATGGGATCCATGAGGAATTGAGGGAACTCCTCAAATATTATTGGCATACATATAGCAATTTTGGTATTTTCATTAACAACTCAAGAATTTGCATTCAGAAAGTATAATTTGGGGAAGTGGAACTGATGATGAAGACCACAGATGGCCATCGAAACTACTCAATGAAAAATATTTCACGGGTAGCGATTCGATTGCTTTAATATGGTTGCTAAGCAATTATATGATCGTCACAATGCGTATGGTAAAGTGGAGCTGATGGTGACTTCACCATCAGCTCAAGTTCTCCTGGTTCTTACCAAGAGAACTCCTCAACAATTAACGTCCCAGCATCGGGAAAAGCAATATTTTGTAACAGGTGATGAGCAGTTGACATTAGGGTTTGAAACGGTATGCTCTTGAGGTGGTCCCATTGTCACCAAGTCAGAGTCTGATGAAGGGATCCCATGAAAGTCGAGGAAAATCCTCTTTGGTAGGCATGTACAGTGTGTTAGTTCGTCGACAACTCAAGCATTTGCATTCAGAAAGTATAATTTGGTGAAGTGGAACTGATGAAGGAGACTACAGATAGCCACAGGAACTCTTCAATGCTTATAAGTATTTCATGGGTGGAGATAAGATATCTCGATTAAGATAGTTAAGCGACTATGACGAAGCAAATTTAAATAAATAGTTCTGACGAAACTGGTACACACGGCTACACATCAAGCTATACAAAACCAGTATAAGCTGACTTCTGATTGTACGAAAAACCTATACAATGCGAGGTCAACTCAAACTGGAAATGTATAGCTTGATGTGTAGCCGTGTGTACCATCAAACCGATCTTATGAAGCTGGAAGGTAGGTACCGGAGCATCGTAATAAAACAATGTATTCTAGCCGTGTTTGGGCTTATCGAGTAAATGCGAACCACATGATACAGGAGATGTGATACGAGAAGCTATTTCGAAGGCTACTGCTCGAAAATGAAACCGCTGAAGACTGTTTTATAAGACACCAAAGAGATCTTCGCCCTTGAGTCGTAGGTACATTAAGTGTGGCTTTGATTGTCAGAAGACAGATTTCGTAGCCTCATTATTTCCGTCAATGATCTGTCGTCGTGTGGTCGCTTTAATAATTTGTTGGCATCCAAATCTGACAAAACGATACCTTCCAAACTTCTGACACGACTTAGCGCGACGTATATTTGCCCTTTTGCAAAGTTTTTTTTACCAAGGTCGATCACAGCTCATTCTGTACAACGTCCTGTCACTGTTATATATTTAGCAAGTAGTGGTATACGAATTGGTGTGGGGTAGGTACCACAACTCAAAAGTGAAAAATAAAAACTTTTTAACAAAAAAAACAACCGACTTCCAACAAAACACTACAAAGTGAAAAATAACTTTAATTTCAGAAGTCGGTGTCAAAAAACGAAAATGCAGAACCAACGACACCGACTTCTGAAATTAAAGTTATTTTTCACTTTGTAGTGTTTTGTTGGAAGTCGGTTGTTTTTTTTGTTAAAAAGTTTTTATTAGAGTACAGAAACAAACAGCGAGAGAATGGTGTACTTTCGAGCGATATGTTTTACGCGTTGACCACACCTTACTATTATTTTTAACCGACTTCCAAAAAGGAGGAGGTTATATGTTCGACTTCATGTATGTTTTTTTTTGTATGTTCACCGATATCTCCGTCAATGGTGGATCGATTTTGAAAATTATTTTTTTGTTGAAAGGGTATACTCCAAAGGTGGTCCCATTGTCAGCAAGTTTGAATCTGATGAGAGGATCCCATAGAAATCGAGGGAAACCCTCAAATTTTATTGGAAAACCTATAGCGATTTGGATATTTTTGAGAGTAACTTGAGCATTTGCTCTCGGAAATCATCATTTGGTAAAGTGGAGCTGATCATGAAGACCACAGACGGCCATCGGAACTAATCAATGATAAATATTTCACGGGTTGATTAGATTACTTTAATATGGTTCCTAAGCAATTTATGCTCGTCACAATGCGTGTGGTGGTGGAGTGGAGTTCTCCAGGTTGTTACCAGGAGAACTCCTCAACAATTAACGTCCCAGCATCGGGAAAAGCAATATTTTGTAAAAGGTGATGAGCAGCTGACGTTAGGTTATTGTAACTTAGATAAATAACAAACTCTCTCACAAAAATGAGAAAATCGTTCGTCAGCTGTGGGACAGGTGCCTTAGTGTATCTGAAATACAGAGTGCTACTAATTTCCAAACTGATACCCCTTCTAATTATTTACTTTAATCTAATGCTCCCATCTCAATAGGACCATGTTCAAACTTACACCACTACAAATAAATCATCCGGGCTCTAGTGACCGATCGCCTGCTTGGCGCCCGCGCACGTGTCTGCGCATCTGCTCTCCTGGTACTACATAATTAATCTACCTGTGTTACCTGCTCAACCCCTAGCTCGCAACACATATCTAATACGCATCAATTTGGAGTTTTTGGACATTAGAAGCAATTATATTGAATAACGGACCAATTTATATCCTTAGTATGTCTACCTGTTTTCTAAACGCCCCTTTGTAGTCTTCGTCAAACATTGTTAGACAATAGAATGGAATATAACGAAAAATTTGTACTTACCTACGCAGTTTTTGTTTGTAAAGTATTTTCATAAGTCCCCAATCTCCCTGATGAAACGTAATTTAAAACTAGTTTTGTCCACGCAAACTAGAGAAGTCAAAATAGCGCTATTGTTGATAAGTATTCTTATTATTTGTAATCAAGGACTTGTGTTTCACGGGCAAGTGAAGTACCAAAAAGTGACAAAAAAACATCGTCGAACAAAATGTGGACAAGCAGTGGTTACCTACGTGTGAATAGTGTCGCTGCATCTTCTTGCAGTTTCTTTGTCGCTATTAGTTACGTTATGGCTAGTTTTTGCAGACAGACATAACGTTGTTTGCGATGTGGTCGGCCGGCCGCTAGGGGCGCGGTGGTTGCCTTGTGGATGCGACGTGGTCGGCGGTTGATTTTGACGATCACATGTGGTCCGTGTGAATAACTTATTCATTTTCTTACAAATTAACGCCCGTCCACGTGTTGTTGTTGAGGTACGTGTGATCGAGCCCTTATGGTCATATGATCATATCAGATAGAACCTTATAAGGCCAATAAGGAGTCCTATATGTAAAGGACTATTCAAGGACAATCCGTTTTAATGATGACTAAAGAAATACTATTTGACTGTACTTGTAGATAGGTGCTTTAACTGCCATTTACTACAGAAATTTTTGTTACTAGAACACATCCCACCTACCTAATTTAGTAAATTATTACTATAAATGCGAAAGTAACTCTATATCTGTTATTTTACGTTTCTTGTATTTTGCATATCTGGTCTGATAATTTGCGAATCTGGTATTAAGCTTTGGAGCCTAGTAGCTGTCTATACCTACTATGTGTGTGTCTGCCTGTGTGTGTGTGTGTGTTGTAGTAGTCTGTCTGTTACCTTTTCACACCTTAACGGCCAAACACACTTCGATGAAATTTGACACACAGGTAGACCATCTCTCTGGGTTTGGAGTTTGACATTGTAGCGGTATCTACAACGCATTTGGCGAAAATCGCGTCATACTGACGTCACGCAAAATCCTGCATCTCGCAAGCAGAGTTTACCACGCAACTAGCATAGATACAATGGCCCGACATGAATCATAGGGCAGTTGCCCGCCAGACACAACACCCGTCTGGTCGGAGGATCCTCCCTTTTCTATAGAGGATGAGTGAACTTTACACCCTGTTCCTCATACATCTATAACATAGAATACTTCTTATACCTACATACTACTTCATATATTATTCCTGTGGGGTAATCTCCGAAGGACACGCGGGCGAAGCCGCGGGCAAAAGCTAGTAAATTAAGTACTAAACAGAATGATATAACCAAAACTTGTTATATCATGGATGAAGGGATACACAACAATAGGCCATTCCAAAATATTAATAACCCTCCTCCTGGTGCAGTCAGGTAATAACAACACTGAAATCAATATACTTGCATTTATTTTGAAACTTTACATTAAAATTTAATGTTATTTAAAACATTTACATTCCTTAGTAATTTTAACGTTTTTACAAACCTCTAAGACTGCCTTTATACATTATGTAACAAGTTTATAATTTGATATAGAACTTTGTAGAACTTAAATTTTAATGGATACTAATTTACTAAAATGGAAAAGAAGAGATAACACTTGAAAGTCTTTTTACAAAAGTTTAGTTTACTGAATTATATCTCGCAATGATAGCTAAGACCCTATTACCCCATTGTCATATCATGAAATATGCTCTGAATTCATATTATGAATATTGTGCTAGCTCTATAAATATGTGCATAATAAAGTTGGCTAGTAGCCGACCTCTTGAAAAAAATTACATTTATTTAGCACAGAATATAAGACACAATACACGAGATAAAAACATATAAAAGATCAAAGTAAAGTCCGATGTAAGAAATTGCAGGCACATAATATAAAAATTGTTTGAGTAAATAAATAAATAAATATACCGAGTGGCTGGTGTAATAGGACCCTAACACTATTGGGCTATTTTATTAATAAAAGACAGGTAAATGAATACTGTATTTTTTATTGTATTGTTTAAGACAACGTTTACATTATGTGTATTTGAACTATTTTACGTGGTATCTAAGATACGAGTGGTATTTCTTTTAATTAACTATGTGAATATTATGATACGACGCAAAAAACGTGACCGGCAGTGGATTGCGATATCGACAAGAGTTGTTGATTGAAATAAATATAAGTTCGCTAATTTAAACAAAATTAATGAACATATAATGTTTCATTTTAAAAATAAAAATCAACCAAACATGACTCGTCACTATAACCTTTGCATTAAATATTTATTCGAATCGATACGTGAAAGGACAGTAATGCACTTATCGATATAAACGATCAACAATCCTAATGTGTTTTCACTTTAAACACCTGCCTGTGACATCGACCCAGATAGCGCGCGTCTACACAAAGTTCCATATCAAATTAATTGTTTCCAACCGTAATTTACTTAAAACTGGCGTGTTCCGACCTAACTACTAATAAATATGATCCAGGTGGAAATACTTCATAAATAATGTGCCTTCCCTCCCAACTATAAAACCAAACGAAAGTTTATAGGGACACAGATTTAGCATCACATGAGAGTTCCACGTTCATCATCTAACCCTCTGAATGTTTAGGCCTAATCTACGATTTAGTGATGATTATACAAAAATACAATTTCAAATTTTATTAACTTAAGTATTATCACTTAAGAGATCAGTCTTTAAGATCCAGATTGCCCGGATCTAAAATTTGAAATGCATATTTTGAGACACATGAATCACCAAGAGCCTAGAATGATTTCTACCTTATTTATTAAAGTAATTAGGCGAGATATAATTTAATACAGTATATTATCTTATAGAACAATGATCACGACCGTGTCTAGTTCGATTGAAGCGCCAGTTGGAACATGTCGGGTCGGCCTGGTGACACATCCGTCCAAACAACACTAGTAAGTAACCTAAGTTGGGTAGGAACATAGAGAATCGTTACCTGCTATTTAGTATGTTGGTGTCTCGTCATGAGCTGTTCGTTTTACTTACATTCGTATCTCCTATGGGGCACGGCCTCGAGTGCGGCGGCAGCTGGGCTGTTCGTACTGTGTACAGCGGGCAGTCGCGAGCTGGCTCCGCCTCGCCGCACTCGAGCCCGTGGCCTGCTATTTACAAATATGTATACTCAATAAACTCGATCAAAGTCACACTTCATAGATATAGTAGCCAGTTCACTATTTAAAAATATATCTCACAAAAACGTCTCACTCTGTTATCAGTGTCGAATTATTCAAAACTATTGATAACTCAAACTCTACCAGGAATGTCCTGCCATGTGTGAATTACAAAAATATGAAGATAAACACGACATCTAAATATTCATTGGATCACACATTTTTACTCCATATATTCTTCATAAATCGTGTACAAGAATGTCTATTGAAAACTCAGATAATTACACTATACTGTTTAGTCAGGACGTAAAACTTATGTGTTAGTAATTTAATGATATCTTCAATCCCATTGTTTAACATTGTACACTTGAGCAAACCACGAACAGATCAGTAATTATACAGCACTCAGTCGAAAAAAAGGTATTGTAACAGTAAAATAATTTAATGTAGTCATTCGCTCACAAGCTCCACTATATCTCATATACATCGTAGGCTAGGGCTCGCTCGACTGGTGCGGCGAGCACGGGTCACAGCTGTGAGTTCATCACATCTACGCTATATAACTTCAAATCATACCAATATATTTGACTATACATTTTATTCTAACATTTGCATATACACTCACTAAATACTCTGTAGCAAGTATTTTTCCCAAAATAAAAAGCGGTTTATATAAAAAGGTTAACCACTAAAAAAAAAACCTCTCTTCCAAAAGCAGAAAATAAAAAGTAGTATTCTTTAAAACACTCATTCATTATATACAAAAATATGTGCTTACTCAATTCAAAGATTCTTGCATTGTCAACATATAGATGGAATATTTCTTTGTCTAAAGTATTTGGATTACTAGACGATTATAGAAACTTGTAGTAAAAGGATCCCCTTATATCAATAAAACCCAATTTAAAATCACTTCATTTGGCGAAATATATATTCAGCTATTTATCTGAGTATTAAATATACTACAGCTTATAGCAAAGTTCTTAAACTTACATGCATGTATTTACAAAATTTACAAAAGAAAAAAAAAATCAATGCAATAAGAAAATTGCGTTTAACAAATATTATATTGTTGCTCACTCAGGGAATTTTGTACACAGTTGAAAAACGAAATACTTTGCAAAAAATAACTTATTGAATTATCTTCACAGTAGCTGAATAATTTACTCTCGAGTTAGAACGTTTTAAATGTACAAGCTTGTCTCTATCATAGGACAGTGTTTTTATATAGCATGTGATATTTGAAAAACATTACGACTGTGTCATCTCGTATGGAAATGTTACACCACACTGCAAATACAAATTAAAGGCACGCAATTCCGACTGATCCTTTATATGATGATCTATTATCTAAAAGTAAGAACTTTAAGTAATGGTATCAACTATATATTTTATACATAGATCTCGTACAATGGTCGTATTCATGTGACACATTATGAAAAAATATTATCAATTTGACATAAATAAAAAAATAAACGATTCAACTTACTATCCAACAATGTCGTATCACGAGCACATCACAACATAACACTTCACCAACACAACCATTGCCGAGGCGATCGCCACTGTCTAGCAGAGTACCAGGACGGCAGACGGGCCGCGGAGGCCCTAGTCGAAGTCAATGTCCATGTTGTACTGGCGCTCGCGCTCCGTGGAGTTGAGCGAAGAGGTGGAGTTGGAGCTGGTGGAGTTGGTGTTGGAGCGCGACTGCGGCGCCCACACGCCGCCCGCCGTCACCGACGACGACGTGGACACGCTGCCCGACGAGCTGCCCGAGTCGCCCAGCGCCGCCCACGCCGCGCCCGGCCGGCGCGGCAGGCGTCGCACCAGCAGCTGCGTCAGCGACGCTGCAACACGACACAGCCCTCAGGACAGAACGGAAGTCACTCCCGTCGCGTACTGTATTTTATGCACCACAAATACAGTCGATGGACCAAGACAAGACCACCCAACCAAGTAAACTACTACACAGGGTCCACCGAACATATTCATATGTATATCGCTCAAAATACAAATATATAATATACGAGAATACTTAGTCGAAATCGTATTTTATTAAGCTAATTTTGGCATTTACCGTCAACATCTTCATCGATACGCCAACTCAAAAAGCCTACTTTTGGCAGTAATATGTACAAATAACGCAGCACATACTATACTACAAGGAGCCACAGTTAGTAATAGATACAAAAAGCTTTTACTAAAAGTGAATGTGGTCGGTCATATTATGTGCGGTGCAATGATGTTGGCTGCTAAAAGTATATCAAATGGTTTGCAACAAGTTTGGAGGAGATTTAATTTAATTTTTATCACATCTATTCAAAAAGAGCTAGTGTATTCTTCGTAAACGGGGACTAAAATAGCTCTTTAATCCCTAGGGACTAAAAGTGATTTGAATTTGGAATGTGGCTATTGTTATTAAAAGTTCCAATCACTAAGGAGATCAATCACGAGCATTGTATGAACAAGTAACAGGCTGTATGATAAGTTAAACGCGCACGAGCCGAATAAAAAAAGTTTGTGAAAAAATAAAAAACGCGCGAAAAGCATTCTGCCTTCATTCGTAATTGTTTATAAAAAATTGTATGTAAATAAATAAACGTACTATTCTTATTCATAAGTTGCACTTACTTATTTTTTCATAGAGGGTTAAAAAAGTAGAGTGTCCACCTCGGGAGCAACACTATTTTAAGCTCGAGTGACTTACTTTGAAACATGTAGTAAGTAGTATGCGATCAAAATAAGAATAAAAATAACCTAGATGAAAGCCCGATGCGAATAATAATGCAGATACTACCTATATTTTTATCTTGACACACAAGTAGAGCTGCACCTAACACTAACTACACTAATTTATGAAACATTAAACGTTAGGTGCAGTTCTAAAATGGAAAAAAGGAACCTTTTTAACATTCCTAAGATCACTTTTATGGCGGTCTGTCACAGAGGATTATGGTATATAAAAGTTAGTTTGACTGTTAGAATATGGAAAGCGTTAGGTGATTCGTATCCTTACTAGGATCGCATGAAGGTGCAGTGCAGTCTTACATAAGGACTCACGGTACTGGCTGGCGGAGGTGTCGGTGTTGGCGGCGGGCGTGCTGGTGCCCGTGGTGGGGGCCGCAGGGTCCACGGGGCCCGGCGGGGCCGCGGGGGCCTCCGGGGCCTCCTCGGGCAGCAGCGAGCGCCGGCAGATAGGACACGTCGCGTGCAGCTGAAGCCACGGCGTGATGCAGTTCGCGTGGAAGATGTGGTCGCACTCTAACCGAGATACCGACTCGCCTGGAATTTGTAATGGACATGGACACTTTTAGAAAATATTGGTAACTACATCTTTCGCACAACGCAACGCCCAGTTTACCTAGCGTGTTCTCCCTCCCAACAGAAATGAGTACTGATTCACTTTTGAAATACACACTTTTGATGAGGTGAAGAAAATAATTTAGGATTATTAGGTCTCAATGGCGAGCGACGTGCTCATCCATCAGGAACCAGAGGACTATGATTGGCAAGAGGTTCAACTCACCAATCCTGAAGTTCTCCCAGCAGACTGTATAAGATAGTGTGTTGGCTACAGCCTGTTCTTCAGAGACCAGTTTTGACAGTATCAAGTACGTTACTAGGCTTCAATACTTTGGAAGAGGTTTGACTAACCCTATTAAAGCCCCCCATCATAGGTCAAGGCACAAATACCCTGGCAGTGGTATATCCTTAGTGAACCACCATATACCAGGCAACTATGATTAGCAAGAGGTGCAACTCACCAGTCGTGAAGTTCTCCCAGCAGACTGAACAAGATGTGTTGGCCGCAGCCTGTTCTTCAGTGACCTGTACTGACGGCAGGGCCGCTATCTGTTCTCGCGGTAAAGGGGGAGGACCCGCATTTTCTAGTTGCCCTAACAGCTGTGTTACTACTGCGTCCAGGCCTGAAATCAATACAAAGGTATTAAGAACTTAAAAAAAAAGAGTATAAAAAAATGCGATTGCGATTATCCGCCTTATTGCTGGCGTCTAAACCTATGTTCTTATTTGCATAACACGTTTAAATAACTCCTATACTGTTGCAAGCAGCCATAAGCACAATATGATCGTGTTACGTTGCGCACTTCAACAAGGGCCTTATCACACCTCTCCGAAGCGAAAATAGTTATGGGAAATTCCGCTAAGACACTTACTACATTATGTCGCGATTCGAGTAGCGGAGTCGGTTGAATTGTAGCAATCGGAGCAAAATGTCGTCGCTTTCGACTTAGTAAATACAGTATAGGTCTACGTCGAACCTCTTGGATCAGTTTTTCCGTAAAATCAACATTAACTTTACAAAAAAAAAACAAGTTTCGCTTAATAAACTTGTCGACCGCCATAGATACGTGCGAAACAAACACGGCACCGCAACAAAATAGCGGGCTGCGCGCGAGGTGTAACTGACTTCCCAGCAGATCGGCGATATCAGCCGGGAAAGAGATTGAATCATAATCAAATCTGTGCGTTAGAACAGGCAGTTTCGCTTCTGGGGGTCTACTCCCTAACTCCGTCCGTCCGTCCGTCGGCCCGTCCGACAGTAGCCCGATACGACGCCGACGGTGTGAACCCTACTCCCTAACGATTTCGGACTCATCAGTTTCAAACGGAATCATAAACAATATTCGTGAACGAACGACGCATGGCGATACAGTTGCACTATTTTACCGGTTGATTACCGGTTTCCTTATTTTGTAGTTTTCTAGCTTATTAAACAAATATTAATACTTTTGTAGTTAGAAAATGACCACATTTAAAAATTATACCTTTTATTATGTCTATAAATATAGAATTGAATTATTTTTGCCATTTTTGTCTGGAAACTGGCATCATTCTGTTATACCTTTGCCTGTTTACTTTGAAATTTTATAATGAAATGTCAAAGGCCGCATTCCGAATTTAGTTTGTATCATCGTCTCACATGCGTTCCGATTTAGTTATTACTATTATGACAGCTAAGAGCTGTCAACAATTCGAAACGCTCGTGAACGTGCTCAGTGATACTCAATGTCAAAACGATATTGTTACAGTATTTCTTTGTATAAACACCACATTTCTTCTTCAGTTCTTCTTCTTTAGTTAGGTGGCGACAGTCAAGAGAAAAAAATACCTCTACATTTAAAAATAATTTTGACACAACTAAATCGAATTTGACAATCGCGACACCACGTGGAAAATATTTTATTTTGTTTTTAGAAGATATTTTATTTTTATATGGAATTTTTCTCTTTTTGTATGGAAAATATGAAAAATTATTACCTACGTGTTGAGTTTTAGTGGTTTATGGGCTTCATAAAGGGGGTCAAAATTTTCATTATTTTAACGATAGGACACACCGTTTTCGAGATATAAGCAAAAGAAAAGAAAAAAGATACAGTACTGTTCTTGTTGGTGTGCCAACTAATTTTATTCCACACCTTTTTAGTCGCGATTAAAAATAGTCAGATTTAATTAGAAAATCTAATCGTTATCGCGCACGCTAATTCGGTACGGGTTTAGGCACGCACAAATTCGTGTAAAGCTTCTTTAATATTTAAAAAAGCAGCCATACTTAATTTGAATTCTTTTAAATTGGTAACTTTCGTCGACAGCACGAGAACTATTTTGATGTCGTATCAACTGACATAAATATCCGTCAAAACCAGTGTCAACTTTAATTGTTCGGACGGGCTAAAACACATCGGGGGTAGGGACAACTATCAAATGGCGTTGTCATTCATTCTTCGCTCGGGCCCCGAACGAATCATCCGTCCGTAGGGCATAGGGAAACGCCCGTAACGAAGGCCGAAACGACGGACTTCGTGCTTAGGGAGTAGACCCCCTGTTTCGCTTGTAGTACAACGGACAAGTTATGACTTGCGAACGACTTCTTGCTTGACGGCGGAACTACTGCGGTTTCGCTGATATGGTTTCGCGGTGATGTGATACCAAATAGCGAATTATCACACCAAAAATTTTCCAACAATAATTTTTGAGCAATGTACTTAGTATTTAAGTTAATGTACAGAATGCGTAGTCTATAACGGCTATGTGATGGGTCTTTTACACCCTGTGTGTATAAGCGAAGCAAATATGTAGTTACCTTCACCGCCAAACACGTAGTCCCCGGGCGCGCCCACGAGCACGAAGGGTGCGCCCGCGGTCACGGCGCCGCTGGCGGGCCGCGGGCCGCCCACCATCCACACCAGCTGCTCCATCAGCGTCTCGCGCCGTCCCGCGCCGCTACTGTCAGGGGAACACACACTTACAGGAGCTCTCTGAAACCCTGATCGAGTCTCTGATCAGTGCGTCAGTAGCACAGTGTTACAGGTAGCTTACGTACGCGAATTGCATTGTACTGTGCTTTTTAATACAGTCACGTCACGACCTGCATTTTGCAATTACACGGTCTTATCTATATGTTGTCTGTTTCAAAATTATCTGATGGAAGTGTAAACAAATCCTTTTCAGGTTAAATTCTTACACAATCACTCATTAAAGGGATATCTAAATCAATATTTAGATTAGGTTTTAACTTTATAGCTCACGACTTTGGACGGACCAAAGCGAGTGTAGGCAGGCTAGGGAAGCACTTCCCACATTGGACGGCCGCCTCACTAAACAGGTTCTCCGTCTAACTAAACAAAAGCTGCGTATAGTTACTGCAGCTTTAACCGGCCATGGGTCATTTAATAAACACCTCTTTGTCACAGGAGTAACAGACAGTCCGCTGTGCAGAGCCTGCATGGAGGACGACGAGACAGCGGCACACGTGCTTCTAAACTGCCCGGTGGTCGCCACGTACAGGGCAAAGTACTTCGGTAACCCAGGTACCCTACGTGAGACGGTCAGTAACATCAAGGCGTTGCTGGCCTTCCTTGAGGAGCTGGGGTGGATCGAATAATCAAAATTCCCACCCGCACGCAAAATACGCGCATTGACGTGGAGTTGCGGACAACAGCCCGTATTACCTATTACCTAGCTCACGACTTTCTGCAACAATTATAATTTTTAAATTTCTAGTAATCATTAACTTTCCAAAACTACCCTTTAAAGGGAGTGGAAGGGTTGTAGTTCCTTGAGGTAAGTAAGAAATCCACGCAGGCGAAGAGCCAGTAGGTACAGACGCCAGCACATCAAGCTACCCAAAACTGTCAAATTTTCGCAATCAACTTTGAACCTTATGCTTTAGATATAATGTTGAAAATCCATAAAAAAAAATTGACAGATTGTAGTAGCTTGATGTGCTGGCCTCTGTACTTTATATTCGTTTTATATCTATTATTGATTAAAGTAACTATGACTTACCGTAACCGACCGCCGGACATTAGGAATGCTAGATCGTTCAACAATGGAGGGGTGCCCTGAAATCAAAACAATTTTTTTTAATAACAATAATTATCTTGAAAGTTTTCTGAAACTTTGTGGCTTACGACTAACTTTAGCTTGTTTACTATAGATTTTGAGGCATTTTTGGTAGGTTTTTGCCTTAGTTCCTTAGCCTTATATCTCCCGAATCCTATATTACCTATTTAGGTGTTCGGCTAATATTCCAGCTGTGTCGTCATAATGGTCAAAACAGTGCACACTCAGCTTAACAATATAATGACGTCATGAAAGACTGCTTTTACGAACATCACATTACGTAAACGGAACCTTCACCTTGTTTGTAATTATTGTGCAATAATTCATAGTAGGTAAGTACATAAAGCAGGCGATTATAGCGGCAGATCACAAAATGATAACTTTTTGCAAGATAAAAGTGGAAAATTAATTTTTCTCAAACTTAATAAAATTACCTACAATCTTTCGTCAATAAACATGTGTTTTTGCAAATACTCATTACTTTGGTAAAAAAAAAAACGTAAACAAACGTCTAAAACTTCAAGAAAACCCTATCAACATTGTTATCAGTTTCAGCAAGGGCAATAAAACAGTGATAAACATTGCCAGTTTATCGAATGCGCATAATAATCCATCTAATCTATTAATACGCCTGCCCACGTGGCCGCCAAGCGGTAGAGCAGTGGCGATCAGACGGTGGAAAGTTCAAAACATTCGATTTCACAACACGTTACGGCCGCGTCTCGTGGACGCTGAAACTTCGCCTCACGCGTGACGCGCCCGCACGCGATAACGAACGCCGACGTCAAAGAGAACGGCCACTTCCCGGGGGAGTTCTGACATACATAATTGTGCGGTCGAAAACATCGTGCGAAATAAAAGTTTTAGTTTGACAAATTCTTTTTTTGCGCCAGTGACGCCTCTGGAAAGTTAAAAAATATTATCAAACAAGTAATTCTATCTTAGTCATACTGAACTGTTAAAATCGAAAAGGGTTTGCTGGCTTGGATAGTTGTTGTATATACAGTGGTATGTGAACAACAAAATAAAACTGCATACCTGATGCAGTTTTATTTTGTTGTTCACAATATTAAAATTTACTATCAGAAAAAACGATGATAAGAAAACAAAACACACAACTGTCTATATGCAAACAGTGTGCACTAAGCACTCATACCTTTAAATAACTGATAATCTTGGCATACTCATTATAATTATTATGATGAGTGTTTATCACTCTAGAAATTTTCATTAGAAACTTGGGAGTGTTAGATGACAATAAACAGGCTTTTAAAACCCCACCCATTTCACTAGACAAGGAAACTAATCAATCTGCCCTTTCCCAACGTATCTGGGTCGGCTTATAGTCTAACCGGATGCAGCTGAATACCAGTATTTTACATGGAGCAACTGCCTATCTGACCTCCACAACCCAGTTTTTGGGTAACACAATACCCCTTGGTAAGACTGAAACGAATAACTAAAATTATAGCTAGCCACCTAAATGACGAGAGAGCATATTGAGCTTAGTTCAAGGACAAAAAGGAAATTTAACAATGAGTTAACAAAGAATTTTTCAAACATAATAAAATTATCTGATATTTTAATCAGATAATCAACAAAAACGGAGGCATCTCAATCATGCAAAAGTGCACTACAAGCTAAAACGGCAGACTGTAAACATTTCCACATGAGTCACAACATCAACTGATTATTTATTACTTGTTTGCAGTTCATTAGGCAGCCAACATCATGACCTCAATGACAGATAAAAATTCCTGTTCATACATATTTCAGACCATAAAGGGAATTTAACAGCCTACATAAATCATGAAAGGTTTGGCGCCTACTGTTGTATGATCCTTCACTTCCAGTCCTCATCATCATCATTTCAGCTGAAAGACATCCACTGCTGGACATAGATCTACCCCAAGCACCATCACTTTGACAGGTTCTGTGCTTCTCACATCCAGTGGATTCCAGTAGGATAACTTATTCTTATTAGAAATACTATGTACTACTAAACTGGCAAAACTTAATTCATCCTACTCTGTGAATGATGTGCATGTCCGAGTTATTTACATGGGACCTTCTTGTAAATGTTTAATCCAAGTATTCATTTGTATATTAGTTGTTGGTGTGCCTTGTACACACGGCTACACATCAAGCTATACATTTCCAGTTTTCGCTGACCTCGCATTGTATAGGTTTTTCATAAAATCAGAAGCCAGCTTATACTGGTTATGTATAGCTTAATGTGTAGCCATGTGTACATAAAGTCAATCAATCAAAAACCTAGAAAATCCAAATCTTAGTGTGGAGTGGTTAGTGCTCTTTAAATGTTTAATGCTCTCTTAAACAATAACTTTTATTATTTATTTTTTAATAATCATAGCCAATCTTAGATCACTAGTGAACATAGACCACTCCCCAAGTCACTCCACAACACCTGCCTTTTCCATTCATGGCTCGTGAGCTTTAGCTCCTTTTGATAAACTGATTGTATAAGTTTTTAAAGTATTCAGTTCCAATACAAGACTTTGTATAAAACATTTGTTTTTGTAATCTATCCTTCAATGATAAAAACATACCTATGATTTACAAAAATAGCTTGTGGTTGAACAATAGGTCTTAGTTTGTGTAACAATCCTTTAGTAGTGCATACAATGTAGTACACACTTTTCAGTTAGTTATCAATCAGAGTAATAGATACTATAAGTGTTGATATCATACTTGTGACAAGTGGTGGATATCATCGGAGTCATCCAGGTTGCTCATGTCATCGATATTGCTCATGTCATCAATATTGCTCATGTCGGCATCACTGAAGTCATCTCCTGAGAGTGCCAGCCCCTCAGTCTCATTCTCAAGCTGTTCAATGAAACCACTCGCACAATATGGGCATGTGTAATCCTGAAAAAATATGGTAATAGAATATAAGTCTTTTTTTTCTTAGCTATTTATGAGTTTTAAATAATTTAGGGTTTTGTGTGATGTATGGATGTCCTCTGTTTGGGAGACACCCACCTATGAGTGGGATTATTTATTTTTATTGTGAAAAGGAAAAATGGGTGTTGGTAAATCCCTTTGAATATCAACACTGTCTATTTAAAGTTTATGAGTGATGACTAATAAACATTGCATGTATATGCCTGTCAATAAACTTTATCCTTGGTGGTTCTGTTTTGGATAACTAATTAAAGCGAAGATTCTATTGACATCAATGACATTCCAGAGGCTACTGTGGGATGTATGCATGTAGTAGATTACTGAGTAGATATATGTACTGGGCAGGGTTCACTATTCAGAACGCCACATAATGCAAATGATGTAACTGCATGAAATTGACAATTTCCGTCAATCCTGACCCCAGAACAATTTTCCAAAGAAATGTCACGCAGTATTGTGGACCGACCGGCTGCACCAATAGCCTCATTGGAAATTAGCCACGGAAATCTCGCCCCTTTATGTTCGGATGTACAAAACCAACTCCTTATCATAAAGGGTTGAATTTGTATCATCTTCATGCATACTACAGTAAAGGGAGGCCCGTAAATGGGGAAATATAACTAAAACTATTGATTTTTACCTGCAAAACATCTTCGAATTCAATGTTACACCTGTGGCAGAAAAACCGAGCGGCGGGTCTCCGCTCTACCAAAGCGTCAGCCATTTTCAGAATATATATTCACAGTTTCACCAACAGATATTTAAAGTTTTAAATATGTGCTTGAGGATTGTGCTTTCAAACTCTCAACAAAAATTTAACAATCGCCATTTTTTTATAAGACATGCACAGTCTATGGTCCGGTTTTTTTTTTCACAGAAAAACACAGATGATGCAACAACACAGGTTATAAAACATTTGACGTTTATTGTCTATCGTAAAGAAAATCAATTAATTCTACTGGATGCTTTGCTTTATACTTTATAGTCTAGCAGCCGTGCTAGCTCCTCAGAGGATTATTAAACCAATCGAATGCCATGGTGAACTGTAAATTATTACTCTGTAATGTAAATGTAAGTACTCTGTAATGTAAATTATTACTAGATAATGTTCAACACAATGTAAATTGTTTATGAATAAAATAAATGAAATGAAATGAAAAATGAAACTCGTCTCCCAAGTTCCAACAGTTCCAACTTTTTTTGAGACTGGTATCATTTCATCACGTTGCATTGTTGCATGCATAATAAATGAAAATAGATTAAAACTATTTATTTCCACTTGCAATACTAACATTCATCTGTCGTTGATCGTTTGCGTGTTGCTGTGGGTCATAAACTTAAAAATTATAAAAATATTACTTTCAACATGATTTTAGCATCGTCTCGAGCTAATTTTAGTGTTAATTATGTTTAGATTAAATTTGCTGACCGTTTTACCTAACGTACACCAATGTGTTGAAGAATAATTTGTATCCAGATATTAGTGTTTGCGCGAATGATTGTTATCAAAAATATGTTAAATAAGTAGAATCATGTGGATAACTTTTAATTTAATCAAGTATCACCTTCCGTTCAACCTATCCTAAGGATCTATTAATATATAGGTGAAAAACACAGTTGAAATCGATCAAAGTGGGTCAACGCAGTGTTGGTATTATTTGATTACAATGAATGAGAAAAAGTTGGTTCAAAACTTCAAGAGTTACATCAATGTATCTCCTCTGGTAAGATAATTATTATTAGTATTTCATTTAATCAAGACGTATAATCATTTATCTTACAACTATTTCTATTATATTTATTTGCTGTGTTATTTATTTTGTTAGAGGTTAGAAAATTCTCTCTTTCCGAAATATAGAAGAAAATCACTTCATTATTTAGCTCATAAAAACTTTATAAAGTTTAATTGCAGTGTACTTAAAAGCTCTAGCATAGCAATTTAGATAAGCCTGCAACATTATGATAAGTAAAGAACACTGAATAAGTAAATTGTCAATAAAAATTATCAATGTTGTTAAACTTTGTTTCAGAGCAAAGGAGAAAAAAATGGATCACTACAAGAAGTGAAACCTAAGCTTCTAAATGGTGAGTACTAATATAACAAGCCTTCATTCTAGCTGGAATTAAGACCATAAACTATTCAAACTGTCTGACAAAAAGCAACTTAATAGGTCAAAAATTTACTTTATGAAGCAATATGTTTTCGTTTTTAATTGATAGAAATAATAGAATGACTTCAACTCATCGAGTTGTAAACAATTCAATACTGCGTAATAAATAGAAAAAAAAGTCAAATTTATAATTATTAAACCAACAATTTATTACACTAATACTTACTTACTTATCAAAGCAACCTATAAAAAATTAAGGATGATTATGTCATGGTACATGCTTAGACTGGAAGCCGACTCCAACATAGTTGAGAAAAGGCTAGGCAGATGATTATGATGAATATTTAGTTTCTTACTTAAAAACAGTTGGCAAACCTTAAAATACAAATGAAAATAGCGGTGAGTTAATTAAAAATGATACACTTTTACATGTCAATCATATTTTTTTAAACTAGTTGAGGTTGGCATTTCCTATCTGACTACTCCGAGAAGAAAGGCCGAAACAAACTCAGAGGTCACAGTCTCTTTTAAAGTCTGGACATAATCTTGGTCAGATCATGTGAAGACCATGTAGACTCATGTCTGAAATGGTCTAATTAAATTATAAGGAATTAAATTATTAAAATTAATAATAATATTTGAATATTTAACATTGCTGCTGCATTTGACTGCTATGCAACTTCGGACACCCTTATCTAGCTACCTGCGCTGTTCTATACATATACAGCTATATTGTTGAAGTCATACTAAATAATACTTAAGCCAATCATAATGATATTTGTTTAAACATATAAGAATTTAAAACTCTTTGAAAAATTTTTATATGAGTCATCTCAGTCATGCACTTGATTTTAAAGATAGCAGTATCTGCATACAATATGTTAGATTATTTTACTTTTTTAAACTGACTGATAACTAAGCTTGAGATTGAATATACTGTACAAAGGAAACAACTGAAATTATAAAACAAGTTTTATTGAATTCTAAAATTAGACCAATTTTATTTGATGTAATATAGAGGAGAACCGTGAAAAACCATTTATGGAAACAATCAAATAGTTCATTTTAGACACAGAATTTACCCTAAATAATTATTTTTCCTTTTAAAATATAAACGCACTTAGGTGATACTCACGGGCGATGTTCTACAACGTATGAGAGGTCAATGACGCATTACATTTCGTCTTAATTACGCCCATTCAAGGACAAAACAATGTAACCAGTGTTTATCCCCAACATTTTATTTCACTCAAGCAGAGGCATAATGCAAATTACAATAATAATCATTATGTATGCGTTACGTACGCGTAACTGTATCGCCTTATATGGATGCCTGGTAACGCGAGCCATGGTAATGGTAGGAAGTGGCACGGTATGTGGAAGTGGTGTCCTATACCAGTTGATGGTGTATTGTGATTCGCAATGGGTGTTCTGAGGAAAGGTATGTTTAATATTTCTAATTGATTCAGTAATTACAGGACTGTTATGCTGTCCTAGTATCTAGTTAATTTTATGCATGTTGATATCTGTGACCTTGTCCAGTATGCTTATCGAAAGCACAATTTATCGTTCTGACAGCATAAAAATGTGTTACAACAATTTATTTACAATTTCCATTTTATTTGCAAACAATGTGTTATTTGGGGTAGGTATGCATTCTTGTTGTTGGTGTAGGTGGTAGGCAAAGCGATGAAGCAGCCCAACGCACTATGACCTTTGTCTTTTAATAGCATCTGTTCGCATGAACTTGTGCCCCCGACCTTCCTTCGCATCGCATCCCCTGTCCGCGTTATTAGGTACCTACTTCGGTTTTGCCTAGCGTTCTTTCTAACTTTTTTCTTTTCGCTCGGCTTCTAGCGTGGTGTTAAATAGCCTATAGCCTTTCTCAAGAAGTTTATTCAAATCCGACTGGTAGTTCCAGACATTAGCGGGCTCAAACAAACAAACAAAAAATAAACAAACTCATCAGCTTTATTATTACTATGGATCTTTTTGTTTCTTACACTCCTTAGCTCTTATTTTAAGTTAAGCATTATGCCTTATATAGTTTAAGACCCATAACTTCTGCGGAAGTCGTAAAAGCCTCATTATGGAGACAACAATACCTACTCGTATATGGTATCATGGTTAATCGGTCAAAGTAATATGTTGTAGATAACTTAACTGTGCCTATGTGTATACCGCGCAAACAGCAGTTGATAACATAAGAGGTTTCCTCCAAAGTCTAAAAATGGCGATGATACGTTCAGGATTTCCTTGAAAAATCAGAATGCCCAGTAATAAAATGCAAACCGCCAAAATACATTCCTACAATATCGCAAATATTTTCGCTGCACGATACCGCATGAGTCAAAGACAACGTTCACGGTCACCGCGTATTGCGCAAATAGTTCTTATTTCCTTCGAAAAATCGCGATAAAAAAAAGTACGGTCCAGATCGCTGAGTGTGAAGGCCGCTAGAAAACTCAATCGTATCAGATGGCAGAACGAAAACTTTTCGCTGTATTGTCTTGCACACGCGCACTATCCTCAGTTGTTATGACACCCTAGTACCAGTCTTGTTTTGACGGCCAATATGTGCCGCTTCGCAAGGTTTTTGTTGTTATTCGATTCGAATCAACCTTCTCGATTCTTTAACAGCCTAGTACTTGTTTCATCTCCGATTTACCAGATGCCTCCTTACCATACCTACTTCTACACTCTGATCCTTTTTCTTCTCGTCTGATAAAATAATCCTTACAATCTGGCAATTTCGGTACTATATGACCCTCCTCTGGATCCCAGACCATTGCTGGATTGTCGATTGTGCCAAAGTAAAAGTTACTGCAACTAGATCTTTGATATGTGTGACAGGAACACACAAATCATGGTCCCCGTTACCGCTTTGCACTACAATATTCCACTTTTAAAGCACTCTTCTGTCTTTAAAAAAAAAAATATCTCGCAAGGATGTTTTCTTCCGCTATTCCAATGACACTACGATAACGGCTAATTATTATGTGTAACGATCATTATTTGTGTGGTCAGGTTTGTTATTTAAATTTTAACAGGTGCCAGAATAACGAGTTTCCTTCGGTCCAATAATTTTAACTTACCATATTATTTTAAAATCAGGTTTCTAAATTCCATTTTCAGGTTTCTAGTCCATTTACTTCCATTTATTGCATAGATTTGTTTTATTTTTAATTATATGTGAAATGAGCTTGTGTTATAAAGCTGTAAGGTAGTTAAATGCTTCATTCTTCATTACAAAAATACATACGCCATTAAATAAGTTGTTAATCAGAGCGCGATTTACGTAACACAATATTTATACGTTAAAATTAACGCATGACTCATTTCATTGTGAGTAGGTCGTTGGCACTTTTTATAGATAGTGTTTATAGTAATTTAAAAAAAAACAGTAAATGCAATCTTTAGTCAATTGCTATTGTCTGGAGCTTGCTAATGTAATCAGTTAAATCTCCGCGATAAACAATTTCCAGACTGCCGAAAAGTCAGCCAGTAACTCCAAAAACTTGCATCTATAGGTCAATTAATATAAAAACTATCCCAGTTCACTTCTGGAAATAGGGTCTTCCCTAAGCTGCGCCAGAACAGCACGCTCAAGATAGACTCTTTACTCTACAAAACAGAAATCTAGGAAAAACCTCGCGATTAGGTCATTCTTGTGCAAGTTCGACGTCTGTCGTTCGTCACCTTGAGAACACGCACGATGACGCGAGCCTACGTACGTAACAAAAAAGCCGTAATAATATTCACGTATCTCTCAACGCTAGAAAAAACTTCCTTTGACTCACTCACGCTTTCAATATCGCTTTACATAACAAAGTAAAATATGAAAAAATACCCACGAGTGTTGTCTGGTCTGGTTATTGTGATACTGTAAGTCTTAGATTTTTACTCAGGATCGAAAAGGTAGACAGTTTTGTCGTCGGCTACAGGGTTCTGGGCTGTCAATCTACTGTGTCTATTTTCTGCAAGCAAAAAGAACAAAGATATGCGATGAATGTTTTAAGAAGCTGTATATTCGAATGTATCTTTGTAAACACATTACAAAGAGTCTGTTTATCTTCATTATTTGGCTGGCGTTCACCAGAGCTATGCGCAGAAGCGGAGCGACGAGCCAGGAAAAAAAACTCCAATAGATTGTTTTCAAATTCATAAGTTAGCAATTCTATCGGTGGATTTTTTACTCGCACTAAAGCCTGCGTAAGGCCCGTTTTCCACCAAAGCGGAGAAGAGCGGAGTGGAGAGGAGACGTTTTGTAAACGACCAATAATAATATAGTAAAGATTGGTCCTTGGCAGCTCTGGACAGAGAAAGGAGGAAAGAGAGCAGGGAGGCCTTTGTCCAGCAGTGGGACATTAATGGCTAATAAAAAAAAATCGATACGATGGATAACGATATATTATTGGTCGTTCACAAAACATCTCTCCTCCTCGCTCTTCTCCGTTTTAGTGGAACCGGGCTTAAATCTATACTATAAATAAAACAAAGTCGGGTTAATTGGGAAAGTCTGCTGGACCGATTTTTATGATATTTGATTTGTGGAATTTGTCTCCGCCCCGAATAACAGAATAACTAATAAAACAGCGGAAAATTCACAAAAAAAATATGCAGCTATTTTATTTTCTCATACATTTAGTATGGAACGGCTTTTTTATTTCGAGAACGGATCGATTGATTTCGATTTTTTTTTAATTCAGCACGACATTTTTTTACTCTGTGGCGGTACGAACCGGGGTCGCGGGATTGTTCGAAAGAGTTATCGTGGCCACGGAACGCAAAGGGCAAAGAGGAAACATGGATGGGTTTTAGTCAGTAAAAGTCTGACACTCCCACAGCTGGAGGGGTCATTTGATGTTTCCCATCCTTAAAAAAAAAGTCGGTACGAAGTTCGCCCAGTCAGCTAGTATTGTACAGATATTATTATGTTTCCATAGTGTAGGGTAGTTTATAACCCACGAACTTTCCGCGGCATTTGAAGTAGCACTTTTTGTAAAGCTTTGTTTCAGTCGAAGTTCTCCAAAGAAAATTTGTATTTATTTTGAATTTTCAAACTGATGTTCCCTTACGAATTTTCATTTCAACGAATGTTATATTTTCTTTGCACTTTCCTAGAATAAGAAAAAAGGCTGGAAACAGGTTTAAATTTTACGAGCTTACGGCCAACTTGACCGACGAATAGCCCCAGACCGAGCGACGATTAAGCCTAACTCCTGAGGTCAACTAGACCCTTGATTTATTTATGAACTAAAAACTTTTTGTCGTCAGGCGAGCTGGTAACCGGCGCGGCGCACAGCGTGGTGATGCTGACGCCGCTCAGCGAGTGGGACCGCGGTCGCTTTGGCTCGCTCTTCGTCACCAACTACAAACTGTCCTTCGTGCCCTTGGAGAACTCAACCAATGATGTGAGTATTACCTACTGGCTGTGGAAGACCTGAGCTAAATTAGTCGAGTTCGTCAACAGCTATTGGAACAACTGTTTTTCCAATATTCAATTTTTCTGTAGAAAAGTATGAAAGAATCTAACCACTCGCAAAAGGTGTCAACCCTTCTGGGTTCTGGTTGCTTTCTAGCTAGAGTTAACAGGCATCTTCTGATTACGCTCGCTCCCGTGCTCGTCCATCGTTTTCCATCAGGCGTGATGCAGGCCCGCCCAATCAGCAATAATAAAAAAATAAAAAAACATGTACGTAATAGACATAGGCTATTAAAACCATAACCCTCCTTTTGGCTTTGCCGTAGTCGGGTAAAAAAGGTCGTCGTTATATGACGAATTAAATAGTTAAAGTTGATCAAGGAAGAAACGACAATAAAGTAATCAACCTTGAGACCCTGAGTCACGTCTCAGGAATGAACCTCTCCCAAGACGTTTTAGCTAAACTCTAAAGGGTATTTTCCTAAGGAACTTCCCCCCCGATTGTAAATTCCGTCGTAAATCTACTGTATTCACGTACCTAATAAGTAACAAAGGAATACATTCGTGATTTGTATAGATATTTACATTGCCGGTTTTTTTCGTGTTTATGAAAATAATACTGGTTTTAGAAATTAGTGGCCGTGGAAAGTTTTTGGCGTAACGGTGGGAAAGGATATGTCATGTATTATTATAAAAGTAAATTAAAAGATTGAGCTACGAAAAATAGTGTTACAACAATTTACAACACGATCTTGGCCGTCAACTGGTTGTCTAAATGACTTACCTCGAATTCTTCTTTTGTGATTACTAGCGTTCATAGGTCAACAGTAGGAACTGTTTCTTTGCTCTCGCGACTTATGCGGCCTTGGTACCTGAATTTCCTTATTGCATCTGAAAACCCACAATAATTTCCTACTTCTGGTTAATTTCGTTGTTAATGGTTTTTTGGTGGCAATGCGAGTAATTAGAAAACAATGTAAGATAACCTCATAGACACGAATAGAAGTGTTTTTTTTTTTTAATTCTTATAGTGTTACTCCTTTCATATAAACTCATATGTGTGTTAATAAGTTTAGCTCTATTTTGGTAAATTAATCTTATAGTGCACAAGTGTGTGCGCCTACACAGGTGCACTCCCTCTTCCCTCACGCTCATAGGCGGATAGGACGGCAAAAAATTAAAATAATAGCAATAGTACTTCCTGAGAACTCTTACAAACAATTTTACCTCTAAATTGTTTAGCAACTTTCCTCGACAGTGGTATATGGTACAAGCGCACACAGTATAATTTAAATAAGACGTACTTTGAAAGCCAAAGCCGCCTCATCATTCTCTTGCCTCTTATCCCAATTTATTTGAGATCGGCGCAACATGTGTTTTTTTTTTTTAAGGATGGGAAATCATCAAATGACCTCTCCCGCTCTGGGTGGAGCGGAAAGGAGTGTCAGAGTCTTACTGACTAAAACCCATCCGTGTTCCTTCCTTAGCCCTTTATGTTCCGGGGTAGCGGTAACCCTTTCGGACAATCCCGCTGCCCCGGCAGGAGGCTCAACATGTCTTACTTCTCTATTAGTTGTCATCTCAGTAGTCACCTCCTTTCCAGCCATATCATCTGTCAAACAGTCCATCTATCGCTTACGTCTTCTCTACTCTGATAACCATCGTCATTCATACTCTTAGAGAGAGGAGAGGAGATGAGGAACAATAGAGAAGTATAGCCCACGTATGATGCAAAAAATTTATGCTTTTCTATTTGTGTGAATCCAGGAGTACTGCCAACGGAACTACTTGCTTGGTGCGTTCGACGTGCCCTTGACGGGGGTCGGCGCCGTATGGCTGACGGACGGCGGCCCGCAACGACGGCGACGGCTCATGCCGTACGGAGATATGCCCGGAAAGGTGAAGGGGCTACAGGTTATATGCAAGGTGGGTTCGTTGAAAAAACGGAGAAGAAAGAATTTACATGACACTTCACACTAATATTATAAAGGCGAAAGTTTGTGAGTGTGTGTGTTTATATGTTTGTTATTTCGTCACGCTCAAACGGCTGGACCAATTTTGATAAAATTGGTCCAGCCGTTTTTATCCCGAGATTCCCACGGGATCGGCACTTATGCGGGTGAAACTGCGGGGCGCAGCTAGTAGCTAAATAATAACAAAGAGAAAAGACAAGAGTCAAGAAATGTAAAAATATCCTTCTCCTTTTTTTTTGTAGTTGGTGAATAAAAGCAGTCTTATTTTTTTGCCACCTATCGCTACAGCTTTGTGCAATTTGTATTGATCGTAGTTATATAGAAGTGGCGTGTTCAATTCCACTAAATACCATGTAAAACTGTGACTTACGTAGAAAACGTTTAGCCAGATCTAAGTTTAAAAATGAACAAACATTGGATGCTATATTCGTACTGAATTCTGAAAATATTCAACACTATCATTCAGTCTTTAAATATTTGTATTACTTGGTTTTGTGGTTGAATTTAAATAATACAACACTACATAAGTTAAGCATAATCAATCTATAATGTTCCCACTGCTGGGACACACCCAACTCGATGGGAGGGAGCGGGCTGGATCCCCTACGCGGGCCCAATGTGAGTTGGTAGATGTCACATGTCTTCGAATTTTTTGGTCCTAGGATATGCTGGTTTCCTCACGATGTTTTACTTCACTGTTTTGAGAGCAGTGGTGATGAAATAATTTACACAAAGTAAAGTGCCTGTCTGGGTTCGAACCTGCGACCTGCAACTCGTAAGCCACGACTGTTACCAGTGGGCCAGCACTGCTCCCATATAAGTTATTCTTAAGTTAATTGAATGTTAATTGATTTCCTAATCTGAAGCATCACCGCGATGATGATTCATTTTTCGAATATAGGTACTACCTACCTACTCTAAATGTAATCTACATAATCTTCGTAGATTTCTATAACCATTTCTATGATAATACCATCTACACTATTGGAATGTGTATGTTTACATAGTTTTGGATGATTCACTTTGAAACTATTCAAATTAATATGTCACGTTTTATACACAAAGCTATGCGTGGCGTTCGATAGATTGTTAAAAATAAAATTCATATAACCAATACATGGTACAAATCCATATTAATATTGTAAATGCGAAAGTAACTCTGTCTGTTTGTCTGTTACCTTTTCTCGCCTTAAGAGCCATACCTCATCGGGATGCCATGGCAACGTCGCCAGGTCGCGCTGCCAACAAAATGTATGTATGTGCAACCAAGCGAACACCAGGTGAGATACTCGCTACAAAGTTAAAGACATTTTGTTGGAGGCGGCGACTAGTGCCGCCGCCATGGTGGCGCAATATAGCCCTAAATTTATACAGCTATGTAGTGGGTGGTTGTCCTGCCGTCCGCTTGGTCACGCTTGGCTGCGTCACCAAACATTTTGTAGGCGACGCGACCTGGCTGCGCCGCCATGGCGTCCCGGTGAGGTATGACTCTAAAACTAAATTAATTTCGATAAAATTTGGCATGTAGACCGTGACCTGGGTTAGGACATAGGATACATTTTATCCTGGTAGTACGCTCCTGTGGGATAATTTCCGAGTTCCACGCGAGCGAAGCCAGTTTCCTATAATTCTACATTTTACCCAGCCAGACAGTAGCTTTATCTTTACATTTTGCACCTGAGTAAACAGTCAAGCAAATGTCACTTTACCAAATGCTATCAGTCAAATATGTCTATAATCATCTAACAATGGAACTGCCCCACCTACTTGTTATCTTAGGCCCAAGCATTCTCTCTTTGAGAGGGAGTAGGTAGTAATCCACCATGCAAGCAAGGTACGGTGTTAATAAATTTCATGAAAACTATTACACCGTTGCTAAAAACATCTGCGTTATAGGCATTCTTTGATCAGAATAATTAATTTATTTGGAATATATTTAGGTGACAAATGAAGGTATTATTTTAATTAAATAATCGGATCCAGTTTATTATTCCGTATGACATGCAAATAAAAAAAAAGAAATAAAAGGAATTATAAGTATTATAAGTCAATGATTAAGTTATTATAACTAGTATCTATCTTAAAGCCAGAAATTTGAAATAATTTTCAAGTTATTAAACAACAAACTGAATGTCATACTTAACAAAGTTCAAATTCCATTACAACCAAAAACTTATATATACCTTTTTGTTAAACAAATGGTCACTCAAAAATCAACTTAGAATGCATTTCACTAAAGTAGATAACTGATTAAGTGGCGATGGAATATAAATTACCAGAGATTATTAACCCTGCTATAATTTTGCTATAAACAAATATAATTTGAAAAAATCACTGAAAGAATAATAGCAACTTTCGTTATTTTTTTTTCATTTTGCCAATACTCGTAAAATAATGTACTACATACACAAACACACCATTACCTATATTTACATAAAACACAGATATGTACTGTATACACAGATAATACACATATTTGGTGCAGATGCGTTACTGTGGCAATCTGTTTGGGTCACTATCTAATCAGATTAGCGCGGGGCTCAATGTCACATGGTTAGCGAGTGGACAAGTAATGAATTAGATCAGTGCTTGTTAAATAGTTTAGATTTTTACATAGGAAACGTTATTTATAAAAAGAAAATAATTAAGAATAAAGTTTTATTATATCTAATTAGAATTTGTTGAATATCTAAATAAGTATATAATCTTATAAAAATAATATACATACCTATATAATTAACGCAAGACCTCATACACCACAATTAACGCAAGACCTCATACACCACAATTAGAGTATTGAGTTAAAAAGTAAAATAAAATGACTAAAACTTTAATTCTTTAAAGCTAACTATTATTATTACGAAGATCGTGTTGACCCTTGCATTACTTTATGCATTTAAAATTGAGTCTTATTGTCTTGAAATAAGATTTAATTTCCTTTAACTCAAACGGCGGCCAATATGGCAAAATTCACAATTTTTGAAAAAAAACCCGGTATTCAAAGTTACTGAGACCGACTTGGTAGTCTATTACATTGTCAGTACATCAGATGTGCATGATGATGTCTTTTTGTTTAATTCAAACATGCAATTACCTTCAAAACCTATCTGCGACTATGAGTCGTACGAACAAAGTAATAATAAAAATATATTGTCACCCAAAAACCATCTATAAATTGAATAACAGAAATATCAATGGTATACAGAGCTTAGAAGCAGATCTCTCTGTGTAAACTACACACACATTTAGTTTTACAGGAACCCGACCCCAACAGATCTGCAAAAAAAAAACTAATAAAAACCAAAATAATAAAATCTTTTTCAATTTCAGAACATGAAGGTCCTAACATTCAGCTTCGCCAACTCACCGATCGACAACGGCCGAAAAATAGGCCTCGCACTAATGCACCACGCCTTTCCAAAGCGACACGACCTCCTCTTTGCCTTCGAGTACAGAGAGCCCTACTACCCCACGCTCCCCTCAGACATGAACATGTTCCAACGTCCAGGCGACTGGAAGAGGGAACTCGAACGGTGTGAATGTCCACACTGGAGGATCACTTGTATAAATGGAACTTCTGATGCGTTCATGTTGACTGCTGGAGAGACATTGATTGTGCCCAGTTCTGTGTTGGATTATAACTTGATGGAATCGGCGCGTCATTTTCGATCGGGGAGAGTTCCTATATGGGTGTGGGGAAGGCCTGAAGGCGCTGCGTTGTTGAGGAGTGGGGAGTTGTTGAGTACTGAACAGTCGGCGACGGCGGAGAGTGTGTTGTTGGAGCAGGTATTTGAATAAAAGCTTTATTGATTTAAAACCAAACTCATGTATAGTCTGTTCCAAAAGCATCTGATGGAAGTGTAAACAAACCCTGTTCAGGTTAAACAGTTACGCAATGTCCAACTAAAGTGAATTAGTAACACATTCATCTGTATTTAGAAGGTTTAATGTCACCAATTTTTCCAACAATTATTGTTTGAAATTAAATATTAAATTCTAATTGAAAAATCGTCAATGAGGAATCAAGTTTTGAACAAATAAATGATCTTATTCAAAGTTGTTTTAACTAAAGTATGCTTGCACGGGATATCCCCTATAAAACATTCATAATATTCATACCAGACTAAAGTGCTGGAGTAAATATGCGCAAAACTTGACAGATGATTCGCGTATGACCTAGACGTTATGCGGAAATTGTTCTTATCTGCAAAAAAAAACAGTGTTATTCTCACCAAGTTGTTTTCAAGGTGAGATGTTTTACAGAATAGCATTATAGGCATCCCATCTGATGCCAAGGATTGTCAGTTCACTTCAATCTCACTTCACCTAAGTTTTCACGGTGAGACTTGCAGAATAAACCGGCTGGTGAAAAGTTAATCCAATACATTTAGCCCACAGACTCACATTCAACTCTCGGTACTGAGCCGAGCGTTGATACTCCTACAGTGTTTTTTGACGTGCTGGGATGCGCTCTGTTAGATTCTCAACACTCAGCTCAGCACCGAGAGTTGCAAATCCATTGCGCTATAAAATCGCGCCGCCGCGATATGTTTACGTCCATGCGAACGTGGGCTTAATAGTGTTCAAGATTATTTTCTTTTTATTTATTTGATTACAAAGTACGGTTGGAGGGGAAGAACGAGACCCTATAGACCATATTAGCTAAGCGTCGTGAACGTTACGGAAAACACGTATTCATTTGTCGTCACACGCGGAAAATGAACAATAAACTTGTACAGAAGTTATTGAACTCGCAGAACATAAATTAATTGAGCGCCATTCCAATAATTGCCGATGGAAGAATGTTACACTAAAAGAAAAAAAAAACAATGGGACTTAAAACATAACTGGCGAATATGGGTGGCCCTTCGTGAAATGCAAGCGTGATGTTATGTTTATCTAAAAAAAAACACTAAGAAACTTTTATCGTCGGTTTTAAATATAAAACACCCAAATCACTAACAAGTGACAATCAAAAATCAACCTTATCGTACTAACCTAAATGCTATATTTCCAGGTGCGTCGCTCCCACCCGAAGTTGACGCCACCCCACGTTCTATACCTCTGTGGCAATACGTTCACGAATGCTGGCGGCCCCGGCATACTACCACAGTTGGCAACACTACAGACCTCGTACAAGAAACTTGTTGAATTGTGCACACCGACCACGCTTGGACAGTTTTGGGTAAGTAACAATAAGATTCAGAAACATTTTAAATAGTCACAAAACTCCAATTTTCCATAAAAACCTGGCTCCTATCCTACATTAAGGGCCACTCGCACCACAAAACACTAAATGCATTAGCGCTAAGCTTTAGAAACTTCATTCCATCTTTATCATCTTCAAACGATTATCAGAAACAGAACGATGTTTTAAACTCGATTATTATTCAGTGAGTTGGTGCAAGTGGGCCTAAGACTGGATATAGATTAGACTAGCTGCGCCCCGCGGTTTCATTCAAGAATTGTCATCATAACATGCGAAACTACTAACTAAAACACCGAAAGCAACCGCAATACCGGGGGTGTACCTTGGGTGCATTGGCATAGTGTGTACAGGGATAATCGTCGGTTGGTGCCCCCTCATTATTTAAAATAGTCTAAGAGCGGTTTCGCACTACATCCAATCCAAATCCGAACTAAAGATCCGACTTCAATCCGAATTGGAAATGTTCTAAATTCGGACGGATAGAGTTCGGATGTAGTTCGTAAGGGGTCATACAAATAGGACTATGGTCACTTCGGACCGGCATTTCTCGGATTCGGATCGGACGTAGTGCCAAACCGCTATAAGGGGTCTCTGCGGGTTGGCATCGGCCCTTCGTAAGCCTTCCAAAGCTCGAAAAAATCGGTTGTTTCATAGAAAAATCAATACCTACGCGGTCAAACTGTATAAAACAACTAATTTTCAGAATCGTGTTATGGATCCATGGAGTATGACGCGTTGTTCGCATGTGGCGTTGTAGATACCGCTACAATGGTAACAGGTTACGCGATGTCCCCGCCCGTGTATATTTTAATTATTATATTCAGCTGAAGAAGTAGCCAATATTAATCAATCACTCAAAGAACTGGCAACTTGGCTGTTCCAAGAAATATATAAATACAATATCAAAACAATATATATACTTTGTGGTTACTGCACTTTAGGATGAGAATTAACGCGTTTTCCTTGTATTTTATCTTGTTATGGTTTTATGAATGAAGTGTTTTACGATTTCCTTTTAGACTTATCTAGGAATACATGCGGTTTATTTGTTTGTTTTTGTCATTGTAGGCAACTTAAATATATTATTGTTTATTAGTTATTTATGTGGTTTTCATTCAAGAAAAATCGCTGACTTGCTAACATTTTTACTTCGCCGTGAGCTACTATTATTGCGGTGAAGGAAAACATCGTGAGGAAACCGGCATGTCCTAGAACCAATCAATTTGAAAACATGTGACATCTACCAAACCGCACTGGGCCCGCGTGGTGGATTATGGTCCACTCCCTCTCGAAGAGAGGAGGCGTGTGTCCCAGCAGTGGGAATTATACGCTGATTGTGCATGAGCTATTTATTATTTACAACCTTGCCTGACTCAAGCATTCCCAAAAACTAGAATACAAAATACATTTATTTTTCAAATATGGGTTTTCCATACTAATATTATAAATGCGAAAGTCTGTCTGTTACCTCTTCACGCTTAAACCGCTGAACCGATTTAGATGAAATTTGGTATAGAGAGAGTTTGAGTCCCGGCAAAGGACATAGGATAGTTTTTATCCCGATATTCCAACGGGATCGAAACTTATGCCGTTGAAACTGCGGGGCGCTGCTAGTACATAATGTGTTATGACACCTTAAAGCTCAGCCATATTTCACCATTCGGCTTGCAAACATTTATATTATCATTTAGTTTAAAACCAAAAGCCAGATCCATCAATTCTTTCAACCAATCAAATGACTTTATAGACTTTTTTATGACTTTAAGTAAGACCCTCATATTGTTTGGCTGACACGATAAAAGATTCAAGGCAACTAAACAGTGCTATAAAGCTACTTCCTCCATCATTACAGATGCAGGACTCCCAATACTACTCGATCCTAGACGCTAGCCGGTGGCTCCGCTACGTCGCCAACTGCATTGCATTCGCCGAGGACGCCGCGCAACATTTGTCTAACAACGTCACCGTTGTCTTACAAGAAGGTACTTTTATATGACCAAAATCGAGCTAATATCCGACAATGGGACGTATGTGCAACTTTCAATCAGTTATAATGATACAGAGTACAATCTTGGCTAAGTTTAAGCACACTCTATAGAAGCATTAAAAATCGCGCTAACAGTTTTGAAGCGTATGATAAGTACGCCCAAGTTCACTGCTATACAAAGTATTTCCTTTTCTATGGAGAAATTTAGGGACTTCGCGCGGGTTTCAAATACGCGGATTTCTGTGTTGGACATGGTGAGATTATTTCAGAGGCGTAAGGGCTTTTAACAATAAATAATACTCGTTCTAAGATTTCCTGTTTTTTGATTATTATTATACACTAATTTGTTAAAGAAGTATTGCTAATGTTTCAGGTGACGGCGTAGACTATTGTTCCGTGGTATCATGCCTCACTCAATTGCTAGTCGACCCTCACTTCAGAACGATATCAGGCTTCCAGTCTCTCATACAAAAGGAATGGATCGCGCTCGGACACCCGTTCTGTGACAGGTGAGTACTCTTACACATTTATATGCTCCTGGTAACATGTATGAATTTATTTAATACTTTACTTTTATTATAGTCAAAAATTAAGGTCCTAATAAGTTTCTGGTTGCAATGGAATTTGAACTTTGTTAAGTATGACATGCAGTTTGTTGTTCCATAACCTGAAAACTACCCCAAATTATTGATTCAAATATAGTTGCTTAGTTTTTATGTTTTTAAGCTCTAGCTGGAGGCCTTAATTTATTGAGGCACCCACAGGCAAGCCCTTGTAAACAGCCAACAACCTCCTAGGATGGCCTGCGAGATGCCATTTATAAAAAAAAAACTTTAATTAATCGTGATCTAACACACAATACACTGCTTTACCGTTCCGCAATTATTTAACACTACCATACATTTATGTGTTCCTGGTAGCTTATGTATCTAAGCTCATCCTTTTAGTCATATGAAATAATAAACAGGAAAAAGTTACCTTATTTATTAATAATTTAATTATCCTGATTCTATTTGGTAGTTTTCTTATGTTCAAATAAAAAAGAAAGTTAAAAACTAAAACACAACTACGACAACGTTACTACGTTATAGTTTTGGTTTAAAAAAAAAACTCTTAATTTACCACAGAAAACATTAAGAAGGTCGCAACTGTAAAATAAGTCATTACATCTTCCAAGGACATTGGAATTGTAACGCATTGTATTTCTATTTGTTTCGACTGGATTTGATCGAGAAGGGTCTATAATTTTGAACTCTAGTGGACGGTTTAGGCACATTCAAGCTCAGCTGATCATCAAATCTGGACAAACTTTAAATAAGAAAGTTAAATCTAAGAAGTTTCTACGCCGACGGTACGATTTGATTTTGAAATTACTCGGTCTATCATCACAGTGCTTAATTGTGCGTTAAACACCAGCTATTGCCGAGAGCTTTCTATCAAATCTCTTTCTTATATTTTCATGAGGGAACATACATGCATGCATAGCCTGTTAAAATCATAACCCTCCTTTGGATTTGCCGTAGTTGGTCTATATAGTACCTATTTCGATGATCCGCAATATTTGAGCACTACCATACATCTATGTGTTCCTGGTAGCTTGTGTATCTAATGCTCATCTTTTTATAATGTTAGTCATATGAAATAATAGTGACAGGAAAAAGTTGGATTATGTATTAATGTAATGTAACCTAACCTTTTTTTTTTTTTTTTGTCGCTGAGAAATGACATTACTCATCTCCGCTCGTCGGGGGATGAGACGGAGTATGTGGGGCTCCCTGCCAGAGTGGCAGTATACCCACTAAAACTCAGCGGTGTTCCCTCGTCGCCGTGATGGGAGGGTCATGGGAAACCGGCTCAGCCTTTACTTCCACGACCCTCCCGGCCCCGGCCCCGCGTGCCCCCCGAGCGGGAGCTGGGGGGCGACGGGAATGGCCGGGAACACCTGGCCATTCCCGTCCGACACTGGTGGAGGCGCGAGCGATGCAGGCGAGGGTGCCCCCGCACCCGTCGCCTGCTGGCCTCCAATGTAACCTAACCTTTTTTTTTTTTTTTGTCGCTGAGAAATGACATTACGCATCTCCGCTCGTCGGGGGACGAGACGGAGTATGTGGGACTCCCTGCCAGAGTGGCAGTATACCCACTAAAACTCAGCGGTGTTCCCTCGTCGCCGTGATGGGAGGGTCATGGGAAACCGGCTCAGCCTTTACTTCCACGACCCTCCCGGCGCATGCCCGCCTAGCTGGCGGGCCCCGCGTGCCCCCCGAGCGGGAGCTGGGGGGCGACGGGAATGGCCGGGAACACCTGGCCATTCCCGTCCGACACTGGTGGAGGCGCGTGCGATGCAAGCGAGGGTGCCCCCGCACCCGTCGCCTGCTGGCCTCCACCTGGGAGGAGTCGGAGATGACCGTCATACTGACGTCTTCTCCGACCCCTCCTCCGCCTTCGGAGCGGCGCCGCGAGAGGGTCTTCCTCTCGCGCGCGCTCCTCCGCCTCCTTCTGGGACATGACCTGTTCGCAGAAGGAGGCGACTGCCGCCCAGGACCCCTCGTCCTCCAGCATGGCCTTGACCACGCCGGGGAGCGAGAGGTCCGTTCCGATCGCCGCCGTGAGACTGCGGCGCGGCTCGGACCACGACGGGCACACCGCGAGAGTGTGCTGCGCCGTGTCCTCCGCCGCGCCACAGCCGTGACACGACGGCGTCTCCTCCCGTCCGATCCGGTGCAGGTACGATCCGAAACAGCCGTGCCCGGACAGCACCTGCACCAGACGGAACGAGAGGAACCCGTGCCGGCGCTCGAGCCAGTCCCGCAGGACCGGCCCGAGCGCGTCGAGGGTTCGGCGGCCGAAGGCTGCGGTGGCGAGGTCCGCCGTCCAATGGACGACGATGGCGTCCCTCGCCTCCCGCCGGACGGCCTCCCGCTCTTCCGGGGCGGGGCGTTCTCCTCTCGCCCTCCGCCCCGCCGTCCATTCGTGCACTCTGGCGAGCACCCACGCCTCGAGCTCCCAAGGCGGGGTGCCGGCCAGAGCGCACGCCGCTGCACAGCCGACCGTGCGGTAAGCCCGCGCAACCCGCTGAGCAATGGCCCTCTGGGGCGCCCGCAACGCGGCGGCGTTCTCCCTCCTTCGGAGGGAGTCCTCCCAGATGGGGGCCCCGTACAGGGCCATGCTCTTCAGGATGCCGGCGTAGAGTTGCCGGCATCGTGCGCTGGGCCCCCCCAAATTGGGGAGAAGCCACGACAGCGCCCCCGCTGTCTTCAGCAGGCGCGCCGACAGCCCGCTAAAATGCGGGCCGAAGCGCCACCTGCTGTCAATCACGAGGCCCAGATATTTCATCTGGGCCTTGATCTCGATCCTGATGCCCTCCACGAAGATGTGGGCGTCAGGCGGGGGGCGCTGCCGAGGCCCGTGGAACCACACGGCCTCGGTCTTGTGCAGCGCCACCTTCAGACCTAGGCGGCGGATCCTCGCTGCGACCAAGGATCCGCCCGCCGAGGCCAGGTTGGCCGCCTCCCTGAAACTCTCCCCCCGGGCGGTGAGGAGAGTGTCGTCCGCGTAGCAGATGACACTCGTGCCTCGGAGGAGAGTTCCCCGCAAGAGCCAATCGAAGCCGACGTTCCAGAGGAGAGGTCCTAAGACTGACCCCTGCGGAACGCCGGCCTCGGCGGGATATCGCCGGACCTGGCCAGTTCTGTCCACCAGGAGGATCGCCCGGTCCTCCAGGTAGCTGGCCAGCAGACTGCGCAGGTATCGAGGCACTCCGTGGAACCGGAGCGCCTCTAGGATGGTGGAGTGGGGAACAGAGTTGAAGGCGTTGGCAATGTCGAACGACACCGCCAACACTCCGTCCCCCGCCTCCATCGCCCCCTGCACCTGACCCTTGAGGCAGGCCAGCGCGTCCACCGTCGAACGCTCAGCCCGAAAGCCGAACTGAGCGTCCGACAAGTCCGGCCCGACATCCCGCAGATGGCACTTGACTCGAGCAGCTATTATCCCCTCGAACATTTTACCGACCTCATCGAGGAGAACGATGGGCCGGTATGCCGAGGGGGAGTCTGCTGGGCGGCCCTCCTTGCGAAGGAGGCACAGCTGCCCCTCCTTCCACGGTTTCGGGAACCTCCCAGACGCAAGGCATGCGCTGAAGAGGTCCCGAAACCGCTCCTCCATCAGAGTGGCGGCGATCGCCACCACCCTGGCGGGGACGCCGTCGGGTCCCGGAGCCGTCTTCTTGGCGCGGACGTGGAAAACCGCCGCGCCAAGTTCCGACTCCGTGACCGGAGGGGCCTCCTCTGCCTCCTCGTCCTCCAGCGGGGCTCCGCGCATCTCTGGCGGGGTGAAGCTGTCCCTGCGCGGGAACAGGGACCGAACCACCCCGTCCAGAAACGAGGGCTCCAGGGTCTCGGCAACCGGGGGGCCAAAGGGGCGCAGCTTGTTGCGCGCCGCCTTATATGGCCTCCCGTAGGGGTCGTTGTCGAGACCCTCCAGCAGCTCGGCTCTCGCCGAGTCTCTGGCGGCGGCAATGGCCCGATCGAGGACCAGTCTCGCCTCCGAGTATACCTCGTAGAGGTGGTCCTCGTCGGCCAGGTCCCGTCGACGCCGCCGTCGACTCCGCGTGTAGGCCCTCCTTGCCTCCACGCAAGCTGCTCGGAGCCCCGCCAGCTCCGCCGACCACCAGTACACGGCGCGTCCGTCTGGCGGCCGGCCAGACCGAGGCATGCTGGAGTTGCATACCTCGGTCAGAGACTGGCGCAGCTGCCCCGCTGCGGCGTCCACATCCAGGCCGGCTGTAGGCGGTGACAGCCAGTCCTGGATGAACGCCGCCTCCCCCGCTGCCTCCCTGTCCAGGCGGGTCAGGGCCCACCGCGGAAACGGCGATCGCCCCGAGAGGGGCCGCCTCCCGCCGGGGCCACCGGCGGAGATGTCGAACCGCACGTAGCGGTGGTCCGACATGGTCTCCACCGGGTCCACCCGCCAGTTCAGCACGCGCGCGGCCAACGCAGGGGTGGCGAAAGTGACGTCCACTATCGAGCCACCCTGCCGCCGCACGCATGTCTGGACGCTCCCCCTGTTCAAGAGGGAGAGTCCAGAGGAGGCTGCCCACATCTCGACCGCCCGCCCGCGGGCGTCGGTGGCCGGGTTGCCCCAGGTCACCGACTTGGCATTCAGGTCTCCCAGCACGGAGACCTGACGCGGAACCGCCCTGCCGACCACTGCGGCCAGGACTCCGAGAAAATTCTCAAAGTCCTGGAGAGGACGGTTTGGGGAGAAGTAGACGCCCACGAGCGCCACCTCTCCCCACGCGGCGGCCACGTATCCCGGTCCCCTCTCTAATAGCGAGAGGGGAGGGGAGTCCGTGGAAGACCGCGCCGCTAGTGCCACCGAGCCGTCCTCGTCACCCAGCCAGGTGCTGGGGATCGAGTACGGCTCGGCGACCACCGCTACGTTCACCAACCACTCGGCCATGACCTGCACTGCCAGGTCCTGGGCCGCTCTGCAGTGGTTGGTGTTCGCCTGGAGGATGTGGTAGTCGGAGCCCATTACTCCGACATCGCACGATCCTCCTCGGCTGCCGCCGCTGGAGCTGCAGCGGCGGCGACGACGGCAGCGGTGGTGGCGACAGGGCGAACCTGCGCAATGTAACCTAACCTAACCTAACCTATATTCTAGCAAATAAAGCATTCATTCATTCATTCATTCAATGAAATTAGCGCGTTCAAACAAAATAACAAACAAATTCTTCAGCTTTATTATTAGTATAGTTATCATCTAAAGGTCTGCGGTCTTCACACATGATTCTCAGTAAAACAACAAAACTTATGTCCTCAGATTCGGTCTCCCCCGTCCGGGCAACCCGAAAGACACGACCGCTAAGGAAACGACCACCGCCCAAACTGCCCCAGTACTGCTCCTATACTTGGACTGCGTGTGGCAGCTACTGCAGCAGTTCCCAGCAGACTTCCAGTTCACAGAAACATATCTAACGACACTGTGGGACTGCGCACATAACCACATCTTTGACACGTTCCTGTTCAACTGCGCGCGGGATCGAGAGCTGGCTGTAGCTAAGGTAATGTTGGTTTTATTAGATCTGGGTGGGTTTATTTGTATTTGCTAGGTTATTTTACACCAGACTTACGCAAATATCTCTAAGTCGCGATATGTCGCACGCTTATTTGAGCAGGTATGTAAAGTGTGAACACACATTGTGCACGTTGCCATCCCGTCCTGAAAAGTCTTCAAATGTTCAAAGCTCGCGGCCGGCTTTATCACAGACACGCGTTTTTAGATAGTAAAAGTATGATCGAAGATTCTCAAAATTATTATCGGTTGCAAATATCTTTAACACTTAAATCTATTACTACTTAAGTCTCAGGCAATATGTGACATAAAACTCAGTTCCTCGCTCTCTATTTCTACAATATATTCACAAATAAGTATTATTTACAGAACTTCGTGCAGAGGCCAGTGTGGGACTGGGGCGAACAGTTCTCGGAGCAAGACAAGGCGTTGTTCTACAACCCGCTGTACGGCGTCAAGCCTAATACCATACACTCACAGAGGCTATGTGAGTAAAACTGTACCAGAATCTTTTGTCGCGTGGCCAAAATCGGAACTAACGCCGCCATCTTGATTTTTTCAATAAACTTCACAAATGTTTACAGTCCTGTCGCAGTTATTTTACCTCAGATTTTTCATATCTCAGTGATCTTAAATCTGATTCTAATAAGGTTGCTGCCACTGACAAGTCTGTCAAAATCAAAATGATCTTTATTCCCGTCGCAATAAGATTGCTGTTAGGTTTCTGTTGTCAGAGGCAAAATAAATATGAAAGGGCTGTGCCAACAGCGTACCCATGATAACGTCATTCGAGCAGTAAAAGATATTTTTCGAGTGTAAACTCAATTGGCAAGCAAGCTATTTGTTTTTGCAGCTTGCCCAAATATCGGCTGAACCTATTGTCACTTGACGTGTTTGACAAAACATTAGCGTTACTTGGGTTATTTATAAAACTAGCGCTTTTCCGCCGCTTTGCCCGCATGGAGGTTGGAAATTATCCTAAGGGAACGTACTACTAATGGATAAGAAGTATCCTATGTTACCTAACCCAGGTCATGATCTATCCGTAGCGTACATACATCCGTATATTTGCGCAAATACTCTTACTTTAATTGTATAAGTTTTGTTCTGTTCACAGCACAATCTTCGCTGCCAAACAAGTCAACATCCGAACTGAGTCGATTAGAACCTTGCACGTCGGTAGCCGGCATGGAACTGTGGTCGCAGTGCTACGAGCGATGGCTCGCGCCACTCGACTCGCCGCTGTCCGGTACCATACAGTACCATGTGCACAACTACGCTGCGCTTCAGAAGGTCAGTATACTGCTGAAGGCTTATGTTATCCTGGTACGTCAATGTTGATTGACATAATCACAATAGGCACCTTTCACAGTTATTTTATCTCTTGTGTTTGCATCACTGTCAAAATCACTCATCTTTATTCTTCTTTCAATAAGGTTGCTGTTGGTATACTGTTGTCAGAGGTAAAATAACTGTGAATAACTATATACCTGGTAGAGAGTGCGTCACGGGTCAGTATACTTCAAGTAGGCAAAATTCACGCATTGACTTGGAGTTGCGGACACCAGCCCGTATTACCTACTTCAGCAGGCTTATTTAACCCTGGTACATAAATGTGATTTAAATGACACAACCACAATAAGGCAAGATAGGGAGGGAGCGCGTCAAATCTGTATACTATAGAAAGCTTATGTTATCCTAGTACATAAATGTTGCTAATGACATAACCACAATACGGTAAGTTAGGGCGAGTGCCTCAATAGTCGGAGGTACTGCTCGATTTTTACGACCAACTTTATACCGAATAAATTTCCTAGCTAATAGCTGTTTCTTATTCAACTAGCGACCCCGGGGCGCGGTTTTGCACAGTTTTTATGACTTGACAAAGCTTGGAGATTTCTTTAGTATACAGCTGATTTTTTTTTTACCGGTTCCATATTTTTACAGGGTGTTCTACCTATGAATATGAACAACTTTCACTATGGGACCAGCTCTGAAATTACGAAAAAAAAAAATCTGCTGTTTCATACATTTTGGTCAAGTAGGTAGTTATTGAACTTTGTATTTTTTTCGTAATTTCAAAGTTAGTCCCATAGTGAAAGTTGTTCATATTCATGAGTAGAAATAAAACACCCTGTAAAAAATTGGAACTGGTAAATAAAATCATCTGGTATGTAAGTTAAATATAAATGTATTTATTATACACATATCCAGTCCAGACAAGACAAGGAAGTCTCCGAAAATGCCTGGAAGAGCTTATGAAAGGAAATCTGCCTTTGACACTAAAGCGAAAAATTATGGACACGTGCATCCTTCCCAATCTGACCTATGGATTCCTAACTTAGCCTTTGACAAACATTCAACAGTCTAAACTCAAGGTTTGCGAAACTGCAATGGAGCACAATATTCTAGGTGTCAAATTGCTGTGAATTTGAGCGCAGTGTGGTGTTGCGAATATGGTCTATACCATATTTGCAACACCACACTGCGCTCCAATACACGTTACTGACGTTCCTCAAAAAGCCGCTAAGCTAAAGTGGGACTGGGCTGGTCACGTTTGCCGTATGTCCAATGAGCTGTGGGCCAAAATAATCACCACTTGGGAGCCCTGACACAGCTAGAAGGCGTCGCGGCAGACCCCGTATAAAATGGCGAAACGAGCTGGACAAAACATACGACCAGTGGTCCACTTTAGCCCTGGATCGAAAGAGCTGGAAGTCATGGGGGAGGCCTTTGCCCAGCAGTGGGATGATGCAGGCTAACTGTAACGAACGAATAAATTCTCTAAATGGTGTTGAAAACCGCTTTAAAATCCGTTGAGGAGTTTAGGAGAACAACGCGGTTACACAGCCAGACTTCAATTAACCGGTTGAATGCCATAGTTATAGAAACAATTAAAATGCCATTGTGTCTCGCGTGGATCCACGTTCGATCAGAATGGGTGTCAGTCGTCGCACTCAAGGGGAAATACAAAGTTGCAGCATGTCAAAGTTGTAAAAAAACTTATAAAAAAATTAATGTCACTCCTAAAAATATTTGGGATCATCTTCATCAGGTTTGATTCCTGGCTCAGACAGAAGCTTTTTCAACAATCAAAAATGCAGTTTTATTTTCCTTTAAATTTTAAGTCATTCTTGCTTTAACCACGTTGCCCTGCTTACTATCCATTTTTTCGAACAAATTCATATTCATTTAACTTCATTTACACGACTTATATAGCTGAAAATTTTAATGATGAGGTTCTGGTGCAGTATGTTTCTTTCTTTTTTTTTTTTGTTTTTTTTTTGGGAAAAAAGAGATCTAACGAGCAGCTGAATGTTAGATCCCTTTTACACTAAGGGAATACTATTTGTTATGATTTTAGCCAGTATGAAATAACTTGTTCAAAGTCACACCACCGCCCGGCCCTTACTTCAAGGGTCAGTATACTTCAGCATGAGCAAATACGCACATTGACGTGGAGTTGCGGACACCTAGCCCGTATTACCTATTCTTCAGCTGCCTTATGTAGTCCTGGTAGGTACATAAATATTGGTAATTACATAAGCACAATACTTACGGCAAACAAAATAGGTAACGAGTGCGTCGAGAGTCAGTATAGTTCAGCAGGCTTATGTAGCATAAATATTGGCACTGATATAACCAGAATACGGCAAGATAGAAAATTAGTGACCTGGGGTTGTGGACACCAGCCCGTTATTACAATACAATACTTCAGCAGGCTTATGTAGCCCTAGTACATAAATGTTGGTAATGACATACATAGGTGGTGAGTGCGTCGGCAAGTCAGCATGTTACAGGAGGCTTATGTTATCCTAGTAAATAAATGCTAAGCAAAAAAAAAGCCAACAACAAATATTTTTCGACGAATGGCCGTATGGCGCGTTAGTAAAAATGAAGGTTAAACTAAAACCGACTCAAGGATAAGCGTGGCTCAAGGAAAATGACGTCAGCATTAGTTCGGAGGGCTGTGTATTTGTGACCTCACTGCACACTACTACAGCACGCGTATGCTATCCTAGTATTTAGGATTATATTATGCCAACAGCTGGTTAAGCGGAAATCACGGGAATATTCCTGTTACGAATTTACTTCATGTTTTACCAGTTTCACAATAGCCATGATTAAAATTAGCCTACATGAATTGAACATAATTCTGGCGCACCCTCAGCAAACGGCCCAGCTTCTTGTTTGCAGACTGTTTAATATTTTCACCACGACTATGGCAAGCGTTTCAAAACCTGATTATTGTTCAACAGATCCACCAAATAAAAGAGAAGATGCCATCCCTGTCGATCCTCTCGCGGCATTCCAACGGTGAGGAACCTTCAGAGCAGCGGCAACGGCCCCCAGTGTCCCGGTTCTACCCCTTCAGCGTGGGCCGCTCTGACGTCATCACCGGCAGCCTGGACTCCATGCAAGTCAGCCTCATAGACGCTAGTCAACTCGTAGAATCACAGTCCCTACTCAATGCTCCTGATTAAGGAGAAACACCGTCGCAAGCGATCCTAAGGGTCAATTTATACTAGCGCAGAGTCGAAGCGCATTGAAGCGTCAAATTCTTTACAACCAAAGCGAAGCCGCACGAATGCGCGCGTATTCGCCAGAATACGCGCGCACTCTTTTACGTGTAGTAATGAAAAACACCGACGCGGGCCAATTTCCGACTGATGACGCGTAGGTTCGCTAGTGGGCGCATGGATACGCGAGAATACGCGCGCACCAATCAGCGTTGTTCACGCGCAGACGCGCGAATTCCGAAGAATGCGCGCGTCTTTTTAAAATCTCAGAAGTCATGTGCGCGTTACGCTGTGGAGTTAAGGTTGAATATGTTATGTTCAGTTTTGGATAGACGCTTCGTTGCGCTTCGACTCTGCGCTAGTATAAATTGACCCTAACACTTATATCCACGTAGTAAGGTTTAATGTTGAATGTCTACTTAGTGTCGCTTCCGCTGAATAGTTGTTTTTAATTGATAATAATTTGTTTGCTTGTGACGTGTACATATTGCGCCTTTGGTGAGCGGTTTGTTGTTGTCTTCATGTCTGTTAGTAATGTCTTTTTGTGTTAAATGATAGAATATTTTTTAAAGAAATAAGTTTCTTCCGTAAATATAGTGTGATGGTTATAATAACTATTAGTGTAAATAGATGACTGTTTGCGGTAGATTAATTATTTTTTTCTAGTTAAATAAAGCACCTATCTTCCTGATTTAGTACCACATTTTTATAGAAACAAGTGATCAACAACAAACTGTTCTCCAACAATTTATCTAGAACAAGTCAATAAATCGAACAAGGCTCATAGTCTAGAACGCCGCAGCCATCATAAGGAGTATTAGGTAAATTACAAGTTAATATATTCGTGTTAATAAGACGTACATAATAATTAAGATGTATATAGTCGTGATATAACGTCGGTTTCTCTAGTAAACATATTTTATAAGTTCCCTGTAACAAGGAATTGATTGAGAAATGTATATTCCATTTTAGAATAATAGTTATATTTTTATAATCAATCGTTTTATGGTGTGACCATTAACATTTTTCGAAATTATACTTCGTCTTCGTTGTTCGATAAGAATACGTGGACACAATTGGGCCATTCCTGAATTATTCCGTTATAACAGATTGATATAATTATTTTCTATTTCCGCTTAATTACTAACCGAGCTTATCGTCGTTGTTAATATCCACAAGCAGCGGACTATTCACTATTCTAACAGTCGCCTGACTTTAGCCTGCAGAGTAGTGAACAGACCGCTCAATATTTATAAATAAGTACTTTGTTACCATTACTAAACCGTATTATTAGCCGATGACACAGCACCAATAATAAACTTTATTACTTCTCTAAGACATTCGACAGAACTCTGTCTTCATAACCGAGAGGTACACAAAACCAAATGTAAACTTATATAATAATAAATTGAATGATTATGTTGTAAATATGGCAGCTTCAGCGCTTACTTAAGTAATTTGTTATTATTTTAATATTTATTTCTCTATAATTGTAATTTGAATTATCATTTATGTAATAACTTCGTTCAGCTGTAGTATCGAACTGATAATTATGTTAATGTTAAAATGTGTACTGATGAATGTCCATCGTTGATTACTAACTTAGTCGTGGTATAGTTAGTCGGTTGAATACAATGTATTCACTTAACTTTTTAAACAGTACAAGTTTTTATGCGACGTTACTTTCTTTACGAATTTATAATAAGTTCTGGTAAAGAAAATATCTTATCCTGTTATGTAAAAATAACCCTAAAATTTTAAGAACCCCTATGGGCTATGTAGGTCCTTGGCATACTACCTGTCCGCCATGTTGCATTGATGTCAGAAATAATCACTCTGAATGTTTAAAATAAATCAAACATCTACGCAACAAGATTACGCAAGTTCAAAAAAATATGGATGTTCTTTGAACGTTAATATCTAGGAAACGTGCCGCTTTACGGGGTTTAGTTTTTTTATTATTATTATTTCTGTTTGCATTGATGTGAGCTATTGATTTATATAGGATCCATGCGTGGCCGCCATTAAGAAAAAATCAAACAAAATGGCGGACAGCTAGGTATGCCAGCCAGGCTCCTTAGAAAATTCTTCAAATTCCCTTTGATACAAGGTCATATAAAACTGGAGAAACATAGATGTATCGGTTTCCATCTCTACGCTCAAACTGACTGACCTTGAGTAATCGAATGTGCAAAACTCATTTGAAAACTAAGGTATTGTTACGAGCTTGGGGTTCGTGACAATTAAAAACTGCCGATTTAATAACCAAAAATAAACACTTTTATTTAAATACACAAATTACAACTTTAACGCTAATTATGAAACACAATTGCACTACTGATCACTTCTAAGTCGCACTTGAAGATCGCTTTCCTTTCGATGTTTTCGCTTGTATCGCTTATCCAAGACTGTGTCGGCTCCGGAGCATTCCCGCCTTATATAGGCCTCACATTGTTCTAGAACCTTCTATTGTAGAAACATCTAGAATGTTCGAGTACATTCCGGCCCCAACTGACCAGATGTCGATAGTTCTAGAAAGTTCTATCGTCGAAACTTCTAGAAGGTTCTTGACACTAGTTCTTCTACTCGATACTAGATGGCGCTAGTGGTAACGAATATCAATTGTGGCGCGCAACACTGCCCCCTCCTAAGACATGCTCGTCCCGAGCATTATCGGCCCCATAATAACGCGCCAGTCGATCCACGTGGACGATCTTAGGAGTACCTCTTGCACCTTTCTGTATCCGGTAGGTTACATCATTGATCTTTGTCACAATCCGGTACGGTCCGTCCCATTTAGCTTGAAGCTTAGGAGATTTCCCTTTGCTGCGGACTGGATTGTGCAACCACACTAGTGAGCCTTCGTCGAACCCTTTATTGTTCATTTTGCGGTCATAACGGATTTTCATCTTTTCAGACATTTGCTGGCCCGATTGTCTGACATGCTCATAAATGTCATTCATTTTGTTCCGCAAGTCATTCGCATAATCGGTTATACTGCGTGGGGCATCAGGTGGTATTCCGGTGATCAGGTCAGCAGGCAGTCGTAATTCTCTTCCAAAGTTTGCGAAAGCTGGTGTCACCGATGTACTTTCGTGAACAGGGCTGCGATATGACAACAAAAACGGTTGTATGTGCTTGTCCCAATCTCGTTGCCGATTTTCCACAACTTTTGCCAGGTATCTCTCCAATGTCTGATTAAATCTTTCCACCATTCCATCCGATTGTGGGTGGTAAGAAGTTGTTCTAGTTTTATGAGTACCCATAACTCGACAAGTTTCCTGGAATATTTGGGACTCAAAATTCCTTCCTTGATCACTGTGAATCTCCAAGGGTACTCCAAAACGGCAGAAGACTTCATGCACCAGTTTATCTGCAACTGTTGAAGCTTCTTGGTTTGGAATGGCGAAGACTTCCGGCCACTTAGTGAAGTAATCCATCACAACCATGAAATACTTGTTACCACTTTCACTTTCCGGAAAAGGTCCAGCAACATCTAAGGCTATTCTCTCCCATGGTGCACCAACATTGTACAATTTCAATGCACCTCTACTACGTGTCTGAGGTCCCTTTACAGCCGCACAACTAGAACATTTGCGACACCAGTCCTCAACATCGTCCCGACAGTGGACCCAGTAAAACCGTTCTCGTATCTTCAGTAGAGTCCGTTTTACTCCCAGATGACCTCCTGAACAACCATTATGGTACAGCTGTAGAACATCCGGTACTTGAGCTTTAGGGACAACCATTTGCAGATGACAGCTGTCTCCTCGAACATTTTCCCATTTACGGCACAGGACTCCATCCTGAATCACCAAGCTGTCCCATTGGGCCCAATAGCTTTTTGTGACCGAACTCATCGCTGAGACATCGCTCCACCTGGGCTTAGGAGCTCTGGCCTTCATCCACTCCAGAATCGGCTTGATGTCCAAATCTTCCTGCTGTGCACGTTAAAGTCTTTCCTTCCACTCGTTGCTGAGGTCTGTCCTGAGCATCCTCACAGGTACGACTTCTTTACTTTCTTGCCTAGTACAATGCTTCCTTACTAGCACTAGAGGTGAACACCATGAACTAGATGAAGGTTCAATAACACCACCCTTCACCTTTCCTTCAATCATGGTTTCCACTTCTTTTTCACATGCTACCGGCAATCTTCTTGGCCACTGACGGATAGGCCATTCTTCTCTTCCTGCAGTTCGCTTAGGGCAACTGGATCGAAGGTGGCCCCTTTCCCCACAGCCGTAGCACCTAGGGCTGTATCCTTTATTACGATCGCGAACTGTAGCCGCTGTGACCTCCCTGACGCGGTGGGAACGATGATCCTGCCGCACAGCTTCCACCTCCAGTGCGTGGGCCAAGGCGTCCTTAAGCGTCCCGTGGTGACCGAGCCTCACAGCAGCTCTAACCTCAAGGTCGCGGATGCCGTCGATGAATGCTTGCACCAGGTTCCCATCAATAAGCGCAGGTACGGACTGGTAAGCTTTGCGAACCAGCTTCTCCACTTCAAGGGCCCACTGCTGCAGGTTTTCGCTGCTGCGTTGCACGCGATCCTTGAGCTGCGCACGAAACACGTGTTCCAGGTGAGCGTCACCATACCGAGCCTCCAATGCCTCAAGGAGCTGCTCGTAAGTCACTTCCTTACCGATAGCTTCCAGAACAGTTAAGGCCTGGTCGCGCAGGCCTAGGGTGAGGGCAGTCATGGCCTGATTTTTATCCCACCCGTTCGCCTTCATGACAGCCTCGAACTGGATTTTGTAGGCCGACCAGGAAGAAGTTCCGTCGAATGGTGGCACTTTGAATCCACGTAGCGAAGGTGTTGTAGCTACGGGAGCTGCGATTCCATCCCCAAGTTTAATGTAATCCAACGTTTTCTTCACGTCAGCCATCACGGTTTTCTTCACGTCAGCCATCACGTTGTCAACCCGATTATTCACTTGATCGATTCGGGTTTCAGCTTCCGACAGGCGGTTGTCATGTTGAGCAACCTTATCCTTCACCTCCTTCATGTCTTTCCTGAAGGTAGCATGAAGGTCCTTCATAAGGAGCATTTGCTCTTCCTGTCGGCGAGCCTGTTCCTCCTTATCACGTTGGAGCTGTTCTTCCAGCCGACGAGCCTGTTCCTCCTGACGACGAGCCTGTTCCTCCCTGTCACGCAGAAGCTGTTCTTCCAACCGACGGGCCTGTTCCTCCTTATCACGCTGGAGCTGTTCTTCCAGCCGACGAGCCTGTTCCTCCTGTCGGCGAGCCTGCTCCTCCTGTCGGCGAGCCTGCTCCTTCTGTCGGCGAGCCTGCTCCTGCAGCATCATCATCAGAGCAGCAAAATCTGGTGCTGATGATGCTGGAGCAGCTGTGGACGGGCCGGCCTCCGTGGTCGGTATCTGGCCCTCCGACCTCTGTGGCGGAGCTCCACCAAAACGTCTCTGGTCCGTCTCCTGTTGGCGTTGACTCCGGGTACGGATACCCTCAGTGTCATCCTTGGGTAAAATCGGCATGATTTTAATCCCTGCTTCTGACACCAATTGTTACGAGCTTGGGGTTCGTGACAATTAAAAACTGCCGATTTAATAACCAAAAATAAACACTTTTATTTAAATACACAAATTACAACTTTAACGCTAATTATGAAACACAATTGCACTACTGATCACTTCTAAGTCGCACTTGAAGATCGCTTTCCTTTCGATGTTTTCGCTTGTATCGCTTATCCAAGACTGTGTCGGCTCCGGAGCATTCCCGCCTTATATAGGCCTCACATTGTTCTAGAACCTTCTATTGTAGAAACATCTAGAATGTTCGAGTACATTCCGGCCCCAACTGACCAGATGTCGATAGTTCTAGAAAGTTCTATCGTCGAAACTTCTAGAAGGTTCTTGACACTAGTTCTTCTACTCGATACTAGATGGCGCTAGTGGTAACGAATATCAATTGTGGCGCGCAACAGTATTAAACTATAAATTATGAAATAAAAAAAACAATCATTCTGTAAAGTTCGCACTTTCGATACTTAAGGCGACTACATGACCTAAAGCGCGGTCACTATCGGACTGCATAAAAAAGAAAGAGATGCGCGTTGACACAACGCTGGTAATTTATTGCAAAATATGGAACAATCATCTATTGTTGATTTATCAAACACCAAACAAATAAAAACCGTATACTAAAATTCGGGGAATTAAATTGTCTTTTATATGGTGAAAGTTTTATGAAAATACACCCGATAGTGTTTGCGTGATTATCGTTTTTATGTCCGCGGTAGACATTACTTTACAAATTAATTACAGTATGTTAAAAAACTATAATTGCAAATATTCACATATCAAATTACGAAGCAAATGGTCTAGTATAACATTTATTTTTTTCAAAGAAATCAGTCCGGTCGATTAGACGTGATGTTGAATTTGAAATCATTAGAAGTCGTATATCTGCGCCTTAAAGCAGGAACAGTCGAAATATTCAAAACTAAAGTGACCTGTGAATCAAAGTTAGGGCACAGTGGAGATGAGACGTCATAGAGTGAATAGGTGAAAGGCCTTGAAAAGTCAGAAACTGTACTAAGACTGGCGAACAGAAGACAAACCACTTGATCACGAACAAACATAGTAAATTGCACGTATTATGTACATACACTGTTGTATACAATAGAATTTGCTGATTAGTTTTGATATTTTGTAAAATATCCGACACCAAGACCATATAAAAAACCAAGACAGAGCGCTGAGAACGATACAGTGAAGCATGCCAAAACTACACCTGCGCTCAGTGCATACACGCTCACACGCACACATTTACAACCATTTACAATCAAACTACACCTTTGACCTCATTAAGTGCACACATGTTTACGAAACCGGCTTTACTGTTGAAAGCCCTCTGTCTTGGTTTTTTATTTGGTATGAGATCCGACATCACATATTTTGACGCGTTTGTCGTCCTCTGGTCTTGTTACCTTATTGAAATATTAACTGCATGTTAGGCCGTGGCCACACGGTGAAATAATTTGCGTACAGTACGCGCAGTGAGAATGATTCATATAAAAAAGTCTTAGCGTTCGAAGTCAATAGCAAACATTTCTCTAGCGGGACCACGGTCTTATCTAACTTGATCAAGTTGGAACGAACAAGCAGTATTGTTGTAACATTGTAAGTATAAATAACTTTATCGTTTAAAAGCGAATATTTATGTAATTTATAAGTTTACGAACTGTTAAAAACTGATTAATAAACGACGCTTACGTCGTTTTAGTTACATTGTCATCGTCGCATGGGCTGGTATTTTTGTACTAGACAAGAGATGGGATGCATTTTAGTTTAGTCTATTTTAACAGAATTGTTTTAAATAGTGACTTTGGAAACGTAGCCACATAGTTTTAATGTAAGACTGCAAACACTTCCATTTACCTACGATTCATCATTTTTGACGACATTTTTTAAATATAAGCCCCGTCTCTGCCTACGCCGGAAAATTGTGCCATCTCGTCTTCTAACGATATAGTAAAATGTCATTGTATCAAAAACAATCAGTATAGAAATAGATATCATGTAGCCCAGTGCAGTCCAAAACGTATGTTGAAATGATTCGTACCAAATTGTAAGTGTACCTGTTACACAATGTTCAAATGTGAGGAATAAAGGAGTTACGAGAAATATTTGTTTTATTTATACGTCTTTAATTTATTTTCAACATCACAACATTTAAAAATAATATTGTAGAGTAAATCCCAACCTTATAATACTAGGATGTCTTTTAAAATGTCACTTAATAAAAATAGCAATAAATAAAATAAACTGCTCTTTGGTGGCCAAGCTAGGATCGAGAATCCTTTCACAGTTATTTTACTTATCAATCTTTATTCTCGTTGTCATAACGTTGCTGTCAGAGGTATGCAGCTGTGGAAGGGTAAAACATGTTATCAAACAAAGTCGAAGTGTGTTTTTTGCGAAAAAAGGCTGCCTTTTCTTGTAACATGAGTCTTAACATTTTTACCACACTTTAATAATCACAAATTACGACACACACCACACACATTGCACAACACATAATGATTTATATACCATACCATCACACCTTGCATACCCGAAGGGTTGGGCAGAGGTGTGCCTATATTAGTAGTCACATATCGCCATTTATGTTTCAAGTCTCATGTAATAGGGGGGCGATAACACTATGACCTGGGAATCGAATCCAGGGCCTCATGCTCAGCAGTAGCGCTTGCGACCACTAGACCAATGAGAAAAATATTTCTGTGTAGTATATTTTTTTATGGTCATATTATAATGTTTCGGAATGCAAACATTTCACTAACATTTATATAAGTACATAACATTTAACATTAATTTGGACAAAGTTGGCACCGGATCAGAGGGGCAATTCTACTAATTTTAAGAACGTTCAGTCTGATCTCAGTCTTAATCTGTCAAAAATACCTCTAATTTCCTTACATTTTGACAAGTTTTTGACATTTGTTTGTCGCTGAGATGAGACTGCGACTAGATTTTGAACATTTTAAATTAAGAGAATGAGGGTTTTCATGAAAATTCACGACACCAGTTGGCGCCACTTTGACAAGAGGTCTTCCAATATAAAATATATGATGTCAATCACCATTCGTTTCATTCGTTCGTTCATCATTCAGTCACGTCTAAAGAAATTATAGGCGCTTTGACACTTGTGACAGGTGGCCGGACCTGACGTATCAGTGCTGCCATCTAGTAAACGTCATTTTTCAAAAACCCTCATTGGCCCTCTGGAATGACGGCGATGTTGATAGAATGGATCGTGTGGCCTTGTTTATAGGCTACTTTGGTAGTACACGATCAGGAATATAGCAAATAGATGTATGAACTGAGGGGCTAACCCTGTATTTTTAAAAACGTTAGAATTCTAATCCGTCTCAATCTGTCAAAAATTCCTCTAATTTCCCTACATTTTTGACATTGATTGTAGCTGAGATGAGATTACGTCTAGATTTTGAACGTTTTAAATTACGGGAATTTGCCTTCTGCTTAGTGCTTAGCGCGAGGCGGGTGCGGGAACGCGCGCGGTCTGCATGTACGCAGTGGAGCGCGGCGGCGGCGTTCTGCTTGTTGTCGTGTCCGGTGTTAGTGAAAATATAATTTATGGATGAAGAAGACTTATTTTTACTAGAAAAAAGCTCGAACTAGTTTGCGAACCCCGGTCCCCGCGCGGGCCGAGCGCGCCTCCCACCCACTGCGGCCACTAACTTGTATGAACGAGCTAACGTATGGCGTGAGTTGCCCGCCCGCTCACCGCGCCCGCGCCCCAGTCTGGCCAAACACTTAAAGTTGCAGAGTCTTAGTAACTTTTTAATTTCGCAGTGAAGCGGCAATCCCTGCTCAATGGTCCTAATTATGCATCTAAAGTCCCCATCACGAGAAGCTATAAATTTTGTAAACACACATTCAGAGGTTCGCAACCTTTGAATCAAATAAAAAAAACAGTTCTGTAATGATTTTTATATAGGGATATAATTATGGTTACTGTCGTCAGACGATTCCGAATATTCTGCATCTGCATCATTGACAGCGTCAGCGTGACCCAAAGAGTACTTTGTATATACGGAAATAGAGAGCCATCTTGCGCGATTTGAACGATAACATTAAAAAAGCGCCCTCTGCGATTAAAATACTAAACTACATCCGTGTCAGTATTATAATCGCGCGACCTAGATCCATTCATGGTCCAACTGTTTACTATAACAGAGATAGTAAAATTATACCGATATAAGTATTCAAAATCTGTTTACTACAACATATTTAGATATTATTTAAATTACACACCCCCTTACTAATAAACGTATTATATCAGACGAATAGTTACACACCGATTTCTCTCTTTCAGTCGTCAGTAATTTGATTTTCGACAGAAGACAAAGCGTTGTGTAACTATACAGACGATACACAATGTTTATTAGTAAGGGGGATTTAGGTACAACGAACGATCACAGCAGACAACGAACGATCACAGCATTCACAGCAGAACGACATCAAAACAACAACAACCATTTTTGTTTATTACTTGCCAGTGCTGCCAGGGCATATATTTAAATATCACTAAATTCTTACCAAAGTATGTAAGATCTTTTTATTTCAAAATTTTTTTCAGCAAAAATTACTTTTAACATCATGGACACGTATGTTTATATTTAATTTATTCTAACGAACCCTATATTTACAATAAACACTCTTTGCTTATCTCCAATAATAGAACTAATCAAACTTCTATGTAGCAAATAATGAATTAATTATGGCAACACATCCTTAACAGTACTACTAATATTATACCATTTATTTAGGGAGAACATTGTAAACCTTAGTGTAGTATTATATTTTGAATATTTTTTATTTTCCTATATTATACGCCACACTAGCGCCTCTGATTTTACAATACTAAACTAACAGATTATTATACTACGAAATTGTAAAGCTAATAACCAGCTGGAAATATATCTTTTGTACATGTCATCTGTAATAAGTTGGGTTATCACAATGCTGTTGCAGGGTTTCTACGAGTAAGATTGTAAGGCATGGCGTGACCTTTCCTACTTCAAAATGGCGGCCCAAATGTTTAAAATAATATCGCTAAAATATAACCCGACCAAATGAAATTGCTCGATAGTTCGTATCACACGTATTGTTACTTTGAGTTGATTGAATTTGAGATTATTTGTTGTTGATTAAATTGTCGCTACGTAACTTAGTAAAAGTTCCTTATTTACAATCTCGTGACGGGGACTTTAGATATAACTTTCGCTTATTGTTTTCGTCGCTTCTGTTACTTTATATCTTCGAAGTCACACAATTACGAGTACAGAGGAATACAACCAAAAATTAAACCTATTTATAATATTAGGCCGGTTTGGAGTCTTCGCTTGTCTTAACTGCTTTTAACTTAGTAATTTTGTCGACGTGTTTCTTGGCATTGCGGAAGCGGTTGATCAGCATCGTTCTCTGCCAGCTCCACGATGCCCAACGCTGTTGAATTTAGAAAACAATAATATTATTTTGCCCAGAAATGGGATAGGGCAGGTTAGAAAAAAAAGTACTTGCCCACTATAAGGCAGAAGCATCTTCCCGTAAGGAGAAAAGACAAGTTGATTAACATACTTGATCACTGCGTTAGAGATTTTAGACATTATTATTTCTAGTTTTTTTCAAGATGTTTTTCATTGGCCGTAAGGGCTCTATCACAATATACCACGGTGGCGCGGTGCCGTACTACAGCATGCCGTCTGTATGTACACAGGTAGCCTTCACCGATACTAACGCTGAATACCCGAGAAAAATCGATAGGTAGATCAAGTCCGAACCTAACCCAATAATGATGATATTGATTCCCAGAATGACGTACAACCCGTGCGAATTAAGTAGGCACCTCGCTGGAATGCGTTCCCTTTTCCGCTTTCCCGCGTGGAGCGTTCAGTAGTGATAGCATATTTGTGATGTGACGTCACAGCGCCAGTGTGAAGCCAGGTGCATAGATAATTCGCACGGGTTGTATTTTAAAAATAAACCAAAAAAAAAACATGCATCATCAACGAACCACATTTTATTCACGCTTAACGGAATAAGTTAAACAACCAACAAATAAATTCTCATTCACAAAACCAAAATCTCTACCTGTGTTGTTATTACTAAAATATAACCCAAGTTAAGTGGACCTCATGTCTCGAATGTTTGGGTGCGCCTACGACTGCTTAACAACCAGTAATTTATTAGAAACTATGAAACAGTAAAATAACCTCTAACCCAATGGTAACAAAGTCTAAAGTATAAAAACATAAATATCTGTCAATGTTATAGGAACTTCTGTAACTTTAGTTTTCAACATGGCAAAATGTGAACGCAGCGTTTACATCAAAAGGGAGGCTGCTGCGTTCACGTAACGACACTAAACAAAATCTCTTCGAATAAAATTGGGCAGATATTACAAAATACAAAACATCCAGATAGATTAGCGTTTACGCAAAATCTACTGATAATCAAATATAAACATTTTTTGTGAGTTTTCTTATCACTTTAACTTAATGCACTGGCTTCGACATCAAATTGCAAAGCAAAGATTCAAAACTAAAGTTTTGATTTCATCGAATAAAGGAAGAAATAAACTCGAAAATATGACATTTCACACAAAATCTAAAACAAGCAGTAAGAGGCAACAGGCCAGCCAAACATCGAGACGTACATAATATAAAACATCAAAAACCAAGTATTAAATGCAGTGGATATGTTTATACACATATTTTTTGAGACTACCTGTGGATTATAGTGACTTTATCATGAGAGTTGCCATGTTGTGAAATTTTGTATTCAACAATAACTTCTAATTCATTATTATTTAATAACAATGAATAACACGATGTTTCGTCAATAAAACAGGAACATAACAGTCTCTACAAGTCACTAAAAGCCACGACTATCGCGAGACTAGCTGAATATTATAATATAATGGTATATGAACCGCCAACACTGTGAGAATACTACGACTACGACTTGCAGCTTCAGTATGATACCCATACATAAGGAGACAAATTACATTTTTAAAAGGAATAAAATTAATAAAATTGTTAATACGTAAGTGTATCGCGTCCGACCCAAATCCGAGAAAATATGGTCCAAAACAGCCGCAGTTTATATCGAATGCTTCTGACCGTGCATGCAACCCGAGGTCGTAATCATATACGTACTTTGGCCATTTTTCTTGTATTCAAATCGGACGCAATATAGAAGCGGCAGAACAATGGCCAGTGTGTAGACAATGTTGGCGGCTGGCCGTGCGTGGGCCACGTCGGCGGCGGGCGGGGGGCGTTCCCGAGCTTCAGTCAGCGTCAGTTGTCGTCTTCATCATTCTCAAACATGTCGTTGTATTCTCGCGTATTTTCAAACTCTTTGAAGTCCTGAACAAACAAAATGAGATGTTGTGAGAATGAATAAGAATACAACTTGAGACAAAAACTCTCTAATAATGTAAACAACTGACAAATTTTTCCTGAAACTGTCACTAAGCTAAAAATACAAACCTTTCTACAAAACAAGGATAAAGTTCAAATTATTTTGAAATTGATTCAAGATTGTTTACATTTACAGTCAAACAAATAAGTGCACATGCACATTTAGCAAAGCATATTCTAAGACCTCAAATTCAGAGTGGTGTTTCTTGTAGCGTGCAGCGGCTGCATTGGTGCGTTCCATTAAGAGTGTATAACATATCAACTTCGCACTGCAAACGGTTATTCCAGTTTAGTAAGGCAGATAACTTGCCTTCAATGCTCATAAAAAACGTCGTGTTTATACTATACGCGGAAACAACCGCTCCGAATCTTTGGCCGAGGAAAGGGAAAAATCCCAAAAGAAATAGAGTATTAAATATATTCATAGGTATAAACAGACTTTGGTGCTGTAATTGCGGCTGCTAAGTTTTCCTTACTGACCTGAAACATCCCGTTGGCGACGGCATAACCCGTCATAGCAACAGCGGCGAACAGGGCGGCGAGGATCTTGTTGCGCGTCTGGTTCGGGAAGTTGGCTGCTTCACGCTCTGATTGCGTGCCTGTTGATTGCTTCTTCGAGTTCAGTCTGTTGTATTCTGCAATTTTGTGATACAAGACGAAGACGTAAGTATAATGGTTCAAATAGAAATTTCCTGATAACAATAAAGGTATTGTAAGTGAATCCCCCGAGTTATATATGTGTGTGACTAGTTGCCATCGGTGTTGTGGTGCGAAACTCGTAGCCAAATTCTTAGCTGACTCCTAAAAGCATGCTGGGAAGTACATACATACAAACAAAATTGGAACATTTTCACAAAAATCTTACCATCTGTGACATGTCTAAAATTTTTCTGGTTGATCCTAGCAACGAATCTGGAGAGATTTGCTATGCCTTTCACGTGATTGGCTAGTGTGGAATTGGGGAATGGTGCCTTTATCAGTGGAGCAAGGTATGCAAATACTGTTGCATCAAAAGAGGAGGGACGGTTGCCGAAGAAGTATTCACTTTCGCCTAGCCTGTCTGATAGTGTTTTGAGGCACTTCTCCGCTTCATTGTATATCTGAAATATGGGAAGAACTAAATTTAGTATCTATATTAGAAATATAATCAATCAGGGCAAGGAGAATTATGGTAGGCAGGAAAAACTAGTGTCTAAGAAAGACTAACAACTTTTATAAAATATTATAAACTGGATATTATAATTTTTCTTTCTTTTAAACTTACAGTCTTTTCAATTTCCTTTAAATCTGTGTGTTCTCCATACAAAGCATCAATCATTTCTTTAGCTGCATTCTGATAATGTGACGGGTAATAAAAGTTGAATGGGATACACAGTGCTTTGGCATATGTTGGTCTTGTCAAATCACAGTAGTTCTTTTCGTCGACCCACCATGCATATTGGAACGCTGGGTACAGTTTATCTCGTAAGTATTGTGTGAATGCACTAGCTTCAGCTGCCTGCTTTGTGTTTAGATGTACATCTGTGCTGTAATGCTGTAAAACAATGACGTTTATAAAACAATCTACATATATAATAAACAAAAGGTTCCCTTTGTTACTTCAGCATGGGGTAAACATGATGTAATATTATTTTTTATTGATCAATTAGTTTACCACCATAGATAGATATAAAATAAATCGGTTATTCATAAAGAGAAACGGGTCAGTACGTCGTCTTATGGGAGCAGTAAAAAGGAATAGAAAAGAAACAAGAACTATACTTACCAAAGATTTTAAATGTTCAACAACTTCCTCGAAATTTGAAAGTAGCTTGCGGCCGTCCTTCATGACAGGGAGCCTTCCTTTAGGAGTAAAAAACGGATTGTTCGCTTCTCGAACTCGTACAGGCACTCCAATAAATTTCATGTAAGTCTGCGAACGATGCAATAGAAAATAAATACTAAAGTATATACCGGCATAGCTTCGGGTTTTAGGTTATGACGAAAAGCACTTACTAAGACTTTCAGACATTCTAAATCAATGGAGGCGAGTCCCCATTCGCCTCGCCATATATCTAGTTCTATACTAGCCATTGCTGTGTGGAATCTACAATTAAAATAATATTTCTTTCAATTTTCCTAACATTGATCAAATGACTGCAAATGACATGACAAACTGACAGATGATTCTTTTCCTTTTTACTTTGCTTATAGGCCGTAGCATAGCAATACTAGCAATAAAAAGATACTAATTAATAATTTGCATTTTTAGTCGAGTTAAATGCTACAAAAAATTTCGATTTTTCATGCTAATGCTAATACAAAATCAGCTTGTAATAATAAAATCTGTCAGTAAAAACAGGATTCCCACAACTCGATGAATGATAAACTAAAGCTTAGCCTCACAACATAATATTATTATTTAATTATAATTCACACCCTATGGTAGCGATGGGCGACTCGACTTATCTAACTCGCGTAACTCGGGCCAGACCGTAAGCGAGTCAGCCCGAGTCAAAATTTCTGCAAACCGAGTTGAACCGAAGAGCGCGCGCGGCGGGCGGGCCGGTGCGGTGGGTTGGCGCGTTGGCGGCCCGCGGCTAGCCGCCTAGCCCGAAGTCACGAGGCCCGAACGACTCCGAGCGAGCCCGAATCAGCCCAACGACCGAATGTCCGAGACGCGAGTGAAAGAGATAGTTCTCGTTGTTGGTTTCTTTTTCTTATCAGACGGTTGTTCAAACAGAAGTGATGAGAGAGTTTTGACATAGAAGCTTATTTGTTTTGTTTACCTTTTTGTTATTGTTACTTCGTTCGTTGTTTATTGGTTTGTTACAGTTGACTGACTGGACTGAAGAATGGTATTCATTCAAAAATAAGTGCTATTACTTAGATGTTGATTAGCTTTTTTTTTATAGGTGTTGATAGATACATGACCAAATACCAAATGGTACGGTGTTTAATTTAAGGAATAAAGTACCATTACATTTATTTTAGTTTCTTATTATTTTCTAGGTAAAAATGTTACCATTCTTTTACGCTACGCTACTTATGTAGCGTAGCGTAGCGTAGTAGTATTCGTTTTGTGATTTGATGTTTGAAAACACTTAATAATAATAAACGTCAGATTTTTGAACGGGCTCAATTTTATTTGACTACCATTGACTCGGCGCCACGCAGCCCGCCGGACCCAACCCGGCGAACCGTGAACGTAGCAAACTAGCAACCCGCGGAACGATGCACCGAGTTGAGCATTTACTGACTCGGACGCACGAAGCGGCGACACGGGCAGACTGAACGAGTCAACTCGAGTTGCAGCCCGAGTTGGTAAGCGAGTCAACTCGAGTTACCCGAGTTACCAAAAAGTCGACTCGGCCCATCGCTACCCTATGGTTCGAGTCAGGGGGTCTACTCCGAAGTGGTAAATGTATCGTATCGGCCATGTATCTGCCAAATGTTCGGTCATTTCCTACTACGAAGTTCATTATATTCGGTTCGGTCGGTTCCGATCCGACTGAACTTAATTTTGACACTTGTTGTATCGTTACCCTACTCTGAACGAGAAAAGACTGACCGATAATTTGAGTTTGACAAGAGTTACATCGTGAAATTTGTGTCAAAATACACGACAGCAAAGTAGCTACCTTTTGATTTTAATTTTATTGTATATGCTTATTTCATTTTGTACTCCATATGTATTGGCAAAGCATAGTGCACATAATTTTAACAACAATACTATCTATAATCATACCTATGTTAACAGAATAAATGATTGATTGATTGATTTGAGTACCGTAAACTTATCGAATTTCATGAATTATTACAATTTTATTGAGTTTTACATTTTTTTTAAGTGAATGTACTACTTAAAATTGTAGCGAAATGACAGTACGTATGCTTTTGGGTGGAAGAGGCTCTCAGAGAAGAGCGTTTGGAGCGTAGAAGGAATTGCAGATGATCTTATGACTCCTTCACTACCAATTTAATGCCCGACCTTGAGTTTGTAGCTAGTTACAGACTCAGTTGATCACTTTGCCAGGACATAGTGCCCCTGTCACCCTGAAAGCGTAATAGCCATGCAATTGAGCCTGCTACAAAGCTACAAACGTAGATGTAAGATCTAAGTTTTCCACAGCAGTCCACTAGGTATACATATATAGAGATTTTGTTTAGTTCGATGTCTATCTGTTTGTAATTAGTATATCTAGCTTAGTTTTATTATTGTTTTCCATATTCTAATTCAATAACACTGATTAAAGTAAGTTTGTAGGGCATTTTTTGGAATATGTAAGGATTGTCAGATAATTACGTAACTTGAAAATGAGATTTTTTGTTTATGTAGTTTATTGAAATAAATTTGTCTCAAATGATAGAGTTATGTATAAAACTAATTTCCCAATTGGATTTATGTAAATCGGATCACCCAATCCCAAGATATTAAAAAAATTGTGTAAGGAAAATGTACCAACCTAATTTTTTTAAGGTTGATCGTTTTTTTTTTTTAAACAGCATGCCCTCTCCACCAATGAACGCACATTTGAAATAGTCAAGGGTGGAGGTGTGTCTTGACAGCGCGGGAGGTGCACTAGAATGCAGATAAAGTAGGCAGAATAATCTTACCCTGCTGTGTTTTGCATAATACCTATAATAATAATAATAATAACCCCATCGCCGTATCTCTACATTGACGTCGTGGTGGGGCTTGCGCGCTCCGAACTCTAGGCCCGTGCCGGAAAAGTTTACTTTGCCGGAACGGGTCTAAGGTGAGGAGCCAGACCAAGAGAGATACAGAAATCCGCAGGGCAGCATGTGGCGAGCTGTTGGGCAGTAGCGACCCCACGGACCCTATCTCCCGGGAGAAGTCTTGTACCTCACCTCTGGCTTGCCTTTATTGGCCGGCTGGAGTGAACAATGACGAGGAACAGAGCTCCCACCTCATTCTTGCCTATATTGGCTGGCTTGAGTGGAGATTCGCAAGGGCAAACGTGCTCGGAGGAAGGAAGTATTCCAGTAAGATGCTGGTAGGGACCTTGACCGTACTTCCGGGATTATCCTGATAGCCGTGGAATGCCTCTCCACTTCTCATAAGCACCTCAGGACATGTTGCCCCCTTGTCGCTTCGTCACTATGTGCTAGCGACCGTTTCCGGGGGCCCATTATTGAGTGTGCAAGTCACCCCCTGCTATTTTATCCGTGTATATATTAAACATTGATCAGGCAGAGGTCATAGTTCTTCCATAGTTCTTGGCAACCAGTCCACTTTAGCCACCCAAACCCATAGTCCAACTTTATATTTTTCCATATGCTGCAATAGTCCTACACCAACCGGGGGTTGTCCTTAGGTGCACTTGCATAGTGCACACAGGGATAATCGTCGGTTGGTGTCACATTTCATTAAAATTTCCTAAAGGGCCTCTGCGAGTTGGCTTCGGCCCCTCGTACGCCTTCCAAAGGACCGGGACTCAATGGTCCCGAGATATAAACAAGAAAATAATAATATCCTTGGACATTTCACACAACGCCATTTAGTCCCAAGCTAAGCAACCTAATGCTTGTGTTATGGTAACGAGATGGCTGATAAACTACTTATATACTTTTTTTTTTTGTAAATACATACATGTATAAGGGACGGAGCGAGTGCTCCGGAGTTAACCCAAGATGATTTTTGAATCGGAGAACTCTCGGCAGGTGACTTAGCAACCTGTTACATTTGCCACAGATGCTTTGAAGAGGGTACAAAGAGAGAGGGAGATTAATACAATCTTAGAAAATGATGAATAAAATATATTTTTTACAATTCGTACCTCCTAAACTAGAACTAATCTTCTATTTGTTACAAGTAAAACTAAAAATAATACAGAATTCAGCGTGGTGCACATTTCTTTCCACAGTCGATGATGCAGCGTACGACTGTCGATCAAGTTGCCTTGGGCCAAATCTCGATGAGGAGAGCATCAATTTGTGCCGCTGTTGGTCTGGACATGGTGACTTTTCTTGCAGAATGTTTGTTCATAATTTTCATTTCCAAATTTCCAAAACACGAACGTGAGAAAACGATAAGCCCAAGGGGCACTTTATCAAGCGTAGATAAAGTGAATAATTTACGTAGTTTATTAAACTTGTTTTTTGTAGATATAGTACATCTCATAACTTGACTTTAACACTACACTTCAGTCAGCACTTGACGATAAACGACCGAAATACGATTAGGTATCTCTATAGCGATAGCGGCAGATGAGATTTGGTTTGAGTTTAAAGTACTTTTTCTCAATTTCGCATTATTAAAAATCACAATCTCTCCCCTTGTTTGTTTACTTGCATTATTTAAAATTTGTAGTCTGTGCCATAGATAATATTACCAAAGTCTGTGCTTGTCATCCTTTGACTTTTATCCTTTTTTTTTTTTGACAATCGGCTAAGTAATCTTTATGCCAGCTACAAATATATTGTTTTTTCGAGAAATATTACAATTTTCTTAGGTAAAAATATTTAATTAAAAGCAAAGTTCTATTTTCTTACTATAAAAATAATTTTACTCTGTAATTCAACAGTTCAAATAAATCGAAATGAGTCTCACTGACTTATAAAAACATATCGATAAAACGTTCACCTCTGGCACTACATTTCGTTCGGTCCGACACTCTTTTCGAATATTGACTATGGTCTCGACCAAACTGAGCCAATCCGAACCTTTTTCGTAGTATGACAACAATATTCGGTTCGGTCGTGTGTCGGATCATTCCGAACATTCGTATGTGCCACTTCGGAGTAGACTCCCTGTGTTCAGTGGTGTACTGTTGAATCGACGAATCATTAATCTGACGATACGATGACGTGGGCACACCGTGGGCTGTATTATTTTTACACTCTTTGCCGTGGGCCAATCGATGCTCCTGAGATCTTTTTCTCTCTCTATCTACGAATAACATGGACATCTCTAACGTCTGTGTCGCTATCTCTCTTTATCATTAGGTAACAAATAGAAACCAACCGAGACAGAAATAATAAATTATTATTCTTGAAACAAATTAATTTCTGAACTTTCGAAGTGTCAAAGTTATTTTGGTGTGAAAATGGGAAAATGGTGTGAAATGTGAAATCCAAATAATAGTGCTGATTTTAAGACGAGTATTTAAAACTTGCTGTAAGTAAACTGAAAAGCTAGTAGACAAGAAGAAGAACTAATTACGTTCGATAGATAAGTGTATTTACTCAAAAACCGGCCGGCCCACAGCCCGCAACAAATAAAATGTCTATTCAATGGACATTTATTGCCGGCTACCTCTACTTCGAGGTAGCGATCGTCATCATCATGATAATGCCCCTATTTAGTCCTAGGAGATGGAATCAGTTCTTCAAGTCACGGATATTTTCGATGTTTCAACAACATGCTGCTGCATACTTCTATGTATTGTTAGGTGTTCTAAGTCTATTCCTGTTTGATGCTATAAGAGAAATGAGAAAGTATTCCAGCAACATGGAAGCCGGAGCTCATACCAACTTGTCAAGTGAGATGAAAGGGAGTGTGAAGCTATTTCGAGCGCAGAGAAACTTCTACATAACTGGCTTTGCAATTTTCTTAGCCTTTGTTATTCGTAGGCTAGTTAGTATGCTTATTATCCAAGACGAACTGAGCAAGAAAGCGGAGATGATAATAAAACAGGCTGAAGCTGCGGTAAAGCAGGCTAAAAGTACAGTGTTGGCTCATACACTGGAGGGTGCAGAGGACAGCAAGGATGCAGAGATCAAATCATGGAAAGGTAAACTGGAGGTGACAGAACAACTGCTTAGCAAGAATAGATCCCGGATGCAAGAGATGGAAATAGAACTTGATAAATGGAAAGTCAAATATCAAGAAGCTAGGGATGCTAAAGATAATGGAGTAAGAGGATAGATAAATAAATGGAGGAATCAAAAGTCAACAAAAAAATTAAAAAAAAAAAATACTACATGTAACATATGTATTCTGAGGCGCTTAACACGTTGACTGTCAGACAACAGACACAATAGAAAATCTATTGTTTGTGGACACCGTGTGACCACGGTGGCAGTCAACATGTCAAGTATCTTGGACAGCTTATCAATGACTTATCACCTTACTAACATTTAAAAAATATTTTCTTCTAATTTAAATGGTGAAAAAACTTTGATATTATGTGTATTATGAATATTAAAAAAGCATTAATCCACAATAAAGTAAATATGCATGACTTCTTACCTATCCACATATTCTATGTATTAACTCTAGCTTTTAGGAATATTTGTGATTTTTATAAAGTTTAGAAATTTATTTTGGTACTTTGTGTAAATTTTGAGATTATTATGTATTAATAGTGACCCTGATTTTGTTATGCAACAAAACTTAGACTACTGTTTGTTTATCGAAAGCGAAGAGATGTAAATACAAGCTGTGAAATTAAGTTGAAAGAAAACTTCCATGCTGTTCAAACTATACTAATAACACCTATACTTCTGCTTTCTGTTAAGGTATAGTTGATGTACAGCATGTATCAGAAAGATGTGGTTATATTTAACCAAACAAATTGTATGAACACTATGAACCAGCAATTGTTCATAAGAAAAATATGCTTGAAACAACAATAAATATAATTTTGAAAACCATTGAGCACTTACATGCTTCTAGTAGGTGATCATTTGATGGGTTAAGGGTGTCATATAGATGCATCAAACTGAAAAACTGTCTATACAAAACTTCACCTCATCATCTGCCTAGACTTTTCCCAACTGTGTTCCGGTTGGCTTCCAGTCTCACCAGATGCAGCTTTAATACCAATATTTTACATGAAGTAACTGCCTATCTGACCTCCACAACCCAGTTACTGGGTAATATGATACCCCTTGGTAAGACTGGTTTCAGACTTTCGGACTTTTGACGACCCGGAATGACTGTCAAAGATCCACAAATGACATCTGGGACCAACGGCTTAACATGCTTTTCGAGGTATGAAGGGGTGTTGATATGTAAAGATGGTCACCCATCCACGTACCAACCGCGGCAAGCGTAGCTTAACCTGGTTGATCGACCCGTGCGGCTGTTATTACTTAGCCACAAGCCTCTCACAAAACTTCATCTACTCGACACAAATGTGTGGGACGGCTTATTAGGATGTTGGTCCCATGGAGAAAGTTGTTCAGTTTTAATAGTCACAGAACAACACCTTTCTGATATATGCTGTAAATAGTATAGCATCAGTGTCAAAATCTTACTTATTATGTCTAGTCTTGTAAATAAATTAGTATCAAAATTATAATAATGCAATGACAAAAAAAAAATGTGTCAATATATGTAATTAAATAATTAATTGTAAATATATGTAATTACCCTATTACATTGATATAAATATTTTTTTACAGTTGTAAATTGTGGTGCTGTCTGATTTTGTTCTTCTATTATTGTCTAATGCAGTTTGGTGATCTTGTATTATAATTTCTATAATGGGTTGTCAAAATGGGCTTGACAAATTACAATTTACTGCTCAAGAAAGGCCTCCAATTTATAATATCTAACATATGCATGGCCCGAATTAGGCCATGTTACTGCAGCAACAGAATAATAAAGTGGCCCAGTACGGGTTTTGGTCAAGTTTTTGTATTAATTAACTAATGAGGTAATCTTAAGTAACCATATTGATGTAACAACATGATTGAGTTTTCATTATTAACTTTTCGCATGTCGAGCGTACATGTGTAGTGTACCGATAACAATAAAATTTCTACTGTGTCTGCTAATTAGAGACGCGACGGGTTAAGTACCTACCTTTATGCATTTTATGTACAGAGGCCAGCACATCAAGTTACCCCAATCTGTCAAATTTCTTTGATGGATTTTCAACTTTATGACAAACGAATAAGGTTCATAATCAATTGGGAAAATTTGACAGATTGGGGTAGCTTGATGTGCTGACCTCTGTACAATGGGTTTCAATGTACGGTATTGTAATTTTTTAATAATACTAACTAAATAAACTGAACAAATCATGATGTGTTTATCATTTGTTTGCCTTATCGGGGGGTTTATTTTTTACATAAGCTGATTTATTTCTAATTAAAATAATGCAATAGAGTAATTTTGCATCACCTTACTAACGATGTGAGGGCATGGAGGGTAGCTTATATTGGATAAGTAAGTATAATTTGATCTGTAAAAGAATAATTAGAAAAGCATTTATTCGACAAGGACGACTTAACAACAGCAAAAATCACAAAACAAAAGTATAACCACAGAGTACTTTTTGATAGAGTGGGTATAACAATTTATTCTGCCTACTCACCATGGGAATGAGGTGGATTTTCTTTCTTATTTTACTATGATGGTTTCTTGTCATTTTATTTCTGAACGTAATTTTGAATGTCTGAAACTTAAAATGCGTTTCAGTTGTTTTCAATCTCAGGTTTCAGTACACGTTTTAAATATTAAGCATTGTCAATAGTCACCTCTTTGTCAGATAAACGCTATAAAACAGAGACCCAACAAAAGCTTAATTTCGTATCCTCCGGTAATGTCACAGTGACAAATGACGTATACGTACGGCCCTCTTTCGTGATTTTTATCCCTCTCTCTCCTGTTCATATTTTACATTTCTGTTTCACAAAATTACGCTTTTCACAAAGTTGTTAGATTTCTGATTAATTTGTAGTGAATAAAATATAGCTATCTTTTTGATTAATTCCTATAGTGCCTACTAACTATAATGGTTTTGTGATTTTCTATTGGCGGAAGATAGTGACCCGTTTTAAAGGGTACCGTTAAGTGTTATTTATGAATGTGAGCATTTTCAATAGAGTCAACAACCAGGTAAGTTTGCTTGTATTTCCTTTAAAACGTTATTTTACTGTCGCTGGTGTATAGTTATACTGGCTGAAAGAGCTCTATGTCTGGACCCATTGAGTATAATCTACAAATTAACAATGGCTTGTATAATCAGAAAACTATTATATTATATTTTAGATGTATAACATTTTCCAGATAAAGCTACGCCCCCAGTATTTGTTTATTTATTCAATAACTTCACCAGTTTCGTTTAATAAAAAAACCCTTCAGAAAAATTATAATACTTAATCAAAAGTTTGAAATTTTTCATTGGTTATAAAAAAAATCAACTGTTTCTTACAATACAGGTAGTAGGTTGCGTGTTGGTGTCCCTGCCTCCTTGTATAGTGGTGTAATTATTAGATAAGTAATTCCTATAATGCAAATAATTTCGCATCATCAATACAAGGAAGAAGAATTAGAAATGTACATTGTTCTAATATTTAGATAAATGAAGAATATAGTTCAATGGCTTGCAAACATATTATTTGCTATCTAGACTAGTCCTTGTTAAAAGAGCGATTTAAACCTTGACTTCTCAGCGCACTCCCATTAAATAGGTTTTAAAAGTAGTTGCAGGTTAGGTGAAGTCCAGCTGTCAAGAGAATATGTTCTTGACAGTTTGACACCCATCAGTTTCATATAAACAAATACATGTTATTTATTTATTTATTAGGCTTTTCAACAATGAGTACACTGTTACTTTATAATTTGTACATTGTAAACTTAAGTCTAAGCATCTCATCACTTACAGAAAAGCACAGCATGCACTACATTATGTGCAGATAATAACACAATAAATTAAATAAAACAATAAATACATAATAAGTTGTTTGAAAAAAATAATAAATAAAAATAAACTTTTGTGAATTTAATCTTTATTAGTTCCTAGAATTGTCGCATTCTTACCAGTCACCAAAGATGGTGAAGAGGTAACATGGCGGTTTAAGAAGGCTATGAATCATAAAATATATTCTTTTTACCCAACTGTGCGACAGCAAAGACATGGTTCTGTTTTACACACGCATGATCTATGTATAGATAGTGCCATCCACAAAGACGCGCCCCACTCTTCTTACTAATCGCTAGTGGTTATCGCTAGTGTTTTAGTTTTTTGATACACACTAATTACCCACTAATAAGGTAAGCGATTAGGAAGAAGAGTAGGGCGCGTCTTCGTGGACCGCGCTATCTGTATGTGGGATACGTTATACCCTCGAAGCATCACAATGGCTGGATGGATGAAATGAAGTGTAAATAAGTAACGTCATCAAAAAAAAAAAAATTCAGTTCTATGATCATGTGGAGTAGGTCTCAAAATAAATGATTCAATCAACTTAGCCTATCGCAGTCCACTGCTGGACATAGGCGTCCCCCAAACTGCGCCACAGTACCCTGTCTTCCGCCTTCCGCATTCAGTCAACTCCAGCCACCTTCTTTAGGTCGTCCGTCAATCTAGAAAAAAAAAAAAACTATAAACGATTGCGAAAATGTAATAAAAAATACTTAATGCAATAAAAAGTTGAAAAAACTTTGTGCTCTTTCAAGTTCTGAACAGTGACGGTGAGACGGTGACGCTGAATCGGGTATGCTCGGCTCCAGTCGGTCGGAGATGCTGATTTGCGTATACGGCTCCAGTCATAAGTTTTTACTTCGATTGTGTGGTTATAAGCACCACTTACTTTATTTTTTACTGTTCTTGTCTTTTTCAGAATAAAGATAGCGGCGGCATGTATTCCGAGTGGAGTTCTCTGCCGCTGGAGGGCGGGGGGCGGGGCGTGCTTGGCGCTGTTGGCGGGCGGGACGTGGTGCTGGCCGTGGTCAAGCAGCTAGCCTCGCACGAACCCAGCCCTCTTACCACTGATGCTGAGGTAGGTGCAGGAAGATAATGCTGCAAGTGGCTTCATATTTTAGGAAGGGTAGGCCCTAACAGTTTTAGATTCGTGTTTCAGTAAGTCATTCATTTTTCAATAAGAGTTGCATCAATATTTGGTTAAATACCTACGGGTCAGTTGCTGGCACTGGGACAAGCATAGTCGAATTGGCCAGGAGCGTCTATAATAGTCATACTTCATTAAATACTTTCTAAGTCATTCTAACTCTCCTCTCTTTAGATGTATCTTTGAAATTTGACTCACCGTAAAAAAATACAACATAAATAAAATCTCCTTTCTAATAATAAACTGGCAGGCTGTAAAATTTTTACCTCGTGAGAGCAATAAATATTTGAGTTTGATCAAAGAGGGTGTTTCATTGCTTAACTGGTTTTCGCAGGTGGAATGGGTGCTGGAAGTGATCCGCTTCGGCCTGTCCCTGCCGCTGGTGGAGCACCCGGCGCTGCGCGACTGCGTGCGCGTGTGCTGCGCGTGGCTGGCGCCGCTGCTGGCGCCCGCGCCGCCCGCCATGCCGCCGCCGCCCGCGCTGCCGCCGCCCGTGGCCGCTGCGCCGCACAAGTACGCCAGGAAGATCCTGCGACACCTGCATAATTTGTTCGTGCCTAGGCCTAATGAGAGTGAGTTCATATTCTTTGTTGTAGAATCACCAAATCTACTTGGTAAAATTCTTAAATTCATTCACTGACAGACAACGTACAGATTTAACCGCTGGACCATGTAGCAAAAGAGTTCCTTATGTATAACGAAGCTGAGCATTAAAGAAGGATTTTTGATAATTCATCCCCTACGCAATAAAAATCTTAAATTAATTCATTCATTTACTGACTGACAAATGCACAGCCTAAACCATAACTTTGTCTCGGGTTTCAACACTTTGATAAAAGGAAATAAATATAATATTTATTTTACAAGCTCTCACATTCATTTATCAAATGGAACTGGGTAAGTTATCACAAAAGTTTTTAGGAATTGTTTTTGCTGTGCGAGGTACAGGAGGAAGGTTTATGTTCAGCTGTGGACGTCTGTCGTCTGATTGATGAGGATTTATTAATTAATTTTTCCTTTATTTTTAGAGATCATAATTACCAAGACGTGTACAAACACGCTGTGATTGTGTGTGTGTGTGTGTGTGTGAAACGCAAGAGCTCTTGGATACCGTCCGAGACAATGGCGAAGTCGGAAGTGTATGTATGTGTGCGTACGTGTGTGTGTGTTATGTGCCGACGCTTCTCGTTTTCATGCATACATTCACAGCGTGTTTGTGCATTTGGTTACCATAAGTAAAGCGCGCGTCGTTTCGTAAGATATAAATATTATATTTAAACAGCAATTCCTACTGAACTAAAATTAAGCAAAAAAGTATCTTGGCTATCTTACTACTAAAGTTGGTTGCATCATCAGACTTACAAACATAATAACAAATAAAGAACTCTGTCTTTTATTAATAACCTAAATAGTAGGTATGATCCTATAAAATGATGAACTTTTAAAAGAGAAGTTTGGCAACAACTTGGCTCCAACAACAAACCATTGTATGACGTGTTATCTACTCAGGTGGCGACCTAATCAGCAAGCAGGCTGTGCTCTGCCACCGAGTGCTTCGCTTGTCCCGCGCGCTGGCTGACGGCGGAGCCCTGGGCCCTCGCGAGTGGCGCGCCTTGCTGCTGCTGCTGTTAGCGGCCGCGTCGGCTCTGCTGTCGCCGCCCGCGCCGCACCACTCGGCCGCTGAGCAGCTCTGCGAGAGGGTGCTGTGCGTGCTGTTCGAAGTGTGGATACTGGCGTGTCACAGGTATATAGCAACACGTGCGGTGTGCACAAGCGGTCTGGCCGCCTACTGACCCCTCACAGATGCTTCCCAGTGCCGGCGCTGTGGCGCACGCTGCGCGAGCAGTGCGTGCGCATGCGCCACCGCGCGCCGCTGGCCGCGCACTGGGCGCGCGCCTCGCTGGCGCTCACGGCCCGCCTGCTCAAGCACATGTACGGCCCGCTGTTCCCGGTCATGCCTATCAGTGAGTTTGTATTCAATCATAAAATCGGACAAATAAAAACGCAAATGCACCATAACTTAATATAATACTGTGACCAATCAGATGTCAGACGCCGTTCAGAAATGAATGTGTGCCCACTTTGGCCACACTGACCTTTACAAGAATTCTCAACACCCCGCGTGCAAACTTCGTATGCCAATACTTCTTCCTTGTCTGTAAGAGAAGCATAGTTACTACTTAGCCTTGTGTTCACCAACATTTATAATATCAACTGATTAAATATATAATCAGTTCTAAATTTAAAATTTCCTTAGAAAATTTGACATAAACCAACTGTTTAAATACCTAACCGGTGGTTTTTATGTTGGTGAACTCAACCCTCAGTCCTGCAGTGCAAATACAACGTTTTCGAGTTTATCCAGGTGAAGAAGACGCCAACCTGATTCCTGCTGACATGAGCCCGGAAGCTGTGATGCAGAGCTGGTACCGCATACTGCACACTATAGGGAACCCTGTGGACCTGTGTCGCCCGCATGTCATCAGTCAGACCCCTGATTTCTTACAGGTTTGGTCACATACCTACAATGATACAAGTCACCAATCTGACCACTAATAGAACTGTAGGGAAGAGTGAGTGATGACCTAGTAGTAATGGTCCTGACTTACGAGTTGTAAGTAATAGGTTCGAATCGTACCCAGTCAGCCATGGAACTGCGTATTACGGTCCACTCCCTTTCACAAAGAGGAGACCTGTCACCAAGTAGCCTTTTTGTGCTTATGGTAAATACTTTAATATCTAACGAAAGTGTTACTACTGCTACAGAACTATCAACCGCTCGCCAGCAGTAGTAACGCTTGAACTATGAAAACAGCCCTTAATTCTTCAAAATAAAGGATCGTTCATTAATCACGTGAGGCTCAAAAGGGGAGGAAGGGGATCGAAAAAAAATCACGAAATATCACAAGGGCGTGTAGTGAGATGTCACGTATATAGGTACATTGTTTCTCAACGTCCTCCCGCCCTATTGAGCCTTTTTTTAAATGTTATCGAATCGATTAAAAAGTTGCTAAAAACATCACGTGATTAATGGACGACCCCTAAAGGCGCTATCGATTTTTAACTTTAACAATGTATGTTTAATGGTATGGACCTATAATATTTTACAGTTTTTTATTGCTGGCATATTGGTTTTTAGTACTCAATAACTCAAGATGAGGGAAGTCGCGACCCGAGCCAGCACCCATGCCTGCAGGCCTTGCCCGCGATCTTCCACAAGGCTATGAAGGGCATCGCCGCGCACGTTGACGCCTTCCTCGGTAAGTACTGCACACGTCGGGGTGCTGGCTGTGGGGGCTTACGTAGGCTATAGCATGGTTGATTTGAAGTAAACTTCAGTTCAGAATCTCAGATAATTATCAAGTTTTGCAATAATATATATCATAATTCTCTTGCCGTTATCCTAATAATAATTATGTGGTCGGCGCAACATGTCTTTTTCTTCCAAACTTCTCTATTAGCCGTCATCTCAGTAGTCAAGTTTTGTAATAACATACTTAATACCGTACATAACAAAGTCCAAGTTCCATTGCAACTAAAATTTATTTAGGATCTTTAATCATAAATGGTGTCACAAAATTCAACTTAGACTACATAACGCTTAAGTTGATAATTGAGTAAGTGTCAATGAGTGTAAATTATTTAAGATTCTGAATTTAAGTATCTATAAGACTTCTCTTCCTGTGATGGCTGTGTAAAAAAAATCATCGTCTCATTTTGAGCGACGCACATTACGCCGTACTACGCTTGTCGGACTGAGAGTACGTCGCGTCGCGATTTATAATTTTATTTCACTTATTAATAATAATGTTGATAACGATGTTATAGCCTCGCATATTATGATTTAACCTTGGAGCAATCAAGCCACAGGAAGAGTAGGTATTTTTCACTAAATATGGTGCTTGGAGCATTATTTGGGGCATTACGTTGTAATATCCTTATCGAATATTAGGAAAGTGTCAAATCTCATAATTATTATTATTATTATTAGCCTGTGATGTCCCACTGCAAGGCAAAGGCCTCCCTAATCTCATAAGAATTCTTGAAATATTTGTTTGTCATATTTATAACCATTTTCTAGAACGTAAATCGAGAATCTTGATTTAAATAAGATATAATTAGATTGCGTACTGGCCTCTTTCTATTCAAATTAAGTTTTAAATCGGTATTCATAAATTGGCTACGTTCTAGAATATGCCCCTAAAGTCTATTTTGGTTTGCACACTTGCACTGTAGTGTAAAATATCAGCACGTCTTTTTATTGACCAGCTTTTAGGCGTACTTCTTCCACAAATATGATGAAATCTTGATTAAGGTGAGTCCCTATATTATAGGCACAAGTTTGCTGGGCACGGAATTTCTTTTTCCTTTAGTATTTTGTTGGGGATTTTTTCTTACAGCACATTAAGATTATTTCTTTGATTATATCTATTGTCGAAGGTTGATAAAGGATACTTTGTCTGATTTTTGTGTTGATTTAAACAGTCTTTCTTTATCATAAAATTGTGATATTCAATAAAGAACCAATATGTCAAGAAATTTATATTATACACATTTCCATTTCCTGCTCTTACTTTATAATGCAGTAGTAAATAAATAGAGCGCTTGCTCCCATTTTCAAACTTCTTGAGGAAGTTATTGCAGATGAACGGAAACATTCCTCATCCAAGCACTCCATTTATTCACTACTCGGTGCCCTTATTCCTCGGGAGAGTTGATTAAAGCATAAATAGGATTCATTCAATACAAAAATAAGAAGCGTTTCATGAAGTTTTTATTTGAACAAATATGGCATCACTAGAACCAACCGAACACTAGGGGCCTAATTCTACTAATTCAAAAACATTGTAGTCTTGCAGTTTTTTACAGATTTTGTATGGCAAATTTACTTAACATAAAAAAATTCATTAATTCACTGACAGACAACTGTCAACCTAAACTCCGAGTTTTCATTTCCAGAAGCATTACATTTTGGACAAGAGTTCCTTATATAGCGAAAGTGACGATTTTTATATGGAAGGATTTTTAAAAATTCATCCCTTGATGGAGTTAAATGGTGATGAAGCTTTGTAATTTTTAAACCCCATCTGGCTCACGGCTTGTTTGCCAATAAATTATAACGAGACCATTGTAAAGTTTGTAATTATAGTAAAAGTGCGCAGTCCTGCACACCCCAACCCTATTTCAAGTTAAACAAGTTGAGTTGTTAAGTTGTTTTGTATTGAAAAAGTTAAAATAAAAAGGTTTGAAGTATAGCTAAAACTGAATTTTGTGTTGGAATTAAAGTTATTTTTCCATTGGCCCCCAGATGATTTGCAAATGCAAACTTATTGATACTTTTGATTCAACAGTAATTCGTCAATAACAAAACATCATTTTTTGTGTACAAAAGAGCTCTGCTAGATATAACGCATGTGTAGGCCTGTAGTGTACCATAAGTAGTGTATGCGTGGGGTGGCCCAGGGCGCGGCTCGGAGCGCAGCTGGGCGAGCGCGGGCGGCGCGTGCGCAGAGCCGGACGACGGTGACGTCACGCCGCCCGCGCACCGCCGCCTCGCCAAGTCCTTCAGCGTGTCGGCGGCGCGCCCGAGGGACAAGCTGCCGGACAGAAGTAAGCTTCGCGGTGACATACATATGGGAACCGTTTTGTGTGTAGAGATCGTCATGTCATTCAGCCAAAAGACGTCCATCCACGACGACAAGGATATAAGGCCTCCCCCGAGCGTCGCCACAATGACCGGTCCTGGGTTCTCTTGTTTGTAGTGCTCGCATACAATTTGATGTTTGAAATCAAAACGGTTTCCATATCGAACTGCATTGTAAAGTCATAGGAAATTATTGTTTAGCAATTTGATTAGCAACTTTCATTGTTCGTATATTGAAATCACAACAGTTCACAACTGTAATTCTTTGGCATGAAATGGCTATAACGCGGAAGATTGACATAGCGTGTTAATTTGATAAAAAAAATAATTTCTCTGACTTTACCTGTACAAGATCGTAGGAAATAGTTGTATTTTAGTTACTTTACTATTGAAATATCAATAGATAGACTTAAATAATGTAAATTTTAAAATGATTAATTTGTAGAGTATAAAGTATGGTTGAAAGGTTATTTTCATGTGGTATTGTGTTATAATTGTTATAAATATTAGATTTCCCTTGCACTTGTTTGATACTAGCACTTCCACTGTGTGGTGTCTTTTTTGTTGGTTTCTTTGACTATCTCTTTTTTGATTTCCATTAGTTTTTGAGTGTTGTTTTTTCTGGGTTGCTATCATTTATTTTATTTTACCAATGGTTTTTTTTTTTAGTTTAATTATTAGTAATAGTATTCAGCTGCATCCGATGAGACTGGAAGCCGACCTAGTACCTATAGTGCCTAGGTAGTACAGTCAGCCTCAAAAAGATGTAAACATACATCGACAAAGAATTCAGATTGCAGAAATGTTCCGTAGTTTATCAAAAAAAAAAATTGCTGTTTTATAGAAAAGTGCAATATTCAATATGTGTTGCACTTTTCTCACTGTGCGCATACGCAGGTACGCCACGCACGTCGCTCATTGGTCTGACGAGCAGCCGCCCGCCCAGCGTGGTACCGACCACGCCGCCCAACTCTATCTCATCTCAAGGTAAATATTGTTATCGCCAAACTTTTGTTTATATTTACAGTATCTATTTATATTTATAGTATTTGTATCTACGGTACTATCATTTAAGCTATGCACCTAAAATGTAAAACAGTGTTATGCCCTCATTACTAAGACTTATCACACTGGCGATGTGCGAGCGTGTTTCCAGAGAGGTGATTGTGTAAACCGGCTAGCTTGACCAGCTGATCTATTCTGTTACAGTCTCACTGTGAAAACTTAGGTGAAGTGAGCTGTCAATAGTGCCAATCCACCCAATAGTGCAAATAGCATGGCAGTGGAATGACAGCTCACTTCAGTTATGTTTTCACGGTTACATTGTTACAGAATAGGTCGGCCGATCAAATGTCCTTATGGTAGTGTGGCGGTATCTACAACGCCACATGCGAACAACGAGTCATACTGACGTCACGCAAAATCCTGCATCTCGCAAGCAGAGTTTACCGCGCAAATAGCATAGATACAACGGCCCGAAATTAATCATCGGGCAATTGCCCGCCATACACGACACCCGTCTGGTCGGAGGATCCTCCCTTTTCTATAGAGGAATTAGAGGATGAGTGAACTTTACACCCTGTTCCTCTACCTCTATGGTAGTTTATTATTTTGAGTTTTTAACACTGTTAGCCTTCTTTGTTGTGTAGTCGGCGAGTCTGAGAAGCCACCACTAACGCCGCTTCGTCCGAAAGTGAACTCAATCTTCCATTTATTCGGAGAGTGGCTGTTTGAGGCGGCTCTTATCGGTACTACACCAGCTTACAATAACCAACGTGAGTATACACATGTAAACAAAATTTCCCGCGAGTAGTATTTTACGTATGACATTATTGAACTATGGTAGCAACTCTATAGAGCCGGTACTATAGGCTATGCTATGGCGAAGCTTATGTTACAAAACACAACAGAACTAAAAAGAATTTGCGAAATATTAGCTGTAAATGTTGTTTCTCTTTTCAGGTAAAAATGATGTAAAATGTTTAAGGCATAGTGATTAATAAAAGAATCTCCTTTCAGAGCAACTCAATTAGTTGATATAAATTATTATTATATATATATTTTATTTATATATTTTTTTACATTATTAATAATAATAATATAGATTAGTGATTATAAAATCGCATTATACACATACACTGCCTATATTATATGTCTGCTTCAGTTGATGTTAACAGGAGCAGATTTTGGAAGACCTAGGTTCCATTCTAGTTCGTAAACCTACTTTTTTATTAACACCTTCTTCATCGTTCCCTCAATGCTGCGAATCACGATCACGCGTCTCCAAGTTATGCGGTCTTCTGCAGTGTGGACCGCTCGGTACATGCTGCCTCCAACAGTCTTCCTTGCACACGTCTGACGATCTTGCTTTAACACTTTATTTTGTGTTAATTATCTTAACACATAATATTACGAGAAGCAGAAGTCATGCCATAAAAAAGATGTATGGATTGTTTAAAAAATACTTGGCTACGAAGGAAGTAAATTGTTTCAGAGCGTGCGGAAGGCACTCCACCACCTCCGTCCTTATCAGATGCTGCTTACAAACTGAACATGCTCAGCTATCAGCCAGGTGCGTAAGACTGCATATATATTGTTTTTTTTTTTACCAATACTATGTACTTGTATTTTTTTTGGATCCCTATGTATAGAGAAATGATCGTGCTTGTACCAACACCTTACGACTCGCAACATTGTTGCACAGTTTAACTTTTATGAACATTTACATAAGGTTTAATATAAGATGATTGGCGCGTGATTGATGTTATTTCCACTTAAAAGAATACTCACAATTCTCAACTTAAAGTGTAAATCAAGTGGATATCAGAATGATTAGTATTATAAAAAAATATCATAAAGATGTTTAAAGTTGTAACGGAAATTAAACTTTATGTGTTTGTGTTAAACTTGTTTTTACCCAAAACACATATTTGTTTACATATTTAGAAACGAAATTACGAACACATTATACATCAATTTACTGCTTAACGACCGTTTACGATTGTACTCGTAGGTCGCGCAGAAGCCCTGGGCACGCTGTGCCGCGTGCTGTGCTCGAAGCAGTCCCGCGAGGAGGTGCTGGCGCCCTACCTGGCGCGCTGCTACGCGGCGCTGCACCGCGGCCTGCGCGACCCCGCCACCGCCGCCGCCGTCGTGTACAACGCGCCCGACATGTTCAGGTACAGTCACCGCGCAGCCCCGCAGGAGCTGCTGGCGCCTACCTGGCGCGCTGCTACGCGGCGCTGCACCGCGGCCTGCGCGACCCCGCCACCGCCGCCGCCGTCGTGTACAACGCGCCCGACATGTTCAGGTACAGTCACCGCGCAGCCCCGCAGGAGCTGCTGGCGCCTACCTGGCGCGCTGACTCCAGACCTGGCACGTATACAAACTTTGACAGTACGTTCAGAGCAAGTGCACCTTAGTCTAGACTTTAGCAGTTTAGCCTTAAGAAATCTTTTCGCAAGCATATTTCCCACAACCGATAGGGCCCGACGCTAGCAATCGATATCAGCAACTTTCTTAAGCCCTCAATTGAAGGGCTGAACAGAACCATATCACTTTCTGAGATCTGTCCTACGCAACCTTGGAATATTCAGGATTAATTTTTTGGTTGGATTAGAAAGCCTCCAAACAAAAAAAAAAAAAAAACAAACGACTAACGATAGGAAATCTAAGCATTTTTTTTTAAATAGTTGTGCAATTCATATTTTATAGAAAATAATTCTCGCTTCCAGACTGGACCTAGATGGCGTGTTAGTGCTAGTTCCGGATTTCGTAACCGCCTTAGACCAGATTCTGTCGGAGAGGGAGCCCAAACTGGAGTGCGGCTCCATAGACAAGAGAGAGCTCCGTAAGGCCGCCATCAGCGCTCTACTGTCGCTGGTCGCCTTCCCTTACCATTATAAGGGTCTGCCAGTACCTGAATTCCCAGGATGTAACGAGTAGTAAGTATTTAAATATAATATTCCAAACTTTTATAATAATCATTTATTTACAGGCTATAATGGCCCATAAACATAATAATATACCTTAAAAACTAACTTATATAAAGTATAAAACAAACGTGTGTAATAACCATGGCTTATAATTATGTTAGCAGTACTTCACATTGCACTAGCAAGGTCCAATTACAAGGCAAGGCATCTTCTTTTCAAGAGTAGAAAATCTCAACATTGTCAAAGGAAGACAAACTGTATTACCACTATATAAGATTTAAATTTATAATCTGGAGACTTCAAACGTGTTGACCGTACCTTACAAATTTGCAAAGCCAAAACAATCCTTATTACCACAATAATTATAAACTTTAGACTTATTTTCAAGCGAAGACATTGGGCGACTTGAACCGCGGCAAGTTCTCGCTGATATGCAAATCTGTAGTACAACTGAACCAAAAATAGTACCTATATTTTACGAAATTGTCAAACAAAAACGAACCTTTTCACCAGAATATAAGCTTCAATCTTCCCTTCCAGCGCCGGCATGACATTAGGCGATTTTACCCGCGGCAAGATATCTTTAATCTGCGTATCGGCAGTACAAGTAGAGACTTCAGATGCGTTGGCCGTGCCGCTACTGAGCGCGTTGTACTTGTGCGTGCGGCACAACGCACACGCCGCGTCCGGCAAGACGCACAGCGCCCCCCCGGGGTCCACCATGTCGCACAGCACGGACTATAAAGGTATGTTGTTGTTAATCAGGCTTAAGGCAAGTTTCATAAAATATTAAATCGTCATGACTGACCAATGGATCAGGCACTTTTCACACGTTCACAGCCCATTCACAAATTTACGAATTTTCTGGGTCCTGACATAATTCGAATCGTATTTTTATTTTTAAGTGGCCCTTAAATCCTTAAAACTGTAATCTCAAGCTCACAAATCGTGAAAAATTATTAATATGCAAAAAATAAAAAATATTTTTCAGCACGAACCATTTGTCGTCATGTGAAAGTCGATTCGTCTTAAATTAGGCGGAACAATCTGTCAAATTTCTTTGATAGATTTTCAACTTTATCGCTAAAGTATAAGGTTCAAAGTTGATTGGGAAAATTTGACAGTTTCGGGTAGGTTGATGTGCTGGCGTCTGTACATCTTTTTTGAAACATTTACGTGAGGGGCTACTTACCATCACCAGTTTCATAGCTTCGTAAAGTTATCAAGCTAAACCACTGCTACGAAAGATTGAAGGAAAGGGAGAAAGGAATATCTTTCTTTCCTTCTAAACCACTGCTATCACACACACATGAGCAATAATCACGATAATGCACACACATACACGCTACATTTATTTTGCAAGCTAACATTGAATTATTGTTACTATCAAAAAAAATGTCATAGACGCGATTGACTATTCAGATCTTCAAAAGTAAATAAGAAACCCCTGTGAGCCGCTATTGAAAACGTTACACCCCATTTTCTTACATTTACCAATGTAATTGCATCTATTACTTTTGCCAAAATTATAACACAAAGCCATTACACTATACAGGCAAAGATGGTTAAAAATATTTTCTTTGCAATGAATTGATGAATTTATTGACACCAGGTTACCCACGAATTCAGAATGATTGATCAACTCTATTCATTTCTGTTGTTAAACTGTATGGTGACTGTTGCGGTTGGCTGACTAAAATAAACAACCCTTATCGCTTACATGGAATTTAACAACAGGTTCTATTGAAGATAATTTCTTAATCCATGGGTAGGTAAATCTGTGAAAGGTCTACAATTTTATGTCAACCAAACGTACTTGTCTAAAAATGGACAATATTATGTAACAAACACGATGTATCATGAAGATGTTAAGAGCGTTTACGACGTACGGCATTGCATACAAACTTTCAAGCCCTTGTTTTTCGAAATGAATGAACCGATTTTATTGAAACTTCGTATGCATAAGCAGGATACAAAGGTCTAAAAAGTTTGTAAAGAACATTTTCGAAATGTTTTATACACGGTGACTGCAAAGCAACAGACAATAGAAAATCTATTGTTCGCGGTCACCAGGTGACCGTGTTGGAAGTCAATGCCTTAATTAAAAAAGATAACTGGAAATCTCTGTTTCTATGGAAAATTTGAAATCGTTCTAATTTGGCTGTACTTAACACAGTTTTTTTTTTTTCGAAAATGTTCTTAACTAACATTTTAAACCTTTGTATCCTGCTAATGCTCACGAAGTTTCATTAAAATCGGTTCATACATTTCGAAAAACAAGGGCTTGAAAGTTTGGATGAAATGCCGTACGTCGTAAATGCTCTTAAGTACACATTAATGAGTGGTCCGGCGGGTGTCGCGTGGCGTAGCGCGCTCCGACAGCGGCAGCGCCACCGGCAGCGCGGAGGGACACTCTCTCGATGACTTCGCCGCCGACGTTAGGGAGCTAGACCCATCCTCGCCTGTTTTCGGTAATTACACACCTTTTTGTTTGCGTTCTAAAGGGCAATTCGTTGACATAACAGCCATTTCAAATACTCACTATCGTGTTTTTCAATTCGTTTCCTCGTCTCAACTCAAAAAATTATCTCTATACGCGTTTTTTATTTTTTATTACTTCAAATTAAGTGACGTCGAGGAAACTACTTAGATTACATTCGGTCGCAAAATAAAAGTCTAGATTAAAGACCCGAATTCATAGCAAATTAAAATTGAAAAAAAAAATACTCACATAAAATAAATATATATTTATATAATATATTTTTTTATATTTTTTTTTCAATACTCATATTATGAAACATTTTTTGTAAACTATATACTCGTATACAAGATTTATACTTTACACGTTACCAGCTAGCCAGCAATATTTATTTATTCATATAAGCTTCTTACATGTTTTGTAATTAATACAAGGCTCCAACTTGTAATTTTTAAGGAGCAGTATTATCAACATCACTATAATTCGAGTCTAAAAACGTGGTATGTTATGTTATAACAATATTGATTGCCATGTCAATATATTGCCCTTTTTACAAGCACACTGTAAGCTTCAAAGTAGCTTATTTTCTTAAAAACCCTTCAAGTAACAAACAAATCGTTTTTCTCTAGAATTAAAATCATCCTTGCTAAAGTTTACAGTGTGCTTATCAACGCTTGTTTTTATGTCTTACTGATTTGCTTGCCTTTATTTCGTGAGATCACAGTACATTTCATTTTTGAACATTAATTTTGTGTTTGATCAAGTACTATAAAATAATCGTCTGATAGGTATTATAAAATAATACCTATCAGACGATTATTTTATAGTTCCCACATTCGATGACTTATTTTGTTCAGAAATGTTGTTTTTGACGAATTTGTAAGTGTATTAAGTTCTATTTTACGAATTGACAGAATTGTGCGTTTTGTAAATGTTTAGAATCCAGTTCGTCTATTTATCTGACTCCATACAGTGCAGACAGTAATCCATAGTGATGTGACTTCATTTACATGAAGAGTGTTTCACTCATCGAGGCTTAGATATAATAGGCCATCCACTGTATGGAGTACAGCGCTACAAAGATCTTCTGGCACACGAATGACTTTGATATGGGGGCGCCGTTGGTAATGATTTGTGATATTGTTTCAACCGCCAAAAGATTATTGTACAGCTATGGGTAGGTTGGTGTCGCGTTTAGTCCCTTATGTTATGACGTGCGAGTGCCACTAGGTGCGGCGCTGGTGGTGCGGGCCACGTACCTGGTGTGCCACCGCCTCATCTCCTCGTGGAAGGGCGACCTGCAGGTCTCCCTGGCAGCGCTGGAACTGCTCTCTGGGCTCGCCAAGCTGCATTCTTCGAAACCAGGTCAGTTGCAAATCTTGCATAGTAAATGATGACTATATTACTTGTTATGTAACATCAGGCAAATACGAATTGCTAGATTCGTTTCTCATTTTTGGCAAGTAGTTTAAGATAATAAAAAGAAGTTACATTTTGCCAATAGATAGTAATTATGCCTATGCTTTTCGACTTTAAGATTGAAATTCGTAAGAGAGAGTGTTTCATTAATATCTATGTTGTATTTTGCATGCTATCTAGAATTTGTTATCGGTAAGTCTAAAATAACTTTTGAATATCGCACTAAAACAATTAAGATACTATTCGTAAGCTATTTATTTGTATGAACATGTCGGTTTTAGAGACGGTAATTATTATAATGTTTGAGTGTTCCTTTTACCTGTAAAGCCCTGTAATCAAAAAGTTGTGCAACATGATTTTGTGCTGGCAACATGAAAGTATGAAATTTTGTCAAGGAACTTGCATTCTGCAACACAAAAACATGTTGCTAAAACAAACTTGTGCAACATTTGTTTACAATAAATGTTTTGCCTTTAACTCACAAAGATACTTCTAGCATAGCTCGTATCTATAGGTACATGTTATAAATAGAAGCCGCTTTTCGTATCTGTCTGTGTGACCGCATTGTTCTTCTAAACTACGTATTTTGATGCAATATGCGGTCACAATCATTTAGAGAATTTGTTCCGGAAGGTGTATGAGTAACACATTAATATTAAACGTACATATAATAAAGAAATCTCTATATTTTATCACGTCGTAAATACCGTGCGAAGTTGGGGCGGGTCACTAGCAATAAAATATTCCCCTGGCAGAGGCGATCGAGCGCAAGCGCGCCGTGCGCTGGATCTGCGACTACATCACGGTGCAGTGCAGCCGGCCGCCGCAGGCGCACTCGCGCGACCTGCACTCGTGCGTCGTGGCCGCGTACTCGTGCCTGGCCGCCTGGCTGTGTCCCGCGCTGCTCGCCGACCAGGAGTGCATAGCCACGCTGCTGGAGGTCGTCGAGCTGGGCATATCGGGGAGCAAGAGTCAGGGTAAGTTTCTTACTGTTGTGACAGCCTGGTACTGAATCCGTCCGGAGATGCTTTTGGAGGTAAGCCAGGTAGGCCAGTGTTACTATGGTACCAAAATTGGTATTTCGTCTTTAGGCATAAAAAACACGTGTCTCAGGATTTTTTTAAATTCCACCCCTTACGTCGTATAGGGGGTTGAAAGTTTGTTTAATAAGTCTAGTAGTATTCAAGATTATTACTATTTGTAATAGGAAAACCTGGTGAGCTTCCAAAGATGAAGGACGAGAAGGAACTGAAGCCTGTGTCCATGAGAGTGCGGGATGCTGCCGAGTCTCTGCTTATGTTAATACTAGAACAGGTAAAGATGTGTATAATTGCTTAAAGTTTAGTTTTTAATATGACAACAATACATCACGTCTTTCAAGTGTTCTCTGGAGGGGTAGGCCGGAAGTATAGCCATAGGAATAACCACATTTAGTCATGTTTAAGTCCCATGTAATAATAGTGAACGTGACTATTGCCGTCAACCGGGAACTCAGACTCCGGGTTGCTACTGACAAATTCTACATGTAAAAACTCAATAGAAGATCTGGCCTGTAATTTTAAGGCGTAATGTTACGTTATGACGATTGTGGGGTGTTTCAATCAGCTTCAAAAAATTTTTATTTTTGTAATCTAGCAAATAGGCAACGGCGGTAATGGCTCGTCGTGGTGCCGCCTGGACGAGCGCTGGCTGGCCGAGCTGGGCCACGGTCGCTTACGTCATTTCGTGGCCGATGGGAACATACTGCTGTCTTTGTTGGAGGAGCCGCTTAGCAACAGTCAGGAGCCGCAGCCTACACTTATTGGTAAGTTATGATAGCCTGGTAGCGGTGGCATGGTATCAGCTAGGTTACAGTAGACTTCAATACTTTTTAGTCGCTCAGCACCAGTGAGGAGTCGCTGCCTACACTTATAGGTGAGTTATGATAGCCTAGTAAATTGTTATTTCGTTTTCTAGAGTTTTCTCTAATAATTTATTTCTGCGAAGTTTTCCTACGGATTTGTTTCAAACTAAAAGCATTTATTTCAATGAAACCATTAGCAGGCACTTTTGAACTGTCAATAATTTGGTCTTAGTCGAAAAGTTGAAGCTGTCCATACCATCCTGCGCAATGTAAACGTAGATCTCTATGGGCAAGAAATTCCATGGACACTCCTTTGAATAGAATAATAAAAAGTTACGGGATACGGGGTCTTTTGCTATTTCACTCTTAAGCAACCAGTACTTAATCAATCTTGACTGCTCTGAATCTGTGATCAAAGATCGTGAGCCGGATGGATTATGAAAGCAAGCCTGAGTTTATGCTTTTTATTTATTTATTTATTTAATACTTCAAGCACAAAAATTTACAGAGGCGGACTTAATGCCATAGGCATTTTCTACATGTCAACCTTTGGGTGATGCAGAGACAAACAATGGTAGTTGCAATCATGTAATTTGCGGAATAAATATTTTAAATATAAAGATACGCATAAACCTATTAAAACTATGAATATAATATATACCTAATTACATATATATATAAGCACAGATAAATATACATAATTACATGAATATACCTACTCACTAAAAAGAAATGAGACAAACAATGAGAAAATATTACCGTTGTGATGATACTGCCAGCTTCTTGCGAATGTACTCGCGGAGCTTAACTTTGAAGGATAATCGGTTGGTTGCCATCCTGATTTCCTGAAGGAGCGCATTCCACAGAGAAATAGACTGAACGAAGAAGGAAGACTGAATGAAGTCTGTGCGGTGAGTGGGACATTGGAGAAGACGATTGTGTGATGAACGTAGATTTCTATTGTGGTTGGCGCAAATGTACTGAAAGTGGGGGGCTAAATAACTCGGGGAAGACGGAGAATCAAGAAATGAGAACAAGGTGGTTAGCGCCCTTAGCTCTCTACGCTGGCGTATGGGTAACCACTTTAGAAGCGACCGATGCGCAGAGACATGATCATATTTACGCAAATTGAAAACGAATCGAATGCAGTTATTAAGAAGACGGTCAAGTTTGTTGAGGAGATCTGCATTCAGGTCATAGTAGTACACATCACCATAATCGATGATAGGGAAAATAAGGGACTGCACAAGCATCGTCTTCGTACTTGATGGTAATAATTTTTTCAAACGGTGCAGAGCCCGCAGCGTTCCAGTAATCTTCTGGCTCACCCTAGCGACTTGAGTCCGCCAGTTTAGGGTACAATCAATGTGCAAGCCTAGGTCCTTCACGTCAGTACCAAAAGGAACGATCGTACCATTGAAGAGAACTGGCGGCAAAGTTGTAACCATCTACCTTGCTAATATTACGAGAACTGCCAATGATGATCGCCTGACACTTCGTAGGGTTTACAGCTAAGCCAAATCTGTCAGACCAGTTTTTTATGGCTATCAAATCCTTGTTTAGTTTTGCGAAAAACTAAACAACCTTCCCTTGACAGTACAACTGACAAATGATACGCACACTGAAGTTCGGAAGTTATAAGATTAATAAAAATAGAAAACAGAAGGTAAGAGGAGAACCATTCCAGTGCTTCGGGAGAGACCATAATATTATGTTAGTTACGACATACTGTTAGCCATTCTGGCCTATATAGGCCAGAATGATGGCTAACAGTATGTCGTAACTGACGGTATTGAAGGCATTCGAGAAATCAACTAACACCAGAACAGTAACTTTGGTGTCTTCCAGTCCTGCCCTTATATCGCCAGTCACTTTAAGGAGTGCAGAAACAGTGCTGTGCCCAGGCCTAAACCCAGATTGGAGAGGACTAATAATTGAGTTTTACTGCTTTTTGATCACTGTGTAGGATTCTTAGATGTTGGGGAGTCAATATATTTATCAACGTTTCAATAGTTTTGTTTGAATTTGGTTGCAGTAATAATCCGCTGTGGCTGGGGTCGCTACGCGTGGTCGCTGAGTGCGCGGGGCGCGGCGCGGTCTGCGGGGCGCGGCTGCGGCGGCGCATGCGCACGGCCCGTCGACATGCGCGACTCGCGCCCGGCCGCGCCGCCCGCCTGTCGCCCGCTGCCGCACGCGCCGCCTTGTGCGCTGTGAGTATAGCTGTACAGGGATCTATAGTGCGCGGCTGCGGCGGCGCATGCGCACGGCCCGTCGTGTCTGCTGATCAAAATAAGATTCGCTACCGCGATAATTATTAAAATCGTCAATTCATTTCATCGCGCGTTACTCTGGCGCTTTCACCTTTATTTACTAAGTGCATGCAATTTAAATATTGGCAACGTCGCAAATAACTGTCAAATACTTACCCATTGTCAATTTTGGAAAAGTATATCACAATACTAACCAAAAATAGATGTTTTATAGGATAAACTTAGGTTTTAGTGAACTGGTAAATAAACTTTTCAGACGTATTTTTGACCCATTCAAATAAATACTGATTTCCTCTCTGCAGTGACTCGGCGTTCCCGAGCTTAGAGGCAGTATTACGTCAACTGAACGACCCTGAAGCGCCCAAGTTGTTCAAACTGCTAGAGCAACAAGCAGCCATCGAGAAAAAAGTCAAAGAAAGCGAAGACAATGTTGTGAGTATTCTTGCCAACCAGTGTTTTAAATAGATCCTGTTTTTGAAAAGTGATTGTATGATTATTGACACTGACTGATCAGATAATTAGCAAGTTTTGGGAACAAAAACTCAATGTTATACAAGACAAAATACTCTTCAGCTTTTTTATTAGTAAAAATTACAAACGGACGATCAAAAATCGACCAAGACTCCACAACGCTGAAGTAGATCGTTGATTAAGTGGACATGAAGATTATCTATCTATTTACACTAGATACTAAATACTAACTTATTTACCATACAAATAAATACAAAAACAAAGGACACTTCGTAGTGATCTATGATTGATGTGTATCCGTACTATCAATACTAATATTATAAATTCGAAAGTAACTGTCTGTCAGTCTGTCTGTGTGTCTTTCTTTCACGCCTAAAACACTGAACGGATTTCGATAAAATTTGGCAGAGAGATAGATTGCATCCCGGGGAAGGACATAGGAAAGTTTTAATCGACATATCTCGCGGGTGAAGCCGCCGCGGAAACTAGTTCAAGTATAAGTGCGAAACGTTTCAGCGCTACAGGACGCGAGTTCGATTCCTTGCGGTTTCTCTTGTATACTAGGAAAACTTCTTTCTTTACCCTGCAAGGTATCCTACGAACTAATCGAAGACACGGGATATCGGCGTGTCAAATTCTATTCAAATCCGCTTAGCCGTTTATGCGTGATAGAGAGAGATCAACGAAAAGAAAGAAATAATAACTTATATTTGGATACACTTTTTTAAACAAAAAAAAAATGTATGAATAATGTTTTAACAACCACAGTGCGTGACAATACATACCTTTTTACGATGTCTCATGTAAATTATATTGTTTATTTACTTGCCCTTAGGTTCCCGAAGAGTACATCCCTCCCGAGCCGGTGACAGAATTCCAAACAGCAAGATTATTCCTGTCACATTTTGGATATTTGAACATAGGCGGCGATAAAAAGGTATTTAAAAGACGCATTCATTTACTTTATTTACGTGATACGTACATTTAGGCCCGCTTTAGCGCCATAAATAAATAAATGTTACTTCGCAGGATAGCTTTTACCAGATGTAATAGTCATCGTATTAGTGGTTCAGTGGCTTCAATATCATCAGAATGATGTCGGAATTTAGCAATTCGTCGTGGTAGTTGTACGACAGCTGCTCCCCTCACATCATCTCTGTCATCAGAAGATAGCCGCCACGCAATCATCGATGTAACTCTCTGCTCGAGTAACTGTCACCGGCCAGTGTCACTCTTATCCGATCTTTTCGGTGATTCCAGTAACTTCGTAACAAAACTAGACGGAGCCACTTGCTGGTTCTAATGATTATAATTCTGTACTATTACATAATGTGTTACCGTCGCGGAACATGTTTTGATCAACATACAACTGATGCTGAGTTGTAAATTGCAAAAAACGTAAGAAAATTTGAATTTCACGAGCTACGTTATCACATCCCCTTTTAATGAAGCTGCCTTGTCACGTCGCAGGGCGGGCCGGCCCGCCTGGCGGCGCTGGACGGCGCGGCGCCGGGCTTCGCGTGCGCGCTGCGGCGCGTGGACGCGTGCGGTGCGCGCGCGCACGTCACGGTGCACGTGTTCTGCGCACGCGCCGGCCAGCTGCGCGCCGCCGACATCGTGCACAACGCGCGCAGCCTGAGCACCGTGCCGCCCGCCTTCGTGCGCATGCTCAGAGGGTATGGCCACATCTATATAATAATGTTGTACTCAACTCAAGTTACCAATAAGCAGTAATAGTAGCAACAATATTTGTTTGGTATGAATCGGTACTTTTATGGTTGTTAGCGCGGAACTGATTCACTCTGTTCCCCGTACTGGTATATACTGTATTACGATGGGACACTTTTCCTCTTTAGATATTAAGGTATACTTGTAGTAGCAGACTTATGAAAAAATAGTTATTTTAACTATAGTTATTTTTGCTTTGACGCAATTGCATTGAGCTGTTCATTGATAATGGGGTGAACATTCAAAGCTCATGTAATTTTAAATATAAGCTGTTGAGTTTCCAAATAAAATAAAATAAAAGCAATTATAAAAAAAAATTACATACAAGTACCGCAGAAGTAAAATCAAGAAAATTCAACATAAAATAAAACTTGATGTTTGTGAACTTGTAGATAGATATTAAAGTTGACAGTATATTATACAAAATATTTAGTAAGTATGTAGGTAAACGTGCTGATGTCATCTATTTTATTTTTCTAATTAAAACGGTTTAAAACCAATTACAGAAATTAAAGTTACCGTTTGTATATAGAATAGAATCCTCTTTATTATGTACACCATATAAATTACTTTTAAAATATATTTTTTTTACAAAGGGTGACACAATGGGCGGTCTTATCGCTAAGAGCGAATATATATTATATACACATAAAAGAAAAAGATATCAAGCAAAAAGTTAACAACACTTTCATAAATCCCTCTCACAGTACTTCTGACATGCCGACAAAATCTTTGTCCAATAATTTTGCAATTTTCATTGATTTGAACAAGGGCAGATCTGTGTGATGTGTGTTCGCACATTATTATTATATTATTTGCCGGCTTACGTGCATATTACATTTATTACTTAATGAAAATAATTGTTTAGGCGTTTTGCTGCTCAGTATGCGCTAACCGTTATTGTCAGCGGAGGCTACGACTGAAGCATACATCATTTTAGACCTTTTTCTTTCCGATGTTTTTTGTGTGATTTCAATTGGCTTTAAGCACATATTTAGCAGGACCTTCATTAACGAATTTTGTACAACTCGTGCAGGTTAGGCACCCCGGTGCTGGTGCGCGGGCACCCGGGCTGGGCGGGCCACGTGGCCACGAGCTACGATGCGCGCGCGCAGCCCGCGCCGCCGCACGCAGAACACGCGCCCGCCATATATGACGCGAGAGAACAGGTACCGACTTATAACAATAAGAATAAAGGGATTTCAAAGTCCGTGGCATATCTACCTGCCCGCCATTTTTTTTTTTCAAAATTGCTGTGACAGTAGGTACGTCAGGCTCCATATAAAAACAATCAATACCCTTTATTAAACCATTGTCACGGCATTTTCTTAACCATACTTTATATTAATATCGGTAACAAGTTGTATGTTTACCACAATTATGTAAATATTGTTAACCAAACTAGGTGGCGCCTGTATCTTGAGGCCGGCCGGAGTTATGCCCAGTTCGTATATTCAACTCACAACGGTCATTCTTTGAAAGTTGTATGAAATGGCTTTAACGTGGCAATTTGACGTTCTGTGTCAATTTGATCATTTTTGTTTCCTTGACATTACATCATCAATCACCGAGAAATAAATTCACGTTTTACAGTATTATTCATATATTTTACTATCAAAGAGTATATACTATAAATTAACGTAGTTGGTTTGTAGTTTTAAGTTTAAGGTTTTTTAAGTAGATAAAAAAAAATTGACAAGCGCTTCTCGTCATCAATCTAGGAAGTTTGGCGAGTAAATATGGAAGGACAAAAAATATATGTACCTTTGTGATTAATAATATGAAAATCTTTTTAGATACCTACCTACAAAATCGGTTTTGAATAACATATACTTTTTATTACTATTAAATTAATTATTATTTTTACATTGCATGTTTTTCCTATAATGTTATCTCCATCAGGTACTGTACTGGTCAGACTCGACGAACGAGATAGCTTTCGTGGTACCTTCCGGCCGCGAACCCACGGACACTGAGGACAGAAACGATAGCATCAAGTCTGATGTTGATGGAACGTGCTTGTCCAATCGGTAAGTCTCCTAAACCCTATCCAACTCATTATCAAAAATCTGAATAATTTCAAGTTCTTAATACCTACAAAATTGACAATTTAGACACGGTTCCAAAATCAGTTTTTGTATTAGCAACTTTACCTTCGTCGGAATAAAGTTTAAAATACAATAACTGGCTTGAAGGTTTGGACTTGGACTAAAGTTAGAACCAGCCCACAATAATCGACACCCCCGATTTCCGCGTCGAAGAGCTGGAACTCTAAGAGGTCTGCGAGCGTGAATATTAACTTCATGCAATTTTCTCCTGATGGTTTGGTCACTGATTACCACTTAGCACTTGGACTGAAGTCTTCCTACCAGCTGGCGAGCCGTAATTTGAGGCTGCCTCGTCGTATATATCGTATCTTCCTCGGTGACGTTCAGCAACATCTGTAGCCCTGTAACGCGCCCATAATCGGCAAATTATGCTTGACTGCGTGCTGACAGCGGCGTCGGCAGTTTCACATTGACTGCGCTTTGCTTCCAACCATCTTCTAGTATACCCAAAGCTCTCAGCATCTCTTCCTGCGTTAAATGACGACGTGATATACCTCTCCGGAGTCACAAAAGTTGCAAAAAGCAGCGAAAATTATTTTACTATGAAAATATATATATATGTGTCGTGGATAGATGGCGCCACAGTACAGCGGATAGCGCCATCTAACAATTTGATGGTTAAACGAAGCATCATGTGATCGGAAACGCAAGCGAGCCCTATCGCTTGGACATGATAGTCGGTGGAGGGGATGCAGCGAGGACTGGCGGAGAGACCGAGTGTTGCGGCAGTCTAGAGTGGACAGTCGAGCTCGGACAGTCTTGGCAAACGCTCAATACCAACGCAAGTGTGCGTTTCGGTTGTTCATCGCTAGTTTAATAAAGTTACTTTAAATTTAAATTTTCTTTTCGTTCGAGTACCCACTGCAGTGCCCATACCTAACTAAACTATGTCGGATCGTGAAGAAGACCCGATGTTTCGCATCTCGGCCACCCTTGATGCGACATATATGAACAGTAATCTCTTAAGTTATTACGGTCTCTGCACACAGCGGGCGTGGCGCGGCGGGACGGGACGGCGACGCGACGCTGAGCAGTTGTAATGTACTAGATATTATGGACGACGTCACACAGAGCCGTCCCGCTCGACGCGACGGTAACGGCGGGGCGGGGCGGGGTGGGACGCGAGCGCAGCGCCTACGCGTTGTGTTGTATGGTTCACGAATGTAGTAGTCACACTGCCGCGCATGCCGGCGCGACGGGACGGGACGTGATCGCGCTCGCAGTGTGACCTTTAAAGTGCCGTACGCTGCGACCGAGTGAAGTCCTTCATCCTTATTCCAAAATTATTTTGTTGTTAGGTTTTAATTTTTTTTGTAATTAAGTTGATAAAGTTGGCTTGTTCCTTAGACTTTATTGAGTAGTGTATAACTGAATGACAAACGGGCGTACCACGAGCAGGACCGAATTCTGAAGGCTCAGTGACAATAAGGGCGTTCGCTACGGTAAGCGTGCGCACGCGGCGGGTGCACTTCGCGGGCGCGTGTACAAGCCCGGCGCATGCGCAGCGCCAGAGAGCGCAGCTCATATTATCCTTCAATACAAACACGCGAGGCGGGCACCCGCCGCGTGCGCACGCTTAACGTAGCGAACGCCCTAAATAAATAAAAAGTACTATGTAAAGTATAATATTATTATGATTATTGTGAGTGTGTGGGCCTTTTTTTTTTGTTACCTTCAGTTAGTTTTAATGATGGTCTGGCGGTTTGAGTAATTAATGCGGCCTACCCAAATGTCCTTTCTGTGGTATTTTTCGTCTAATCGTTTAACTTAAGTTCTGAGTTGAGCTGCACGATAATTGACAAATGCGTGCACTGACTGGACTGGTCTACTCAAATTTGTGTTGTGTCTAGTTCTTTCCTCAAAAGACCGTTTCAGACACCAATCTTCATGGTCCTCAAAATGATCTGACCAAGACTATTTCCGGATTTTTATAAACACATTGACATCGATAAATTTTACCTATACAGTGACATGAATATTTACTTTGTAAAGTATATTATTTTAATGATTTTGAATGTGAAGACTATACGTGGGTTAATTTTCTTTTGTTTTAATTTTTTCTCTGTTAGTTTTTGTCTAGGTCTGGCAGTTTGAGTAATTTATACGGCCTACCCAAATGTCCTTTCTTTGGTATTGTTCGTCGAATCGTTAAGCTCCTCAAGTTCTGAGTTGAGCTGCACGATTTTTGACAAATGCGTGCACTGACTGGATAGGTCTGCTTAATCTGTGTGGTTCTTTCCTCAAAATACCATTTCAGACACCAATCTACATGGTCCTCAAAATTATTGACCAAAATTTTGTCTGGACTTTAAAAAAGACTATGACCTCTGAGTTTGTTTCGGCCTTTCTTCTCAGAGTAGTCATATAAGAAACGCCAAAATCATCTAGTTTTTTTAAATATGATTGGCATGTGAAAGTGTTGCTACAAACCTACTTACAGAAATAAAACCATTTATCATTAAAAAAAATAGATTTATGGAAATTAGAGGTATTTTAGACAGATTGAAGCTGTTATTACAATGCAAATGTGAACGTTCTTGAAAGTACAGGAATTGCCACCCTGATATCAGTAGTAATTTATTGTTAGCACTTTTCTTATTTTCAGTAACTCTGAGAAGGGCGCAGGTTCTTGCTGGGACGTGTCGCAGGGCGGGAGTGGGACAGGGACGTACTCGCGCAGTGTGAGCGAGTCGGAGCGCGCAGGCGGCGCGGGCGCAGAGCGCGGCGCCAAGCTGCACGACAAGCTGCGCGCGCTCAGCCTCGACCTCGACAAGCAGCCCGCCGCGCAGCTTACTGGTCAGTACACGACAGGCGTGCATACACAACTAAATAGGGTTACGCCCCGGGATATACACCGTAAACAATGTTTAGCAACAATCGCGCACCATCGTTTGATGTCGCAAGATGTGTTTCGTTTACTATAAATAATACAAGATCAAGTATTTTTCCGTTACTTTTCTCAGAATGAAATTGATGGCTTGTTACCGACCCTTTTTTATTTAAACCTAATTTGGAATGAATTTACTAAAATTTTAAAGGTCCTTGTTCTAGTCATTGTATTTTTAACCGACTTCCAAAAAAGAGGAGGTTATATGTTCGACTTTATGTATGTTTTTTTTTTGTATGTTCACCGATTTCTCCGTCAATTGTGGATCGATTTTGAAAATTATTTTTTTGTTTGAAAGGGTATACTCCCAAGGTGGTCCCATTGTCAGCAAGTTGGAATCTGATGAGAGGATCCCATGGAAATCGAGGGAAACCCTCAAATATTATTGGCAAACCTATAGCGAATTGGATATTTTTTAGAGTAACTTGGGCATTTGCTCTCGGAAATCATCATTTGGTAAAGTGGAGCTGATGATGAAGACCACAGACGGCCATCGGAACTAATCAATGATAAATATTTCACGGGTTGCGATTCGATTACTTTAATATGGTTGCTAAGCAATTTATGCTCGTCACAATGCGTGTGGTGGTGGAGTGGAGTTCTCCAGGTTCTTAACAGGAGAACTCCTCCTTTTTCCCAGCATCGGCAAAAGCAATATTTTGTAAAAGAAGATGAGCAGTTGACGTTAGGCTATTGTAACTTAGATAAATTACAAACTCTGTCACTAAAAAGTGAAAAATAAAAACTTTTTTACAAAAAAAAACAACAGACTTCAAAAAAAAAACTACAAAGTGATAAATAACTTTTATTTCGGAAGTCGGTGTCAATAAACGAAAATGCAGAACCAACGACACCGACTTCCGAAATAAAAGTTATTTATCACTTTGTAGTTTTTTTTTTGGAAGTCGGTTGTTTATTTTGTAAAAAAGTTTTTGTATAATATAACAATCGTGGAATTCCAGGCAGCGGAAGGCGTAACAGGGATTACACAACGAAGATTCTTATTATATGGCTGGAAGACTTCGAAGATCACTTGAATTTACCTATCGGTGAGTGTGCTACTATTTGAGATAATTAACACGTTGACTGCCAAGCAACAGACACAATAGAGTTCAGTCAACGTGTTAAAAATACTGTAACATACGAGTAATCGTCCCTTGTGAAAATCATACAAAAAAACCTCTGTCAAAATAGGTCACTGAGAAAAAATCAACCCAAAATATTTAGCTAACGATTTTATGTTGTCGCGGGAACTTCTCTATGAACTTCGCGACCAAAAAAATCATGTTAGCCACCAGATACAGCGTTGGGTATCGTTTAGAAAACAACTATTATTTTTGCTATAAAATTTCTGATACAAAACGTTAGTCTTTTTGTGTGTCAGTGTCGTCTCCTATGAAATGAGTTTGACGATGTTTGTGTGCAGACGACCTGCTGCCGTACTGCGAGACGGGCCTGCCGTGGCGGCGGCACGAGGTGGCCACGCTGTGCGTGTCGGCGCGGCGCTGCGGCCTCGTGCGCGTGCGCGCGAGCCCTCAGGCGGGCGTGCTGGCCGACGGGGCCCTCCTGGCCCCTCGCCTGCTGCCCGACTGCCTGCGCCGCGCCGCGCTCGACGCCGCGCGCCGCACGCGCCTCAACACTGACCTGTACGTACAACACACTATACACTGCACATAACACATGTGCTGGCCGACGGGGCCCTCCTGGCCCCTCGCCTGCTGCCCGACTGCCTGCGCCGCGCCGCGCTCGACGCCGCGCGCCGCACGCGCCTCAACACTGACCTGTACGTACAACACACTATACACTGCACATAACACATGTGCTGGCCGACGGGGCCCTCCTGGCCCCTCGCCTGCTGCCCGACTGCCTGCGCCGCGCCGCGCTCGACGCCGCGCGCCGCACGCGCCTCAACACTGACCTGTACGTACAACACACTATACACTGCACATAACACATGTGCTGGCCGACGGGGCCCTCCTGGCCCCTCGCCTGCTGCCCGACTGCCTGCGCCGCGCCGCGCTCGACGCCGCGCGCCGCACGCGCCTCAACACTGACCTGTACGTACAACACACTATACACTGCACATAACACATGTGCTGGCCGACGGGGCCCTCCTGGCCCCTCGCCTGCTGCCCGACTGCCTGCGCCGCGCCGCGCTCGACGCCGCGCGCCGCACGCGCCTCAACACTGACCTGTACGTACAACACACTATACACTGCACATAACACATGTGCTGGCCGACGGGGCCCTCCTGGCCCCTCGCCTGCTGCCCGACTGCCTGCGCCGCGCCGCGCTCGACGCCGCGCGCCGCACGCGCCTCAACACTGACCTGTACGTACAACACACTATACACTGCACATAACACATGTGCTGGCCGACGGGGCCCTCCTGGCCCCTCGCCTGCTGCCCGACTGCCTGCGCCGCGCCGCGCTCGACGCCGCGCGCCGCACGCGCCTCAACACTGACCTGTACGTACAACACACTATACACTGCACATAACACATGTGCTGGCCGACGGGGCCCTCCTGGCCCCTCGCCTGCTGCCCGACTGCCTGCGCCGCGCCGCGCTCGACGCCGCGCGCCGCACGCGCCTCAACACTGACCTGTACGTACAACACACTATACACTGCACATAACACATGTGCTGGCCGACGGGGCCCTCCTGGCCCCTCGCCTGCTGCCCGACTGCCTGCGCCGCGCCGCGCTCGACGCCGCGCGCCGCACGCGCCTCAACACTGACCTGTACGTACAACACACTATACACTGCACATAACACATGTGCTGGCCGACGGGGCCCTCCTGGCCCCTCGCCTGCTGCCCGACTGCCTGCGCCGCGCCGCGCTCGACGCCGCGCGCCGCACGCGCCTCAACACTGACCTGTACGTACAACACACTATACACTGCACATAACACATGTGCTGGCCGACGGGGCCCTCCTGGCCCCTCGCCTGCTGCCCGACTGCCTGCGCCGCGCCGCGCTCGACGCCGCGCGCCGCACGCGCCTCAACACTGACCTGTACGTACAACACACTATACACTGCACATAACACATGTGCTGGCCGACGGGGCCCTCCTGGCCCCTCGCCTGCTGCCCGACTGCCTGCGCCGCGCCGCGCTCGACGCCGCGCGCCGCACGCGCCTCAACACTGACCTGTACGTACAACACACTATACACTGCACATAACACATGTGCTGGCCGACGGGGCCCTCCTGGCCCCTCGCCTGCTGCCCGACTGCCTGCGCCGCGCCGCGCTCGACGCCGCGCGCCGCACGCGCCTCAACACTGACCTGTACGTACAACACACTATACACTGCACATAACACATGTGCTGGCCGACGGGGCCCTCCTGGCCCCTCGCCTGCTGCCCGACTGCCTGCGCCGCGCCGCGCTCGACGCCGCGCGCCGCACGCGCCTCAACACTGACCTGTACGTACAACACACTATACACTGCACATAACACATGTGCTGGCCGACGGGGCCCTCCTGGCCCCTCGCCTGCTGCCCGACTGCCTGCGCCGCGCCGCGCTCGACGCCGCGCGCCGCACGCGCCTCAACACTGACCTGTACGTACAACACACTATACACTGCACATAACACATGTGCTGGCCGACGGGGCCCTCCTGGCCCCTCGCCTGCTGCCCGACTGCCTGCGCCGCGCCGCGCTCGACGCCGCGCGCCGCACGCGCCTCAACACTGACCTGTACGTACAACACACTATACACTGCACATAACACATGTGCTGGCCGACGGGGCCCTCCTGGCCCCTCGCCTGCTGCCCGACTGCCTGCGCCGCGCCGCGCTCGACGCCGCGCGCCGCACGCGCCTCAACACTGACCTGTACGTACAACACACTATACACTGCACATAACACATGTGCTGGCCGACGGGGCCCTCCTGGCCCCTCGCCTGCTGCCCGACTGCCTGCGCCGCGCCGCGCTCGACGCCGCGCGCCGCACGCGCCTCAACACTGACCTGTACGTACAACACACTATACACTGCACATAACACATGTGCTGGCCGACGGGGCCCTCCTGGCCCCTCGCCTGCTGCCCGACTGCCTGCGCCGCGCCGCGCTCGACGCCGCGCGCCGCACGCGCCTCAACACTGACCTGTACGTACAACACACTATACACTGCACATAACACATGTGCTGGCCGACGGGGCCCTCCTGGCCCCTCGCCTGCTGCCCGACTGCCTGCGCCGCGCCGCGCTCGACGCCGCGCGCCGCACGCGCCTCAACACTGACCTGTACGTACAACACACTATACACTGCACATAACACATGTGCTGGCCGACGGGGCCCTCCTGGCCCCTCGCCTGCTGCCCGACTGCCTGCGCCGCGCCGCGCTCGACGCCGCGCGCCGCACGCGCCTCAACACTGACCTGTACGTACAACACACTATACACTGCACATAACACATGTGCTGGCCGACGGGGCCCTCCTGGCCCCTCGCCTGCTGCCCGACTGCCTGCGCCGCGCCGCGCTCGACGCCGCGCGCCGCACGCGCCTCAACACTGACCTGTACGTACAACACACTATACACTGCACATAACACATGTGCTGGCCGACGGGGCCCTCCTGGCCCCTCGCCTGCTGCCCGACTGCCTGCGCCGCGCCGCGCTCGACGCCGCGCGCCGCACGCGCCTCAACACTGACCTGTACGTACAACACACTATACACTGCACATAACACATGTGCTGGCCGACGGGGCCCTCCTGGCCCCTCGCCTGCTGCCCGACTGCCTGCGCCGCGCCGCGCTCGACGCCGCGCGCCGCACGCGCCTCAACACTGACCTGTACGTACAACACACTATACACTGCACATAACACATGTGCTGGCCGACGGGGCCCTCCTGGCCCCTCGCCTGCTGCCCGACTGCCTGCGCCGCGCCGCGCTCGACGCCGCGCGCCGCACGCGCCTCAACACTGACCTGTACGTACAACACACTATACACTGCACATAACACATGTGCTGGCCGACGGGGCCCTCCTGGCCCCTCGCCTGCTGCCCGACTGCCTGCGCCGCGCCGCGCTCGACGCCGCGCGCCGCACGCGCCTCAACACTGACCTGTACGTACAACACACTATACACTGCACATAACACATGTGCTGGCCGACGGGGCCCTCCTGGCCCCTCGCCTGCTGCCCGACTGCCTGCGCCGCGCCGCGCTCGACGCCGCGCGCCGCACGCGCCTCAACACTGACCTGTACGTACAACACACTATACACTGCACATAACACATGTGCTGGCCGACGGGGCCCTCCTGGCCCCTCGCCTGCTGCCCGACTGCCTGCGCCGCGCCGCGCTCGACGCCGCGCGCCGCACGCGCCTCAACACTGACCTGTACGTACAACACACTATACACTGCACATAACACATGTGCTGGCCGACGGGGCCCTCCTGGCCCCTCGCCTGCTGCCCGACTGCCTGCGCCGCGCCGCGCTCGACGCCGCGCGCCGCACGCGCCTCAACACTGACCTGTACGTACAACACACTATACACTGCACATAACACATGTGCTGGCCGACGGGGCCCTCCTGGCCCCTCGCCTGCTGCCCGACTGCCTGCGCCGCGCCGCGCTCGACGCCGCGCGCCGCACGCGCCTCAACACTGACCTGTACGTACAACACACTATACACTGCACATAACACATGTGCTGGCCGACGGGGCCCTCCTGGCCCCTCGCCTGCTGCCCGACTGCCTGCGCCGCGCCGCGCTCGACGCCGCGCGCCGCACGCGCCTCAACACTGACCTGTACGTACAACACACTATACACTGCACATAACACATGTGCTGGCCGACGGGGCCCTCCTGGCCCCTCGCCTGCTGCCCGACTGCCTGCGCCGCGCCGCGCTCGACGCCGCGCGCCGCACGCGCCTCAACACTGACCTGTACGTACAACACACTATACACTGCACATAACACATGTGCTGGCCGACGGGGCCCTCCGGGACCCTCGCCTGCTGCCCGACTGCCTGCCGTTTTATTTCTGTCAATCATTTCAAGATGTCCAACGATTGACATAAATAGAACGATGTTTCGAATTCGTTATAGCTAAATGCACTTAATGATTTGTGCCGCAAGTCTTACGATTTTAACAACACGCTCTTCAGCAACACACGGTAATTAATCCAATATTGCAGGTATCAGCCGCCGCACGTTCGCCGTCGCCACCTCATCCAGGAGTTGGCCCAACAATACAAGAAAGACTTGACGGAACCGGAATTGTTGGAGTCCTTGTTCAGGATACCGGAGTAGACACAAGCATCAGCTTCTCCATCCATCTGTTCCCGTCTCATTAAAAGACGAGTTTAACTATAATACACACGACGACACGTCGAGCTATACATTTCCAGTTTTAGCTGACCTCGCATTGTATAGGCTTTTCGTACAATGAGAATTCAAGACACACGACAATATTGTCATGCAATTCGGCTAAATCATGGCCGGTCCGAACTTGGCACAGAAGGCTGCGCAATAACATTTGTAAGGAACCAAATGGTGACATGAGGCGAGTGTAAGTGAGAAAATATGAGAGAAAGTTTGGAGAGCCTATGTTGAGCCCGCCCATGATGCAGCGGCTACCCGGTCAAATTTCTTTGATAGATTTTCAACTTTATTACAAAGGAATAAGGTTCATATTCAGTTGGGAAAATTTGACAGATTGGGGTACCTTGATGTGCTGGTCTCTGTACAAGCTCAAACCTTCGAACCAGTGTTTGTATTTGGACATTTTATTAATTACACTCATTTACTTTTTCTTACATTAAAAAGTCTTTTAACACCTCTTGCATGCTGATAATTTGTGTTGGATGTATTGTACTCATGTTAGCAAATTTATTATTTTATCTTATGTGTTTTGTTTTTAATTAAATTATCATGAAAATGGTCGTCGACATTATATAGGTACCGTTTGTTAAATGTTTCTATGTTAATGAATGTAATTGGTGTTGTACCGTTTTATTTAACAAAATATAAAAGAATTAAAAAAAAAATTACAAGTTAGACTCGGAACTATAGTCAGTTTTTGTATAATGAACTTTAATTATGTCGGAATAGTTCGAAATACAAAAACTGGTTCGATTTTAGCTAGGACTAAAGCTAGAACTAGTTTTGTTTTGAGATGGTTAATTTTTTTTTTCTAATTAATGTAATTCTAGAATACAGCTAATATTTTTATCAAATAAAAACGTTAGTCTGTATGAAGGCTCTAATAAAATAAGCAGAGTTCTACAAGGATATTTTGGCGCCTAAATGACATTGGCAGGGAGGCATTGTTGGTAATTATTTGTGAAATTATGTCACATAAATGAGGGCTATCGTACTCACATTTGCCGCTAGAGGCGCTAGTGTAGAGTAACGTCTCTAGGAATGTGAATATTCACTGTTTACGGGATTATTGTCGCGTATTTTTACTAATTATTCAATAATTGTTGCAAAGATTGTGCTATTACTTATTAATTATGACTTAAGATTTAAAGTGGTAACTGAGTATCTAATTTGGTAGCACTTGGAGGAAGGATAATGTTTGTCTGCTTCATGCTTGCCAATTTTAGGAACATTAGAATTTACTCGTAAATATTACCTGGAAGTTTTAAAATGTAATAAATTAAAGTATATGAAGTTATGGGTACTTAAAAGTATCCAAAGCAAATAAAATAAGTAAAGTACTGATAGGACTTTACTAGCCAGTGGCGCCAACTGGTGAGCACAAAAACGATAGCCCCCATTGTATTGACAAACCAAGATGGCGGCGTTAGTTCCGGTTTTGGCCACGCGCCACAATAACCTTGTAGCGTTGTAAGGCATGCGTCTTGAAACAGATTAGTTCATATTAATATCTATAAGGAACTGTGAAGTTACGTAACGTTTCTTACTTATACGTTTTCGAAAAGGTTGATCAACACTATAACAACTTAACACACATTCAAATTTCGTGTTAACTGCTGGTTGGTAGACTGGAGTAGCAACAGCCAATCGATTGCTTTACATGAGATTTGAAATTTAATATAAAATTCAGTACGCTTTTAGAAACTGGGCATCATTCAAATTTAAATTGGTTAAACAATCGTACTTTTATGAACTTCGTAAGTGATAAGTGCACACTATTTGTTGAAGCAATGAAAAGGAACTCTTTTTCACGCGCTCCGGGTAGCCGGTTCCGGGTACCCTTTTCCGGGTACCTGTTTCCGGGTACACGTGTCCGGTTTACCCTTACTGGCTCATTTGACCCGAGTACCTCTAGTCCAGCATAAGCAAAAATCGTGAAAAGTACTTCGTCGATCTACTCATACGAAATTTGTTTATTTAATCGATCTAAATATACACTTTTATTTAATTTCAATAGGGCAATTAAATATAAAAAAAAACATGATCCCTACACACTTTTGATGTGTGTAGATAATTATAAATATGAATACATATTTGAAAGTAGTTTCACATTTTAGCCGTGGTGGGTTGGGGACTTAATGAGACTATCTCTGGTAACCCCATTTCGCTAACCTGTAAAGGCGGCAAAACGAGCCTGAACACACAAAAGTTCTTCACTTTCAAAACCATCTGTCTTTCACCACTTATTAATGTTTCGGGCGTGATTCTAACAGAGATACCTTGAATAATAATAAAAAATCTGCAAAATTGTCTTCTCACAGCTAGGTACTATCTTGACGGACCGGGCTACCAACATTACAGCATAGGAACTATTTGTTGAAACGCTTCTTCAACAGTTATTTTACCTCTGATTTTGCATCACGGTCAAAATCATTGTGATCTTTATTCTCGTTACTATAAGGTTACTGTTGGGTTGCTTCTGTCACAGATAAAATAACTGTATACGGATATTTTTAAATGCCTACAGATATTAAAGGGAACTATAGATAACTAGACACTCTAATATCTAGATCAATGTATAAACATTCACGTATTTTAGTGCTATTTATTAATTAAGACTGATATCGTGTATTAAACCAATGAAATGTAATCGTTAATCAAGTTAACATTCCAATTTTTTATACAGTATTTTATTTTGCATAATGTATGTACTTGCTTAATTTAATTGTTTTATTTGAATAAATATTAATAATACTCAGCGGTTTTATTTTCAAACACTTGTTCGGTTGTCGATCATGAGTTTTGGTATATTAGGTATATGCCAACTTAATAGGTACGCTCATGATCCAGTCATCATCTGCCTAGCCTTTACCCAACTATTTTGGGGTCGGCTTCCAGTCAACCGCAACCGGGTGCAACTAAATACCGATATTATAAATTAATCTACTGCCCTTATCACCTTTACATCCCAGTTATTAATAAACTCTGCTCGCAATGGGCCATAGAAGACTAAAAGGACAATGGAGAGGGCTATGCTTGGGGTTTCAATACGTGATCGAATTAGAAAAGAAGAGATTTTCAGGAGAACCAAGGTAACCGATAGGTATAGCAAGAAAAATTGCCAAACTTAAGTGACAGTGGGCAGGGCACATTCCTCGCAGATGGCCGATGGCTACCCGTGGCAACGGCGTATTGGAAGACGTAGCGTTGGAAGGCCTCCCACAAAGTGAACCGATAACCTTGTGAAGGCCGCAGGAATCAGCTGGATGAAAGCTGCAGCACAGAACTGGTCGAAGCGGTGGTGCGCTTGGTTGAGGCCTATGACCAGCAGTAGACGTCTTTCGGCTGAAATGATGATGATGACAGAAAATCGAAATATCGATATTTGTTGCCCATAACACTATTTTGCATATTTTTTATTCCATAATGACAAATCGCTGAAATACGTTTGCAAACAGTTGGAGTGGCTTTACCTACTATTCAACATAAGTACCTACCTACTTAGGTACAACGCGGAACGCGATCTCGCAACCGCATGAGGGTACGGAAAAATATTTCACCGTGCACCGTGAGGCCGGGTTCACATTAGGTCGGACCGACAGTTTTACCGGGCCCGACAAACGTGTCGGAATCATATTGGCGTATGTATGTCAATAGCGCCGTTCACATTAGGGCGACCCGACCAAACTGTCGAAGCCGACACAATTACCGTACGTCCAGCCACGATTTCTGTCGGATCGGACTTAATATTGGCGTACTAGCAAGTATGGCGCCGATCACATTTATCGGCGCGAAGCGGCGGCGACACCCGCCTGCAATATTTCCTTTTTCTTTTTTTCTGCCTTTTATTTAAATACCACATTGCAATGAAAACGTCGACGTCGTCCATCCTATACGAAAGTGGACTCACAACTGTTTTGTGACGACCCAGGCCGGGCAGTAAAACGACCGTACCGACATTTATATTCACATTAGGTCGGGTCGGCGGCGTCTAGTGTGAACAGCAACACCCGGCAGTCGGTGAACTGTCGGTCCAACATAATGTGAACCCGGCCTAAGTGATTTTGGATCGTATGTCGGATAGGAACTAAAAGGTTACATGCTCTGTGATAGGAACATTGAACTCGTTCGTAGATACTTTTTGGTTACATTCGCCACTGGCCGTAAAAAAAGGCCGTTTTATTTCGAAATTCAAAATAATGACACAAATTCTTTTCCAATGTGTATATTTTTAAAATGATACCAAAAATTTACAATAATAGAAACGGTTTTGTCAATTGTGTTTTTACAAGCATTATTGTATTGTATACTGTATATCTTTTGAAGCAGTTGTTAGTTTTGTTAATCAAGGCGTTAGAATCAAAATCTTTGTGATAGCAGGCATGTTAATAAGTAAAATACCAGACAATGACGGGGGAAAAGGTGAGAGTGTCGCAGTTCCCGAAGAGGAGAGCGATTCACATGAATATCAGACAGCCAATCAACTCTTCGAACTCATGGCTAAAAACCAAAATTTTGACACCACTGGTAAGTCCTTTTTTGTATTTTTGCGTTTTAACATAAGGTTGGTATTGGCTAGAGCCAAAAGTATATATCTGAATAAGTGGGGTTGATGTAGTGCGAGGAGGATGTCTCTGGCTGTCCAATGGTTCTTCTAATCCTGTAGTTAGTGAAAGGGTGGACGACGCTTGACTGTCATCACCCCGTTTGATCTGTTGACTGGCGGAATGACTGGGCTTACAATATTCATTTTTTTTTTTTATTTCATTAGCAATATTTAGGATCAAAATTTGTTAATAATTAATGAAACGTTCATTCAGATGTTGACAAGCTAACAACCAGAGATTTAGTACTTCTGTACAAGAACATCGATCTGGGGACGAAGCTGATGACAAATGCTACCGAACTGAGACGCAAGAAACCGAACCAGCACGTCGAGAGCGTGGTGTATAACGACGAGGCGGAGTCAGACTCTGACGTCAGCGACATGTACAGCAACGAAGACCTGCGCAGCATGTTCCTGATCAACAGCGAGCGCCTCAACCTCCTCACTGCGCCGCCCTCCGCAGAAAATCACCTCTGCCACAAACTAGGCGACCTCGAGATGCAAACCTCCAACCTCACCACCGAGTACGACAAACACTGCCTGTTCAAAGATCCATACATAAAAGAACAGCTCAAAAGCTTAAAATTAATAAACAAATCCTCCGATTTTGACGGCACAGTACTCCCAGCTTCATTACTTGACTACATTTGTTGCAAACGCCTGGAAGATAATTACAACTTTTATATGGATAATATAATTCGATACGTTAAGAATACGATAGACCAACTAAAGCGTATCAGCAACGGTGACTATTTAACTGATAAAGCTAAAGAAAAGTGGCGGGAAGTTGAGAACACTGAGGAAGATCTCCACGCGAATACTAAAGTCCTGGCGACGTCTACCAGCATACCGCTACATGTGGAACGAAAGCTTAGTGGCCAAAACACTACATGGGATGACATAGTTCATTCAGCAGTAGATATTAGATCTCTGTCAAAAATTCTCGAAAAGAAAATTGTGTTGGAAGTACCGAAACTTTTATGTGGACCCTACAAACTTTTGAGCAAATGTTGTGCTGAAAATCTTATCATAAGTTGCAAGAAAGAGAAGCGGCCAGTTGAGGAAAGAGTCGATGTGGTGTTCCAATTACAACGTTCTGAGACAGGACAGGTCATCAGCAACATCAACTCGATTATGATTCTTCAATCTGCGCCTGTTGAATGCGGTAATCATTTCGAAAAGTATTAAGAGGAAATGCGGTCGGAGAGACTTGAAAAAGCCTAAGTAAAAAGTCATAATTCGAGGTTTGGCTCTCGCCTATTTCCTCCTCCACTATTGGACCAATTGAAAATATATTTCATGAACTGAATAAGAAGGATATTTACTGTGTCCCTATGTTTTTTCATTAATAGTTGTAAAATTTTACAGCGGTTTAAATCTGCAATTTTGAGCATTTTTTGAGGGTTCTGGTGCTTATAAAAATAATGTATCATCTAAAAGGAAAACATAGGGACATACAAGTAGTTAATATTTATTATTCTGTAAAAAATCATTGCTTTATGGTCATTAATCAGAAAGAAAACAGGCGAGAGCGTTTCTATGGAGAAACAACCACCCGCATTTCCTCTTAGAGGTTATGTGAATATTATTATTGAAAAAAAAAGTAATTAAAAACCTAAAAAACCCGACTGCGGTAAAAAACTTAAGTCAAAAACAAACTGATAGCTAAAAACAAGCCCATTTTAAAATTAAATAAAAAATTGTAAGCAGGCGGGACCTATAGGTACCATTTTTATTATATTTTCAAACACAAAATGCTCCTTTTTTGTTTTATTTTTTGTGTTTATGTTCTTTTTTTTGCGTCATGTTCACCGCAATTAAACATTTTTTATTTCTTTCTTTGTTTTATTTCAAATGGGTTCTGCCTGCTAATTTAAAATGGGCTTGTTTTTAGCTTTTCAGTTTGTTTTTGGTTTAAGTTTTATACCGCAGTTGGGTTTTTTTAAATTACTTTTTTTTATTATATCCAGCTTTTTTGTTTACAAATGTGAAAGATTTCGCAGACGATTTAGCTCTTGGTACGTGTTTATTACGATGTGTCACTACGAATTACTTTTAACCATATAAGTTACCTATATATATTTATGTAATCGCCTTTAAAACCCCTTCATTTTGATATCCCACTGGATGGTACTAGAAGAAAAAAAAAAATTCGTACTCCACAATATGCCACCCCAAATCCGCCATTTTACTTTGTTTTTTATTTTAATGTACCCAGTGACACTCGCGCTACCAAGACATCTAAAGACCTATAATTTATCCAAATCCGTTTATTCGTTTAGAAGTTACGAGGTAACAAAGAAACGGACATACATACATACATACAGGTCATACACATAATCCTCCTTTTGGGCTTCGCCGCAGTCGGGTAAAAAGAAAACATTGTAAATTCTATTTATTTTTCAGATGCACTAGGACCAGAAGTGCTGCCCTTACCTTTGTCGTTTATAGAACAAACTAATGATAAACCCGCTCCCGATAGGAGATCCAAAATACTAGAATTGGAACCTATGATGATCGACGAAACGGTACATGAAGTGTCCGTAGATTCTGAGTGCAGCATTCACTCCAGCGACAATCCTGCCGAAGGTTCTTTTCTAGACAGCATTGACTATGGAGGTAGCGTGTCGTTAAAAAATTCCAGCTATCAGGCATCGATTGACTCTAGTGAGAGTCGAACTCAAGATATTCTAAACAGGAATCATAAGACTGCACAAAAAGAAGCAGCTAGTGATGTGTTTGCTGACGATTTGCGTTTGACTATACGAAAGTTGACCATGCAGAGTGCTTTAACAGAAGAAAGCGGGGAAGAAATCTCGCAGTCAACATCTAAGAAGAAGAAATCGCCGACGCGAGTCAGAATAAAATCACCATACGAGAACAAATCTTTTATTATGGAAGAAAAGAAACGACGGAAGCTTTTAGAAATAAGAGAGAGGCGGGAAAGGAAGAAAATGGCGCTCGTGGAAAACTGCAAGATAACTAAGCATAAGTACGCAAAGGGAACTTCACTGCCGCAGTCTGCTAGCTCAGTTACAAAGTTGTCGATATCCAATAAATCTTTCTATAATTCAATCTACGGACAAAGTACGAACGTCGTTTCTAGTAAACAAGAGAAGAAAAAAAACCGAAAAGAAGGAAAACAGGACGTTTTAGATATAAATATGGATGATAATGAGGGCGAGCACGACGTGTCGGAAGTGTCAACATCAGATATAAACAGCAAAAAATATATCAACAGGAGCTATTACTTAGATGACGCCGTTACGGAAATGATGTACACCAATATGAAACGAAATGAAAACGATGCTAAAGATTTGTTTTCTACATCCACTTCAGTTTTATCCAATGAATTCAGAAATAATTTAAATTACCTTTCGCAGCTTATCGGTCCATCTGAAACTGACCTTAATATTGGCGACGATGAAATGTTTTCGGATAAAGTTAAGCCGTAAGTCTTGTACATAAGTAGTTACCTATAGTTTTCAGATTCCGTCCGTAATTAAACGAAATTTTAGAACTTATAGTAGTTTTGTGTAATGTTATACTTTTTTATATCGACAGGTTGAATGCCACCACAAAAGTTGATGATATTACCGATGAGAGTACTTCAAAGGAGTTGCTTAGATGTCAAAGCATACTCAATAAAATTCCGTCAAATTCTCCAAATATGGATAAGCAAGATAACACTGACCCGAAGAAGCTTACCTCTTCAGTAGAATGTAGAAAAAGTATAGATAAAATATATACTTTGATGAATAAATTGGGGAAGGCTCAAGAGAATGAAAATAAGTCGACAAAAAGCAAGTTCGTTGTGAGTATTCCCAAAAAAGTCGACGAGAGAGAAGGTCAGACGGTCTCGACGTGTCAGGGCAGTGAGAGTGGAACAAGCCTGAATCATCGAACATCGTCTAATCCCAGTTCTTTTAGCATTGACAAAAATAACACTGAGAAACCTAACAATACTCATAAAAAAAAACCTGGAAGTTTGTCACCTGTCGTACCTAAAGTTATTATCAGCTCAAAATCATCACTAATCTCTAAAAATGAATTAGAAAATAATCCAAAAAATTGCCGGCGATCAGGCACTAGTCCTACAAAGGTATCAGAAAATCCTTTGAAAGCAATATCACAACTTTTACATGAATTTGAGAATGTACAAAAAACTAGACAGAAACCTAACACTGAACAAAAGCATGCGAAGAAAGTTGACATGGCATCCTCTGATGGTAAAAGTGGGTCACGAAAAAATTCTCTTAAACGGCGCTCACGACTTGACAAACACAATGAGTCTCAAACCGAGAGGAACGTAAGACTTTTATCGCCAAAAGAAAAGAAATGCAAACAACAAAAAGACATGGATTTACCAAAAATTCCTTATCAACAAACTCCCGTCCACGATAAGCACACAGAGAAACTACCAAGAAAAAAAATAATAGAAATGTTAGACGAAGTCAAAGAAGCCAGAGGCGAAGCCGTCCGTGGACCTTCCAAGTTTAATTCTAGATTGAATTCACTCGCACAGCCGAAGAGATCGTACGTTCAGGCTCACAGTGAGGAGTTCCAAACTAAATATGGTAAAACTTTAATGACAGATAGGCTACAACGGTTAGCAGCAGCGCCAGCGCTTTCGTTGGATAGACCAGCAGGCTCTGGCAACACCAGGAACAAAGCGAAGCGGACTGGATCCGAGGCAGTTCCGGTCGTTGGAGCATTGAAGCCACCTTCGCCTGTGCCACCCTCAGGTGTGTAAAGGTGAATTTTAATTGATTTCTTGAAATTATTTAGGTTTATAAAAAATGAAAAGGTCGATTTTTTTTACCAAACGAAGCATAATATCCAACTTACGGAGACTTACCTAATGTATGTAATATCTACTCGAAATATTGTAGGTAATTTGCTTCATTCAATCGTTTCGTAATTTATGGTACAGCTGTATATTACAATTTAGAGCGAGCATTCAGAACACGTCACTCCTCAAGCAGCAGTCCCGAAGCTAAGGAAAGGCTGAACCAAGTGACGGGGTCGTCCTACAAACAAGCTAGCGTGCCGGAAACTCCCCAAGCATTGTAAGTAAATAATTTAAAAGCTTCAGTATTTTTTTAATTTTTTTTTCAAATTTTATGATTGGTGCATTTAACTTTCATATTTACGCAGAAAGAAAAAAATGGTGGCAGTTGAATCATACGTGAAAAATCATTATGGACGGGCAGGAACTACCTCGCCAGTCAGCAGCGAGCCTCAGAGTGCACATAAGTCGCGCGTCCCTCTACTGCCGAACGACATCGAACTGGGTGTGTACCGTAGCTCGACAACTTCATTTATTTTTCTATATTGATTTGCTCTCAACTAATTGTTACAACTTTGTGGTCATATTATAGCGTCTTCGACCTCATCTGCACCGATTCAAGAGTCTACCGAGTTAGGAAGCAGGTTACACAATCTTATAAGCTCGATTATGAGGACTACTACTTCACAAGGTCTGGAGGTACTGACTGAATGTCACGAAAGCATTTCTCTCGTTGAAAATATATCCAGTGCCGAACGTCTGAGAACGTCTTCTGATTCTGAGTACATTTTAGATATATTGGATGACAATAATATAATAACGTCAGTCAAAAATATCGACAAAGCCTCTGAAAAAGAACAGAAGCAAACTGAGTTTGGAAACACTGCAATTCGAAACGATTTACAACCTGTTAGATCAGTCGTAGAATTAGAAAAGTTAGAAAATGCTTTATGTAACCATATCCCGGTGGGCACGTTTCAAAAACGGTTACGGATCAAAAACTTGACCATGACGCCAAAACAATCGATGCATCAGGTATTCGTTCTACAGTCCGGAGACGCAGGCTCGCTCATTGTTCAAACTCCAATCGCAAAAAACATAAAAGAAAAAAGTGATGAAAACTTTTGTGATTTAACCGCTTTACCTATATTATCGAAATCTCATTTAGATTGGAGATTCGCCAATTTCCCTATGACAATTTCAACTGTTGGATATGCTTTCCAAGATTATAAATCGAACCAGCGCAGTTCTAACTCCCTTGTACAATTAGTTGACGAAGTTTCAATAAATTCGGAGCAGGAAAAGCCTTCACTTACTAATCATAAAAGTGACGAAGACAGTTACACTTACCAAACTGCACAGCCTATACTTCGCATCGAGCAAGCTGCTCAGGTTGACTTAGGCGCTACTGCATTAGTCACTGTAGGGATAAGTAGTACTTATGTTCATGTCAAGGAATCGGACAAAAAGCAAGAACTAAGACAGGGTGATACAACCAATGCAGAACCAAAGCACGTCTTCAAAGATTTCAGTCAAAATATAAATTTGGAAGATCCAGTCAATGATGAACAGTCACAAACCCACACGGTAATAGGGAAAAAGGAAAATGTGTCTGAAAAAGATAAGCCTGACAATATCGAATACACAACGTCCTTGGACATATTAGTCGGACTCTTAAACGAAATTCAAAATATCACAACATGTCAAACACAAATGACTAAGGGTGATAAAAGCCCTCCTGAGGACCAACAAAGCAAAGTATTGGAAACTATTTTAATAAATGAAGCCGCTGCACTGGGAAATTCTATGAAAAGCAGTCATTGCGATGTAGTTTCTTTTACGTCTCTAGACAGACTCCGACAGTTGGAGTCTAACCCGAGTCTATACTCTTTCTATTTATCCGACAATGAAGGATCTGAAAAGGTTAATAGTCAATTGAATTTCCCTACGGAAATAATACCAAATTACATTAATGAACTGTGGTGTCCCAAACGGATTTATGTTGATAAAGAAGTAGGTGTAGACTTTATAGATAGAGAGGCTATCAGTAAATTACCGGATGTTCCTTCACAAATGCTCGCATCTGCTATGAGTCGCAGTACAAACGTGGCCAACTCACTGATCAGAGTGCTCAGCGAGCCGTCTGTACAATCAATATTCTTTGCAGAAAGCCCAGCTGTCAATACAAAAGCTGCATCATTAGATCAGAAAAGAATTGTAGATATTCCAAATATAGTAATTACAAGAGAACCCAAACAGTCTCTTGATTTTTCTGATGTTAGTAAACAAGTAATCGAAAAGCCAAACGAAAATAAGGCGCATAAAAATACAACGGAAGCCTTTGAAAAAGAGAGGATTAAAAATATCAGGAAGGCAAATAACGCTAAATTTCGTTTCAAAACAGACTTTGATCCGATTATGAAAATGAAAAGAGATATCTTAGTTACGGTGTATTCAATTTTGGTCTTTACTGTGTTCGTTGCTTTATCTTTTCCCGAAATGTTGTATCGTATTTGAGAGTCGTGAAATGGATTAATATTGGGCCATATGCATAAAACATTTTGATTTGCATTCTTTTAGTTTTTTCGTGTTTGTATTCTTTTTATATTTAATACTTTTAAATGCATCATTCTCTAGTAAGTTTATAGGTACTTTAATTAGTAAGTACCTATGTATATTATAGTTCTTGTCTTTTAAACCAAAAGTATCAAAAATAATGTTTTGGTAAAGTTTGTGGAGGTACCTACCTACCGACATCAATTTCTGTACCTATTTAATTATATATGATAATGACCCCTTTAATTTAATTGATTTTCTCGTCTTTGCAAAATTTGTCGTTTTGAAAAAAATTATTAGTATCGTTTATTAATTTAAAAATATAAGTTCAAAAATTATGATTGGTGTATTTATTTTACCTACGGAGCACGGAATCGTCACACCGGTGACTAGAGACGTTATTAATACAATTTGTGTTGCCCAAGGTGCGTTTAGCACACAACTTCATTCACAGACCGCCTTTAAACCCTTCAGTTTCTAATGTTTCTATACATTTTGTGTCGTAGTGCGGGTATACGGTGCGGTTAACGACTTCGTTTGCATGGAAAGTGTTAACAGCAGCGGCTGCCGTGATTTTACCCCTTGAGGCGTCGGTCCGTGGTGCGAGACGATCAAGTACAGAGGACTTAAGAATTGCTAATATAAGTTAAAATTGTCCTCAAAAATCTCCTAGACTCAATATTCCACTACGATCCCCTGTGCTGGGGATTCTCTAAGTACTAATTAGTGCTATTCCTTTATAGTCCCTTCGAAATCAAAACGCTACTTAGAAAAAATGTCTACAGAGGACAATGACGTAAATTAACTTTTCTAAAATAAGTTGGATGTTGAAAAAAAAAAGTAACAAAAGCCTTGAAGAATTACACAGGTTCGACCAGTGCAGCGTCTCGGTGGCGTAGTTGGAATCGCGTTCACCTAGATAGTGAAAGACGTGGTTTCGAGTTCCACCTAAGGCATCCAATTTTTTTCAACTTTTAACTTACACATAACACATAATCAGCCTATAATGTTCCCACTGCTGGGACACAGGCCTCCGCTTTGTGAGAGGGAGTGGGCCGTAATCCACCACGCGGGCCCAGTGCGGGTTGGTAGATGTCACATTTCTTCGAATTTTTGGTTCTAGTTTTAGTTCTAACATGCCGGTTTCCTCACGATGTTTTCCTTCACCGTTTGGAGAGCAATGGTGATGAAATAATTTACACAAAGTAAAGCGCCTGTCTTGGTTCGAATCTACGACCTACAACTCGTAAATCGCGGCCGTTACCACTGGACCACCACTGCTCTCATGTTTAACTTAGTAAGTAATATATTTTACGTTATAACCGCTAAATATAAAAAGGAACTTCTTACTTAAAAATGAGGAAATTTGTAATTCTACTAACTGTAAGATTGCAAGTTGTTTATCCCTGAATTATTATTTACTTCATCATTTCTAGAAAATAACCGATAGATTTTTGTCCATTCAACAATTTCAGTTGTAACTCTTGAAACCACTGATCTTTGAGTAGGTACATCTTTTGATCTTCATTGTTTATCCATTGGGCGGCGCTCTTTTTTAAAGCATGCAAAACATGTACCAGCATTGGTTTACGGCCAAATTTTTTTATTCAGATGTGCCAGTTTTCCGCAACATGACTTTCGCCGGAAACTGACCATCTAGGAAATTTTTCATTTTGTAACCAGAACTTTATATACTTTTGCAGTTTTTTGCAGATTTAGAACTATCTAGTAATTCCATCCTTTCTTGTAGCATGTATGCTGTGACTCTTCTAGTATAAGATTAATTAGCAGCAATGGCAATGTTCCGCAAAGCAAAACGATACTTCTTGTTACTTTTGGTTTTGTGAAACAGAGTTTTGTTCCCATTTTGTAAACGGCTTTCTAAAAGTGAAAATAGCAAGTCTTCACCTCAGCTGTGGGAAAATTCATGTTGATCACAGGCCCTTAAAGCCTAGCTTAGGCACCAGTCTCCCTTAATAAACTAAACCAAATAATATGTCATGTGTGAGTCATGTGATAGCATTTATGGCTGTTTCGATTTCCAAAGTAAAGTATGTGTTTAATGTAGGAACTACGATTTCATTAGCAGTAAAAGGACATCATAAGATTTTTCTTTCTTATATTAGTTTCTTTCTTCGATATTAGTTTATTTTTGTGTGCTTTCAAAGTCCGCATGAAAAACATATCATCATCATCATCATTTCAGCCGCAAGACGTCCACTGCTGGGCACAGGCCTCCCCCAAGCACCTCCACTTCCACCGGTTCTGTGCTTCTCACATCTAACGAAAAACATATAATTGGGCGAATGGGTACATGATTGGGTACCATCAACCAGCATATGTTTTATTTTAAACACAAAACCAAAATGCGCTGTAACCCGTTTTCTTCTTCGTTAGTCACATAAAACGAAATCTAGGTGGAAATTAGGTGCTTCTGCCTGATCTCCTCAACTAGAAGTATACTTCTGTACATTGGCACTCTTATTTCTTTGTTTATAAAGACCGCTTTTCATCGTCTTGAACGATGTCCTAATCGCAACCCAGTTAAATACCATTTTTAACCGACTTCTAAAAAAGGAGGAGGTTCTCAATTCGGATGTTTGTTTTTTTTTTTTGTTTTTTCGCGCATAACTCCGTCGCTTGCCAACCGATTTGAAAAATTCTTTTTTTGTTGGAAAGGGTGTACTTCCCAAATGGTCCCATGATTTTTTTTTCGAAATCTGATAAGCGGTTTTTGAAAAATCAACAAAAATCAAAAAATTCAAAAGCAATATTTTGTAGAAAATTCTGAATGGTCGCATTGGGATCCTCGACATCTTTATTTTTCGCCACCAATATTGTTCGTTCACCCAGCCAATTATGGTTATTGAACTGTTGCGCTATATCTGGAAAAACACGCTGAATAAGCTCCTCAGTCTGTGAATTGACAGAAATCTATGGGTAATGTGATGAATCCGGTCGAGGTGTCCACTGCGACTTTATTATTTCCAATGTCTAACAACTGCTTCGCAAACACATTTGCAGTTCCATCTTGTTGCAAAAATACTCGCATGTTACCTAGTTGTTAATTGGAGTGTCTTTACGTACCGCCACAAATTCGATGATTTTAGGCATGCGTCTGTTGTTGTGTTTGATGTGCACTAATTCGTTGCATTCTAAGCCTATCTACTTCATTGTCACTCACTAAAGAACGCAATTCTGACATAGCAATACGACTATTTTCTTGATCTGTCTCTCTCTGGTCATCAGTGCGGTTAGCACGTGAGGTAGCTCTTCGCACATTTGATTGACTGCGACGACCTAAGTCAGGTCGTCTTCTCCTCGGCATTAATCAAAGTGAGAAAAGTTCTCGCGCACTTAGCAGTAAAGTGTCACTATCACAAAAACTCAACAAAAAAAAGAGCACAACTTGAAATGTCACTATCACAAAGGATCACCAAAGTAAAGAAAGTTCTCGCGCACGTAGCGGTAATCGTCACTACAAAGATAGAAGGATGCACTCTTTGTCTGAGGTATCGATCGACATAGAGGATCTTCTTCTTCTTTTGGTTAGTGGCTTGTTTTGTGACACCACAATTCCGCCAATGTCACGGGAGTAGCCTTTACACGTGAGGGAATGTTCTGCATTAAATTATAAATTAGAATAGAGACTTTATGTAAGCTCTTTGAACAGGTTTAACTAAAACAAAGATATAACAGCATTGGACATCACAAAGCGTCTTATAGGATGGATCGACATATTAGTTGATTGTCAAATGTCAAATAAAGGGTTTTCCAATAAGAGGTGTTGTATTGATATTCAAAGAAAAATGGCATTTTTTTATATAAATGATCGGATGTTTATTTCATTATAAAGAGGTAGGTATGCCGTTAATGGTGGAAAATAACATCAGGCAAATGACCACCACGACCACGCTTACAGGACCATATCCTTTTCATGAAATTTTCCATAACCAAATCGCAAAGTGGCTGCCCTATGTCCTCGATAGCCTCACGAATTCCATCTTTGAGGTCTTGAATCGACGCTGGGTTGTTGGCGTAGACCTTCTCTTTCACGTGGCCCCAAAGGAAGAAGTCGCAAGGTGTTAAATCACAATATCTCGGTGGCCAATTGTAATCACCTCTTCGAGAGATAACACGGTCCGGAAACTTTTCCCGTAAAAGATCAATGGTTTCGTTGCTTGTGTGGCACGTAGCGCCGTCTTGTTGAAAGTAAACGTTGTCCAGACCAATTCCATCCAAATCCGGCCATAAAAAATCATTAATCATCTCTCGATAGCGCAATCCATTACCGTAACTGTTGCTCCAGCCTCATGTTTATAGTGAATTTTAATAATTTCAATGCGTTGTTGAAGCGTGTATCGTTCCATTTTTATTAAAGGCGTAGTTTCTACTTGTCAAATGTCAAAAAATTACAGCTTCAAAAGTGACATTATCGAAATAGCGGGCTATTCAAAATAACACTTCTTATTGGAAAACAGGTTATTATGGTTGCGTTCAGAAATTCAATTTATGACAAAACTTAAGATTTATCAATCTACATAAAAATTATCTGATAGATAGTTAGCAACTGAAATTAGCTAAAATTAAGTTTATTTTTTACCTCCTGAGAATAAATATGTAAGAAAGATATCAAAACTCTAATCAGAAGGCCAATTCTCGTAATTTAAAACGTTCAAAATCTAGTCGCAGTCTCAACTCAGCGACAAACAAATGTCAAAAACTTGTCAAAATGTACTGAAATTTGAGGTATTTTTGACAGATTGAGACTGAGATCAGACTGTGAACGTTCTTAAAATTACCAGAATTACCCCTCAGGTATTCATTTTAAACTATCGGGGGACACATCAAAGGAAAAACAATATTGTTGTTTTTATTTAATTCCGAGCATTTTCATATTTTTTTAACCTTTTAAACCTTCTCTGGACTTCCACAAATAATTCAAGACCAAAATTATCCAAATCGGTCCAGCCATTCTCGAGTTTTAGCGAGACTAACGAATAGCAATTCATTTTTATATACAATAGATTGTGTTGCCTTAAGTATAATCTTTTTTCACTTTTACAGCATGTTTGATTTGAGTTTAAAGGGCGCTGTTTTTATAAAATCATAATTAAATCATCTTTTAGCAACCTGACTTTGATTTTTTGGTACACACGGCCGTCAAGCTATACATTTCCAGTTTTAGCTGACCTCGCATTGTATAGGTTTTTCGCACAATCAGAAGTCAGCGTATATTGGTTTTGTATGGCTTGATGTGTAGCCGTGCGTACCTATGTAGATAAGCAAGTAAAAAGATACAAAAATCTAATTTTGCATTGCATTGCATTTTTTTTTTGCCATAATATTGAAAACTTATGGTCATTAATAATTTCAATCCATGTCATTATAGTAAGCGCGGGAAAGTTTGACCTTCTTATTTCTTTATAAGTATATCCGTCTCATTCCTCTGCCCCACTGACAGAGACAGGTGCACTGAGAGTAGTCTCTTTAATGTTTGTAATGTGAGTCTTCTCCACCCAGTTGTGTCTCCGCGTGTACATCAGCTGCAACAGCGCTTCCACGCAGAATATCTGAAAGATTTCAATAAATATATCTTTCTTCCTAACTAGACAGCATTTTGCCAGCGACTTTTTCCGCCCCTGAATTCTTTATCTTGCCGGAATTTCGAAAAATCCGACCTTATTCCTTGTCTATACCATGACGGGAAGGTGTGTGTAAAATTTTTGATTTCTAGGTTTTGAGCTTCAGTCGGTGAGTGAATTGGGACTTTTCTTTTCATAGAGGGTTATTTTAAATTGGCTAGGTAAACTTCGCAGACGCAATAGGTAGCGATATCTTTCTTTTTCTTTCTTTCTTATCTAAACACGAGAAAAAAAAATGTTTTTTTTTTTGGACTTCTCACTCCGCGGTTGTTAATGAGTAAGTGCACAAGAATATAGCCAGCCAAAGAGTAGATTCATGCTCAGTAGTCGCGCTTTTGCGACCACTAAACAGACGACAATGTCTCGTTCAAGATGTGTAAAAAGGAAGTTTTAACCTTGCGACGTTCTTCAGTTAATCCGTCTAGTCTGAAAGTGTATCCGAACACGCTGGTCGATATCTTAGACTCGGGCACCACCAGGTAGTTGTCCTCAGCGAACAGCGGGTAATCTATCAACTTGTATCGACCAGCCTTTATGGGACAATCTAATCTGTAATATAAAATTTTAAAGTACAGCGTGCCGCATTAATGGACGACAATAATAATAAAAAAAAAATACTATACGCGTTTGCGTTTTCTGAAAATATTTTAATTTCATTAAACGTTATTATTTATTTACGGTATTACCGTATGGGTCACCGATCATAACATCGCATAGATGAAATTAAAACGAATAACGTGCAAAAAGTATGCGAATTGAAGGAAAGTAAGAGAGAGGGAATGTCGGTGAGCGACACAGGTAGTTTTAATATTACGAATTATTTTCTCGTATGTTGTTATAATTTTTATGATTATCTACTGCCCACTAGCTCTACCCGTACGTTAAATTAATGTCGGCATTGTAGCGGCCCGTTGTCTAAGGGTTGTTTAGCCTAAACAACTGTTGGACGTGTTTTTATGATGGTGGTAAGATAATATAGAGTCGACACCCGCAGCCTTCAGTTGCTTTTTCTGTTTTTTTATTTTTGATTTAATGATGTTCCTACATCATCATCATCATCATTCTCTTGCCCATAACCCATCTTATATATGATCGGCGCAATATGTCCTTTTTACCCGACTTCCAAAAAGGAGGAGGTTATATGTTCGACTTTATGTTTTCAGTCAATTGTGAACCGATTTGATTTTTTTTTTTTGAAAATGTGTACTTTCGAGGTGGTCCCTTTGTCAGCAAGTTGGAATCTGATGAGAGGATCCCATGGAAATCAAGGGAAACCCTCAAATTTTATAGGCAAACCTATAGCGATTTGGGTATTTTTTTCCATATATTAGTTCCTGCATATAATGCTTATGTATACGAAGTACCATAATATACTAAGGGCAGATTTTACCAAAGTCAAATATATTTTATCCGTGAAATAAAAGTGACATCTGACAGTTATACTATAGAAAACTGTTAAAAATTCAAAATAAATTCTCAGGATAAGACTTATTATGTTATTATAGGTCTTAAAGTTTGGTCAAATTGGCCCTAAGGGCGAATTTCACCAAAGTCCATAACAATTTTGCCACAGGTTAGTTTTTTGCGATTTCTGACTTTGCAGTTTTGAGCTTTTTTAATTCATATAAGAAACACGATCGACTGGCATTAAAAAAGCGCTTATCCATAAGCTTTTTTCTTGCCGACTAAATGGATTCAGAATAAAGTACTGTATCCTTTTAGCGTTTTACCTAGTTACCTACCCTGACGGTTCCGTCTCAAAAATCCACCCTGTATGTATATTATGATTGACTGCTTAGCTTATAAGTATAGCGTGATGATAATAATCATTTTAACATTTTGGCTCGTCTTTTTACAATTTGCATACTAGAGAAGAATTGTAGAAAAATACGAACAGATTACAGAATGTATTGTTCATCCCCCATAGCCAAATAAGCGTAATATAAATATAATTAAAAGTTTTCACTCCGCTGCGATTTTATTATAATTATGTAGGTATAGACACTGCGTATGGTATAGAAACTGGACGTACTTATAGGCAGAATTGAAGAATTTGAACAGGCGCGAAGCATATGATGAAGGCCTTCAAGAAACATTTACAAATAAATTCAAGCTCTCACTTAGGGTGCGCATAGTGGAACAGCATATTATTATATGTCTCTTGTTTGTCTTCATCCTTGTCCCTGCAGCCATCTTGAACCAAGTAGAAGGACCGGAAGAAGTCGCACGAGTCCATGTTGCGAATGTCCACGCATTTCTGCATTGTCGCCTGGAAACATGGAGACACCAGCCAATAAATTATCACCTGACAAAATGCAATTTCTTTGTTGATAGGACATATTCTTAGCACTATACTCCGACTTTTAATTAGCTGCAGTAAAATGACACATCCTAATAACTCATTTGCATGTATGAAATGCATGTCAAATAAGTTTTGTTTGGTACACTGTACTAGAAAAACAAGATTAGTGAAAAAACAAAAATACGCCAATTGCGTTCAGTCATTTAAGTAACACATAAGCTGTCATTTTACGTGATGTGTTTTTTTTGACGTGATGGGTATGCATATCTAAACATGATCAAACAGAAAAGAAATATATTTTCTCAACTCATACTTTAAGTAAAAACACCACAAGCGGTCGTTGACCTCAATAAAAAGAAATAAAATATTTTGTCGTATTCTGATACCGATACCCATGCGGAGTTTCGCTAGCTAATTTAATTTGATCAAGTATTTGACACATCTCGGGTCCCGGACCTTTGGAAGGCGTACGTGACCCTGTATTATTATTATCATATTGTATAAATAGTTCGTGCCGATAGACAGTCACAGAAGAACTGGCAAAAGTCTGGCAACACAGTGCAAAACGCAAACACTGATTGTAAAAACTCAATTCACCTTAACCTTCCAGCCATTCTCGATATCCTCGGACACGTTGAACTCCCCGCTGAGCAACGATTTGTACCTCTGTGTGGATAACCTCAACTCGGAGACGGTAATGGGGGTTCTAGCAGCAGGATAGCAGGGCCCGGCCCTCGTTATCAGCAAGTGCGTCGGTGTCATGGCAGAGGCTGCCAACGATATGTAGAATAGCAAAATAACTATTTGATAGCACATCGTAATCATGACTGTTTAGCTCTACACCTTGTTACTAAATCACGAGGGATTGTAATCGACATTTAGGTTGATACGTTACGATATTATAACACAATTAGTTTTCTAAATTGCATGTAGAGTCAACAAAAGAGATAAGTATGCAGGATCGTCGAATATAGTTCAAGTTTAGTAAGAAACCGATGGATGTTTTCGTATAAAATTTAATTTTATTAATAGAAAACAAACAGCTCATTTATCAAATTAATTTCAGTCGACAACATTCAACAACGTTCTTACTATATTTCGACTATATCCGACGATCCTGCACACGTATTATCTCTTTTTTTTTACTGTACCTTTTCACAGTAAGTTATATAGTGTAATTTCGTTGTTCATGTAGTATTTAGTAGTGAATATTATAATTATTTTCTAATGATATTATAATGAGAACATTTGTATCTAATTTTGATAAACACAACACAGTTTATAATCCATAATAGAAATGGAACCTTGTTTGAGACTACTATAGAGTATTATATTATCTGTGGCTATACTAAACGAACCTGCCCCACATAAGCTTATTGCATATCACACTATCAATCTCACATTTTTATTGTGCATTTGTGTACACATGTATGAGCAAATAAATTTTACAAGATTTAAAAAAGATTTTATTATTGCACTGCAATATAAAAATAAAAGTTAACTTAAGTACCTATGTAATATTTATTATGATCATACATACATATAACATAGCTATAGGTAACTATAATATATGAAACATTTCACTATCTCCATTATCATCGACAACGTTATAAAGATTACTACTACATATTTACCTACTTTACCGAAGTTATTTTACTGGCATAAAAAATATAATTATGTCACGCGTTTATTGTTCCCTCGCCTTTCAGTCATTGTTACGAAATAACGTCTTATGAAATTTTTATTATCTCTTTAAATTCTTCTTCCCTCACCCGTTTACACCAAACGAGCATCTTCCTGCAGGGTTTAACTCGCGTAGTCCACTTAAAAGTCGCTGAACCGTCTTCGCACCCAACTGGGAAGATGTAACTTCAACTTGTGAGACGACGTCGCCGCGTCGACGGGTTGGCTGCACGGTGTGGATGTGGAGCTATGCGGCAAACTATGTTCCGTATCCTGCCCTCTGTGCCCCAAAACATGCAGTCTGGTGTGATGTCTGCGCTGCCAACGACGTCGCCCTGAAGGTGGCGAAGTTTTGAGACACTGTCAATGGTCGTGCCATCAACATAAAGAAGAGGAAGATTACTGCTGCAACAGTTGTTGCTATGTTTGATAAAGCTGTTGGTTCTTCTAAATAAATAAATAAAATAATTTAAGTATCATCGCATCGGCTTCGGGCAATAGGACATTCGATGCGATAAATGGTTAGCGGGGTAATTACGTAACACGTATCTATCAGTAGACATGGGTTTCATTTTAACAGTTTAACAACGTTCATTGCGTTTCGTTGTTTGCGTTACGTTGTTGAGCAGACACATTTTTCGAACATATGAAGCAATTGATTACCAATATCCTTCAAAATGATTCTGATTGAGATTGATAGTGGGTTACACAATTAGGGTGTAGATCCGTGTGAGCTCTCCAAACACCAGACCGTACCGTATCTACCGTTTGTGGCCGTACCTACTGGTACCTACTCAAGATCTACGACAGTCGGTATTACCATTCTGTGAGGCCATTCAATCTTCGTCGTGGGTTTATTGAATAAGCTTTGACCAGATTAGTTTCTTTTTTAGTTAGGTATTTGTTTAGTTAGGTCATTTTAAGGGTTCCGTACCCAAAGGGTAAAAACGCGACCCTTACTAAGACTCCACTGTCCGTCTGCCTGTCACCAGGCTGTATCCCTCCCATGTTCCATGATTTTTTTTTCGAAATCTGCCAAGCGGTTTTTGAAAAATAAACAAAAATCTAAAAATTCAAAAGCAATATTTTGTAAAAGGTGATGCTGAGCAGTTGACATTAGGCTAAACTCCATGTGCAGTTTTATTTCAAACTTCACCATTAAATCCCAAGGATACACTGTTGAAGTTTTAACAAAAAAGATTTATTTCAATAATTTAAAAAACTTGGAGTGCTGAACTTTTAATTTACTAACAATCGGGGGCGATTTGGGGTATCTAATATTCAAGGGGGCGAATTGATGCACTTAGGCAATTAGGGGCAAGATCCAAGAGGCGAGCGAAGCCCACACCATTTTAACATTTTAACTACATAAGTATTTTTTTACTAGTTGTGTTTGAGCGAGTTGTGCAAACAGATCCAGGGGGGGCCGTTTGCGTGGACAAAGCTCATCATCTGCCTAGCCTTTTCCCAACTATGTTGGGGTCGGCTTCCAGTCTAACCGGATGCAGCTGAATACCAGTATTTTACATGGAGCGACTGCCTATCTGACCTCCACAACCCAGTTACTGGGTAATACGATACCCCTTGGTAAGACTGGTTGTCAGACTTTCGGGCTGCTGACTACCCGTAACGACTGTCAAAGATCCACGAATGACAGCCGGGACCAACGGCTTAACTTGCTTTCCGAGGCACGGAGGGGACACGGTATGTAAAGATGGTCACCCATCCACAGACCAACCGCGGCAAGCGTAGCTGTAATAGCTGTTGGTAATCCCACCAAAAACATTATGTTCATGTAAATTGTTGCCAAGAGGAGACCACATAATATGGCTCGAACTGTCAAAAAGTTATCAGATCTCATGTAGAGCCAAGCTTCTATCTCTACACGCCCTAACTCTACAAGCACTAACTTCACAAACTTTAGTCAAAATATGAGGCTTGGCCGTTTCGTTACAGGAACTATTGTATAACAGAAAAGTAATGAACAGTGAATAAATTTTTCACCTTACGCCTATATGTGATGGTAGCGAAAGGCCAAGCCACATATTTTGACTAAGGTGTAGAGTTTGTGAAGTTGGGCTTGTAGAGTTAGAGCGTGTAGGGTTAGAAGCTTGGCTAGAGCCAAGCTTCTAACGTTAAAAGTTATCAGATCTCATGTAGACATGGAGCATTTTTCCCTCCTCTTCACTCTTAATCCAAGTTTCCGAAAGTATAATAATATGTACAGTTACTTGTATGGTTTATCTGGTATAATCCAAACCTAAGTTATGAGGGTTCAAAAAAAACGACGAAGCGTTTAGAGGAAAGGTAGGTAGTGCCCTTGCGCTTTGCTTGGCTCGTCTTGGCGGGGGCACTCCCGTGCCCCCAAATTATACGGAGTTCTGAAAAGTGGGTTCTCTGAACGACAGACCATCAGAGAACATAAAAATAAAAACAAACACTGTCGCTGGCTCATGGTACGTATCGTTAGTAAAAATACACGTATACGACCTTTACAGTATACTGTGGCTATATTGAGTTACTATAGTAGTATAAAACTCACTATTATTTTACTCTACAAAGTCTACACACAACTGACAGTCTGACACACCTCCCGCTCATACACATGTATTATTGGCGCACTGCCCCATTCAACTTGCTTCATTAATCAGTCCTCCTCGGCCTCCTCCCATTCCAATCCTCAGTCCTCACCAGTCGTTCAGTGAGCGCCGAGCCAAACGTACGTCCAAAATGGCCACAGACAATTTAACCGCTCTTCTTAACAAACCCAAGGATTTGCAACTGGTGAGTCGATAATAACATAAACTAAAACCTTAAAAAAAGAATAAAACTAAATAATTCTATTAACAAAGCGAGGAATTAGAATTTTAATCATAATCGATTGAATATTTAAATAACTTTGAGTCGTCTTGAAGTTCCATACTACGTATGTGCGAAAGTGAATTTAATTTAGGTATTCTGGTATTAAACTGTTTGTTAGGTTAGCGATCAATACTTCTGCCAAGGAGACGTTATACAGGATAATTTTTTAAGCAGTGTGAAAATTATTCCCATGAATTCAGTACATAATTCTGAACCTGAAATTATTCCGATATTTTTTTAATACTTAATTTTTTTTTTATTGCTCTGCGATACAAAAATCAAATCAAAATCAAAAGTCATTTATTCAAACTAGGCTGAGAATCAGCACTTCCTAGTGCTTTCGCTGGGGAAAAAAAGTGGCGCAACAAACTCCCCAGCAGCACAGCTATCTGTTCAGTTATAAAATACTTGACTGTATACAATACTAGGTCTGCAAAATATCTAATTAACATTACAGGACACATACATACATATTGACCGCGTAGACCTATTGCACTTTTCTATGGTAGAGCAGATTTATATACAAAATTAAAAAAATATCCTGTATTATCTCCAGCAATGGCAGGGAATATTACATGCCTACAATTATTATTATTGGATTAAAATAGTTAAGATACTACCCGTCAGTGTTTACTTAACGTTATCAATAAATAATAAGCTGTTAATAATAATTATGTAAGCGCCAAGCGGTTTACTATCCACTGTTGTTAACAATATTTCCCTATTGGTATTTCTTAGCTAAAAACGTATATTAGGAAAAAGCCCAAACGAAATGTAAGTATAGTTTGTAGATTTTTTAATTGGTGGTTTTCTGCTGGAGGAATTTTATCCTTGTTTCTCTATCCAAGATCATTTTATCGGCGCAAAAAATTTGACGACTTTATACCACGCTCCACGTGTGGTTTGCTGACACAGAACCATTTGGAGTAGGTACCTTATGATAACTAGGCTAGATTCATGTCTAGTCAAAGTTGACAAAAAACAGTTTACCAATCAATTAGGTAGGTACCTATACGAAAAGTAAAAAAAAAAACAAACACATAGGTGAACTCCGATCTACGAGTGCCTACACCTAATAAGGAATAAAAAGCCGCAGCAAACAGTTTCAGTCATACATACCTGTGATCTCAATCACACTTATAGAGGCAAAAGTTTGTGAGTGTGTTTGTATGTTTGTTACTTCTTCACGCAAAAACTACTGCACGGATTTGGATGAAATTTGGCACACAAATAGCGTCACAAGTAGCGGGTGTCAGCTATCTCCATACGAAATTTTATCAAAATTGGTCCAGGTCCATTGTCCAAAACAGGTCCGTTTATGCGTGAAGACGTAATAAACATACAAACACTCACAAACTTTCGCCTTTATAATATAAGTGTGATTACTGGAAGGGGTAGGCGTGGTAAGGCCCCCGCGAGCGTAGAAATCCGCTGGATTGAAGGAGCTCAGGACCGGTCAAAGTTGCGATGTTTGGGGGAGGCAAAATGTCCAGAAATGGACGTCTGTCGGCTGTATGATGACGTTGATGTAGGTATTGCTCATCAATATGCTTCTTGTTCTCAGGTGCAAACTCCGATACCACAAATAGCCGACGATGGTGAGTCTATTAAAGTTATATTATATTAATAATTATTGTCACTACCTCGTTATTTTAGTGGTAACATCGACTTTTGTACGTGGGGTCAAGGGTTCGATCATCAGATCAGGTACTTTTATTGGGTTTATCAAACTCAATCTGCATAGCCTTTTTGCAACTATGTAGGGGGCTGCTTCCAGTCTGAATACCAGTATTTTACATGGAGTGACTGCCTATCTAACCTCCACAACCCTCTTACTGAGTATCGGCTTCAACTCACTCGAAAACCATGATAACGACCCATGACGAACCATGAGAAAATTTTTGCAACCGCCATCTTGACCTCACTATTGGCTTCAGCACCCTCGAAAACCATGAAAACTATATATATATCTCTCTCTCTCTCTCTCTCTTTGTCTCTTTTATACACTGACCTGTATTATAAGAGGTCAGTGCTTTTATATAAATAAAAAGTCGCATGAAGGAGGCATAACGTTTCGTTAGACGATTTCTCCAATTTTACTCCTACCGCAAGAACTTTATTCCAATAAAAAATATAATAAATACACAATACATGGTTCTAAATGTTTATAAAATTTATAAACATAATGTTACATTTATTTCTATATATTCTGTTCCGTGCTTTCACCTCTGCATTTTCCTTCAAAGAATATGGTGTGATGTTAGTTTATGTGTACCTAATTGTCATTGTCACATGATATGAAAGAAGAAGGTGTGAATGATAGAGTAACGACTAACATGGAAGAATGGAAGAAAAAACTGTGTTGCGCCGACCGACCCCACGCAACATGGTATTAGGACTGGAAGAAGAGGTATCCGCGCGGAACTAGTTGGCCGCGCCTTAGGTATGTGAGCGGTGGGACGGAGGGGCGGGGGAGCTTTCTCATCACTCAGTACGTGCGTTACGAACACTAGGCAAACCCGCCGCCCTCACCCCCGTCCCCACCTAAGGCGCGGCCAACTAGTTCTATAATAGAAATTGGTACAAGTGTTCTTATAAAGGCAGGTGACATCGACATGCGAACTGTATAATGACTTCAGCACATGATTCTAGACCGCCCCCTTTTTTACCACTCCTAGCGCAAAAATTCATGTCGGTTATAAAATAAAAAGTACTGTTTCATAGAAAAGTAAATTTAAAAAAAAGACAACATTTATGGAACAGCAAACTTTTTAATAACCGACGAAAAATTTCAACGTCATGGTATTGAGAATCATGTACAGACGCCAGCACATCAACCTACCCGAAACTGTCAAATTTTCCCAATCAACTTTGAACCTGATACTTTAGCGATAAAGTTGAAAATCTATCAAAGAAATTTGACAGATTGTGGTAGCTTGATGCTGGCGTCTGTACTTACTGAATCCATGGTAACAGCGGGGTAATTACGTAACGCACTATCAGTAGCAATGGCTTTCATTTTGACAGTTCAACAACATTCATTGCGTTATTTACGTTGTTCAGGAGACAAATTTTTTGAATATATGAAGCAATGGATTAGCGATATCCTTCAAAATGATTTCTATTGAGACTGGTAGTGTTTTACGCAATTAGGGTGGTCGCGGTTCGGTGTCCTTGCCTGCCACCCTTTACTGGATTATTCTTTTTACCGTCACAAAAAAATCTGCAGTTTAATTACAAAAGTTCAATACCTACTAGACCAAAATGTATGAAACAACTGATTTTTTTTTCGTGATTTCAGAGTTGGTCCCAGAGTGAAAGTTGTTCATATTCATGGGTAGAACACCCTGTCAAAATTTCAAGACGGTAAAAAAAAATCATCCAATATATTATTATTTACTCAAAAGCTATTATTATTTACTCAAAGCATACATGTGTGTGTCGATATAGTTGATTGCAGCCATTATCACTAAGTAAATATTGGTTAGAATACTCAGATAGCTGCCGCAATCACTTTAATTAAACTGCCTCGTTAGTTTAGTAGTCACAAACGCTATACTGTTGAGCATGAGGTCCTGGGTTCGATTCCCAAGGAAGGCGAAGTGTTTTTGGGTTAAGAGCGTTTACGACGTACGGCATTTCATAAAGACTTCCAAGCTCTTGTTTTTCGAAATGAGTGAACCGATTTTAATGAAACTTCGTGCATATAAGCAGGATACAAAGGTCTAAAAAGTTAGTCTCCACTCTAAAAAGAGAAAAATAAAAAAATAAATTACAAAAAAAAACTCAACCGACTTTCAAAAAAAAACGCTACAAAGTGAAAAATAACTTTAATTTCGGAAGTCGGTGTCGTTGATTCAGCTTTTTCGTTTATTGACACCGACTTTCCAAATTTACATTGACAGATAGACAGATGCGGCGGGGAGGCTTTAAATCTTTAATATAAATAAATTACGTGTCACGATGTTTGTCCGCGATGGACTCCTAAACTACTTAACCGATTTTAATCAAGTTTGTACACCGTGTGCAGTTTGATCCAACTTGAAAGATAGGATAGGAAAAAAAAATGACAAAAACGTTAGCCACAGCAACGCGTGGCCGGGTCAGCTAGTTGTTTTATGAATATATGTATACGCCTACGTTTTCACACTTATCTGAGAATATCAACAGCGAAAACAAATTTGTTTTGCTTATGGCACTGGTAATACCACTGAAACTGATATTATTATGAAGCAGCTATTAAAACTTTAATATTGTCTCCAAGACAATGGAATACGGTGAGCATGAATTTTAATAGATATAGCCAATTAAAATGATATCACGTAGATCTCTGAGCAGTGGTGGTAACGGCCGCGAGTTACGAGATGTAGATCGTATGTTCGAACCCAGACAGGCGATTATTTCATCATCACTGCTCTCAAAACGGTGAAAGAACATCGTGAGGAAACCGGCATGTAAAAGAATCAAAAAAATTCGAACACAATTCGGACACAGGCCTCCTCTCCGTGGGCGGAGGCCTGTGTCCCAGCAATAGGAAGATTATAGGCTGATTATACTATGCTTATGCATATGTATAACTTAGATTATACTATGCTTATGCATATGTATAACTTAGATTATACTATGCTTATGCATATGTATAACTTAGATTATACTATGCTTATGCATATGTATAACTTAGATTATACTATGCTTATGCATATGTATAACTTAGATTATACTATGCTTATGCATATGTATAACTTAGATTATACTATGCTTATGCATATGTATAACTTAGATTATACTATGCTTATGCATATGTATAACTTAGATTATACTATGCTTATGCATATGTATAACTTAGATTAGATTATAGATACGATTACAGACAGAACATCATCGTAAATTAAAGTATCTACTCAGTATGTTTATGCAGCTATAGGTAATGTAATTCAATTAAATTTTTCAATTTGATATTAATTTATATTAAATTATTTATTTCAAGTTCATATAATTTACCTATTAACTTTAATTTTCAATTATTTATTTAGATATAATTTTTATTTTTATTAAATCATTTGTTTCGATTTATAAGTTACCTATCTACTGAAATACAGATTTATTCTTTGTATTTACTCCGTGTTTATTCCAGTCTGATCCACAGAGTCCCCCCTCTCCTCGAACTCCTGCTAGTTCTTCTTCTGTTTTGAAATATTATTTGATCTCCTCATGACTAACATAGTTTTAAGATAATGTAATACTAGAAATGGTAATAACTACTAACAAAATATGGACATTTAAATAGTCTGAATTAAAAGATTTTTTTTTAACATACTTGCAAATAAGCCGATAGTTTCTACACTGACTGGATATCTATACACTGACCTTCCTCAACAGCACAAGCAAATAGGTACCACTTTATGCTTCTTAGAAGTGTTTGCGAACTTCTTGTGTACATCAATAGTCAATACATAAACTCACTCCGTTTTCCTATATAGGTAAACGCAGAAACATAACGCCATCTGCTACAATCTTGTAATGTAATTAGGTACTCTACATGTTCATGGTTACAGAAATTTTATATTTCATTAAGAAATTACAAAGACTTCACTTACCTACTTGAAAACATTTTTAAAACTTATAAAATAGAGTGAACTTTGCCACACAAACTAAGCAGCTATTGTTTTTCTTTACAACAAATCATTTACATAATAACATTTCATTTCGTACGCAAATAACACAAATCTTAAAACTTTTAGATCCAATTGCAAAAGAAATAATTACCGTGGTTGCAAATATTCAAATAGATATTTGATTCATCCACGTTCACACAAATCTTTGCACCTAACCTTTTTGAAGAACATCACCCTTCACCAAATAGGTGTGAAGTAAACAGTGAACGTCCTTCAAGGGCGTCTCCTCCTGGCGTTTCGACTAACATCGGTATCTCATACATCCTCTCAACCGCACCAAACCAGTCCAGCAGACCAATTTAACCTGTATCTACGAATAACCGCCCCAATGGTCTCGTGACTACAAAGCGTTATGTATTAGGAATTTCTGAATAACAGCCAGCAGAAGTTAGGAACTTGACGGTGAGATACCCGTTCCGAAAGCACGTTAAACTGTTGGTCCTGCGCCTGATCTCTCTGCGGCTCTTTCGGATTGCCGGGACTATGAAAGTGAGGGAAGAGAGTGCACCAGTGCCACATGCACTTGTGCAATATTAAGTACCTACTAATTCAATATTTCTGTACAGAGGTGCTGCTCCGGATGGATTGCGTCGGCATCTGCGGCTCAGACGTGCACTACTGGCAGAATGGCTCCTGCGGCCACTTCGTCCTGAAAGAGCCCATGATCATGGGACACGAAGCCTCTGGAGTCGTCGCTAAGGTAAGGACACCTTCTCTTTTTGATGTTTAAGTTGTTTAGCGGCTGATCTTGAACGCCAGTTAGTTTAGCCAGCCAATTACTAGTTATATCTTCCAACATTATACTCGCACATCCTTTTCCACGAGGCTGCGGGGGCAGGGAGAAACTACAGAATGCCTAACCCTACCTGCTACCACTCTTAAATATACCTATTAATACCACTTTTTCTTTCTCCCGATCATTTAGTTGTGTGGTTATAATAATAAATTATTGGCCAAAATGATCTTACAAATAGGTATACCTCGAAAGTCGGAATGCACGTTACGTAGTTTGAACGCCAGCTGACGTCACGAACATCTTAAATGCATAGCTTGTCAAAAATTTTGAACGTCAATGTGCATGAAGCCAAAAATTTTCATTCTAATCTTGACTAAATTGTATTCCTTTATAATTATATTGACAGTTTGACGTAGTTATAACTGCGTAAAACTGCCGCGATTACTTTTGTTCTTATCGATGTCCAGCTATGGTGACGTAATTATGTGACAATGTTTGCAGAATATAATTAATATAATTGTATTCTGCAAACAGTGTCACCAAAACAATATTCAAGGTCAGTCACAAAGATCCGGTTATTTGGTATTTAAAATTACTTGTTAAAGTTTAAATTGTCTGTTGAAGGTGTGTTGTCGACTACGTAGCTAGTTTAACGAACACACCCACGAACACGTGTTTGTTGGCTATTTATATAGTTATTCTGTCGGCAATGTCATTGACCGTGAACTTCTGTTGCCTTGCTATTGAAAAGTAATCTGGATTTTTTGGAGCCCTGTCTGCCGCGGCTCCTTTCGGTTTTTATTTAATTGGTATTTCTCCTGCTGGGGGGCTGGGTTTAGTACTGTTTTAGAAACCCCAATTTTATCCAAAACGTGAATGGTCATGGTAGTCTTGGCTTGGCTTGGCTTGGTATAGGTAAGATAGAGACCGATCGAAAAAAGACTAACGTGTGCCCATTTCCCTAAAACTCGACCTACCTAAACCCTAACCTAAACGAATGCCTAGTGTTAATGAAAAAGGGCAATAAACCAAGACTGTCTTTATCTAAGGCTTATGCCTAGCAATGGGTCGAGTCGGGCTTTGGAAAATCATGAAAACCATCTCTAAATGAAATTAGGATATAGGAAAAGGGCGTCCCCATAGCTCTGGGTGTCCTATTCTCATTTCTCTCGATCCAAACGGAAAAGATGTGTCGGCCCGCTGTCAACAACCCAGAACCTAACAACTAAAGTTATTGATCCTCACAAATGTAACCGCAATGCAGTTGATCTGTGCTATCAACAACAGTCCAAGATGCAAGCAAACGAGAAATGCTTTACTTGGAAGACTTCCTTTTTTTCTTTGTGAATTCGTCACAAAAAAAATAATTTAGGTACTACATAATTATAGAAGCCATTCTTGTAGGAGGCGTGTTGAAACGATGCTATGAAATCATGAAAGGGTGAATTAGTTATATATATAATTAGCTTACGAAAGAGCGTACCTACGTGTGCTGATTTCAGCATTTACGAATAGAAACGTCAAGACAGTTAAACAGGTTCTTAGTCGTTCTAGAAACACTTGAATTACGAACGCCGAAATTCTACTTTTTGGCGCAGTCGCACAGTGGAACGAATGTATGGGAGCGGTTGGACGTAGACATGTCCGAAAAAAAAGAGTAAAATTATGACAAACTAATGATGCCATCTTATTCGATTACTTAATGCCTTCATAACTTGTGGTGATGAATTTCTTCATAACTCCCATATTTCGGGAGTAATTTGAGAAAATGTGAAATTTTACTATGAAAATGAGTGTATCGAGCTCTCTCCCTCCTGATTCCGGGCTTGTTTCAAGTAGCGGTCTCTAATATCATAATGCTAATACTAAGAGCTATATTTAATACTAAGACACATAGTGCGCCAAATGTGCACTTTCTGGGATAAAGAGTGATGTTTATTTTATAACACAATTTTTTTATTTTTTGTTTATTTTGTTGATTAAAACCGTTTTTCTAAAGGTTTACCTTATTACAATAACATTTCTGAGCAGCCAATTAGAGAAGATATAAGCTAATTAGGATATATAATTAGGGACTTAAGGTTTACATATAAAACTGATGCACTAATGATTACTGATAAGAACATTGCTATTATTTAATTACTAAATGGCTCTTAATACACTAATTTAGCATGCATCATTTACTAATTATCACAATAACTAATTACCTTGCAATATTTAACAAAGGATACCTGGGATACCTGGATTTTATATAAATAGGTCACTATTAGTAACTTTAAAATCAGTGTTGATTTACACCTCGTTGTATCCAAGCTAATCTCGCAATGTATTTTCCAAATTTTAATACAAATCTTGATATTCACGTTGCTTTATGCGCACGCGCACATAAAGATTTACGCGACTTTAACTATTTGTTCAGTGTTTTAAAAGATAACAGTTGTGTTCAGTTATGTGAAAGTGCTGAAACAAGTTTAAAAGACTGGTGTCGTCGATTTTGCTACCGCATTTATGCAAAATGGACACAGTCTGGAAGAAGCACAGATAAGTTTCGGAAGAAACATGAGATTTGGCTACAGGCTGCAATTCAATGGCCGGAATTACAGAATGAAAATATGGAACCTTCTACAGAAAATATAAGTGACGTCATCGAGCCCATAATTTCTCCTGCTAAATCTGATGCTTCAACTTGTACACATCCTAGTCCTCGTAAATCTTTTGAGGACCTTAGTAACCGGCAAAAAAGAAGACGCACTGAAGATAGTCTTTCATGCAGCAGTAGCAGCGCTGAAATTATGTTTTCGGCCGAAAGGGCGCTTCAAAAGGCAGGACAAAGCGATACAGCTTATGTTATGAAATACTTGACGGAGAATCCAGAAGAGGCCTCAAAAATCAAAGCCTTCATTGAAGGTAAATCAATTCAGGTACGGGAAATATCCCCTTTGAAGGCATTGGCTCTTTATGTATCGATGAACTTATCGAAATGGCGCTATAACACTCTTCGGGATTTCAACACTCAAGAAGGAGCTCTTCAATACCCGAGTTACTACATGTTGGTTAAAGAAAAAATTAAGTGCTATCCGGCCAAAGAGAACTCACAGTTACAGAGAGCTCTGCAAAAATCAAATTACAAGCCTTGATGGATTTAACCTCAAGAAGACTTATTAGGTCGTTAGAAACCCCTGTTGATCCCAATCAACAGCTCGTATTGACCAGCAAATGGGGTTTTGACGGATCATCTAGCCAAAGCATTTATCATCAAAGGACGAGTGAAGATGAGCAAATCGATCTTGCTAGTAATTTTATGATTAGTCTTGTACCACTGCGGCTCGTCTCAAAAGGTGTAACAATTTGGGAAAACGAGCGACCATCTTCCACTTCATTTTGCCGGCCAATATTGTTTAAGTTTATAAAGGAAACCAAAGAAAATGTGCAGAGAGAGATGGCTGAAATCGAAGCAGAGATTGAAGCCTTAACTCCATCCACCATCACTGATGGAATTAGTGTCAAACACCAACTGCTGTTGACAATGATTGATGGTACAATTCATTCCATTATATCCAATACAGCAGCTTCAGTGTGTGACATATGCAAGGCTTGTCCTAAAGAAATGAATAATTTAGAGTTAATCAAAGATAAACACGCAAACGAGGACATGTATAAATATAGCTTAAGCACCCTTCACGCTTGGATTCGCTCAATGGAATGCTTATTACACATTTCCTACAAATTAGACATAAAATCATGGCAAGTAAGGGGTGATATAGCAAAAAGGCAAGTTGATGACAGGAAGAAAAGAGTTCAAGAGGCTGTAAGAAGAGAAACGGGCTTACTTCTCGATGTTGTGAAACAAGGCAGTGGATCCACCAACAATGGCAACTCGGCAAGGAGATTTTTTGAAAACTACACTAAATCTGCTGAACTGACCGGAATAGATGCTATGCTTTTAAGAAAAATCTGTGTGATCTTGCAGTGTATTTCATCAGGAGAGAAGATCAACGTAACTAAATTCCGAGAGTTCTGCTTTGATACTGCTAAGCTTTACGTGGAGTTATACCCATGGTATTATATGCCTTCTTCACTTCATAAAATTTTAATGCATGGGCCAGACATAGTTCAGAACATGTCAATTGTGCCCATTGGTTTTCTATCCGAAGAGGCATCTGAGGCTAGAAATAAAGATTTTAGAAAATATAGAGAGGGGCATTCTCGAAAGCATAGCAGTATCTCATGCAATGAAGATATTATGCACAATCTTTTACTGTCTTCTGATCCACTTGTTACAAGTATCCGTCCAAAAGGAAATAAGTTTGTAAAAAAATCTTCTTTTAAGGAATTTTATGAGCTTACGGATTCTGAGAAAAGTGATATCGAATTTGTTAACATAAATGATTTAGCGGACATCGATTCTGAATTTGAATTAATTGATGATGATGATGATGACGAAGATAATTAAATGATGTTATTGTTTTAAAATGTGTAACTTAGTAAATTAGAGCTTACATCTTAATTATTTATTGTACTTTTAATGAAACTAGGTAATTTATTATCAACTTACTTAAAAGTCATACTCTCATCAGTTCTTGTGAATATTTTTGTTAATATATATTTCTGTATATATATAATATATTTATAGACCTCTTAATAAGTCTGTCTGCGGTTTAAAGTAAATACAAATGGGGAAAAAACGTTTTTTTTTTTAAATTTTCATTTCCTTTTATCCCAGAAAGTGCACATTTGGCGCACTATGTGTCTTAGTATTAAATATAGCTCTTAGTAATAGCATTACGATATTAGAGACCGCTACTTGAAACAAGCCCGGAATCAGGAGGGAGAGAGCTCGATACACTCATTTTCATAGTAAAATTTCACATTTTCTCAAATTACTCCCGAAATATGGGAGTTATGAAGAAATTCATCACCACAATTTATGAAGGCATTAAGTAATCGAATAAGATGGCATCATTAGTTTGTCATAATTTTACTCTTATTTTTCGGACATGTCTACGTCCAACCGCTCCCATACATTCGTTCCACTGTGAGTCGGGAGACTCGGGAGGCACACTTTCCTGCAAATTTCTTACATCGGACTTTAAACTTTTTATTTGATCTTTATTTTTTTGTTTTTATCTGATGTATTATGTCTTTTAACCTGTGCGAAATAAATGTATTTTCTTTCTTCCTTTCGTTCTGTCAGTCGAGGCGTTATCTTGAAATTTTTATGAATGCAGAGGGTTTTCTCTCTAAGAAAACGAAATCTGTAGTTTGGACCGAAGTTACGGGGATTTGCTACTCTGAGTCACCTACGGACATAGGTTTACTTTAAAGCTCGAACTAAGAATGAATGACAACACCATTTGACAGTTGCCACTCTCATCTAGCCGCTACCATACCACTTCAAGTGAAATACCAGACGAAAGACAAAAAAGAAGGGTCTAATATTTAGAGGAAAAAGGTCTAATACCTACTTATGAGAGGCGAGCTCGAACCTGCTAGGTAACAATTGTAATCACACGCATCTTTCGTACCTACCAATCGATCGACCAACGTCAGTGCAATCACCCGTGAGTTATCAATAAATAAGTCTGTTATTTTACCTTTTATTCTGCGTTGTTTGTTACTTACTGTCCATGATAAAACAGTGGAGAAATCTGCTCTCACACATTACCTACTTCAATATTAAATGAAAGCTAAATTATTTTGTGAAGATATCCCTATAATTGAATTTTATTGAGTAAAGCCACTTCAAAGGACAGCGACCTCAATCAATGTAATCTATACTAATAATAAAGCTGAAGAGTTTGTTTGTTTGAACGCGCTAACCTCTGAAACTACCTGTCAGATTAGATTTTTTTTTTCACAAATACTTTTAGTTCAATGAGGGTTTTCATGAAAATTCGCGACACCAGTTGGCGCCACTTTGACAAGAGGTCTTCCAATATAAAATATATGATGTCGATCATCATTCGTTTTATTCGTTCGTTCATCATTCAGTAACGAACAAAGAAAATATAGGCGCTTTGACACTTATGACAGGTGCCCGGACCTGACGTCTCAGTGCTGCCATCTAGTAAATGTAATTTTTCAAAAACCCTCATTCTTGAGGGTATTTAACATCTCGCTATGGAGCGATCTATGCGAGATAAGCGAGATATGACCCTTAGGAGCCTAGTAAGTAAGAAGAAATAAAGTCAGAAAGATTGCTAAGCGAAAATGAAGGCAGGTGATGCGATGCGACGCGGTGGGTCGGGGGAACAAGAAATGTCACGCGGACGAAGCTAGTTAATCATGAAATTAAAACTCACGGTCAATATCAATTGTGTATGCTGATAAAGAGTTTGTCACTCTATGACGTATAAAGTGGTTGAATTGCTGATTGTTACATTTTGTACTAAGTCAAGGTTATTAGTAGGTACATTTGTCAGTTACGTTTGGCTTACAAATAATAAATCTATAATATGTATGTATTTACAAAAAAAAAAATATATATAAGTAGTTTATCAGAAATCTCGTTACCATAACACAAGCATTAGGTTGCTTAGCTTGGGACTATATGGCGTTGTGTGACATGTTCAAGGATATTATTATTATTATTAAATAAAGCAGCAATGCACGCAGGCAATGAAATATTATGGGCAAACTCAAACTCAAAAACTCAAAGCATTTATTTCAATTAAACGAATTACAGGCACTTTTGAATTGTCAAGGGGTCGGTCAGTCAGAAAGATGAAGCTAGTTGCCCATTCTAAAGCGTAGGTATCTACCTATGGAGAAGAACGGGCAAGAAACTCCATGGACACTCTTTTAAATCAAATAGTATGGTTACAAAGACTTGGTTACATCATTCATGTAAAAAATTATGCATGTGAGAACGATGTAAAACTTTAAAAGCATCCGTAATGAAAAGACTTAAAAAAAACAATTCAAATATTAAATTAAAATAAGCCATGACAGCAAAGAGATGACCAGTCCCTACTGACAGCGCCCGTTCACGAACATGACGCATGTATTAGCACCATTCAGCTCAACCATTTTGAAGGGAGCTAAATTTTCCAACACATGAGCCACCATCAGCGAGACATTTGAGTGAGCATGAGGGCTAGAGCTATCTTGCAACTCTACGCAATTCTTTTTTTTTAATTGACTCCTCGTACAATGATGTAGCTCGGTCATCGGTGGTAGTTATATTATTGTAGCGCACTCAATCCAGTAATTTCACAATTATTTCAATAACAAAATTTCTGATGCAACTACAGTAATTTGGGATTTTATTTCTGTAACTTTATTCATAACGTAAGAAAAACATTAGTAACAATACTTACAATTATTATAATGTCTTTATTATAATAATGCATGGTTGTAGGTAAGTACCTATCTACAGCTCAGATAAAATTATTGCGAGTTGTTTATTTGCTTTTCCGCGACTTACGTTGATAATCATTATACTTAACGTACCTAACGGTTTAATAGACTGATATGATAAACATAATAACCTATGATGTCGGTAAATATACAAGATAAGAGGGTAGTAGGCATTTTGATATCTTGCTTTTGTGACTGTCGAGTCTTCGTGTACGAATGGGAGTAGGTACTGCGGGCTAATTGCGTAACACAGCACGTATCAGCAGCAATGGATTTCATTCTGACAGTTCAATAACATTCATTGCTGTATTTACGTTGTTGAGCAGACAATTTTTTCGAACATTTAAAGCAATGGATTAGCAATATCCTTCAAAATGATTCAGATTGAGATTCATATAGTGTGTTACGCAATTTACGCGATTAGGGTGCTTCAAATAGGTAGTGGGTAGTGGGTCCCTACCAACTAAGAACCATCCCAGATTCAAAATATTCTTTCGTTATTCTTACTGCAAATAGGTATATTAGGCCCCTCGCCCACGGCGACTTTTTGTAGCGATTCTGTCGTGCGTTCGCATCGATACAGTCGCGATGCGGTCACTAGCTGTTTGCCCACGACCACATCACGATTCTCAGTCGCGATGCAAACGCGATTCAGTAACGGCACAAAATGCCACTGTTGCAAGATGGACTCCGTTGAGGCAACATGAGTCACGCGGTCGCGCGTTTGTATCGATACAGTCGCGATGCTGTAGCGCGTTAGTAGCGCGTTGGCATCACTTCTGCAGCGCGTTGCAAATGCGACTCACACGCGTTAGTAGAGATGCTGTCGCGCGTATACGAAACGCTTGACAGCATTGCTACAAAAACTCGCCATGGGCGAGGAGCCTTAGGATTTCGAAGGGAAAGTGAAAAGCGTAGCAAACGATTGTTATAAATGCTGGTGGCAATAGGGATACTCAAGCTTTTAGGATTCAGCCTATATCTATGTTGCAGCCAACTGGTTAAATTAGCCGTTCAATTAACTGCCTGGCCTTTAGAAGTAGTTTTCGCCTCGCTTCCTCCCTCGGCTCGAACGCGGTTGATCACAGTTCTAACCTAACCTAACCCACTTGGTCGGGGTGCAATGCCTTAATTACTGCAACCAATTCGGCTCGCGCGTGATTGGTTACAGACTTCCAACCTAAACTGTAATTGAATATCATTCAGGCCGTTAGTTGAACGGCCGCCGTTTAGTTGAAAGGCTAGGCAGTTAACTGAACGGCTAATTTAACCAGTTGGCTGCGACATCTATACTAATAAAGAGTTTGTTTGTTTGTTTGAAGGCGCTAATCTCTGAAACTAATAGTCGGATTTGAAAAATTATTTTTGCTATTGATGGCCCAATTCTTGATATTATTTTACATCACGCTAAGACCATCAGGAGCCGAGCAAAAAGTAAGAAAGAACGCTAAGCGAAAACGAAGTAATAGCGCGGGTAAGCGATGCGTTGCGACGCGACGGGTGAATCGAAAAAAATTCACGCGGACGTAGTCGCGGGCAAAGATAATTCAACTGTCCTAAAAACTAGAGTATTGACAGGAAGACCTCTCAAGAATAAGTATTTGCTTTCTGTACTAAAGTTTTTTTTTTATAAATTCATTTATTTAGTTCTATCAATTCCGTCGTTAAACAAAATCGTAGTAGCTGAACTATACGCATCACTAGAGCAAGACGAACCTATTATCTTGTGCGGACATAGAATTAAGAAGTGCCACAACCGCAGTAAATTGAGTGCCATGAATAAATGACTATAACAGGATACCTACCATGAGCTCTTAACGCGATCCACTTTAGGACCTAAACTGAACTGTTCTTCTAATTCGTACCATGACGTCAGTTTAACGATTCAATTTAGGCCGTGCCATCTGGATACCTACCACGAGCTCTTAACGCTCATTCACTTTCAACGATCCAAATGCCGCTGAGCGTATTGGACGTCATGGTACGACTATGAGCAATGCAGTTTAAGAACCTAAACTGAAATGTCTTGCTTTTGAATCGTTTTTAAATAGATCATGGTAGGCCTCCAGACCATAAATAAGCACTAACAGCGAACGAGGTCAGCGTTTGAAATTGAAAATTATCTATCTGCTATCTAACCCGTATGTGGGCACATCGAGTTTTAGGAAAAGTAGATGCACAGCCGATATATTCTGCAAAAATCTCACCGAGAAAACTTAAAATAAAAGTGCGCAGTGCTGCACACCCCTACCCTAAATATCAGCTTTATTTTAATGGGGAATTAAGTTAATTTCAGACTGAGTAGCACTATTGAAAATTTTATAAAGTGTTTGAAGTTGTAGCGTAAACTGAACTTTATTGTGTAGGATTTAATATTATTTTTCCATACACTCATATTTGTTTACATTATTGGCTAATAAATCGCGAATGCAGATTAGACATATCTGGCGAAATGTGGGTACTACAGCCTAACCCTTCGAGGATTACAGGCCTTATGTTGTCTTGTGTTATGTGTGTATAAGTAATACCAGCTACGAGTAGGTACGTCCGCGTGAAAGTCAAAGGCTTTTTCACTTCATCTGCCTGATGGTTAGTTGCTACCCAGAATCCAGTAATAATTGAACACACGTTTGCGTCTGCAGCTCGGTGCCAAGGTGAAGAACCTGAAGGTGGGCGACCGCGTGGCCATCGAGCCGGGCGTGCCCTGCCGCTACTGCGAGTTCTGCAAGACGGGCCGCTACCACCTCTGCCCCGACATGCTGTTCTGCGCCACGCCGCCTGTGCACGGCAACCTCACCAGATACTACAAGCATGCTGCTGACTTCTGTTTCAAGTAAGTATTATCACTGCATATCTATTAGTGCATTGGGTAGGGTCAAATCTGAACGGCAAAACGCGGTTGAATTTCACTCCATTGTAAAAAGTTACGATAATGCCATTATCTGGGCGGACAAATGCGCGTCTGTGCGCGCGAAATTCCGTCTTTTGAAATGTTCCACTTTTCGGAGTCTATGTTAAGTCAGAAAGTTGAAGCTTGTCCGTTCCAAGACATCAATTCCTAAGGAGAAGAACAGACAAGAGAAATAATTTGATTTAATTGTGTACCTATTTGTGTAAGTAGATCTCCTAAAACACTTTTATTACTTGGTCAACACTTTAAACTAGATGGCGCCGGCATTTCCTTGCTGACTCCCTGTGAAGAAATACCGAGACAGAGATCATGTTCTCTTTTAAAGTCCAAATAATCTGCCTAACCTTTTCCCAACTATGTTGGAGTATGCTGTCTAACCGGATGCAGCTGAATACCAGTATTTTACATGAAGCGACTGCCTATCTGACCTCCACCACTCCATGGTTACTAATTTTTTCGTCTGTTCCTTAGACTGCCTGACCACGTGTCGATGGAGGAGGGTGCGCTGCTGGAGCCGCTGGCAGTAGGCATCCACGCGTGCCGGCGCGCTAGGCTCACGGGCGGGCACGTTGTTCTCGTGCTCGGCGCCGGGCCCATCGGCCTGCTCACCATGCTGTCTGCCAAGGCCATGGGCGCCAGCAAAGTACTCATTACTGGTAAGAGCCTAAGAGGTTGATTTTATCATTGGGATTATTGCCGGAGAAAACAACTCTCAAACTATGTAAATCATTGGTCGATAAGTTCTAATTTGTTATTCAAATTGGCACCCTACGTCAAATTATCGTACCATGGCAGTGCATGGCAGTGACGACTGACGATTGTCATTATTTTGCCAACAAGGGATCACAGCAAAATAAAAAAAAACAAAGAAGAACGAAATCGAATTGATAGTTGTGATTTGAATATACGCACAAATTAAATTGTTTCTCCACAGATGTCCTGCAGTCTCGCTTGGACTTCGCGAAGCAGCTGGGCGCAGACTACACGCTTCTAGTGACGCGGGAAGCGAACGAGGCCGAAGTGGTGACTAAGATACACGAGCTCCTCGGGTGCCAGCCCGACGTGTCGTTCGACGCCAGCGGCGCGCAGGCCACCGTCAGAGTCTCGCTATTGGTGAGAGTGATGACAGCAACTACAGTCCTTTTAGAGTTATTTTACGTCTTTCAGCAGCAACTCAACAGCAACCTTATTGCTACTGAAATAAAAATCACTATGATTTTGACAGACTGGTATTGTCTGTATGTATTGGACAGCACCAATACCCAATAGCAACCTTATTGCAACAAAAAATTAAGATAACTGTGATTTTGCCAGTGATTCAAAATCAGCGGTAATAAAAATGCAGTGTGAAAGGGCTAAAATCCGTCATGTGAAAAAGCTCGCAACCACACACTACCCAAGATTTTGTAAAATCTCGTTTTAAAAGAGCATGTACTTTCTAGCCCGTTCTTCTCCATAGAGATCTACGTTTTGGAATGGGCAACTAGCTTCAACTTTCTGACTAACTTCCCGACCCCTTGACAATTCAAAAGGATTTTTTAATTGAAATAAATGCTTTCAGTTTGTGTATGATGTTGTCATCATCTTATTTCTTCGGCCATTATCCCAATTTATTTGGGTTCGGGTGTCTTTTTATTCCATACTTCTCTATTAGTCGCCATGTCGGTAGTCACTCCCTTTCTTGCTTCTTTGGTCTTCCGCTACTCTTACCCATCCATCCTAAGTTTGAAGACTTAGCTATGTTGTTTATGTTGATGTTTAGGCGACGAAGTCAGGCGGCGTGGCGGTGCTGGTGGGCATGGGGGCGCCCGAGCAGACGGTGCCGCTGGCGGGCGCGCTGTCGCGGGAGGTCGACATCCGCGGCATCTTCCGTTACGTCAACGAGTATGTACCCACATTTGATCCTATACTTACCTGGATATCGTCGCCGTGCAGTGCGTCGTGCTTAAAGAAAAATGAATTGTTTCTACTTTTTAGGGTTCCATAAAATCAAAAATCAAAATCAAAAGTCATTTATTCAAACTAGGCTGAGAATCAGCACTTTTCGAACGTCAAAATTACAAAAGCAGTCCCCCAAAACGCCCGCCCTTCACCACTTCCTAGTGCTTTCGCTGGGGAGAAGAAATGGTGCAACAAACTCCCCAGCAGCACAGCTGTCTGTTCAGTTATAAAATACTCGACTGTATACAAAACTAGATCTGCAAAGTATCTAATTAACATTACAGGACACAGAACATTCAATAAAATTATTTGCCATATGTTAGCTAGCCACGCCAATATACCAACAAATACCATAAAAATGTATACGTACTCAAGCTAAAATAAAAATACTAAATCAAATAGACAATAAAAAATTTAAAAAAAACTACCTAAATAAAAGCCTCCAGGTATAAAGGCCGTGACAACTTACATATTTATGCAATGCTGGGTTCTGTTCACATAGCTGTCACTTGAAGTCACAAATGATAAACTAGGACCATCAAAGTAAAAATTAATAAACAAGTTAGGTATTACTAATAACAACAATAAAACCATGGTCAGCAAGACGACCAGTCACCACAAGCAGCACCCGTTCACGAGCATACCGCAAAGATCAGCCATTACCATACTACATTACCATACCACATTACCATACCACACGCCATATTTGATGCATCATACCCAAAGGGTAAAAACAGGACCCTACTAGACTCCACTATCCGTCTATCTGTCTGTCACCAGGCTGTATCTCATGAACCGTGACAGCTAGACAGTTGAAATTTTATTAAACATTTATTTTGTGGAATTGTTTCGTGAAATTGGTATAAAAAAAACCAGTCAAGTGCGAATCGGACTCTCGCACTGAGAGTTCCGTACAAATTTGTAGGTATGTAACTACAAATTTACGGTTTTCGAATTTTTTTTCCTTTACTTGTGCTACGTGACATTGCTTTTTGCCAAATTTCATGATTGTAGGTCAACGGGAAGTAGGTACCCTATAGGTGTTGATTGAAAAAGGTTCTTGACAGACGGACAACGAAGTGATCTTATAAAGGTTCCGTCTTTCCTTTTGAGGTACAGAACCCTAAAAACAAGATGGCGGCATTATTTCAGATTTTGGCAACGCGCCAAATATCCTTGTACAGTTATACCTTTATTTCTATCATGTCCCCAGGTACCCGATCGCACTGAACATGGTAGCAAGCGGTAAGATCAACGTGAAGCCTTTGGTGACGCACCACTTCAGCCTGGAGCAGACGGTGGAGGCCTACGAGGTGGCGCGCCAGGGCTCCGGCATCAAGGTCATGATACACGTGCAGCCGCGCGACGCCAACAACCCCAACAAGTTCTAACCTCCGACAGCACCTGAGGACCTAGTACCACCTCTTAATGTGGGAAAAAGATGGAGCTATACTAAACAGGACGAAAGGGATAGAACATATACAGACTCCATCTCTTTCCCACTCTAAAGGACTCAAATAATACTGCTTGCTATAAGTGGTGGCGGTAGCTCTGCTCCCCGCTTCAGAACTGTTTGTTTAGTACGACACAGCTTAATATAAGGTTCCGTCGATGTTGAGAAAAATTATTTATTTCTGACGCGGGCAAGAAATTACCTAGGTCACAGATTCTCTAGGTATAAACATCAACAAAGAGTACCTATCTAGATGTAAGTAGGTACCTAATTGATCGATCAAAACTAATCTGCTTTCGCGATTTATTTGCCAAAAATCTAAACAAATATGAATTAATGGAAAAATAACTTTAATTCCTACACAATAAAGTTCAGTTTACGCTACAACTTCAAACATTTTTATAACTTTTTCAATGTAGAACTGCACTAGAACAGCACGCTAATTGCGTAAACACTCAATCACAATCTGAATCATTTTGAAGGATATTGCTAATCCATTGCTCCATAATTATGTTCGTAAAAATTTGTCTGCTCAACAACATAGATAACGCAATGAATGTTGTTGAACTGTCAAAATGAAACGCATTGCTACTGATAGTGTGTTATGCAATTACGTAGGTACCTACCCCGCAGTTCTGTTTAAAAATCAAGTTGATAAAATCACGCAAATGGATGTAGTTAGGTCCCTATTGTATTTATAATAAATACCTACTGATATATTTTAATTTTAAAATTGATATTTGTTAAAAAGCCTTCGTTGTTTAGATTAAGTTTGAAAATGTTGTTATTAAAATAATGAGCGTGTTACAAATTGGTGATATTTAAAGGTACATGATATTTAGAGGTAGGTATTTATTCTAAACGAAATTATACTTGTTAGATTACAAGAATAAAAGTATGTCTAAAAGAACAAGTACAACAAATTAAAATAAAATATTTTTATATTTGAATAAAGAATGATGTTTTCTGAAAGCTGTCGTTTGATTGTTTTTTACATTGGATAGGTATTTAGAAAATACTCAAAAATCATGCTCAAGCTGCTGAGGCGCTGAATCTACATATCGCGTTGCCACGGCTGAGCGGTGACGCTGCATCTTTCTGCATTTAAAAGTCACAAAAACATGCTTCACGGAGCGTTGCGACGACTGAGCAGTAACGTTGCCGAAGTCTTGCATACCTATAAAGTTAAATCATAATAAAAACATGCTTCATGGCGCGTTGCGACTGTTACTTCGTCCGGAAACGTAACGCACGCGCAATGGACTAAGGGACCGACGAAGCGGGGAGGGATAATGCATCACGACGTCGGAGCGGCATCGCAGCGGCATCGCAGCGTTGTTGTTTCATAAGACACATCCAACACCAAAGCACTTCGACGTCATAGTACGCGGTGTTGCGTTCCGACCCGACACAGCAATGGCCGAAATGCCAATAAATAAAAGTAAATAAATAGATAAGTATTCTGAAATAAATTGTCCCGGCACAACCGCATTCATTCGCTATTCACCAGGCAAACAAATTATGATAAAAATAAGACAGTTATTGTGCAAATAATGAAGTTTGAAGTCTCGTGAGATAGTGAATAAACTATAGGTACCTATTTATTATTTGATATAGCTTTTCACTGTTCACACAGCGTTACTAGGCGGAAAAGTGTAAGTGAAAAGTGCGAGTTGTAAGTCGTGGGTTCGGACCCAAGCAGGCACTTTACTTTGCAAGCAAAAAAAAGCTTTTCCTGCAAATTATTTCATCAGCACTGCTCTCAAAACGGTGAAGGCGATGAAGGGATCGTGAGGAAACCGGCATTACCTAGAACCAAAAATTCAAAGACATGTGACATCCGCCAACCCGCACTGGGCCCGCGTGGTAGGTTATGGCCCACTCCCTCGCACAGATAGGAGGCCTGTGTTCCAGCAGTGGGAACATTGCTGGAAACAAATAAGATAAAACGCCATCAGGCTAGGTGGCGCGAAAATCTTTGCACTGTGGCTGCATGGTAGCGGCTGGACGAGAGTGGCTGAAGATGGAGTTAAATGGACGATTACGATGAGAGAAAGTCTAGCGGTTCACGCTACTGCTGTAGGCTGATAATTATGAGGAAGAAATGACAGTGCAGATTCTAATAATAATCCATACTTAATCTATCTATATCTATACTTATAATAAATCTGTAGAGAGGTCAATTCTGTACATGATATATATTTTCAAAATAACTATCAGAGGGTAATTAGTGATCGATACTGATGCCAAAAATGCAATCAGTAAAATTTTTGTCTGTCTGTCTGTCTGTCTGTCGGTCTCTATGTTCCTTATAGAAGCAAAAACTACTGGGGAGGTTATAGTATACTTTTCATCACGCTACAATGAATAGGAGCAGAGCAGTGAAAGGAAATGTTGGGAAAACGGAGAATTTGCTCCATTTTTTAAGCTTCCGTCGCGTGTGCAGCCTTAATGGTTAAAGCTACATAGAAATCATTTATGACGGAAATGTTCTACATAAAATTATCTAAAAAATATCCCACAACAGCATATGTCTATCTTTTATGGTTGACTCACAATAACACGTGTAACTCCCGATAGCTTAGCAGTTCGGAGCTTTCTGATTATATTTGTTTACTCTTACGTTTATAATACTCTCACTCATCCCTAATTAAAAGAAGTTAATATTATTACCTATTCAATAAAAAAAGAATCATAGTAATCGGTATTGAAATACCAAACTTATACATGAAATACGCTAATAAGCCATCGCGCCGTCGCACGTGAATACTGAATCATGCCATAAGGATTATTTTTGTGTAACGGTTGCCGCGCTCGACGCGGGTCGTGGCGGTAGGGTATAATAAAAAGGCGGGAGGTCCGGGCAACCTTAGCGAGTTGCAACTGCGAGAGGTCATGTCAAAAAAAAAAAGCGCGAGCTTCATTCAATATTTGGCTGTTGATGCGTTCAGAGCGTTGTTCGACCTTATTGACAGACAATAATTGATATTAACAAACCGTGCTTATCAGCGCGACTTTTAGTCTTTAAATAGTTTATTTGAATTTCTATTGTTGTTATTTTATAAAATAGGTATTAGTTGTTTTGGTAGTGTTTAAATATTCGTACATTGAAAATATCAAAAAAATAAATGGCAGGGGTTGTTACGAGACCGACAACGAACCCAAAAATGTGATTAAAAAATTTTTTGTCTGTCTGTCTGTTTGTTCAAGCATCACGCAAAACGTACCGGTCCGATTACGATGAAACTTGGTATAATTATTCTTTAATATCCTGGGCACCATACTGGGTACTTTTTATCCCGGAAAAGTATATACAATAAAAAACAAACTTAATTTTGCGGTTCGATCCCTAGACCCGATTACTGTACCAACCGCAAATAATAAGTTTGTCGTAGGTTACGTCACCCGCACTGTAAATGTAGTGCTGAAGGTTGAATTTGGCTTACACTTTTTGAACTTTGATTTGAACGGACGTATCGAGTGGCGAGCGTTCGTTCTTATTAGCATTCTATAAATTGTATGTTTTAACTGCTACTTGCAATTCTAAACCGTGCTTTTCAGTGCGACCTTTTTATTCCTTTTAGTTTTTACTAAGTACAGTTTAAGGTAGAGTTATTTAGGTTTATTTTTATAAGTCGTAGGTATAGATTTTAATTTTAAAGTATGCGTAGTATATTTGATAGTGTACGCAGTGACCGTAGGTTATTTTATAAATCTGTTAGGTAGGATTAGTCATTCGTATAGATATTCGTTTTTAGGGATTTTGCTTATTTATTGAGTTTAGATTAGTTATCATCAGAAATAGGTTTATTTAGGTATTTTATTTTCTGTTATAGAGTTTTTTTTTTTATTAGGTAGGTACTTAGGTTTACTTTTATAATCTAATATAAAATTCAAAGTCCTGTGATCCTGTCTGACTGATTATATCAATGCACAGCCTAAACCGCTGGTCATGTAAAGACATTTTTGGAGAGTGTGTTCTTTGTGAAGTGTATCCACTAAGAAAGGGTTTTTCGAAATTCCACTCAAAAGAAAGTGAATGGGGGGAGGGTGAAATTTCACGCGGACGAAGTCGCGAGCAGAAGCTAGTTTTAATATTATAAATTCGAAAGTAACTCTGTCTGTCTGTCTGTATGTTACCTTTTCACGCCTAAACCACTGAACGGATTTCGATAAAATTTTGCAGAGAGATAGATTGCATCCCGGGGAAGGACATAGGATAGTTTTTATCGACATACCTCGCGGACGAAGCCGCGGGCGGAAGCTAGTGTACTAATAAATTGTATAGTAAATAATAAAGACAACTAGATTATTCAGCAGCCACGAGTAAGTAAACAAACTAGACCTTTTAGTCTTCTGTTATCACGATTGCATATCTTTTACGCATGTTTACATTACGAAAAACGTTCAGCAAAGTGTGTATAAAATAATGATCATAATTAAAACGAACACGCCACTGTGCTTTGGAAACCCGACGAAAATGGCTGCCAACCGCGCTGCAGTCCTACATGGACCTTACGATGTCAGAATTGTGAGTTTATTTTATCTGTTTACGAATTGGATTAATAATTTATGTATTACTAGCTTCCGCCCGCGACTTTGCCCGCGAGATATGTCGATAAAATCTATCCTATATCCTTCCCCGGGATTTTATCGAAATCCGTTCAGTGGTTTATTCATGAAAAGGTAACATACAGACAGACAGAGTTACTTTCAAATTTATAATATTATGCCAACATCGGCGATAGGTACCTGCCTTGGAGCGTATTGTGCGTGTTGCGAATTTGGTTTGGTAATTTATGTAATAAGAAGGCAATTAATATAACTGTATTTTAACGAGAGTGAGTGACTCGTGGAGCCTGCAGAAAAAACCAATTCACTCAAGTGCGTGTAAAGTGAACTTTAACCTGAAATATCTGATGAAACTCAATTTGTTATTGCAACTTGTTTCAGGAAGATTGTCCGGTCCCAGAAATCAGCGATGGAGGTAGGTATCATCTTCGAGAACTTATACCTACACCATACATAGATGCGATAAGAGCAACAATCTTTAACTTCAGGGCAAAGCCCTCATCTCATACAGAGACGACCCGAGCATTGCCCACCACGGTTGATAGTTGCGTGTAATTACGATACGTGTGGCTTAAGTAGTCCATTATTACATGGCGTGAAATTTAAAATGCTAAACGCCGTGCATTAATAGACTACTCTAAGTCACACGTGTCGTGTCGTATAGGTACCTACTATTTTATAGCTCGTGTGTTTTATAAACTCGTACTTAAGTCACGCTTTTCGGTGTAAAAATGGATTACATATGTTACAGAAAAGCATGACATAAATGCGGATTTTGGTTACATGGTGCTATAATTTTTTTTTTCTCTCAACGTGTGCCAGTCATTTGTGTGTTCACGAAATTGTTGGTACTCGGGGTTCGATCAGACTATATATACCTCTTTCTCGGGTATCTAAACTAGCTATTACGTATGAACATTACGTACAGCATCGTTTCTACACCGTGGTCTTATACCTGAGACGCAGTTTTTAACTTTGGTAGCTATCAACGTTTCCGTTGTAATAAGTACTTATGTCAATTTGTTTTAGTTCCAAAATTAAAAAAAAAGAAGGAGCTTTTTATCGTTATATTTATTCGTAAAAATGAAAACAAAAAAAAACACGCAGTAGTTATAGACGAAATTAAAACAATATCAAGAAAACATATTATTAGGCATGTCAACAAGTGATAGAATTGTCATAATAATATATAAGGAAAATGTCATGAAAATACACAATGTCAATAGATTTCAAATTTGTCATCAATATACTCCTTAACTGAATAATATACATTGCCATTTAGTAGCTTAAAGAGTTCGCTTTTGAATTCAATATTATTCTTACAATTTCTGATATGACAAGGTAGTTTGTTATACAATTTAGGTGCCATTGCATAGACACTTTTATAGGCAAAAGCAGTTCTGGTGATTATTGTTTTCAATTTATCTGAGCGACGTTGACTTTCTACATGACTAAACAAGTGTATATTGGTTTTTACAAACATCAGAACCTCATAGATATACAGTGAAGGTACTGTCAGAATATTTAAATCCCTAAAGTGTGGCTTACATGTATCTGTTGTTCTTAATTTGCAGATGGCTCGGATGCATCTTAAATTTTTGTGCCAAAAGCACGGAGGATATATTTGAAGCATTGCCCCAGAATATAAGTCCATACCTCAATGTGGATGCTACATAACCGTGGTATGCCGTTAATAGGGCTGTTTTGTTTGCAATTTTACCTAGCATATATAGGGCATAAGAGAAACGGTAAAGTTTCAAACAAACACTATCAATTTGATTTTTCCATGACATATCATTGTCAATGTGCAATCCTAAAAACTTTGTAGTATTTGTTTCTAGTACTGCGTCTCCTTTATACCTAATTTGGTATTGTGTTTGTCTTTTTTGTCGAAGTTTAAAGCCCATTATTTTGGTTTTAGTTAAATTTATTTTAAGGTTATTAGCGTTTAACCATTCTATAATTGACACCAGGTTTGTGTTTATATAGACTAATTCAATTTCTTTAAAATTATTCTGGTCGAAAACAATAGTGCAACAATAGTGCTTCTCAAGTCGACACTTAGATTTTTTTATCTAATCATGTGGTACCTATGCTTGTTGCAGAGGTACTAGTGAAGATGGATTGCGTGGGCATCTGCGGGTCTGACGTGAAGATTTACACCACAGGAGCCTGCGGGATCGAAATAGTCACAGAACCCATTGTGATCGGTCACGAGGGCGCAGGCGTCGTCGTCAAAGTAAGCTCAGTTATTTGCAGCACCAGGCTAACATGACTCATCGAGCTGTAGAAAGAGACTGACGCACAGGTACTTACAGTCCATTCATAGTTATTTTACGACTGTCCAAATCACTGTGATCTTTATTCTCATTCTTATAACGTTGTGGGGTTGCTCCGGTTGCTCGTTCCGATAAGGTTGCTGTTAGGTGCAACTGTCAGAGGTAAAATGACTGTGAACGGTCCGTATTCATGAGGAAGTCTGTACGATAGATCGTTAAACTGTTTCAAAACCGTCGCTGTTACGGCTGCGCACTTTGACTGTATTTTTTAACTTTATTATTTCCAGGTTGTTTCCCTATAGGTACAAGGCCAAATTAAATTAGCTAGCGAAACTTCAAACACGTGAAAACAAAAACCTAAGGGACCTATAATTTTTTTAGTCAAACAACACTACAACAATTGTTTTTTCTACCAGATCGGTTCCCGTGTGACATCGCTGGCCGTGGGCGACCGCGTGTCTATCGAGCCGACGCAGCCGTGCCGTGCCTGCGAGTACTGCAAGGCGGGGCGCTACAACCTGTGCGTGGCGCCGTGTTACTGCTCCTCCATGAGCGGGCCCGGCAACCTCTGCCAATACTACAAACACATCGCTGATTTCTGTCACAAGTTAGTTCCTTTCCTTCCATTATTATAAAAATTTGGCTGCTTGAGGCTGCGGCGTTAATATGGTACATACATGACATTTAAACGGCAAGGGAATGTTCCTGCCTCTACATCAAACATAAATCATTACAAATACAAAGTCAGATTAAATTAGCTAGCAAAACTACACGGACGTGATGGGTCTATTTCTAAATAACAAAAAAAAAAATTGATGATTTTTTTTTGGGATCCTATACGATCGTAGGAGGTGTAATTACCTACTTACTTGAAATATCAGTGTAAAAAAAACATATTATAAAAAACATACAGTATACTTTTTTTTTTTAAGGATGGGAAATCATCAAATGACCCCTCCCGCTCTGGGTGTAGCGGAAGGGAGTGTCAGACTCTGACTGACTAAAACCCATCCGTGTTCCTTCCTTAGCCCTTCATGTTCGGATCCGGGGTAGCGGTAACCCTTTCGGACAATCCCGCTGCCCCGGCAGGCTTCGGCCTGGTGGGCCCCTCCTTCGATGCTGACATCTCTTTGAGGCACGCGTGGAACACATACGCGCCGTCCAGCACGGGCCTGGTCCTGATCGGTCGGCGAGCTACCCATTACTCGCCGTCCGCAGGCCCGCGCCTACGGTGGCCGGGACGGGTCTCTCGGCTCTCTCCCTCGCCCATCCCGCCACCCCCTTCGCTAGCATGACTGCTTCGCAGAAGGAGATGACTGCCTCCCGCTCCCTCTCGCTCCGGACCATGGCTGGAACCACGGCCGGACGCGAGAGGTCGCCGCCGCTGCCGATCGCCTCTACGAGGACACGGCGGTGCTCTGCCCAAGCGGGATAGACCTCCACCGTATGCTCCACCGTGTCCTCTGGGCAATCCTCGCAATGGTGACACCCGGGCGTTTCCTCCCGCCTGATGATGTACAGGAACCTCCCGAAAACATACAGTATACATTATAGTATACAGTATACATGGATGTTTCTAGATAAGATATTGATAATGTTGAACAAAACACATACAGCTGACACGTCTTTGCCGAAACTGTCTGCGTATTGCAATTAATAAACAGACAAATAACTTGAACGTCTAAAAACCAATTTTGATAAGGATGCCAGACAACCTAAGCATGGAGGAAGGTGCGGCAGTACAGCCGCTGGCGATCGCCATGCACGCGTGCAACCGCGCCGGCGTGCGGCTGGGGCAGCGCGTGCTCGTGCTGGGCGCCGGGCCCATCGGCATCCTGTGCGCCATGACGGCCCGCGCCATGGGCGCCAGCACCATACTTATCACGGGTAAAGCAGCTACATCAAGGGCCAGTTTCTCGAACGAAATTATCGCAAAATTAATGTGACCGCGTAAACTTCTATGCACGTAACACATTTTGTGATAGTTTTTGTTCGAGAAACTGGCCCCAAGTCTTTCATGTACTCAAGGGTGCTATGAAATACACCCGGTTTATGGAATCAAAATTATTGATGTGTAAAAATTTTAAGCAAGTCAAGTAGGTGATCTGATTGGCCCTTAACCAGTCATTGGCGTAGCTAGGAATTTTGTCTAGGTGGGGCAGCTGTCCAGCTGAACTAACCACAGTCATTTAATGAGAGATCATAGATGATACCTAGTAATAAATAAACCTAGGTACCAAAAATATCCATGTAAAGTAGGTTGCCAAGACTTAAATAACACTTTCACTGTTAAAAAGTTATTAGTTATCTTGGCTCTACATTAGTAGAGCCAAGCTCCTAACTCTACAAACCTTACGTCTTGGTAAAAATGTAGGTATATATATGGCTCTAATAAAAAGCGATTAAACAGAGTCATTCTACAATACTGTTGATTGGGGTGGGCAAAGAAGTTTCTAGGGTAGGCATTGACAACCCTGCCCCCCCCCCCCCTCCCTCCTCCTAACTACGCCCATGCCAGTCACAGCAGTTGACGCGACCTTGATACATCGTTAGCTTTTTATGTTAATTTTCGTTCCAAAAACCGTTTCGTTAGACTTATTAGAATGGCCATTTTGATAAATTTGAATGAATTTGTAGAGTTTAGAAGTCGCAAGCGACTGCTGTACATAGGGTTCTGGGTTCAATCCCAGGTCGGACACTTTTTGGATTTTTCAATCAGATGAGGAATTTCGCAGTGGACCTGGAACTTGGATTTGTAAACCAGTGGAATTTAAACATAACTAATGAAATGTGACTACTTTACACCGCTATCTTAGCATTCATGCAGATATTTGACTGACTTTGTTTACAGACGTTATACAATCCCGGCTGGACACAGCCCGGGAGCTGGGCGCAGACTACACACTCCTGATAAAGAAAGACTACAGCGAGCAAGAGGTGGTGGACAGCATCGTGGCGCAGCTCGGCTGCCAGCCTGACGTCACCATCGACGCCTGCGCCTACGCCTCCGCGCAGAGAATCGCCATGCTGGTAACACACAACATAAGACACTAGCGACATCTACACGGCTACATTATAATATTATTAGATGGTTAACAGGCCTACAGCCTGCCCGATGTTAAATAGGCACTTGCCACTCCATACTAACATTATAAATATGAAAGTAAGTCTGTCTGTTACCTTTTCAAGCCTTAACAACTAAACGGATTTCGATGAAATAGCACACAGACACAGGTACTTGACCACGGGACCACTGAGACCTGAGTTAGGACATATGTGAATGTGTTCCTGACAAGTGACACCTGTCAGTGCGTCAATTCTGCCAACTATTATAGATCAAATTCGTAAAGCACTTATTCGCTTGTATAAAACTGGCAGGTGTCAAGAATGCATTCTCTCGTTGGTTGCACTCACGGTCGCACTGCACTGTACCAACGAGTATTTGTGTGAGTAACAGGTTGAAATACATGGACGTAATAAACTAACGTCGATCGTTAGTCTATTACGTCCATGTTGAAATATGACACTTCTGTCGTTTGTCAGGTAACGAAGACGGCAGGTGTAGTGCTCGTGGTGGGCATCGGGGACAGCAAGGTAGAGGTGCCCCTGACGCAGGCGCTGCTGCGTGAGGTCGACATAAGAGGCTCCTACAGAATTGTAAACACGTAAGTCTCACTACGACTCTAATTAGACTTTTTCAATTCATAAGTACTTTCTAAGTTTATCTTGGACATTACTGACACTGGTGAAGGAAAAACATCGTGAATCTGGACTTATAATTATTATAAGTCTGAAATGGCCAATCCGTCTTGAGCAAGCGCACCACGCTTGCTCAGAACTCAATGCTCGTGCCTTCTATGTATGAGAGAGAAATTGTCACTCAGGTCAGAATAAGGTTGGAAATACAAAAACTGGCTCGAAGGTTGGCTTGGCCTAAAAGTCGTATTGTAAAAAAACGGAAAGAGTTTTGTCGACGACGCCGACCGCGCAGTGGCGCCCTCATCGTTTGTTTGGTTAATTCTTTTACTTTAAAACGGAAAATATTGGCCACTATTATCAGTTTTATGGATTATAATAAAACTAAACAATGTAAAACTACCGTTTGTAATAATATTAACGTATAATCTTGTGGAGCACAACTTAACGTGCCTTTTTTCTGCATTTTAACCAAACAAACGATGAGGGCGCCACTGCGCGGTCGGCGTCGCCCTAATTAATCTTTCATGTTTTATGCAAATAAATATTATTTCTACTTCTGTTCAGATACCCGCCAGCGCTCGCAGCGGTGTCTTCCGGAGCGATAGCTCTCAAGAAGTTCATCACGCATCACTTTCCGCTGCAGAGGACCAAGGAAGCTCTGGACCTGGCCAAGTCTGGCAACGCGATGAAGATCATTATACATGTACAGCAGTTATTGGCTTTTACTTCCACACTTCCTATTATAACTTACTATCTTAGGAGAATTACTTCTCCCAAAATATATCTTTGGAGAGTAAGGCTCCTCCCATACTTCCATCGCCAGCGATTAAAGAGAAACGAGTAGAGCTAGCAACAGAGTTTCGCCGGGAGTGTAAACAGTCAGCGATTAACTATCAATACATCTATTTTACTGACAATCTTTTTTGTACAGACGCCAGCACATCAAGCTACCCGAAACTGTCAAATTTTCCCCAATCAACTTTGAACCGTAAGCTTTGGATTTAAAGTTGAAAATCTATTAAAGAAATTTGACATAATTGTAGTAGCTTGATGTGCTGGCGTCTGTATTCGATAGTTAGTCGCTTCGTTGTCGGGGGGCGGTGGGACAGGTGCCTTCGGCTTGAGCTATATTCGGCCGCGCGGCTTGGGGTCATATTACGAAGTATTAATGCCATCATGATTTCAGTGCGAAAAAGGGTCATGGGTATCGGTCATGTATAGCTGCGTCTCTCTCTTACACTGGAATCATGATAGCATTAAGCCATCATCGTCGCTCTGCTGAGGTAGCACGAAGATATAAATAGCGGTGCAGGCGCTCGTGGCCCGCATAAGTTTCGATCCCGTGGGAATATTGGGATAAAAAATATCCTATGTGTTAATCCTGGTTATAAACTATCTGTGTGCCAAATTTCATACAAATCCATCCATCCTCACAAACTTTCGCGTTTATAATATTGTTATTAATATATTAGGTATTAATTATTATAGTAGGATGATTTCACGGCAGAGCAGCCGGTTCGATTTATCACGTGGCCGGTTTTATTCGAGCCCTTTAGACCTTGTCCTGAAAGGGCGAATTTGCTGCGAATCGTTTCGCGCGAATTCATACGCGCGATGGCGAGGTACTGGTCACCAATATATTGCGTCCACAAGCAAGAACTTTAACTACGCGCGTAAATCGCGTGCATTTCACCGCACTCGATACTAGAGACTCCTTGTTGGGTCCAGTTTACGTGCGAACTTCAAAGCGAGTGCACGTATCAAGGGAAATGGAGCAGCAAAATTCTTCCCCAAATGCTCGCACGTTGGTACGCTCCTTTTGGACGCAACGTACGCGCGAGAGATTCTTCTGGACGATTCTGGATTCGCGGCGAATTCGCCCTTTCTGGACTAGGTCTTAGAAAACTTCTTATGAAACAGTTTATCGATAACTCAATATGAGGTGTTTGAAACAGTCGCACTTATCCTTATGCTCACACACCCACAAACATAGTTTGTTCCCCACACGCTTCAACTGGCGCTTTGGGGATTTTCTCATGCACGATTGAAATCGAGTAAAACTCAAAGTTAATTGTTATTATTTAATTCAAACAGTTTATTAACTAACACGAATTACAACATTTATTTACAGTTTAAAAATAGAACAGGCACATTGGTTTAGTTATTAAATTAATTAAGTCGTAATTTAATTATTGTTTTTAAGCAATAACAAAATAGTAAGATCAATGTTGAAAGTTCGTTTACACGAGAAGTTTCACGTCGATTTGAGCATCACGAAACACTTCAGATATTAAAGTGAATCTGTCTTAGTCGCTGGCGGTCGTGTTGGTTCATATGAGGTTGAGCCGCGACGAGTTGATCACTCCGGGGCGCGTGCGCAGCAGTGTGGCGGGGCCACGCGGCACCGGCATGCTGCCCAGGCGGGCCCCTGCGACACACATATACAACATTCAGACAATGCACCTGCCATGTTGTTTTTCCAACGCCTTTGGTTGGCTGTTACGTAAGTTTCACGCCTGTGGCATACCATAAATTAAAGTAACAATAAAAGTTGCACTGTCTAAACAAATTTTAAACGATGCAATTCAATTTTTGGAAACGTGCATCGTGAGGCGTAACAGTTAACCAAGGGTTTCACACTTTGACATTTTAGTTGCATAATAAATTTAATAAATAAATGAGTTTTGAGCGAAGTGCTCGCAAACCCCCCACAACGTCCGTTTCACTGTGTTCTGTTGTCCCAGTACACTGGGCCCATAGTACACAGTGGGCAGGACACACAGGAAACTAAGGTCGCCATGTCTACAGCTATACGAATAGGTAATACTAACCGCTGGAGGTGCTGGCCCCTCGTGCGGCCCCCCGGGCCCCCCGGCCCCCCCGGGCCGCTCCGCGGGTCGCGAAGGCTCCGCTCGCCGCTTTTTTTTTCGCTGCAGACGTAGGCTTGCGTTTGAACCTGATACACAACATTTGATTAATAGTTGATACAAAAAGACACATTACACTATTTCAAAACACTGGGTTCCTTAGTTAGCATAGCACTTAGTAGTTTGAAATATCCAATCTTATGTCAGTACTCAGATAGGAAAGTATTACGAAGTCAAAAATCAAAAAAAGGAAAAATATTGTACATTTAAAATGCCATGGAGAAAGTTGTTCAATTTCATGGTCAGTACCACACCCTTCAATATGACCACACATTTCTGATACACGCTGTGTATACGCGTCGACTTCAGAATCCCCTCGCCTTTTCTTCTGTTAAAAAATATATTAAAAGACGTATTACTTCTTGCGCACTCCGCCGCGGTAGGTCCGGCCGCGGCCCCTGCGCCGGGCCCCCTGGGACCCCGACACAGACACGTCGGCGGTCTGGGCCAGGCGGCCCCAGTCCGTGTCGGAGCCCGAGCCAGCCTCGTCTTCTACCACCTTGGACTCTTCCTCTTCCAACTCATCCTGGTACTGCATGAGGAGGCCTGATGATGATAGAATATTGTTAGTTAAATGTTTGACTACTTTTCGAAAGTTCAAGAATTTACTTAATTTGAAACAGATCACATTCATGAGCTTTTTGGGCCAAAAAAACCTCATGAACTCTCGGGCAGGCGCGCGGCCATGGAGGCAGGATGTATGCGACTCACCCATCTTCTCGATAGCATACACGCTGGTGATGTGCAGCAGCTGGTCGCCGTACTTGTGGTAGTTGGCGCGCGTGACGTAGGGCAGCGCCAGCATGTGCTCCGGCAGCTCGGGCAGGCGCGCGGCCATGGCCTTCAGGGCCGCGTGCGGCAGCACTGTGGTCAGCGACACGCCGCGGGCTGATGCCATCTCACTGCACAAATCACCACATCACTGTACCACAAGCTTCTGATACCAACATTATAGTATACAGTCCTTTCACAGCTGTAGTTTTACCTCTGGTTTTGCCAAAGTTACAATGATCTTTATTCTCGTTACAATAGGGCTTCTGGTGGGTTATAACTTTGGTTGCTGTCAGATGCAAAATAACTGAGAAAAGTAGGTATAAAATTAAAGCAATACGCGAACAAAAAAAAACTGCTGTTTCCTACATTTATGTTCGCATAACTCGTCAAAATGTAGGGAACAGCTGTTTTTTTTTTCGCGATTTTAGGTTTAGTCCCATAGTAAAAGTTGTTCATAATGATAAGTACAATCTCCCATTTCGATTTGTCGCATGTTTTCAATTACACCCTGTATAGTGTATGGTCCACGCGGAACTGTCCCCAGCTCAGCGGCAAATTAGTTCCGCGCGGACTATACCTAATTCAATCTTTTTTAACGTCTCATTAACTAGTGATATTCCAAAAAAATAATTTTAATTTGAAGAATGTAATATATATGTCATGTCGCCAATATTTGTGTAGTTGGAATCATGCTATAACTTCAAGTCGTTTGTGATGCAACTCAGTAACTTGAAATCATAAAGAAAGCCCCTTGGTACACGGTGACGACTACATATTTTCCTGAAAGTAAATAAATAAAATGTGTGTGTTATTACCGGCAAGCCTCAACCAGGTCGGCGTAACACCGTTCTTCGATCCGCTTGAGCAGCGCGGCCGCGGGCGAGTGGTCGGCGGGGGCCGCAGGGGCCGCGGGGGCCGCGGGGGCCGCGCGCGACACCTTCATCGGGAACACCACGCGCAGCCCGCCGCGCATCAGCCTGGCGACAGGCGCACGGCAGTGTTACACGCTATTCTTCTATATGGTGGATCTGGATATATTATGCTTCCGCGGTTGCACAATCACATGCATTGCTTTGCTTGGTAGTATAGATCCTTCAGAGGTAGTAGGGTGGCGAAGTCTTGAGGAAGAGCGCTACACTCCTGTAGATCCTCAAGGCAAGTCCGGATGTACCTTCCAAAGGTTGCCACTCCGTTCTTGCTCTAATTCCATAAGAAATAGACGTAGCAGCAAACACCACCGGACGCAATCACATCCCTTCCCCATTTCGCTTAACCCTATCCTTCCCCGTCTTATGCTTAATCTCACAATCCCTCCCCACTCCATCCTACCCACATCCCCACTCTGCCACCACCCAGGTGGGCTCGATTATCGACTATCATCAAATCAGCTGATAGCGAGTAGGAGTACATAGTCACCTGTGCTAGGACCTGTGTTAGGACTTGCGCAGTCGAGCGCCGTGAGCAGGGATGAAGGAGTCCTGACGGGTTTAGCCGGCTCTTCGGTCTGGATTTCAAGCGAAACGGTGGCCCTACCTTGGAAGGATCAAGCAGCGTCAAGCGAGCTCTCAACGACACATTGACTTCGGCAGGAGAATAAGCGGCCGCGATTTTATCAATTCAAACGGGTCACCCATCGAAGCTACACCCATACTGCCAGCGATACTTTAGACGTCGCGATTTTCACCGTTTTTACAAAGGATTAAATACAAAAGTTATAGCTTTTAGATAGAAGTATTAATGGACAAGCCGTGTGATGGGATTTCCCATTGACCAAAATTTTAAACAGTCCCCCCCTAAAGGGGTTAAATCAGTTTAGGTTGTGTGATGTTTGTGCGTGAATGAATTTAATTTTTTTATGAATGGATGTTTAGCAGCTTGTAATATATGTGAGTACTTACTGGTCCACCTTGGGCCCCAGCACGACGTAGGCGCTGGCGATGTCGTTGGTGACGACGAGCCGCTCGGCCAGCAGCCCGCGCACCACGAGCTGGCGCAGCAGCCGCAGGGCGTCGCCGCGGTGCCACGCCGCGCAGCTGCCAGAGGAATCACTTTCATACGTCATGTTCCAAATTAAAAGAGTATGCTTAGATGGTTTGGTGAGTGGCGGTTGAATGATTTAACAACAGCCTAGCGCAGCAGTTTACGCGCTTGACAATTTGACGCATTTTTTTTTTGTTAGTCCTTAATGAGAAGGATTTGGGGGAAGCCTTTGCCCGGCAGTAGCACGGCACTGCTGGGCAAAGGCCTCCCCCAAAATCATTCCAGGAACTCTTTACCCGCACATTAATGTTGCGATAATTTTTACGAAAAACTGGCCCCCAGTGTAATACACATCTATACTAATACGACGGTTACACTGAAAGTTCTTAGAAAATCAAAAACCGAACAAAAAAGCACTTTTCCCACTCGTCCTTAGGGGTCTCTTCGACGAAATAGGCATTTTGAGACGCAGCCACTGCTTCCTCGGCGTCCATAAAACGTTTTCCTCGAAGTTTTTCTTTTATTTTCGGTTTTAAATAAATTTTCTTTTTTTTTTTTTGCTTAACGGATTTGGATGAATTTTGGCACATGGGTAGACCATCACCTGGATTAGGATATAAGATACTTTTTATCCCGATGTTTCCATGGGATCGAGACTTATGCGGGTGAAACCGCAGGGCACAGCTAATCCTACATATACATACAAAGAGCATTTTTTTATATAGTTGTCGAATCTTCACTGATGAGATGGGTATGTGCAAGTAATAGCAATAAAAACGTTTAAGATATTTTTTTGTTCTATTTAATATCTGTCTGCGAAGTTTTAACAATTAATTAAAAAAAAAAACCTGTATTTGTCTTTACTCCTGTCTCTCACGTTAGTGTTGGACCCGCATAAAGGGCAAATGACACCTATTTTTGTGCGTCGGAAAAGTTACCTAATTATGCATTGTATTTTCTCTCCTTTCTCTCTAGATTCATCCAAAGGTTGTCTTTAAAAGATCGCTTCTAGCGATAAGACCGCCCATTGTGTCACCCCTTGTTAAATTCTTCTCCGTGATTGAATTGTGTACTGTGATGCCGCTCTTCCTCTCCAGGTTACACATGACCTATTAGCTGCAGCTCTCGCGGATGTAACTCACCGTCCGTGTAAGGGCGTGTTCTGCAGCGCTTGCAGCCGCGCCTGCTTGGAGCCGCGCAGTGCGTCCGCGACGTGCAGCAGCGTGAAGGAGTTGCGCGGACCGCTGCAGCTCTCGCGGATACAGCGCGCTATCACTTTGCAGTCTTCCGTTACGTCCACCGGCTACATAAACATGAGTAAAAATTATTACGAAACGTATTGAACCAAATAAGTCACCCGTACATTTTATGTCCCTTAAAGTATGTGACCTTGTAGTCGTGTGCGTTGAGACAGTTGTCGCAGGCCGTGGCACGGTCCCGCACGCAGCGCTGCCTGCTGAAGCGCTCGCCCAGGTAGGCCAGCACCTGCGCGCGCCGGCACTCCGTCACGCTCTCGCACAGCTCCACCATGTGCAGCAGGTTGGCGATGTGCACGCCGCGGGCCTCCGCCGTCGTGTTGCGCTCCACTGTAACACGCGACGCACATAACATCACGCCCGCAGTCCTCAGAGTTAGCCAGAGGTGTACATGTATGTACATTTTATAACAAGCTACCTTCCTCTTTGCTAGATTTGCCTTATAATACGTTTAAAGCTCAAGTAAAATCCAACCTTTGTTCAAAGGCTTACTATTCAATCAACGACTACTTAAACGATAAGAATAGTTGGTCGGCCTGATTAACTCAAGACAATGTTTATGTTCTTTCTCCAGAATTAGCTTACTGACAGGTTATATGAGTTCATGTAATTGTTTTTTCTTTTTTTTTTTTTTGTTGACTGTATAGTAAATTCAGTTTAATTTTATTTTAATTTATTATTGACATAATCAATTCATTTCAATGTTTTGTAATGAGTTGATTGCAATAAGTGATTAGCTAGCGACCTCTATGATTGATCATTTTATTCTTGCCTGAGTAACCGGCAGCAAGTTCGTCATGCTCCCTTAGATGTCACTGCTTGCGGTAGCGTCGGGGGTCGGGTTGCCTCCTTCCCTCAAATATGGCGAGGGGGGTAATGGCTGATCTTTGCGTTATGCTCGTGAACGGGTGCTGCTTGTGGTGACTGGTCGTCTTGCTGACCATGGTTTTATTGTTGTTATTAGTAATACCTAACTTGTTTATTAATTTTTACTTTGATGGTCCTAGTCTATCATTTGTGCCTTCAAGTGACAGCTATGTGAACAGAACCCAGCATTGCATAAATATGTAAGTTGTCACGCCCTTTATACCTGGAGGCTTTTATTTAGGTAGTTTTTATTTTTATTTTATTACTTTTGATTTAGTATTTTTATTTTAGCTTGAGTACGTATAGATTTTTATGGTATTTGTTGGTATATTGGCGTGGCTAGCTAACATATGGCAAATAATTTTATTGAATGTTCTGTGTCCTGTAATGTTAATTAGATACTTTGCAGATCTAGTTTTGTATACAGTCGAGTATTTTATAACTGAACAGACAGCTGTGCTGCTGGGGATTTAGTTGCGCCACTTCTTCTCCCCAGCGAAAGCACTAGGAAGTGGTGAAGGGCGGGCGTTTTTGGGGGACTGTCTTATGTAATTTTGACGTTCGAAAAGTGCTGATTCTCAGCCTCGTTTGAATAAATGACTTTTGATTTTGATTTTGGTAGCATTTCGCCAGATATGTTTAAGGGGTCGAGTCCATTGCCATCAACCGGGTACAAATCCACTCCCGGCTGCTACTGAGAAACTGCTGATAGAAAAACCTAACAACACTTTGCCCGACGTCGATTGTCAAAACTCGCGCTTAAGTCGCTCAAAAGTTTCGTAAAGTTTTTTGATAGTGCATCGTTGTCACTTTAAATAATCTTCTTATATATAAAAATGAATCGCTAAATGTGTTGCTAAGCGCAAATCTCGAGAACGGCTGGACCGATTTCCCTAATTCTTTTTTTATAATATTCCTTGAAGTACGAGGATGGTTCTTAGGGAGAGTAAAAAAATTGATCGAAAAAGAAGTTGCACCCATGCGAAGCAGGGGCGGGCCGCTAGTTTCATTATAAAAGTTGATTCCCGCAATGAAAATGATGATTCTGTTCTGATTTCATAGAAGCATAGAAGCCATTTCCCATTCCGCCTAAACTGAACTATAGTTACAACATTTAATTAGTGTGCCATAAAAAAAAATGCACGGTTCCTGTGGAATGAGCAGCAAAATACAGAAAGGATGATGCAGTAACAAAAAATACGTAAAAAAAACAACGTACTTTCAAGCAACCTTCTATACCGCACGACGTCAGAGTAGGAGTAGTACAGCAGACACGTAGCGGTGTCCCCGTCGCGGCCGGCGCGGCCCGTCTCCTGGTAGTAGCCCTCCACGGACTTGGGCAGGCTGTGGTGGACCACGTAGCGCACGTCCGCCTTGTCCACGCCCATGCCGAACGCGATCGTCGCGCAGATCTGACCACAGAGTAACACTGATCTGACGATACACACCATCGCGCCACGTTAGGGTGCAACGGGACAGCGGTCGATCGACATCAACCATCGATTATCAGTCACAACTCACACATCATAAAATGTGTCAAAAACCAACACTTTTCTCTGACTGTTACCAAAATCAAAGCATTACTTTAAATTATTTACAGACACTTTTGAACTGTAAAGAAGGCGGTCAGTTAGCCAGAAGGTTGAAGATAATTGCATAGTCGACCTCGTAATTTCTTAACCACTTTCGACAAATATTCCCCGTAAATTGAAACTTTACTAAGGTTGAAACTATCTGTTACATAGACAAATATACCTTGTCATTTTATGACGTGCCTGACGAGCCTTAAGTAGTAAAGAAATTACAAGATCGACTATACAACACCCATATCCCCACTAACAGCTCACTTACCACATTGTATTTATCAGCGACCCAGCCTGCCTGCACCTCCTCTCGTTTCTTATCGCTGAGTCCCGCGTGGTAGGGCGCGGACTGAATGCCCGCCTTGCGCAAATCCGTCGATAAACTCTCACATTCCTTCCGTGACAAGCAGTACACTATGCCACATACTCTGTAAACCAGTTAGGGTGTAATTACACGCACAGATCCCCATTTACCTGTATTTATATCCTTTTCTGTCATTCAAGAGTGTAATACGCTAAAGGGAGGGTCATTCGCACGCAAAAGCCCTTTCAATGAGAACGAGTGCGGATGCTTGTGAACGGACTTCTTGATCTACGGAGTGATGCCTCGAATTGCCAAAAAGAAATAAAGATAAATAAAAATCCGTGCGTGTATGATTTCACACTTACTTTAGATAAAAAACGGGTCAGTCGTGGACTATAGCGGCCTTATTACAAAACAAAGTTTATCTTTAGACCCAGGTTTAAACCATCCAGCCATTTTTAAATTTCGAACTATAATCCGACAAACTTAAAGTTCTTTTTACAAAAACTGACTTTAAACCTGTTTCTAAATTGTTACGTTCGTCGGAATAAAGTTAAAAATACAGTAACTGTCTCCCAGAATTAAGCTTGGTCTAAAGTTAGAAAACGTTTTGATAAGACAGACGATGTTTATTACTCCAAGTTCTTGCTACAACAACACTGTACTTACACTTCTGTTCCAAAACGTCAACGTATATAAAACTTTAAACATTAAGACTTTTTATTATATTTTCTATTAGATAAACCAGAAGTCAGACTACAGTAGGCCCTCACAGCATTAAAATTCCACTTATCTACAAAAAAAACTAACCTGAAAAATTTCTCCTTAATAAGTTTGGCAATCTCCTGGTTAACAGACTTGGGTTTCTTTTCGAGTATTCTGTAGGCGAGGTTGGGCCGGTTGAAGCTGCTGAGGAACCACTTGCATTTGGACACCTGCAACTGGTGCAGGATGTCCGTGCGCACGCGCGGCGTGGCCGTGGCCGTGAGCGCGATGATGCTGGTGTCGGGGAACTGCGCGCGCAGCACTGACAGGCGCTTGTAGTCGGGCCGGAAGTCGTGGCCCCACTGCGACACGCAGTGCGCCTCGTCGATTACGAACCTGAGCCCGTACCGGTATTAATTGCACGGCAGTTTCATTTGCACCGGACACATACACTGGTACAAGGATCATTCGGCGGTTGAATGACTTGGACAAGAGGGGCGTTGTTGGTAAACATTTGTGTAAATGCGAAATTTTATTGAAAAAACAAGATACAAACGATCTTCGTGCAACATTAAAATCTTTTGACACTTCGCATGAAACTTTATGTTGAACTAGCTGACCCGGTGCACTTCGTACAGCTACAGACAGTGGCGGATTTACCAGCAGGCTGAGTAGGCTGGAGCCTAGGGCGGCAGATTTTAGGGGCGGTAAATTTGGGGCAATTTTTTTTTTAATGTCTTACTGAAATTAAAAATATTAATATTTATATACCTACCATGTTTTTTTGGAAATAATAAACAAAGAGAATGCTTAAATTCAGGCTTCTACCGTAGATTTCATCTGCACTGTTGCCGATCATTACAAATCTTTTTGCAAGTTTTTCGTAGCCGAACGAGAACATTTTCAGTATTTTAAAGAAAATGCGATGGAATTAAGCGTGTCGAAGTAGTATACAATAGACATAGGACATTATTGTAGAGGTCTGTAGGGGCCTAGGGGCGGCAAAATTTTAATAGCCTACTGACGGAAAATGTGGAAATCCGCCACTGGCTCTAGAATCCATAACGAATGTATGAGAAAATGAATTAGGCATTTTCATTTTTTTCCATGTTTAATAGTTTTTCTGCTATTCAAGACGGAAACAAATCCAACAAATCAAATATCATAAAAATCGCAGTCATTCTTGAGTTATGTAACTAAACTGTAACTAACCCGACTTTGTTTTATTTATATACAGGAAGATTTTTTTATCATCATCCAAATTTTTACAGGGTGTTCTACCCATGATTATGAACAACTTTCACTATGGGACCAACTCTGAAACCACGAAAAAAAATCTGCTGTTTCATACAAAAGTTCAATACCTACTTGACCAAAATGAATGAAACAGCATGTTGGTCCCATAGTGAAAGTTGTTCGTATTCATGGGTAGAACACCCTGTAAAAATTTAGATGGTGATAAAAAAATCTTCCTGTATATAGGTGCTTTGCATTGAGCTAGTAACTGCATTGCACACTACCGCCATACATTGCCAGCTGCGCGCTACAAGGACGGAAATCATTATACTAAAGCGTTAAGTTTCTCCACATTTCCTTCGATTTCATTGTTTTTCTCATTTTCACATATTTACAATTATCTTTGAAATTACAATTAGTCAACATCTTTATTGCATTTAATTATGGGTTACAAGGAGAAAGTTGTTCCGTATGGTGTAGGTAGGTCACCACATCAACGACCTGTCTAAAAAAACATGGTGTACATTACCTAGCGAGTTTCCCGCGCGAGTAGAGCATGCTGAGCATGGACTGGAACTTGGTGGAGTTGCTGATCTTTTCGGGGGTGACATACAGCAGCTTGATGCCGGGCTCGCGGAGCGACAGCTTGTGGTAGATGTCGTCGCACGTCGCCAGGGACACGTCGCCCGACATGTGAGCCGCGGGGATCTACACAATACGACTACTTATGTATAGTACGACCTCGTTATTGCTTTACCACTTTTAGTAAATACTTCCAGTGAATTGACACTTCACTATGGTTGAAAATAACTAAACTTTATCCATGTTTGTCATAATTTGTAATGTGTCTAATCAGTGTTATTGGCTTTATGTCGTTCTGGTACATTTTTTTTTAAATCAAGATAGGCCTTTACGTGCCAGTGACATTCAACCTTAGGGTGGTAACAGTCACACCGCGGACGAATATACTAGGGAAGAAACTGGTTGCAAGGCAGCAGGCATAGCCGGCCTATGAAACCATAGACCGTATTGGAGAACTTTGCCATATTATGCCAAGCTAACGGCGTCGCTAAAAATGACTAGTCAATGATGTAAAAGACAAATGACAAGTAAGATCGAGTTTGATATAACGTTGAAAGTGGACCTAAACTGTCAAAAAAAAAACTCAAGTAGTCAGTCAGAGAAATTAAGATAGGCAGACTGACAGACTACGTAAATTTTCCGCGTTCTGAAAGTTAAACACAATTGCGATTCGAGATAACGAACAATTTACGTTGACAGGAAATTTTCTAACCCATCAATTTCCCCGACTAATTCCAAGTTACTTACATCAAGCGACAGTAGTTTGTTGACTTGATCCAGAATGAGTGACTTGAGTGGTGATATCACTATGGTAACGCCAGGCATCAGTATCGCCGGGAGCTGGTAGCACAGAGATTTACCTGCGGACGGTAATTGCTAAAATGAACTAAGTGAGAAACGCCACGAAACAGATACACAGATCTCCAAGAAAAGTATGCGCTTCGCAAATCATCGTCTTTCGAAAATATGAACGCGCCATGATGAAATCAGAAACAGGTTGGCATGGCAGACTGCAACCATGAATTCAGCACATGATTCTAGACCCCTTTGCGTAGAAATTATTCGTCGCTTATCAAAACAAAAATCATATGCGGTCAAAATGTATGGAACAGCTATTTTTTTTTTTTGTAACCTCGATACATGTTTTGTCTGTCACTCTGTATAACTGTTACAATAGAAAAACCTGCCTATTATATATTATATTACCATGATTACAACATTATAAATTACCAGCTTTATGCATTCAATTTCAACAAACCCAAACAATAAACTACCCAAAGCGCAGCAGAACAAAGGTTTGAAGATATGTCTCTGTGGGGGGTTTTTCAGTGGCGCAACGTTCGTGATAATAAGGAAATACGAAAATTACCGAAGCGCATGCCTTTTCTGGTTTAACTGTACATACGATCGCAATAAACTTATTTGCAGAGGAGTAAGCTTTTGCCAAAATCTTCTATAGACATACCCCTTTATTCATAAACGTTGCTTAAAGATACATTTATGACATTTAAACGTCACTTAACTTTAATCATCGTTTAAACCCATGGAGATATATTTTATTAAAGAAAATGGAATTAGCAAAATAACTTGTCTATTTAAAATGAGGTCACTTACCGCCCCCGGTGGGCATGAGCACAAAGCAGTCGTTCCCCAGCAATGTCGCGTTGATGACTTGCAGCTGGTTCGGACGGAAGGACGTGAGACCGAACCTCTCGTGAAACACCTCTAGCATCAGCGCTGAATGAGGGTAATCCAAGCCGTCGAACTCGCCTGAAACACAAAAATAATTATTATTTATTTATTTATAACATAACATCACGCCTGTAGTCCCAGAAGGGTTAGACAGAGGTACCTAAAGTACACCCACATTTAACCAGTTATGTTTTAGTCCCATGTAATATGGGGGCCAGCCTATTGCCATCAACCGGGCACAAATCCAGACTCCGGGCTGCTACTGAGAAATTACTGATAGAAAAACCGATTTACACAAAAATAATAATAATAATTCCTGCCTATTATTGTCCCAGTCAAGGGCAATAGACTCTTCTCATACAGAGAAGGCATGGCCATAATTGATCACCACATTTACTCAAGACGAGCAAGACAAATACAAGCTTTTATTGCCTGGATCAGTTCACGTCCAAACTTCCAAAGTGTCGCATTATACGAACGAATTGGCGGAACTACAAACTAATATAAAGAAAAACAAATGATAGGTATTATCAAAATTTCAAGTACACGGATCTTTTGGCGCTCGAATGGCGTTACCATGGGGCCGCTGTTGGTGTATGATGTATTGAAAAAAAACAAGATGGCGGCGGTAGTTCCAATTTTGGCCACGCGCCAAAACATCCTGTAACGATATTATTACACAACCTTATTACAAGGAGAATAAAGATCACTGTGATTTTGACAGTGATACAAAATCTGAGGTAAAACAACTCCGAAAGAAATGCAGGTTACTCGCGATATGAGTTTACTTAAAATTATGATTTTTAAAGATAGTTTTTATGTTTTAACCACTCACATGCCCGGGTTTTTTCGTGACGCGCTCTAGATTGTTTTGTAAATTGTAAAACTACAACTCACCAGTGATGCCATCATTCTGTGTCCCGGCGTGGAAGTCACCCATTCCTTCATACTTGGGCTTTTCCTTCACAGTCGAGTCATCCATTAGGTTGAATACTTGCGGGTCTTGGCTGCATATGCCGTCCATATTTTCTTCAAAGTCCTCAGGTCTATATTCTGGCCAGCCATCTTCATCAATGGGTACATCAACAGTACTATTAATTGCATCTGCATTACTGGTACTAGCGACAGAATCACTGATATTAATGACGCTCGCTTGAGCTGCCTCTGGCAAAATGTCTGTTACGTCATCCATGTCGATGGGCACTTCATATTCATCCATTGGTTCACCGTCTTCATCATTGTCTTTAACAGAATCTGTGCTATGTCTATTACTGTTTAGTAAAGAGTTTTTGCTAAACTGTGGTGGCTGAAACTCTACAGAGCTCTGTGCTACTGGTGCACATTTCGGCGCTTCTGTCGTTGTCAAAGCTTTCAACCTTTCTGAAGCGTTTCTAATTCTCTCAGCAGTAGATGACGGTATATCTTTGTTTGGCGTTGATTTGTTCTCCTCTGCCGTAAGCCTTGAAGGCTTTTTGAACACAAATTTCCCCTTCCCTTTAACTTGTTCAGATGTATTTGTTATCTCTGATTCTGATTGACAGCTTGTCTCCAATTTAGATGAATTATTGAGTGGTGAAAACGCGTCGAACGACAAAGATTTTTTGGGTAATTCATTTCTTGGTCCTTTCTCACTGAAGACAAAGTCAGGCGTGGATGTTGCAGTTCCTGGATTATTGGCTTTTTGGAGACATTCTGTTACTCTTTTATGAGCTCCACTAGACACCAGGTCAAAGTCGTCTGTATCATCGTCATATTTACTAAGAAGAGAGGGACTATGACTACCATTTAATTCATTGTTACTGTTACTAAGTCTATTGCCATTTACACTCTGTGATACTTGTGCACTTACGCTATCAGGTTTGGCTATTATATTCTTTAATTTATATTGTAACTGTTTTACTTTAGCATAAATTCTTCGGTCATAACCTGGGAATTTTTCCTTTATACAATTTGGTATTTTGTCAAAAGCGTGAAATATTTTTTCTAGTAAATCTATATAAAGTTCTTTACAGCGTTCCTTGTCCCCAGGTTCTATTACGTCCTAAAACAATAAAAATTGCAATTATACACAACTTTTTTGAATTCGAAATTTTCCTCCCCGAGAAAACTCCCTTGTTCTATGTTATAGGGGTTTGGTAACCGCACTTAGTGCTTCAAGTGGACCATTGTGACTCCCTTGTTGCAAGGCTAGAATTTCGAAACATAAGTAATGCTATATACCTGGCTCTATGGTTGTGACTTTTTGGCAGTTGTTTTTCATATTTCATATTTGCTACGTCAATAAATACATTCTCAATAATGATATTAATTTATTTCATTGGCGACGAGGACTAAGTAGTCAAAATGAATGCGGAACAATTTAATGATTTTTTGCAAATACAACGGGAACAACAACAACAAATAACAGACGTTTTGCAAATAAACCACCCGCAGCTAGAAGTGGATCTGAAACAGAAATGGCCCGACCTACAAGAACATTACGATGAAAAGACTGTGGAAGTTACATTTGCCAAATTCTTTTCAGTAGCTCAGTCTAGAGAGCTTGCTGAGGGTGACATTCACGTAAGTCTACCTGCTGCCACCAACAAAATCAGAACAAAAACCAACATGGCGCATCACAACAAACAGAATACGTTTTTACGCAGGATTGGCCTAGATCAGTGCCGTCGATGCGGTGCATATGATAGGCATAAAGTGGGCGATTGCAAGGCAAAAGACCATACTTGCAAGGAATGTCAAACGCAAGGGCATTTTGAAGATTGCTGTATCAAGACTGGGAGAGCATATTTGACGAGCTCCAAGTCAGGGAAGAAACGAGCAACCAAAAACAAAAACAAATTACATAAAATTAGGAACACTGACAGCGACGAGTGTTTATCAGAATCTTCTACAAGCTCATACGATAGTGACGATGTCTACAAGATTGAACGCAAAAGGAACAAGAACAGCAAGCGCATTGACATCACACTCAACGGTGTCAGATGTACGTTGGACTGGGACCCGGGATCAGTATACTCTATCATTAGTACAGAGTTTTGGAAACGTATTGGAGCACCCCCTTTAGTAAAGGCACCGAAACTACGTGCCTATGGGAACCTCAAACTCAAACCAAAAGGACTTACAGACGTAACAGTTAAAATTCTTGGAAGACAGAAAATTTTGCCCGTTGTAGTTATGGAAGACGCTAACCCCATGCTTTTTGGTCTCCAGTGGAGCGAGATGTTCGACATGACGTTTCCAGAACCCGTCTATTCGGTTAAGCCTACTCAACGAGATACCAGAACACTTAAACAGGTATTAGACACTTTCTCGCCTCTTTTTGACAACAAACTAGGAAGAGTTAAAAACTACGCCGTTAACATCCATATTAAACATGGTACCGTACCTAAACACGTCCCGGCCCGACCTGTTAAGTTCGCTATGCGCAAAAACATAGAAAGAGAACTTCAGCGTTTAGTGGACGAGGGAATAGTTACCAAAGTTGATCCAAATATGACCCCCTTGGAATGGGCAACACCCACAGTCAACGTGGTCAAAACAAATGGCCAAATCAGAATTTGCGGTGACTTTCGCAGCACTATTAACCCTGCCATGGTAACACACGCTCATCCAGTTCCGCTATTTGACCAGTTACGTCAAAACCTTGCAAATGGAGTTAAGTTTTCAAAAATCGACTTAAAAGATGCGTACTTGCAATTCGAGATCGCCCCAGAGTCAAAAAAGTATCTGACAATATCTACTCACAAAGGATATTACCAATACAATAGGATGCCTTTTGGAATATCAACAGCACCCTCGATTTTTCAACACTACCTTGATGAACTACTCGGTGGTATTCCAAACGTAGCGATTTACTTCGATGATATCGCCTTAACAGGGAAGGATGACGCTGAACATCTCGAAACACTCTCTACTGTGTTTGACAAATTACAGCGGGCTGGCTTAAAAGTCAGTTTAACAAAATGCTCATTTTTCCAAACAGACATCGAGTATCTGGGACACACAATCAGCAAGGAAGGAATACGTCCAACTAAATCGAAGATTGAAGCAATAACAAAAGCGACACCGCCTACTAACGCTCAAGAATTACGGTCATTCCTTGGCCTCGTAAATTTCTACGAGAAATTCATACCTCACCTGCACAGCTTCTGCGCGGACCTGCATACACTAACTGGCGCGCGCCAAAAGTGGCGATGGACAGATAAAGAAAATACAGCGTTTAAAAATACTAAAATACTGATTTGTGAATCAAAACCACTTGTGGCCTTTGACGAGAAACGTCCGTTGTTTTTAGCGTGTGACGCCTCGGAAAAGGGTGTGGGTGCCGTATTATTTCATAAAGTGAATGATCTAATTCAACCTATCGTTTTTGCGTCAAGAAAGCTGAGATCAGCGGAAACTAAATATTCAGTTATTGATCGAGAAGCATTAGCCATATTTTTCGGCATCCAAAAGTTTGACCAATACTTACGTGGCACAAAATTCACACTCGTCACTGATCATAAACCCTTGATTCACGTATTAGGCCCACAGCGCAATTTACCGAAGCTTGTTAATAATCGCTTAATACGTTGGGCTTTGATCATTGGTAGCTATGACTATGACATCGTCTTCACAAAAGGACAACTTAATTTTATAGCTGACTATCTTTCCAGGATGCCCAATCCTGATGAGAGTCCGTCCCGCGCAGAATTGACAGTACATAGAATAATAGCTGAACTTAAACATAACAGTTTTTCAGATATAGCGTTGACAGAAGAAATAATAAGGGATGCGTCAAGGAATGATCTCATTTTCAAAACAAATATCGGAGAACATTAAGACAGGTTGGCGGGAAAATTCATATTCAGACATCTTAAAACCTTATGCTCGGAAACGCACCGAATTGTCCATCGAAAATAAGATTTTGATGTGGCAGGGTCGAATAGTCATTCCGAATACGCTCAGGAAGGCTACATTGAAATACCTGCACACTGGACACCCAGGAACTTGTGCAATGAAAGCACTCGCACGTTTTTACGTATGGTGGCCATCGATCGACGATGATATTGAAGAGTACATCAAATACTGTCGTAAATGCCAAGAAAACCGGCCAAATAACCCTGAATTGCCTGTGTACTCGTGGTCGGTCCCTGACAACCCATGGGAAAGACTTCATGTCGATTTTGCGGGACCTTTTGAAGGAAAATACTGGTTTGCAGATGCACTCTCAAAATGGATTGAGATCAAGCCCATGAACCAAATAACTACAAACAAACTGTGTGAAGAGTTAGACTCTATATTTACAACGTTTGGTTTTCCACAATTCTTGGTGTCGGATAACGGGACACAGTTTAGCTCCCGGGAATTCCAAAATTATTGCAGAGACAAGGGTATCCTACATATTAAGTCATCTCCATATCACCCGAGGACTAATGGCTTGGCAGAACGCCTGGTTCGTACTTTCAAAATTAGAATGTCATCAAGTGCGAGCGATGGCATGACCCTGAGAAGGAGGCTAGAAAACTTCCTATTTTCCTACCGTATAACACCTCATAGTGCCACCGGTAAGAGTCCAGGTGAAATTTTATTTGGGCGTCGGTTGCATTGTGCTCTGGACAACGCTCGGCCTAACCCTAAAAGAACTCTGCAACACAAACAGATACAGGCAAACATTGAGTCTGAGAAACTGACCCCATCTTTTAAAGCAGGTGACAGCGTATTTGTTCGCGCCCGAGATGGATCCCGATGGGTACCTGCTACAATATCAAGGCGTACACACAGATATTCTTACGCTGTAAACACTTCAGACGGTGTAGAGAGGAGATATCATGCAGATCATGTGCGTTCCCGCTTAGCAGACTCAATCAGTCCAGCTGTTACTGATCGTCCAGCTGTTACTGATCTTCCTCCATTACCTTCGTCCACACCTCATTCTCGCCCATTGCCTCTATCCACACCTACGCCTCATTCACTAACCTTTTCCACACCTATCAGACAGCGATCACCATCACGCACACTTAACAATCAGCTAGAGTCACCTCACCCAACGCCTCAACTAACCCAACCATCAATTTGGTCTTCCTGCCAGGCTACTCAAGATTCGCCAAGTTCACAAGGCACACAGAATCAAGCGAACACTCCACGACAAGCCAGCGTTGAGACACCTGGTATTCCACTGGCCACGGCTGTCTTGCAGAGAGCACCAGCAAGGCGGAGTGGGCGCACCACCAAAAAGCCACGACGACTTATCGAGGAGATGTCGTAGCTTATTAGGATGTGGACGAATGCTATATACCTGGCTCTATGGTTGTGACTTTTTGGCAGTTGTTTTTCATATTTCATATTTGCTACGTCAATAAATACATTCTCAATAATGATATTAATTTATTTCAAGTAATATTACGTACATACGGTTGCCAACGTCACCAAAGGGGTTGGTGAAACAAAATCGAGATTTCTAGATGTGGCCGAAAAACGGGCTTTCGCTATAAATAAGATTAATAAACTCTTGAGAAAATTGTATTTATGCCTTAAGTTATTTTACCTTATTGTTTGAAAGCGCAGTATGTTTGGTCACAGTCTCCAAGAACCCTGATATGGACTCGTCCACCATGATGTTCTTCAAAGGGTCCTTGTCTTTGAGACATGGCTTTTCAGGCGTTTTCAAAATCTTCTTATTGTTCTGTTGTGTTTGATGTTTCTTTGGTGAAGTTAGGGTTGAGCTTATCCTAATTGACCTATTTCGTCTCTCTGGTGTTCGAGATTTAGATTTATTTTTAAACGCTACTGGGAAGTCTTGAATATCGTCCTAAAATAAAATTGTTGAATATTAATACAAACTACAGCTTTCTACAGAAAGGATGCGCTTCGGGAATAATCGTCTATCTTTGGAAATACGAACGCGCGATGTTGAGATCTAATTAATATAGGGCTGTTACAATCATGGAAGTACTTGCCTATTTGGTACTACTATGTACCATATCTTTTATGTACCATGTTTACAAAATGATAGATTAAGGACTCCATGCAATTCCATAAAAGATTCAGATTAGTTTTGAGTGACAAATTGACAATAATTTGTGACCGTACACAAATGCGCTATGATAGGTGCACTACTACAAAACGCGGCAAGACAAAACTTAGTAAGTATTGCCCCTGTCTTTGGGAGCTTCCTCTGTGGCGCGACGTCCTTGTTAATTCGGAAACACAAAGATTACCGAAGCGCATAACTTTTCTGGTTTGCCTGTACCTATGAAAATCGCATCAAAATAACTAACACTTCTAAATATAATCGCGAACATTAAATACGGTACTCAAAAGTGCTTAACTTCTCGTACTGCAAGTGCATAAGAAAATTAGCTGACGTACCACATCCATTTCAAAGATGTCGTTACTTTGATTATCATGTCGTGTTCTATTGTTGTGTGTGATAGGACTAACTCCATTGTTCAACACTTTACGGCTAGGTATGAGTGGAGGTGACTCTAGACTTGACTTTGGTGTCTGAAACACAAAATAAAAAATTTCATTATAGGTGTATGGCTCGTCCTAACTGAAAGCGCGCCAAGTACGCGACTGTCGCGCTCATGACACGCAGGGTAAAGGTGCATCATATCTGTGTGAGGTATACAAGCAAAAAAAAAATTAAAGTGGTACCAAAGTTATACTTGCCGTTTTGTGTGGCTGATCTGTAGTAGTTTTAAATGGGGGTGTCCCTGGAATTTAAATATGAAACATTACAATAAATTACACTATCCAGTGATATATTACTTTTGACTGTCTTACAGAGAATAAGATAGTCACACATAGATGACAAGTCAAGTTGTGCCCTGAATGACCCAATTTTTGTCTTTCAGTATCAACCAACTAAAAGAAAGATGACCGCACGCCTATATTGGCACACCCTAACCAAAACGACCATGTAATCACATGGCGCATTTGACCTAAATATCAATTCATTCCTAATCATTTTCTGTCATACCTTTTTACACACTATTACTTCACTAACCAATTTCGATTTAAATAAGTTTATTTTTATTCAATCACACACAAATTAAACTTTCATCAAAAATCTAGTTTAAATTAATGAAGAACTACTATAAATTGTACTGTATATATAAAGTGTACTGTACTTAAAATTATAAATTGGCTGTAGGTACATTATTAGGGCATAAATGAATTTTGTTGTTTTGATTTATTAAACAAGTTAGTTAAGTTAATGAATGATACTCATATATTCATAATTATTGATACTCACAGTTAGCTGTGGTGCCTGAGGATTTTGATTTAAATACAAATCTGGATTTCTTCTCTGAGACCTGCTCATTTTTGCTGCCACTGAAAAACAAAAAAAAAGGCTTAAAAACAAGACGACACGGTTTGACGACACGGTTGGCGCAGTGGTTGAGCGATTGACTGCTGCGCAGCATGTCGCGGGTTCGATTCCTGCACGGAACAAATATTTGTACGACCTACAAGTATTTGTTCCGGGTCTGGGTGTTTTATCTATAATATGCATGTATTTACAAAAAAAAAAATGTATGTAAGTAGTTTATCAGCCATCTCGTTACCATAACACAAGCATTAAGTTGCTTAGCTTGGGACTATATGGCGTTGTGTGAAATGTCCAAGGATATTATTATTATTATTATTTTTATTTATACTTTTAACATATCTCGGGACCATGGGGTCCCGGTCCTTTGAAAGGCGTACGAGGGGCCGAAGCCAACTCGCAGAGGCCCGTTGGACGTTTTCAATGAAATGAGGCACCAACCGACGATTATCCCTGTTCGCACTATGCAAGTGCACCCAAGGACAACCCCCGGTTGGTGTAGGACTATTGCAGGATATGGAAAATATAAAGTTGGACTATGGGTTTGGGTGGCTAAAGTGGACTGGTTACCAAGAACTATGGAAGAACTATGACCCCTGCCTGATCAATGTTTTATATATACACGGATAAAATGGCAGGGGGTGACTTGCACACTCAATAATGGGCCCCCGGAAACAGTCGCTAGCACATAGTGACGTAGTGACAAGGGGGCAACATGTCCTGAGGTGCTTAAGAGGAGTGGAGAGGTATTCCACGGCTATCAGGACAATCCCGGAAGTACGGTCAAGATCCCTACCAGCATCTTACTGGAATACTTCCTTCCTCCGAGCACGTTTGCTCTTGCGAATCTCCACTCAAGCCGGCCAATAAAGGCAAGAATGAGGTGGGAGCTCTGTTCCTCGTCATTGTTCACTCCAGCCGGCCAATAAAGGCAAGCCAGAGGTGAGGAACAAACTTCTCCCAGGAGGTAGGGTCCGTGGGGTCGCTACTGCCCAACAGCTCGCCACATGCTGCCCTGCGGGTTTCTGTATCTCTCTTGGTCTGGCTCCTCACCTTAGACCTGTTCCGGCAAAGTAAAGTCTTCCGGCACAGGCCTAGAGTTCGGAGCGCGCAAGCCCCACCATGACGTCAACGTAGAGATACGGCGATGGGGTTATTATTATTATTATTAAGAATAATATTTTTTCTATAATTATAATAGTATTTTTCTTTGTTTTCCAGCTTTTTTTTGGGATCAATTCTCATAGACCTACTAATGAAAATGTCCATGTTGAGGTGCACCACAATAAGTTTCAATTCAACCTTAGTAACCTTTCAAAGAGCTTTTTTAGATCATCTTTAGATTTATATCTATACTAAAATTATAATAGGTAAGTTTGTTTGTAGGGGTAATCTCTGGAACTACCAGCCAGATTTGAAAAAATCTTATTGTATTTGATAGCCCAATTCTTGAGGAAGGCTATAGGCTATTTAACATCACGCTATGACCCTTTAGGAGCCGAAAAAGGAAAAAAGTCAATAAAAACGCTCAAAAAGTCAGAAAAAACCAAGTAATAGCGTAGGCAGGCAATGACATGCAACAGGGTGGGTCGAGGAACAAGAAATTTCACGCGGACGAAGTCGCAGGCAGAAGCTAGTTATTTATACACCTATTGATTGTGATGATGGTACACATCAGATTTATTTAAATATAATATAATATCACCAACTATTCTGAGCACTACACATTGTGACATTTTTATTTTAAACTTAATTTCACTACACATTGTGGCCTTTTCTGTCATAATGCTGTTAAACCATTCTGCTTGCAATTTGGCATAGCATACTGACTGCCACTTTAGCCTGCATGCTACATGGTACTAATTGTGCTTTGCCCAGTGGTAACGCCGAGACTTTCAAGTTGTAGGTTGTAGGTTCGAACCCAGACAGGCGCTTTCCTTTGTGTAAATTATTCCATCACCGCTGCTCTCAAAACGGTGAAGGAAAACATCATGAGGAAAACAGCATGTCTGAGAACCAAGAAGACATTTAACATCTACCAACCCGCACTGGCCCCGTGTGGTGCATTACAGCCCACTCCCTCTCACTGAGAGGAGGCCTGTGTCCCAGCATTGATTTGTTTTTATGTATGTTTGATTGCATGAGGCCGGCAATAGTCATCAAAAGTGCATTATAGTTAGAGACTTTATAGTCTCTAACTATTGCACTCATTGCTCTATTGCTTTCTCTCATTATTGCACTTAAAAAAAAATTAAGTTTTTCGAATCTGTTTTTAGAGAAAACAGATTCGAAAAACTTAATTTTTTTTTCTTCTCTACTATAGTACTTATGTGTATATACTTGTTATTTGAAACAGGATTTGATGAACATTAGCATGTCAACCACATGATCTTAACATTTTTTGGAAAGCTTATTCGAGGTTGAGAGAAAGTACAAGTTAAGGTCCTCTTTCACCTAACTTGAATGATAATAATTTAATTGTTTGGCATCCGCTGCTGATTAATATGGATGAGTCATGGGCCAGAATTATTGCTAAAATAATCTCTCAAAATCTAAATTTAGTAACCTAAGTTTTTTATAAATTCACGCCGGTATTTCTAAAGAGCAGACAAAGATCATATCAGTCACTACCCTCAACACTAAGTTGTGAGTATGTTTGTAAAAGCAAAAAGATATACACTGTATTTAAAATACTGTTACGAAAAAACAGGAAATATTTCAAAATGATTGTTGTTATTAAAAATTACTACGAGATTATCGGAATTAGAAAAGAAACTAAGTTATTCTACCTTGTATTGTTTGAACTCGAGTTTCCAGTAGTTTTCTTAATAAAACTCATCAAAGAGGATTGCTTGCTTACTGATGACATCGTTATAATTAATATCAACAACTATCCTTTTCTTAAATCATTCTAAAGAATATCCAATTTTGTGATTTTCCGTACTTTTTTATTTTTCAAAATTCACAATACTACGTTCCAGAGACATTATTGCCAAACTGCTGTCAGTTGTCATTTGTCAATGTTGTTGTCATTGTCATGGCATGGGCATGGCTTTCTTTTCATAGAAACTATTCGACTTTATGTTAAAAATGCTAATTTTATACAGAATGGAATGGAATTCAAGCCAAATATTCACAGATTATCAATCAGCTCGATGCAAGAATGCAAGAAGATGCTTATGTTCAGCAGTGAAAGTGTTTCGGCTGAAAAGATGATGATTACTTAATCAGACTAGGAACTGTTCCAAGTAAAAAAGTTAATGACCTAAAACTCATCATCCATCCACAGACTTGGCGTGACTTCACCCACTACACCACCCACTGGGCGCCTGGTTTGTGTGCCAATCTCCACGTTCGACGTTCCTGTGCTAGCCTTAAGTGTAGGGCTGCCATCCGTCCGGGTTTCTCCGGATTTGTCCTAGTTTGGTGAGTGTCCGGGGAGAGTCCGGGCGGGGTTCTTAAAAAGTGTCCGGGTCAAAGCTTGTGTGTTAGGGGAAATCCGACTTTGAATGATTTGCAATAAATAAATTAAAGCATAAATCATAATTAAAAATTAGACGAACGGCAAATATACCTGTGCGCTCGTAGTAATTCCTAATTTACTTTTGATTAGATATTTGATATTCTCTAAATAAGAAAAAAATATGGTACATACTTATCGATGCTGATAAAAAATGAAATGTTTATGAGAATTTAGGTGATGACTGCCCTGCTTAAGTGAAAACTCGCCTAACTGTAATTTAGTTTGTAATCCTTTCAGATAACAACACTACACACGAGAAAATGTGACACACAGAGTACATTATAATATATGAGAATAGAGTAATCAGTCGCTTTGGCAGTAAGGCGCCACCTATTAATAACTTTAGGAACTACAACCGGTTATGTATATACCTATAGCTCCTCTCGTATATAATCATGATGGTTCCTTCCTTTGCAGGAAATCATATTTATCCTGAATTCATCTACTCTTTCCTCTGAACTGATATTTATGAAAATACAGGGTTATCAGTGCAGAGAAAACGTAGATGAAAACAGTAATTCAGGTTATAAGGGGACAAAAATAAAACTCATTTCACTCGTTCAATTTGTTATTCAACTAAGTCTTACATACTTCTGTAATAAAATCCACAGTTAAGTTTACATGAATAAGTTTAAACTTACTACGTGCTGTAGTGCAATTGTATTACGAACACAACATTTGAACGGAGATGCCACAGCGTCAAGTCCGGATCGAACGCAAAATGGAAGTCCAAAGTAGTGCGCACGGGTCAAAACAATATAAGCAGAGATATCTGTTTCCTTTGAGAGAGTAATAGATGTCGAAAAAGTCACGAAAATAACAGCAAAACAAACGCAACAAACTAACAACTGTCAGAGTGTCAGTCAGTATCGCCGGCCTTGAAAATCGAATTTCATTCTAAGTAGAAGTTTACAAAACGGAACTTGCAAATTAAATTATTTTAAAGTTGTTTCGTACAAAAATAAATACTTTGTAAAGATGAATAAATTATTTTATTGACTTTTGTCTTTAAACAGTTTGCGTTACGGTATCGCTTTTGAAGAAAACAACTTTAACGTAAAGTTAACAATCGTAAACATTTTACGTAGAAGGAAATGAACAATCAAAACTATATCTTGAGTGTTGTTATAGAAAAATATATGTTTAATTTAACAAAGTGACACCTCTCGACGTTTTCAGGAACTCAACCTATTGTCCGGCCACCGTTGTTGGTGTTTTGTATGGACTGTTACGACCGTGATGTGACAGTTCAATGACGTTTCTTCATTTGTTGTGAATGTGATTTTTCAAATGAAATAATGTCTCTTAGAAAAGTGCTTTTTCTAACAAGGACTGCGTGTTGTAAGATAGGAAATCTACATTCTAAAAAATTTTCAAAGCAGAATATATGGTTACTATCCGCCAACTCGCCCAAATTGTACAGTACGGAAAATATAGGTTAGTATCCAATTTTCGCCCTTACACCCGGCAAATGTTGAATCAATAATGTCTTCATTCAAGTAACCCTGTAAAGAATTCAATTAAAAATCATTTCAATATTTTTTACCATATTATCAATTGCTGTTATCACTCAAATATTGTCTTAAATCATTAGCTTTGAGACGTGTGATTTTAAATTCATCTAGAAGGCATCGTTCACACCAAACGTATTGTCCGCCGCCGACTGTGAGTACCAGTGTAGTGAAAATGCACTACGTAATAGCATATAGTCGGTTTGGTGTGAACGAGAAGTTAAATATTTATGAAAAAGCGAACGCGCGCTCACAGTCAGCGGCCGACAATACGTTTGGTCTGAACAAAGCCGAATACTTACCCAAAACTGTTTATCCTACGTGAAAACTTCAAAAACACTTGCTTGTTTCATAAAATGTGATAAATTGTTTCTGATGTAAGAGACTAGTAAAGTCGTCACATGGTTGTCCTCACCCAATTTCATTATGGAAACATAATAGTACTTACCTATAATATTTATCTAATAATCTTAGTAGGTAAATAAAAACATTAAATTATTTGAATGTGTGACAGACAACACCCTGAAACCATTATGACATTCTTCTTACTTTTTTATTATTATATGCCTATGTTAGCCCGCTGCAGGGCAAAGGCCTCCCTTCCCTCTTTCTACTTTTCCCAGTCTTATACAATTGTTGGTCAATCCTTTGAAAAGATGTCTAATTCATTACACCATCTCCTATTACCCACTATACTATTACCCATATTTGCAAAATAAATTTCTATTCTATTCCTTTTCAAACTGCTGCTTTGTCGTTTTCTGCCATGAATCATCATTATCTACCTTGCCTTTCCCAAATATGATAGGGTTGGCTTCCAGTCTAACCGGATGCAGCATGTTTTCTGCCATAAATATATATTTATATTAATTATAAAATATTTAAAAAATGTTTTATTAATTGATTATTAAATTATATTTAAAAAAAGACAATAAAATCTTCCAGCAATGGCACTGAAATAAAACTCTTTGAATGATTTTAACTTGATATTTTCCTAACTTCCAGATAAAAATAAAAAAGAACCTGAGAAAATAGATATCTTGGGTCGCTTTTTTCCACAGTCTCCGCTGTCCACAGAAGATGCACAGGCCATTAAGAAGGAACAGGAAAAGTTTGAGCAAGAGAACAAGGAGAAGACGGAGGAAAATGAGAAGAGTTGGAGGCGGATGAAGATGGGGTATGTCATGAGAATAAGCTATTAATGTCTGTTTCAAAAGTATCTGATGAAAGTGTAAACAAGCACTATTCAGGATAAATTCTTACACAATCACTCACTAAAGGGAATTAGTCACTATTTCATTTGTATTTAGAAAGTTTTAACTTTATGTCTCACCACATTTTCCAGTTGTTGCTGTTTGAATTACATTATTAAATTGGCATTGTAAAATCGTTGGTATAAATTTAGGTTATAAAATTAACCTCAATTGCCAAATTAAATACTAAATTGTATTGGAATTTCAGGTTTAAGTATTCAAATAAAATGAAATCAAAGCACTTAATTTGTGGCACTATACATGGCATCCAGAGATATGTTTTCTGATCCATTTGTTTACATTTTTGTCAGATACTTTTGGAACAAAGCATAAATCTTTTCAGGCTTTTTTGTTGGTTTAGTCTAGAATTCTAGAGTAATAATGGACGGATTTTGTGAAACTAACAAAATTTTAATAATTATAGTCAAGAATTAAATTCGTATTATTTTAGTAGTACAACTTTAGTTTGTTTTTTATTTAATTTATGGCGAAATAAAATCTTTCTTTCTTTTCTACATACTTGTTCGGATGTGTACAAGTGTGTAGCAAGCAAACTGACTTTTGTTGCTGACCCACCTAAATGTCTGCTCATACCGCAGGTTCGCAGTATTCGGCGGCGCCATGACGGTGATGGGCAGCTGTCTCGTGGTAGAGATGGGCGCCCCTCGCCGCGGTGAGGACGGAGAAATCATTGAGGACGAGTTCTCAGAACTGCCCATCGTCCTGCAGTACTTACGGCGCACGTGGAAGGAACTTACCTTTTATGAAAAGGTACCATCCTTTTGCTCATGTGTAATAATGCAATGTTTGTCTGTCTGTCCGTTGGCTACATACACAGCAGCCGCGCCGGCAGCGTTAAAAAACGGCAGTACTAAGAAAATTCGTGGCGCGGAAAGTGCGTTCAGCGCATAACTGCTGTCACGGACCGCCTTCAAAGCTGTCAGTTTTTATTCGTAATTTTTGTCGTAGTGCTAGTTAACAGTGACACACTGTTTGTATGGAAACTAGGGACAGTGTTGACAATGCCGCCTTCGCGGCTGCCGAGGCGTCTTCGTGCTCTGAGGGCTACATACAAATGGAATCTTTTCATTTGCATTATTTTCAGTAGTAGTCTTAGAGTCTGTGTGTGCCCAGTGGAATGACCTCGTAATTGGTTTACCACTTGACTACAATTCCCAGTAATTTGTAACACTAAGGTCTGTTTGATGTCAGTCCTTAGGTTGGTAAACCCGCTCAACTTTACAACCTATTCCACCTCTGTCCACCCTTGTGAGAGCAATGACGTGAAAACAAAAGAAAGCAAGATTGTTTATTCATGACGCGTCACGCTATGTTATTGGTCTACAGATGATAAAGGAGCCGTCCCGTGAGAAGTTGCTGCCTGACCCGCTGCCGCCTCCGTATCAGCCCACGTACACGCTTGTGTTAGAGTTTACTGATGTCCTGGTACATCCCGACTGGTCCTATCAGACTGGATGGAGGTATGTTTCTTTAATCCTACTTGCTGAGTAAGGATTTTCCCTGCCAAACTAATATCAACATCGCATCACTTAAAATAAAGTCGAAAATAAATAACCTTAACCGCTTACCACAGTCCGACTCAATACTCTCTTGGATTTGATGTAAGTTTATTTATTTCGAACTTTATTTCAACCAACGCAAGATCCATATTTGTGTGCTATTGAAAACCGTGCTGCAGTGTGCCTCTCCATTGTGTAACGGCCCTTAGCGTATGGAGTGTCATTTTGCTAAGGAAGCGCAAGTATTATAAAAAAAATATGGATACAGTACATAATCGGGCTTCTGGTCTTTCAGCTCAGCTGTTAAAAACGTACAATAACTACAGGTCGTCCCGCATTCGCACGGTGAAATAAAAAAACTAAATTAAATGGACTGGACAGATTTTTGACATCTCGCCTTTAAAAGCAGCGCCGCCATAAAACTCACAAAGGTGTCTGTCTGGCGTATAAGTAAACGTAAATACAGGGTGTAAAAAGACCTATCACATAGCCGTTATCTACTCATTCTGTACATTGAGCAAAAATTATTAAAATTATTAACTATTTTTGGTGTAAAAAAAAACGCTGTTTACAGCAGAGCGCAATGTAACACGCAAAATATGGGAGAGCTTGGAACTTGTTTTTACACCCGTTATTTATTTTTTGCCTTCTACATCACCAGGTTCAAGAAGCGTCCAGGCGTTGACCAGTTCCTGCAGTCGGTTGCCAGCTCAAACTATGAGGTGGTCATCTTCACCTCGGAGAATGCTTTCATGATATGGCCAGTCCTCGACAAACTCGACCCTGAGAACAAGTTTATCACATACAGACTCTTTAGGGACTCAACGCACTTCATTGATGGCGTTCATGTGAAGAATCTGGAGGGACTTAATCGGGATCTCTCAAAGGTATAGTTTGTTTCCCTTATTCATAAACATTGCTTAACCTATTGACCGCTTGGCTTTATAACAATTGCTCTGCCCTAAGTGTCCTGCTTATAAATCGACAAATAAATAGCCATGACAATATAAAAAACAAAAAACGAATATAGGTTCTCAGTCAGCCCGCGCCTCCGAGCCTGTAGCTTTTAATTCGTCCCTAAATAATGCAGATCCAGCCTATCCTTGCTGCCTTCTCTCAGCGACGCCCTAAGCCGAGGTCCATACCCCACAGGGGGTGTCCTTAGTGTGTAGTTTCTTAGTTTTTAAGTTTTTTAAGCACTGGTTGGGGGTCTTAATTTGTTGAGGCACCCAAAGGCATGTCCAGATAAGCAGACAACCTCCCAGGTTGAAAGACAGACACAAATACATTTGTCGTACTAATCCGACTGGGGCGGTCAATAGGTTAAAGTTTTTTTTTTTTTTTTTTTTAATCTTTATTTAAAGAGCTTTGTCTTAGATCGACAATGTCGCTCTATACGTTCTCAAGGTTAAAGTTAAGAGACGTTTAAACGTAGATATTGTATTTACATAAGCAACATTTATAAATAAACCTCCTTACCTTTAACTATTGTGCCTTGCTTTGCAAACAGTTCAAAACTAAAGCATTATTTTCTAGAATAATCTTTGTCTTCATTCAATTAATAGAATGTTCGTGTTATTAACCAAATGTCGCGACAAAAATCGATTAAAAATAGTTTTTAAAATATTAATTTAGAGCTAAACTTTAAACTAAAACAAAAGTCTCATAAAATCCACGGACGGCACTAGTATCCAAAAAATGCAATAGCGAACCAAAGACAAGTAGTTTTTTTTTTATATTTGCCTCATGCGTTCTCATGACTGGACTAAGTCAGAGACTGACCTACGTATTGTAATTACAGGTTATAGTGATCGATTGGAACAAGCAAGCTACAAAGTTCCACCCGCAGAACTCCCTCATCCTCAAAAAATGGAAGGGCGCTGACGAAGACACGGCTCTCCTAGACCTTGCCAACCTGCTACAGAGTAAGAACACCACTGCATCTTTTATAACTAGTTAGCGAAACTTCACAGAAGTGATACCGAATTACCAGCACCCATCATGTCTTTGAAGTTTTACCAACTACTTGACTACTGGAAAACACACCTTTCAATCTCAAACTGAGGATATTGAAAGATATTCCTAATCCATTGCTTCTTCGGTTTGAAAAATTCGTCTACTCAACGCAACGTAAATAACGCAACGAACGAGGCTGAAATATCAAAGTGAAAGCTATTGCAATCAATTGTCATTTTATGCTGGATACGAGAAGTAAAGAAGGTCGAAGTGGCGGTGCTTGGGGAAGACCTATGTCCAGCAGTGGACGTCTTTTGGCCGAAATGATGATGATGATGATAACGCAATTACCCCGCTGTTGTGTCTCTACTAACCGAACGCGAGAACGGCGCTCACGCAATCGTTTGAGTTTGCTTATTTTCTAACAAGAATGAGCGTCAAAACGCGCCCAGCGTGTGACTGCCTGATGACGTAACGTGCTACGCGTGTTTCACTCGAAGACTGCCGGAAAACACATTGGGTGTTTTTCTTTATGGTTGGTTTCGTGGTTTGCACCATTGATATTTTGTTTTCCTATGGTTTTTAATTACCTTGCATACTCGTATCCGGCTGTAAATGTGAGACTTCCAGTTTTACAAGCACAGTTGTGATGTTATTTTATGCCATCGCCAGAATAGAGGCATGGTGTTAATGATACATTTTCCCTTCCTCACAGCGATAGCTATGTCAGACGTGATCGACGTGCGCGAAGTGCTGACGTACTACAGCCAGTTCGACGACCCCATCGCCGCCTTCCGCGAGAACCAGCGCAAGCTGATGGAACAGCTTGAGGAGAAAGAGCGCGAGAACAAAGGGCCCGACCAGCCGCTTACTAGGAGCTGGCTCAGGACCTTTACCAGGCGCTAACAGTAGCAGGTACGTCAGTCAACAAGAAATGAATATAAACTATAGTCTGTTCCAAAATTATCTAATGAAATTGTAAACAAATGGATAAGAAAACGTACCTGTGGATGCCAAATTGTAAAGCCACTTACAAATTCAGTGCTTTGATTTGATAATGTTATTCAGACAATAATGTTGGTCAATACAGATAAATGTGTTACTCTTATTTCCTTTAGTGAGTGATTGCGTAAGAATTTAACCTAAACAAGATTTGGAAGCGTATAGGCGTGTGTAAATGAGAGGCACGACAAAGATCGACGAGATTTGTTTACCTCTTCATCTGATACTTTTGGAACAAACCATAGCTTCTACACGCGGTATCAGTTGGGCAGTTTTTTTTATTTAGCCTGTCACTTTCCAGCCAGTAAACTATCCTTATGCAAATAAATAAAAAAGGAATTAAAAAAACCCGACTGCGGTAAAAAACTTAAGTTAAAAAAAACTGAAAATCTAAAAACAAGCCCATTTTAAATTAAATTAAAGTTGGAAGCAGGCGAGACCCATTTGGGTTTGAAAATATAATAAAAATGGTATGGGTCCCATCTGCTTCCAACTTTTATTTAATTTAAAATGGGCTTGTTTTTAGCTTTCGGGTTTTTTTTAATTACTTTTTTTATTTCCAGCTTTTTAGTTTACAAAATGTGAAAGATTTCGCAGACGATTTCGTTCTTGGTATGTGTTTTTTACGATTGTATATATTTTTGTAATCGGCTTTTAAAACCCTTTATTTTGATACCCCACGAGGTTGGTTTGAAAAAAAATGTTTTTAATCCTTTTGACGCCAAAAATTGGCTATTTTTTTTTTTGTTTTGGTTTACCCAGTGTCACTCTCACAATTAAGATGAATCTAACGGCACCTCTCAAGCTAAAATCGATCCAGCTGTTTAGGCTACAGAGCGTGCCAAAGAAATATACATACATACATACACTCGAAAAACATAACCCTCCTGGCGCAGTCGGGTAAAAATACACGTTGATCTGTTTATCCGGTGCTACTTGCAATGAGGACAACGCAACACATCAACGAACATACTTTTGCATTTATTGGGAAAGTGTAATGTACCTAACCAACGTTTCACGCAGCAACGGATCGAGTGTTTATGCCATTGAGATTGTTTATGGGCCTAAGAGTGACTTATGCTATTTTATTCCGAAAAAACTTTTCGTCCGTTCGTGAGGGAATCTCCTTGTGGTACCGCGGGGCGCAACTAGAGCATGATACAAGGCACAAAATTAAAACTCAAATTTATTTTATGGCCACTCTCAAACCGCAGCTATTAACACTGCCCTTATATATATTAATATTATTAAAATGCAGTCCGTAGTTTAAATATGTATTAAAATTAATCCTATACGTAAAGATATGGCCCATTTAGGCGTGCCTTAATGAAATTGAACATATTTGTGTAACTTACTGTGCTGTGTGATTTGCGTGCATTTGTGCAAATATCCGGCAGGCCGGATATTCGGCCAATATCCGACCAAATCGCTTTTCGTCGCATCCCATGTTATTTAATCGTCATACGTAACTAATAATAAAATGGTATTAGATCTGGTGAATGAAATTGCTGAAATATTCTTAAAATGTTCTAATTTATTGATCTATCTTTTTAAAATTATCGTTTCAAATACATTCTTGCTTTTTTTCTGTAAAATGTTCCTCAAGTCACGTTTTTACGTCGTCATCTGTATTTATTTTTTACTGTATGCAGAGAAGTAAAGGGAAAAGTTGTTTCAGTGTAAAAAAGAGACGAACATATACATTCAATTATTTTTTTTTATGTGGCAATTTCAGTTTATGTGGCGCCCATAATTATATTTCTATGTATTATTTAAATTGTTTATGCTACAATTGAATGTAAACTAATCAAGTGGTTCCTATGGTTGGTATGTTTGTTTCCTTTGGTTGGGAAATATCAATTGTGTGCTTATTTTTCCAGTTTTCGACGATGTACCCGAAGACTGAATGAATACCTCTACGGGATATCTTCTGATGCTATTTTGTTAAGAAGCTAAACTTATACAACTTTGCATTTACATGCAATGTAAGTAGACTTTGCTTCATGCAACACCAATTAAATTGTTAGTATGAATGGTTGATAGTTCCCAACTTGTTTTTTTACGACGACATAGTTTTAAACTTGCTATTACTCGTACTTACTACTCGACGCACGCGCAAGTTTAAAACTACGTCGCATCTTTATGAATTAATTTTAATGTGAATATGTTTGTACGTTGATTTGATGTATGCAAGGTTGTTTGTAAAAACTCAGTCATATAGGTAGGAAATATAGTTGTTTATAAATAAAATTATTGTTTTATTTCACTGTCATTCATTACTGAAAAATAAACTAAAAGAGGATTCATCCTTCGTGTTCTCATACTGGGTCTGGGGCCATATGTCCAAGAGTCCAGATTCGATCTCTTCATTTTCAAATGCGTCGTATATTTCTTTTTCACTGAACTTGCTAACTTTCCTGTGAAACTTATTTTCACCTAATTTAAAATCGTTAGGTATTCTCTTCAACTTTTTCCAAATATTACTGATATCTACTGTAGATGATACTTCCAAGTCTTTTGGCTCTCTTTTATAAGCTTTACTCCATTCGTTTAGAACTTCTGTGCTGGTGTCGTCGAAAAAGGCAGTCATGTATTGTGGACACAGAGTGTGATAAGACACATCCCCTAGCGAGTTCAACATGAGTAAGTTGTATTTATCATCTTGTTCTAATACTAATAATCCAGTGATTGAAGTGCATAATCTATTATCAATGGGATTATTCAAATCGCAGCAAAGCATTTTCTCTCTAGCCTCGTTTAAAACTTGTAATATACTTGGTGGCCGATATGGGATGGTAACACTGCTGATGTCTGTATGCCTGGTCAGCCTGTCTGCGTGATTACTGACCACACACAGGTCCTCACACCACTGACTGCTCAAACTAATCAGCTCTTTGTTATAATCAAACTTACACACTGACATATAAGTTGGTAAACACTGCATACCGTGTGTCCATCTTTGTACAACTTTTAGCTTGTTCTTTTCTTTTTTGTTGTAGCGTAGATCCATTAGAAACAGATGATGATCGGTTCCGAAGTATAGCAGGCGCTTGTCTGTGGCGTGGCTAGCGACACTGATGTCATTACATGCCACATCATCTGTGATTCTTCGGAGGTTTTTCCACCGTTGGAAAGCAGAGTTAGTTCTCTTATCATAGAGTGTGATGGAATTTTTCGAGACATGTGTGAAGTAACCTCTTTCGGAGCCAAGAACGGTACTCCAATTGTCGATCAAACTTGTTACATTCCCTCGCAACTGTCTACTTCGCCCCGTCATTCTGTCTAAGTTTACAATAGTCAGTTTGTAGTCTAGAGTAGTAACATACAATATGTTCTTATGATATTCATCAAAAGATATACCAGTGAAAGGTAAAGTAGACTCCATTTCTTTAACTTTTTCCAATTGTATGGAATCATCAGTTTCTTGTACTTTCAATACAAATATCTTGTTCTTAGTTCTCAATGCTATGATGTTCTGTAATGATATTGTTTCAAGGATGTTGAGGTCTTCTCCACAGTCAAACTTTACTACATTGTCGTTTTCTATCAACAAATTGTACCTCATGAAAAGGGAAATATCTGGAAAAACACAAAAAGTATTAAAACAATTAATTTTTTGATAAAAGCATTGTAAACTGTAACAGATAAATACATGATTTTCATGTGGGTGTACTCACAGCCTTTCATTAGGCACACCGCTATAGGTCTTGGTAAATCAACTAAACATGCATAGGATTGTTCAAAGCCACACTAAACCATCTTTATAGGTTCAACACAGATTTATAGACGTTTAATTAAAAACTACTTACACATGCAACTAAATTCACTATGCACCAAATAGTCAAGTCCACTGAAACTTATCAGCAACAAGTTCCCATGACCCGCATAATACCAATTGTAGCTGCTCTCAAAGTACGGATCAGGATTCTGTTCGTAATGCGCTGCTATCTCAACCAGTTGTTTGGGGCAGTGTAATACTTCATCATTGATCCATTCATGTTTACGTTTTCTACTCATAAGACCTGGTGAAGATAAAAGAATATTATTTATTAAAACTGCCCCGTTGGCCTCATGGTTGCAAGCGCGACTGCTTAACGTGGGGTCTTTGGTTCGGTTAGATTCCTGGGTCGGACTAAGTGTTATTGGTTTTTCCATTAGGAATTTTTTAGTAACAAATCCGCACAGGGCCCGCGTGGTAGATTACGGCCCACTCCCTCTCACTGAGAGGCCTATCAATGTTCCCACAGCTGGGACACAGGCCTCCTCAAGAGAGAGTGGGCAATAAATTACCATGCGGGCCCAGAGTGGGTTGCCAGTTGGTAGATGTCACCATGTTTTCTAATTAGCACTTAGTAGTGATTAGCAACTGTTTAACCATACACTTTTGAGGTTTGAATGTCACTTAACATTAGCCATTGTTTATAAATAAACCCCAGCATGGCTTTTGTTATAAAGTCCAAGAAAGCAATAATATTACTAAGAAATGTATAAACCCCCATTTCTTAGTTTGTTTGTGAAAGAAACAACTAACAAATCATAGTGATTAATTTTAACTTACTAATAATTCTCTTGTAATCCTGCATGGTGTCCTGCCAAACCATTTTCTTCTTCATATACTCTGTTACTGGATCTTTCTTATCTATATTCTGTATGCGCGATATCATTTTCGGTAACAGACTTTTGTGAGAAAATGTTTCAAAATAACCAGACTTAAGGCCTCCATCCCAGTCATCACTGAATACGTTCAAAGGATGGCCAACAAGAAGAAAATGCTTGTTATCTTGGTACTTGCCGGCTGTAGTCCGCCTCTGTCTCACTGTTTGACTGTACAATGAGTAGATTTTGTTCTTTTTCTTGTGATTTTCTTCCAAATATTCAATTATTTTGTCTACTGGGGCATTGTTATCTAATTCGCTAGCTATAAATGTAGCTTCTTTTCTTTTCTGAAAGTTACGAAATACGGTATTTTATGCTCAATAGTTATGATTCTTTATTTCGATTTCCTTGTATGAAGTAAAAAAATTACGAGCAAAAATATTAAAGTAAAACATTTACAAACCTTTAGGAGATCGATTTTGCTATCTTCGTGAGACATAGTGATGGATTTTCTAGTTCCAGTTATTCAGTATCACATTTAACTGGCAAACAAATGTGTATTAATTCACGACTTGAAAATTGCACGACTGCATACTGCATGTTCAAATCTATTTTTAGGTTATGTTATGGTTTTGTTGTTGTTTACCACATCTGTCATCTGTTTTTTTTTTTTTATATTTTAATGGCCTGGTTGCTGGAACCTTTTAGCCAAGTCTTTATTTGGTATAGATCTGTCATCTGTCTGTCATTCATCCACAGATAAAATGTGCCAGCTGTCATCTATTATAAGCCTTTTGGTATTTATTTAGCTGCAGTAAATAATAATTTAATGTCTTTGGCTGCAGTAAAATTACAGCTTAAGTTAGGTTAGGCAAAACTTATGAATAAATGACTGAAATTGGCGTCTTTTTGTTTTTTTGCAGCCATTTCTAGTATGTACAGAGGCCAGCACATCAAGCTACCCCAATCTGTCAAATTTCTTTGATAGATTTTCAACTTTACCACAAAGGTTTATGGTTCATATTCAATTGGGAAAATTTGTCAGATTGGGGTAGGTTGATGTGCTGGCCTCTGTACAAACGAAACTTATTTGACATGCACGTCTTTATACGCAGGTTATCGAAATGTGTAATTTTCAATGCGATAGTCTATCGGATGGTTGTGAACAGCTATGCTGATTGAACCTTAATTTCACTTGAATCCCGACTGATCTTATCATAAAATTGTTATGCAATTAATACCACCAATCAACTTTTGTACACACATTAGTGAATCTTTCATTATAAAGACATTAAACATTTAATTGCCTAAAATAATATCATACACAATACTACACGATCAAGTCATCTGCGATTTGTACCTCAACCTCTAAACCATCGCTTTTGAATCCGAGGTAGAAATGTTGGTTCAAACGGTCCTCCTAATTTTTATTAATTTCGTTATCATAGACAGTTATACCCAAGCGCCTACAAATTTGTTGGTGACTCGTGTTGGGCCATGCTACGAACCACAGCTGACCATCGGAAAGGTTTCTGAACTTAGCGTTACAACGCAGACGTACGATTCGAAATTGAGTGGTGTGATTGTTATTTCTGAAAGCATTAGTAATGGCTGGAAGATAAAGGTGAGTTAAAAATTTTGGTTGCAACAAAATCGGGATGGCACGAAAAAAGCCCTGAAACAAGCTGGAACTTTCTTGAAGCTAGACGATAATGAACAGCCAACTCCATCGTGGTACCCGCACTACAAAAACCGCCCAAACTGCTACGTTCTCACATACGCTTCCTAAAAGGTTACATAATGCTCTATGACGCTACCTATTGCCCTCTATCCTGCTTTAAAAACTTTTAGAAAATGTCTTATTTTTTTTCTAGGCGACTATGCAGAAGTGCGTGGACATCCGTAACATAGACTCGTGCGACTTCTTCAAATCCTTCTTCGTGGTGAACAACGGCTGCGGCGTTGACGAGCAAAACTTGTACAGCACACTTTTTAACTTTACTACTCCAAAGTGAGACTACTTCTCTAACCTCAGTGTCTTCAGTAATGCCCTAGAACTCCGATAATCCTACTAGAAAGTTTTTTTGTTTGTTACTCAATCACGCAAAACGGCTGAACGGATTTTGATGAAATTTGGCAAACATAGTTTTTAGCCTGGATTAACACATAGGATTTTTTATCTCGATTCCCATAGGATCGAGACTTGTGCGGGGGAAACCGCGGGGCGCCGTTAGAAGTAGGTACCTACCTATCTAAATAAACCTTATCTACTAGGTATGTACATTAAGCTCAAAGTGAATTGCACTAAAAATGCCTCTGCTGCGTCTTTCCTTCGACCTTCGATCAAGTAAGATCCAAAATATTCTTGATTGCAGTTTACTTTCAGAATGAAATGTCCAATTAAAGCTGGTCGCTACGAGCTACAAAATTATCCGTTTAGTAGCGAAGACAACTACGCGACGGTGTTCGAGTCAAAAATATCAACCAGCGTGTTTGGGTTCACGTTCAGATTAGATGGGTACACTCTTGATCGAAAAAAGGTAAAGAGATATTAGGACCGAGGAGTCTAAAACAAAATTATATACATTTATAGCTACTGTACCTAACTGATTGGAGTTGGTGTAGCCCAGCTCCCAAAGGGAGGGGCGGGAAGGGGTAGGAACCTCCTTTTTTGAAATTGGTTAAACCAACTTAGGTTCATATTTCACATCATAATTACGTAAAAAGTACGTTTTTACTGAAAAGGAGCCTATGTCTAGTGTTGGACAGTGGACTGCATGAAGGATAAACGCTTTTGTAAGGTGTTGAATCTTGATTGATCATTGTCTCCAGTGGCTCACAGCGTTTGACTTTGACTTTCTTCTAGATATTTTGCGTAGAAACGTACCTGCAACTCCTTTACAAGAGGAACCATGATTGGGACAAGAGTACCTATGCCCGTGTGACTACGTCGCCTCAGACAACAGTCTAGGATGAAGACTACCAATAGTTATTTTAGGAAGATAGAAGAAGAATACAAAATAACGTCTTAAGCGCTCACCAAAACTTGGAGCGTTCCTACTTTTTAGTTGGCAATAGATTTTAAGCTCAAAGATCCTGACATTGATCAAGATGATAATATGTATAAAAACCGATGGGAATTGTTTTTCCTTCATCACCATCATCATTTTTACTGCTGGACATTGGTCACCACCAAGCGTCGCCACATCGACCGGTTATTTCATATACCTAACCTTACTTATCAGAAAATGAAACAACCATGAAATAATATAAACATTTATTCATCCCATCCCCACAACCCGTGACTCTCTCTAACAGTTTCCTTGTTATCTCTCCTCGATCTCGTGACGGCACTAGCTTCTCCTTTCGCGATGGCCTTCTTTCTTTCCATTTTCTTCTGTCTTATTTCTAGATTCTTCTTCACTTGCTGCTTCACTACTTCTGGGGCTATCGTACTTGCTGACGTGTACGTTCGCATTGATCTAACATCCGATAAAGCTTTCTCGATCATTGCAAGTCTGTACTTTTGAGAATTTTTGTCTAGTTCTGCATCACCATTATTTGTTGGGTCTACGAGTGTTGGTATTTCTTCTTCATGAGTTTCTTTGTCTGCTATGGTTAGGGTAACGGTTTTTGTTGTGATCTTATCGACTGGGCGCTCGTCGTTTTGTATTGAGGCGTCCACCTAAAAGTATGAAGTTAGATTAGTTAACAAAGATGATTATGTTTAGAGTAGTAATGAGATGACACTAGTAACATAAAGAAGTCATTGACTATATATCAGAACCTTTTTAAATGTAAAAAAAGTACTTAAAAAGTAAAACCAGTCAAAAAGGCTTAATGAAATAGAAGTATCATCGCACTGAAATGCTTCAAGAATCAAATGGACAGATTAAATATCACCAAACTATTTGATACACCAACTAAATTAGCTGCTTGTGTGTCTAACCAAATAATAATTATAATCATTACCTCTTTCCTAAGCTCATCTAGGTCTTGCTCTGTCATCTTGTTCTTGTTTTCTGCCTCTAAATCCTCATCAGATTCCACTTCATCGTCACTTACTTGAAGCCCAATGCCCATTTCCTGGAAAATAGAAACAGTACGTTAAATCAGATATTAATGATTACGACACACGTAATTGCTAATTTACTGCGGGAACAAGTCACAGGTATTAACTTAGTTTGAGAGCCAGAGGGCTTATGTTTATGACACCATTCCTGTATGTTATAATTGATAAGTGTGTCATAATGTTGTTACTTTTTTTTTATAAAGTAATTATATTATTAATGATAATTTTCATAATTTCTACCACTATAACTCCTGCTTGCAACCGAATCTGCAATGGTCATTTGGTTGACCAATCGTTCAAGTTGGGTTAGAGTTTCACAGGGAACTGTCTTGAGACCCAAAACACTTTCCATAAATAAGTAAATATGACACATCGAGCTTTCCAAAGAGACCGTCATACGATGAGTGACAGAGACGGCGCGCTACAAAGCCAAATGTTTTATAACTCGATGTGCCATATTTACCGCCAGGTACTTACTATAAGTATAAAAAATAGAGCCGTCGCGAGACGCCAGGCAGATGCGAAACATCAGTTTTATTTTGAATAGAAAATACGCTATAGGTATACGAGCTCAGCGCGGTGAGAGAGAGAGAGGGGGATCGACGAGCCGAGTGGTAGGCGACTGTTGGGGTGGCGAAGTGGCAACGCGTCACGCTAATAGCCGGTCCAAACCGCCGCAATAGATGTTTAAAAAAAAAACGATTCGAGAGATCCAAGGCCCATTTCAATTACCTCAAGCAGTTCATTATCAACGTCCTTAGTGCGTTTGTACCCAGAGCACGCGACCTCCGTATCGAGCACGTCATCTCGCTCGAGGTCGCTGAACTTCGGATAATCCTCGCTCACATACCCGAAACGTTTTTTGAAGAACTCACGGACGCAGCGCACGTCGCGGTCGAAGTAACTAAAAAAGGATATGGGTAAATGAACTAAAATTTTTAAAATGTATTTCGTGATATACGCTGTATTACGACCACATACGACGCTAGATAAGTAAATCAGAAACTTAACATTCATGATGGATGATAGAAGTTTTTTGTAAGAAAGGTAACGTGAATAAAACGAAGGTCGTCGCTATGATTTATTTATTTACAGAAATGAATAAATCATAGATGAGAGTAATCTTGGATAATGATTTAAATGGCTTGCGATAGTACCTAGAGGCCGATGTCCGGCAGTGTGGACTGCTGACTGTATGCTGACGATGACGACTTTTCTAATAATATTCATTCCATCAATCTTTTGACACATTAAATTATTCATATTATTCCATTAAAAAAAACTCACAGTTCAGCATTAGGATGCGAGGTGGAGACCATTTGCGGGAAGTCAATGATGATAGGGTGGTTGTCCTCATCAATCATAATGTTGAACTCATTGAAGTCGCCGTGTATGACGCCACAGTTGCCCAAGCGCACTATCAAGTTCATCAGCTCGTCGTACAAACCCTCCGCGTCCGCTACTGACGCTACGTGGGTCCTATAACCATAGTAACCAATATACATAAAGAAAGAACGTTCATTTTATAATAGGTGAATCCTATGATTTGCATTTCTTTATTTATAAATATTTCTAAAAATGGACCTAGAATGCAACCTTGTGGGAAACCTGACTTAAACAACAAGAATACTATTGAACTGGCTTACCCAGTTTGGAAAGTTAATTTCAATATGGTGGAAAAGAGCTATACAAACAGTATTTATTTTATAAAATAAATTTTGTTTTCATTTCCCTTACTTGGATTACATAAGTCAAAAAAAAAAAAACAATAAATGATCTTACCAAATGCTTCTTTAAAATACATTTGAAAACATTAACCTTAAGGTTGTTCTAGTTTAATTTAGAAGTTGGTACAGTGTAAAATATTATATAAATTCACGAGACAAAGTCAGACTTACAATGGTCCACCTGTCACCAACTGCATCACAACGCAATGCCTGTTGAAGTCAATGGGCTTTGGAACAGGAAATTCTCTGTCATACAATGCCTTCATGTAAGCAAACTCCTTGGTGGCTGAAATACGTGACAGGTACAGCCAGGATGCACGGTTACGGTGTGCATGGTAGTCACGCTTATCTTTTACGTTGCGGAAACATGTGCGGCCCAGTCTGAAATTATTATGTAGGGTTGCTGAAGCATTATCTGATATATGAAGATTGAGCACTAATTAATATCTGGGATAATTAATTTACTTTTTTTCCTTAGTCTACATTGTGTCCCACTGCTGGGGCCTTACTCTTAAAACTAATTTTAATTCCAATGAGATGCTGGGCAGAGCCCTACCCTTCTTAAAAAAAAACCAATTGATTTAACTCATTAAGCTCCACTAATGAGACACAATTGATTTTCTACTGTATTGTAACACATAGGTTATGCGCGGAGCTTGACTGGTTAAATTTTTTGGGCCATTCTAATATTTAAAAGAGGTAACACTAATGGTAGTAATCTCGTCGAGTCAATCTCTACTATGTAATACATATTATGCAAATGTGGACACTAAGAGGAATGTGGTAATGATCACACTTTATTTTTAACTAGCTTCCGCCTGCGGCTTCACCCGCGAGGTATGTCGATAAAAACTATCCTATGTCTTTCCCCAGGATGCAATCTATCTCTCTGGCAAATTTTATCAAAATCCGTTCAGTAGTTTAGGTGTGAAAAGGTAACATACAGTCAGACAGACAAACAGTTATTTTCGAATTTATAATATTAGTATGGACTAACAGCTGAACAAGCTTTTTAGTATGTGAATCACCAAAATGAGTTATCTAACATTAAATGGAGGCTATGATAATAAAAATTTACCTGTGAAGCTTCAAACACAACGGATTGCGGTCTTCATCAGCCACTGTATAAATATTAGATTCTTTGCCCACTCCAATCTGGTTGCCAAATGAAGCAATCACTTGTCTGTTGGTCAGCGCTTTTAGAGCTAAGTAGTCATACCCAGAATTTGTGAGACGGTACCCATCATCTGAATAAAGAAAGTAAATGGTAATGAAATTCATATAACATAGATACAAATACTTACATAAATGCATGCCTTCTTGTCAAGAACTTTGGTGGCGTTCTGAAGTTTCTGCTTACCCAGAAACTACAGAACGCCGCCAAAGTATAAATGTTTAATCATTTGTTTCGTTAAGTGGAAATATGTACTCACAATGTTTTCCACGCTCATATGTCAACAATCTATGTTTACATAGTTCTTTCATTAATTTGTGGACACCCCCGTGACGGAGATTTGCAATGGATGCCACGAGAGAACCAGGAACCAATTCGTGATTCTTCATACCCATTTCCACCTGGAAATATCAAGAATTTATTAACAAAATATAAACATTAATTTTGAGGTTACTAAAAGTATATTTCTTTCAGCAAAGCTACTTACTGCGGTCAAAACTCTGAAGTCTTCGGCAGTTAAATAACGCAACATTGCGACGTCTAGCTTTCCCATCTTGAAAAGTTGTTATTATGTCCGATTTCTTTACCTTACGTTTACCAACAACGTGATTGTACGAGTTGATGTCACAAAAGAACACAGATAAGATATTAGTAGCAAGCTAAATCATGAAGTCAGAGAAGGAAAACACACCACAATGCCACAATTTTACGCTCTGTCTCTGTCTCTTTTTTTATGGCCCTAGTAAAAAGAGACAGACCATTATAACATGATAAAAATTGCACTTTTTCACCTTACAAAGGAACCTGGACCACTTTACGTATACGAGAAAAGTGTCCAATGTTGCCAACTCGACTAAAGCAAATGTCGCCAGACAGAAATTCAAAAGTCGCCAGATGTTGTTACATGCTTTTATATATTAAACTAGCGGCCCGCCCCAGCTTCGCACGGGTGCAATTTTTTTTTCGAACAATTTTTTTACTCTTCTTACGAACCATCCTCGTATGTACTTCAAGGAATATTATAAAAAAAGAATTAGTGAAATCGGTCCAGCCGTTCTCGAGATTTGCGCTTAGCAACACATTTAGCGATTAATTTTTATATATAAGATAATTGCTCATTTATTTCGTTTTTTTTACGTATCTATGTAGTTTTTATGACGAGTTACTGTTATCAACAAACAAAAAATTGGAATTACGTTTAGGACGATGACTGGCGCCCCTGGCGCGGGCGGTACGAAGGGGAGGCGCCCGCGCCGGCGCGGCCGTCTCTCTATAGTTTTGATCAAGATGCAACCTGACACTGACCTGCAAATTCCAAAAAACGCAAGAACATTTGAATTTCGCGGATTACCTTTGCGGATCCACTTTATGTAGCGCGCTTACAAAGTTAGTTATGATAAAAGCATATTGAATTAAATTATAGATTTTCAAATCAGAAAAGTCGCTAGAAATGTTGGTAAATTATTTTTGTCGCTAAATCGAAGACGTATAATGTCGCTTAATCTAGCGACAAAGTCACTAAATTGGCAACACTGAATGTGTCAGTTCCTACCATTGAGATAGGAGAAGCATGGAGATGCCCTATTCTACTATAGATATAATAGTCATACAAATATATATCATATCGACACACACATATGTCAAAAAGCGATCTCTTTCTTTTTAACTAATCAAGAGCTGCATATGAAAAGAGAGACATCTAAATGTTTGTCAAGTAATAAATTTGGCAACACTTTAGTGTGACGTCAATATCATGTCTATGCGTGACTGGCCGCCATGTTGAGTGCCTAGTTTTTTGAATGGATTTGTGTTAGATGTGCTGTCATACGGTTGATAGCTCAAAAAATTTTTGTTGTTTTCGAGAGAAATACGTCTAGAAACTAGGTATTTTGGTGTCCATTAATAGGAAAATCATGCCCTCGTGTTGTATAAAACAGTGTGGTGCGAGAAAAAAATAAAACAACCCTACGAAAGGCGGCCATCTTAAGTGCCCGATTTTTGTAGGTATGAACTTTTGAATAGAGATGTTATATTAGGGTCATTTTTAGTCAGGTAATCCTATTATTGAATATATTAGTTAACGCATATTAGGATACCATACCTACTACTGGATATTAGTCAAATATTAGTGAACCGATTCATTATAGCTACTCAATCTAATATGCATATCTGCGTAATATCGGTAATAGTCTCCATAATAATTAATATGGAGTCGCTGTGAGCTTTGGTCACTGGTCACTACAAATATTATATAGTATTATCCGTATTAATAGCTTTAACTAGACAAGACTGAAACAAGTGACCAAATGTAAAAAAACTGTTTTCATTGCTTGCTTACTTGGTAACCAATACATGCAGCTTTCATACGAAGCCCGACGTGTATAACTATGTCTTTACAATACACACTTTATGCACGCACAACGAAAAGCAAGCAGCCAGGTTCTATTCATACAATACAATATTCATCTCGCTCACTCCTCCGCCTCGGGTCGGTTTAGGTGAGTCTAGTCATTTCGCTCACTTGTCGGGCGCCGAGACAACCGTGAGTGAGTGAGATGACCGCGGTTGGCAAAATAATAATAGCATAGCGAGCGAGCGGAGCTGCTCTAGGCGAGTCGCCGCGAGGCGCGATCGGAAATAATCGGAGTCGGCGCTATCATCAATCGCCGCGATCAGTCGCCTCGCTATTACGCGACCCTATTATTTGACTAATACCTGGTAACCTATTATTCTATATTCGCATATCCTAATATGAATATACGTGATTTGTATTATGATACCTGTACCTATTACGAATATATTAGTCACACCTCTACTTTTGAAGCAAAAACGTCAAGGCGAGGGAGGGAGTATTGTTTGTAGTCTGTGGAGGGAGGTCAAAGCAATAATAGAGATAACGAATACTTAGAAGCCAAATACAACTCTATCTGTATGAAAATAAGAGTTATAATTTTTTGGCCTAAAAATCTAATTTAATAAATTCGCCTATTATTCTTTTATCTTCTTTCTGTCTGTTCTGTTTGGCGCTGCCCAAATTCCTAGACTGGCTTGTGACTTGTTTGTGTTCTATTCCCGTAGTGCAGAATCAAAATAGTAACCTAAGAACTGATTGGCTTTAGACAGTGACAGTAACACAGACTTATTTAGAATTTAGTTTGTTATTTTTTGGGGGATAATTTGTTTATGCAAATTAAAGATAATGGCTGGCGCCTTCAATAATGGTATCATTCACTTGGATACGAGTCCAGTATTCGTGTTTTATTCTGGTCAGATTGTGGCAGGCTCAATAATGTTTGAGCTGGATCAACCATTAACTTTTTCTGGTAAGTACCTACTACTGACTGATGCACTGTAACCTGCTGCAACATTTTTGTTTTTTGAGCTTTTTAAATGTATTCTCCTCTATTTTGGTAGCCTATTTCATTCAAAAAATCTTAAATCTTATGAATTCATGCTATGATGAATGAATGATGGATTTGTTATGGTTTCGGACAAGAATTTTGTATATTAAAATGTTCAAAGCAAGCTTGAAGAGGTAGATAAATAAGTAAAGCAAAATAACTTGTATGTTTCTTGTTTCTAACTCAGACTTAGTCCCATAGATGTTATTGAATAAGAGCCAAGATTTTTTTTTTGTGAGTGTTTGTTTCTGCTCATAGTGCCCCTAGGCAACTCCAACTCCTACAACTCCGCCCCTAAGAAAACCCACTGACCTAATCCCACTCTTCTTTCCTATTGGCAAAAACAACATTAGAATATGCTATGACAAAAACATTAGGTTAATATTACAGAACTTCACTCAAGACATTACAAGTAGGATATTGCAAAATTTATATGATTTTGATTATTTATTTTCAAGCATGTTAAAACTTTGGGTAGAAGCTTCTAATAACAAGATCTTTCTATCTTTCTGTAAAAAAATATGGACCTCCAACTCTACGGCACTTAAATAAAAGCTTAGCCTACTACTTTGAGCCTTTGAGTAAGTATATGATAATCCTACTATCCTACTTCCTACTATAATAAGATTATAAATGCGAAAGTTTGTGAGGATGGATGTTTGTTACTCTTTACGCAAAAACTACTAAACGGATTTGGATGAAATTTGGCACACAGATAGGTTATAACCCGGATTGACACATAGGATACGTTAGAAAAATTCGTAATTTAACTGATATAGAGACTGCCCGTTTAGTGTACTTTAGCTATTTTCATAGTGTAATGTCGTACGGTATTTTGTTGTGGGGAAATGCCGCCCATATTCAGACCATCTTTGTTTTGCAGAAGCGAGCTGTTCGATCAATTTAGAAATTAAGTCCGAGACACTCACTCAGAGACAAATTTAAAGAGATTAATGTAATGACTGTGCCTTCTCAGTATATTAATGAAAATCTTTTATATGCCCATAAAAATATAAAATTGTTTAAAAAATACAGTGATGTCCATAATATAAATACTAGGAACAAACACAAATTTGTTGTACCTACAACAAGGCTCAAGAAAATAGGTAGCTCGTTCAGATGCCAATGTATACGCTTTTATAATAAACTACCAAGCCACGTTCAAGATCTAAGCCTTATAAATTCAAATCATTCATTAAACGTAAGTTGTGCCAGAAAGCTTTTTATACTGTTAAAGATTATATTGAGGACAAAAAGGCTTGGGATTGAGCTGCTTCCAATTTTTTTACATTTTGAATGTTTTAATTTTTTTTTCTATGTACACACGGCTACACATCAAGCTATACATTTCCAGTTTTAGCTGACCTCACATTGTATAGGTTTTTCTTACAATCAGAAGTCAGCTTATACTGGTTATGTATAGCTTGATGTGTAGCCGTGTGTACACATTGACATTAATGAATTTTATTTAAACAATGACATTTGCTTACATTGTAAAGTATTATATTATTTTAATTATTGTGCATATGAAGACAATGTGGGTCCTTTATTTAATTTTTATTATTCTTTCTGTTGTGTTAGTTTTTGTCTAGGTCTGGCATTTTGAGTAATTTATGTGGCCTACCCAAATGTTCTTTCTTTGGTATTGTTCGTCGAATCATTGAGCTCCTTAAGTTTTGAGTTGAGCTACACGATTTCTGACAAATGCGTGCACTGACTGGACAGGTCCTCTCAATCTGTGTGGTTCTTTCCTCAAAAGACCATCTCAGACATCGATCTACATGGTCTTCATATAACCTGACCAAGATTATGTCTGGACTTTAAAAGAGACTGTGACCTCTGAGTTTGTTTCGGCCTTTCTTCTCAGAGTAGTCATATAGGAAACGCCGACCTCATCTAGTTTTATAAAAAATATGATTGACGTGTAAAAGTGTTTGTACAAACCTACTTACAAAATAAAATCATTTATCATTATCATTTATAGATAACAAAAATTGATGTAATCACGTCATTAGAACATACTTAAGTATTTTTGCCCTATTATTGTACCATTATTATTATCTTCTCCTACAATGATTAGACCGTAGGTTCTCAACCTTATTTTGCCCACCACCCACTTTGACATGAGAATATTTTTCTAGAGCCCCCAATTTTTTTACATACTGTCTGTCGGCATTCTGAAGCAGCTATTGCCACATTATATTTAAATATGTAGTATTATATAGTTGTAAGATAGGATACCTATATAATTTTCTATGGGTCTTCTACTGCCCGCTGAAAGTCTCAGACGTCCACAAGGGGCATAATTGCCCACATTGAGAACCTATGCATTAGACCAATCAACAGAAGACAATATAATCCTACCATTTTCCTTTACCTGAAAAACTAGTTTTTCTCCTTGGATTTTTTTACGGTAATGTTGATTGTTGTTGATTTTTCAGTGATCTACATGCAATTCCTTGGAGAAGCCAATGTGTCATGGACTGAGAGTGAAGTGGAAACTGTTAATGGGGTTAAAAATCATAAAATAATTAAGTATGAAGGTCGTGAGGAATACTTTAATTACACCTACAATCTGGCCGGAGGGGGATCAGGTTGGTTTACAATAAATACTGTCATTATGTAATTTACCTAAGAATATCAACAACAAATTGATCTTGTTTTTCAAATGATATCGTAGTCTCCGACCGAAGGTTCGGTTTTGGTATCGGCCGCAGCTTCGGTTTCGGCCAGAAAGTGACCGATTCTTCGGCCCGATCGAAAGTAGCGTTTGTGAACTGATAGTCGGATAGCGTAAACTTAGTAATGGGATCCCGTTTTCACACTTTTTGTATAAAAACCAAAAAGATGTTGCGTTGAGTATCAGCGAGTAGGGATAAGTAACAGCAGATGCAAAGTCACACGTTTTCCAGCGACTATTTCGACGCTGCATCGCGTTTTGCCGACTCGTTCCGTTTGAGTACGGTTTAAAAATTTAGTTTTCTAACGATGCTGAATTGTTTGGCGGAGACATAAGTATTGTCGGTAGGTATATATATCCAGCTTCCGAAATGCGATAAAATCACTGATTGCTAATGCTAATATTATGCGGTGTGTAGAGTTGAATCGAGCATCTGAAACATTACTAAATCTCTAGTTTCAAATGCTAATAGCAGCGTAAGGACTTATTTTTCAAGCGCCATTTTAAAATTTTGACACAAAACCTGGCAAAAGCAAATTTTTTCTTTGGATAAAATAAATTTGATAATTGCAAAATCAGCCCCCTAATTCAAATTATTTGTAACAAATCTACAAAGACAGCGACGAGTCGGACACTAAACTATACATATAGCAAAAAAAAAAACTAAGCGTTATAAAGGCTCTTTGCAAAAAAATTATCAATGAGTGCCGAGTAGGTATAGAGTAGAATGGGCATTTGTTAAGCACTGCGAAGCAATGAAAAGCATACTTATTGTATCCAATTATTTATTACCTACCTCAAGCTTAAGGCCCTATTTTGTAAATATGTAAAACAATTATTTCAATAAACAATTATTATTATTATTATTTACTAAAGTAGTTATTTCTTGTCAACAGAAATACGCAATCAATAGCCCTGCTGGTCCTATCAAAAATATTCATAAATAAATTCTTCTTCATCATACATTATAATTTGTCTTCCATTTCAGGTACCTCCCGACTTTCAACAGGTAGACAGAATATTCCTTTTAAGTTCCAAATACCGTTCACGGCTCCATCATCATACAAAGGGGAACATGGTCAAGTGTCTTACTCCATGACGGCACATCTGGTGATCCCGGAACAAATACATGCACACGAAGTTATTACGAAGGACTTCGAAGTTGTAGCGCCATTAAATCTCAATTTGGGAAGTCCGAGGATTAAAGTAAGTACAAAAAATTAGGGTAATTGCGTAACACATTAACAGTATCAATGGCTTTCATTTTGACAGTTCAACAACATTCATTGCGCTATTTACGTTGTTGAACAGACAATTTTTCGAACATAATTAAGTACTTATAAAGCAATGGATTAGCAATATTCTACAAAATGATTCAGATTGTGATTGGAAGTGTTGCGCATTGTTTTGATACTTGCTTTCTTCTGTTTCACTTGTTTGAAAACTGTGAGGAGGGTGTTAGTGCAAAATATTTGTTCCAAACTCTGTTCAAATAATAGGGTATTTTTATTGAATGGGAAATTGTTGCTATTTGCGTATTTAAGTTGTGCAGCACATTTGTTCAAGTCGGCATGATTCGGCACAAGCGGGCGGAAATCTAATACAGTTGATGTTCGGGAAAAAGCCGCTCGGTTTGCCTAGTCGACCTGAACATGATCCAGCGAGGGTAGGGTAAATGCTTTGGGTCGGCTTGTTGTTCTACAAATACTTCCAAATCGAACAAGTATCAAGTATGCAGCACCTCTTAAGCTATGTCTGGGCCAGGTACCATCGCGGCCTTTCCCGCCTGACCACTTAAAAATATTTTCGCCTAAATCCTGCGGCGGCGCCAAGCCACACCCCCTTAAAGTTTTCGCCTATTAGCCTATTAGGAAAGCGATAACGCAATTAGAGTTTGGCCAACGAAAGCTGACCACGAATTATTATCAAAACTTTTAGAATGGAGACATTTTAGGACTGTCAATCCTAATTGTCAATGTCAATATAACAATAAATTCGCAATGAATAATAAATAGTATCAATTGCGTTTACGCAGTGTATAGCCAGGGTATATTTTTAAACTGCCGCCTTTTTCTTGGTCAGTTTTCGTTGGTCAGATTCTCACCTGCACTGCTCAGCTTAGTGACGCATCACGTCAAATCACGTGTACTCCTTTTGTGAATTTTAAGAACGAACTATTTGACCTTGGCGCGCTTAGTACCTATACAAGTTGGCAGACATCGATGCGCAAACTGTAGCCATTAATTTAGCACATGATTCTAAACCCCTAGCGTAGACATATTTCGTTGTTTATAAAAATAAATATCAGCTGTTTCTTAGAAAAGTGTAATACCTACTTGGTAAAATGTATGGAACAGCAAATTCTTATAACCGACGATAAATTTTAATGAATCATAATTCATAAATACTGAATCCATGGAGGTTGCACGTCGATGTCCCTGCCACATGATTGCCCAATATTATTGGGCCTATTTGGGGGCCCACAATAGGTAAGGCCTATTCAAATTTATGTTTCTAATTGATGTTAAATAAATAAATAAAATAAATAAATATTTAAAGTTAAACAAAAATAAACTTTATTTTAGTGAGGATTAAGTTGATTTCAGAGTGACTAGCACCATTGAAAAAAAATATAAAAGTGTTTGAAGTTTCCATAAACTCATATTTATTTTTATGTTTGGCAAATAAATCAAGAACGCAGATTAGGTACTTAAAAAAAAAACTGTTTCGTGCTAATATTGTGTGCCGTAACCTGGGTTAAATAAATTTATTTTCTTTCTTTTCTTTTTAATGAAGCTAAGTACCTGCTCACTTTCAAATATTTAAAATGATCACAATTACCAGGAACCTATAGACCTGGAATTCGAAGAGGTGTATGGATGCTGCTGTTCTTCCGATCCTGTGACGGTTCGCGTACGACTGCCCATATCGGGCTATTGTCCCGGGCAAGTGATACCCGTAGCCATCGAAGTGGACAACGTTAGCAGCGTCGAAATCACTAAGATGATATTCGAAATTTTTTCGGTAAGTTATTCCTGGAAGCTCTATACCTCATCATCATCTGCCTAGCCTTTTCCCAACTATGTTGGGTCGGCTTCCAGTCTAACCGGATTCAGCTGAGTAACAAAATTTTACATGGAGCGACTGCCTATCTGACCTCCACAACCCAGTTACTGGCTGACTGGTTGTTAGACTTTCGGGCTTATGGCGACCCGTAACGACTGTCAAAGATCCACGAATGACAGCCGGGACCAACTTAACGTGCTTTCCGAGGCACGGCGGGGGTCTTGGTATGTACCTAAAGATAATATAATATTATGATGTGATATGTAATTTACTGTATACGTGTACTTGTACACGTATACATGTTGTGTGTACTGTAGGTACACCTTTGCCTAACAGGCGTTATGTTTAAATTACATAATTATAGCCGGAGCCTATTGCCGGTAGCCGGGCACAAATTTTAACACTGCGTGTAACCTGGGAACTCATTTTCAGCAGTGCGCAACTGCGGTTAGCTGGTCCGACCATTAAATCAAAGAGGCAATTAATATTAATTGATTACTAAATAAAGTAAAAATTTTCCTGTTTAATGATTTTAATAATTAAGGCTGTGGTTGTATTTGACCGATCATAACTGTAGGCGGACACCTCAGGCGACACGACGGTTTTTTTGAGTGACCAACTTCTTGACAATTTAAAAGTGCCTGTAAATGGTTTAATCGAAATAAATGCTTTGAGTTTGGGTTTGAGAAAATAATGGACATTGTCGTCTAATAAACGAGTTTGGTTCAAACATACTCTTTTTATTAAGAAAAAAATCCCTTAAAAATATACCTATAACTACCGTAATCGTAAAACAAAGTCACTTTTCGTGTGTCTGTGTGACCGCGTTATTCTTCTAAGCTGCGCAACGGAATTTGATGACGTTTTCAACATCATTTAGAGAATTTATTCCGGAAGGTTTATGTGTATAAAACATTTATATTCAACTTAAATAAAGCACAGAAATCTCTCAATGTTTTGACATGTCGCCACATATAGTAGATTGCGCCCATGAGAACCAAAGACCAGCCATACAATTTATCCTAGCTTGTGTAAATTTGGGTTTGTTGAGTCATACTTTTTTATCGAATTGCACTCAGAATAATAATAATTAAATAATAATAATATTTAATTATTATAATTTAGGGATCGTACAGCAGGACGCGATACTATTAGAAACACCAGAGATCTTCTTTATCGCTAATAATGGGTTAGTAATAAGAGTCTAGATATATATATATATATTTTTTTTCTTTTTTTTTTTTATTAATGTTCAAAAAGTTATCGCAGTTATATACACTATCGCAATAGGTTTCTCTGTAATGATAGATGTCAGTTGGACAGTAAATAAATAACTACAGTCTGGCCGACGAGAAAATGCGTTTTGACACCTGTCAGTTTGACGTGTTGTAGTATGTTTTGCTATTTTTTATCTAACTACTAGAACAGTCAACAGTGTGTGTACAGTGTCAACAGTGAACAGTCAGTGTCAGGAACGGATGCTCTCGACGGCCGAACTGTAATCGACAGTATTTTAAAAAAACTAAAGTATTCTTTTAACTATGAAACTAAACTTAAAAAAAACCTCGACAGAAAGAGCTATATCGAAGCCAGCGACCTCAGTCCGAGTACATACCACCAGAAAATGTGCTGGTCACCACAAAGAAGGGGCCCGTGATGGGCAAGAGCAAGCGGAACTTTACCGTAGACCTGGCTGTGCCTGAGATTTTACCGCCAAACCTCGAGAACTGCAGTATCATTGATGTGGGGTACTTCTTCCGGGTGAGTTGGTTAAAATGTTGTTATTTATCTGTCCCCTTCCTTAAGGCTAAATAAATTAATAATCTGAATAGGTTGAGTATTAGGGAAGTGTTCGTTAAGTACTTAACCTATTGGAACATTGTCCACCAAAATCACTGCATAATCTTAAAATGTAAAAACATTGACGCCTGCACTGACATCAATGTTTTCAAAGGTAAACTATATCCTTTAAATCCTGTTTCCTATTTCAGATAACAATAAAATTGTCAGGCTGTAACGACGACATGCAGGAAGAGGCCGAACTGTGCCTTGGGTTGATCCCTGTCCAAGAGTTTACAGAAGGCGAGTACGTTCACCCCTTAGCCCACAGCCTGCCAACGGGGCCAATTCCTGACCCTAACACTACCACCGAGCTGTTGCTCCCTCCCGTCACTGCTGGTTTCAGAGGATCCAACACTAGCCTCCAAAGATCCCAGCACAGTCCGGTTCAAACCGCTCAGTACCACAACAAACTACCTCAAACCGGTCCATACTCGGACAGTCCACCTCCCTATCCTTATTCAACGGAAAATAAGTTCGAAACTCCAGTATCAATGGAAATGAAGCCAAGACCGTATCAAGATTATGGTATTGGTTTCAATGTTCCGGAAAGTTCGCCTGCCGGTAAGACGCCTGCTTATCCAACTAGCGGGCCGGGTTACCCGACTAGCGGGCCGGGTTACCCGACTACCGGGCCGGGTTACCCGACTAGCGGGCCGGGTTACCCGACTAGCGGGCCTGGTTACCCGACTAGCGGGCCGGGTTACCCAACTAGCGGGCCCGGTTATCCAACTAGCGGGCCAGGTTATCCGACTAGCGGGCCAGGTTATCCGACTGGCGGGCCAGGTTATCCGACCAAAGCCCCGAGTGGAATGAATCCGCCACCGTACGTAGGTGCCCAGCCACCTCACCCGCCGCCACATACACAGGGAGGATACCAGCCATCCGCTCCCCCATCAAACTAAGCAGGATGTTCAGTCTAGCGCACATCTATAGGGACTTTGACAGCGCTCTTATTTCGAAGCAGTAAGGGCGGTTTTCGTAGTTGTGTTCTGAGATGTGCAGTTTATCATACTATGTTTATGTACCAGCCGCTGATAAAGTCTGTAAAAAACCAGACTTTACTTGATAACGCATAACATATTAACTGCAATGATATTTGATATGTACTTTATCTTAATTCTGCGTTATCTGAAGACAGAACTGGCTTATCTTGTGATTTCAACTACATTATTTTATTTATAAAATAGCTGCGTTCCGCGGTTCCAGCCGCATAAGTCTCGATCCCGTGGGACTGTCCGGATAAAAAGTATCCTATGTCCTAATCAGTCAATCCTTTCTCCAACAAATCAAAGATAAAAATCGGTCCGGCCATTCTTGAATTATAAATGGTGTAAGGTGTAATTAACTCGACTTTATTTTATTTACCTATATAGATACAGTAAGTACAAATGCTCGATCTAAGGAAACCGTCCTATGGTACTGGGTACTTAGCTTATTGTGACTTATGCTTTCAGAGTATGAATATATTATTTAACACATAAAATTAAAGGTGTTTAATCCGCCATAAAAGGCAATGTTTCCTACTGGACAAAAATGTATGTACTAACGCGCCAATATAACCTTTTACAACGTTTTTACAAAATAATATACGTACAAAATCAATCAATAATATTAGTACATTAATATTACCTCCTTTCTACCTATAAAATTTAGCAATTAAAGTGACGTTTTATAAACTTTATATAATTATTAAATAGATTTAAGAACAAAATATTGTATACTTACTGTTAAAACTTTTTCTGATATTAAGCTATATTAAGTGTTCTTATAAAAATAATAACAATTATCGGCCTTAATTTTTTTTATTAATATACCTATTCTGTAGTCAGTCTCGCTTAAAATGCATTTTATACAAATGCATTGTACTTGTAATCTGTGCTTATGAAAAAAAAAACTGTTAGGTACCTGTACTTCGACCAAGTACGAGGTCAAACGGTGCTTAAAACTTTTTCGACGTGCCTCTGTAGATAATTGTACACTGAAATGCCATATTTTCTATAGGCTTATATAAAAATAACTACACAATATTTTTGTATTTGGACAAACAAAATTCAATCCAGAAAAGTTTCATTGTTAGTGACACTTTCCTGGTTTGATTTTCCGGTGAGACGGTCTTTATAAAAGCCATGTACTTATAACAATTATATAATTATGTCCAAGATACTCTATTTAATAATAATATTAATTTACCTCAGAAGTATATTAGGTAGGTATACCTACTTGTTATTGGCTTTGATATTTTAATCGACTTTTGAGCAGATGTAATTTGCCTCAGTAGGTACCTACAGAGTTTATAATTGTATACAGCATCCTAATTGCGTAACACTCTATTACTCTCAATTTAAATCATTTCATTTCTGCTCAACAACGCAAATAACGCAATGAATGTTGTTGAACTGTCAAAATTAAACCCATTGCTACTGATAGTTAGTTACGCAATTACCCCGCAGGGTGGCAAGGGCATGAGGCGCAAGCGCAACCTCTTACCACAGATTCAGTACCCGCGTTCAAAATTTTCAAAGGTTATCGAAAAAAAAAATGCTGTTTGATAGAAAAGTGCAATAAGTACCTACGAGAAAATGTACGAAATGACTACGGCCAATATGTACGCACGGCTACACATCAAGCTATAGAAAACCAGTATAAGCTGATTTCTAATTGTACGAAAAAACTATACAGTGGGAGGTCAGTTAATACTGGAAATGTATAGCTTTATGTGTCGCTGTCTGTACTAAACAGCATTTTTTTTTTTGTTTAAACGGTTCAGAATCATATTATGCTGAATTCATGTTTAGTTTGTGCGTCATGTCCTTGCCACCAGTACAGGTTCCCTTTACATAAAAGGGACTTAATACAGGATGAAATTGAATACATGCGACAAATCGAAATGGGAGATTGTACTCATCATTATGAACAACTTTTACTATGGGACCAAACCTGAAATCGCGAAAAAAAAAACAGCTGTTCCCTACATTTATGTTCGCATAACTCGTCAAAATGTAGGGAACAGCTGTTTTTTTTTTCGCGATTTCAGGTTTGGTCCCATAGTAAAAGTTGTTCATAATGATGAGTACAATCTCCCATTTCGATTTGTCGCATGTATTCAATTTCATCCTGTATAATAACCTAAGTATGCAGAATTGTATACACTTGACCATCACATAGATTTAGTATAAATTTTATATTTTTGGTTTGTTTATCTAATTACTTAAGAGCGTTTACGACGTACGGCATTTCATACAAACTTTCAAGCCCTTGTATTTCGAAATGAATGAACCGATTTTAATGAAACTTCATACTCATAAGCAGGATACAAAGGTCTAAAAATTTAGTGAAGAACATTTTCGAAATGTTATTTAAAAAAAGATAACTAGAAATCTCTGTTTCTATGGAAAATTTAAAATCGGTCTAATTTGGCTAATAATATTTTTCGATAATGTTTTAACTAACTTTTTAGACGTTTGTATCCTACTTATGCGCACGAAGTTTCATCAAAATCGGTTCATTCATTTCGAAAAACAAGGGCATGAAAGTTTGTATGAAATGCCGTACGTCGTAAACGCTCTTAATTAAATTAATAATGCAATGGATGATGAGTTTTACTTGATTTAAGTACTAATGATTAATGAATTAATGATTAACAAATGAAAGTTAGAAATATTTAGTTTCACGAAATATAAAAAATGGTGCCTATAGTAGGATAAGAACGTTGGGTCTAGTCTTTATATGAGAAGAGAGTGGTGGGGAACGGACAGTCGTTTTAGTTATTTTACCCCCTGATTTTGTGTCACTGTCCAAATCAGTGATCTTTATTCTCATTCTAATAAGATTGATGTTGGGTTGCTGCCAATAGAATAAATATCACAATGATACAATAATATTCTCGTCTCAATAAGGTCGCTGTTAGGTTGATGCTGTCAGAGGTAAAATAATTGAACGGACTGTACTCTAGTATGTGGAAAAGACAGTGGTACCTACTGAATGTCAATGAAAATTAAACATAAGTTAAGGAGAACAATCTTTAAGTACAGTCAGCGAAAGTCGATTAACACTTCGATTTTTTTTTATATCATAACGTCACTGGAAAGGCGAAAATGCTAAAGCGCCATTTGGGCCAAAATGAGTTACATAATTATCGTTGGATTAGATTTTTTAAACAATTTTTTTTTAGATAATCTGAGTCTATTAAAATTGGCTCAGATTGTCTTGAAACCTAAACAGATCGACTCAGAAAAAAAAATCTAATCCAACGATATATAATATAACTCAAATGACGCTTCAGCATTTTCTCCTTTCCAGTGAAGTTATTGAATAAAGATATAAAAAAAACGGATTTTTATCGGATAAGCAGAAATTTAAATAACTATTGTGAGAATTGCTAAAAGAAATGTCTCGAATTATTTTGTGCCAATTAAGTAAGATGATAATGATGTAAATGTAACAGTGTTTATCGACTTTGTTTGCTGACCGTACCAACTGCTTGGTGCATTTAAATATTTTGATATTTGCTAGTTATTATCTGACTGAAATAAGAAGAAGAATTGAACGCTATTCACGAGGATTAGAAATTGGGATTGGTTAATAAAAAGAATAACAACCACCCATATCAGAGCCAATTCTCTTAATTTTAAAAACGTTCAGTCTGATCTCAGAGCAATCTCAGTCTGTCAAAAATACCTCTAATTCCCCTACATTTTTAACAAGTTTTTTGCATTGAAGACATAATAATTTTGTTTAAGTTAACAATAAATATTAAGAGACCTAATTTGTTGTGTGCGACACAAACTATGTAATAAGTGCTAAGTTTTGATTTATCTTATTATTCATAAGTATTTTTTGATATTGTTTTTTTTTATATATAATTTCAGACGTGTTTATACTGCGGATAATAAAATATACGAATTGTTACCGTGAGAAAGAACGTGGTTTTATTGAAACAACTCCCTATTTATTATTCTTTTAGCGTCTTCATGTAAATTAGTTAGCAAGTCAGCTCAGAACAGTTCAACACACTTGGAACAATTTTTATTAGGTGTTAATTTCTGCAGTTTCCGTTGCCGCCGTCTGCCTATACTTGTGTAAGTACACCACCAAACTGATGACTCATTACCTAACTGCAATTCGGCCGACGAGAGAATGCGTACTTGTTAGGTATCTGTCAGTTTCATACAAACGAATACGTGTTTTGCGAATTTGATCTTTATTTATTCATTCTAGATGCTAGAGTTATTTTTCTAATAGTAAACTAGAATTGTTGCACTGGCAGGTGTCAGGAACGCATTCTTTCGACGGCCAGAATGTATCCGAGAGGAATTCCCAAATATTTTATCTCGAATCTGCCAAAAAACCGTGATCATCAGAATGACTGCCTAAAATGACCGATCAGCTTTAAAATATTACTAAAATCTAATACCTATTTGCTACTATTTGATACCTTTGTTTAAATAATTGGTACCTAATTATAACTGAGAAATTTAATAAATGAAACCCCTCTATTTGACCTTCATTTTTTATACAGTGATTGTCGTCGAGATGACATTGCGACTTGAATTTGAACGTTTTTATGCATTGCCATCTGAATGAGAATTGGCCTTCAGAGCTTCGTCTCCGTAAACATACCTACAACATAAAGTGCCTCGCAGACGGAAAACTTCTCGCTGTACTCCGGCCATCGAGAGAATGCGTTCCTGACACCTGTCAGTGCGAAAATTCTAGTAGCTAATATTTGACAGTTAAAATTATATAATTTAAAAAAATGCTCACCCTATTGCCTCTGTTCACAGGTATGAAGCTAATAAATAAACACAATAATTAATTACAACGTCTTTATTTAAGTCAAAAGAAATATACAATTATTCGAGATTATTACAACTACAACAAGAACATGGTCTGTTTAAAGGCATTAGATACCTACTTTAATAATGTCATAATTATAATTACAGTTTTCGTATTGAATACTCTACTGTTTATCAGGAACACCTATAACAGCTCGGATTTTATCCGTGACTGAAAAAGAGGAATCATTAAATGTTAAACTACTGAAATATTAAACAAATAACGTCATATTGTCGTGGTGTGAGTGTAAGACACATTCCGGTAAAAAGGAGATTAAGTATATATTTTTTCAACTGACTAGTTCCTACATAAAAATAGACATAATAACAAGTATACAATCTTAAAACTATGACTTGCAATATAAATAATATAAAAAAAATCAAAAAAATATTATTGTTAAGAAATATAATTTTTGTGTCGTAGACAATAAAGCACCTTATTCTAATTTAAGCAGCATAAAAAGACGGAAGGTAGAACGCAAAAGAACAAGCGTACTAAGATTAATAAATCATATAAAGGTATGTAGATGAGTTCATCAATACAGCCTTCACTAGACGATACCTATAATTTAATGCCTAAAAGCGGAGTGTTGGATTTTTAACTTTCGGCGTCGAGCCGAGCGTTGAATATCCAACAGCGTTCTATATTCAGGCTTTCATTTAGGTGTCGACTAGTGTTAATGAAAACGGGAATAGTAAATAGTACATAAGGGTATAATTTTTTTTTTTGGTTAAACTTACTCTAGAATAGATTACATAATTTATAACTTTAAAAATATTTTCTTACATTACTTTTTAAGCTTAATAGTACGTATAAATGCTGAAAAAATATAACAATTGTAAAATACATAAAATTTTTTAAATCTAGGAGTATAATATAGTAAAAAAAATATAAAAAAAGCTCTTATTTTATGCTTTAAAAAGCATTAAACTCGAAATTATAACATTTCTAACTTTAAATGTACACTCCTAAACTCCTAAATCGAGCTATCGAGTATATTTTAATGTAGTTATACAGGTCTAAAACATCAAATTGTATGAAATCTTGAACAATGATGACACCAAAATTATGGCCAGTAAGTGTAAGTATGATCATTGTTCCAAATATAATTCACGAACATCTAAAAGTTACAGACTTTTATGCAAGCTGGAGACTAAATTAAACTTCGTAAGTATAGCTAATGTTCCCAGTATGCATGCAACATTTTAACCAAAAATATCCGATAGTTTAGGCACTATAGTCAAAGATTGGCAAAAGCCACAGTCGCTAGTCAGCCCAGCACAAATATTTTGTTTGATAACATCACTATTTTAATTTCAATGTTAGGTATTATTTAATAGTTTAAAAATAATCCTATGCAGTCGTATTGTCAGTATTTTAATTTATTGTCGTATTGTCGTGTCCACGTTGTATGAAACAACGCAGAGTGGGTCAATTCAGATGTTCGGAATTGTATTATGGATCTATCGAGACATACAAGCCCTGTGTAGACAGAGCTTTATTTATTTGTAATCTAATACGTAATATAAAAACAACGAGTAAATATAATATGAATTATCAAAATTGTAGAGGCTAGTAAGAATTCACTTATGTATTATATACTTCTCAACAGGCACATATGAAAAAATGACTCATTTCATCAGGCACATTATCCCAAATTAATTAACGTAAGACAAAAAAACTTCTGTATAATTTTGACAACAGCAAGATGCTCATTACTTTTTGTAAATCGTATTTAATGTTACCACACAAAAGAGCAGCTTTTAGCGCCATTTAATGTTAATAATAAATGGCGCATTTAAGTATAAATCTTAATACAGACCTTTAAGTAGAAATCTCAAGTACCTACCTACGTGATGTTAAAATATTTGTTTGTTACGTTTATTACAATACGTTTTATTTTCTTAACTCTATACGCTTTCAGTCCTCGGTACCACCCTTCCATAATAAAATGAGATACAGCTTTCAGCTACACTTTAAATGCAACACCACCAAACTCCTATATTTAAACCAATCGAGATCGTATCATTCTATAAACTAATTCCCACTAGATGGCACCACATTCGCTTGTACTCCTTGTGACATACTTAAACGTTAAAAAAATATTACTGTATAATTATTTCTAGACTGCTAAAATAAATGGTTTTGCAAACAATGAATAATAAATTCTCATACAAATAATAGCGTCAAGACTATTTTCTTTCTTTTTCCAAAATGAACTTTAGCCTATGAAATCTGCCAGTGAAAGTTCCGTCAAAATTGGTCAAGCCGTTTTGGAGATTAGCCGGAACAATCAGACAGACGGAGAAAAATGTAAAAAATTATGTCAAAAGACCAGCTAAAAATATAGTTTTATTAAATCAAAAAACTATTTTTTGAGCTGTTATTCTGACATTACAAACAGACACTTCGATTTTATTTATTTGTATAGATTATGGGCCAGCGCAGACCATCAAAATGGCGGTGAATTGACGATTGAAACTCAACTTTAAGCTCTTGATCACACGGTTGAAATTGGTGTGATAAAAAAATTGAGATAACTGAAAAATGATACTGCGCTGACCTTCACCCTAATTACGTAACACTATCAATCTCAATTTGTATCAATTTGAAGGATATTGCTAATCCATGTCCATCTGTGTGTCTGCTCAACAACGTAAATAACGCAATGAATCTTGTTGAACAGTCAAAATGAAACCCATTGCTACTGATAGTTTGTTACGCAATTACCCCGCCGAGTAATAGTAAGATGATAAAGTAATAAGAATGCAGTGACAATACGCTCATAGGATGTACAGTCATCAAATTAAATCACACGCGAAAATAAATGCTGATTTTCGGGGTGTAGAAAACGCCCAGCTGCATATTATCACTGCAATTATTACAATAGAGGTAGTTTGTTTATCATTTAGTTTCTTTCTCGTCTTTTTTGTCGGGGTTCTTCATTAGTTCTGGGTTATATGGCGGGGGTTCCGATGTATCATCTAGAGGTAGTTTTTCTGTTAAAAAATAAAGATTTTACTGTTTAAGCTGAATATTAAGTTACGGTGGGTATTCGAACAATTATAGCCGATTTTACCGTACATAACTGTAAAATCGAGAGTAAAGAAAGTGGTGCACCACTATCGTCTATCGATCTAAAAGATTCAGAATCTCAATAAACACTTACGTTCATCGTTTCCGGGCGTGGATGGCTCAGGCGCGGAGGCAGATGCATACGGGTTCGATGGTGGACTCGTTGGCTGTAATAAGATATTGTGTAAAATAATAATAATTATGTTTCCCTAAACCTAAGAATCGTAAGATGAGGAAGGGTAAGATAGGGTAAGGTCGCGTCCTAAGCGAAAGCGAGTATCCGATCGTCGCGCTCGTTTATATAACTACGAGTCTACGACGTACTCACACGTGTCAACCAAGTCGCGTATGTACGTCATTATTCAGGTAAATGGCTCGCGTTATCGCGTATTCGCGAGACAGACGCATTCAATTAGGACGCAGGTCGCCCAACCGCTTCAACATTTCGGTTTAATACATTGTTTGCGGAGCGAACTAAAACTTTATATTATTATCCAGAAATACCAACCGGACCCTTTACAAAAGTTAGTTCTTGCTTAAGTATAGACAACCTAGGCACTGAAATAAAACTTGATGCAGTTATAAACTTACATAGGGTACATTAGCTCCCACGGGTAACAGCGGCATTTTAGTCCCATCACCGTCTGGTATCCCGAAGCCGATGGTTCCAGTCTTCAGTGGGGAAGCTCCTGCAGGATAAGGCGGCACGGGACTCTGCCTAGCCCCCGGGTAAGGCGGTACGGGGCTTGAGTTAGCCCCAGGGTAAGGCGGGACAAGGTTCGGGTTAGACCCATGAGGAGATTTTTCAGAGTACGGAGTGTTCGCAGGGTACAGAAAATTTCCTGCAGGATAAGGAGGATTTGCACCCGGGAAAGGAAGATTTGCACCTGGGTAAGGAGGATTCGCACCTGGGTAAGGAGGATTCGCACCTGGGTAAGGAGGATTCACTCCCGGGTAAGGCGGGTAAGGAGAAACGTTAGGGTAAGGCTGATTTCCAGGATAAGGCGAGGTCCTGCCGCCAAGATTGGGAGTAGTTGGAAAGCCTGGGTTACCAGGGTAAGGAGAATTACTGGGGTAGACTTTGCCATTAGTGTAAGACGAGTCTGCCAGTGGTTGATTTATGATTGGTGGAGGAGGGTAACAGTTGACATTTTGACTAACCATAGATGGCAGTTGGTCGTGAAGTGGGTTTTGTACATTATCTTGGAACCCGACTAAGGGGATAGTGCCAAAAATTATAGGGAGGGTTTCATCACTACCCTCATGGCAACCACCGATTTCCGTAGATACCTGTGTAATATAAAAAGACGAATGTATCAAAGTTGTAACATAGTATGCAAAATGAATTACTGCTGTTGACAGTAATCGGTCAAATACACTAAACAAGGTCCAATTAAATTAGCTAGCGAAACTCCATAGATGTGATGGGTATCCATATCTAAACATGATAATAAAACAATACGAAATGATTTGATGACTTTTTGTTTGGGTCAGCGACCGCATGTGTACTGCACTTGAAGTATGAGCTTAAAATATCAGTTTTTTTGTTTTATAATGTTTAGGTTTACCTCTGTGGAGTTTCGATAGCTAATTTAATTTGACCTTGCATGCATCTTCAATTCTGAAGGGTCCGCGGTCCCCAAAATGATGTTAATCATTTAACAGTTTTATTGAAATTAATGTAGTTGCACATTCATATTTCAACGACTGAGTAAATGTTTGTTAACACGGATCTTTGGGAACTAAAACAAAAGGTATTTTTTGGGTACCACAACAATATTTAAAAAAAAAAAAAACAGTAAGCAGTATCCGGCTGTAAATATTGCACATCAAGTATTAGCAAAGATTAGCATTGCAGTGCGTCACCTCTGTTAATAATAACTATACTCCGACTTTTAATTAGCTGCAGTAAAATGACACTTCTTAATAATTCATTTCGGACTGCATTTAGAAATAGGCATGTTAGATAAGTTTCGTTTGTTACACTATTCTGTACTAGAAAAACAAGGTTTGGTTAATGGCCGCGAAAAAACAAAAAGACGCCGATTTCAGTCATTTAAATAACACATAAGCTGTCATTTTACTGCAGCTAATTAAAAAGTCCGACTATATATGCCTGAGTAACAATCTCTTTGTGTCTCTCTACGCCCGGAATCTGTATACATACAGGGTGTAAAAAGACCCTCAACGATGCCGAAAGTACGGATGCGATTACGGATGTATTGAAAGTCAAAGTTTCAACAATTTTTTTGTTCACGAAAGCACTTTGAAGCTCCTATTCCGTTGCATGCTCCCATAAGCACAAACGTTTGCGTGCGTTACGTTGCAATCGCACGGCCTCCGTAAACAGCAATTTTTCGCACCAAAAATAAAAAGTCGTTTCCCAGCAATCATTTTTTCTCGATGGTTCTTAGTTCGATATACAGAACACGTTGATAACGGCTATGTGATGGGTCTTTTTATTTACACTCAGTACAATATGGCAAATATTCTGTGGAATGTTCCTGACCTTGAAAGTGTAGTCGATATCGATGTAGCTGCAATCTTTAACGTTATAAATGTCCATGGCGGGCACCTCCATTTCGACAGTCCAGTTGCGCGACGTGTGGCCCGGAATTGGGCCCTTCTTTATTTCGGCCACAGTGTCGCGATCGTTGCGCGTTCCTGGTTGTGATATCGCCAAGAATTTCACGTCCTGGATATACCAAAGTCAAAGTCAAATAATTCATTACAAAAAGGCCATTTAAATACACTTTTGGCGTCAACATTTACAAGAAAATAGAATTGATAATTACCTATTGATTTTATTCACACTGGTAAAGTTGATAAAAATACCTATTGTATATTATATCTACGTATTATTATGCCGGTTGTTTAGACCTAACATAGACATAACATCACGCCTAGACCTGTAGACCTTTTATAAGTACCTACTATTATTATCATTATACAGTAATACGAACAACTTTCACTATGGGACCAAACCTGAAATCACGAAAAAAATATCAGCTGTTTCATACATTTTGGTCAAGTAGGTATTGAACTTTTGTATGAAACAGCTGATTTATTTTCCGTGATTTCAGAGTTGTTCCCATAGTGTAGGTTGTTCATATTCATGGGCAGAACATCCTGTAAAAATTTGGATGGTGATAAAAAAATCTACCTGTATGTCGTGATGAACCTGCAATAAAATGACTATACCTACTATATTATAGGTTTTTTACCAACATTACCAATGACGCCCCAAAAGTGCTGATTCTCAGCCTAATTTGAATAAGTGACTTTTGATTGATCTGTTTTGATTTAATGTCATAACTAAAGGGACAACTAGGAAGTTGAAAGGTTTTTTTGTTATTGATTGGTTAACAAACAGGCGGCGCTGTATCTCATCTTCTAAGCAGAAATATTGCGTTGAAATAATTGCTTTATGCTGCTTTGTAAACTTCGATCACTAATAAAGTACTTCTTTAGTTGTGATCGAAATTTATAAATTACCTTTTTTATCGCGAACTTAATTTCGTCGATCTCGACACTACTGTCGTTCTTGCAGGTGACCTCCATGGGTATGACCTGGCCGGGGCAGTAGCCTCCTACAGGCATCCTCACCGTCACCTCCGAGGAACCCGCATTCATACACCAGCAGCAGTAAGTACTTGACAGTTCATATTCCATCGGTTCCTGTGAGGCACATATTAATTTCTTTTATTTATTTTTTTCTTTATTGGCCAACCAACAATTGTTTACACTGTTACAAATATAAATAATGTTTTACTAAAATCTAAGGTAGTTAGAATTTCTTATAGGCTAGCAGTGTATGACCCGAAACATGATAATTGTGCCACCAGCACTATACCTACTATAAAATAATAACTAAGGTAGAACATTAGGTACTTATAAACTGATTATGCAAAATGCCATTATGATAATTACTATACTTGGTCATATGACTTCCCGGTTAACCTATTCGTAGTGAGTAATAAAAATAAAATAAATAAGTTTATAGTTATGTGGGATGATGAACTTGCTTACATTTTGTTGCATAGATGTTTGAAATAATCACTGTGAATGTTTAAAATAATCAAACATTCTGTGCAACAAGATATACGCAAGATCAAAAAAATATGGATGCCACATTATATGATCAACTTTGAACATTTGGTGCTATTTTGTTTTTTGCTTTGATGTCAGCTATCGATTTAATTACTAAAGCGTGGCCGCTATTTCGAAAGACAAAAATATCAAAATGGGGGACACGTAGGTAGAGAAGGCCGGGCTCCATATTAAAAAATCTTCTAGGCCCTTTAAGGATCGGTTCACACAGACCGGCTCGGAGCGGAGAGTTTTGAATCATTGTAATTAGATTTATTTTTACATGTCACTTCTTTTATTATTAAATTGAATTATTCGCGTAGTACAAAGAAGACCGCCGGCCGATGCTCTCAGAGCCGGTCTGTGTGAACGGACCCTATTACTGTGCAGTGCAGCAACATAGATTTATGTCTGTAATGTTGTGCATATTTTTCCTAAACAAATAAGGAAAAAAACGAAACTACCAAATGCTGTTTGCAGGTTTATAGGGGGGAAACGAGGGCCTGTGAAGGTGCTCCTTTTTTGACGACTTCTAACAAATCATGACGTACTTACACGAAAAAAATAAAATAAAATAAATTCTTACCCTGCAGTAAGGGTCCTGGTTCAAGTCCAACGGGGTGTGTACTCTGACAGGGACCCACTTGTCCTTATTCATCGAGAACATTCCGGAGGTCACCATGACGACCTTAACGCGGTACCTGATGTGTCCATATGTCCCTTCGAAGGTTGATGGACAGTTCACCGGAATGAGGAACTCGAACTTGAACTCATGCTGACCTGGTTGAAGGTGGTGCTCGCCTGGGTACAAACATAATAATGGGAACTGTTTAATTGATCCTCTATAAACTTATTGACCTAAAGATGTAACATCTGGTCTCACTGTTGGGACATAAGCCTTCTTCGAAAGGGAGTGGGCTGGTATCTTCCACGCGGGCCCTCAGACCAAATAAAAAACCAAGACAGAGCGCTGAGAAAAATACAGTGAAGCATGCCCAAAACTACACCTCGGCTCTGTGCATACACGCTCACACGCACACATTTACAACCATTTACAATCAAACTACACCTCACTAAGTGCACACATGTTTACGAAACCGGCTTCACTTTACTGTTGACAGCCTTCTGTCTTGGTTTTTTATTTGGTCTGAGCGCGGGCTCAATGCGGGTTTGTTTGTATGTCACATGTCTTCGATTTTTTGGTTCTAGAACATGCCGGTTTCCACAAGATGTTTTCTTTCACCGTTTTGAGAGCAGTAATGGTCGGCTTCCAGTCTAACCAGATGCAGCTGAGTACCAGTATTTTACATGAAGCGACTGCCTATCTGATCTCCACAACCCAGTTATTGGGTAATATGATACCCCTTGGTAAGACTGGTTGTCAGACTTTCGGGCTTCTGACGATCGGTAACGACTGCCAAAGATCCACGAATGACAGCCGGGACCAATGACTTAACGTGCTTCCCGAGGCACGGAGGGGTCTTGATATGTAAAGATGGTCACCCATCCACGGACCAACCGCAGCAAGCATAGCTTAACCTGATCGATCGACGCATGTGGCTTGGGTTTCTTAGCCACAAGCACCTCCTCAAAAATTTAGGAAATCAGAATGGAAATTATTTAGGATTCGATTAAATATCAATGCCCATAAAACTAATACCCGGCCACATCATCAAGCTGCGGTACCGCGCCGCGACGCCATCTTCAACAATCTAGCTCGGAATACGAGCCGCTCATTATCATTATTCATTGCTAAGGTACCTACAATGAATTCAATGATGTTCAACGATCAATAATATCATTATAGATTTCTATTCAAGTTTAGACCAGAGTAACTTCTATAGTGCTATGGTATGTGTGCAATATTCATTCTGCATAATAATGTACAGTGATATCCAAAAGTTAGTTGACATTTTTCCACTTCAGCTTTGACACACATCTAATAATTTATATTTAAACAAATAAATAAAATTGGAGTGTCTGTTTGTAATATTAAAATAACCGCTTTTAACTAAATGCTTAAGGATGTATACACGGTACATATACCAAATTTTTTTTTTCCAATTTTTGTCTGTCTGTCTGTTTGTTTGTTCCGGCTAATCTCTGAAACGGCTGGACCGATTTTGACGGGACTGTCACTGTCAGATAGCTGATGTAATAAGGAGTACTTAGGCTACTTTTATTTTACAAAAAGAATTAGGGTTCCGCGAAAAACAATTAAAACGTTTTTCGTCATGCACGCGAACGAAGTCGGGGGCACAGCTAGTTATGATTTAAAATTCTAGTGATCCAAATGTTTGAACTGCTATAACGTTTTGTTCAAAAAACCAATTAATTAAATTATAAGACCTAAACAGATTTAGAAGTCTAATACTTAATGGAGTTTTTATTGACTAAATTCAACTACCTTTGACTTATCATAAAAAATAATCAAGTAATCCCTTTTTTTTTTTTTTTTTTTAAGGATGGGAAATCATCCAATGACCCCTCCCGCTCTGGGTGGAGCGGAAGGGAGTGTCAGACTCTTACTGACTAAAACCCATCCGTGTTCCTTCCTTAGCCCTTTATGTTCCGGGGCAGCGGTAACCCTTTCGGACAATCCCGCTATCAAGTAATCCCTTGAGTACCTGATTATGTTTTAATTTTATTTAAGGCATTGACTGCCAAAGCGGTCACCTGGTGACCGCGAACAATAGATTTTCTATTGTGTCTGTTGCCTAGCAGTCAACGTGACAATCATAATGTGGCATCACAGCTGAAGTGGAAAAATGTCAAAAGGCCACACTGTATGTAAGGTTTTATTTGATTTTGTTTTTAGGCACTTCAACCTTCGGGCTGATGGCAAGGAAAAAGGCGCCATTTTTGGTTACTTCTTTAATGTTTAAAGCCAATTAATTTTGGCAATTTTGTAGTAGCTTTTACTTTTTCATACAGGGTCAAATGCAGCGGTGGCCCGTGGTAACGGCCGCGACTTACGAGGTGTAGGTCGTATCGTAGGTTCGAACCCAGACAGGCGCTTTACTTTGTGTAAATTATTTCATCAGCACTGCTTTTAAAACGGTGAAGGAAAACATCGTGAGAAACTGTCCTATAACCAAAAATTCGAAGACATGTGACATCTACCAACCCGCAGTGGGCCCGCGTGGTGGATTATGGCCCACTCCCTCTCACAGAGAGGAGGCCTGTGTCCCAACAGTGGGAACATTATAGGCTGATTATGATGACAGGGTCAAATTAAATTGGCTAGCGAAACTCCGCAGACGTGATGGGCATCGAAATCTAAACATGATAACACAAAAAAAGTAAATATACAGGATATCGGATAATGATGATATGGCTAGAAAGGGGGTCACTACCGAGATGACGATGAAGTCGTCATCATAATGTGCCTAGCCTTTTCCAAAAAATTGGGGTCGGCTTCCAGTCTATGGAAGAAATTAGGACATTTTGCGCCGACCCCAAATAAATTGGTTTATGGACAAGAGAACGGTGATGATTGGATACGCAGACGCTAAGCTAGCTACGCTCACTATCTTGCAATACTTTAACTAAGGTCTCTTTGAAAACATGAAAAATCTTACAAAGGGGCCATTCAAGTATTACGTAAGCACTACAGGGGGGGGGGGGGGGGGCTTTGCTTATTTTGGATGACATGGGGTCTGGATGGTGATTATTATTTATTTTTTTACATTTTCGGATTTTCTACAAAATTTTGGTCGATTTTGGTTTGAACACATAAAGGCTCCTTCAAACAGGCGCGACACGCGACGCGAATCGCGAGCGGTGCCTTTGCGTCGCGTGCGATTCGCGTCGCATGTCGCGCCTGTTTGCAGGAGCCTTAAGGCAACCCTACTTGTCTATGCTTGAAAACGAAACGCATATAATTGCTGCTCATGAAATCATGAATAAATAAAGAAACCGGAACACATTGAAAAATGCATGTACCAATGTTTTCGTAAGCATGGGGGGGGGGGGGTTAAAAGGTTTGCTTACTTTTGCTGAAGAGGGGGATGGGGGGTTAATAATTGCAAAAAATATGCTTACGTAATACTTGAACGGTCCCAAACGAACAGATGTGATTACCTGGAGACTTTATCTCCGTTAACCCTTACCATGTTCATTGCCAAATAAGAACTTTTTACTTCTAAAATATTCTTCAAAAGAGTCGTGGTTAACAGTGGTGTAGTGTGTGCGGTTGTTTACTCTCCGAGAATGCGTCGTCGTCCAGTGAACTTTGCAGAAGCCTTTCATGTCCACATAGATTCCTGCAAGAAATTATTAAACATTAATTGTTTTATAGTGATAAATAATAACAGCCGCACAGGTCGATCGGTCAGGTTAAGCTACGCCTGCCGCAGTTGGTCTGTGTTGTTATTGACGAGAAAAAGTTATCGACGTTGTTGTGCAGTCAGTTTTTTCGGACATATGAAGCAACTAGCTTCCGCCCACGGCTTCGGTTGCGAGGAATGTCGATAAAAACTGTCCTATGTCCTTCCCCGGGATGCAATATATCTCTCTGCCAAATTTCATCGAAATCCGTTCAGTGGTTTATAATAGGCGTGAAAACAGTAATATACAGACAGACAAACAGAGTTACTTTCGAATTTATAATATTAGTATGGATCGATTAGCTATATCCTTCAAAATGATTCAGATTGTGATTGAAAGTTCTTGTGTGTTTCGCAATTAACGTATAGAACCAGATGGAGAGAGGTCGAGGCGAGCTACGTACGACTACACCTGCGCTTGGGCATATTTCGTCGACCACGACCGTTCTGTCAAGAACGAAGCGATGAAGAGAGGATTTGTTTGCTTTAATTTACCAATACTCAACTCTTTACTATAAGTTGATTTTTGAGAGACCATTTGTAATAAAAAAAGGTCATAAAAAGTCGCAATTTAATTTGGATTTTTTGATTATGATATTGAGTTTGTGGTTCCATTTGATAATTATCTTAGACTGAACGGAGTTTTTTTTATAGAAATTAGTACAAAGCATGAGGGTCCCGTCGCTAAATAATAACAGCCGCACAGGTCGATCGATCAGGTTAAGGTACGCTTGATGCGGTTGGTACGTGGATGGGTGACCACCTTTACATACCGACACCTCTACGTGCCTCGGAAGGCACGTTAAACCGTTGGATCCGGCTGTCATTCGTAGATCTTTTGACAGTTGTTACGGGTCGTCAGAAGCCCGACAGTCTAACCCAGTAACTGGGTTAGTGGTATTACCCAGTAACTGGGTTGTGGAGGTCAGATAGGCAGTCGCTCCATGTAAAATACTGGTATTCAGCTGAATCCGGTCAGACTGGAAGCCGACCCCAACATAGTTAGGAAAAGGCTAGGCAGATGATGATGACACCACATTTGTTCCGATTCTTATACACAAGCATGTAACAACCTCTGTTGATTCACCAATGCTGATTCATTTTCAAGCCAGTTTTATCTGTGGTAGTCTTTAACCTTTGAAATACTTAGACAATTCAGCATAATTTAATAACATTTTTATCTCAATTTTTGGCAACAGTTAATTTGTTTCAGATAAAAAATGCCACGTGTATTAGTTCATTTGCTGCATATTATTTGAGATCATTTTATGCTAACGTAGTAATCATCATCATCATCATGTGCCTAGCCTTTTCCCAACTATGTTGAAGTCGGCTTCCAGTCTAACCGGATGTAGCTGAATACCAGTACCTATTTTACAAGAAGCGACTATCTGACCTCCACAACCCAGTTACTGGGTAATACGATACCCCTTGGTAAGACTGGTTGTCAGATTTTCGGGTTTCTGACGACCGTAATGACTGTCAAAGATTCACGAATGACAGCCGGGACCAACGGCTTAACGTGCTTTCCGAGGCACGGAGGGGTCTTGGTATGTTAAGATGGTCACCCATCCACGGACCAACCGCGGCAAGTGTAGCTTAACCTGATCAATCGGCCCGTGCGGCTGTTATTACTTAGCCCACAAGCCCCACAAGTATATGTTCAAAAATAATAGTGATACGATAGGTAAGTATAGTTTTAATGACTGGTTCGGATGCAAACATCATGTTCGTGAGCGGGCGCCGTCAGAAGGGACTGTCATCTTTTCGTCGCCACGTTTATTTTAACTGTTTTTTCTTTTAATTACAGACGCTTTTAACATGCAGTCTTTCTATATTGTTCTCACATGTATAATTTCAATATGAATCATTCATGTAACAATATTTTGATTTAAAAGAGTGTCCGTGGAGTTTCTTGTCCATTCTTCTCCATAGGAACCTACTATGCTTTGAAATGGACAACTAGCTTCATCTTTGTAACTCATTGACCCCTTGACAATTCAAATTAACGTACCTCTCTCTCAATTGGTTTAATTGCAATAAATGCTTCAAGTTATGTAGGTATGTCATATTATTTTGAAGTTTTTTTTTGTGGGTATAATTTAGTTTTATCTTGCAATATTATTACTTGTTTAATTATACATTGCACTACAGTTAATACAAAATAAATGCAATTGTTTTATTAGGGAAAAACCATAACAAATACAGGTAGTCTTGTTACAAAATTATAATAATAATAAATATTGTTTTCATGATATAGCTTGATAACACAGCAATAATTTATCTGAGGTTTCATGAATTAGTAATTATTGGGTTTACTGTTCATGATCAATCAATCTGCTCTGGTAAGTATGCAGATACCAGATTGAGCTGAACATTTGTATCAAAATACAAGTACTTCGGGACAATGCCAAGCGGTTGGTCGACTCGTCACCTGACCAGAGGACTAGCCTATTTTTATGTCAAAGAATCAGCATTGCCATTCAACATAGCAATGCTGTCAGCCTTTTGGGCACTTTTCCAACTGACAGTGATGCAGACGAAATTTTTGATGCCCAATGAGCTCTTACCATTGTTTCCCTTTTTATATATTTTGTACATAATATATATATTTGAGTGTTAGATTGTATATTGTATTTAAGATTTCTTAATAAATTATGTACATTATTAATAGAAATTGATGTAGACTTTCTTGGATAAATTGAAATAGACAAAAATACATTTTAATAAACACAAGCTATGGCAAAATCATTCGGAATATAACTTCATGTTTATAATATATTTAACACTGCTAATAAATGTGTATTACAATGTTATCTCATTCAGTCAACACATTGCATTACATGTACATCACTACAAATATTACAGCCAAAATTATTTAACATGGACGCCACTATAGTAAAAGTAAAATGATACAGGCAAAAATGAGAGCTGTGATCAACCATTTTTTAGGACAGAAAATGTCAATTTGGTCTAGCAAATTAAAAACCAGAGTTTAGATATTCTTTAGAGAGAGTTTAGACAGTCTTTGGGTAAAATACATTTAAATTATTCTAAGATGATATTTAAAAAAAAAACGTGATTTTTCTATTTCATATAACTTGTTAAGTAAGTGGAATAGGGATTTAACATTTTGGTATGTTTTTTGACTCTTTGGTCTAGTATCATGTAAAAGGAATACACAATTCAATGAATTTATCACAATACAAAAATATTACAGTTATATCCATTTTTTTACTTATTTCGACACCACAGTGTAACACTTAAAGAGTAATTCAATGGAATTTACTTTAAAACATAGAGAATTATCATATCAAAGTTTACTCAAAGTTGTTTTTAATTTAATTTATTTATTTTGTCAAAAAATGAGTAAATTCGTTTTGGCACATACATATACATCGTTTTATTCCAAATGCACGCCCATCATAGCAGTAAATAAATGATTTATTTTCTGTAAGTAGGTTTGTACAAACACTTTTACACGTCAATCATATATTTTTTTTAACTAGATGAGGTTGGAGTTTCCTATCTGACTATTCTGAGAAGAAAGGCCGAAACAAACTCAGAGGTGTAAGTCTTCTTCTTTTGCGTTTCAAAAGTAATTGCATCACTTTTGCTTGCTTAGTAGATCAGTCGCCCCGATTTTTTTTTCGAGGTAGCTCCTTATTGAGGATGCGCTAAGGTTTATGGTTTTTTGCAATTTGCAAGTCAGTATTGGGTTGTATGTTGAATAAAATATGATTCACAACCATAACAAATATGGCTTTTATATAGATACTTGTTCCATAAGGCATGTAATCTTTAGTCTCAAGGCCATACAGCCAACAACACAGACATACAGAACAACCATTATCCAATCAACTATAGTGCTGTAAAGTATGTTCTGCTCAATTAATTTGTTTATTACTGGCTGTAATTTCTGTTTAATTTAGGGAGGCCCTATGAAAAGTATTGAATGTTAAAAAGAGCAGTAAATTTGTGCGCAATATCTTTAATGCTATACTTGAAACTTTTAATAAGAGTGCTACTTTGTATTGAAAAATAAGCAAAAACCACAAATTATGAATTGGACTTTTGATCAGTGGGTCGTCTAATCGTCTTGTTAGAGTTTGTAGCAGGCCATTAACAAAAAGTAAAGAAGACATTAGGAATGGTTGCCTAGCTACAACTCGTTGACTCGTGATTGGACTTTGACAATATAAAAAGTATTTTATTTTATACTGATCTAATTATTTTGTGTACTTGCTGTGATAATAATACCTCATTCATTTCATCCTCTTATTCAATCTAAACGTAAACTTTAATATTCTGCACTACTGCTTAGAGGTGTTAAGTTGAAACATCGAGGTAAGAGATCCTCAAATAACAACAGGTTATTGGGCCTACACCAGAATGGAAAGTTTTACTGCTAAATTGAAGATTGGAAATTTAGAAGGGAAGGTAAACTGGGCTCAATGGAAATACAAAGTATCCATTATGCTGCGAGGTACAGAATGTGCTATGGAGGCAGCAGAAGGGAAAATCCAGAAACCAACCCAACCGAGTGTAGCAGCTGGTGATGCAGAAGTTGGTGCCTATAATTTGGCTATGGCAAAATATAGAAAAGCTGACAGCAGCGCTTTGCTTATAATTACAACAAGTTTATCAGACGACACACTGAATAAGGTCATGCGGTTCGAGACTGCAAAGGAAGTTTGGGAAGAACTTCACAGACTCTTTGATGGACAATCTGAGGATAGAGCTTACAACCTGTGTATGGAGTTTTTTGGCTTTAAGCGTGATAATGGAGACGACGTATCGACCCATATGTCAAAACTTAAAAATATTTGGAACAATCTGAACGCTGAAATTACCAAGAGTGACACAAACGTTAAGCTACCTGAGCTGTTCTTAATTTGCAAGATTCTCGAAACATTAGATGAAAAATACTTTTCGTTCAAGTCAAGTTGGCTTCTGATTAATAAAAAAGACAGAACCATAGAGAACTTGACAAGTCACCTCTGTGCATACGAGAGAGCACTTAGTGGAAATGGCGAGACTAGTCAAGAGGCCCTAGTAATAAATAAGACTGTGCAGAAGAAGAAGAAGAAACAGTTGACGAAGTGTCACTATTGTTCTGAAGCTGGTCATTGGGTTAAAACCTGCCCAAAGTGGATCAGAGATGGAAGACCACCGAAAACACCTAAAATAGGAACAGGGTTTTCACCACTAATTCAAAACATAACTTTGATGATCGTCAATGCATGTTCATTGGAACAATTTCAGAATAAGGGAAATTGGTTCATAGACAATGGGGCGACAGTGCATATTACAAACAGGAGTGACATATTTCAAGACTTTGTTCATTTTGATTTGAACCACACTGTGACCACTGCAGATGGTACTACCATTCCTGCGAAAGGGAAAGGATCGGTGGTAGTTGAATCGAATATAAATAGAAGAAAGGAATTAATAACACTCAGCAACGTTTGGTATGTGCCATCACTATCAAGGAACTTATTTTCGACTTTAGCTGCACAAGACATGATTCAAAATAGTGTCTTTACCTCTACTGCAACAGAATGCAAGCTGGTAATAGATGGAATCACACGTGTTATTGGGAATAGGAAACCCAATGGAGGATTATATAAGCTCAATATAAAAGCTTTAATCCCAGATAACCATATACAAGCGAATGTAGTGACGTCACAAGAAGATCTCCTCCAAATATATCATGAGAGGTTTGGACATCAGAATCCTAGACATGTCAAGAACCTAGTGAAACGAGAACTAGGTATAGACATAAACTGCGATGGTCTCAAATGTGAAGGGTGTATATATGGAAAAGCCCACCGTCTAAAGTTCGGTAAAAGAGAGAGAGCGTTAAGCATAGGTGAATTGATCCATACGGATGTTTGCGGTCCTTTCGAAGAAAGTTTTTCTAAGTACAAGTACTTTGTGTTATTCAAAGATGATTATTCTAGCTTCAAATCAGTGTACTTTATTCGACAGAAATCTGAGGTCAAGAATATGTTAGTACGCTTTATCGCTGAAACGAAAGCAAGTGGACATTCAATCAAAACTATTCTTTCGGACAATGGCGGAGAATTTGACAACAAGGATTTTCGAGACATTTTACACAAGCATGGAATTACACAGAGACTCACAATGCCGTACACACCTGAACAAAACGGTGTAAGCGAGCGCGAGAACAGAACGTTAGTTGAAACAGCTCGATCAATGATGCACTCAAAAGTAGAGCTGCCACAGAAGCTTTGGGCAGAATTGATCAATACCGCGACATACGTGCTCAATCGTACAGGCCCTTCTCGAGTGGAGAACAAGGTGCCTTTTTGAATTGTGGCATGGAAAGAAACCCAAAATCAGTCACCTTAGGATTATTGGTAGTGAATGCTACGCTCATGTACCGAAACAGAAACGAAAGAAACTAAGCAAGAAAGCTGTAAAAGGGATACTCATTGGATACGAAAATGATGATGGGTACCGCATATGGGACGGTCACCAAACTCAGAGATCGAGAGATGTAACTTTCTATAAAGATGTTGAATACAAGATTCCAACTGATATTGAAGTTAATAAGCCAAACGAGCCTAATAATGATTTAGAGGGAGAAAAAGCCAGAGATCATGATTTAGAGGCGGAGGATCCTGAGTTAGAGGGAGAAAATAGTTTATTTCAGGAAGAAAGAACTGACGATCAACATTCAGATAATGAAGATCAAAACCTAGAGGGAGATAGAGACATACCTGAAAACGAACTACAAAGACAAGACAATTTCTTTGATGCTGAAGACATAGATCCTGAAGAAGCGATTGTTGTTAATGAGCCAAGATACAACTTAAGGGACAGAAACACTCTGCGGCCCCCTAAAAAGTATGAGGACTTTGTTTGTCTAGTAGAGTCTTTTCCTGATACGTTCATAGATGCTATTCAAGCTCAAGATAGTGAACACTGGCTACAAGCCATGAAGAGTGAAATTAACTCTCTACGAGTTAATGATGTTTGGACTTTAAGTGAATTACCACCAAATAGAAAGGCGCTTCCCTCAAAGTGGGTTTTCAGAATTAAAAGAAATCCTGATGGCTCAACAGACAAATACAAAGCGCGCCTGGTGGTGAAGGGGTTCAAGCAGCGACTAGGTGTTGACTATGACCAAACATTTAGTCCGGTTGCAAGGATGGGAACTATTAGAGCCCTAATAAGTGTTGCGGCTAAAGAAAAGTTGGTCCTGACACAGTTTGATGTTTCAACAGCGTTCTTATATGGAAAACTTAAAGAAGAGATCTATATGGAGCAACCCGACGGCTTCAATGATGGTTCAACAAAAGTATGGAAACTGAAACGAAGTTTATACGGACTAAAGCAAGCGCCACGTTGTTGGAATTCTTGCTTTGGCGAGATTCTTCTGGATTTAGACTTCAAACAGAGTGACGCCGACAGCTGTTTGTTTGTCAAGGAAATCAAAGGAAAGAAGGTACTCATAACATTATATGTTGATGACGGCCTAGTAGCCGCTACAGACGCAGAAGTAACAGAAGTTTTTCTAAATGAGTTAAGGAAAAAGCTGAAAATAACTACAAAACCTGCATCTTATTACCTCGGTTTAGAGATTGAGCGAGATACAGATGGATCTATAACCATTAAACAAGAATCTTATACGAAGAAGATTCTGAAAAGATTTCATATGTCGGACTGTAACCCCCTTTCAACTCCAGTTCAAAAGGAATCTGTGATATCAATCTTTGAGTCAGGGAAAGTGGATGATGAAAGAAAAGATTTTCCATATCGAGAAGCCGTAGGTGCCTTAGCATATCTTATGGTCGGAACTCGTCCCGATATTGCTTATGCAGTCAGTGTGGCATCTAGAAAACTTGAAAATCCCGATAAGTCAGATTGGCAGATGGTCAAGAAAATTTTTAGATACTTGAAAGGAACGACTTCCTATGGAATAAAGTACAAGTCAGACCACTCCAATGATTTCATAGTTGGCTACAGTGATGCTGACCACGGCGGAGATCAGCAAACCGGTCGATCAACTACAGGCGTTATATGTTTATACGCTGGAGGAGCTGTATCGTGGTTAAGCCAAAGACAAGCATCGGTGGCAATTTCAACAACAGAAGCCGAAATAGTTGCAGCAAGTGAAGCTACAAGAGAGTTAATTTGGTTGCAGAGAATATTTACCAAACTCACAGAGCTAAAAGTTTTACCAACGCTTTTAGTTGACAATGAAGCTGCAATTCGCCTGGCACAAAACCCCGAATTCCACAAGCGAACTAAACATATAAGAATTAGACATTTCTTTGTGCGAGAAAAGGTTCTTGATGGAGAAATACTTGTGAAGAGAACAAGCACAACCAATCAGTTGGCAGACATGCTTACTAAAGCAATGCCAAGACCAAGACTTGTCCAGTTAAGAAGTGAACTTGGACTGGTCGAAACTTTTTAACATATTCAAAGAGGGAAAGTGTTAGAGTTTGTAGCAGGCCATTAACAAAAAGTAAAGAAGACATTAGGAATGGTTGCCTAGCTACAACTCGTTGACTCGTGATTGGACTTTGACAATATAAAAAGTATTTTATTTTATACTGATCTAATTATTTTGTGTACTTGCTGTGATAATAATACCTCATTCATTTCATCCTCTTATTCAATCTAAACGTAAACTTTAATATTCTGCACTACTGCTTAGAGGTGTTAAGTTGAAACATCGAGGTAAGAGATCCTCAAATAACAACACGTCTTAGGTTTAATTATTGCAAAATACAAGTGGGTAAAATATGTTGTTTTAATTCACTGAAATAAGAGGTATGGTTAAAAACACAATGAAGCATTTTCTATGAATTCTATAGCATAACCTTGAACATTTGCATGACAATGGCTACACAAAAAGATAGATTTTTGGCTGCTAACGTAAGCCGGATTTATAAATCGTTAATTATTTCACCTACAACGATGGTATCTAATGACCGATATTAGGAAGATAAAATCACTAAAAGAACATTGTGATAAATATTTATAACCTACACACATCCTATACACGAAACCGGCGCGCCGCGCGGCGTAGCAGAAAACTTTGTTCATTCAAATGATTTGAGGATCTTTTTTTGGACAGTGTGATAATCAAATAGGCGTAAATACATACCATGAATAGTTTTTTCTTTAGCCTGGGAGAAAAGCATTCGCCCGTAAACAGTCTGGCCGGCATAATAAGCACCATTTTCATGGTCTAAAACTATCTGACCATCATCGAATCCCATCATAAATATACAAAAATAACTTCATAAAAATACAACAACGCCCCAGAACTTGTTCCCCAGGAAAAAAAATTTGTTGAATGAAACTGACATCTGTCTGACTGACAGTCTGAGTCTGACTGACGCTGACCTGACATGACATAATGCAAAACATTCAAAATTGCAATTTGGGATAATTGGGCGCTCTCATCCAGTGTTGCCAGACGCCGACGGCGTTTCCTCGTACAGACATGTATTTTGTCACCACAACCTCGTACCATACCAATTATTTAATAAATTTCTTAATATTGAATGATTGTCTAGTCACCTACCTACTTTAAGATTTGAAAAAAAAAAGAAGCACTACAAAGCAGTTTCGTCAAAAAGTACTACAGGGCAGTTTGTACAGACGCCAGCACATCAAGCTACTATAATCTGTCAAATTTTCTCAACCAACTTTGAACCTTAAACTTTGGTGATAAACTTAAAAATCTATTAAAGAAAATTGACAGATTGTAGTAGCTTGATGTGCTGGCGTCTGTACAAGTTTTACAAACACCTTTACACACCGCTGGACAATCTAGTGTCCAAGGTCGCAGGTGGCAGGTCAGACTAACCGGAATTTTTCGCGTATTAATAATCGCGTATTAGTAATTTCGGGAGAATCTCCAAGTGGCAGTGTAGTGTTGCAAGCACAGCACACATCGTTCATTCATTGTGTAAAGTTAGAGGCGAGTTCCAAAATATGATTTGTATCAACGAATCTCGTAAAATCGTACGAGGATGGATGTAAGCTCGTACCTCGTACCTCTGAATCTCATACATGTACGAGAAACCTCGTACGGATGGCAACACTACTCTCATCTGGCGTCTGGCGTTGGAGTTAGACTGGACACAGAGCATGTAACCTTGCGTTGGATAAGGCATTGACATTGACATCAGTCAGTCTTGTTATCGTAAAAATCTGAGTTGCCGTATGTCACTGTCTGGTTTGCCGTTATCTCAGATTCATGTTTATCTAGAGAATACTTGTCCTTGCTTCTCATTTTGTCGCACTCGTAGGCACAGATTACTAATATGTAGGTGGTACAGAGGCCAACACATCAACCTACCCCAATCTGTAAAATTTTCCCAATTGAATATTAATCTTATTCCTTTGCAGTAAAGTTTAAAATCCATCAAAGAAATTTGACAGATTGGGGTAGCTTGATGTGCTGGAATCTGTACATACATGTAGATGAAACAGTTACGTTAGTATAGTACACTTACACGTACAGAGGCCAGCACATCAAGCTACCCCAATCTGAAAAATTTTCCCAATTGAATATGAACCTTATTCCTTTGCAGTAAAGTTGAAAAATCAAAGAAATTTGACAGAAACTAAAAGAAATAGGTAACCAAACAAAAGATGAGGGCGCCACTGTGCGGTCGGCGCCAAACTAACACTACTAGAATGGTAAAAGGTCTCATCAATGATTAAAATTACCTATTTTATCACTGACCTGTATTATACTGTTTAAAATAGAGGTTAGTGTATTATTATCACTGACCTGTATTATACAACTACAAGTATGTTTAATAGAGGTCAGTGATTATTATAGTTCTCATTCACACAACTGTACGAATCATTCGCTGTCAACTCTGTCAACTCGATTACTCGAAATCAGCGAAAACTCGAATCACTACGTTTTCTCATATCACATCTGACATTGGCAGAATTGTCGACATCGGCACCATTGCCATAAAGAAAAATAGAATAGAATAGAATAGTTTATCATTCATTCAGCTAGTTGTCAAATGGACGGCAAAGCGGGCGTTTGTTCAAAATAGTTTCAACACGCTGTCCGCGTGCTTTTAATTCTATCCCTTTTTTTTACAATATTTCTAACAGAAAACCACATCGTAGTGATATTTCTTAAAACCACAATCGTTTTTTAAAACACTTTCAACGTTATTTGCGGGCGAATTCTATGTACCCCGTGCCTTGTGTATAAAAAATATCGGACCAATATTACCAAAATAAAAATAATGTGCTACTAAAATAATTTGTTGAACATAATCCGGCTATAAAGATGAGTACGCCACAGAAGGACATAGAGTTAAGCCCTGTGAAGCCTGAGGCTAACACGAGCACTGCTCCGGAAAAGTTAAATGTGCCGGTAAACGATGAGGAGGACGTTATTATTGGGAGGTTTCGGAAGATAAGTTCGGCGAAGTCTATGGCAGCGACGAATGGGAACATACAGTACCCTACGGCTGCGGATGTGCCGTCGAGGAGCGAGGACGTGGAGGCCGGGCTTCAGTTCAGGACGCGGGAGTCGGGGGAGAAGGATCGCTTGCTGCCGGAAACGGTATCCAACGGCTCGGTTTCGATACAGTCGCGCTCACCGGTCACAAAGAGCAGCTTCCGAGATGTGGAGAAGCCTTCCAGGTTCAAGGATCAACCGTCTGCTACTAGATTTCAGGTGAGTTTTATCAGGACCTATGTGAAATAAAGTTTTCCAACTTTTGTCGGTTTGATGCATCTATTAAAAATTAAATATGCAGCTTTGTATAGTCATTTTAAAAAATAAGGGGCGGTCTCTATGTGATATTGAACGCCTAAAATCCTGCCTAATTTTACTATTTTATTCTAGAACACTGGAACATAAATGTTCTAAACTAAATCAGGAAAATTATTGTTGAGAATTTAACTCATGAATAACATAAATGTTTATAAATAGAAATACATTGTGTTGACATTTAATAAAAAATTCAAGATAGTTACACAACACACCAACTGGCTTGTGGAAAAATTATTATTGATAACTGGTTTGTAGCATAACAAATTCAAAACGCTGTTTTTTTATCCTCCAATTAGTGGCACATTCCGCTTCATACACTATTATGTGACATTCAATTGTCACAATAAATAATTCATTACTTGTGTTGTACGGTATGTATGGGCAACGCAATCACTGAAATAAGCCTTGAATGACCCATTCAAACAAGATAAAGCAGATATACACACAATGTGACTACATTCAATATTTTGAAACAATGCACAGATAAAATCCTCATTGTGTAATCTGAATTTAATTCATGTATTAACTATGTTAAACATGATTGTTTAACTTCACATAATGTGGTAGCTCCGGAAATTAACACAAGTATTCACTGCTTACAGAGATGCTAATACAATAATCTCATTGGTGGAACTTGCGTTGGAAATTCGGACGCATGCGTTGCGCATGCGTCTTGTACACACAGCTTCACATCAAGCTATACATTTCCAGTTTTAGCTGACCTTGCATTTTATAGGTTTTTCGTACAATCAGAAGTCAGTAGAAGCTGACTTCTGATTGTACGAAAAACCTTATGAATAGCTTGATGTGTAGTCGTGTGTACACCACCATGCGTTAGAACACGCAGTGCAGTACACGCACAACACATACATATTTCTATTCATTGTGCAATTTCCCTCTTTGTCCCGGACAGTAACTTGCGACATGCGCTACACGTAATTTGTGTTACTGTGCATAGCATGCGTTTGCGATTATTATGCGTTACTCGTTACTCATGACATGCACATGGCGTGTGCGTCGCGTCCCTGACAACGCGCTTACTGTGTGCGTTGCGTCCCTGACAACGCGCATACTGTGTGCGTTGAGTCCCTGACAACGCACATACCTACTGTGTGCGTTGCGTCCTTGTTAACGCGCATAATGTGTGTGTTGCGTCCCTGACAACGCGCAGACTGTCAATGCTAAGTACCACAGGGCCACGGCCGACAGGGCCACAAAAATGATGATTGAAATTATGAAATAGTCTACTCATTATTAGCGACAATGAAATGAAATAAAATTATTAATTCTGTAAATAGGAAAGCGGAATGGAGTCGACATTTCCTTTCCGACTACCTCTGAGAAGAAATGGCGAAACAAACTCAAGGGTCAAAGTCTCTTTTAAAGTCTAGACATAATCTTGGTCAGATCATATGAAAACAATGGAGATTAATGCCTGAAATGGTATTTTGAGGAAAGAACCACACTGATTTGAATGGACCAGTCCAGTCAGTGCAAGCATTTGTCAGAAATTGTGTAGCTAAACTCAGAACCCGAATAAATAATCTCGACCAGCGCGCCGGTCGAGATTTTCGAGCGAGTAAATATTCAGTCATCGAGATAAACTTTACGACTGTGACGTAAAATGTATGTACATAATATCCCAACGATTCTCAGAAAATTCGCATAAATCAGCTGCTTTATAAACCAACCGTGACGTAGGTACCACTTACTTTTATCCGTAGACAAACAGGACCAAATACATTTTCTTGTGTGCACTTGACCTTGAGATCCCTAGTAGAGTGTTCTTCCGTTTAAGTAGAAATCAATAAAATCCGGTTCAAGCTGGGTGGGTAGGTTTGAACCGGAGTGTTGTTCAAACCTGGGCCTAATAGTAAAGCGGATATTTTCGCATTGCTACGATCAAGACATTCAACAATATCGAACAATTTGAGGGTTCACACACACCACATGTTGTAATCAGTGTAATGCAGAAATGTTTAGTCTTAACGTTCTAAAATTATTAATTACTGAACTGGCAGTTGGCCCACCGCGGATGCACAGCAACTTTGGCCCTTGTTAAAGAGTTTCTTCCGGGTTCCGGAGAAGTTCTACGAGCATAAATTACTACCGCTAAGCAGCATTTGGCTGTTTTCCTGTTTAATTTCAGGTATAATTCAGAAGTCCTTGTTCTTCTCAAAAATTACACGAATTCTTGCCAACAAATTACAGTCAAGACGGAATTAGACGGTTCTTTAAATGAATCATTTTAACCTCATGGATAAGGATGGACAGGGAATGCTAGGCCTAATTCTTCCAATTACCTTAACTTCCCGCTAATGTTTTACTGAACACTGACATGCTCGGTCGCGAAGCAGTCGGTCTAGGTCATAGGCGCCTACTTGTACGCTACCAATAAATCATAATGGCGGCAAATTGGATAAGTGCACGGGCGGCGGCAAGCTTCCTCTTGCCTCGTCCGAGCCCGTCTTACGGGCCCCGGTAAGAATGGACCATAGATATATGTTTTTTACATTTCTATGGAATGGACGCATTAGCTGACGACTGCTCTACGAGCCAATACGGAAGGATTATTGATCAGTGTTCTGTACTGGCTACTCTTCGTTTGTAAGGACGGAAGGAACGATGGGGAATCCTCTAAATGAGAATATTTTCAGATTACTCGTCTGTCCAAATATATCATCAGAATAGTTAAAACTATGTAATACACACTTCTGCCTATATCTTTGGGAATACGACAATGTCAGACAGGCTTTGCTCATTGCCATGGAGTGTCATCAGCACTCAGGAGATGATTTGTAGCATCCACTCATTGTTGCGAGTTTATGCGAAATTGGCTTTGTCTAGTCATTCCTAGAGGAAATATTAAGTCTGAAGTTGTAATAAATGTACTGTCTAAGTGGAACTGATTTCAGTCCGTAGAATGAGCGTATATCCAGTCACAGGACTCACAGGTGTACGGTTTCATAGCATTAATCATGAGTGTTTCCTTCTTCAACCACTATGAGCAATCCGTTCTCCGAAATCGTCCAAAATAAAGGATATAAGGATCTTAGTAAATTTTTGGAAACTATAAATGTGAAACAGCGACTACAGAGTCCTGTGTATAAAATAATAAGTTTTGTTTAATACCTATTTATAGCCACTCTGACGTCAGTAGTCAATGTAAGGGTTGTGACGTAGAAAACCCCTGAAGACATCTAACTGTACCGTGAAAAGGCAAGGTCACCGGTCGTGATAATTATGCAGGGTCATCGGTGTCCGACCCGTTAAGGCTAAGCAATATGATCAATTTTATCGACAAATTCACCATGATAAGGCATTTTGCCCCTACATTATTATTGTATTTTATTTTCCTTCTACTTGTCAGGATCTTTAAAGTAAAGGGTCATATTCAAAAAGTCACAACTCCTAAACTATTTGACTTCTTCACATCAGATTTTAGGTAATACTTTAGTGCATCTAAAAAGTAAAAAAAAGGTATGTTATCTGGATAGTTATTTGGAAAACAATTACTTAAAAATTCAAAAAACAACCAAATTTTTTCAAACTTTTTAAGTTTAAAGTATTTTTTTAAGGTTTTAATGGAACTTTTTGACAAACTTTTTGCGTGTGAACTTATTGCCTATTTTTGTAGCTATCGAACGAAACCACTTATGTCTGTAGGACCTCTACATAGGTAGATATGGCAAAATAAATAAACCCAACCGTACACAGTAAAAAAAAATTAAAATGGCCGCCATTTCAAAACAGTAGGGGCATAATGCCTTATTATAGTGAATTTGTCGATAAAATTGATCATATTGCTTAGCCTTAACGGGTCGGACACCGATGACCAGACACACTGTATAATGACTTTCATTATTTACGACTGATTTTACGATTTCCATCACGGTAACTTAGCATAGATCTGCTACCGAACGTGAAAACTGAATGACAGATAATACTCTAGAGTAGGTATGGGCCATTAGGCATCCCCGAGATATGCACGTGGACACTAAAAACATCGCAACACAATAGAAAGAAATGATTTGTGAGTGAATGTAAGCTCGCTCAAGACGAAGACACCTTTATCCCCGAGCCGAGGAGAATACTCTATTTTTAGCACCTACTGCGAGGTATTAAAAAATTCGATTATCGAAATAGTAGTGAAACTATTAAATAACCGGGGAGTTATGTGTAGTGTCATATACTATTTACCCGACTACGTGACAGTACAGGGTTATGTTTTTATGCGTACTTAACAATGTATCTTTGTATGTGGAATTGCTCATACCGTCGAAACTACATGAGGAGTCTATCGACTCATTTGGATCGCGCGAAGATTTGTACGCTGTTATGGTTTTGTAAAATCAAATTAGCAGATTTTAGACGATAACAATCAAGGTCTTGAAAAAAAAATATAACCTTTACTATGTGGGGTATCAAAATAAAGGGCTTGAGGAAAGGATTTCAAAAATGTAACACACTAAAAGGATTCAAATAAAAATAAGGTGACCAAATCAAAACCCAACTGCACTGCAACTAAGATTCAAAACTAGCTGACTTTCAGCAGTCTGATGCAGTTGATGGCATCAAATCTGTGATTGAACTAAAATAAAATACCTATTGTCTGTCATGTTTTTTTATTTGTTCAATCTAATCTCATGCATTTTCATCAAAAACACAATAAACAATATCGTCAATGGAGCGTCAGCTCAAATCCAACATTCTAATGCAGGGGTATACGCGCCACAGCAACCGATCATTTTGTTGATTAAAACCTCTATAGTAATTACTAGGCTAAACATGACTGGACCATAATGTAATTTATTATCATCTTGCATGCTATTGTATGTATACCATGTTTATACAAACAAATAAATAAATCTTATCTTTTTTTATTGTTACCTAATGACAAAGTACTCCAAAAGTAGTGCAGAAATTATTTTATTGCTTACTGCATTTTATGAGTCAGTCCACGTGCACATACGTGAAATAAAACGCACTAGCTATTGCTACTCGACTATGAAGGTTGTATGAAACAGGCATTTTCAGAAGAGAAATAGCGAGTGGTACTACATGCGGTTCTAGACTAGAGGTATTTTTGAAAGGGGCGATTTTAACTTGTTAACAAGTGCTGTGTATTAAGTTCTTCTTTGGATTTAGACTTTATCAGTGCATTTCACACTTTCACAGTCCATTACTGTTAGCCTGAATTATCCCATTGCTGGGCAAAGGCCTCTCCCCATGACTTCCAGTTCCAGCTCTTTCGATCCAGGGCTAAAGTGGACCACTGGTTATTTGTTTTCTCCACCTCGTCTCGCTATATTCTACAGTCCATTACCTACATCTTTTGAAAAATACCAGCCGATTTACTATCCTTCCACCTGACACTAAGGATTGACACAGCTTAATAGCACCGCAGTTCGTATTGTAGCTCGTTGCACTTAAATTGAGACTAATGTGTTCAGTATTTATTTTAGTTTCCCCATTGAACCCATTATGTGCCACGTGTGTTGAAAGATGGCCAAATATTTCAAGTTTTCCTGGATAACAGTACGGTAGAAATTCTTCTCATGCTTCCATTAAACATTGAGTCACAGTGAGTTCATCACATCAGATCACTCATCATCTTGTTACAGTAAGTTCAGCACACTGATTCACATAAAAGAGACATCCTCATAAAGGACAAAAATAGCTACAGAACCATTCACTTTATGCGTGATGTCGGAGGCGGAGGCTAAATTTAGAACAGCCAATTTAACAATCAAGTTTAAGCCCTAATTGTAACAAGAAAAGGCTGAAATTACAGTCAGCAAACTCTAGAGGATCCGCCGCTAGTTGTGGCCACAGAAAAACCGTAAAAATGTCGTTACTTTCAATTTTATTGCAGTTTGATGAAAACAGAAGACGATAGATACGAGTATCTTTTGAACGGCGCCAATGTAAACCTGCGTTTAATATTAATTTGCTATTCAATCGAGTTTGGAAGAAAAATAATGTTTTTGCTCATACATTGTAGAGAGATAAATTGGTCGCATGGGCCAATTGCATTTCAATCTGGAATAAGTCGTATCCACATCTTGTACTTCTTTAGCTAGTACTAAGTCGATCGACTGAACAGCGCAGTTAAAACTAGCACAGATGACATGGCTGTCGCATATCCTAGAACAAGTTTAAATTGCGCTTTCGCCATTAAATACTTGAGATCTAACTAGACTAGGCGTGGTGGGAGATATTCCATGAGCAAAACAGTCATGGTATCATGACACGATCAATATTTTGCTGCTTGTAGAAAAAAAAGGGATTTTCACTGTGTAGAATAAACACGTATAAGAGTAGGAGAAGACCAAAGAAACGATTGGATGGACTGTGTGAATGGTGTTATGGTTAGAGAGGCGGTGACTGCCGAGATCACGACTAATAGAGAAGTATGGAAGAAGACGACATGTTTGCCGACCCCAAATACCTAAATTGGGAAGGAGAATGATGCTGATGACAGCGGATTTTTTCTAGTACCCGGTTTCCTTGACGGCCGAAGCAACATATTTGAATCCATAAATCTATTGCTATTGCAGAGACGATATCACTCGATTTATCATTTCAATCCCCAGACTTGGGAATGTCTAAGCTCTAATGGAATTTTAAAGATATGCACGACTGATGGAGTGCCCCCTGCCACTGTAATAGATCAAAACCCTTATATGTGTCAGTAATGCATATGATAAATCAAAGAGAAAGCTTAGACATCAATTTCTCTTTTAAGTATTAAGGTTATTAATACTTTAACGCTACAAAGGCAGTGTACCGTTATGAGTCGGAAAGGCCCACGTGCGCCTCATGGAACAATTTGGAATTATTTAACATTTAATGAGCCATTGTTTATCTGGCCGTGACTGGAAGTACACAGTTATGTTCACTATCGTTGCGAAAACCGATTTCGTACCAAAAGTATGTGTTGAGCACTCTGGTAATAATTAGCGGTAGACATCGTAGCCCCTTGAAGCTTAAGCACGATTTGGAAATAAGTAACGTCGTAGCCAATGGCAAACATGACCATAACTTGTGTCCTTACAACAGAAGAACAAGAAAAGCTAAACATCTAAAGCTTACCGTTAACTTCAGCCCGTATTTCAGAACCTCACTTAAGTAGTTTCTAGTTTAAAACGATCCTAGTGCAGTTTCTAGGGAGACTAGAATCATTTAATTTTTTTTTCTGAATTTTGACGTTCCAAAGTCTTTTATGTGCCTATTTGAAATAAATGATTTGAATTTGACTTCGTGGAAGTGGAAGACGTCGAAAAGAAGTCCTTAGCAACAAGGTGGGCAGTTGGCACCAATTAGCTGTGAAATACGATGTTACTTGCAATGCAACCGTTATTAATTTTTTTTGCCGTTGAAAATGTTTCGCATTGTTTGATTTACCTGTAGTTCCGTGACGAATATGCTATGATGACTGCGCTAGGTATATTGAAATTCGTCACGCGTCACGCCTAAACTAGCGTATTATTCCATTATGTCGGAGTTTTGTTTTTAATTTAACTTTACTATTAGCGGCTGTTTGGGGCAGTTTTTATACACTGAGTGCTTCTTACTCATGTGGAGCTAGGTATCGTCGGTAATTACGGCAGTGTTTACTTTCAAAGCATCTGCGTTTTGTTTATAAACTCTCTAATGCTAAACATGTTTTTTATAGAACCTATAGGCGTCAAATGCCAGGAGAAAATCTGACCATTTAACGACAGTTCTTGTTGACAATATTTTAGGTAATTTTTCAACAAATGGATCCCTGCCCTGATCAACGCTTAAGGGCTTGAAGAGCGTTTCAGAATTATGTGCTAAGACTGTTCCTACAGCACGGTCAAGTAGCAATCAGACATCAATTTCTTCATCCGGTTACAGAAAGAGTATAACCAGATATTTCAGTTCGAAGTGAGATACTGGATGATTTGATGAAGATTTAATTCGGCAAGCATAAAATTTTTGCCTTCAGCTGTTGTCATCTCGAACAATGCATACAGGGTGTCTAAGAACAACTGTACCTAAGTACATAAATTATTGGGAACATAGGTGCCAGCTCACTTATTTTCTTGATTCACACCTGGAACAAAGAAAAGATGCTGAACTTTGTGACTTTCATATCCTTTTGTCTATTTGTCTGATCTTGTGTAGGTCAAGGTTAAAAGGGCAGACGCCAACAAGAAACTGTCCATGTCTGGCCATTCTTATAGGTATTATTTGAATATTATATTCCTGTGTAACGGTTACTAAAAACTTATGCATATGACTGGGTTATAAATATAAAATTCAATTTACATAATAATATCCAGCCCGGGCTATTCTGTAAAAATGTTAGGGTTAGGTGAAGTGAGCTGTCAATACTGTCAATCCCTGGCGTTCACTTCACCTAAGTTTCACGGTAAGATTTATACAGAATTGTCGACAGTTGTCTAGACTGCGCCATTGGTCTGGTCGCAAAAGTGACTGCTAATCGTGGGTTCCTTGGTTACATTCTCAATTCGGGAATATTGTTATTACTTAATATATATATATTTTTTTTGTCAATTAATGTTCCTGTACGTACTTCCTTAGGGCATTAATCTATGCCACTGATAATATAATACTCTAGTATCTATGCCATAGGTTTTTCACACGATGACTTGAAAACTTTATGACGACAAAAATCATTGACACAAATTAGATTCGTGACTTATATTTTAGCGTTTTACGAGTTTTAAACTAATGTAAAGTATATGGTCATGATTACCATTTGTCCTTCAATGTATTGTAAATAACTGGTTTTCAATGTAAAATTGTAGGTAAAATAATACATAGAAGTACGTTTAGAAGCTTACTTTCAAACTAGTTACTAGTTTAGAAATATCTACGGATCTTTGATAGCCGACTAGTTTCGGTACAAGGATGGTCTCGGGACATGTTCAAAATTAGTCGCATTCTTAAATCATTATTGTTATGATTTTTAGTCTAAATAATTATTATAAAAATAATGAGACTCAATTTAAATTCCGATTACGAGAACTGCCGATCGATTCTGTAAAAATCTCACCGTGACAACTTAGATGAATAATGACAGTTCACTCGATGCTCACCATCGAGTGAGCTGTCATTCCACCTGACACTATTGACAGTTCACTTCACCCAAGTTCTGACGGTGAGACTGTTACAGAATCGCTCGGCTGTATGTAAATATGTTCGTTCAACACCAATTAAAAAATATAGGTAACCCAATTCAGCAGAAGTACCTAGTGTCGGGCAGTTCAAGGTTTGTGATAAGCATAATAATGACATAGATTCAGTTTGTATAAACATGTATCGACGTATCATTATTAAGAGTGTAGCTTAAGAGAAGCTTGCCCTCTCCAAAGACATGTGACATCTAACCAGCCCGTACCTAGCTATTAGGCCCACATGGTGGGCGGCAGTACATTGCAGCTCACTTCCTCTCACAAAGAGTAGGCCTGAATCTTAATGCTGACCAGCTCTTCAGTACACGGTGTGACTAGATTTTCAAGATCAAATTTGGTTTTGCAAGTCATTAGAAAGCTCACGAAAGAAAAGAAAATTAGTCTGAAAAAAAAAAAAAAAAAAAAAAGAAAAAAAAAAAAGAAAAAAAAAAAAGAAAAAAAAAAAAAAGAAATAAAGGAAGAAATTGAAAATTAGTCGCTGTCGTCGGATATGGTAGACTATAATATACATATATGCTGGGCAAGATTAACTAGTGCAGTATAATACCACTACATAAAACCTTCACCACTGATCATTTAATTGACTGTATCGATAATTTGCCTCAGCAACTCAGCAACTGCCAAGTTCATATTTACATCGTAAAGCATGGGAATGCGGCCGTGGTATATTTATGGCGTTATGATATGGGTTAAACTTCACCACGTTAAATATATCTGGCATGTTTTGAGTCTACGAGTCGCTTGGAAACTGACGATTTTTATGCCTTGGCGTTTGTTGTTTTACGCCATTCGATGTTATGGGTGTTCTGTTTTTCATATACATAGAGCCTGTTGCGCGGAGCAGCGTAAAATTTGTGCTTCTAAGCTAAAATAGAAAATTTACGGCCCAAAACTGCTCTTCACCGTTTTACAGTGGAAAGGGTAAACTGGGTAAGAAAGACAGTAACCTCTTATAAAAAGCTTAAACTATCGCGGCGGGATTTTATCGCGCACTGGATTTTCAACTATTGGTATCGAGCCGAGCGTTGAGAAACCAACAGAGCGCTTCCCAGTGTGTCAAAAAAACACACTGTGTGGATTTTCAACTTTCGGCGCAAATAAGTGCCATGAAAATCCAGTGCGCGTAAAAATATCTCCGCGGTAAAAACTCGCCCGTGTTACCTGGGTTTAAACAGCGAAACAGGAGTAAAAAACCCAGAAGCACAGCTGAAGAAGATCCACAATCGCAACAAGTCATAAGTTCTTATTAAGATCACGCAGTCAGTCTCCGACAAGAGCAATACGACATCCATTTCTCCATCAGTCATTTATAGATTTCTTATAGCTTTCGACACAATGTCTGGTTTACCAGGAGTTCATGATGAATCCTTACTGAATTGTAGATATTGTATTTGGATGTGATGTTAATTAATGTTACTTGTGTGTTTTCCTATTATTATATTATTGTCTATGTTACTTGAATTAAATGCTTTGTGTTGATTTGATTTAGACGATGAAATATGTCATCTACCTGTATAAATATTAAAACAAGCTATGTTCTACTTTGTGAGGCATAATTTCCAAATATTTTATTTCAACACAGTATTTGTAAACAACATAGTACGGGAAATGGTTCGGCAGAATATAGTACAAAAAACATAGTCACAATTACGGCGGCCATATGTGATGTAGGTCTTCCTATAGAAACGCGAGGTACGTAATAGCCTTCCCATAATGAATGAACGATACATACATGCTATATCTCAGCACATACCTTATTTCGCAGTTGTTCCGCTTCACTGAATTTTAAAGACTGGCTATTTGGATTGTAAAAGAAATCAGTTTAGCTACCTGCACCGATGTTATTTTTAAGATGGGTTTTGCTCTCCCAGATTTCTTTATGCGGTCAACCCAAAAATTCCGGTAGGGATTGAATTTTATCCCTGTATGTATAACACTACAAAGGCGTTATTTGGATTCCCTCTATTGTATATCTTACGGAGTACCTACTTATACTCTTAGGCCCTTTGTACACGGCACGGTTTCTGTACGGTACGGCGTATAAACCGCGTTGTAGAAAAAACGTGTTCGTCAACAAGCTTCCATAGTGATCCGTGACGAGCCAACACAAAGCGAGTAAACCGTAGTTTTTTCACGGCAAGAAAAACGTGTGTGTGCAAAGGGTCTTATGATGGACATCCCATCGTTGGCCTCTACACCATCATTCGTCGTCCCATTATCCCACTGCCCAACACCGTCGGCTTTATCAGACGCCTCAGTTATCCAAAAATATCAGCTGGAATCATACGACACGTCACAAATGTATTTCCCACAATAACTGCATGATGTCCTGGTGAATGATTTATTGCTGGATAGTCAACGGATCAATCGTAGCTATGACTAAAACGTGAAACTGCTGTAAATCGAAATGTTTTATTGTTAGCCGTTCTCGGTTTTCAAGTTTATTGATAGCTAAAATTGCATTTTATGCGATGTATCATGTGATGGGGATGTAATGCGTGTTACTCAGTAGTTTTAGATAGGAATAGATAATCGCATCACTTCTTGTTTAGTCAAGAAAGTTTTAGGTTTCATCAAAACTATTGCATGCTCTTCACAACTGCTCTAACCTGACCTAGAACCTCTAACTTGGGTCAAGCAGTTGGTAGGATTGCAAACTTTTAATCATAACTCTCAAAGGATTTCGACCAAGTATTAGTACTAGCACTTTGTAGGAGATAACACTATATTAATGTGATATCAAACTACTAGTCATAGCGAACTTAACCAAAGCTAGATAAGATAAAAGGTAAATTAACCGCGAAGTGCAGCTGATAAAACGCCGAGGTTGTATCTGACTGAATAATTATTTTGTTTTTAGATGGAAGAAGATCCGGAGGATGACCAAGAGCATACAGACTCAGATGGAATGGACAGCGATGACCCTCTCACGTGTACCGACACTAAATACGGGAAGAGTTTCAGGTAAAAATTTTGGCGCCCAACTGGGCCTGGGTGTCGGGTGTCCACCATTTCTTTGCATTGCATAGCTGCTTGTGTCATCAGAAGGGTAATTCCCGTATTTTTAAGAACGTTCGCATTCTATCTCAATCTTTCAAAAATATAATCAACTAGTAGAGCCCCGCGGTTTCGCCCGCATAAGTTTCCCGTGGGAATATCAGGATAAAAACTATCCTATGTACTTTCCCTAGACTCAAACTATCTCTATACCAAAATTTCATTCGGTTTAGCGGTTTAAGCGTGAAGAGGTAACAGTCAGACACACTTTCGCATTTATAATATTAGTATGGATATGGATTTGCCTACATTTTTGTCAAGTTTTTGACATTGATTGTCGCTGAGGTGAGATTGCGGCTTGAATTTGAACGTTTTTTAAATACGAGAATTGGCCTTCAGGTGTCGATACTTAAACGTTAGTACCTATAGCAAACAAATTGGTTCATTTTGGTTTATTAAAATTAGAATTTGGTCGGTCCTGCTTATATGGTGCCATATAGTTAGGGCTAGATTTGGGGTAAATTCACATTACACTGAGTACATGGACACACGAGTAGGAGTACAAAAGATGCAACGATCAAAATAAATCAGTTTGATTTCATTTACGCAATTCGTAAAATTCAGCTAAAATAACCGGATCACGGATGTTCTATCAATACAAAATGATTTATGTACTGACGTATATTTACAGACATTTCACCCGAGAAGCTTTGCCAAGGCTGGACAACTATAGAAATGTTTTATCGCTCCACGCAGCGCCCCGACCTACGCTGGATGAGCTGCATAACGCTTCCCTGTCTAGAAAGGTAAGGGTCTGTCTTGCACCAGGAACACTTTGAACTTACGTCCCTCTAACGTTTAGTTATGTAAATTGGAGTAAAATCTCATACAAGAGCAGTCGTGGCCCAGTGGTAATAGCCATACTTACGAGTTCTGAGTCGTGGGTACGAAACTATGAACCCAGACAGGCGCTTTACTTAGTGTATTTATTTCAACACTACTGCTTTGAAATGGTTAAAGAAAACATCATGATTAAACCAGCATGTCCTCGAACGAAAAATTCGAAGACATGTGACATTCAACAACCCGCACTGGGCTTGCTTGGTGGATAACGGCCCACTCTCTCTCACAGAGAGGAGGCCTGTGTCCCAGCAGTGGGAACGTTATAGGCTGATTATTTTATGGCATGTGTATGTATGTATGTACCTATACAGTCTCACACAGTATATTTCAAGCAAAAGTAATTTACCACAAGTGATTAACAAATTGACATAGTTAAGCAATAACAGGAACTCCATTAAGTATGTAGTACAGGAAAACATACATTAATTAATAATAATAATTGTTTATTTATCTAAAGTAGACACAGATTCAACACAGTGGTAGACATACTGTTTACATAAGCGTAAGGTTACAAAAGGCACTATACAACGTGTCCCAAAATTCAACGATAAGCGGGCACCGGAGGGTAGACATGATCATGACTACTAGAGAAAAAAAAAATTTTTTTTTTGGTAATTACAAAGTGGACTGAACGTGAAAATTTCAAGGAAAAAAGTAATTTTGATTAATTTTTGTGTAAAAACGACAGGTATTTTGGGATTTTTAAGGGTTGTGGTGGATAGCAGAGCTAATTATGTTGCCGATACAAAAAAAAAAACCGGCCAAGTACGTGTCGGACCACGCACAATGAAGGGTTCCGTAGTTGGAATGAATTTATCCCAAGAACAAACTTAACATTGTAGTTGAAAAACATGTTCTCCCATACATTCCAACTGAAAATGTAAGTTTGTACGCACAATATTGAGAGATTTACCATGTTGTTTCAAGATCATAGACTTCTTATTAATTTTCCTGTAATCTATAGGTATAGAACTATTTTCTGTATTTTTTTTTAAATTTTAGGCTAAGTAGTTTCGGAGATAAGGGGGGGAATGGTAAATTTTCGTCTATTGTCTTAAATAACTTTAATACAATTTACTTTAAAATTATAAATATATATTTGAGATCCTCACGGTAAGCCCTTTATTCTTTCATTGATATGTCACACGGTATAGATTGCTAAACTTTTTTTTTAAATTGTCTATTTACCCCTCAAAAATGACTCCCATTTTCAAAACTCATTTATTTACGTTACACGTCTGTGTTTGGGTCACAGAGATTCATATGTGTACCAAATTTCAACTTAATCGGTCCATAAGATTCGGAGCAAATTGGCTGTGGAAATTATAAGGAGATAAAATTTTACAGATTATATTATGTAAGTAGTTATTTTATTATGTATGTTTACAGATTATATGTAAGTAGTTAGGGGGTAATCTTCGGAACTACTGATCCGATTCCGATAAATCTTCCACTAATTGGAAGCTACAGTATTGCCAAGTGACATAGATTAAACCTATATATTTTGTGTTAAAAAAGTCAAAGCTCAAAAGTGTGGAACTCTCTGCCAGCGTCTGTGTTCCCTTCCCGATGTAACCCGTCAGCCTTCAAAGCAAGAGTTAATAGGCATCTTCTGGGCTTGCTCGTTTCATCATAGACCTGAACCATTGCTTTCCACCAGGCGAGATCGAGGTCAAGTACTGGCCCATTTTGCAAGAAAATTCACGCGGGCAAAGTCGCGGGCTTAAGCTATTTGTAATACATAGGTACATTACATACCTATTAAATCGTAGAATGCGGTTGATCGGTAACCGCGTAAACTGGACACCAGACACGAGAACAAGTGTAATGAAATGTATTAATAAACATGCTAATGAGCCATAAAGTAGAATCGATCGATTGATCATTTTACAGATCGATGGATCGACATGACACGATCGATCGATTTGACAGATCCCAATATAATAATGGGCGTTACACTGTTGATGGCGACATATTGTATTTACTGCGATAGTATTTTTGTTTAGTAAAGCTATGTCATCTATGTAAAGCAAACATGTCTGTCTGGTCTGTATGTCCAGTCCATAGCTAGTACAGTCCCCAAAAGAGATAAGTAACCAGGGTCGTCTGTACTGGTCAGTATATTCTATCTATTTGTGGTTTATGATATTAGGAGCTAAACAATTGAACTCTCGAAATGCAGGTTAGACCGAAAGCCAGCCGCAACTAACATTGGAACCAAATGTGGAGCACACAATCTTAGTAGTTCGAAATTTGAACAGTTTAAGAAACTCCACACTATACGTTGATACATAGACGTTATCCAGAAAGTAGGTATCTAAGCTGATGTAGGACTGCATAATTATCATCGTCCATCAGATAAACTTTGGGTTAGAAGAACTAATGTGTCCCATTAAACTGTTGAAGTCCTAGTAATAACTACCCTGATATTAAGTAAATTAATTGACCTGAATCACTTTTCCCACTTTACCTTGGTACTTAGTATGAACCTTAACCTATAAAAATTAGCTGTCCAGGTTGCTAATTGTGATAATTGCGTCCATCAGTTAATTGGTCACGTTGTAAGACGCACACGGAAACTCTTCGTGCACATGGCGTCCTGGTAATGGCTATTGAATAATCTATCTAAGTATATAAATAAAAATCTATTGCCGCATGTATGAAAGATCATCACTTGAGAACAGGAGAATGTCTACCGCAGCAATTATATTTTTAGCTTAATATAATTTCTAAAATTATTATTTTAAACATTCAGTGATTATTTCAAACATCTATGCAATAACATGTAAGAAAGTTCAAAAAATATGGATTTCATATGATCAACTTGCAACGTTAATATCTCGGAAATGTGACACTTTACGGGGTTTGGTCTAATTGTGTTTTGTGTTTGCTTTGATGTAAGCTATCGATTTATTTAGGTTTCATGCGTAGCCGCCATTTAGAAAAAAACAATTCAAAGTGGCGGACAGTAGGCAGGCCAGGCTCCATATAAAAATCTTCAATCCCCTATGGATGGTATTTTTGCATGAAAATTCATCCGGGCGACGCCGGGCAAGATCAGCTAGTCTAATATAGTTTGTTTAGAGTTGTATTGTGTTTGCGGCTTCTTCGCTGTGCTGGGAGAAAAGTACCTCAGAGTAGAGGTTGTATGTCAACATTTTGTGGGGAATTGAGGACCAAAATATTTTTGAATGTTAATAACATTTTAACATGCATTCCTGGGGAAATTTAAAAAGTGTAACAAAATGTTTTACACAAGTCGACTTAAAACTAATCTATTGTGAAATTAAACACTTAAAACTAATAGAGAAGCTACCTCAATCATAAAAAATCTCATAGAATATGTTTAGCATGTTCACAAAGTCGGGTTTCTGGACACATTTAGTGTCGCTGAGTGTTTCTACCTTTGGAAATCAGATGAAGAACCCTAAAAAAGGTTAAAACTGTAAAAAAGAAAAAAAAAACTGTTTAAGTAGGGAATTCAAAACTGACTAAAAACAACCTATTACATAAATCAAACAATCCTTCGGGATATTAGTTTTAAAATCAACATACGGAACTAAAGATTGTCAACCTAGGAAGTGGAAAGTAACACCGGTTAATTGTAACAACCTTGACACTATCGCAACTACTGTAAATTTCTTAACCGCCACTGCAGATTAGTATATAAAATCATTGTCACCAGTGGACCGACATCATTCAGTAACAACAAGTGTAATCAACCATGAGGAGTATTCTTCTGGTGGCTTTTGGCCTTCTGGCCATCGCCGCCCTCAGCTCCGCCAGGGAGCTCCGGCAGAAGAGGGACGCCGATCTCGAGACCGCTGCGTCAGGTCACAAGTGGGACAAAGGTGGCGGCCACGAGCACCATGGACATCACCACCACGACCACGGTGGTAAACACCACAAGGGACACAAGGGACACCACGAGCACCACCACGGCAAGCACGGGCACCACCACCACGAGGGGCACAAGGGACACCACGGAGAGCACGGCGGACACAAGAAGCATCACCACCACGACGATGGCTACCACCACCATGAACACCACGGCGAGAAGGGCGACCACGGCCACGGGCACGACGAGCACGGTCACTGGCACAAGGGACACGACACCAAGGGACACCACGGCGTCGAGAAACACGACGAGTTCAAGAAGGACAAGCACTTCCACCACCATCACGGAGAGAAAGGCTTCAAGGAGCACCACGGCGGACACCACCACGAGGGCGGTCACAAGAAGGGCGGACACTTCCACCACGGACACAAGCACGGCGGCCATCACGAGCACCACCATGGCAAGAAGGGCCACCACGAGCACGGCGGCCACCACCACCACCACAAGGGCCACCACGGCGAGCACGGTCACCACGAGCACCACCACCACCACCACGACCACGACAAGAAGGGGGGCCATGAGGATCACAAGCACTGGGGACACAAGAAGGGCCACTAAGCTGTTGCTGAATGTAACTGAACTGTTAATTGTTAAACTGTTGCTTAAGACTGTTTTTGTTATGTTCTTGCGTCAAAGAATAAAATGTTGTACAAAGTAATTGCTTAGACTTTATTTAAAATAGCTGCGCCTCGCAGTTTAATTCGCATGAAGATTTCCACAGGAACCGCGCAATTTTCTGACATACTTAATAAAAAGTGACGTACATACACACTCACACACAACTCTTCTCTTGCACATTAAAAATAAGTACTTAGTTTAAAAAAAAAAACACGCGTTTATCACGCACTAAGAAAATAAAACACCTCTTGGCTCCATCATCAGCTCCAAGATACCAAATCATAATTTTTTCATCCGAACTACATACAAAGTTTTGTTTCGATACGACAATTAGAAATAGGTTAAAATTGACTGTCGGCATGCTATGGAGAGCAGTGTTGGCTCAGTGGTAATGGCCCCGACTTACAAGTTGAAGGTCGTATGGGTTCGAACCCAGCCAGGCGCTTCACTTTGTGTAAATTATTTCATCACCACTGCTCTCAAAACGGAAAACATCGTGAGGAAACCGGCCTGTCCTAGACCCGAAAATTGGAAGACATATTATGTGACACCTACCAACCCGCACGGGGCTCGCTTAGAGATTATATTGAACCATTTCCTCTCGAAGAGTGAACATTATAGGATTATGTAAAATTTATAAGATGATTTTATTGCATTCTTAATAGTTACTTACAAATAAAAGCGTATTAAAAATTGCTGATTGTTTTAAACCTATTTTGGACCACTGAAAATCAACAGCCATATCTTTTCCTTTCCTGGTAGCCAGTAAAGTAGGCTCCGCGCTACTTATTCACAAGATATCAATCAATTACCACTTCAATAACTTTCAAACATCACTTAACTAAAGATAATAGGATATTATCAATCACTTATTATAACGGTCCACAATTCTCCGTAACACACTTTAATGTTACCGAGAACTAGTTCAGGAAAAGTATCCGTAGTAAATGATAAATGATATATTTAGTTGTGTAAATAGGTTAAAAAAAAAAACACTTTTCGGCCGCTTTGCGATGTGTCGCATAATTTCCCCCAACTTTTTATTGTTTTTGTGTTCAAAACTGTACATTGAATATTTTTAAAACTTGTAAAAAAGTAATGATACGAGGTTTGAGAACAAGTTTGATGCCAAAAATATAGTTTTTAGATTTTTTGTTCATTTGTCTAATTGTCTGGATGTAATTTCCGGATTGGGGCAAAAACGGCTGAACGGATTTAGATGAAAGGCACACAGTTTATCACGGAGTAAGTGCAGTTTATAACATGGATTAACACATAGGGTACGCTTCTTCTTAATCCCGGTAGTACTTTCCCGTGGGATATTTTCCGACCTCCACACGGGCGAAGGCGCGGGCAAAAGCAATAGCATAAAGTAAATATTCATACCATGCTCCAGTACCTCCTACGATCCATACGACCTTGCGTAATTAGTCCTATTAACAGCATTAACCTTTGGTTCAAGGGATTATGGCCCGTAGCCCGTAGGTGTGTGCACTTCATTAAGTATTGCATCCATCCTGATCTCTGACCCGTTCATTAGTGAAGTATGAATGAGTGCGTCTACGAGACGTAGTGGATTGTAATTAACGATTGGTGCAATGGAATGTCGCCTGGGTTAATTTGGGTTTGTTATTGTAAATGTTAAGTGTGATTTGATGTGATGAGAGATATACTTAGTTCTATTTATATCGCTAGTGGTCTACAGATTTTAATTGCATTTGATAGAAGATTAACCTTTTAACTGCCCGACTTATATCAGAGGGGCAATTCTCGTAATTTTAAAAACGTTCACAGTCTGATCTCAGTGTCAATCTGTCAAAAATACCTCAAATTTCCCTACATTTTGACAAGTTTTTGACATTTGTTTGTCGCTGAGATGAGACTGCGACTAGATTTTGAACGTTTTAAATTACGAGAATTGGCCTTCTGGTGTCGTGCCTCCAGCGCACGAAAAAAAAAATCAACGAAAAATAAATACTTACCTGATAGAATACAGCGTAATTAAACAAAAAATCAGATTAAACGAGCTGTGGTATTTGGTCGTAATAATACGACCCTGCCGAAATGGACACGAAAATAATTGTCGGAATACCAATCCGCAAGCGGTTAAAAGGGTAACGTTATAATTAACATACCACAGGCCTCCTCTCTGTGAGAGGGCCATTGTTCTCAAACGGTCGTGAGGAAACCGGCTTGACTTAGGACCAAAAATTCTAAGACATGTGACATCTACGAAGCCGCGCTCGGCCGGCGTGGTGGATTACGGCCCATTCCCATAGTGAGCACGCATCTTTTGAATACGCTAGTTCCATTGTAGACCTTATCAATCGCTATCTACTAGGTTGAGAGTCAAGACCGATGTCAAAGGGGCCAACAATCTATAAATAAAAAAATGGTGGAAAAAAAAAACAGGCAGTAAGCATAATGTATTTTTTTTATTAACTAGCATAATTCTTAATAGCTGTGTCCAGGATATAATACTGAAATCAAGAATCAAAATCTTTCTTTCGAATTTTGTCCGAAATTCCGAATAGTGTTGGCCTCGCTACTGTGCGTAGGTGTCGTCAGAGGAGATTAAGGGATTTATTAGTTCACTTAGCTAGACAGCAGTGAGTAGTATATTATGTGAAAAGTTAATGGGATATGTTGAAAAAAAAAAATTGGGTTTTATATTTCGTATGTGGAATAGGGATTTAACATTTTGGTGTATGTTCTTTGACTCTTTGGTCTAGTATATCTATTTTTTTTTTACATTTTTCGACATCATGGTGTAATGCTTAATAGTTATTCAATGGAATTTACTTTAAAACAGAGAATTATCATATATCAAAGTAGTTTTAAATTTAATTAATTTTTTTGTTCAAAAAGGAGTCAATTCGTGTTGGCACATACGTCGTTTTATTCCGAGCGCACGCACATTATAGCCATCTCTCTTCTTTGCGTTTCAAAAGTTTCACTTTCGCTCGCTTAGTAGGTTTTCGAGGATTTTAGATTTTCGAGGTAGTGCCTTAACAAAAACTGTATATTGTGACCGTTCTAAGTCTGTTACGTAGCCAGGCTGCTGGTTGCACGATACATTGTAGTTTACGCTAAAAATACTTGTCTTAGTAATGTGATTCTTAGGACGCTAAATAAATGGTGATAAACAAACATAATTACTTATACATTCTCTTACTGTTGTCTCTTGGGTTGGTACATATTAGCATATTATTCTCCCACTACGGAGCAAGTGCCTCTTCTCATACAGAGAAGGCTAGAGCATTGATGAGTTCAGATTTATATCCATACTAATATTATAAATGCGAAAGTGTGTCTGTCTGTCTGTCCTCTTTACGCTTAAACCGCTGAACCGATTTAGATGGAATTTGGTATACTTAGAGATAGTTTGATTCCCGGGAAATTACATAGGATAGTTTTTATCCCGATATTCCCGCGGGATCGAAACTTATGCGGATAAAACCGCGGGGCACAGTTAACTATAAGTCCAGGTTTCCTTCATCCTTCACCGATTTCAGTATGTTCAAGATAAACTCAGCAACGAAATTTATTTCGTCGAGCTGATTCACCGTAAACAATATTTCATCAAACTCATCTCAAGTGCTTTAGTAATAGTAACATATCAAAACTGATGTATAGTATGTAATAGAATGTGCAAAACATTTCTAGTTCCTTAGTTCCTTAGACTTTGGCCGTGCACTCAAAATAATGCAGTTCATTCGTGTTGAAACGAAGAGTGTACGGAAAACACTTCTATTTTATTATGCAGAATTAATATATTGTGTGCCTTTTAGTCTGTGCTAAATAAATGTGTTTTCTTTCTTTCTTAATCTGACTTCCCAAACAATTTCTCTTCCTATACTTCCATACGGTACGCCGAAGGATTTTACGTTTTGGTAGTCAGTGGGTATCCTGCTGCTACCTCTGGGAACATTCTGGTTGCCTAGTACTTTTCACTTATTTTCTTAATTATTTTAGCGCTTATTAGAATTTTACAAACTTTCTATCACACAATATTTATTTGGTACACCAACAGCAGCATAGAAATTCATTACTAAAAAAATATAGAAAAACCAAAGTGCTGGTATGTATAATATATTGTATACCCAGATTTCACCATAAACACAAAAACATAGAAATATACTACTGTAGTATAGGTTTACTGAATACATTTCATCAGTGCACATTAAAAAAAATAGGTTGAAGTTGTGTTTGGCTAACCAAAAATAATAAATCATTACTCAATTTATGTACTCGATAGATCGAAAGACTACGTTTATATATTTCTTATATCCTAGTAATATTAACCGAACATTTCATACATTTTCAGCCACAGACTCTGGAGAAAGACCTTGCCACGCCGGCGCTCGGTTCAACGAACATCAAGTTTGGCTGGATTAAGGGTGTGCTGATGAGATGTCTCCTCAACATATGGGGTGTTATGCTGTTTCTTCGGCTCTCCTGGGTCGTCGGACAAGCGGGCGTGGGTTAGTACCATTAGTTTTTACCCGAATGTGGCGGGGCCCAAAAAGGGTTATTATTATTGTCTATTTTAACTTTTATTCACAACATTACAGACATAAATTCAAGTTATTGGACAGTAAAATTTCAATAAAAACAGACATATTTACATAAGAAAGGAATATAAACAATAAAAACTATAGTTTTGTTACAAGGGAACATAGTAGATATATTTATAGCTCATGTATGGTTTGTTGTTTAAATTAAATTACACTAAATATTGTTATTGTTTATACTTTATTAGGATTTAGAGATGGCTAGTTGAGAGTTTTTGAGAAACCAATTACTTAGTGATGTGGTTATTTTCAGCATTGCCTTTTTTTTCGGGTAATCTATTTGAGTAAAATAAAGCGGGACATACAAAAACACAAATAATGAGTAGGTAGTTTTTATTTTGTACTACGTATCCGTATATTTGAATTTCAATGATGCATATTCTTGTATAAGTATTATAAATGTGGACAATGAAAGCGTTATTTTCCGGCAGCGCAGTCAATGCTCCTGATCCTCACGACCTCCGTGGTGACGACCATCACAGCGCTGTCCATGTCGGCCATCAGCACCAACGGCGTCATCAAAGGAGGTAAGGTTTCCAATTTACATCATTTATTTTTACTAGGTTTTGCCCGCGGCTGCGCTCGCGTGCTTTTCGTAAATTGTCCCAAAGGAATATATTCTCGGGATAAAAAGTATTGAAATTGTCCCACGGGAACGTATTACCGAGAAAAAGTATCCTATGTACAAATCAAGGCCATGGTCTACCTGTGTGCCAAATTTCATCGAAATTCGTTCAGCCATTCAGGCGTGAAAATACAACAAACACACAGAGCTACTTTCGCATTTGTAACCTCACTATGGATCAACCTGTCAGAAGTTAGGTGCACGGTCCAAATTAGTTGTTATCTATGGCGAAATGTGGGTGCACTAGAAGATGCCTTCTCCTTCGGGAATTACCGGCGTCATCGTCAGGTGTATGTTTGTTACGCTTTCACGCTAAAACGGCTGAACGGATTTGGATGACATTTGGCACATGGGTAGACCATGACTTGGATTAGCACATACTGCACATAGGATACTTGTTATCCCGATATTCCTACCTATGAACTTTATGCGGATGAAACCGCGGGGCACAGCTAGTGTAAAATAAATACATAGCAAGAATTTATGTGGTCCATTGGTAAAAATTTAAAATAAATTTTTAGTCTTTGCTTGTCTTGTTTGTTGTTTAATGCCACTTTGCGAATTACACAGCACACTTAATTTAATAATGTTATGTTTCTAGGTGGCACATACTACATGATATCCCGCTCGCTGGGCCCAGAGTTCGGCGGCTCCATCGGACTGATATTCTCGATGGCGAACGCCGTGGCGTGTGCTATGTATGTGGTCGGCTTTGGAGAGTCGCTCATCACGCTGATACCGGAGTCCGCTTATATGGTGGATAAGGGATGGGTACGTATCTTTCAGTTACAAAGTTTTGGGCTCTTGATTTAAAAGAGTGTCCATGGAGTTTTTTGTCCGTTCTTCTCTATAGGGAGCTACTATGCTTTGGAATGGGCAACTATGTAGTTTCCTTTTTCTGACTGGCTGACCTCTTGATAATTCAAAAGTGTCTGCAATTGGTTTATGCGAAATAAATTCTTGGTTGCCGTTGCACATCGAAACACCTCAACTCAACATTGAAAAATGAGTTTTATAATTCAATCTGTGTGGTTCTTTCCTCAATTTACCATTTCAGACACCAATCTACATGATCTTCACCTGAACTGACCAAGATGATGTCTGGACTTTAAAAGTGACTGTAACCTCTGAGTTGGTTTCGGCCTTTCTTCTCAGAGTAGTCAGATAGGAAACGCCGACCTCATCTAGTTTAAAAAAATATGATTGACGTGTAAAAGTGTTTGTCAGATTTATCATATATGAAAAATGCCCTAACGTTTTTCTACTTTGACAAACACCCGGAAAAAAGTGTATTTTGATTTTCACAATTTTTTTAAAATTAAATTTCTCACCTTGCAGGACCAAGCAATCTACGGCTGCATAACAATAGTCCTACTGACTGGCATAGTGATGGTCGGTATGGAATGGGAGGCGAAGGCCCAGATAGTCCTATTAGTGATACTGCTGGCGGCTATAGCAGACTTCTGTATCGGCTCCATAATAGGACCCAAGAGCGATGTGGAGTTGGCACAGGGATTCGTCGGGTATAATTGTAAGATAATTGTTTTAATCACGTTATTTTATAAGTAGTTTTCTCATGTGTCCAGTAGTGGTAGTCTGACTATCAAGTGATGGGTTCTTTCCTGAACTTATTTACTTACCAAGACAGGACAGCTAAGTGTAAAATTGTTTTACTTTTCTGATAGCAAAATTCTAAGTTACAGTACGAAATCTGTAAATTAAGTCAGAGAATCATATTGATCATAGGTACTATTCATATTGATCATATTAATCATATTGATCATAGGTACAATTATTTCTGTAAATGGAAATATACATATACAAGAAAAAGATTTTATAATTTTATATTTTCAACAGTTAGGCACAATTTTTAAAGCGTAAAATCAGCCCTCAACACTTTTCCCTTGTCCAAATATTAAATACTAGCTGCGCCCCGCGGTTTCACCCGCATAAGTGTCGATATCAAAATTGGTCCAACCGTTTAAGCGTGAAGAAGTAACAAACATATAAACACACACACAAACACATACAAACTTTCGCCTTTATAATATTAGTGTGATTAGTATTACAGCTTCTAGACAAAACAATTATGTTTTACAGGGACGGTGCTCCAGAGTAACCTAGGTCCGGACTACAGGACCTTCGAGGGCGTGGAACATAACTTCTTCTCCGTGTTCGCGATATTCTTCCCCGCCGCCACCGGAATATTAGCTGGCGCTAATATTTCTGGAGATTTGAAGGTCAAGTGTTTCATTTTCCCCAATTTATAGGGTGTCGTTGGATAGGTTTATAAAGGTGCATTAAGTGATGTACAAGGATATATTGGCGCGTGGCCAAAATCGGAAGTAACACCCATCCATCTTGTTTTTCAGTGTTACTTCCGATTTTGACCAATATCACCTTCCTGTCCATGTCATGTCATTTAAGCGCTAAAGGTTCTTGAAAGAAACTGCAATAATTTTTCTATCAGTTGTAAATTTTGCGAGTTACTAGCTTCCAAATTAGTTGAATTTGCGTCATCACCTGTAACTGTCTTATTAATGATAAAAAATTGAAATAACAATAATAATAGGTAGCCTAAATACTTTCAAGGAACAGCGTTAGTGCTCGATAAATACAGCTAATTTTTACTTTGTGACTGTAAAGTGGAATTTACCTTGCAGGATCCACAAAAATCTATTCCCAAAGGCACTCTCCTAGCGATCCTGTTGACTACGATATCGTACTTAGTGATAGCGCTGCTGGCTGGCTGGACCGTGCTGCGGGACGCGTCGGGTGACGTCACAGACATCAGTACGTGGGCGATGGCCGATTGTGCTGCTAACAGGACCTGTCCTTATGGACTGCAGAATAGTAATGATGTAAGTTTACTATAGTCGGACTTTTAATTAGCTGCAGTAAAATGACAGTTTATGTGTTACTTAAATGACTGAAATTGGCGTCTTTTTGTCTTTTCGCGGCCATCAACCAAATCTTGTTTTTCTAGTACAGAATAGTGTAACAAACGAAACTTATTTGACATGCATAACTTTAAATGCAGTCCGAAATGAGTTATTAAGAAATGTCATTTTACTGCAGCTAATTAAAGCTCGGAGTATAGGTTTGTATGTAAGATGCTACTGAGCCTATTTGTTCTCCAATACCACAGGCACTGAAGTTGGGCGTTAATATGACACATCTTGAGACTGAGACGAGAATTATGTTATTATTCTGTAAGCCTTCAGAAAATGTAAGAAATAAATAGAAGAGTGGATATTTCTTCTAAAATTCGATGTGTCATACTTAGTAACTCTTCTTCTGTTCATTGAAATATCTGTGCTTGTCTCTGCAGACATAGTTTAGACTCCGTATTTAGGGTTCCGTACCCAAAGGGTGTCAACGTGACCCTATTACTAAGCCTCCGCTGTCCGTCTCATCTGTCTGTCAGCGGGCTGTATCTCATGAACCGTAATAGGTAGATAGTTGAAATTTTCAGTGTGTATTTCGCACTTAGCAGGTTTTTCAATATATTATTGTGAGGTGAGGCAGTGCCGGTCTATTAAATGGATGACGTATTTTTTAACTGCTGATTGATTGTCTAATCTGTTTAAACATTTAACTAACGTATAACTTAACAACATATAGTTATGTCATTTGTTGTTATACTATATTGAACATTGAAGTATTCGTGTACAGGTAATCCGCCTAGTGTCAGGGTTCGGTCCGCTGATCTACGGCGGCTGCTTCGCGGCCACGCTGTCGTCTGCGCTCGCGTCGCTGGTCTCTGCGCCTAAAGTGTTCCAGGTTTGTAGCAGTTCTGTACTGTGTGGGAGGAGATGGACCTATACGTCCTGAATGGAGAGAGACTGCCCCGTTGGTCTCGTGGTTGCAAGCGTGACTGCTGAGCGTGGGGTCTTGGGTTCGATTCCCGGGTCGGACAAAGTGTTGTTGGGTTTTTCATTAGGAATTTCTTAGTAACAGTCCGGAGTTTGGAAGTTGGCGGTTTAATGCGCCCGCGCCTCGCTGCGCACGCGGCGTCGCCTGCCCTGCGCCTGCTGTCTCCCGCGAGTGTCGTCTTGCCGACTTATCGGGCTGTTAGAGTAATGGAAGAGAGTGCACCTTCGTCTACGCACACACTCGTGCACTATAATGTCTCCTGGCTAATCTCCATTGAGATGGTCCACCGTGACCGAAATCGGTCGGAAGGATATTATTATTTATTGTCAAAAGAGAGGGAGCTATTTCTTTCCCACATTGAAGAAAGATTACAATAATACAGTTATAGGAGGTCGTAGTAGGCCTCCTGCAATCTTCGTGAAATTGGTTTTATGTAAAATATGACTTCCATAATTTAGCAATAGAAATTAAAATATGACTTCCATAATTTAGCAATAGAAATTAATAGAACTAACGTATACTAATTTATAGGAAAAAGAGTAAGTGTCTACGATCGAATTCGTTTACAAAAAACTGTTTTTGTTATGTTTCGATTGGAAGGGTTTGTAGCGGTATCTACAACGCCACATGCGATCAACGCGTCATACTGACGTCACGCAAAATCCTGCATCTCGCAAGCAGAGTTTACCGCACAACTAGCATAGATACAACAGCCCGACAAGAATCATCGGGCAGTTGCCCGCCAGACAGAACACCCGTCTGGTCGGAGGATCCTCCATTTTCTATAGAAGATGAGTGAACTTTACACCCTGTTCCTCATACCTCTACAGGTTCATGGGTGAATACAAAGTATTCTTTCTCATTAGCAGCCCCGAGTTTAGGCTTGTGTTTGGTTAATGGCTAAAGACAACATTAACTTAACTGGTGAATAGAAAGTATGCTTAATACGGTCTGTCTTTCTGTTAATACAGGTGTGTTATGCTTTATTAATAGTAGTCGTGTATTTGCAGGCGCTGTGTCAAGACAAGCTGTACCCGTACCTGATCTTCTTCGCGAAGGGCTACGGGCCCAACAACGAGCCCGTGAGAGGCTACGTACTCACCTTCGTTATCGCTGTCACTTTTATTCTCATGGGTAAGTTTCTTCTATCAGTTCAGTTTCAGCCGCACAGGTCGATCGATCAGGTTAAGCTACGCTTGCCGCAGTTGGTCCGTGGATGGGTGACCATCTTTATATACCGAGACCCCTTCGTGCCTCGGAAAGCATGTTAAGCCGTTGGTCCCGGCTGTCATTCGTGGATCTTTGACAGTCGTTACGGGTCGTCAGAAGCCCAAAAATCGGACAACCAGACAACCAGTCTTACCAAGGGGTATCGTATTACCTAGTAACTGGGTTGTGAAGGTCAGATAGGCAGTCGCTCCACGTAAAATACTGGTATTCAGCTGCATCCGGTTAGACTGGAAGCCAACCGCAACATAGTTGAGAAAAGGCTAGGCGGATGATGATGATGGGTAAGTTTCTTCTATGAAATACTAACAGATTTGACATGATCAAATCTGTTAGTATTATATAGAAGAAACTTCTATGCAATGAATTTTTAAACGCTGTCTATTTGTAAAAACGAATGCTTCAATCACCAACCATTTGGATTGGTAACATACCAAATACTGACATTTTTGTTATAAACATACTTTGGGACTTTTCAACTTGACCGGATATTTTGAAGGTGCTCCTGTACTACGTGCAAACTTTTGATATTTTCCGACTCGTTTCGAACTGAAACCGTCAATATTGGAATCACGCCGCCCCAAGCGAACTTCGTCGCAACATTTTAGTAACACGGCTGACGATATAATCATGTAATTTGTTCGCAGGTGGTCTGAACCAGATCGCGCCGTTGATTTCCAACTTCTTCTTGGCTGCGTACGCGCTGATCAACTTCTCGACGTTCCACGCGAGTTTAGCAAAGCCAGTGGGATGGAGACCTACTTTTAGGGTAAGTCAAGATCTTACCAAGTAGCAAAAAAGGAGGTGTACCATAGCGGCCTTTTCCGCCTGATCACTTCATTCTTAATTTGTAGTAACTAGTCTGCTATTATGTCTTCAGACATCATAAATTCGTAGTTATGTTGCATCTACTGCAGTTCTACAACATGTGGCTGTCGCTGCTGGGCTCGATGCTGTGCGTGGCCATCATGTTCGTGATCTCGTGGATCCAGGCGCTCGTCACCTTCAGCTTCCTGCTCACGCTGTATCTACTCGTGTCTTATAGGAAGCCAGGTGAGTAATTAATACAACCCTCAAGTTCATATAATCTATCCTATTGATTGATATTTAGACGTAGTCATTCAATAGGGTTATATGAACTCAGAGGGTTGTATCGATGATTTTAATGAATAAGTATAATTCTGTAAATACGTAATTACAAATTTGTTACGGTCGCGAATCATATTATTTTGTTCAAAATATAACCTGACACTGACCTGCAAATTGTAAAAAAAAAGAAGAAAATTTGAATTTCGCGAACTACCCTCAAATGAAGCGATTCCGCTCTGTACTGAGACAGGACGAAGTATCTGTTACACAGAATCACAAAACGCCACTATCTGCCAGTAGAATTTAATAATGGGAACCGAATATGTATGGAATTTTATGTAACGTATGTACTTAGTATAAGATGAGAGATGGGCAAAGATCGTCACTCTCTAGACGCCTGAGAGAGGACATCGCCGGCGAGGGAGACCACGGCGAAGGTGGTGTGAAGATCTGATAACGTTTGCAGGTCAATATGGCCACACATCGCACAATATGGCCACACATCGCACAATATGGCCACACATCGCACAATATGGCCACACATCGCACAAGACAGATTCGGAAGGAAAAAGGGGTTTTGAGAAAGCATAGTACTCTTGAATACGACAAAGCTATAACAACAAAGCGCCGCTCATACGTAGTTTGTCAAACCCAGCGGTATCGTACCTCCCTGGCTGCCCGGCACTACAATGTGATTGGAGGTCACATATATAACAAATTAAATAAGTATTGCAACATCTATCCACTCACCAAATTCGAATGTAAAAGAAAGGTCTCAAACTGGCTTCTCAATAAACCATACGATGAAACTGAGAACCTGCTTAAATTATCAACACTGTAATGGGAACCTTTACCCTACATTATCATACACTTCAATCATGTACACCCATCGCTTACACACATAATTATTCGTACACACAACACACACACACCACTTACACACACACAGTCACATTACACATCCCTACATACCACATACTTACTCACACATTTATCTTTTTACGAAATTTTGTAATTTAGTTGTTTTTATTCTTTTTATCTCTTTACAATGCAAACAGTTAATTATATGTGTACAACCTCACTCACGTGAACACGTTCCGCTCAGAAGGTAATATAAATAAATTGTTGTTAATAAGAGCGAGGGCCCTGGTACCCTTAACACAAGTTAGATCTTAATTTGGGTACCAGAGTTCAACTAAACTAGCATCTAAATAGTCTTCTATGTAATGTTTGTGTTTTTCTGTGTGTATTTCATAGCAAATAAATATTATTATTATTATATTATAATATGGCCACACATCGCACAATATGGCCACACATCGCACAATATGGCCACACATCGCACAAGACAGATTCGGAAGGAAAAAGGGGACGCCTTTGCCCAGCAGTGGGACAAAGTAGAGCCTAACAAAAAATATCTTTTTTGGTTATACTTTACATCGAAATGTGCCACTCACACACACACAAATTGTTTTTATAGGATCTCATAGAGGACCATTAGGTAATGAATTATCATTACTTATTCTTTTACAGCACAAAAATATTAGAAGATATTATGATTATACTTTTAGGATCGGAATACTAGGGACATTCTATGTTTATTTTATGATATGAGTCTTTTTTACGCAGAATAAACAAATTTTCTTTCTTTTTATCTGGATATTCTGTTTGAATTGTTTCTAGAGTTAAAAACATACTAGTATTAACGATTAATTATGTATTTCCATTTCAGACGTGAACTGGGGCTCCACGACTCAGGCTCAGACGTACAAGGTGGCACTAACTGGCGTCTACCATCTCAACACTGTCACTGAACATGTTAAGAACTACAGGTAGGTTTACAGGTTTTACAGCATTACATGACACAGCTTGAGAGGTTGTCACACAGATACGACTGACATCAGACACGATGCTCTACAAAGCTGAACTAGTCACGGGCATAAATACCTTAGTGTGCATAGTGTAGCGAAATAAAACGCGGTGACTTCACAATTTCACTACCATTACGTATAATTTTGTTGTAAAAATAAAAAAAATCGAAATACAATAAATTAGTATAAAAAAATAAAGAAAAAAGATTACTTTAAGTTACCTTGTGACGTTGGTTATAAATACGAATATGAATGAAATAGAAATACTTAAGGTTTTGGGTTTTGTAAAGATATAAATAAAGTGAGAATTTTGTTACATTGACGTGATTGCAATCAAGAAAATATTAGATAGATTTAAAGTTTGCGCGGTCCAAGGGAAAAAAAGTTAAAATAGCACACCCGCCGTATTTGAATGATAAAAATTCACGCAATTTTTATAGGAAAATATATTTAGACAATCTACTATGAGAATAGAGCAAAAAAGGTATCTGTTCCCAAAAAGGGGGTCTTCGTGTCCGTTCTCGGGATCCTTGTAGATTAATAGAGCAGAACAATAATCAGCTAGCAGATCCGCAACAGCAAGTAGATCTGCAACAGCTAGCTGCGGGCGCTCTTCTGGCGAACAGCTTATACTTCGTCTCGAGAGTCAGGGTAGGGTGAAAAATCGATCAAATCGGCTTGCCCATAATTCGGGCCTTATCCAAAAATGAAGAAAAATATGTTCACAAATAGTTTTTTAAATTTATAGATAACGAGGTACGGAGGAGTAAAACTAATTGCGACAGCAATTAAATTAATTCAACCAACTCAAATTCACAATAAAATTTCGGCTTTATATTCCACAAAAAACATGTTCCTCGTCACAAGGTTATTTTCAAAGTCACCATGCCTACCGTGAAAAATGCCATCTGACGTAAATACGATTCGTAATTTGAAAGATTTCAGATGGAAATTTCTGGACAGACTATGGTTCAAAAAAAAGGTTGAATATGAGTTTAGAAGGAGGATTAAAGCCAAAATTACCATGCAGGATTTGTTAATACTGCAATAGGTACACACGAGCGACACGCGTCAACGGATGAGGCAACTGCAACCGTCAATACTCGTCGACGCGTCGGATTTCGAGAGGTAGTGGGCTGTAATACACCACGCGGACCCAGCGCGGGTTGGTAGATGTCTCATGTCTTCAAAATTTTGGTTCTAGTACATATCGGTTTCCTCACGATGTTGTCCTTCACCGTTTTGAGAGCAGTGGTGATGAAATTATTTACACAAAGTTCCTGGCTGGGTTCGAACTTACCAGCGTAACGACTGTATTATGTTATTTGTCTGTAGGCCTCAGATCCTGGTGCTGACCGGCTTCCCGGGCGAGCGGCCCATACTGACGGACTTCACCTATTTACTCACCAAGGGACACTCTCTCATGCTCTGTGGCCATATTATGCAGGTAAGGGTTTTATTGGTCGAATTCACGCAAGGACGATAATTTGTATCTGAATCAAGAAAAGCGGCCAAGAGCGAGTCGGAACGACACATACATAATTTTGCGTGTAGAATAGTATAATTACTATTTAAATTCTAGGGCCAGGTAAGTCACCGAGGTCGTGAGGCGCTAGCGAGCCGCGCGTACCAGTGGTTCACCAAACGGAAGATCAAGGCGTTCTACTCCATTGTAGATGATGTGGGGTTCAAGGATGGAGCCAGTGCTTTAGTGCAGGTAATAAATACTAAGCTACAAAAAATAAAAATGTTCTCCGTTTGCTTCGCCTTTTGAAAGCGTTGAGATCTAACCATTTTCAAAGTAAAACAACAGTAAACAATAAAAAATAAAGAGTACAGACTACAAACCATTATTAGTGTCCATCACTTTTTTTTGTTACACTTGGGCAAAGACTTCCCTTCAAATCCTTCTAGAAACTCTCTTCCCGCGTCACCTCCCTCCAGCCCTCGCAGTACACTCGCAGGTCGTCTCGCCACCTGGCCCTGCCCGGCCCCGGCCGCGCCGTGCACCTCCAGGCTCCCACTGTGTGGAGACCTGCTCAGCTGTCAGCGTGCATGCGGCTGATGTGACGCGTCCAATCCCTTCCATCACCTTTTTTATTGTTTTAGTTTAGCCTTTACTATTCCACAGCTTGGCATAAGCCTCCTCCAAGACCATCCAAGCACTCGCATCACTTACAAAAACTAAATTGGGATAAAGGGCAAGACAATCTTGATGACTTAAGAAAATAAAAAAAGACCTTATTAGGTACTACAAAAAAGTAGCAAATTCCATGAAATTCACTTATCTAGCTTATCGCGAAAGAAGTTGAGGGTATGAGTAAAAGTTCTTGTAATGAGTTCTGTAAATAATCCAGTGGCACATGGCAGCCTTTTGTTTTTTGTTACAAAACAAAAAATAAAGTTCAAATTTTCAATAGAGGTTACTTATATTAATAACACAAAAGTCAATAATTTAAAGACTTTATTGATTCTAAAACATAATCACTACAATATCTCCATTCCAAACATCTTCAAGGCCAAGACGGTTTCTCTCTCTTGCCTGTAACGTCTCCATAGAGTTTAGACTTGTCCCGGAAGCTAGTCATCCTTAGGGTTTCTTGATCATCCAAGTACTTGCCTAAGAGGAAGCCTCCAATAGGCACAGCAAACCAGGCATAACGCGCAGTCATTCCGAAAACTGCCATGTTGGTTCTGCAAAGAAATATAATTTTAGAGTTTGACTACACCCAAAGGTTCCATCTGCGGCAAAACACAAAGGACATAATTCAAGTGTTGAATTTTTTATACCCAAAAAATAAGCCAGAAAAAAGTACTATTTTCTTATGGGAAATCTTGACCCTTTGTTACTATTACCTATAAAGAAAGTCTACAATTAATTGTAGACTAGCATTGTAATAGTAAAAAATGCTCAAGATGTTATTTCCCTTATGATAACAGTCCTTATTTTTACTGGCGTTTTTATATAAATTTTTGGGTACGAAATTAATGATATCCTTTGAGTTGTCTAAGAAGGGAGTCACGGAGTTAGTGTGGTACGTCCACGGCAATGGTAAAAACAACAAACTCCGTACTACGTTAGGCCAGCTCAAGGCCAAAGTTTTAACACTGATGTGCAGCTTCCTGTACGTCAATCTATTATGATATAAGCGGAATACAAATCGATTTTTATACGTTGGTAGCCACGTTTTAGTCACCAAATTTCGGTTCTGCAACAAGATAGAACCTTTGAATGTCGTCAAACTATAAATAGGTTGAATACATTAGTTAGAATGTTAGACATTTAAAAATATTACTCACAGGTAGATTACACAAGTGTTATTGACAGTTAATTAGTTCTTAGAAGTTGTCTGTTCCTGCTGCAGCAACTTCCACTGCCTAGTGTGATTCCAGTCAAGATAAATAAACGTAGCAGTCAATACAGGGAAAGATATGCTCACAAAGTTACGGCTAATAAATCTTAACACCGCCATATAACCTTACCCGCAAGACAAGTGCTCGCAAGTGACGTATAGAGAATCTATTTTAGGCCGCCTTCCGAATTGGCCAATATCGCTCACAGCACTCAAATCGTCTCACATGCGTTCCTTAATGGATATCACGATTATGACAGCTGAGAGCTGTCAACAATTCGGAACACTCGTTAGCGCGCTCACAGTGCTTACTCGGTGTCAAAAAGATATTACAGCAGTATTTCTTCATAAAAACACCACACGCTTCTTCCTTTTCTTTGTTTAGGTGGCGACTGTCAGTCAGAAGCACAATTTCGTAAACGCCACGTTATTAAAAAGATATGATGCAGCTCAAAACAAAACACACACTGACACATCCTCATCATCACACACACACACACTGTCATTTTTGACAGCGCTCACGGTGATATTCGTACGAGGCATGGTCGGCGTTATCGCAAGATGGCGCATGCCATGACGTCATCTATGACGATTCACGGGACATCGTTATCGCGCTCACGCCAATTCGGTACGGGTTTTAGCGCGCTCAAATCGATTACATCGATTATGTCCTCAATTCGGAACGCGCCCTTAGTTGACGTTTAGTTTGACGTTTCATTTGACATTTCATTTGACGTTTCATTGTCGTTTAATTTGACGTTTGGTTTGACAGGAGTTTATTTGAATGGCCTTATACACAATGGTCCATGCTATTCCATTCCTTTTAACGTGATTTTTTATTGCAGGCTAGTGGTATCGGCAAGTTGAAGCCAAATATTCTGCTGATGGGATTCAAGGAGAATTGGCAAACGAGCGAAAGAAACGAAATCGTCGACTATGTTGAAGTTATGCAGTAAGTGAATTGTTTTTTTTTTTAATGATATAACTTCACGCTTGTACTCTCCGAAGGGGATAAGCAGTATACTAGACAGACGCCCATTTTTTACTAGTAATGTTTCAGTCCCATGTAATAGGGTGCGAGCCTATAGCCAACTGTTTCAAATTATTTCTATTTAAACTAAACTTTAAACTAGAAGTACATATTTAAAATTATAAATTGGCGTAAGAACCAGTCGACTCTTAAAAAACTGAAATTGTTAGACAGCCTTCCTACTTGTTAGAGGAAGTGTGAAGTGCCTCTAAGGTTTCTCCACTAGCTAGCCTTGTTTAGTATCATGAAGTATTAGGACAAACATTTATCATCATGCCTGCATGTCCCGTAGGGGTAGCCAAAGTTGTATAGCACTTCGATATTTCTCCACTTACCTTTAAATCCGATGCAATCATCATCATTGCTCACCCATCGCTTTCCATCAAGCGTGATCGAGGTCAAGAGCGGGCCCATTCAGCAATAAAAAAAAGCAGGAATCCTATTATTAATTTACTCGCCAAATGTCACCAGATGGTATTGTATCTGTGTTCTAGCAAAGCGCTGGACGTGCACATGGCTATCGCGATACTGCGCGTGGAGGGTGGGCAGTATACCACGGACGCAATGGATGACGACGTGCAAGCGTACCTCTCTGATGTCAACTTGAAGGACTTGTCTGCTTTCTCACGTAAGTATATCTTCACAGAGACAATATGCAGCCAGCCTTGAAGAATATTAACCAATGTTGGCTGGATAAAGACCATAGTTTGCCATGGTCTTTATCCAGCCAGCATTGTATAATGTACTAGCTGCGCCCCGCGGTTTCACCAGCATAAGTGTCGATCCCGTGGGAATATCGGGATAAAAAATTTATGTGTTAATCCTGGTTATAAACTATCTCTGTAGCGAAAGTTTTAGTTTTTTTTTAACTTGAACTATAATTATGGTTTTACATTCCTACGTATTTATTTCGAGACGTAAGCAAGTGCTCTGAATATAAAACTACTTGAGCAATCTCGAAACAGAAACTACAAACTGTTAAAAATAATTCTTTAAATACAATAAACTATTGTAAAGTATTGCCATATACAAAGATTTGTCGTTGCTACTACGATTTAAATCGGTCTGATTGTGAAACATGAATAAAGTCCACGACCTGTTTAAATTGCCTAAATAAGCCATAACCGAGACAAACAGACCTTCTTGCAACATCATAGGGTCACGTCATAGGGCTTATTTCGACCATATCCGAAACAATTATTCATAAAAAAAAAAACTGTACCTAATCAATGTAATTCTTTAAATCCACACTTTTTCGGTGTATTAGTTTTAACGAAATTTTCTGCTTTTCGGAATTTAATTTTAATGGGTGTTAATAAATGAAGTAGAATGACTAACGAATCAATTCTTCATCGGCATTAACTCATACTTTCGAACGTAGTTTCCATTTTGTTGATTAATAACTCTTTACATATTTGCTGCGAAAAACTGCTGTACTATATTTTACCGAACAAATTGGGCGTGGTCTCGAACAATTTGTTAAATGAAATTAGTTTTTGTAACACAGAAAGCGAAGCGAAAGTGTAGCGAACTATTGGCGACCTATCAACATGACTTTACAGTACGCTGCGGTAATTATGGCACATCGACAGTTTAAAGTTCGACTTTGTAGTGTGTCATCTCAGTCACTCATATAGAATTTCAATCTCACGAAGCAACACGCGCTATACTTGTGGTTACCAAGTGTACAAACACGCTGTGAATGTGTGTGTAAGCGCAGCAGCTCTCGATACCGTCCGAGACAATGGTGAAGTGGGATATGTGTGTGTGTGTGTGTTATGTGCTAACGCTTCTCGTCTTCACGCTCATATTCGCAGCGTGTTTGTCACTTGGTTATCACAAGTAGAGCGCGCGTCTCTTCGTGAGATAAAAATACTGTACCTGTCTAACAGTCTCTTTCTAAAGATTGACGTGTGCCAGTAATTTAAGTTACAGTATGAAAGCTGAGTCTTACCAATGGTATAGTGTTACCCAGTAACTGGGTTGTTGAGGTCAGATAAGCATTCGCACCATGTAACGTACTAGTTTTTAGCTGCATCCGGTTAGACTGGAAGCTGACCCCAACGTGGTTGGTAAAAGGTTCGGCAGATGATGCGCTTTTACTGTTAGTTTATGCTTAATTTAATAATCGTCTTCGCCCCGCTTTCGCTTCGACTTTGCTCTTACATTTTTGAAAAAGGCGCGTTCATTCGATGTCACAACGTATTTTACGCAGCAAATGTACCCTTATGTGTATCATGCAGCCATCACACATCAGCTTCTTTTTAGGTTCCATGGGCGATAACAAGGAATCTAAGTCCACAGAGAGTCTCAACACGCATTCTAGAGGTGAGTCGCCATTTTTATTCAGTACTTCTTTTTTTAATTGAGGCTTTACTACGAAATGAGAAAAAGGGATGGTGTTATATGACTTGTATAGCTCTGTCTTACTCTGGCACTGAAACAAATTATATCCATCATTTTGGGTAGGTTCCGTGCCTCGGAAAGCACGTTAAGCCGTTAATCCCGGCTGACATTCGTGGATCTTTGACAGTCGTTACGGGTCGTCAGAAGCCTGAAAATCTGACAACCAGCCTTACCAAGGGGCATCGTATTACCCAGTTGTAGAGGTCAGATAGGCAGTCGCTCCATGTAAAATACTGGTATTAAGCTGCATCCGGTTAGACTGGAAGCCGACCCTAACATAGTTGGGAAAAGGCTAGGCAGATGATGATTTTGGGTAGGTTGGATGGTGGTTGGTGGGACTTCAGTGTCCAGGCCTGTTTTGGTGCAAAAAAAGGTTGATGATAATGCTATTTGATGCTATTCATATTGCATAGTTCTATCTTATTCTACCACTGAAACAATAATACCTCTTCCACTTCTTAATACGGCCCCAAGCCCAATACATATTTTCTTTGCATACTTCTATTGTATTTAAGAATTCTGATTATACTTGACTTTTACCTAAAGTGCTTCTTCGATTCTTAAACTAAAACTGAGTGTTCTCTTTTTAACAATTTACCACTTTATTGTCTAAAGTTAAAGTTACAACTTACTGTAACTTCTGTATGCGATAGTAACTTACTGCTTGCTGTAAGATAGTATGCGTTTTTTTTTAACTTAATCCTTTAGACGCACCTCAAACGCCTGCCTGTATGTACCAGCAAACAAACAGTACAAGTTAACAAGACATAACTTTAAGTCATAGGAAAACTTGTTATAATATCAACGTTACGGAACGGCCGCATTACTTAGTAAGTCCTGGCTATAGTCTGTTCCAAAAGTATCTGATGTAAATGTAAACAAAACGTTCCTGTGGATGCCAATTTGTAGTCCCACTGACAAATTGATTGATTGCTTCGATTTGATTATTTGAAAACTGAAACCCGAACTTCTAAATTTAAATCACGTTAGAGATGTTTTTCATTTCACAATTGAAGTTCATTTTGTAACCTCAATTTTTGTTGATAATTTTTCAATTACAATTCAATAATGTTATTCAAACAATATTTTTTTTAATAAATGGTGAGATTTACTTAAAGTTAATACCTTCTCAATACAGATGAATGTGTTACTGAAAACCAGCGCTGTGGCTCTGTCGATGCCGTTTTGCGTGGATATGACGTATATTTTCCCACAATTTGTTATTTTTTTGTGATTGTGTTTTTTAATTACATCATGTCTTACCGTAAATAAACGTATTTTCTTTAGTGAGTGATTGTTTAAAAACAACAGGGTTTTTTACACTTTTGTCAGATACAGTAGCTATGCCAAGGTATGTCTACGCGTGAGGAGTATCCAATGAATGCATCCGTCTGTTCCAAACATAAGGTAACATACATCCAATGTGTAGGTAGCAGTATGTCCGACGTATCGTTGGGCTCGCCACAACTGGGTCGCACCGTGTCTGCCGACCCCGCAGCGTTGAACAAGGAAAATGCTCACAAGACTGATGATAAAGAAAGGTAAACTTTTCTGTTATAATATTGATCATAGATTTTTTTTTTCTTTTTAGAAAGTTAAAGACGTAGACCACACTGTTTTATTTGTATTACTGTATTGTGTTGAAATCTGGTTAGGGAAGTCTGGGGAAGACCTCTAAACCGAATTGTGGTTACAGCCCATTTTTCAAAACAAAAATAAAACTTTCTCCGCAAATATAAGTTTAGAAAATTGTACTTATACTGTAGTATAATATTCAATAACCCCGATGAAGCAGCATCTTATGTCATGGGCTCTCGTTTGAATTTCAAGCGTGACGAAGGAGTCTAGTGCTTCCGTGCAGGTTCAGAATTAATTCCTGAACAAAGCGAGGTAATCAAAAGCAATTCCGATTTTCGAATAAGTATTTTTTTTACGAATTTTTAATTAAGGTTCCAAATTTAAATGGTTAAAATGAAATTCAGTACTTAGTTTACTTTTTAAATTATTTCACTACCGTTGCTCTCAAAACGGTGAAAGATATCATCGTGAGGAAACCGTCAATTCCTAGAACCAATAAATTCGAAGACATGTGACATCTACCAACCTGCACTGGGCCCGCGTGGTGGATTACGGCCCATTCCCTCTCACCTAGAGGAGGCCTGTGTCCCAGCAGTGGGAACATTATAGGCTGATTATGATGAGCAGATGGTGCGAAAAATCAATAGTATAGCTTGCTGTATGTGATCCTAACTCTACCGGTATCCCGTGCAGTGGTGTGGCCAAAGGTATCGGCAGCGCAGTGCGTCGCGCGCTGGGCGCGTCCACAGCGCGCCGCACGTCGTCGTTCACGTCGCTGGAGCAGTTCACCAGGCGCCAGGCCGGCACGGTGGACGTGTGGTGGCTGTATGACGACGGAGGTAACACGTCACATATCAACATTTTCTTAGATTGTTACATTAAAATATGCCGAATAACGATACTGAAAATACCTATGCTGTTAAGTCCTCCTTTGTACATTTATGTCCTTAAAGTATTAAATAAAAAGATTAAAGTGCTTTAAAAACAAAGTCCTAAATTGAGGTCAAAATTCTGCTTATCTGTTTTAGTTTCAGTTCAATCTCTTATGTCCTCTAAAAAATAATCCGTATGGAAAGAATCCTTGGTTTCACCCTATTCCCAAGCACTCAAAGATGTGGTCTTAATACAGGTCTAACTCTGCTCCTGCCGTACATATTGTCGACTCGACGAGCGTGGTCGTCGTGTCCCCTACGAGTATTTACACTGGCCAATAAGAACACAGAACTCGAGATTGAGGAGCGAAAGTAAGTGTTATAATAATTATAATACATTTATTATAAGCATTCAAATAATAAGTTAGTCGTTTTATTAACACGAAGACTTGAAGCCTTATAAATAAAGTCTTAACAGATTATTAAGCACTCCAGTTGGATTTTTCGACCCAGCCGCAGGCTACTGCAACTCCTTACCAAGCAGAGCTCTCCTAGCCAATTTTAATATATTATGTTGGATAATAATAATTATTAAAAAGCAGTGGTGCCCAACTTACGAGTTGTAGGTCGCGGGTACGAACCCAGGCAGGCGATTTACACGAAGTAAAGTTCGTGTAAATAATTTCAAAATCACTGCTCTCAAAACGGTGAAGGAAAACATCGCGAGGAAACCGGCATGTCTTAGAATCAATAATTCGAAGACACGTAACGTCTACCAACCCGCACTGGGCCCGCGCGGTAGGTTATTATAGGCCACTCTCTCTCGAAGAGATGAGGCCTGTGTTCCAGCAGAGGGAACATTTTGGGCGCGGGCCTGCGGACATAGAGTAATGGGTAGCTCGCCGTCCGATCAGGACCAGCCCCGTGCCGGACAAGCGTATGTGTTCCACGCGCGCCTCAAAGAGATGTCAGCATCGAAGGATGGGCCCGTTAGGGCCGAAGCCTGCCGGGGCAGCGGGATTGTCCGAAAGGGTTACCGCTACCCCGGAACATAAAGGGCTAAGGAAGGAACACGGATGGGTTTTAGTCAGTAAGAGTCTGACACTCCCTTCCGCTCCACCCAGAGGGGGATGGGGTCATTTGATGACCTCCCCTTTCGCTCCATTCAAATTGAAGGACGATATTAAACCAATTTTTTCTCTACAGCATGGCATCCTTACTATCCAAGTTCCGGATAGACTATTCAGCGTTAAAGATGGTCGCAGATATCACACGGAGACCTAAAGACTCCACACTCGCGTACTTCGACAAATTGGTGACGCCCTTCAAGTGTGCCGATGATGATAACAGTATGTATTTAGTTCGTTTTATAGTTGAATAATTTCTGAATTGACGATTCCCTAACTCAAAATTCAATTAAGTGTAAAGATTTATGGCTCTGTGCTCAACACATTTATGTCTGATTTGTTACTGTAAGGTTGAATTTTTCAATTGAATCCATACTAATATTATAAATTCGAAAGTAACTCTGTCTGTCTATATGTTACCTTTTCACGCCTAAACCTCTGAACGGATTTCGATAAAATTTGGCAGAGAGATAGATTGCATCCCGGGGAAGGACATAGGATAGTTTTTATCGACATACCTCGCGGGCGAAGCCGCGGGCGGAAGCTAGTAGAACATATATCAAGTCAAAATGGCATATTTATTCCTTAGATAAAAGTTATCTGACGATTAAAAAATCAGCCTTTTTCAATAGTCAGATACCTATTATCTGAGGAATGAATATGGCTCTTTGTCAGTTTTTATAGGAAGTTTATGTCAAGCTGTCATTAATCTTCGCATAAAAGTTATCTGACTGTTGAAAAATCAGCCCTATATATCAATAGGCAAAGAGCGACGACCTTTGCGCCAACTACACGATTTTATCGCAGCGCACATTCTTAATTATTTAGATTATGAGTAGTTGTTTCGAATTCAGAAGTTTTCCTACTCTTTGTTATTTACCAAAGATTTTTTTTAAAGACTGGACCTGTAAATATCAATTTTGTTCTCAGCGGGCATAACCGAAGCGGACTTGATAGCAGCTCAAGACCGCACTTACCGTCACCTGCGCCTGCGCGAACTAATCCTCTCGCAGTCGCGGTCTGCGCGCCTCGTGTGTGTGACGCTGCCCATGCCACGCAGAAGGAACGTGGTACCACCAGCTCTGTACCTCGCGTGGTTGCATGCCATATCCACAGCAGCAGAGAGGACCTTGCTGGTGAGAGGCAACCATGCCGCTGTACTGACATTCTACTCTTAAGCTGAAACGAAGAACGATGTCATCGGGCTTTAGGGTACCGTAACGAAAATATTATAAGCGTAGCAGTCTAGAGTATTATATACAGTAACGGGTGGTTAATAACATACATGGAGTTTTAGAAAAGTTTGTCTTTGTAGAGCGTTGTCTCTTTCATTCATAACTGACTGTCTCTTTCTAAAGCTCGATGCGTCAAGTGTGTGTGTGATACTACCCATGCCGCTGTGCTTCCTACTCTTAGGATAATCGGTAATCATGTGGCTTACTTTATGCTAGAACGAGAGAACCATGCTACTTTCTGTGAGCATGGCTGCTGATTCAATGAGTGAACAATACCACTGACAAGCTACTCTTAGGATCATATAATCGGCCTATAATGTTCCTACTGCTGGGACACCAGTTTCCTCTCTGTGCGAGGGAGTGGGCCGTAATCCACCACGCGGGCCTAGTGCGGGTTGGTAAATGTCACATGTCTTCGAATTTTTGGTTCTAGGACGTGCCTATTTCCTCACGATGTTTTCCTTCACCGTTTTGAGAGCTCTTTTGGTTAACTGCTAATAATGTTATAGAATATGTTGTATGCTGATAGCTGCTGGTGGTATAGTCAACCTTGTAATTACATTACCACTTTTGACAAAAAAACTCCTAGTTAATTGAAACTTCGCTTGAACCTATTTATCTGTCATTGTTTTAATAGCAAAAATAGACCTTGTTGGTTTTTGACATGCAAGTGAAATTCAACCTTAGATTGGCAAAGCAATTATTAGGGCGAATAAACAGTAATCTAGCCTATTCCAGTTCTATGCTAAGCCTATGTTCTATATATTCGTCATTATAATACTCACATCGGCTATAGAGTTGATAATACCGTCTTGATCTCCTAGAGTGAAGACATGTTCTAGGACATAATTATGATCCCTGATAACTACATATGAAATTAAACCAGTACAAATCCAATCAAAATGTACATGTATGTGTGCGTGTGTGTGTATGTATGTGTGTGTGTGTGTATGTGTGTTATTGTACATTTTAATACGTAAATGCTTTTAGTTTTAAAATGTTAGTGTAATTTTATGAATTAGCGACTATCAGTGTGTTTAAATAATAATATTTTACTGTAATGGTAATACCAAGTCATTCCATTGGGTTTTATGCCTCAATTGTTTTTTAGAACGATATTTATTTTGACATTTCACATTAATATTATGTTTGACCACTTATCTTTCGACGGAACCATTAGGCACGATGCAGGTGGGCATGATTCGGCACGATTCTGCGCAGCTGGACACCAAAATATATATTCGATTTTGCCACCCGGCTGTGCCGATTTTGATTGCTGTATCGATTTTGATACAGATTTGTGTGAAATGGTCGAAAATGTTTTGGTGTAAATCTACTGACTCGCGTTTGTAGTTACTGTTACTGTTAGCTTGCATCATCCCACTGCTGGGCAAAGGCCTCTCCCCATGACTTCCAGTTCTTTCGATCCAGGGCTAAAGTTTGTAGTACAAAAGTTTAATAATTTAAATATATACAAATTACCCTTTTGGCTGACCCAAGAAATATAGCACCGTGAGTTTGGCCTGAAATTATTAAAGACGTTTTTGTGTGTCGAGTTGAAATGCCCTACAAGGTTAATCGAACCCTGTTTTTAATTATTAACAGCCAATCAGTCACTCTTATGGGTTTGTTGTCCCTTTAAATTTTCAATACAACCGAAAGAAGTAACGGGGGCCATTATGTAATCGTTTCGAAATTCAATTGAGGTTGCGACCGAGTGTGTAATACTAATGAAAGTACAAATAAACATGACGTGTGTTGTTTTATTTTTATTTAACTTTTCTATGATAAGTCGTTTGTTTTTTATTTATTTATACGTAGATCTGAGCTTCATGATCTTAACGTTTTTAGAACAAGCTGTAGTTTTGAACTTTGATCAGTGATAGAATGCATCGTCGTATATTTATAACTAATCTATACAGGGTTAAATTGAATTAGCTAGCGAAACTCCACGGTTGTAGGGGGTGGGTATCGATATTCTAAACACGATAAAACAATAAAGAAAAGAATTTGAGGATATTTTTTGTAAGAACACCAACTGCAGTTAGTGTAGTCACTTGCAATATAAGTTTAAAAAACACTTTTTTATTGTGTAAACTTCACAGTCCTGATGGGTATCGATATCCAAACCAACACGACAAAATTAAAGAAAACAGATTTTCTCAACTCATCAACAATTTAAGTAACAAACACCTTTTTATTTTACCGTTTATTTTATAGTGTTTAGATATATCGATACCCATCACGTCTGGAGTTTCGCTAGCTAATTAAATTTGACCCTGTATATTAAGAAAAAATAACCAACGCCTCTTTGGGTGCTATAAAAATGAATTCCTTACAATGTTGCCTTATAAAAATGTTGGCAGAGAGTACACTTTACAAGTTTTTAACACATAATATTTTGCTAATGTTGTACAATTTTATATACATTTTTTTGTGACATTGAATCTCTTTATTGAATTTGAACGTAGTGAATTTTTAAGTAGGAAAAATTTATAGAAGCCTTATTCGGCTAAATGTATTTTTGCAAGCTAAATAATAGGCTATCATGGAATTAGATGAATTCATTCTTAAACCTATGTACGTATTTGTATGACGGTTTTTTTTGGAATTGTAGTTATAGGTACGAATTTTCCAAGGATTGGCGTAGATTTCAAGTTAATCGGGAATGGGAAGGATAAATCTATTTGACCCTAAAAACTAATGGTTGTTCTTGGACTTAAACTTCTTGTCTTATTATTGTTCCAATCTACGCCAGTCCTTAGCTTAATTTCTATTTATAAGATATTTTACAGTAAAATCAAAGTTACCAATGTGTGCGTGTCCTCTTTAATTTGAAATCGAGTGCTTTTTCTATTCAATAATTTAAATGTGGCAAAATTATTGGCATCTAGTTTTAATTATTATGAAAACTAATTAACTGACATATTTTACTTTTATATGAATATTGTGACGTTCTGATACATTGTTTTCTCTAATCCCATTTATGTTAACATTTTAGGTAGATTCGACCCAACCTCGTAATTTATTTTATTTTTTAAACGTGTTATTGTACAAATAGTGTAAACAAAATGGATTGTGAATAAATGAGTTGAGATGATACCTTTAGTTTTTATTAATATAACATTGGTTTTAACGCTCGTCCCCGAAATATATTATGTTGAACAAAAAATAAAAACAAAAATCAGATGTCTCTAAAAAGGTATTGTTTATTGCGGTGCGCATAATTCTGTATTCCGGTTCTCAAATACGTTTTTTGACCTATCTCGTGGAAATGCTCTACAAAATAATGTTACTGCTTGTTTATTGTATCTGTATTCTGTTTCACCAAGTCTTATAGTAGAGTATTACATGGTGTGGTGTATAAGAATGGACCTAAGTAAGAACCTTAAGGGACACCAACTCTACATAATTATCAAAGTTTCTTATCGTTAGAAGCGGCACTTCTCTCATGCTGAATTAGGGTTTATGGTAGGCCCGTAACATTAATATTCTGTAATGTGATGACCTTAAAACCTTTCTCTGAACTTCGGCTAATGAACAACGGAGTCAAAGGCCTTCCAGAAATCTATAGGTAATGTTGTAACTTGGGTTTAAAAACGAAGTGTCAATGATCAATTACTTCTTTTGTAGGAGTATATTACAAAGGTGTGAAGCCATGAAACAAAAACGTGTATTTAACAGGAACTCAATGATCACGTACTGTCAGGGCCAAGTTCGCTGCCGAGAATGCGATGCAGTAATTTATAAATATCTCTCCTAACCTGCTCATACTCAAACTAAGAACTGGTTCAAAAGCAGAACAACAAGTTAAAAAGCTGTAATTAGCACATAAATCTTTCTTCAGTTAAAGTTTAAAATAACTGTAAATTGTTTCTTTTGCATTGCTTTCAGCCCGACCTCATATTGCATTTGCCAAGCGCATTCAGTCGGACAGCACAGCATTAGCAAATACACCGTATCTATGCGATTTATTAGTTTTCTAATACCGATGGCAGAATGCAACGATTATCTCGGTGCGTCTTGTTCAACAGCGGCCGGTGGTCGAGCCAGTCGGTTGTCGCGCGCGCTTCTGAACGTACGCGCTTTCCCGCCAACGGACTTACGAAATAACACAGCTCACGCCCTGTTTTCGAAAAAGTGTGATAAACAAACTTTTTTTTAGTGTTAGTAAACTGTGTTGTGTGTTCGTGTTGAGTTTTATTTTCCTTTTTATTTGTGGTGGCACAATCCGGATCTAAGGGACAGTCTCTCGAGGTAAACATGTGATAATGTTTTTAATTTATTTTTTAAGCACGTACACGATAATGCTTTGTAATTTTTTATATTTTGAATTGAGTGAATGGAATTAATTTTCTTTGATAATGCGTAGCTCTTTTGTTGGAATGTTACATGTGTTTGGGCTTGTTTGAATATTGTACATAAAAGCTACTTTAATTTATTTAGAACGTAGAACTAGAAAGGACTGTGTTCCTTACCTTGAAAGTTAAAAGTTGTAAACGTTGTGCTAGGAGTTATTCTTATTTACACAGCTTGTCTTGTGGAATGACAATAAAAATTTATTTTATTATTGTTTTAAAAGTGTAAATTAGTTCCAAAGACATTATTAGATAATGTTTCTTAAATACATCAATGTCCTAATTAACCTATTCCAAAGTTGGTATCACCAACTCTGTGAGAAGTCATACATATCTGGGCATAATTCCCAGAATATTTGCAGAGTCTGTGTGTCATTCCCGGAATTAAGATAATCGGGAAGATAGAAACTTTTGTGTTATCACTGGGATAGCTTATCATTGTGGAGAGAACTGTGTCATGAATCAACAAAACTTTTTGATAGTTAATCAAGCAAGAATGATAGGGACGATACGTCTTTAAAATTTTGGACTAATATTCAGAAAAACAGGCAAAATAAGATCGATTGAATTGAACTCTTCGGCGTCCGGAATTTAATCTTGGTTGTAAAAACCGGCTTTTGTTTTTCAGGACTAGGTACGAAAACGTTTGCTCACATCATTTTTGATTAAGACTGTTTTAGATATTTTGGGGCTAATTTCCGTTTTTATCCTGATCCAGTGAGCTTACTTGTGCCGTGTTATCTGCTTATAAGCTACTGGCAGCACCCCGCGGTATTACCCGCATAAGTTTCCCGTGGGAATATCGGGATAAAAACTATAAAGTCCTTTCCCGGGACTCAAACTATCTCTATACCAAATTTCATCTAAATCGGTTCATCGATTTAAGCGTGAAGAGGTAACAGACACACTTTCGCATTTATAATACCTATTAGTATGGATAAAGTTAGGCTTGTTAGGTAGGTACTAATATACTTAAATGGTCAACCTGCTCTGCTCTAGCATACAGTGTCCCTCGCTCTAGCTGACAACATTTATTGTTAACTACTCTACCTATTGTAATTTATTGACTTGACAATGACATCTTGTTAGCCTTTATATCTATCTTCATGGGTAAGATCTTTGTAATCCGCATTCTATTGTCGAGTTTTCCGTAAACGACAAAGATTTCTGTAGAAACTTGTTGACTGTGAAGTGGCTAAAGTTTCGAAATAAAATTTTTCGGAGCCAACGCATATACCTACCTATTATCAAAAAAAAATATATAATATGGTTGAATTTTTGTAAAAGAGCAAAGAATTTGAGTCTTCCATCAACTTTGTGTACTATTTCATCTCGCAATGGCATCTAAATGCAAAATGCTTCCTCGTATCGTCTAACATAGCAAAACTATAACAAAGAATGCTTGTAAAAACAACAACATCAAAATCAAAACAATGCTAGGAAAAATGTCGTATAGCATCATCACATCATTAACATTTCTTTCACCCGCAAAGAACATAACTGAATCGCAATCCTAATAACTTTCTTCAAAATTAATTATCGACAAGTATTTAACACTTCCATCGGCATTTCAGAAGTGGGGCAGATTGAAATAAACCTATTGGCGGAAGTATGTACAGTCAACCAAAAAGTTAGTGTACAGACAAAAATCCACCTCCACTACAATGCCTATATTCATTTATATCCATTGAGTATTGCGTAGTAACTTTTTAGGCTTATATATATTGACCATATTTTGTACTAACACACGTCACGTGTGTGATTAGCTTATGAGCAAGCTTAAAACTATATATCTATGCTATATGGAGTACAGAACAAATGAACACTGCTCAATAGCATACGTGCTTTCGTGCTAGTAATGGCCATTGTCAATAGGTACTCAGCATAATGACAATACAAACATGGTTGACAGGGATTATTCCCAATTGCATCACTAAAATTGATGCCACTGGTGGACACTGTGACTAAATTGGTCTCAGTCGTCCTATCTATCACCAATGGTGATCAAGAGTCGAGGCCAAAAACATGAGAATTATGCATTTTCGACATCCAAACTACAGGAAAAATGAATAATTCATCATTTAATTATTTGACGGATCCATCTAAAGCAGTTGCAAGCATGACTGTATACCAATCCCTTTGTTGCACTGTACTCGCAGCATGCCTGACTCATGCTAATACAAAAGTGTATCACGGAGTACGGAACGCGCTGTATGGCATCCAATACCTGTTCTGCTGACTGCACACTGTTCCGGGCCTCGGTTCCGTTATGTCCAATTAAATGCACGCGTCCATCAGGCATCTTATGTTATTCTCTTTGCGATTTATTTATGGTTCTGCTACTTTTTTCTAAACATTTGTCTATGTTGGGGATTTTCATTTTTAATTAACTGCAATAATAAATTATCTGTAGTGCTCCCTCCTAGCTTTTGTCATCAAATGCATTTATCCGTGTTTTTATCCATATACATTTATTTCTGTGCATTTTAATACCACCCACCAAGCGTGGCGATTATAGCAAACCCCGTGCCCTTGGGGGACCCCAGTGGACGTGTTTCGGCTGAAATGATGATGATGATAGCGTTACTTTTTTTCATAGATTTACTGATCTCGTTTGTGTCTTTAATATGGATCCATTGAAATCGTTTCTCATCTTCAGTAAGACCTTACCTTCATCAGGTTGTCAATCAGTTTTGCTGTGCGGTCAAGCTCAAAAGCGACTGCCTCAAAGCATTTAATTGCTCTCTTTTTTTTATTTGAAATGGGTTCGCTCTTGACTCTAGTCTAGGTCAGAGGTGACAGAGACAGAGTCATCGTCAAACCTTTCTACGTATTTTGCGTGTGCTTCTCTACGTGTGTTGCGTATTCAGAAAAAAACTATTCAGTACCTATCTTCCTAAGATGATACCGAACTTGGAAAGCAAAAATCGTAATTGCAGGATATCATCATCTGCCTAGCTTTTCCCCAACTATGTTACGATTGGCTACCAGTCTAATCGGATGCAGCGGAGTCAAATATTTTACATGGAGCGACTGCCTATCTGACCTCCACAACCCAGTTACTGGGTAATACTATACCCCTTTGTAAGACTGGTTGTCAGACTTCCGGGCTTCTAACGGCCCGTAACAAATGTCAAAGATCCACAAATTACAGCCGGGACTAATGGCTTAACGTGCTTTCCGAGGCACGGAGGGGTCTTGGATGTAAAGATGGTCACCCATCCACGGATTAACAGCGACAAGCGTGGCCTAACCTGATTGATTGACTCAGCGGCTGTTATGCAGGATGTAAGAAACTAAATTCTTACTAAACAGTTGCACTTTCGACCACTATTATTAAACCTACACCAAATAACACTAAATTGTTGTTTCGTTTTATAAATTGGCCAAGCGTGTTTGATTTCCCGCGTTACATTTTAATTGAACATAAGTACCGAGTGACAGCGGAATAGATTTGATAATTGATCACAATTAGCGAGCGAGCTATTGTGTACAATCAGTATTAATAATTCTATCACCCACGTTAATTTACGGAACTCGTTCCATTCATCATATCCGCCTGTAACGGATGGTCGGTAGAAACTTTGGGAGCCTCTGGTCACTATGATGATCTGCTGATCTATGCTGTACAAATCTCATCCTGAAAATTTAGGTGAAGTGATTTCAGAGCGTGAGTGTCAATTCTTAGCATCAGGTGGAATAACAGCTCACTTCAAGCTAACCTTCCCTAAGTTTTCATGGCGGGATTTTACAAAATATACCTACTGTTATCTATTGCGAAAGCTCTAGCAGATTTTAGCACCTCAGTTTGATTAGTGATCGCAACATGTTTTTAACCCTCAGCCTCAGGAAGATCTGATATCTCAGTGTCTCAGTGCATTCTTCTTCTTTAGTAATGTTGTTGGTACTCGGGACGATCTGATGCCTAAACCACTTTCTTCTATTGTATCCCTCAAAAAAAATTTGCTTTATTCAAGCAAATTGCACAACATACAATTTTGTACTGGAAGTTTATTGATTCGACTGGTTTCGAGTTTCGACCATCATTAATTTGTTTTTAAACACCGACAGCGGGACAGATTTGATAATTGCGCACAATTCGCAAATTCTCTATTGTGTAGCATCAAGTCTATCGCCCACGTGAATTTACATAACTAGTTCCTCTAAATGTATTCTAATAGAATTATAAGCACGTAGTTTCATACAGCTAAAAGCGGAACTCTTTATGGATAGTTCTACGATCGCTAGACTAAGACTTTGTTCGCAAACTTTCATCCCCGTAAGACCTGCGGGATAATTGCGTACCTAACACACACCTAACACACTAACACACACCTAACACACTAAGAAAGAAAAGACGTACGAAGCAATGGATTACCAATACCTATCCTTCAAAATCATATTTTTTTTTATTGATTGTGTGTTACTCGGCATATGCGGTGGATTACGGCCCACTCCCTGTGGGCCTTAATCCGAGCCGAGTGCGGATTGGTAGATGTCGAACATGTCTTCGAATTTTTGGTTCTATGTTTTCCTTCACCGTTTTGAGAGCAGTGGTGATGAAATAATCAAAATAAAGCTCCTGTCTGGGTTCGAACCTACAACCTACAACTCGCAAGTCGCGGCCGTTACCACCTGGGCCACCACTGCTGACACACTGAGTTTTCCTGAGGTTCCTTTTAATTTAGTTAGGTTGTTTAGTAACCAGACGACTGACGACAAGAACCTACAATACAGGTTGCACACAAAATAAAGGGGCTCAGGCACATGAAATGTTGCAAGTTTTTTATCTACTCACAACCCGTGGCGTGTAGTTACCTGCTGGGATTTCCCCTCGGCAAAAATGACGAATTTCTATAAAAACTTTCAACCCCTATTTATTTATTTAACTCTTTTACGGGTGAAGTTTAAAAAATCATCCCTTAATGCTCACTTTGGATAAATAAGGATTTCTTGGCAAAATTATATGCTTCTAGGACCCAGCAGTATAGATTGTGCGTTGTCTGTAAGTGAATTTAAGATTATGAGCTAGATTTCTAAATTTTTTGTACCTAAATGCTCGGAGTGGAGCAAAATCTATACATCTACTTATAACTATACAAGTGTCTGTTTGTAATGTCAAAATAACAGCTTTTTACTAAGTACATATGAAAAGCTTACCTAATTATTTATTCTTAGACAAAATGCTGAATTAAGTTAGCGTGGGACCTATTTTGTTTTGACTAGTTTATATGCGGTACCTACTTATAACCAAAAACATTTTTTTCTTTTTTATCTGTCTGTTTGTTTATTCCGACTAATCCCCGAAACGGATGGACCGATTTTGACGGGACTTTCAATTGCAGATAGTCACACACCCAGACTGATGTTATGTATTCCGAGTTTTTAATCTCCGACATTCTCGCGGGCGAAGCCACGGGCAGCAGCTAGTAAAAAATAAAAAATAGAAAAACAAAGGAAACGGTCAGTCCGGAGCTTTACAAATCGTTATAGTATCTCGATCATTCACGCCCTAAAAATATGGGGTTTGCAACGTGCGCGTGCGTACAAATTGATGAGATTGCGTCACTACTGCGTAAAAATACCTTATTTCATGTTGGTGTATTGGGGCAACAAAATAAACTTAGTAAAAATTATCCATTATGCAATGAGGAACAGAGAAACATTTTGGGGTTAATATAAATAATCCCGAAAAAGTTGATAGTTTCTGTTGCTTAAAGTTAAGTAAAGATTAGCAACTGTTTAACCATACATTTTAGATTTTTTCTTAACTTTATGCAACCTTAATAAAATTGGAGCTCTTAGAATGAATGAGCTTCCTAGGCACTTATAAACTCCGGACCCAGGTAGGACAAAGCAAAGGAAACCTGCTAAGGTGGAGATTCACAGATGAGTATAGGTACCTTGTAGTATAAATGTGGTGCTGTCCTTCAAACAATGGGGCACATAAAATCGGATCCAGCGTGTCTTAATTGCCTGCCAGTTACAGGAACTGATGGACGTTATAAAAGTTCCCAAATTCATCATCTGCCTGCCTTTTCCCAACTATGTTGGGGTCGGCTTCCAGTCTAACCGGATGCAGCTGAATACCAGTATTTTACATGGAGCGACTGCCTATCTGACCTCCACAACCCAGTTACTGGGTAATACGATACCCCTTGGTAAGACTGGCCAAAAGTTGCCAAATTCTAATTAGATAATTGCCATCGACACGTTAAGAAGAAGAACTATTTTTTGATGAAGTGGTAAAAGTCGGCAATATAGGCAACTGGACTAGCAAAAATTACAATGCTGTCTCTGAAAATTGCAATTATACCTAGCTCTAGATTGGATTTCGTTATTCGCGTCTATTATTAGATAAAATGTAGATATCTATTGCATATTAGAGCAACAATTACTTACACCACTTTTGACAATTTGTTTTTATTTTAAATCTTGCAGCGCTGCTTTGTTACTGCATTATCATTTCCACAGCAACATCTGTTGTTGTAGACAAAGTTGCGAGCATGAGGAAAGGAGTGAGTAAAAGGCTTATCTAATTTAGCGATCGCGAAGTTATCGAATAGTCTTACAATAAATAAGGAAAATATTAGGTAAAATTATGTTGTCTAATAAGTAACCGCTTGGTACTTGAACTACTTACCACTTTGTATATAGGTACCTGGATCATAATTAAATGTAAAAAAATTAAGTATAGGTAGTTGATTTAGATTACGAATGTTTAAACATTTAATCTGTATATAAATAAATAAAAAAAAAAAAAAAATAAAAAAAAAAAAAAAAAAAAAATGGAATCTGTATATACCTATACCTAATTCTATTCAGAATTTCAGAGTACCTACACAGAATCATATTTAGCTTCGTCGTAGTCGGATAAAAACAAAGTCGGTTTTCGTATCTGTCTGTGTGACCGCGTATGTACCTATATCTTCTAAACACAAGGGATTTTAATGCGGATTTCAACATTATTTAGAGCATTTATTTTAGCACAGATCTCGATAATTTCACATGTCGTCATTGCACCCGTGCGAAGCAGGGGCGGGTCGCTTTAATATTACCGACACAAATCAAGCTATCTCCCAGAAAGATAACCATCAACCGGTATACTTCGTTTGATACCCAGTATTTTACTAGCTAAATAACTTTAGCTGAAAGCATAAAGTAATTCATGCACAGCTGCTCAGCTGCCGTGGAATTTATAGGTACCCACCCGTATTACGTTACCTATAAACTGCAGCATAAAGCAGCATTACGATTTTTATAAGAGAATATTAAACGCGTTTTTGCTGTTTTGCGATTCCGAACACGTTATAATGAAAGAACATCAAATCGACCGCACGTTTATGTTTGCTGACGACTCATTAAAATACTCGTTTTCAACCATGGTTTTTATAGGCAAAATTTGCATTTTTGGTGATATGCTGTGTCTATAGTAATGAGTTACGTGGTTTTACCGCCTACACTGTTTATTTTATTAAAAACTAGCTTTTGTCGATGTTGGAGACAGGTCTGACACACGGGAACCTGCTACTGGGTCAGACCGGGGTTTTCATAATTTGGGTTATCTACGACGCGCGGCGCACGCCAGAAAGCTCCCAGACGGGAAGATTTTTTCCGATAAGTATCTTAAACAATCATCGTCATGTTTCAGTCAATTTACACAAAACCTTATTGAATTCTACACTTAAACCTTCCTCATGATGCATTCCGTCCATTGGTGAAAACCGTATGAAAATTCGATAAGAAGTTTTTGAGTTTATCGCGTTCAGACAGACAGGCAGAGACGGCTGGGCACTTTGTTTAACAGTAATGTAGTGATTTATTTATACTTTTAGTTCACACGAAAGTTTTCATTTAGAACATGAAAAAAAGTGGAAAATGGAGGCTGGTCGATCATTGGGATTTTCGATGTAAAATACGTCGCAAGTTATGCCTCGTTCAATAATATCCTTCCAAGATAAACCTGGAACTGAAACACGTTTCACATCTAACTTTAGAAATAATATGTGTTTGGATGTGGAAATGGTCGAGAACCTGACTGTTACGACTTCCTTAGTACCCGAGTATTTCTTTAAGTAGATTAAAAGGCCCTCATGCGAGGTACTTTTTATAGAATAGACATTTATTTTGCAAATATTTATGAGTAATACATAATAATATGTCTTATGATATATTAAAGTTCGGCAATATTTCACCATTACCACTAGCAGTGCCCCTCGGTTTCACCCGCATAACGTGGGAATATCGGGATAAAAAACCCTACCTATGTCCTTTCCCAGGACTCAAACTATCTATATCCAAATTTCATCTAAATCGGTTCAGCAGTTCAAACGTGACGAGGTACCTAACAGACAGACAGACACACTTTCGCATTTATAATATTAGTATGGATTCTCTTAAGTAATCCACCAATTCAGAGCAATTCAGGCAATTCTTTTCTCTGATAAAAACTCAGTCACACTGTAGTACGTTTCATCTGTGTGTTTTATGTACGTATGTTCAATTATTTAGGCTGTGTTTCAAGTTTCCGAAAGACAATTCCCTAATTGCCTGAAAACGATGTATTTCTAAAGCAGTTTCGTCTCGTTTTATTGTGGTGATTTACTTTTATTATGTAATTTGAATGTTCTTTTCTATTTAATTAACTTTCCTATTAATTTCTATGTTAATTATCAAAAGAAAATCAATAGGGCAAGGCAATTACGTAAAAACTGCCAATAATTATTTCAACATTAATTACGTTTTGTGAAAAGCAGTGATAGCCTAGCCCAGTGGTAACGGCCCCAATTTACGAGTTGTATGTCGTGGCTTTACTTTGTGTAAGTTATTTCATCACCACTGCTCTCAAACCGGTGAAGGAAAACATCGTGAGGAGACCGGCGTGTCCTAGAGCCAACAATTCGAGGACATGTGAGCCTTCTTCTTTCTTCATAGCGTGTCGATAGCAATCTAAATGAACTCGGCCCAGAATTCGGCTACTTGTTTGGCACCATCACCAGCGTGCATCAGTTCCTACAACATGCAGCTGACAGGACACGCAGGACACGATATTATGTGTCCCATCGTTTGTGGAACAGCACCACATTTACACTCCAAGGCGGAGTCGTCTATGAATCTCCACCTGAACAGGTTTTCCCTGCTTCGGCCAACCTGGGTCCGGAGTCTGTTTAAAGACTTCCAGGTTACCCAAGGTAACTCATGTCCAGGTGGGAGGTCTTCAGCGGGTGGAATGAACGGTTTGGGTAAAGAAGCACTGTCTCGCCACAGTTGCAGTCTTTGTTGTGATGGCGTAAGCATACTATCTACCAAGTGACATGTGAGTCATGTGACATTTACCAACCCGCACGTGGCCGATAATAGCCCACGCCCTCTTAAAGTGAGGAGGCCTGTATCCCAGCTGTGGGAACATAATAGGCTGATTAAGCTTATGCTACGTCTTGTCAGTCACTTTCCAAAACAATTAGCTACAATGTTCTCCGGTAACAAAAACTGTACTGTGTAAGGTACTCTAATCTCTTAACATTCGTGTTGATAAATTATATGCTCGTCTCTAATGAAACGTAACATAAAATTGTTGGTAATGATACGTTACCAACTGTTGCGGACGCCTGGCTACCGGCCCATTGTGGGTTAGCCACTAAATAGATCAGAACAGAAAATTTAGTACAGAAAAAAGTGCAGGAAACTTGCAAAGTTGGCAGCGGAACGATTATTTCAGAAGATCAAGATACTTAATACGATTTCAAATCTGAGTTCTAACTAAGAATTATCTCATGATTTTGTTAAAGATGTTGGCTCGAAGAGCTTTCTTAAACTCATCAGTCGTTGGAGAAGATAGTGACACTAAAATCAAAATCAGTTTTTAAACGTCAAAATTACTTAAGACAGTTTCCCTAAACGTCCGCCCTTCACCACTTTCTAGTGCTTTAGCTGGGAATAAGAAGTGGTGCAACAAACTCCCCAGCAGCAATCAGCTTAAAAAAAGAAGAATGATTTGAAACTAAAAAGTTTTTCCAACCGAGTGAAGAGAGCTTTTCGATAGCTTTCCTTCTTTCTCATTTACCAACTGGCCTCAGTAAACTGAATCACAATTGATGTTCTATTATGTTAGCAGTTGCGGTAGTTATAGGCCGACCGCTGCAGTACTTTTTAACTTTTTATACCTCTGTAAATGTAGCAAAGTATTAATTTTGCGCAAAAATAAATATATTTTAGGAAAATTTTACATATTTTCAACCGCTGTGTGAAGATAGAAACGTGAATTGAAATAAGTGGCTCAGTAAAAAAAAAACATATAGATGACACTAAATCGCTATTTAAAACGTATACCTTGAAGAGATTACATCGTTGAACCATGTAAAAGTTATAACAAAAGAAGCCTTTTTGTTTATTAGAGCTTGATGAGAACACATTTTATAATTTCCTTATAGTTTTTTTCTATGAAACAAATATACACAAAATCTAGCAGTTCAAGAGCTCGCAACGGCCGGCCAGTGCCTGCGAGAGAGAGATGCCCCGATACGTAAAATGCGGGGAGTGAGGAAACGTTATCATACCTACACACCGCACTACAAGAGGGCCTTAACTGAGACGTTGACTGAGGTAGCTGCGCGGTGCGGGAGGGGTGATAGTTGTCACAAGTTGACGAATCACTGAGCTCTCGCATCACGTCACCACACCCCTCCCGCACCGCGATGCTACCTCGGGCAACGTCTCAGTTAAGCAGTCGGCCTATAGTTACATTATATATCTGTTCACCGTGTCAGTAAGGTTGGCTGGTTCTAACTGCTTACACTTGTTACGTCATGTGGGCTCTGGGGTTTACTAATAACTTGTTTGGAAGATGGCGCAGTTTCTTTCTTCATGTCTATTATTTGGTTTTATTTTAAGTCTACGAGCCGTAATTCTTGTTGCGTAATGGAAACATCTGGTTTTCCCTTATAAATATAGATTAAAGTTTAGGTTATATGTTGCTTTCCTCTTTACTAACTCGCCTATGGGTATTGCTGTTTGTCCAGTCGTCATATTATCTTATTCTTCTTTATTTTTAAAGTAAATCATACAAGAATGGCCACTTCAAACATAAGACCATATAACTGCAGGAAACGTATCTTGCATGTAGGTATGTTATTTTTAAACTGGCCCACCAGGGTATCATAATTATTGCAGAGGTAAAAACTGTTATTCATCTCAGTATTTACTCAAGAATTACGAATTTAAATCGTATCCTTATTATTTCTGGCAAACTGTTCACTTAATTGTTTAAGTTCGGCGAATCGATTACCAGAACCCCCGTGTTGGTTTTGAAATGGAATCCTAATAAATCCTGTGTTGGCATTTAAATATAATTAAGTATCATTTTGAGGAATTTCGGTATGTTAAGATTGTAATGTTCTTACTCCTTACCTACTACTCGTGTGTCTCTTGAGTCTTGGTATTTCATTTATTTTTTTAGTAATTTCATGTAATTATCATGGGACCTCTGTTTACAGCATTTAACAGCATGCAGCACAGCATAATCAGCCTATAATAGAGTTGAGCTGCACGATTTCTGACAAATGCGTGCGCTGACTGGTCAGGTCCTCTCAATCTGTGTGGTTCTTTCCTCAAAAGACCATCTCAGACATCGATCTACATGGTCTTCATATAACCTGACCAAGATTATGTTTGGAATTTACAGAGACTGTGATCTCTGAGTTTGTTTCGGCCTTTTTTCTCAGAGTAGTCAGATAGGAAACGCCGACATCAACTAGTTAAAAAAAAATATGATTGACGTGTAAAAGTTTTGTGCAAACCTAACCAAAAATAAAATAATAATAATCATTTAGTTTGATACAAATCAATCCAATTAGGTTCATTTATTACGTCTCATATTTAAAGCTAAGCTTTTTAATTTTATGTAAATACATAGGTACATAAAATATGCATAGATAACAATGCTTCAAGCTGCCTAATTTGCAAACCAAAATACAGGTTAAGTTTCGCGCTACTTTAATATAAGCATATTTTACCCACTATCCACAAAAATTATGCAAAGACAATCATTTTGGATTCATCATCGATTGTGTAACTAGAGTTGCGCAAGGCGGTAGGTATCGAATCGATTAGAGTCGGCCGAGATTCGGTATCGATGTGCATGGCAGTTCGATTTCCGTTCATGGATTTTTGTGGGATATTGACATGGAAACATATATTACTAACGATTGACGTGTTAATGTGGTCGTAGAAGCACGTTTCAGATTTATAAATGGTGAACTTGGAGCATGATTCACGAAGTCTGACGAGAGTAAACAAACCGGTGGAGATGGTGTTTCCTAAACTAACGGTTTTGAATTTTATATCTACTCATTCATGCATGAAGGAAAAATTACAAAAAAATCGCAATCAAATATTGATTTGATTGCGATTTTTTTTTTTAAAGTGCTGATTCTCGGCCTAATTTGAATAAATGACTCAATAGTCATTTATTCAAATTAGGCCGAGAATCAGCACTTTTTTAACGTCAAAATAACATAAGACAGTCCCCCAAAACGCCCCCTTTACAAGAAACCCTCTAAATAAAAGCTTAAAATTTAATCACAGTAAATAGATAATTAATCATAATATAAAGCGAATAAGAAAGCACCTAACCCAAGATTAGACTAATTCTCATATTAGTATTAAAGTATTTGCAAATAATAAAAAAATGCCAAATAGGTAATTGAACCCGGAAATTCTAGGCCTAGGCCATCAAGTGATAATGATACGAAGATGAACCAAGTACCTACTGACATTGAATAAACCAACAATATTATTGTAACACATAATGAATTAATTAAAGAACACTACGAAGCAACTGAACAATAACAACTGCGCGTAGTTGTTTAATTGAAGCCACGTGCTGTGAATGATCAATGTCTTCGATTACACCTCTCGTAAGCACCGCCATATTCGGGTACTAGGTGTGACATAATTGATAATAAATAGTGGGTCATAGAGGCATAGTGGGTCAGTCGTGGAGTCAAGTTCCGGAGCTAGCTGATAGTGAAAGTTGTTCGTGTCCCAATCTATCAGAAAAGTTTTCTATTGAAAATTCTAGAGATGATTCTGATGATCATCATCCAGAAAATTATTATACAACTTTTTGTGTTTGATAGGATCGCTTTAGACGGCTATCTCACCGGATAGCAAGTGATGATACGGTCGACAATGATACAGGCTAGCCTAGAAGTAACCGAGACCAAAACCCAAAAAAAAACACAAAGATCTTTCTGTATCCTTGAAGTTTTTGTACTGTACTGTGAAAATTTATATATAATTTTACTGTACTCGTGAAAAGTAAATATAATTAGAAAACTTAAATTGACTCGTACTGTATCTATGTACTCGTACGTAACCTAAAGTACCTCCTTGCCAACGGTCAGATGCCAAGACTTTTATTCAACCACTTCTAAAAGCATGATCAAGACAGAAAATCTAGCACTATTCAGCATGCATGAACAAGATTCCATATAAAGGACCTTGAGACGAACATAAATGCAGTCTAAGCACAGTGGATCATAGATGCAATGAAACGCTCAGGGAAAACCATTGTCACACGCTCGGACAAGGATGCGAAATTAGGTGGCTTATTAACTGGTGTTGCAACTGCTTATTTTCTTGGTTTATTATCTTGTTATATATCTCTTATAGTTGGTTTTGTTGGTTTTCTGACTACGTCTTTATAGCTGGAAATCGTTCCCATTTTCGTGGGTTTTTTATTATTGTTACCTCTCTGTGAATTCCTTCGATCAATCATCGAGGCAAATGTCTTAGCATTTTACAATAATTTTATATATAGTGACGTTAAATTTTTAATAACTTTGGCCCATTTCAACTTTGGAAATAAAGACTTCTACGTCTAAAGCTGCATTTTTTGGTTTTCTATCGATCAAATTCATTTTTGGATCACATCCAAAAGAATTTTCAGATAAAGAGAGTTTGGCTTGCAAGCTTGTTTGGCATATAGGAAAATTAGGAATCACTACTTTAAAAAAATGTACCACATAAAGTCGCTCATTATCTGCACGTTTTTCTCTTGCAAGTACAAAAAGAACTTCAACAATAGCTGAACCTGAACACCTGTAAGACAGAACTGATTTTTACTACTTGTTTCACTTACTGCCTACGTTTACGTTTGCTTATCGTTCTCAAGGCGTTTCATTTTTGTTTTAATGTTTCTTTCATGTCTGTCGTTATGCTGGTGATTTTAATTTATGTAACGTGCATAGAATGTGAGAAACCAAGATTTGTATAGTTTTGACTACGGATATCCGGGGTTTTGAATATGTAGTAGCGACAATTTTAAAAGTAGTTTTAGATCTAGGTATGTAGCTTAGCACTTTTTTTTTGGAATTTGGTTGTATTTGTGTGTTTTATTTCTTGTTGTTCCAGTCTGGAATCTTTTGCACAAAATTTACTAAAATTTGACGTTACTACTACCTACAACATAAACAAATTCAATACTACAACATAAACAATTTTTATGATTGATTCCAATCCACACTGCCTTTCATCCGTTGCTCCTTTCTGTAGTTTTGGCTATAAAATTTACCTCATCTACAACATCATCCATTAAAATAAAATTTTTGTTGAACACAACCCCTATTTGTCCTCTAAAATCAATTCTCAGAACATAATCCATTCCCTGACCAACAACAATGCTATCGCACAGATGCCTGCGCCCGCGCGCCGTGCCGGCCCGTGCCATACGCCCGTAATCAATTACATTACACTCTTGTAGTACCCACAGTAATTACATCCAAGTGAGGACTTTATTACGGATTAAGGCCATGGAGTAGAGGAAGAAACCAAGGTTGACGGACTTCAAGGTGAAGAGGATTGTTGTTTTAGATGGATGGCTTTTTGAAAGATTAAACTAGGAAGGAAGTGTTGAGATGGTGGCTGATAGAGATATTGTATTTTTCTGGATGATAAAACCTTCTGATAAAATAAATTAGGAAATAAAATGACAATGAGAAAATTAGGAGATGAACGACGCTTTTCTATATTTCCACGAAGAGTTCAATTTCATAGGCTTTACCAAAAGTAACAATACCTACATTTTGTCTTGCACAGTTGTAAATCGTTTAAATTTATTTTTCTAATAGAAAGAACTGAATTGAGGGAAATTGATTTCGTAAGGCACAGAGATGGTAGAGATGGGTTATCAACCGGTGTGACTGGTGACCATCTTCTAGCTGTCACTTAATTCAATCTGTTAATGCAATACGTGCCTGCGCTCTACTGGTATCACTTTTATACCGTTTGGTTATGTAGGTACCGTATCGGCAAAAAAAACTCTGCTGGTCATTTCTGACGGAATGAGCAGTTTCAATAGGTGCTGTACTGTTATTTGAGTCTTCAATTTTAGTATTAAGCACACTGTCACGTTCGTTTTTGAAAGAAGTCTATCTATTCAAAAAGTATAATTATCTGAGGGGAAATTCCCTTAATTTTAAGAGCGTTCACAGTCTGATCTCAGTTTCAAACTGTCAAAAATACCTCATATTTCCCTAAATTTTTTGGCAAGTTTTTGACATTGATTGTTGCTGAGATGAGACTGCGACTAGATTTTGAAAGTTTTAATTACGCGATTTCTTTATCATCTAGCATTCCGACCACCCAATCTACTCTGTAAAAATCTCACCTTGAAAACTTAGGTGAAGTGAGCTGTCAATAGTGTCTATCCCTTGCATCAGGTGGAATGACAGCTCACTTCACCTATGTTTTTACGGTAAGATTTCTATAGAATAAACCAGCTGATTACTCGATTTACTCACATCATTAGTTTCATACAAATTGGACTTCACATAGCTAAGGGCTTGATTGATTAGATTGTTATTAATAAGATGTTAAATATTTTGGAATGACTCTTTGGTCTATTGGTCGCAAGCGCTACTGCTAAACATGAGGTCCTGGGTTCGATTCCCTGGGCGGACAAAGTGATATTGGGTGTTTCCATCTGGAATTTCTCAGTAATCCGGAGTTTGGATTTGTGCCCGGTTGACGGCAATAGGCTCGCCCCTTAGTACATGGGACTTACGAGTACACATAGGACTTAAAAATGTGGGTGTAGTATACACAGGTACACTTCTGCCTAATTCGGAGATTTTAATGCAGGCGTGATGTTATGTTTATGTTAAATTTAAAAAAAAAACAATATCGTTAATATCAAGTCAATAAATCTTCAAAATAACTTGTTTCAAAACCTTTAGCAACTATTTTAAACCAACTTGACGAGTTTGTCTTCATATATTAGATTATTTGCAAAAAACTGTCCATTATGTGAATAATTTGATGAAGTCACTAGTTCGACTAGACATTTATGATTATATAAACATCTGCTTAAATAGTAAATACAAGACTGCTCTATTCATCATAATAAAGTGTGCTACTTAAGGTGAATGCGCAGTTATAACCCGCGATATTAAATTTTTCTTACGTTTTAAGAACCGATCTCTTTTGTTTGTTATAGTCGCGAATCATATTTTAATCATTATACAACCTGACACTGACCTGCAAATGGCAAAAAACGTAAATAAATTTGAATTTTTCGATCTACCACTGCGCATTCGCCTTAATGTTAATGTCGACAGATGTTTTTTTTTTGTATTACAAAAATTAAACGCTGAAGTATTGGCAACGGATTTATTTCAATTAAAATTACAATTAAAATCTATCAATAATACAACGCCGGAAAATTGTAGGTTACGAAATCGCAATTATTGATAACTGACAAAAAATAGATAATCTGAAATGATTACTTGCCATTTGGATAACGGGATGGCGATGATTAAACAAAAAAAATACTGTAATTTGGCATCGTCTTTGGTGTTTGGCATGATATCCACTATCCAGCACCATAATCGTAACCAAACCAATAATCGTGTAACGCACTATCAATAGTTTCAATCACTATTGTTCAGATTTTGAAGGAATTTCCTAACCTAACCGCCCCCCCTTAACCCACTACCTACCTCCCTACACCCCCTCCCCCCTACCTACCTTTTTATTAAATTTTTTTGTGTTTATAATCTTTTTTTGCGTCATGTTCACCGCAAATAAACGTATTTAATTTTTTTTATTTCTGTCCTTCACAAGTTTAAAAAATTCGTCTGCTGACAACTTAAATGATGCAATGGATATTGTTAAAATGTCAAAACGAAAAGCATTGCAATAATTGTAAGCGTGTTATGTTAATTATTGTACTGGTCCATCTTAGACTCTTTGCTTTATACCAATTTATTTGTGGCCAGCGCTGTATCTTTTCTTCTTCAATACTTCTCTATTAGTCGTCATTTCCATAGTCTCTTTCTAACTACACCGTCATTCACACAGTCCATCCATCGTTTCTTTCTACTCTTAGCATCCATCCACATTTATAATCAAAACTTTCCTCACGACATTGTTCTCATATCATCCTTGGTCTTCATACCTCTAGATACCTACGTTTTAATGAATGCTGCATGTACAGAAATAAACTCTATTTTTATTTAACCAATGCGTATTTTTTGCACTAAAGCGAATGAAAGAGCAAATTACGAGGTACACAATGGATCTTTGTGTTTGAATTGAAACATACATTGATTTAATTACACATACAAATGTCTATCAAATCGTTGAAAGGAACTGTAGACTACCTTGTAATGTACCAGTGAAACAACTGCAGGCTTTAACTTCTGAAGGTGACTATAGGAGTACATCAGTAGGAAGACCTTTGTTCAACATGGCCTGGCTCTGGCCTTTTCATTAATACACGAACTTTAACTATCATAATTCCTGTAGTGTATACAGACGTTGGTAAACCGAAACAAATAAATAAAATTAAAAAAAATCATCATTATCTTATTCTTTAGTATAACGATGAGTAGAGTGATGATGATGAATGTAATACTGAAGATACACGTACATCTGGGAGACTTTGAAAAGTCAGTCACAATTGAAAAGCTATTCTCGCAGGATAATCTTTTACAACGGAAAGAACTATTGGGACAGCACGAAAGATGAAGTAGAAGATGTATAATATAGGTATTACTTAATTGGTGTTGGTAGCTGCAAACTTCATTAAACTAATATAACCAAAAGAAAGACTGTTGTTGCAAGTGCAACAAAGAAATGGTTTCCAATAGAATTGGTAAGTATGATGGTCTTCAATTCACGAAATTCGGAAATTAGTCACATCATGGATTTTTGAATTTGCAGTTGTTTGCTAATTAAGTGCACGACTAGTTTAAATGAAAGTGGAACTTGACGGAAAAAGGAAATGTCAGGAGGAAGCAGACGTCTCGCTTTTTTACTAATAGGTAATGCTTTTTTTTACTAATAATAGCTTACAATGTACATATCCTGCATGGATCGTTGATAGGCCGTCACATCTATTGCTAAATGGCGACCACACCAAATTCATTGCATAGCTATCTTATATTTAAATATTATTACTAATAGTAAAGCTGAAGAGTTTGTTTGTTTGACGAGCAAATCTCCGGAACTACCAGTCTGATTTGAAAAAATCGTTTAGATTTTCATGGCGAAATTCTTGAGAAAGGCTATAAGGCTAAAATCACGCGGGGATAGCAAAAACCAAAAAAGTCATAAATTATGCTGAGCGTAAACGAAGTGCGTAAAAAAATTTCACGCGGACGAAGTCGCGGGCAGAAGCTATTACTCAATAAATTGAGCAAACCAACATAAATTTTACAAAACACTTCAAAAGGAAATGTAGCAATAATTAAAATTAAGTAAGTAACTATAAAACATAATTAATTGAGATCTAAGCCATCGAAGCGAGCATTATAAAAATAAAAGACAATGCACCTGATTGTCAATTTGTTGTCTATGGCTGATTGAACGTAGAGGTTATTTATGAAATGTCATAAAAAGTATGAAGGGCGTTGTTAAGAAAATCTGATTGATGCCGGGGCCACAACAACGGGAAACGCCGTAGATTATAGAGAGATGTTGGGCGTTAACCGTAGACTTTGAAGCCCAAAATTGCGATAATCAACGGCGTTTCCCGTTGGTGTGGCCCCGGCATGAGGAAGAAAAAACCAATTGACTGGTTTATGATATGCGTGCGACGATCGATCGAACGATTTTTTTTTTTTTAAATCATTATTTATTTAAGGGATTTTTGTACACTTATGCGAAGAAGATGTCAATCCCATCGTGAATTTATTAATAAAAACTTACTCCTAACTAAATCAACTAATCTTAGTCACACATATTTTATCTAATAAAAAGTATATAGTTAATACATAGTTTTGCTGCTTCACGGTCAGCGAGTACAAAGGTCCAAATAGCTATACTTGAACTTTGAATAACATAAATAACGGAATAGATAATGATTACATTATGAGATTAGTACAGTTTTCGTACTTTTTGGTACTCACGTTGTTCTTAGTGGAAGTATAGCGGAGTCGTGTCGGATCAAAAGTTCAAGAACATGGTATGAATGACATTAGGGTAATGTATCTGATCGCTATATATTATCAAGTAGGTAGAGGCAGCCGCAGGTCATTAGCTATCGTATGTTAATGCTAACTCTAACAGTTTTGACTTCTCATACAGGCGTTTTAAAAATACACAAGTAATTGTTTAAAGTACTAAATGGTGGAGATTTCAAATTGATTGATACTACAAACGAGTTTAAAATCCCAAACGCAATGACACTATAAAAACAAACATAACGCTTCGGTGTATTAAGAATCAAACAAAAAGATTAGCACCTGATCACGACCACATCTTAGAAGACACACGACAAAAAAGACTTAAAAAAAGACACACAATGCCGATTTAATGACGTGAATCGAAGGCTCTCAATTAATTGTAACAAATGATGATGAAAATGGTTTTTCTGATGCTGTGGCTGATGAAGCGTAGGTTGAAGAAATCGGTCTTCAGTACGCCGTGAAGGTGATGAAATGATTACTAAGATAATAAGTAAGGTCCCTTTTTTGTTAGCTCTCATAGGTTATTTGAAATCAGTGTGAATGATTCTCCACTCGGCTGCGCGTAACGAGCTAGCCGTGGCCGGAGAATTAATAAAATGTAAATTCAATATGATTGTTGTTGCTAAAGAAATTTAAGAATGCTTGATAATAGACTGATACAGATTGCGTAAATGGCATGAAATTAGAAGACGGTGATGATGATGATGAACTATGTATAACCTCGATGTTCACACTGTGTTTGTATCATGGATTTATAATGAGAAAAATCAATACCAAACTATTTCCCAAATAAAATATTTGGTAGATATCTCTCAATAATATTGCGATGTTAGATGCTAGCTTGGATGTTTTAAATCGAACTATTAAGTTGATAGTAATGGTAGCATTTTCATGCAAGTGCATTTCATTTTCAAATTGGGATGGAGGAAATCGCAGAGTCTATGTTTCGTTTCGTATCAGATCAAACATCAGACTTTATGTAAGCATTAACAAAGAAATTGTACAGAGGCCAGCACATCAACCTACCCCAATCTGTCAAATTTTCCCAATCAAATTTGAACCTTATGCTTTAGCGATAAAGTTGAAAATCTATCAAAGAAATTTGACAGATTTTAGTAGCTTGATGTGCTGGCGTCTGTACATCTCTATTTTATCAAGTATAAGACAGTAAAATATTGATAAAACCCCACCGGGAGATGGAGAACCCCAACGTTGGTTTTAATTACAGACAACAAAAATATGAATTTGCATATGACCTTGATGTGCACTCCTTTGTATCCTTTGTTATTTATCTCGTATTTTAAAGAAGTATTGTCTCAAAGTTCACTAAAGAAAATATCTAGACCGAATTTAAACATTCACTATTTTGTTTTCAGGAGAAAATTCGGTCAACTCTCCAAACGCGCAACCAGGCTTCAGATTAGCATATATCCATTACTAACTGATCTCTTGTTTCAAACAACGGTTGTATTTATAAAAAAACCGGCCAAGTGCGAGTTGGACTCGCATACGAAGGGTTCCGTACCACCATACAATATTTAACACTACATATAAAAAAACGGCAAAAAATCACGTTTGTTGTATGGGAGCTCCCCTTAAATATTTATTTTATTCTGTTTTTAGTATTTGTTGTTATAGCGGCAACAGAAATACACATTCTGTGAAAATTTCAACTGTCTAGCTATCACGGTTCATAATATACAGCCCGGTTACAGACAGACACACAGACGGACAGTGAAGTCTTAGTGATAGGGTCCCGTTTTTACCCTTTGGGTACGGAACCCTGAAAACAGTTAGAATTCATTGTCGGTACATCCTTGTACATGATTCATGTATTGCTCAGTATGTTTCGGGTTCAGTAGGTCAGTCACCGGCCGGGAATCGAACCGGTCTGAGCAGTACTCCACACCTACGTGCAGTTTCTGATATTTCAATGTCAAGACGGATATGTGTGGATTTTGATGTTTACTTGCTATCTCTTCTGTGGGCTGTTTTGTTCTCTGTTTTATCTCGTTGAATTGGTGCTGGTTCATAGTTTACTAAATTAAGTCAAGGTTTTCCTGACCCAAAGCTACTGGAAGATTTTTTTATCACCATCCAAATTTTTACAGGGTGTTCTACCCATGAATACGAACAACTTTCACTATGGGACCAACTCCGAAATCACGAAAAAAAAAAATCTGCTGTTTCATACATTTTGGTCAAGTAGGTATTGAACTTTTGTATGAAACAGCAGATTTTTTTTTTCGAGATTTCAGAGTTCCATAGTGAAAGTTTTTCATAATCATGGGTAGAACACACTGTAAAAATTTGGATGGTAATTTAAAAATCTACCTGTAAATTTAGGTAAATTCTGTAATGCATAACTACCCAGTAGTTCTCGATTGCCCACCGTTTCTTATTTCTGACAAGAAATACACTCAATTGTTTTATCAAAGCTTTGGTATGTAAATTGTAAACAGGTAAAAGTTTAATACAATTTTATTTTAAGCAATTCTAGGTTGCTCCTTGGGATTTCCTCGTTTAGTGAGTCTGCGATCTACAAAAATCTACAATGACGGTACGGTGTAATTTCTTGACATGTTACTCGTATCAAGATTGACGATTAACGTTTCCTTAAAAAAAACCTGTTTGATTTAATTAGCATCTTAAAACGTGTGACGGATGTGTGCTGTGCTTTAAGATTTTGGGTAAGTAACTAAAATGGTTGGTTTATGCAATCGTTATTTGTTATTGCACGAATTCAAATCCGTACCTACAGGAAATCATTACAATTTGAAGGATATATACTTTTACTTTTTATTTGATAAAATATTAAGATTATGAAATTACAAAATTCAGAAAATGTTTTCTATGATTTCTGGTTAAAATTTATAATTTCTGGTATAAATATGAAAAGTGTGAGTGCACTGAAGATGCTCTAAGCTTTAGTGTTAAAGCACAAGCGGAGTCATAAATTGTTGTTTATAATACAGTTAGTGAGCAGGCAGGTGCGATGTAAATCCAGGTAGCAGTAATTACAGCACAACGTTATGGTAGTTAACCTGTAACCTATAATTGTAATGAACCCTGAGCGTTTCCACTTTTACTTCCGCGAAATTGTAACACTCTGTAACTTTATTTACTTAACTAGCTGAGCCCCGCGGTTTCACCCGCATAAGTTTCGATCCCGTGGGAATATCGGGATAAAAAATAGCCTATATTTTAATCCGGGGTGTTAGCTACCTCCGTACAAAATGTTTGTTAACTGTTACAAAATGTTTACAATGTGTACAAAATGTTTGTTACTTCTTCACGCTCAAACGGCTAGAAGTAACAAACATAAAAATTTAAACATATAAATACACACACACACACACACATACACACTCATAATCTTTCGCCTTTATAATATTAGTGTGATGTAAGCTAAATATTTTTGTGACTAAAAAGTCGTGCATGTGAACTTTGACGCCATGTATGGAGAAGGAATTATATGCAGACATAACACACAGAACACAGACACTCAGATACATTCGTTAAACTTATAACACGCCTCTGTTTCTGTCGGGGGTTAAAAATGAGGAGCTGGCCGTGGCAACTGATGGAGAGAATGGAAACATTTTGCGCTGGACAAGCGAGGGCAGAAAGATGACTAGCATCGTGGCTGAATTCTAGTTTAAAGGGGCGTGTAAGCCTTGGCAATTGTGGACGCCACAGACCAGAATAAAGTCATTTTGGATTAAAATTTAGATGAAAGTGGTCTATGATTTATAGGTAAGTCCTACCAATCTAAAAGAATAAAACGAAATATCTTATGATGAGAAATGCCGAAGAAGTGTTTGCGTACAGTGCATTACTAGTAGTAAGTACTGGTTTTTGTCTCGAGAATGTAAAAATCAGCAGCAAAGACAACTTGAACTTTTTGCAAGATCATTATTTTCAAGATAAACGTTATTTGTACTCAGAATTACAAACTCTTTTTTTGTTTTGGGCAGCTATTTATCTTGATGACTCTTTCATAAGGTTAAGATAAGGTGCAAAAAAACAATTAAGTAGTTAAGTAAATTATCCGCTTCAAGCAAAATATTAATCACCTACTTTTCCCCAAATTATTCTTTCCAATTAAGTTTCAACGAGCTGTCACACCTAATTAATTTGATTCGTAAAATCGCATTATTTTGTCTCAATATTTTCGTGAAAGCTGTTTTCCACTGAATTTATTTTATAAATCAAATAAAGTAAAATTAAATGTCAGTTGCAAGGACATCGTTACTCTATATAAATGGGTACAAAAGATTCTATTAGGTACGTATTGCTAAATTTGTCTTTGGCGAATGCTATTCTTGTTCGTAATTGGTCTACTAAACGCCTTGATATACTTTACACAATAGACCTGGGAACCGCACTTTTTGCTTATTGTGGCAAACACAAAATGTCATATCAACCACATCTCCTTAACTCTATAATGGACTTTGTAGCTTCAGTGCTAAAGTTTAAAATGAAATGAGACTTGTTGATAGAGGAATTGTTACCGTGACGTGTTTGTCTTAAACGATTGTCTTAGCAAAGAAAGGATAAATTAGTATTATTATGCTTAATTCATTAACTCCTCAATTAGAGAATGAGTTGCAAGTTGCAATTACACATAGTAATGATTTGAGGCATGATAAAAGCGTGATAAAGATTGTCTTATTTTTAAAGGCAAGCAAGATGCTTATGCATTTCGAAGTTAAGCATGCAGGAAATCAGCATTTGACATTTACTTGATTTGGTTTTAATTAGCCCCCCAATCATTACTCACATCACCAGCCTATAATGTTCCCTCTGCTGGGACACAGGCCTCCTCTCGGTGAGAGCAAGTGTGCCGTAACTCATCCCACGGCTTGGTAGGTGTCACATGTCTGCGAATTTTTGGTTCTAGGACATGCCAGTTTTCGCACTCACTCTATAATTTTTTAATCATTTACCTAAAGACAGTCTAATGAACTAGGTTATCATTATTTTCTAGACATACAAAATAAATCATTGCTTATGTGCTATTCTTGTTGAAACGTGTTAGAATCGCATTCATCTACATAGTCATCTGCAAGTGACCCCGATCCTAGTCGAGTTATGGTCCTATACTCTAGTTATAAGCCAATCGACCATTTACAGTACATTTACCATTTGACCGTCTGTCACCGTTCTATAAATACCAGCCAGCGCAGCGCAGGCGCACGCAGCGCTCGACACCGCTTGACCTTTGTGTCAAATTCATTCAGTATTGTACTGACATGCTCGCCTCGCGCAGCGCATTACTTGCCTCGTACGAGGTCTATAATTGTGAGGTTTAAAGGCCTTTTATGATGAGTGAAGGTGAGTTTTGAAGCCCTTTTTTTTTAAGGATGGGAAATCATCAAATGACCCCTCCCGCTCTGGGTGGAGCGGAAGGGAGTGTCAGACTCTTACTGACTAAAACCCATCCGTGTTCCTTCCTTAGCCCTTTATGTTCCGGGGCAGCGGTAACCCTTTCGGACAATCCCGCTGCCCCGGAGTTTTGAAGCCCTTGCTTGTAACTTTGCTAATATAGGATAATGTAATGCGGGTTTACATGTTTTTCGAGTAGTAATGCCAGGACGATAAAAATACCGAATTTTTTGGTTCTAGCACATACCGGTTTCCTCATGATGTTTTCTTTCACCGTTTTGAGAGCAGTGGGGATGAAATAATTTCCACAAAGTAAAGCGCCTATCTGGGTTTGAACCTACGACCTACAACTCGTAAGTCGCGGTCGTTACCACTGGGCCACCACAGCTCCTGTCACCACGATAATTATGATCAAAAACCTCCATGTATCAATATTCTTCTTAGATCACAAAAGGTATTTATTTGTACCAGTCTTCCGATTGAAAGTGAAACACAGTGCAAGCCTAATGACGTTTTCACTAACTCTATATTACACCAAAACATTATTAGAAAAGCTCGTTATATAGATTACGGTGATCACTGTCCATGTTTTCTAATGCAATATGCTGTAACATTGTGTGGTAATGTAATACGTGTGGTATAAGAAAATTGGCGCCACTTGGGAGAGAATAGTTCTGTCCGATCATCTTCTCGGCTGTTATGCGATCCTGGTAGTTGGCAAATGGAATGTCTCTTGAACTCCCAAAAGTTTATAGTTGGTTATGTGGTCATCAATCTTACAAACTTTTCTTGTGTTTTTCTGATTCGGCGTTCGATTTTAGTAAGTTCGGCTGAAACAGCTGAAAATCTATTTTCTTCATGTATTTTTTTTTTATCCTGGCGTCCAGTATACTGTGTGGTAAATTATTGTCAACAAGGTGCTGTATCTTTCTAAGTGTATTGACATAATGTATTTCAGTATGTTCTCAATTCAATCCGTTGATCGAAGAGAAAAACGATATTGCTTCAAATACCTTGCAATACTCTTGCCTTCATTGCAGTGACTTAGTCTACAATCTTTCATCAAATTGCTTGACACTTCTTTGTGTCCAAATTATACGCTACTTATTTTGTGACGCTGTCCAAAATAGCTACACGTAATAAGGCTCCCTATTGATTACTTGTTACTCAACAGCAATCACCTATGCAATGACAACATTGTTGCTTCATCATTTGTGACGGAGCCAAAGCGAATGAACCTGGGTTTTTATAGAGGGATACTAAGCCGTTAACGTGTGTTTAGAAATGCTGTTGTGTTTTATGACATCCTGGTACTCGCAACCGTGGTGACCGAAATGCGTTTGAGAAAATCTGATGAAAATTCTACATCAGGGTGGAATTTACTTAAAGGAAATATTCCTTTATTTTTAAAAAGAAAAAAAAAATGCATTCACATATTTCTCGACAAGCTTACCTAAACCGGGAATCGAACCAACTAAAATTAAAAAAGACTCCAAAAACCTTAACACCTTAACTAAACCAAGCAACCAACCTTAACTTACTCGGATTTCCCTACGTAAAACTTTACCGGACGGAAATTTTGTAATGACCATACCAAATCACCGGCACAATTTTGTCCAGTTGCTTCATCAGTAACCTATGGCCACGATGTCAACATTACGCAAAATTAAACTATCAAATATAAAAAAAAAAACTGCTGAACAATTGGTTGGAGAAGTCAAGTGTCCCAGAGGCACAATGGTAAACAAAACATAATATTTTAGCAACGTTTTAATTTCATGGTCAGTTTACGGAGAGCGGTGGCCAAGGTTACATTGCGTTGTTCACCGTTAATCATAACTTTGGTACTTGTTGTCTCAAAATACATGGCAATGGTTGGGTTTTAAATTCATTTGATTTTTTGAGTTTTGAGTCAAAACAAGCAGTCAAATCCAGATAGTCAAAAACAGGAGAGGTGTGACTATAGAATGAATGACTGTACTATACGGGAATTTTCTGCTGTTGAATACCGGATTATTCGCTTTGGAAAGGCTTGTTATGAGAGCAGATAAGATAACATCACGACTGTTTTAGAAGGATTAGGTAAACAGTGAAAGTGTACCTATTAAATAGTACACAAGAATTTCGCTAGTAATGCTTACGTCTCATGTAAAAAGGGAACGAGCTTATTGCCGTCAACCGGGCACCGGACTCCGGGCGGCTGCTGAGAAATTGCAGATAGAAAAACCCAATAACACTTTGTCCGACCTGGGAATCGAACCCAGGACCTCAGAATCTCACCCAGAACCTCAGAATCGCTTGCGACCGCTACTACAGCGAGTCATTCTGTAAGAAAGCTGATATTTTGTAAAAACCTCAGTCTAATCAAATCAAATCAAAAGTCATTTGTTCAAATTAGGCTGGGAATCAGCACTTTTCGTACGTTAAAATTACAAAAGACAGTCCCCTAAAAACGCCCGCCTTTCACCACTTCCTACTGCTTTCGCTGGGGAAAAGAAGTGGTGCAACAAACTCCCCAGCAGCACAGCTGTCTGTCATCTAATACTAGGTTGTTCATATTACTTACGGAACTAAGAGCCCTTAAAAATGACTATAATGACCTGATACATATTGTTCTTGGTCATTAATGTTTACGAGTCCCATAACAGCAAAGATGACGTCTTCTAATTTATTTATGGCCATTCATAACAACCATTTATTGACGGAAGTTCCATAAAAAGTGAAAATAAAAGTTTTCAGAAGCAGGTGATTTACCTTCTATGCTAATTAATTTGGTAGAAAGTTTGGTCATTAAATTATCACATACAGGAAATTTCTAAATGAACATAGCAAATCAAAATTGAGATATCATCAACAATTATGTACCTACCTAAAGTAATCGATAAAATTAACAGTCTTACAGAATTACATTATTTTGTGTGAGCAAATCAAATACTAGAGGGAGAAAGCCATAGACTATAAATATGCATAACTCCGATGATTTCTCTCTCTGCACGCTAAGACGCTCGTGCGTTTTCTTCTATGAAAACCTGCGCGCGCGCACCCGAATTGAGTAATCTATTCAGTTGATTTATATGGTCATAATAGGTTTCTTCATGTATAATCGGTAACACCTTTTTTTGTCTGGATTTATAGTTTATTTGTGCAGATTTTTTGTAGTTTGGTGAATAAAAAGATTCCTGAAAACGTGTTACTTTGTTTGATAATTTCACAGTTATTTTGTACCTATTTTTGTATCAATTCAACAATAACTTGTAATTGATCATCTACAATCGTCGATTTTTCAGTGGTAGTTGGCTGGCCATGTTAGTCGAAGGACCGATGGCCGTTGGAGCAGATGAGTCCGTGTGGAGATCGCGTACCAGCAAGCGTAGGATCGACGAACTTAAAAAGAAGGCTGGGACAGACTCGATGCGGAAGACGGAGGACAGGATGTTGTGGGTGTGTTGTGTGTTGTGTTTTGGGAGAGGCCTATGTCCAGTAGTGGACTGCGATAGTCTGAGTGGAGTGATTGATATCGTCGATGTAGACAAATAACGATATGAATACCCGAGTACAATCTGTGAATTAATCAAACAACAAAAGTACAGCTAGAGAAATAATATTCGTTCTTACATCGACGCATTTATATCTATAAAAAACTTCTGATGTTCGATGGAAATTCTTTAGCTTTGTTTCTTGTAAAGACGTAGATAAGTACATAATATATCAAATATTTAACTGTAATATTGTTTATTTAAATTTTTGATAAGAATTCGTCATTCATATTTACTTTAATAATTTTAGTCATATCAAGGGGAGTCGTATTACCCAGTAACGGGGTTGTGGAGGTCAGCGCTGCATATAAAATACCTGTATTCAGCTGCATCCGGTTAGACTGGAAGCCGACCTTAACATATTTAAAAAAAAAAGCTAGGCAGATAGTTTTTTTTATATTCAATATCAAAATCATTTTTATTGTACCCTGTTAACTGTTGCGTCCAATCAATTAATTGATTATCACATTCCAATTATGAGATGTTAATCTTGATTTTAACCATTACTTTATCATTTAAGATATCAAGATTAAAATTGGCTTTTAGACGGCATCATCACAAATTAATTATTATAAAATTGTCACGTCAACAAATAGCAGGAATCGACTGAATTTGGATTTTCCATGAAAGATTAAATCGAAGAATGCAATATATAACTATTGTCATTTATTGTACCTATGTATAGATAACTAACTATGTACTAAATTGAATGACTAAGTAACAAATTATACAAATAAATCTAAAAAACAAAAGGATACTTGGGCGTCGAAGTACTCGTCCGCATCGCTGATATCAGTAAATGTGCCCAGCAGGCCTACCATGATCTATTTAAAAACGATTCAAAAGCAAGACATTTCAGTTTAGGTTCTTAAACTGCATCGCTCACAGTCGTACCATGTCGTCCAATACGCTCAGCGGCATTTGGATCGTTGAAAGTGAATGAGCGTTATGAGCTCGTGGTAGGTATCCAGATGGCACGGCCTAAATTGAATCGTTAAACTGACGTCATGGTACGAATTAGAAGAACAGTTCAGTTTAGGTCCTAAAGTGGATCGCGTTAAGAGCTCGTGGTAGGTATGCAGAAGACTATTGATTTCTACAAAAGAGGCGTCGCAGTTCCATAGAATTTTCTTAATTTTTTTGTAATACTCTTCAAAGTTTTTTTGGGAATTGTATAATCTTCTTTACCAGTGTTATTCTCTTTATAAATACATATATTGTACATAAATACCTATCTTATGTCGATGCAGCAATTAAAATCAAGTATTTTATGGAAAACTAGTTTTATCATTGCCACGCTATGTGCGTCATTAGCACATTATTAAGAATTTTGAATTCATCACTAAACGCAAAAAGTTAACAAAACACCAAACGCAAAAAATCACGGAGAAAAACAATAAAAGCAACTGAGAGAAACGGCCGTGACATACAGACAGAGATAAATACACCTCAAAGAGTCACGTTTCAACCTTTTCTATGTATACGAAGTTGCACCACAAATCACTAGCGCTAAACATAATATATCTCCCATACTGGCTTCTGCCCGCGACTTCGTCCACGTGAAATTTCTTACTCTCCCGACCCACCCCGTCGCATCGTATCGCCTGCACGCGCTATTACTTCGTTTTCGCGAGTTTCGTTCACATTCTTTCAGAATTTATCTCTTTTTGCTTGGCTCCTAAGGGTCCTAGCCTGATGTTAAATTCTCTTAAACTTTATTATTAGTACATATACTCGTAGATTAGTATCGATAACACTGTATTCTTCAAACGATTGATTGATAATGATTTGTGGTACAAACAGGCCTAAAAGTAAGTTCGTAATGCATCCAATGGAGCTCGACAAAAGTGATGTTATTTGGAAACATAAGTCGTCAAGCGTGACCGGTTGAGCTGCGATGCTGAGCTGTGACTCATACGTCACACCTGGTTGTATCCTTGCTTTGAGAGTAAGGACAAAGTTGCCGTCACTTTCTGCACAATTGGCCATGTTTTGTGTAGTTCTTTGTAAATGTTGTGGTGTGGCTATAATATGCTTCATCTTCTGCATCAGCTCCTAGTAGTTCACAGCGTGGAATTTTGAAGATGTCTATGTCCCAGTCCACATATGTATCTTCAAAAGTCATACCACGGAGTTCGATCCTTGGTCAGTTTCATCCATTCCTATATTACCAACGCGATGGTCGTCGATCCAACTACCGTGCTTATGACACCCCTTTTAAAAGTGCGAGGGCACCTAAACCCAAGCAATGCAATGATGTGTGGACATGTCATAATTTCAACAAATTGATAAGTAGAGTACCAAGCTATCAAAATCTTTAGATCCCAGTTAATTGTTGAGAGTTCTATGTAAATCAACTCATTTGTTTTATTCTATTCCGTGCTTAGTATCTATGTAGTTTCCAAATATTAAGCAAGTCTTTGAAAAAACAAACATGTAACATCTTTTTAATTATAAATTTGCATAGTTTCGCATCCAGTCTGTCGAGCATAAAGTATAACAATACGTAACCAATTTTGCGGCTTCCACAAGGTAAACTATAATGTACAACACACAACTAATGCACAACACAGGGCAACAAAAAACACAGGGCATGCTATTTTTGTAAATATCTGCTTGAGATTTTGTTGCGCCACTTCTTCCCAGCTATCTAGGAAAAGGGGACGGTCTTATTTAATTTTGACGTTCGAAAAGTGCTGATTCTCAACCTAATTTGAATAAATGACTTATATACTTAAATTTTTCTTTGATTTTCCATAAATAAAATAAAGTTTTGCAAGATTTGATCCTTGTTAGCATTACTATCGATAATTACAAGACTACAGCAGGGTTCCTGGGTACTGGGGTCTGTTTATGATTAAACCAGGTGCTTTCTTAATACGATATATTTTTATTTTCTCTTGAATCAATCTTATGCCTCCTACGTCCATCTGCCTCAATTTTACATAATTTTTGTTTGAGCGCGAAAGTACCAATCTCAGGAACTCTTTCTTATTTACCAAGACTATATCCGGTAGGTTTCTGCACGTCATGATGATCAATTTAAATAATAAACGGGGCAGTCAAGTAAGCTGATAACTTTTATATAACAACAAAAACGGTGGAGAGCAAAAAATTCAAGGTAGTATTTTCATAAGGAAATGTATACCTACCTATGTGCACATACATAATACATAATGTTTGACGCATATTTACAGTCAAGTGATCTTAGTTTTTTTAGGTTTTTTTTTTTTAAAGTTTTAATAGCTCTATTGATTAGGGAACTTTATAGTCCATTTTTTATTGCCACTTATTTTTTTGTGATTTCGGGGGCTAGCTACCATAAAATGAATTTATTCAAAGGGTTTTTTACTTATAAATGGTTACACCAAAGCTGCAAAGTTCAGAAAAAGTTAATATTTTGGAAACAGAGCAAAAAGAGACCAGCCGGCCTATTCTGTAACCATATCACCTTAAAAAGTTAGGTGAAGTGAGGTGTCCATAGTGTCAATCCAGTCATCAGGTGGAATCACAGCTCACTTCACCCAAGTTTTCACGCTGCGTTTTTTACAGAATAGAGAGGCTGTTCCTTTCTTTCTTGTTTTTCTTTTTGATTCTAGTGTTCTTAAAGGAACCTTCATTTCAATCTACCTATCTGTATAAAAATAAAAATGAAATGTTGTTCGTTGGTAAGCGCATCACTTGAAAATGGCTGGACAGACTTGGCAATTTTTTTTTTTTTGTTTTAAAATACTCGTAATAGTCCGAATTAGGTTTTTATGGAATGAATAATTGGAAAAGTTTCCCGGTGAATTTTCAAATTCCTGAAAAACTGAACGCCCTTTTTTCTATGGGATTTTTGTTTAAATTATTGACAAGATAGAAAACGTCTGTCGGGTCAGCATTAGCAGTAATTTAAATACATCTGATTCTACAAGTAATTAATTAATCCGACACAGCCTGTCCTTTGCTGCTCCTCCAGCGACGCCCTATGCCGAGCTCCGACCCCCAGTTAGATTAAAAAAAAAATATGCTCTGGCTGGAGGTCTTAATTTATTGAGGCACCCAGAGCCCAGCCCGCTTAGAGGCCAATTATAAAAAGAAATATTTACTTTGCAGTATTAAATTACTATGCACTTAGTTCATGGGTTTATGTCCATGATTTAAATGGCTGCAAATCGTATCTCTGTGCTGTACACGTCTAAGTAATGGCTTATAAGGAGAGATCGGAATATAAATGTCAAACTTGACCCACTGACATTACATTACGAGTACTCTACGTGAATATACTATTGTTTTGATTTAATATTAATTATTTATTCATAATTTTTTATTTATAATTTATTTCTCGGGAGAAACTATTGTTGCAGTTTGTTTCAATTGAAGTTGTGGGTCTATTTATCATTGGAATTGATAGATAACGCGACCTCTTTCAATTGTTTTATTCAAATGTTAAACAAATGTTTTTTTTTTCAAAACAGCTGGTTTATTCTGTAAAAAAAAACAGTAAAAACTTAAGTGTAGTGAGATTGAAGTGAGCTGTCATTCAACCTGATGATAGGGATTGAGCCTATTGACAGCTCACTTCACCTAAGTTTTCAAGATGACATTTTTACAGAATAGATCGGCGGGTATCAGTAGCAATGGGTTTCATTTTTACAGTTCAACAACATTCATTGCGTTGTTGATCAGACACATTCTTCGAACATATGAAGCAATGGATTAGTAATATCCCTCAAAATGATTCAAATTGAGATTGATAGTGTATTACGCAAGGGTGCTGCTCTGCTATTGTCCTTAGATAACATTATTATCCTGTTTTCGCTGAAGGGTTAGGTTAGAGATGTAACTAAGGTTGGTACTTACACCCACCTTAAATGTTAGTGTGTGGTCGTTGTGTAAAAAATCAGATTATTCCGAAATGATCTACGTTATATTTAAAACAAAATAAGTACCTAAGTATGACGAAAATTAAATTCTACTCCTGAGGAGACTATACGCGTTACGTTTATGATTGACCAAATGATATCTATAAATGGATTTAACTTGTCCGATAAGATAATCATTTTTTAATTTTTATATAAGTACAGCGAATTATATACATACGAGTACATAGTTTATAAACACATAGTCTTAAGATAATCATCGTCAGTTAAAATCAGTGATTATCCAATTGTTTAACAAAGCTAAGCTCTGCTATTTAGATAAATTGATTTAATTAAAATTATTAATTAACAACAAAAAAAAACATCGACTTGAAATCAGTCGTGAGTCAATCAATTTCGTCTGACATTCGAAATGCAATAATAGTCGGGTCAAATTGTGTGGTTGTTTGGTGAGTCAGCTTGTCATGTATTCTGGTTCTGGCACATATTTGGTTACCCCAGATTTGTGATGCCCAATTACCCATGTTACATAGGATTATACAAAAATATCTCAAACGTTTTGTGTCACCATGTTCTATGTGAGTCACGAAACTAATTGGACCCTTTTTAAAGCGAGTGACTCAAAAAAGGCTCTTCCTTAATCTTTAAAAAGATCTTCCTGGTTATAGGAATACATTCAGTATCAATGTTATGTAATAACAGCCGCACGGGTCGATCGATCAGGTTAAGCTACGCTTGCCGCGGTTGGTCCGTGGATGGGTGGTGACCATCTTTACATACCAAGACCCCTCCGTGCCTCGGAAAGCACGGTAAGCCGTTGGTCCCGGATGTCAGTCGTGGATCTTTGACAGTCGTTACGGGTAGTCAGAAGGCCGAAAATCTGACAACCAGTCTTACCAACGGGTATCGTATTACTCAGTAAGGGTCAATCCTCACTGAAAGAGCAAGTGACTTTCCTCTTTTGAATAGTCGCTAGACGGCTCATGCAATTGAACCTAACTGGGTTGTGGAGGTCAGGTAGGCAGTCGCTCCATGTAAAATACTGGTATTCAGCTGCATCCAGTTAGCCCTGCCCTATTCTGGCGGGGGAAATTTGGATGTACTATAGGTACACCTCTGCGTAGCTCTTCGGGGAAATATGATGTTGTTATGTTACATACGTATCTAGTGTGTAAGGGTGGTAAAACCCTTGGTCAAATATTCTTTAAATGTTGTTCGTTTTTATTAGCAAGGCACCATGACATGGGTAATTTTGACCTGCCCAACTTCATTTTCCTTCCTCAACTTGTTAGTTTACCATTTTTGGAATAAGTATTTAGTTAATGGTGCTTTCTGGCCCAGCTTTTCGAGTGACATTTACATTCAGCTTAAACCCTTGTTAATTAGTGGAAAGGTGGGAAATTGAGTATGTTTTGTCGTTTGGAAATAATAAGTACAATTATTTCTATGTCAAATTTTACGACTGTGACTTTTGGTACCTACTTGATAAATATACGATACTCTCGATCTCGCAGTCTCGCAAGCAAGGCACGAAGCCGCTGACCTTCCATGATTCCGGGTACCTACAGCGAGCAAGCTTCCGTTCTCTTCTTCAGTGCTAGTACCTACGTTTGTCTCACTTTTGACAATAACTGTGTGTTCCTATTGTTTGAAACCACTATCTAGGAAAAAATATGTTTTTCTTTGTCTTGCACCTTTTCGTATTATAACTAGACAATAACAACAATCATGAGTGAACATTTTTGGTTGAAAACTGTTTTTCTTACATAACTCTAAAATCAATTATGAGATTCCTTGAATAAACTCTACTTCTATTTAGTTAAAGGTTCGTCCGTAGGTATCTACGTCTGTGCTCAGAATAGTTTGCATTCTGTTAATGTATAGATACCTTGTTGCCATGCATGTACATGTGTTGCCAGCACATCAAGTTACTACAATCTGTCAAACTTCTTTGATAGATTTTCAACTTTATCGCTAAAGCATAAGGTTCAAAGTTGATTGGGAAAATTTTACAGTTTCGGGTAGGTTGATGTGCTGGCGTCTGTACATACGATTACAGTAAAGAAAACATCGTGAGAAATACACGCCCAAACAAACAATACGTACTAAATGATCCTAAACATAATGATAGGTATTGCTATCTGAGATCAGTTAGGCAAGCTGAGCGTCAGTGAACGTGAAGCCAAGAGCTGATTGCGCACGAAGACGCCATTTGCAAAGTTTTGCAACTGAGCCACGGAAACACCCGAGGATGTACTTACTCTGGCTAGATGAATTTCGGTACTTGCGATTTGAAAATGCTACGCAGAAATTCTTGGAGGAATACTGCAATTGAATTGAGAACTCCTATTCGATTCTGTTCGCCTGGTCAAGGAAATACCAGATGAAAAGCGTTTTAGTGGTTGTACCCAAGAAAAATGAAGGAAGGAAAAGTAAAACATTGTATTGACAAACATCCTATTAGATTAAATTTTTCTTGACCCTCATTAGTTTTCTTACTTTCCTGATTTTTGGGATTCCTCTATTTTATTATGAGTCTAGGTGTTTGTCCCACTCACTGCAGGGCAAAGGTCTCCCTTCCCTCTTTCCGCTTTTGAGAATTCCTTTGGATTACAATTATTAGAAATATTTGAGAATTTTTGAAATGATTCTAACTGCTGATTGTCCAGATTGACTTTTCTTTTCTTTAAACTGTTAATACTTCAGTTTCTTTACCAAAACATTGAATAATCTAGCAAGTAGGGTTTGCACCGGTTGTAGAGGTTAGTAAACATCGGTAGTGCTTTGCTCCTAATTACAACCGGGATTGCCCAACTAGCCTGTCTGGTTGGTTGTTGCGTAAGCTCTTGGCGTTTCTGCGAGCCTGGTACTTTGACTTATAAATATCGGTGTGTTATGATAAGTTAGAATACATTCCGAACAAGATTTTTCTAATAGACGAAAATAGCAATATAAAAAACGACGTAGAAAAGAAAAATTTCATTTACTAGTACTCATCTAAGCTGAACACACAAAACTCAATATTATTCAACTGAAAAAAGCAATGATCGCATGTACAATCTCCAACATTTATCTAAAGAGTTTAATGTCTGATATCCGCCTAGAATCTCTTCATAAAAAATAATGCTTTTTAATTGACCATAACAAACGCAATGGCCGTTGACCGGTGATCGTTTAAAAAATAGGTCGATCACCTTTGATGTCCACCCCTTTGTCTGTCAAAGCCTTAAAGCACACATTACATAGTAAAATACCCTTTATAATGTAGGCCATAGTGTTTAAACTCCTATTAAAGGTGTAGTGATGGTCATCCATTTTCATATGACCTACGATTAGTTGTAGTTTTTGAAGGGATTTAGGTCAGTTCGTAATGGTTGATCACAGGGTACATGTCCCGATTGTTGACTTGGGCACACGCGATCATCGAATAAGGTAGTGGTAATAATTGTCGGATTCAGGCATGGGATATATTTTATTTATTTTTTGTTCGCGCCATTTTTCACGAAGCTTGTTACACTTGAAGGTAAATTAAGGGTAAGCACCTTTTCAGGTGATTTGCGTGTTATTTAGTTAAACTTTCAGCATGAAACTAGAAATAAAAATAACTTTGTTTTGTTAATAAAAATATTCTTTGTTTGTTTCAGAATGCGTGTGGAGGGCTAGACTAGAAGAAAGGTAATATATAAAAGTATACTCGAAACTTAAAATAAATAATAAATGTATCTACTAATAAGGAAACGAAACGGTGATCTTTAATATTATCAAAATCAAAATCAAAAGTCACTTTTCGAACGTCAAAATTACATAAGACAGTCCCCCAAAACGCCCGCCCTTCACCACTTCCTAGTGCTTTCGCTGGGGAGAAGAAGTGGCGCAACAAACTCCCCAGCAGCACAGCTGTCTGTTCAGTTATAAAATACTCGACTGTATTGACATTCGTTATTGACATTAATTATTGAAATTCGTTTCTTAATTAATACTAATCTAACCAGATGCAGAGGCGAAAAATTATCAGTAACACGAAGCGACTGCTATCTCTCTTATGATGCGGAAATTGGTCTTATCATATCAATTATAGCGAGTAATTGGTCACTCCCATGTTCCATCCCAAACACAACCCATTAGAGAGAAAGAATGACTTTTATTTTAAGTCTGTTTGTACCTTTTGCCTACAGATAAAACCATCAAGGTTCATTTGAATTTGTCAAGATTTAATGAGCGTTACAGTGCTCTGCTTTAGCCGTGTTTTCCGATAACTAAAACCTGGGAATTTTCTTATTAGCATTGTCGACCACATCATGGAAACACTGTTCAAACGGGTATTACCCACGAACTAGCAGGGGATCGAGGAGGGGGGGGGGGGGTCAACGGATCAGACCCGAATAAATCCAATTCTAAACAGTAATAGACATCAACTGTCAAATTCGAATTAAGATCCGATCATCACTTCTTTCGTGTCTCTCCTGACTTATGTGCCAGAACAAACCAACACTAATTCAGGCTAGTTAACCAGAATTCTGGAACTGAAAAGCTTACGGTGCACAGAAGCGAGTCAGCAGCGGTGGTCCGAGAGCAGTGCTGAACCAGTAGTAACGGCCGCGACTTCTGATTTGCAGGTGGTGGGTTCAAACCCAAATAGGCACTAAACGGTGAAGGAAAACATCGCCTATAACTAAAAATTCGAAGACATGTGACATCTACCAACCCACTGGGCCCGCGTAGTGAAATTATGGCCCACTCCCTCTCACAGAACGAGGAGGCTAGTGTTCCAGCAGTGGGAACTAAGTTATAAGCTGATTGCTATGCTATGCACAGCAGAATCCTGGCCATTGTCCCAGCTCCACCAAGCAGCTCATGACATCGTATGCACACAATATGTCGTGCAGCGAGGAATGGCTGCGCTAGAGAAAGCGTAAAGCGGCCCGCTGGACCGAGACCCACGCTCTTCATCACACGGCAGGGCTGTCCACTGCCGATAATTGATTTATTGTTTATTGCACTTGTTCCTTTCCTTGTTATTCGTATTACACGCACGATTGTGTGACGGTATGTTAAATTTTGGAGGCTTTTTTATTGTAAAAGGTAATTGAAGATATTTGTCTTTATACGCCAAGAATTTCGCTAAATAAAAATCGATCTTCAATTATTTTTTTCAGTTACCTATATTGTCCCACTGCTGGGCAAAGTTCTCCCCCATATTTTCCCACTTTTCTTTGTGCTGTGCCTTCTCCGTCCAATCGGTTAGGAACTAATTACATATCACACATCACATATCGCTCATTTGGAGAAACATCGACGTAAATGTATTTTTACCCAAAAATGAGTTAAATATGACAAAGCATTCAGAAAGCGTATCTACGATAGGAGTAACAAAGTAGTAAAAAAAGTAACGTAGCAGTTACGTCGATGTTTCTCCAAATGAGTGATTATAAGTATGTATATGTCGCAGCCAACCGGTTAAATTAGCCGTTTACCTAACCGCCTTGCCCTTAGAAGTAGTGCTCGCCTCGCTTCGCTCTCTCGGCTCGCACGCGGTTGATCACAGTTCTAAACTAACCTAACCCATTTGGTCGGGGTGCCCTGGCGAAACTTAAAAAAACTACATCCGACAGTATATTAACAGCCCGTCATAGCTACGCATGGAGACACACATAATAAGTAGCATCTAATGTACTTAAAACATTAATTAACAAGAACTCCATCTTACCGAGCAAAATACAGGGTGCCCGGGACATAGAGGCGTAACCTGTGACTATATGGATTCGATTCAGCACATGATTCTAGACCCACAAGCGAAGAAATCTTTCGTCGGTAATCAAAAGACAAAAACTACTATTTCATAGAAAAGTGCCTACGCGGTTTAAATGTATGAAACAGCGACGAAAAATTAACCTCCAGGGGTTCAGAATCATAATACCTCACATTATAGTTCCAGAATAAATTTTAGCCAAGATACAGAGACAACCCTATAGAATTCGCGACGTACCTATTCGTGAGCGATGATTGTTATTAGTCCCGTGTTTTTCCAAATTATCTACCCTAGTATGGCGTTAAGTAAATAAATAACGAAGGTCCAGTCAACACAAATCATTATTAAGAGAACAACTTTAAAAATATCTGATCTCTGAAATGTCTACAAACTAATCTGGGCTTTTTTTTTTTTTTTTTTACTTGGCTTACATAACTAGGGTACAGGTCCGTAAGCTGGACATTAATTGTGCATACAACATACTTTAAATCAAAATTTTGCTTCATAATATGTTCGAAAAAATTGTCCGCTCAACAACGTAAATAACGCAATTATTGTTGTTCAACTGTCAAAATCATCGCTAGCCAGTGTGTTACACAATTACCCCGCTGAGCATGCAGATTTAAGGCCTCTTTAATGGTGACTAATTCCGCCATTTAGTTTTTTTTTATTCAAATGTCATAGAGCCAGGTGTCACTCGTGGCGTCAAGAAAAAGTTGATAAATTACACCCCATTTGTTAACTTCAGTCAAGCCGGGCGCAAATCAGGCTAAAACGTTGCTCCATATTTCATAGACTATTCAGTTACACAGGCCTCGTTAGTGGTAGACATTTAGACATATTCCCCCTTAATAATAAACGTATTATATCAGATGAATAGTTACACACCGATTTCTCTCTTTCAGTCGTCAATAATCAGTAATTTGACTTCCGAAAGAAGAAGACAAAGCGCGCTATACAACGTTAATTAGTAAGGGCATTTAAATACATTTTTTCCCAATATCTATCTGTCATGTCTGACGTGGATTTCAGGCATTGGTTTCTTACCAAAAAAAAAAATTATAACATTATTTCGTAACATTTTATTTGATTTATGAACTGTCAATAACACTAATGGTTTGTTTTATGTCATGTTGTCTGATATTTTTGCATCTACTACTTAATTATTTACGCCAAACTCATTGGCCGCTATCGCATCTTTTGTATACTCCTTTAATGACCATAATTATAAATTGGAGAACTTTACTGTCCTTATGTCAATTAACTTACAGTTGGTATTTCTAGAGCGAAAATCCTTACCTTGCCATAACACAGTCTATGACTAGCGCGGAAGGTAAAGAATTTTTATCTGTATATCACCATTTCATCAGTTTATTTGTCAAACATTGTTCTAACATCAGATTTATTTTGTTGTTTAATTGAAATCCAAGGAAAAACGTATCATTTTAGCGTACAAAATGGTTGTTGCTAATTAAGGATGATAAATATTTAAGAATGCGTGTTTTTATAAACTTATTTAAGTACTTATTATGTTTAATACTAAGTATTAAGTTGTGGTATACAATGTAACACTTACGTTGGAAATAAATTCTATTCTATTTTTACCAGAGGATCTTTTGTGTATATCTATTTCGTGTCATGTGTGTTTGTCTATTGACACAACTGCATGCAGAAACGCAGTTCTATTTGGTTTTCAATCGTAGTTCAGTTTCATGCCTGCATGTCTGTATCGGGTATGTACTCGTATGTATGTGTATAGTATGTGTAATTTAATGGTTCATGGAATGATTCCATAACGTCTGTCAATTGTTTGTTTTTCGTTTGTTATTGCTATCATTTTAAAATGGCACGCGGCGGTTTTCCCGATGTTCGTGGCCATATGTTTTTGTTTAAGGGACCGTTTCCTATTATGTGTGAACGTTTTTCATCGAGTTAGATAAGTGTTAAATCTTTCTTGTGTTTGTTCGCCGTTAATAGGTCAGTTACAGTTTTGAATGTCACTCTACGCATGACAATCTGTCAAAATCTTAAATCTTTAACTTAAATCTTTAACTTCGTCTTCCTTTTGTCCTTATGCCTGTTTATCTGGGGTCGGGCCTCCTTGTGTAATTGCGCCAGGAACGTCGGACCTCCTAACCCAATTAATGTAGCTAGTATCTCATTAAATGAAAGTCAGTCTTAAGTGCCGTGTTCAAAAGGAATGTTAGGAGGTACTCATCAGTCAACCTAACACAATCTACTTACTATCCTATATACACTTCTGTCAAGTACCATGACACTTAAGACTCGATCATACGTCTTTTGTTTTCTAGTATTTTATCCTTATTACAAGCCATGTGCCCATTGGGATTTTTCATCGGCTAAAATGACGAACTTACCTACAAAAAAAAATACATTTATTTTGGACCATACATTTGTACACACACACACGCAACACATACACCACACATAGCACATACTTAACTTACTCTTGAACAAACTTTCGTACTTTTAGACCCAGAGGTTTAGGCTGTGTGTTATCTGTCAATCATCATCTGCCTAGCCTTTTCCCAACTATGTTGGAGTCGGCTTCCAGTCTTACCGGATGCAGCTGAATACCAGTATTTTACATGGAGCGACTGCCTATCTGACCTCCACAACCCAGTTACTGGGTAATAACAACTTGGTAAGACTTGTTGTCAGACTTTCGGGATTCTGACGACCCGTAACGACTGTCAAAGATCCACGAATGACAGCCGTGACCAACAGCTTAACGTGCTTTCCAAAGCACGGAGGGGTCTCGGTATGTAAAGATGGTCACCCATCCACAGACCAACCGCGCCAAGCGTAGCATAACCTGATCGATCGACCTGTGCGGGGCTGTTATCATTTAGCCAAGTTAAGGTTTTTATTAAGTAGAAGACTAGCTAAAAGCTTCAGTAACATCTCATCATTCTGTATACGAAACTAGGTTAACTAGGTATTTGTTTGTCATCACAATATCATTATATCTTAGGACATCCGTATAATGTCATGATATTTGGCAACTGTGCATTATGAATGCGACATTTAACGTCAGTTTTCGACATGTTTCGAAATGGTAGTAGAAGAGTTTTGAAATTTTTTAATGATTATGATAATGGCGATCGTAATCTTTGTCTATTTAAATACGATTTAGGTTATTTTGGGTTGTTTGCAAGACGTTTGTAATAATTAGAAGGGAAACAAACGAAATATTGTAATTATGTTCCGTGTCTTGGCCAATGTCACAAACATCCATGACAATTGATAGAAGCAGTGAATATGCATATTTTTTGCCAAGACTACAATCCTGAATCATTTTGAAGGATATTGCTAATCCATTGCTTCATATGTTCGAAAAATTTGTCTGCTCAACAACGTAAATAACGCAATGAATTGTTCAACTATCAAAATGAAAGCCTTTGCTAATGTTAGTATGTGTAGTGCAATTACCCCGCGGCTTAGTTGATCACTGTCTTGAAATTCAATGATTAATCAGTACCACTCAGTCAGGTATGCTCCCTTATCTTCTGAAAGCCTATTGATGTAGTTAATTCTGCAATATCACTCTCGTTGGTTGTTGTTATTTTTGCGATTATAACAGTTATTATTATTAGATATTTTACAGTCAAAGGTGACTACCGCGATGACGACTAATAGCGAGTCTGGTCAACTGGACCCACTCGAAATGGACCCGCGGGATCACTCAACCCAATCACCTGGAAGAAAAAGACATGTATCGCCGACCTTAAATAAATTGGGATAAGGACTGGATATTGGTGATGATGATGACAGTTAAAGATATACATATATATGTAGCCGTAACAACACTACCAAGGGCGGCGATCGTTGACTCCCAAAAAACATATTATCTATTTTTCGTATCGATACCTATCACGTCTACAGAGTTTCGCTAGCTAATTTAATTGGACCCTGTCTATAATGAACAGAAATGTAAATTATAAGGATGAAAAATGCCGAGCTGACTGCCAATTTATGCTTAGAGACAAAGAAGAAGTGAACCGTGATAATTTATTTACAGTTTTAAACCGAAGAGAAATTGATTAAGACACTATTAGAAAGATAATTCTGAATCAAATTTTGAATGAATAGATATTTAATAACGTTATGCAAACGCGGTTGATGACCGAACATGTCATTTGATTATAACACAATTCTATAAGAGATTTGTGATTATAAAGTCAGTTGTTAACATAAATAAACAATTAACGCTTCCTGATGATTGGATAACTAAGTCTTTATAGGCTGTTGACATTTTAATATGAATACAGAATTAATAAGAGCAATCGAAATGATGAATATGGAAACTTATCACATCTGCATTAGTTTATTCGATTTATTCCGGTCTTAGCTCATCTGTCATTCCTTAGTTAAGATTTATTTTCTGTTGCCACTCTTTGAAATATCCTCCACCTTTTTACGGTCTTAGAAACCTTTTTTTTTTATGCAGATGTGATCAGCTACATGTTCCAAAACCCCTGTGATATAAAACCCTGAATTACTATAATTTTGATAGCATCTAACATCCATGTATGCGCACTAACTCACATACCCACTCTGTATCATAGCAAATCCAGTAATTAGTCGACTAATTTAGTTTTCGTATCTGAAAGACATAACAAATTATATACACGTGTCAGTAATGTTTGGCCAATAGTGCATCGCCAACATTGGTGCAACGTGTAACTTATGTGCGCAGGACATGCCTTCAAACGGAATAATACTGATCGTTATACCATAACGCATGTGCACATCATGTACAAGCTAGCTAAATATACATCAGAACACAATCATGTATTATATAAAACTTTTTGCAGCAACATCAATATTAAACAAGTTATATTAAAAGGAATCTTTTAATATTGGCACAATACTGCATGTTAATTACAGTCCCGCGATAACTGAAGATAGATATAAACAAGTAATTATTGTTCATAATGGCGATAGTCCATTGATAGTTATTAATAAATCCTTAGCAACTATCATGATTGAGTTAAGTGAACTCTTGAATACTATAATAATCAGTGAGATGTCCTCGAATAAGAATATAGGTCACAGAATATTGTACGTATTATGATTTAATATAAAAAAGTATCAACAGTAGCGTATACAACAAAAGTATATCTTAAACACGATGTAAACAAAAATAAACAAAAGAGTTGAATGAAAGTTGACAAAAGGATAATGAAGTTATGGATACTACCTACGCAATAGAAGACTATAAAACTAGTAAGACTATATACAAATGCCACTATTGAAACCCAGTGAAGAAAGGAGCAGATGGTGAAGAAGAAAAAGAGTAGTCTTTGACACCTATAAATGCTCCATGAGTAATAAAAATGTATCATTAGACCTATTTAATAGTAAGACTGTGGTGTCCCATACTACTCCTACTAGAGGGCCTAGATATAATATTCTATCGGAGATAACGATAATGGGGATATGCTACCAAAAAACTAATGCTAATTCTATTGAAAGGCGTAGAAAGATGAAACGCTTTGAAAGCCATTGCCCATTACTAAGGTGTATATGCATATATACATGTTAGCAAATATATTCCTTAGTACACCAACATAATATGTATTAAATTAACTTCCCGAAATTCAGTACAACAGATGTTTATGCAACGCAGGTTTAAAACGCTTACAAACGCAGTCAATCATCGTCATCGGTCGAATCGAGTTGATCAGTTGACCCTTCAACCGCTTTTGATACGATTACCAATTGATGTTACGCAACTACTGTTGTATCAATCACCGTGGAGTTTTCATTCTTTATTGTTAACAGTAGTTTGTTTTGGTTCAAAATATATATTGAATTCGTGTAAATGTTAAGTATCATATAGTTGGTTATTATGCGCCTTTAAATATCCTGCATCCTAATTGCGTAACACACTATCAATCACATTCTGAATCATTTTGAAGGCTATTGCTAACCCATTGCTTAATAAGTTCGAAAAATTTGTCTGCTCAACAACGTAAATAACGCAATGAATGTTGTTGAACTGTCAAAATTAAAGCCATTTATTTTGTTGGTGTGTTACGCAATTAGCCCGCCGTTATTAGAACTGCAAGAAATAATCATGCAAGTACCTACAACCACTGCAGTTATGTTTCGAGAACATAGACGGGATGATGAATTCAACTAAAAGTCAGATATTTATGCTTTTCGTATGTTTTTGTTGGATCAGCTGATTTTTATAGAGTTTTTTTTAAAATCGGGGCAATGAACCATAACATTACGATGGCAAAATAAACAGCAGCCTTTTGTTTAGCATTTGTTTGAAGCGTTTTAGCACACACAGACAACCTAATGTAAAACACAATGACGCAAGTTATTCTTCAATCGATCTTATATGTTGCCAATTAAAAACTTTGTCACAATCATATAATTATAATAAATCAAACTAATCAGAAAGGACCAATTTAAAAAACCCAGTCCTAGATATTCCATTTCTAGATCATTCTTCGTGCGTTCATTGCGCAAGGTACGTTCAGAGTACACACGGCTACACATCAAGCTGTACATAACCAGTATAAGTTGACTTCTTATTGTACGAAAAACCTATACAGTGCGAGGTCAACTCAAACTGGAAATGCATAGCTTGATGTGTAGCCGTGTGTACAAGCAAATCGTCACTTCCTTATTAGTTTTGTGAGCTACACCGACATGGCGATGGAGGTTCACTGTACTTTCCCTTCGCTATGTCTCTTTGTTCAATATATTTTTTTCTATTGTAAATAATCAAATTGAGCAAGTTTAGTGGCGGTCAGGTTATGTTTGGTTGAAATACTTTCCCTGTTCACGTTTCTTTTCAGTGTAGTTCAATAGGAATGTTTTTGACTCTGTTCAAATATTTTGGAATCTACGTCTCCTTATCTAAATATTTGATTTTAATTATATGTGTAGTCAATATACAACAACCATAGTTGGTTGGTTACTGCTGGGACACAGGCCTCCTCTCTGTGAGAGGGAATGGGCCATCCACCACGAGGGCTCAGTGCGGGTTGGTAGATGTCACATGTCTTAGATTTTTTGGTTTTAGGACATGCCGGTTTCCTCACGATGTTTTACTTCACCGTTTTTGAGAGCAAGAATTGTATTAGTTGCAAAGACTTAAGAACAATTTTGTTTGAGGACCTCCATAGGCTGAGTGTAATTTAACCTGTGTTACAATCATGGTGTTCAATAAAGCATAGGAATTATATCTGTCTAACAGTCTAACTTATACTTATCTTGATTCAGAAGGTGCACCGCTAAACAGACCAACGTGATCCAGCACAATTTATTGCGCAGCCCCAACAATATCCGCGCCAATATTTCATAAGTATCGCTTCAGTAAGTTCACTTCGCGTTCAATAGCACAAAGGTTGAGGACCTGACTGCATAGTTCTTGGTTTGCTCTCCAGTCTTCACAATGAATTACTTTATTACTGAGGGAAGCCGCAAATAGTTATAGGTAGTTCTTTATGCTACACTTTCTCTGCTTTGTTGTGTTTCTGTGAGCTATGTTCTCCTTGTGGTTCACGAGCACGACGGTTTAGTAAATCTTGCTTACAAAGTAGCTTTGTTACTTGCAGTCCAGTTTCAAGCATCCAGTTTGCAATTGTTGCAAAAGCTGCTGTTCTCGTGTTGTTATGTTTTAATCCTTTATCATTTACATTACTCATATCTTCGTTTTGCTATCTTGTAAGCTTTATTTATCTCTCTATTATTCTGTTGAATAATAATTATGTTATATTCGTACCTAGTATTGTCGCCACAAAGACCGACGAACCTTTCTTTGATCTAATCACTGGTCGGAAATGGTCCATAAAATTTCGTCTTGTGTCCTTTGGAAATTGTAGATGAAGTAGCAGAGCAATTGGAAGACAGTTAAAGATAAAATGCTTAGTCATCTGTCAATTCGTATCCTAGGCGAAAGGGCAGAGCTTACGAATGCAATGACAATATATTTACCAACCAATTACAAAAGCCCGTGTCACATAGTGACGATCATCGATGTTATCGGGCTGCAACAGACGGTAACTCGAGATTGGTACGCCCACCACGTTAATGGTAACTTTGTCATTCATCTGCAGTTTGACTCGGTATCTATATTTTGATTCATTGGGGAGACTCACATTGAATTATTTCCAATAATAGCTGATTGGGAAAGTCATCGTTGTCCAAATGGCTACAGCAGCAGTGACACGTTTCTTTTTCAGTAAATCTTGAATGAGGTTGAGGAATCTCATTTGAAAGTGAAACCGATAAAACGCCATATTATTATTCTATACCAAATTATGGCATAGTAACTAATTTGGAAAGCAGTACTGACTCATTGAGGTCCGAATTCATTCAATTAACATAACATAACATAATCAGCCTATAATATTCCCGCTGCTGGGACACAGTCCTCCTCTCTGTGAGAGGGCACTGGCTGTCATTCACCATACGGGCCCGTGCGGGTTGGTGGATGTCACATGTCTTCGACACACTTTTTCGGTTTTAGGACATGCCGGTTTCCTTACGATGTTTTCCTTCAACGTTTTGAGAACAGTGGTGATGAAATAATTTACAAAAAGTAAAGCGCCTGTTTGGGTTCGAACCTACGACCTACAACTTGTAAGTCGCGGCCGTTACCACTGGACCACCACTGCTCTCATACATTAGCAAAGACCATAAATCATCAAGAATCGATTTACCACAATCCAAACCTTACTGTTTTGTGGTTATGAGCGATTTTCTCTATTATGATTATATCCGTTCCTATCTCTTTGACCTATTTTAAAAGGTTTCTAATCTAATTAATTAATACAATTTTAAGACATTGACCTTCTTAATGTAAGTATGTAAAAGTAATTAGAAGTTTGCATAATGTATCTAAATGAGCGTTGAATGTAAAGAGGAATTTACTTTCGCATAATTTGTATAAGTTTCGGAGTTTGAGTGAAAGTGAAAATTATATCGTAATTTGTAATTATCAGACCGCAAAGGCGTCTTACCTACAAGTTCTTGTTGGGCTGACTAATGCTGAATGGTGGTCATACATAGCTATACACTAGGATTTGAGAAAGGAAATTATAGGAAAATGTTATACAAGGACGGTAAAGCTTTGGCTACCTACGAAAGTGGTGAGCGGTCACAAAATAACGACAGTCCAAATATAAGAGTGTTCTTAGACTCCTTAATAACAAATAGGTACTGGCGAAAATGACAGATTTTTTTGACTGCCGTAAATAATCTATTTATCCACTCACACCTTCCGCTTTTCCCATGACATCGTCTAGAACGTTCCCAGAGCAACAAGCTTCTAAGCCATCTTTCGACTTGACGATTAAATTGAAAAACAGTGCAACCCTTGGGATTACAAAAATGCACTCGCGTAAAAAAATAATGCACTCTAACATTTTTTCTCGAATAATTTTCTTTGATATGTACTTTTCGGATCGCTGACACTGAAACTAATAAAAACAATTGCAAACTAATATATATGATTGTTCTGTAATTAATCTGTAGAATTTCGAAAAACACAGAAATCAAGACAGGTTTTTGCTAGATCACATTTCTATGAATTTCGACATTTCTCAAGCTTTTTATGCATAATTGGTGAAGCAAATTAGTAGAGCCGTTGAAATATAATTTTTTAAAGGCCTTTATTGCGTTGACTTCACAAAAACCGTTTTGCTGCAATTTGTTACTATTATAATTTGGTGTAAAGCATAGACTGCAGGCCGCAGCGGGGGTCTTAATATTTGTTAACGACTTTTGGATGCAATTGGATTTAAACGTAGCATTGTGCCCGTTAGTCGGATGTCCTAACAATCATTGTTGCGTTATTTTTTTTTTTTTTCTGAAATAATTTTCGTCAGTAGATATCTTTTATTGTTCGCACTTCTTTTATTCAATGCCAGGATCATTGCGAGCAAAGTTAATACATTTTACCAAATGCTTATTATTCATTGACGTTATCACAAAATAATATGATACGTACAGTCAACAAAAGAAATAAGTATGCAGGATCGTCGGATATAGTTGAAGCTTAGTAAGAAACCGATGGATGTTGTTGACTGAAATTTATTTGGATAAAAGAGCTGTTTGTTTTCTATTCATAAAATTAAATTTTATTGAAGAACATCCATCGGTTTCTTACTAAACTTCAACTATGTCCGACAGTCCTGCATACCTATCTCTTTTGTTGACTGTACCTACATTATTATGGGTACAGACAATTTTTTTTAGTTTAAGTTTACTTTTTACAAAAGTTGCGAGCTGTATGTAAGATAGTTTGCATGAAAAATATGATACCAGTGGGGTAATTTCTTAACACACTAATTACTAGCAATGGCTTTATTTTGACATTCAACAACATTCCATTCATTGCGTTATGTACGTTGCTGGGCAGACAATTTTTTCGAACATACGAAGCAATGGATTAGCAATATCCTTCAAAATGATTCTGATTGTGATTGTAATTGCGGTCACAGAACACATGATAGTGTAAGTTGTGGAACGCATTTAGGGTGCTATTTGTTATAAAATGACGTTATGCGTCACTGTTTGACATAAGTTTTTTACCGATGAATCATCAAATAATGTAATTTTCTGTCTGTTATATTCTCAGTGACTTTTATTCACTTTCGTTACCAATACAACAATGCTATCCATTATCAAACAACATTTATTTTAATGTTGCCAATTTCTTCTTCACAAATTTTCTTACAAAACATCGTGATATTGACAGAAAATGATTCCGTAAAGATGTCTCCTCCATTAGTTACCAAGATAACGAGATGTCACGTATTTAACGAGGTGTTTTTTTTATGGGTAATTTAGTGTGGTGTTCACAGTTAAGCTACGTGTGCATGACTGTAAAATTATGATGCTCTAGTATCTCGGAGACTGTGACAAGTGCTGGTAAATGGGTCACGGTGACACGCGTCGCAGGCTTTTGTTTTTAATATTCTCAGTGATAACTTTGAGGTAACTTATGCATCTGTTCGGAAAAAAGAAAACCATGTCTAGGATAATCAATTGTTTAATTTTAAACGGGAGATAATGAGCTGGCAGCCTTGTTGCTTCTTAGTTTAATGGAGGTATGAAGTGGAGGTTTCATATTGATTTTTCATTTGCTTTGTTAAAATCGTTTTTCATTAAAATCTTCTATATTATCGTATCTATCTATCTACAGCGATGTGGATGAATTTTCTGAATTTTCTGTATCTATAGTTTTAGTTAAGTTAGGATTTAATTTTGTTATTTTTATTAATTAGTTAGGTATCAGTATGCCAATAAAGAATTTGTATAAGTTAGTTTATAGTCAGTAAAAATCTATCTATATTAAAACAAAGTCGGGTTAGTTACACCATTTATAACTCAAAAACGGCTGGACCAGTTTATATGATCTTAGATTTTTTGGATTTGTCCCCGCCCCGAATAGCAGAATAACTATTAAAACATGGAAAAAATTCAAAAATAATAATGAGGATAATTTGTTTTCTCATACACTTGTATGGAACGGCTTATTGATTCTGAGGCGGAACGAAATTCGTCTGGTTAGAAGCTAGTAGGTATACAATGTTTGCTTTTCGTGTTTGCTGTGTGACGGCGTTGTTCTTCTTTGTTGTTTCGACTGTTAAAGATCCACGAATGACAGCCGGGACCAACGGCTCAACATGCTTTCCGAGACACGGAGGGGTCTTGGTATGTAAAGATGGTCACCCATCCACAGATCAACCGCGGCAAGCGTCGCTTAACTTGTCCGATCGACCCGTGCGGCTGTTATTACTTAGCCACAAGCATGTAATGTAATGTAATATACTCATAAACCTTATTCTGGAAGGTTTATGGGTATAATACATTAATATTAAACTTACATAAATAAAGAAATATCGATGTTTTGTCGTCTTAATAACCGTAGTACGAAGCAGGGGTCTATCCTACATAAGGAACCTAGTGTAGGATAAAGTAATCATCACTATTTAATTGGCCTGCAAACGTCCGCAGAGACAAAATGTCTAACAGAACACCAACGTTATGTACAGTTTAAGCTGTTTTTCAACGCTTCGCGAAACGTTTATGCGTAATGCAGTGTATTTTTACATAAGTTTACAAAAGTGTTAAACGATATTTTATTTAATGTCAATTGTTTTGGATGACTGTTTTGAAAGTAGCACGTTAAACGTGTATTTAAATCGAAAATACTATGTTTGTCCTCGCTACAATGTGTGTAAGCGTGCCGTTGCATATATGTAGGTAAATATAGGTATGATGTGAACGAGCTGAGTGCCGTTCGAGGATTGCGTGATGTTATGTTTTAATACCAATTGTCAAAGAAATACTACTTTATGGAGTAGACGTTTTATTGTGCTAGCCACAGGTGGCGCTGAAAAAGGTCCTTAATATACCTACTAAACTGTGTTACATCAGATGCAAAAAAAAATGAGTTAAGATAATAATTCATTGTTCCCAATACAGTTATTTTTGCACCAGTTATGGATGAGCAAACACTGTGCAATACAAAGAAGATCATTGGTCCTAATTCACTTCTTGCTTAAAAATGTATTTCAATAGATTCGCCGATTAGAAATGTAATTAATTTATATAAAATTTATTTAAAATTCACTAGGTTTGTGGTCGTAACAAAAAACATGAAGCCTAAACAAATAATATCTAAGCGTTAACTTTCAACAAATATAGCAACACAACTAAAACAAAGAAACCTTGACATTAGGTCTGGTCGGTGACGCAAAAAGTTTAAAATAAAACAATCCATTTATTTGTTATACTTTATCTTTTTTTTTTGCGTTAATTTTCATTGTGTAAAAGCTAGAGGTTTGGTTGTTATTCACTTACTCATTATTGTACTCATTATTTACTTACTCATGTTATTTTTATTTCATGATCTTATGAGTGACCCGCCCTTGCTTCGTAGGTACGGGTGGCATTAACTAATGTGTCTACATGTCAAAACATTGTGATTTCTGTGTTATATATAGCATAATCACCCAATTATGTTCCCACTGCAGGGACACAGGCCTCTCTGTGAGAGCGCAGTATATCCACTACACGGACCCAGTGCAGGTTGGTGGACGTCACATGTCTTTGTTTTTTTTTTAATATCCTAATGAAGCGCATGACCTAGAACCAAAAATTTTAGGACATGTGACATCTACCAATACACACTTGGCCCGCGTGGTGGACTACGGCCCACTGCCTCTCCGAGAGGCCTGTGTCTCAGCAGTGGGAACATCATATGCCAATTATGCTTACGCTAGAAACGTCGTTTCAGATTATGGGCCTTTAATAGTCACTATAAAAAATGTAAGCAAGATAACTAAAAACCAGAAACATAATGACGAAAATCTCATTAACCTCTCCACTGGAGACAACACAGCATCACGATTGCTGCCAAAGATTTCTATGTCCTTGACTAGTATTGCATCAGTCGTTACTTGTACGTTGTATTGTACAACTGCTCGCATAAGGGCATAGAGCCCATAGACCGTAGACTACCAGCACGTAAGCCGCACGTAGATGAAATAATGTTGAACGTATAGACGGTTGGACAAGTGTTAAGTTTAGGTTTTATAGGAATTGCGGTTCCGACATATCATAACGGCCAACTGGCCCGTTGGTCTCGTGGTTGCAAGCACGATTGCTGAGCGTGGGGTCCTTGGTTCGATTCCCGGTTGGGACAAATTGTTATTGAGTTTTCCATTAGGAATTTCTTAGTAACGGCCCGGAGTTTGGATGTTGGAGGTTTAGTACCACCGTACCTCGGAAAGCACGTAAAGCCGTTGGTCCTGCGCCTGATCTCTCCTCGGTCGTGTATCGAGTAAAGGAATAGAGTGCACCTGTGTTTGCGCACACACTCGTGCACTGTAATATCTCCTACGTACATGGCTAATCTCCGTTGAGATTGGCCACCGTGACCGAAATCGGTCGGGAGGATATTATAACATCCGACATGAAAATCTGTCGTTTTTACCAGTGTTTGACATTAAAAGGTGTCAAAAAACGCTCTGTGTTTGGACAGCCGTTATTGTGTGACCGTTCACCGCTTTCCTGGCAAACTAAAGCTTTGTGTGTTGGTTACGTAGGTAACAATAATGGTGGTTTTGTCGCGAACCAACAAAAACACGTGAAGTATGTAACTAAAATAAAAAAAATAAAAATGTTTATTGCATCATCTTAAATAACTTATTCTAGTTACAATGGGGAGAATCTATTAAGATTTGCTAAAACATGAAATATGCAATAAAGATTTGAATTTGAAAAGTCGTGAAAATATAAATAACTGAGAGCCATTTTCTTAAAAAAAAAAGACATGCAAGTGTAGGGTTTTTTAAATACCCTTGGAGAATACTCACATGTACATGTTACAAAAACCAGCGGTTTACATTACAAAATGTATAAGTGGTATCTAGAAGTAAATATAAGTAGGTACCTAAGTACCTACTCAGGTCCAATCTACGTAGGTAGTTATTTACTTATGTATTTGTACTGACAGTGTTCATTTTAAACATTATTTTATTGCAACTTGCCCTTCCGATAAATGTCAATAAACCCGTTAATAAAAAAAATCTACATGCAAAATAAACAAAGAAATCAATTCTGCGAATGTATTTTTTCCTCGACTGTACCCAGTGTTGTGACTTTAGTTAAAATTCGAGTCGCGCGTCGAGTCGCTTGCTTTATGTCGATGTAATTTAATGCAATAGGGATGGGCTACATCACGTAATTGTACAAAAGAATAAATTGACCTGGTTTTAAATGTTTTTTATTGAACATTATGATGTTTTGAAATTGAAAGCATTAACTTGTTATTATAGCACCCAGGGTGCTTTACTCTTTGTTAATTCGATAAAGATAGGTAAATAAAATCATTGGCGTTATAATAAATGGGACCACATTTGTATTAAAAATTATGGAGATTTTTCACTTTTCAACATTGCGTAAATTTTTAAGCTTAACTTAGCTGTATAAGCTAAGCTAAGCTTATTACTACAGCTACACCTACAGCTTATTGCTTATTTTAAGCTCAGCTGTGTAAGTTACGTTTCGAATTTCGATTGCATAAATTGAATACGATATCGATAACTTAACTATCGATAGTCACACGACCCAACAGTAAAAAACCATGAATCGGTGCTCAGGCGCATTCTGTCACGATCGTCGTGTTTTACTTACCAAGTTACCACTTACTCCTACACGACTTTATTAAACGTTTCACTCACCATTGCCTTTTTTGTTCGCATTACATTCCTTTTATATGAAATCAAAACGCAATACGTTCTTCTATTTATAGAAGTTCGTGACTTCAGTTTTTGGTACTTAGCGAAGTGAAGTGATTTTTGTACAGAAGAAGTTTGTTTATTTGATAATATTAAAGTTTAAGTCGAGTAACCCGTCTGGTTCTTGAAAAATAAGCTAATCGTCTTTCACGGGCCATGTGAAAATCAAATTAAATGAATATAAAAGAACCTACTTTTGACAATAACAACATGCTGTGATTACTTATTCTTTTACTAAGCGCAGTGATTGTGGAAAACGTTATACAATAATTAGCCTCCTCGACTTGCTATATATAAAACTAGCTGTTACCCGCCACTTCGTCCGCGTGGAATTTCACAAAAATAAAAGCAGCCTAAGTTAGGTACTCCTTATATTACATCAGCTATCTGCCAGTGAAAGTCCCGTCAAAATCGGTTCACCCGTTTCTGAGATTAGCCAGAACAAACAGACAGACACACAAAAATTTTTTTTTTTTTATGTTGGTATATGTGGCGTGTACATCCATATGCATTTAGTAAAAAGCGGTTATTTTAATATTACAAACAAACACTACAATTTTATTTGTTTGCATTTATTGTAATATTTATTTAAATATTAATAAAAATATAATAAATAAATATAATAATAATAAATATAATAATAATAATCTGTGGCCCGACTGTCATGTTGACGAAAGCAAAAATTTTACTCCGTTTAATTTATAGTATTTTTCAGCATAAACCAATGTTTTGATATGTGTTCTATAATTTTTGAAGACCAATTATACATGAAAATGAAAAAGAAAAATGAAAAATGTTTATTTGTACCAAAACAGTTACGTATTATTATGACATGAATGAGATTTCCTCAAGATGCTAACACGAAGTCGGGCACGACAATTACATAACCCCACACACCCAACATCTTCGGGTTCGTCGCTCAGCTCCGCCTCGCAGTTGCCGGAACCTGCTCCAGATGTGAGTCCAGTGACACCGGCCGCTGCAGTTGCGTCGAGCTCGAGCGACGAATACTTTTCGCCGCCGACGACACCACCACCAGTACGTCGGCGCGGAAGAGGCCGACCACCGGCCAGCTTAGGACTCCGAGGCCCACCGGTCTCTGATAGGGTCCCCGCTCCTGGTGGAAGTGTGCAGCGCATGAGATGGACACAAACTGTCAACGAAAATGTCATGCGCGCATACTTTGGGGCTACAGAGGGGGGAAATAACTTGACTGCGTACCGTGGTCGGATGCTCTCTCTGTTTCAGGTGCTTGAGCCGGCTGTCAACGTGTCAGCGCAACGACTATCGGATCAGGTGCGGGTCATCCAGCGTAACCATATGCTGGATAACGTCGTACTTGATCGACTACGCCTCGAATCACGGAATAGCCATACTACGCCTACTTCGTCATTGGTCGCGGTACAACTGCAAGATTTACCCAGGGTTTCACCGCGACCCGACCGTGTTGACGTAGAGGACGATGACGAGGCTATATCCGTGAGCTCCCAGTGCAATGCCAGATTGAGGAGCGCTTTGGAGGATGCCTTCCGTGAGTACCGCTCTATTCCGCCTGGACTTAGACCACGTTTACCTCGTTTGCCCATGCACAAGAAAAACAAGGCGCTGGTGTGTGCTCTAGACTCACAGCTGTCAAATTGTTTTAACAACAGCAAAGACCTTACCGATACCCATTCAATTTTATACTGTGCAGCTGTAGCGGCATGTCGTGTGGCTCATGTTAAATTTTCCAACAGTGACAGAGCCCCACGACCAAAACCAGCTGTACCAGCTTGGCAGTGCAGGATTGAGTGTCGTATCGGTGAGGCTAGAGCACTCATCGGCAAGCTAATCTGCTTCAGGGAGGGCAATACTCGCCCTAGAGTGATGCGCTTTGTGAGGCGGGCGTTCTCGGGGACTGGTATTAGTCCTCGAGATTATTTGTCGCGCGTCACAGAGCGTATTGACTTCCTGAAGCAGAAGATCTATGCATGGGCAAACCGTATTCGTCGGTACAGGCGGAGAGTGGAGCGGTACACTCAGAATCGCGCATTCCAGAGTGATGAAAGGTGGGTTTATAGAGCTTGGGAGCGACCGGACCAATGTGTGACTGACACGCGCCTACCGGATGATGACGCCATGTGTTCATTCTGGCGAAACATCTGGTCGGTGCCTTTCAATCACACCGAGGGTGACTGGACTGAGAAGATTGAGCGAGCGTGCGATCTAATACCAGAAATGGGGGCAATTATCCTCAGCCCCCAAGATGTTGCTCATGCAGTCCGTCCGTTGCCTAACTGGAAATCTCCAGGGCCGGATGGGCTGCACAACTTTTGGATAAAATGGTTCCAAGGGTCGCACGCCCGCTTGGCATCCCAGTTCCAGTCAGCCTTAGAGTCAGGGTCGTTGCCCCAGTTCCTAACGACAGGAATAACCCACCTGCTCCATAAATCAGGTAGTACCGCGGATCCCAAAAATTATAGACCGATCACTTGTCTTCCGACGATCTATAAAGTTCTGACATCCATTTTGAGAGCTAAAATTAACAAACATATAGACACCAACTCCATCATGTCTGTCTCTCAAAATGGATGTAAGAACGGGTCCCGGGGTACTAAGGAGTTGCTCCTCATTGATATGGCCATTAGCCAACAAGTTCGTTGTTCCCGAAAGGATCTGTCGACATGTTGGATAGATTATAAGAAGGCCTATGACTCGGTGCCACATACATGGCTCATGAGGGTGCTGGAGTTGTATAAAGTAGATACAACTCTGCGCACCTTCCTGATGTCGTGTATGGGGCAATGGAGTACGGTCCTTCGCTATCCAGGATGTCGAAATATCCAGAGGAATAGCGAACCGATAAGGATCGAGCGAGGCATATTCCAGGGCGACAGTTTGAGCCCGCTTTGGTTCTGCTTAGCCTTGAATCCTCTAAGTACACTGCTGGAGGATTCAGGTCTAGGCTATCGGCTGAGGAGAGGTGGTCACGTTATATCTCACCTTCTTTACATGGATGACCTGAAACTCTTTGCCCCCAACAATTTGCAACTGATGGAGTTACTGAAAATCACCGAAAGTTTCAGTAGCGCCATCAGAATGGAATTTGGTGTGGACAAATGTGCGGTCATGCATGTAAAGCGAGGTGAGATTGTGGAATCTGTGGGAACCCAACTCTCGGATTCCACAAACCTGAGAGCCCTCTCCGCATCCGAAACCTATAAATATTTGGGTATGTCGGAAGCGTTGGGCATCAATGTTACTGGCATGAAGCAATTGTTGAAGGAGCGCTTTTTTGGCCGCCTGAAAAAAGTATTTAATAGTCTTCTTTCAGGCGGAAACAAGGTGCGCGCCTTCAACGGTTGGGTCATGCCGGTTTTGATGTACTCTTTTGGCATACTCAAATGGACTCAGACTGAACTCGACGCCCTGGATAGGAAGGTCCGTACACTGCTGACTGCAAATCGAATGCATCACCCACGGTCATCGGTAATGAGGCTGTATATCCCGCGAAAGTGTGGAGGTCGAGGCTTTTTAAACGCTAAGACTCTCCACAATCGCGAGATATGCAGTCTCAGGGAATATTTCTTAGAAGCCGACGTGGGGATGCATCGGGATGTAGTAGCAGTGGACAAAGGCCTCACCCCGCTCTCCTTAGGTAAAGAGAACTGGCGCAAACCAGTAGTGCTTGACACTAATGATCGCATGGAGGTATGGCAAAGTAAGGAGCTTCACGGACGCTTTTTCCGGGCCCTACATGGACCCGATGTAGATTTATTAGCGTCCGTAGCCTGGCTACGTTTCGGTGACCTCTTTGGAGAAACCGAAGGTTTTGTCTGTGCAATTATGGACGAAGTTATGATGACGAACAATTACCGGAGATATATTGTGAAAGACGGCACGTTTGACATCTGTCGGGCATGCCACCGGCCGGGGGAATCAATTAGGCATATTATCTCCGGGTGTTCTCGTCTAGCTAACGGAGAGTACTTGCATAGACACAACCTTGTAGCCAGGATAATCCATCAGCAACTTGCTCTGAAATACAACCTTGTGGAATCGGAGGTACCGTACTACAGGTATGTGCCCGACCCAGTTCTCGAAAATGGAAATATCACGTTGTACTGGGATCGATCCATCATCACTGACAGGACTATTGTTGCCAATAAGCCTGATGTAGTGGTGATGGATCGATTAGAGCGGCGCGCAATGATTGTTGACATAACCGTCCCGCATGATGAGAACCTCGTGAAAGCCGAGAAAGATAAACAAATCAAGTATCTTGACTTGGCTCGCGAGGTTGTCGACATGTGGGATGTTGACTCAGCAATCATTGTGCCGATAGTCGTGACAGCCAATGGGCTGATTGCCAAGAGCCTCGACCAACACCTGAAGAGGCTCGCGTTAGGTAGCTGGATAAAGGGCTTGATTCAGAAAGCAGTACTTCTGGACACGGCCCGCATTGTCAGGAGGTTCCTCTCTCTGGAACCCTGACCACCGGTAACTTGGACCCTGTTCCCGATACCGGTGGGCTACTGTTTTTTATATTTTTAAATGTTTTTATGTTTTTTATATTCTAATATTTAAAAATATAATTAATATGTATATCGAAAAAATAAAAGATAATAATAAATATAATAAATAAATAAATATAATAATATAATTAATATAAATGTCAATGGCCCCGCCGGACTAAGTTGCATTAGCAACTTAGTCCGGCGGGGCCATTGACATTTATGTATTTTATTACTAGGGCGGGGCCTAACTGGTCCACTGGACTGGACCACTGGACGACTGACTCAGTCAGTTATGTCGTTGCTGTCAACTGCCAACTTCTGTCAACAGTCATTATCTACATTGCTAATATTTTTGCCTTTGTATGAGCCTAACTATACGACCCAGGAGAAGATGGCGGGACGAGATCTATGCCTACAGATGGTCCACACTAGCTGGAGACAGAGAGGAGTGGAGAGGAGAAAGGGAGGTCTTTGCCCTGCAGTGGGACAACATAGGAAAAAAAAGAAAAATACAAAAAAGAAAGAGCTTTACTCATAGGAAATTTATATTGTCGCGATTGACAACTAACTACTTAGATACTTGAGAAGATTAGGCTAGGCCCATGCCCAAAAGTCTAAATTTTTGGTCTCCGTACATGATGAATCATTTGCTACAGTCTCTCGTTTCGTCGGTATCCGTGTTTGATTCCCGGTTTGTGCAATCATGTCGAAATGTTATGACGGTTGTGACAGTACTTTAAGTCACTTTATTATATAAGTAACTGGTTATGGCGCGGTCCCAATAAAGAATGATTACGGATATTTATGAATCTAAGTGTTTGTCAACATTGTGTGTACTTATTATCCGGCTGAGTACCTACTTATGAAGTATTTAGTCATCATTATCATCATTGGCAACCTTGTTTTAACCACTGCTGAATATAGGCCTCCTCTCTTGTATGCCATGCTGTCCTCTGATCTCTGTGCGAGCTTCAACCAGAAGGCCAATTCTCGCAATGTCAAAAACTTTTCAAAAATTTTGGGAAATTAGAGGTATTTTTGACAGATTGAGACTAAAATTACGAGAATTATCCCGTGTGTGAAGTGTTTAGTGCTACGAGCTACTTACCTACCATCTGCTTTAACGTGACCAATGACAAGTAGCCATAGCCATTTTATAAGGTATATACTAGTTTCTACCCGTGACTTCGTTCGCGTGGAAGTCGTAAGACTCCACAATGTGCTAAAATAGCAGCCACATTTCTCGTTTCTCGACCGCGCTTTTACTTACTTTTCGTTTAGAGTGCTTTTGGCCTTTTTTTTTTGCTCGGCAGCTAAGGGTCACACATAGCGTGTTCTTTTGGGCTATCAAATGAAAATAGAACTTTTCAAATCCATCTGGTAGTTTCAGAGATTAGTGCGTTCAAAGAAACGAACTCTTCAGAAATTTTTGCAGAAGTTAACTTAGTAAGGTATGTTGGGGTAAGTTCGGCGCTGGGGTAAGACTGTACGAACCACATTTCCAGATAAATTGGCCAAGTTTACCGCAACTACCTTATAAGTCTAAATCCATACTTAAAGTAGTTCCGGTTCGTACGGTCTTACCCCAGCGCCGAACTTACCCCAACATACTTTAGGAGGGTTACATAGACGGGATTTGTTAATTGTGCTCTCTTGAGCAGCCGAAGAACTATAGCACCATTGGGCTGATTTGTTTTGGAAGGTATAGGTGCTGACTGCTGGTGAAGGTACAGACACAGGACACATTTGTCCCTAAGTTTGGCAACGTTTCTAAACTTGGTACTTAACTACCTTTTTTAAGATAAGCAGTAACGAGTTTTTTTATCGATGTAAAAATATGCGAAGGGCAATTTCACAGTCATGTTCGTGAGCAGGCGCCGTCAGTAGGGACTGATCATCTCTTTGCTGCCATGGCTTATTTTAATTTAATTTAATATTTGAATTGTTTTTTTTTAATCTTTTCATTACAAACGCTTTTAATATTCTGCATCGTTCTCACATGCATATTTTTTAACATCAATGATGTAACCAATACTTTGTTATCCTATTATTTTGATTTAAAAGAGTGTCCATGGAGTTTCTTGCCCGTTCTTCTCCATAGGTACCTACGCTTTGGAATGGGCAACTAGCTTCATCTTTCTGACTGACCGACCCCTTGACAATGTGCCTGTAATTGGTTTATTTGAAATAAATGCTTTGAGTTTGAGTTTGAACATCAAAACATACTATACAGTGGTAGCAAAAGCTTGATTCCCGACATCATCATTCTCCTGTCGTTATCCCAATTTATTAAAGGTCGGACCAGCTTCTATTTCTATACTTCTCTATTAATCATCATCTCATTAGGCATCCTCTTTCAAGCCATATCTTTCACACAGCTCATTCATCGTTGCTTTTGTCTTCTCCCAGACAAAAGGATGACAAATGACTGCTTTTTCCTTTCCCCTGTCCTTTATTACACGCAGACAGAACGTGCTTCTATAACGTTTAGCCTTGTTCAATCCTCTTAATCTCAAACCGAGGTATTCATTAGAAAGCACATTACAGTAAGTGCAGCCTCGATCTACCTAAATCTAGGACGACTACCTAAAAGACCGAACCGCCCAACGATACGTGGTTTTATTTACAAATTGCATTTCATTACGTGCTTGCAACCACTACTACCTACCTACTTTGTTCCTCTAATCGTTTTTTTTATTTTGGTAAGCAATTAGCATGATTATAGCAAGCTTATATGACCTTTATGTCCTTGTGATAAATTCGTATTTGGCGTGTTAATTCAGACGTAGACCCCGTATTGTTTTTAGTAGGTATCTCTTTATAGTGTATTGGTGTATAATTTACATAATTATAGCAAGTTTATCTGACCTTTATGTCCTTGTGATAGATGAGTATTTTGCGTGTAAATTCGGATGTTGACATCGTATTGTTTGTAAACGTTCTGGCTAATTGACTCCGATCCTGACCTTTGTCAACCTAGTTATTTGCTACTTTTCAAGTAGGTATATAACGTAATTAACGCGTTAAGTAAATGTGAAATTTCGCGCTTTATTTGAAGCTTACGACAGCCGGCTTTCTGTTTGGTTATCATTGACAATCAATGTAGGTGTTACCTGTTAACACATAAGGCATTTCTTTCTATACAATCAATCTGCCTAAGCATTTTTTCCAACAATGTGGGGGTCGTCTTTCTGTCTTAACGGATGCAGTTGAATACCAGTATTTTACATGGAGCGACTACCAGTCTTACCAAGGGATATCGTGTTACCCAGTAACTGGGTTGTGATCAGATAGGCGCCGTAACACGATGCTGCTTGGTAAAACTGGTTGTTAGAATTTTCTGTTCTTCGCTTTTGGGTTGGCCGGTACCAACTATTTTATCGCCTGATAATATCCTTCTCGTATTCTTTACCAAAAGGATAATGCAAAAAAAGTCCTGATTTTACCAATGGCGTTTGTGGGTCAGGTTGTAAACACAAATTGAAAATCACTCTAACCCACTCCTAGCTAGGTTAATCTGCAGTTCCATTAACCCAAAAAAAAAACTTTTGTACGCAATATTTTGTCAAAATTACACAATATTACCTACCCTTACATCAAGTTCATTAATCATGACGATAGTTTTTCAAAGATTACACCCCAACTTGTAACAACTGACCCACTGAACTCAGTTGACCATTTCTGGCTTTTACCACTCTTCTAGGTAATTCTGTTTCGGTAATTACCGTTACGACTGTATGAGTGAACCGGGGAGTACCTTAAGTTCGGTAATTTTAGTGTAGAAGTGTTCAAAGATGGTTCCTACGAGGTTATGTTCTGATTCTGATCAATGGTGGCTAGAAGGTTGATTCTGTTTTGTTTTTGAGTGTGTTTTGTTTTGTAGTAGCAATTTGTTGCATTTTGCTTACGTAATAGGGAATTTTTAATTAATTTTTTAAAGCACTAGGAAGTGGTGAAGGGCGGGCGTTTTGGGGGACTGTCTTATGTAATTTTGACGTTCGAAAAGTGCTGATTCTCAGCCTAGTTTGAATAAATGACTTTTGATTTTGATTTTGATTTTAATAGGAGCTTTGAAGCCAAATTGCCCTGTTCTACGAATTACATGTTTGTATAGCTTTTCGCAGTTTAACAATCAGCTATGCTATGTGTCGGATTCCATGCAGTTTCTATTGCATGTATTACTTATGACATTATGTTCTGGCATCAGGTAAAAAATCATTTCCTTCTTCGGCATGATGTAGAAATAAAAAGCGTCTATGATTCATTTGGGCCTCGAATACAGACAAAGCATCCAATTAAAAAAATTAAGTTATCACATCTCCTCATCTAAAAGATAGTTATAACATTAAAAATATCTATCAGTATCAACATTCTTTGGAATAAAACCTAAATAAAACACATGTATTTACAAATCATTGCATTTTCCACGAGAGCATATGTATGTCATCGGCACGTGACATCTGTATTACACCATGTTAAGAGTTATATCACGGTGTTCCCATGGCCACTATTGTGAACTATTGCGATTCTCATGTAGGTTTTCATGTAGGTAATGAAGATGTAATTTATTGTCATATCTTATACTTTGAGGGCCCGTGGATAAATAAAAACAGCCGCACAGGTCGATCGATCAGGTTAAGCTACGCTTGCCGCGGTTGGTCTGTGGATGGGTGACCATCTTTACATACCGAGACACCTCCGTGCCTCGGAAAGCACGTTAAGCCATTGATCCCGGCTGTCATTCGTGGATCTGATCTTTGACAGTCGTTACGGGTAGTCAGAAGCCCGAAAATATGACAACTAGTCTTAACTACTACCAAAGGGTATCGTATTACCCAGTAACTGGATTGTGGAGGTCAGATAGGCAGTCGCTCCATGTAAAATACTGGTATTCAGATCCATCCGGTTAGACTGGAAGCCGACCACAACATAGTTGGGAAAAGGCTGGGCAGGTGATGATGATGACCTTCTACTTTACCCGTTTTTAATTATCACCTTTTAAAAGTAGGTAGTTATTATGTATTTAACGAGCACCAAGGATACAATTTATTAGTATTAGTATTATTTAGTATTAGAATACAACAACAACGCAAAATGCAACAATATTAGGTACTGCTTGCCAAGTGGTCGCAAGTGTTGAGCATGAGGTGCTGGGTTTGCTTCCCAGCTCCCGTATAGAATAACACATTATCAATCACGATCTGAATCATTTTGAAGGATATTACTAATTCATTGCTTACTATGTTCGAAAAATTTGCCAACAACGTAAATAACGCAGTGAATGTTGTTGAACTGTCAAAATGTTTTGCTGTTAGTAGTAGTGTTATATGGTTTTTCTATCAAGAATTTCTCAGTAGCAGTCTGGAGTCTAAAGGAGAACGGCAGGCTTGTACGGGAATTTCGTACAGCTAATAAAAGTTCGTGTTTTGGAATACTTTTTGTTTTAATTGCTAGTTAATATGATAAACAAGCCCTTTTTAAATTCTTAGATTTTTAGAACTTGGGACGTAAAAGTTATTGAGTTCATGTAATTGTTTTTTCTTTTTCTTTTTTTTTTTTTGTTGACTGTATAAGTAAATTCAGTTTAATTTTATTTTAATTTATTATTGACATAATCAATTCATTTCAATGTTTTGTAATGAGTTGATTGCAATAAGTGATTAGCTAGCGACCTCTATGATTGATCATTTTATTCTTGCCTGAGTAACCGGCAGCAAGTTCGTCATGCTCCCTTAGATGTCACTGCTTGCGGTAGCGTCGGGGGTCCGGTTGCCTCCTTCCCTCAAATATGGCGAGGGGGGTAATGGCTGATCTTTGCGTTATGCTCGTGAACGGGTGCTGCTTGTGGTGACTGGTCGTCTTGCTGACCATGGTTTTATTGTTGTTATTAGTAATACCTAACTTGTTTATTAATTTTTACTTTGATGGTCCTGGTCTATCATTTGTGCCTTCAGGTGACAGCTATGTGAACAGAACCCAGCATTGCATAACTATGTAAGTTGTCACGCCCTTTATACCTGGAGGCTTTTATTTAGGTAGTTTTTATTTTTATTTTATTACTTTTGATTTAGTATTTTTATTTTAGCTTGAGTACGTATAGATTTTTATGGTATTTGTTGGTATATTGGCGTGGCTAGCTAACATATGGCAAATAATTTTATTGAATGTTCTGTGTCCTGTAATGTTAATTAGATACTTTGCAGGTCTAGTTTTGTATACAGTCGAGTATTTTATAACTGAAAAGACAGCTGTGCTGCTGGGGAGTTTGTTGCGCTACTTCTTCTCCCCAGCGAAAGCACTAGGAAGTGGTGAAGGGCGGGCGTTTTTGGGGGACTGTCTTATGTAATTTTGACGTTCGAAAAGTGCTGATTCTCAGCCTAGTTTGAATAAATGACTTTTGATTTTGATTTTTGATTTTATAACCAGTTTTGTTTTTTAAGGTTATGTACTAGTGTACCAATGTAATTGATACTTAGAGGTCATAGACTTGTGTGCGTGATTGACGATTGACGCTGTCGTGTCACGTAATGGCGGCATAATAAATTGCTCAGATGCAGTCACAACAAACCACAATCCAAAACAACAGCAAAGAACTGAACCATAGAGTAAAGTAATATATCGGAACTGAACTGAAAGACAGAATGATTTTCTTTTCCTGTCAATAAAATAATTGCCATGAACAAAAAAATATTTTTGACGAAAATCATTCCTATCATAAAATCGTTAAATAATATGATTTTATGCAACAATTCAGCATTCATACGATTATTATATAAGTGTTTATTTATATTTAATGTTATTTCCATTTCTAAATAATTAGTTATCATTTCGATATTTGTGTTATTTTACATATGGCAAGTTTTAAAAAGAAAACTGCGTTTAGTTTACGATTCTGTTACGTTTATTTATTAAAATCTTTTTATTCATATTATTAATTAATCCGAAGTTCTAAAAATAGTACACTAACATGAAAATAAATGGCTTAGTTGCCTTAATAAGTGGTACAAATTCTATAACAGAACAACAAAAAAAGTATCCTGTACCAAATCTGCCGTTCACCTTTGGGATGGTTATAGGCTCGACCACTATTACGTGGGACTGAGACAAAACTGGCGATTCGAGTGCTATAGATACACCTCTGCCTTATGAGTTTAATTGTACTACCTACTTATTTTAATCTGTGTCAGACTAAAACTAGACGTTAAGTTAAATTGTTACTAACAATTTTACGAAACGACTCTGTCCGACATATTTTTTTATTTATTTCCCCAGCGGGGGCCTTACTGGCGCGATGTTATGTTATGTAATTAGACCCCACAATTAACGAACTGGTGTGTAAAATGATCAAGAAGTTAATAGTTGTTTTCTTTAGTTTCCAGGGCGAGCAATGACAGGATGGACATGAAGCAGAGTTGAATATAGTATTCCTAACGACAAAATGTTATGAACATGGAGTCACCAGTAAGAATATGTTTAGGTAAGGTACAACTTTCAATAAAACAAATCATAGTGTCATGAACGATAATTTATTCATAATCATTCGCATTATAATGTACCCTGAAGAGCTAAATACTAGACACAATCGATAACAATAATTCTAATAATAAGAAGACAAAACTGCGGAGTAATTGCGTACCACACTATCAGTTGCAATTTGTTTCATTTTGACAGAACAATATTCATTGCGTTATTTACCTTGTTGAGCAGACAAATTTTTCGAACATATAAAGCAATGGATTAGCAATATCCTTCAAAATGTTTCAGATTGAGATTGATAGTGTTTCTGTTCGAATATTTTAAATTAAGTACATTACATTTTCTGACACAGAACGTAAATGACACATGATATTTAAAGAATTAGTGTTTTAACACAATCATTGTTATTTCAGGTGCAGCATTAGTAGTAAACTTACTACTGTTAAGCGGCACAGCAGTTAGCGGCAACGCTATACCCGACACGACATCTACTACTGTCAAAGATGAGAGGGCGCCACGGTACGGGCGCGAAAATAGCGCCTGGCTCGCTAGGAACAAACCCAAGACTCCAGATGTCTCCCTCAACGAATTGAAACCCAAAGACTCAACCTCTGAAGAACACACAGAAAAAAATGCTAAATATAAAGACAGGGGAAGGACAGAAAGAGGAAGAGTCCGATTCCACTCACAAGTAAAATCAACCACAGAAAGCTTACAAAGAAGGGTTAGATCAACTGAGAAACCGACACTAGTAATAGTTACTCCTACAGCAGAAGTAAAAAAGCCTGCAGAAATAGTTGACAGCATGCGGAATTATAAGAAAACCAAATTGCCAGCATTTACCAGCAGCACTACTCCAGTGACTGTAAAAAAAGAAGCACATAGTGAAGAAGCATTTGAGGATGAAGAAGATGAAGAAGAAAAGGAATCTTTTGAGAAATTCACTTCTGGAAAATTTGATACTAATTTCTTTACAATACCTAGCTTTAACTATGGAGATGACTTCACCCACGACTCGGATAACGAGAGTTCTGATAACAAAGTTAAAAACGAGTACAGCAGTCCATCTTACGGAGGTTTCTCCAGTTTCTTCCCTCGTGAAGCATCCTACGGTTACAAAGATACTACCCACGACATTTTTAAATCTGAAAGTTTCTTCGATTTCGACAGCGACCTAACGACGCCGAAAAACGATTACTTCGACCAGAAATTTCAAAAGATCTCTACTAGTATTATTAAGAATTTAGACACTATAAAAGCTAAAGCTACTCCTTCTAATGCAAGTAACGTCCACATTATTAAGGAAAATATAGGCATGGAGAAAATGAATAATAACACTCCTACTAACCATTCAACAGTATTTATTAAAAATACCAAAGAAATTCGTCTCTTAGACAACGATGGTGCTAATAGTAACAAAGAGTTATCTGATGTACAAGGTACAAGTATATATTATGAAATGTCCGTATTGTCTACCGAAACTTATGCTATCACTCATGACGATGAATGTGACAATGAGTCGTTACCTTTGCCTACACAGAGAACGTCGGCAGAGGAGGAATTGGCGTCATTAAGAGCTTCTCAGGAATCGTTACCAGTGGCAACGAGGCCGGCACTCCCTGATCCAAGCCCTGAGAGCATATCTATATCACCTACAATTTACTTACCCGTATCCAGTGTACTACCTGTACTTGATTCAGTTAATTCTATCCCTCTTTCTACACAAAATTCCTTATCGTCAACAGAAAGAGTAACGAAAAAGTTTTCAAGTACCTTTAACAGAAACCGAAGTTATTCCAAACGTCTCAATATCAACAATAACAAAGACTCTCCAAACAGCGTGACATTAAAACCTGAACATATTTCATCAAGTCCACACCCAAGACTTCAGACACGTAAATTCTATCATACAACTCCAAAAAATAAACGTATTTGGATGGTACCTAGAAACATCACAAAGGTACACCACCGACCTACACATCCTACGACGATATACTCTGAGCACTTCAGTATAAAAGAAAAGACAACAGCTCAACCGCGTCAACCAATCCGGACAATATTGACGACAGTTTCTTCAGAAATCGATCCTGTTCTGCAAAGCGACATCAGTGGACCGAAAAAAGTGGTACATTCTCAGGCGATATCTGACAATACTGTGCCAAGTTTGTGGAAGCGAGGGTCGACGAGGTTCGCGACGTCAACGGCGACGTCGACAGAGGTGGAGACGGAAAGTGAGTGGCAGATACCTCCGACATCGACGGCGTGGGCGCTGGCCAGCCTACGGAGCCCGCCACCTTCGCCCAGTGCAGTGAATAAAACCGCGTCGGCGCAAAAGAATGTCGACGAAAATGAGTTGCAGAAAGTCGGGGAAGTTTTAGGTGAGTAAAAGTACGCTATAAATAAATAAAATAAAACAATATTGTTTTAAATTATTTCACAAAATAGATTCGTTACTATTAGCAATTAAATACACGTCAATAATTTAATAATATTAGTTAAAACCTTGCTTAACACATCCAATTATCGAAATGTAACTGCTGCCTTGAAAAATATTAACTATTTTATTGTTTCATAAAATAATAACATTTCGTACGTTACAGACAAGAAAGAAACAACCACTGCAACCACAACCTCAACGACGGCCAGCCCGATAAGCAACGATATCATTCCAAAGAAGATCACAGAAGTGGTTCAGAACAAATTGCCTTGGCAGCCAATATTTACTCCAACTTCACCAAGCTCCGACGTGCAAACTGTAGCGGCAACGGAGACTAAACCGGACGTTAGACTGCCCGCCGAGAGCAATATTTCTGTTCAGAACAGTGCAAAACCAGCTGCTACTGACAAGTCAAATTCCATTGAAAACCAGACCGAACAATCTTGGGTATCCGTTACAGAAGTAGAAGAATCAACGGAACACGTTAATGATACAGACAAAAAGACAATTCCACCAGTTGATGCAACAAGGTCAACCGGTTTTGAATCAATTACGAAACTACCTGCAGACATCACTACGCCACAAGATGAATCGGTCGCCAGTTCTGAAGTCAATCAGACTGTAACTGAAGAGAAGCCCAACACCACTACTGATTATGAGATAACCACTATTCGTTTCTCTTATGTACCAACCGAGGATGTAGAAACTGAGACACCGACAATAGATAGTACTACACCTAGTATGTGGCATCCAGTTTTTCCAACAAGGACAAGAATCACAACTCTAAAAGATAGCCCCGTCACTACTTATAGACCAAAATATATGACGACGGAAACTATAGAAGAATCTACGACTATTATCACTGAATCGACGTCTCCTATAGAAGTATCTTCTCAGATTCTAGAAACTACTACAAAAGAGGTAGCTGAGACTACAGAAACACCCACTACTGAAACTCCGACTGAACCTCCAGCAACAACAGAGCTGCCTACTCAGCCGCCGACTGAAGAGGTTACAACCGAGTTGACTACAGAGGAAATCACTACTCAACATACTACTGAAACTCCAACTATAGAGACAACCCAGGCAACAACTACAGAAGTCCCATCAACCGCATCAACATCCAGTGAAACCGAAGATACAACCACCATTGTAGTTGAAGTCGTCACTGAGATTAACACAGAAAGAGAACAGAGAATTACTTCAACCACAGAGGCAGATCCTGAAACTACAGAAACATCAAGTGAATCACAAGAACCTGACTGTACAGAAGAAAATAGTCAAAGCAACGAAGTTATTACTCAAGAAACGTTCAGACCCACTACTACAGAAGCTGCAACCACTGATGCAGAAACCGCAAGACCTACAACTGTTGCAGCAACTACGAAAATGGAAGAGGAACTAACTAATGCACCACCTACTACTACCATACGCGATGAAACTACTACGCAGCGAAACGCGAAGATTCACGATACAACGGTGGTTGAGACGACGACTGATACAGAACATACTACAAAGGCCGTCAGTGAAATTGAAGATCTGACAAGTTATGCCGGAGACATGACTACAGAGGCGTCTTCGAGGGTGCTGGGTGATGAAGATAATAGCTCGGGAGCGGCGGTCGCGATCGCTGTCAGCACCATCGGTGTTATTGCTCTGATCCTGCTCATTGGATTGCTGGTGAGTCAAGTTTTTATACTATTCTAACAGGAATGAAATTTAAAAATAACAAAAGAGATAGCATTTTCGTAATAGATCTTACAGTACGCTCGAAAATAAAAATAAATAAATTCACAAATATCGATATCGAATACCCATAAATATAGAATAAAGACATCTACAGATAGTATAATAATTATGATTCGTACTTCCTAGCTCGGAAAATATATCTAAGAAAAAAAAAATAGGTACAGGACCTACTTACTTAATTTTTTTTTACATAACACATTTCCCACAATCAAAACCATAATCTTTATTTTAAATAAAACTGAGGGCCTAAAAAGGCCACTTTGGCAGAATCATAAAACAATTCATATCACGCAATTCATCTGTTTGACAGTTCACACCTTTAGATCCCTGAAGGGTTAAGCAGAGGTGAACCTATAGCATTTTACGAATCTCCTTACAAAACTGTCATACAGATGAAATTGCGTGATATGAATTGTTTTATGATTCTGCCAAAGTGGCCTTTTTAGGCCCCCTGGTGACCGTACAGAAAAATAAATGGATCAAACAATCAATAGCTGCAAGATTCACTTCTCATCTTCATCAAATCTTGTATATAACTTCTCCAAAATCTCTTCTTGTTATTCACGGTCCCCGTGGTCTTCAACTGGTGAATATTCGTACAACATATCCAAAGTAATGAGCATAATATCTATTGGTTTACCTCACGATAAATTACGTTCACTACTTTGGAGAACGTTGTAGATTTGAGTTCAAGAAGAGGCTGGCTCGTATCTGGAATGATAGACAATATTATGATTAGAAAGTGTCAGAATTAATAGACTTATTGTTTCATAATGACTTGTTTAACATTATCTACCAGTTAACTGCCTGTATCATGTCTTGTATGAAAAATCTGCAAGTTAGCCGAATCTTACTCAGGTGATAAAAGAGGACATAAATAATAATGGTCACTTGGGTCTCAAGTTCATGTTGCAATTTGAATTTGTATTAAAGTGAAATAAATACGTCACACATTACGATTTATTTCAGAAGATTATAATTAAATAAATTAGTAACGATAATATTAACTTTGCCCAGCAGTGGGATATCTTCTTCTTCTTCGTGTCGCTGGCAAAACTGTATTTGAAATCTTGAATGGCTAATATAATAAAATAAAAATAGCAAATCTGCCCACTGCAAGACAAAAATCAAATTCTCTTTCAGACGAGGAATCAGCATTCATCATCATTTTCATCCGAAAAACGACCACTGCTGTCATACTGCTGTAGATACATAGGTCTTCCCCAAGCACCGCCACTTCGACCGGCTCTATGATTCTAATCAAATAAACATTCTTACAACCAGCTATAAATAAAGAAATACAGTTTAAATCTTCGACACCTGTTACGATATCTACAGGCTAGCAACAATAGTAATGTCGTTTTCCTATCGAAAATAGCATAAAATATCTACTGGGGAACCTAATAATTAAATAGGGAAAAAACATTTTTAATTACCTCGGCCTTACGTCAAACAGAGGGAGAGAGGGCAGCATGTTCTGAAAAAGAATAAAAATTATAAAATATTAGTTGTGGTATTTTATAAGGATGTAACAAATGAATGGGAAAATGCACAATTTTAAATAAATATGAGCCCGCAGTTTGATTTTGAATTTAAATTGCAATGGCTTATTCTAGTTACAACTTCAACTGACTTCAGCTTAGTCAATGGTTAAATAAAATAATGGTAACAATATTGAATCGTGCAAGTATTGAATCAAGACGAATAAATAGGTGTACTAATATTGTATTGTTGTATCAGGCAGGAATGGAACAATCGCTTGCTCATACAGGAAGAAGCCCTTTTTATTGATTATAAAAAAGTTTCTACATTTTTGGTGACTCAAATAAGTTTTTTTGGTAGCTGTTCTTATAGCTAAGGCGGATTGGCTAAATTATGAATATCCATAGCAACTAGTTGGGTGCACGGTAGAGCTGTCGCAAAGTTCTTCCCGCCGTAATTCATAATTTTTATTGGGTGTAGTTAATTGAATTAACAAAACAAAATAAAGCGAACGGTAAATAATTATTTAAAATATTGTTGGAAATTGTTTGCTTCTAAATAGTGTGGTTGCATATACTAGGTACATAATATTGTTATTACGAAAACCCTAATTTCAAGGACTTCAATTCTTTTCTGCTCACGCCATTAGTAACCTAAGCGTGATGTTTTAACATTTAGAATTTTTTACGTTTGTAACTAAGTCGATAAATATCATTTTTTTACTACTTCTAGTTTTAAGTACCAGGCTAACAGAATTCCATAAGAGCTTTCCAAAAACAAAAAGTTTACCACACAACGCTTAAATACCTGTCTGTAGATAATCCTAATATCTCATCGGAAGTTGGTCTCGTTCGTCGCGTATGGCGATAAAAATTCCTTGGTTTGCAACTCGAAGCGGTCTAATGTGGTCACCGGACACCGAGATATGGTTATCGTTTGTAACGAGAATTGGCATACTTGGGCGGCCGTTAGATATGTCGGTCACAAGTTTGGATAACTCTTCTTTAGTTATTTATGGGGGCCTGGTACTTTTATGATTTTGACTTTTGAAGTTTTTGATTGAAATGCATGTAAACAAGCAAAAATAACTTTAAGCTATATGGTTTTTAATGAATGAATAATAAAATGTGATGTTCGTTTGTCATAACGACTACTTAATTCATCTGTTGCTCCCTAGCAACAGATTAAGTTGTTGCTCGGGTCTGATTTTGTTTGAATTTAACCGTTTTAATCATATAAGTAGCTACGGTCATGTACAGGTTCATCGGGATTTGAGATTCAACGCAGGTTTACTGCAACAAGCTCGGGTGTAACTTCATTTAATTTCTTTTAATTTTGTCTAGTTTGGGAACTGTAAATATAAGTTAGTTATTAGTAAATAAACAAATTATAGAGGAAACAGTGGTTTAGCAATTGAATGATTATAAAAAAATGCTTCTCTGCATTTTGTGAGTGCCAAAATGCAGAATCCTAAAAAAACGCAGAGAGCATATTTCCATGCTTTTTACAACTGCAATTTCGATTATTTTAAATTTATTTATTTATTAAAACAACGAAATACAACAAAAAAGTACATAAAAGCTCTCAGAAAGTGAAATTCAGATCCCTTCGATGATGCGGTCGACTTCGATAAAGTTCGGTATGGACGCCAGTCTAAAAGTTACTAGAGTAACCTATTAAAACTCGTAACATAAGAATCAATTAATAATATTAGGAGCAGTGGTAACCCAGAGGTAACGGCACCGAGTTACGATTTGTAGGTCGTGGGTTTGAACTCAGACAGGCACTTTTATTTCGTTATTATGTTCTGAAACCAAAAATTCAACGACTTGTGACTTAATCCACTCTGGGCCCGCGTGGTGGAATACAATGGATTGTAGGCGCGTGGTGGATTATGGCCCACTCTCTCTCGCAGAGAGGAGGCCTATGCCCCAGCAGTGGGAACATTACAGACTGATTATACCTACTTAGCTAAATGACAATAGCCCTTCTCAGGTTGTGCCGCTAACGTAATGTACATTTCTGATCAGTATTTTACGCTTACCTAAGTTTGTTTTTAATTTATAAAAGGCACATTTTATTGACTAAAGCCTGAAGTTCATTGAACGCCAAATAATCCCCACAGTTTTAACCTTTTGGCCGGGGTGCCCTAGCAGTAAACTGAACTGCGAAAAACTTGCCAACGTTAAACAAAAAAAGGCGATCATCATTACAAGACCAAAAAGTTTTTAGAGGATTAATTAAATATGCCTAACCCTTGACTTAAACATATTTTAGCGAGAACCAAAGCCACGCAATTTTTTATCAAACGAACTTAATAACTTTATCGATGCGCAATCTGGAAGTATGAATTCAGCACATGATTCTAGACGCATTAAGTATCCCATATATTTCAACATTTTCAACGCTGGGTTCAGAATCATGTATTGAATCCATGGTAACAGTAGTGCTATTATGTAAAAATCTCACCGTGATAACTCAGGTGAAGTGAGCTTAAAGTGAGCTGTCATTAGTGTGAATCCCTATAGCATCAGATGGAATGACAGCTCACTTCACCTAACTTCTCACGGTGAGATTCTAACAGAATCGACCGGCTGGTTGCACGGTGATGCCCCTGTAACCTAGCGGGCTAATTACGTAACACACTAACAGTAGAAATGTATTTTTTGACAGTTCAACAACATTCATTGCGTTATTAGCAGACACATTTTTCGAACATAACATGAAGCAATTGATTAGCAATATCCTTCAAAATGATTCATTTTCATCACTTCAAAATGATTGAGATTTTTGTGTGTTCCGCAATAAGAGTGCTGTATTTAATTAATTAATTAATTAATAGATAGAATTATGTTTAATGCACACCAAATATATAGAAGAAATACTTCTACAAAAGGACAAAACAAATAAGGTGACATAACTAATGGACGGTCTTTTTAATGATCTCTGCCGGACATCCAATTTGGGGACATAATACGTACTAGTTTCCAGCCATCTGGCTAGTCATAAAGACCTTAAGTTACGGTATACATAGAGACAGAGTCGGAAACCACCCCTTTTGTAGTGCATGTAAACCTGATTAATAAAATCTTTTTATGAAATAAATCGTTTCGGGGATAATTTTGACTTCAGCAAACATCTAAGTAGAAAACTAAAAGCCTACTGAAAAAGTAGATGCTCATATACAAAATAACCGTAAAAAACTCCACGAACACAAAATATCAAACGATGTTCAATACTGTAAAAAAACAAAACAAAAAAATAAAAATAAAATGCTCACCCATAACTTCTTCAAACAAAACTTACAAAACACTAATAAAATAAAACTAATGACTCATCAACAACCAATATCGTTCATTAGAAAACAAATTAAATTATTTAAAAACCGAATTCCATTTTCGAAATGAAAAGAAGAAATGTATAATATGAACGAGATTGGTTGCGCACACGCCGGGCGGCGGGTGATACGTCACTGCGTTGTGTGTCGCGCAGGGCTCCCGCCACCTTATAGGACTGGGATATGGCAAGCTAAAACCATGCATGGCTTCGAGCAAGTACTGGCAGTTCGCACGAAGGCTGCGATTTTGATGAAAGTCAGATTTTCCAGGAAATCTCTTGCTTCTTTATGAAAATATTTTTTTTTGGTTTTGTGGACTGAGATCTAAAATCAAATAATCTGAATGTATTTTTGTACAGATGCACACAAGCATATTTTCTCAATATTTTGGAGTCCGGTCTTAAATGAAAAAAAAAAAAACTGTGTTGTACTCCGTAGAGCAAATCAATAGCAGCATGTTTGCGCAAATGCGCATATTCGGGTAAAAATATATTTTTATCTGAGTAATATTCATCATCATCTGCCTAGCCTTTTCCCAACTATGTTGGGGTCGGCTTCCTTTCCTGTCTAACCGGATGCAGCCGAGTACCAGTATCTGACATGAGCGACTGGTCCGACCTCCACAACTCAGTTACTGGGTAATACGAAACCCCTTGGTAAGACTGGTTGTCAGACTTTCGGGCTTCCGAAGACCCACACACACAGTTACCGAATAATTATCTAAATAACGAACGAAAAAAGAACATGAAAAAAAAACTTAACAATTTAATTCCAGTGCGTACTTTCTTCTAGACATACACAATGAACCTATGTTCGTTGTAAGCTGTAGGTGTCGCCAGTATCGCGACGCGGAGGATGTTTTTACAATGCAAATTATAAACAAAGCCAGCCTGATGACGGACCTTTTGTGCGCGACTCCATTGATACATTAATCCGATTCTGCATCAATGTGAACATTTTCCATAACAAGAAATAGCCTATTTAAATAGAAAAGCTTTACTTAGATAACAGTTATATGTTGACAAAATAAAATACCGAAAGTTTGTGTAATTTTTGAAAACTTGGTTAGCAATTAATCAGCCTATAATATTCCCACTGCTGGGACAGACCTCTTGGTGAGAGGGAGTGGGTCTTGTCCACCACGCGGGCCCAGTGCGGGTTGGTAGATGTGTCTCATGTGTATGTCAGTTTCCATAATTGCCTATGAAGAATTTTTGGGAACAGGTGGTTTCCTTATTTGGGCGTTACTTTTTATAGTATTTCTTTTGACCATCCACTGCAAAAGTAGATAGTCTTTACTTCACTCGTACAATAATAATGTTTAATAGTATAACCTGTGCAATTTTTACTTTGTACACTATTATTATCTATGGCAAAACATGTAGACCATTACTTAAAACTTAACACCTTGTTAATTTGATAACGCCAATTTTGTATTGCATACTCATGTTTTTACAAATAAATTACATATGTTCAATTTTAATCTTTAAATAAAAGAAAGAAAAATATTTTATATGGAGCACGCACAGGAAATAAGAACAGTAAGAAGGAGCATTTAAAACTAACAAAAAAGCGTGACAACTGTTTGCGCAAAGGTCATTAAAAAAAAACTCGACAGAAACTTTTACCGTAACGTAAATGCAACAATGGACACCAACAGGCATAGGGCACCTCATAAATTAAGGTTTCAAGTGGACTGGACCGGGCCCTTGAATTGGCCACGTTTTCACACGTCAACCACGTCGCATAGCATTCGCTTTGAGTGGCAATTTCTGAAATATTTCTCAGAAAACTTTATCAGAAATCTCTGCCACTTTTGATTTTATGTTGTTCAGCTGCTTTCGTTAGGCCCTCATAACTTTTATAAGGACTTAACAAGCCTCTCGTCCATCACCTATGAGGGAGATTGCATTAAAGCACATTATTCTTCAAGATAGAACAATAGAGCTATAGAAAACTCTAGACTTCTTTAGATTGTAGTAGGTAAGGTAATACAACTATTTCTAGTTACAGGTATAATAGTTCTAGTTCAGTAGACAAAAGGTACACTTCTCTAAGAGAGACACTGTCAATCACAATCTGAAGCAATTTGAAGTATATTGCTAATCCATTGCTTCATAAGTTCGAAAAACTTGTCTGCTCGACAACATAAATAACGCAATGAATATTGTTGAACTGTCAAAATTAAAGCAAAACTCCCCGCTGTTCAAAGTATCTTAAGGCGAGTTGTTAAAAACTACTTTTCAGGTTTCAAAACGTGTTATTAGGTTTTAAACCTACTGGTATTTCCTTTATTGCTTTTCTGCGTACATTGCTCTCGATGCAAGCTAGTGAACTTTTACTAATAAAAGTATTACTCCTTGTAGGTCGAGGTCCGCGAGGTCGTAATTGTAATGTAACTCGAATTGTTGGCATAAGGTTTTTGCTTTAATTTGTAGTTGAGTTTTAGACTTGTTATCATGCCAGTATTATAATCGGACCTCTTTTGGAGGTTCTCAAAATAATATTGACTACTGACGCTGAGGTTACACGGTTTGAATTGTGAATGAGCTTTGGCCATTTCGATAGATAAGATCAGTTAAGTAATTATAAAGGGCGCTACTTACACCCTGAACAGATGATAGAATCTACCTCGCGGGCCAAGTGCAGATTGGTAGATATCACATGTATTCACATTTTTGGTTCTAGGAAATGACGGTTTCTTTACGATGTTTTCCTTCACCGTTTTGAGAACAATGATGATGAAATAAATTACACAAAATAAAGTGTCTACCTGTGTTCGAAAGTTCGAACCCACGACCTATAACTTGTAAGCGGTGGCGCTTCTCCAAACAAATCACGATGCTACAGTCTTTTTGTGATTAATTCCGTTCTGATCCCCTGAACCCTCTCCACCCTCCCCCCTAATCGATCCGCTGCTAGTTCTTCTTCTGTTTTAATTTGTTTCTTATCCAACTTTCTCATTCCGAGTTATTCCGTTCAGTTAACTTGAAAATTTTAGGACTCTTTTTGAAAACTCTTCTAGGCAATTGTGGACTATTGTTATAGAAAATATTACCGCGCTATTGTCGACCGCATCTATCATATATAACGCATTTATAACTGGCTTACGCACACGGCTTTGCCCGCATGGTATGTCGATAATAATCCTATGTTGTCCTTCCCCAGGGTTCAAAGTATCCCCATACCAAATTACATCAATCTCGTCCTGCCGTTTTGGAAATTAGCCGGAATAAACAAACAAAACCAAAAAATAAAAAATGTTTTAAGTACCGTATTGGTGTACATACTTTCATATGCATTTAGTAAAACGCTGTTATTTTCAATTTATAAACAGACTCATCAATTTTATTTATTTGTATGTTTTTATAGATAAAGATATAAATATAAAGAAGATACAGTGGTGAAACGGGAGTCCATCTAACCTGTCATGACTGAACATTTAAGCCGCAACGGTTTTGTTATGTCTAAAACATACCTAAATATAATATTTATACAATGTATTTTATCTCAACGGCTATGAAATTATGAATGAACTAGCTGTCTGTTGAATGTGATGACAGTTCGTTAGCTAAGTGCTGAGCTTTGAAACCCGACGTCCTGCTGATAACCTATTGTTTATAATTTGATGTTTAGAATAAGGATTTCTTATGTCAATGTAGGTCTGTAGATTAGTTCTATGTAATTCTTGAATGGGAGGCCGCTAGTGGTGGATCGTTGTCGAATTTTTGACGAACGAAACGCAACCATTCTCCCGACAACGAAAACGGTTGCAGAAAACGGTCGTCGTTGCAACTGGTTTGAAGGACGAAACTTATCCAACATGGAATAGAATTTCGTTTTCGAGGTTTTCGTTTTTGAACGACTGTTTTGTAAACGAAAACGAACGCGGAACGAGAGACGACGCGACGTCGCAACGGAAAAGTGTGATAGAGTTGAACCATTGCATTCTCGACCGTATTTTCATAGGCGTAAAATAAAAAATCGCAACAACTTATTCGAAGACTGGTTTTTGCAACGAAGACTGTTTGAACTCAGGACGTAAAACGGTTGCATCGTTGCACAAGGCAAAACGGTTTTTGTAAACGGTTCGTCGTCGCAACGCCCACGCCTAGAGGCCGCGTCTAAAAGTTTAATTTAGTAGATGCCTTCTGGAAAGGTCTCAATATGAATCATTTCTTTTGAATAAGGCAAACCTGCAATTACTAAAAGACTTTACACATTGCCAAACCATATCTAAAATCTTGGAAAAATGAAAGGGCAAAGTATTTGCCCTTGCGAATTCCAATCATTAACTTTCAGTAGATTTTTGACTGTTCTGAAAACCGCAAAATGTCCGGACAAAGTTGGCGGTAGGTAGGTAAGTAGGTGGTGGCATTTTCTGCGAAGACAAGTTGGTTAGTCAAATTAAGTAGTTTATGCGTAGATATCTTATCTGGAGTATGGTCAGCTGGATCATGAAAATATTTTTATAGTAAATTTTCAGTAGCAGTAAGAGCAGTAAACAGCAGTAAACATTCAATAAAATTCAAATACTCGTAGCCTTTTTTTAACAAACTTTATACTAATTTAACAATAATCATTTTGAACAGAAGGCCAATTCTCGTAATTTAAAACGTTCAAAATCTAGTCGCAGTCTCATCTCAGCGACAAACAAATGTCAAAAACTTGTCAAAATGAAGGGAAATTAGAGGTATTTTTGACAGATTGAGACTGAGATCAGACTGTGAACGTTCTTAAAGTTACGAGAATTGCCCCTCTGATATCAGACATCGGTAATAATGAGTTTGCTTTGCCTTCCAGCATAGACCTTCCCCTTCTACAGTTTTCGATCATGAGCTTTCCTTGTCAATGTCGCACCTGCTGTTGATCTCAGGTTATCCTTCCACCTTCGCACCGGTGTTCCTCATTTCCTCTCTTGGATACCATTCAGCAAAGTCTAAACTACTACTCCTAGGCGTGATGTTGTATTGCCGCGACTGCGTCCGCGTGCTTGTCCCACCGACCCACCCCGTCGCATCGCATCGCCTGCCCGTGCTGTCACTTCGTTTTCGCTTAGCGATTTGTCTGCCTTTTTTTCGTTTTGCTCGGCTCCTAACGGTCATAGCTTGATGTTAAATAGCTGATAGCCTTCCTCCAGAATTGGGCTATCAAATGCAAAGAGATTTTTTTTGTATCCGACCGGCAGTTCCACAGATTAGCGCGTTCAAACAAACAAACAAACTCTTCAGCTATAATATTAGTCTAGGATTCTAGATTATTGTCTTTGAAGTAAAAACTTCTCTATTATACGTTATGTTCAAGCCCAGCGTGTGTGGTAGACAGAGTAGACTAAATCTATGTTTAGAGGTTGGCGACACAATGTTATTAGCAAAATTACTTAAGACTTGTAATTGCAAAATATGCGTAGGCAGTACTTAGCAATTGTAAGTTCCGTGGCTGTAATATATTCAGGGAGTGACACATGATGTGTATATTTTAGGAGTGTTTTCCTTGTTCAGCCAGTTTTACCTATTTGTACGATTGAGGGATGAGCCTGGAGGCTGTGCTAATGAGCATAATATACTAATAAGACAATTTGTTTTGACTTGTCCCCATGATTATACAGGAAAAGATACCATAGAAGTCTGCCTATCTTTTCGGAAAATTAAGGTGTGATGTTATGTTGTTTTTACTCAAAGTAATCTTCTTTTTCTAACTGACTACCTCTATGGTCGCAAGTGCGACTGCTGGCGACTGCTGAGCGTATGCGGTTATGAGTTTGATTCTCAAGAAAGTGTATTGTTGTGTTTTTGAAGTAAAAACTTCTATAGGTGCGTTGGGCATTTTTTGAGATGGGAAAAACCATTCAACTCGCGCCACTGTTACTGTAACCGACGCCGCTTCGGATGTGTTCGGCTGTCCTCCTCCGTTTTAATGTATATCCGATATGTCAGTGAGTGATAGCAAAGTATTCTGTTTGTGTTTTCTTTTCATTTCTGTCGGCACTCCCGGAGTGCCACTGTTTTTTTTTCATTAGGGATTACCCCAGTAGTTGCCCGCATACTGGATTAGTGATCGGTTGAAGGCATAACTGGTGAAATGTGGGTGTCACTATACACCCTTGCAAGTCTTGCAACCCTTCGAGGAATACAGGCTGTTTTGATAAGCTCTTTTTTTCGGCACGAGCTTATAACGAGAAAAATCAATGTCTTAATGAAGAAAGAAAAATCGGTTTATTTGTCAAAGAAACATTGAAAAGATAGATAAAGAGATAGTATATAATACTCTTTATTAATTATGTACTTACACCATAAAAATTACAGATATACAAGTACTTAGAAATTTTACAAGAGGGGTGACGCAATGGGCGGTCTTATCGTTAAAAGCGAATTTTTAAAGATAACCTTTGGATGGTTTATGGGAGAAGAAAAAATAGGTTTATTTGTATTGAAAAGTTTAAGTAGTTACTGTCTGAAAGTCCTTAGGATGCGTCATCATTATTTATCCTTTCCTAGTCATGTGCAATGAGCTACAAGCTACAAATGATTCACGGAGATTGTTTAACTATTCGAACTATTATGTCTGCTCCAATGACAGTGAAAGAGCTAAGAATTGTCACTTGTGGAGAATTTTTATCGAATGACTCAATATTATTTGAAATGCTACTGCGTCGTTAAACAAATAAAACTCATATGCTTAGGTACGCTTGCAACACATACCTATCAATAAATGTGGTTAGCGCTAAACATTGTATTTTAAGGCTCATTTTGCTTATCTCATCTTCAAAGGATTGACAGAAAAGAAACACAAAGATGTTTTAAAGTGGACTTTAGTATTGAAAGAAGAAAGTTTTTTTTTTTTTTTTTTTTTAACTTGTCCTAGGGTTCAACATTAGGATGGACCCTAATCTTATTACAATCTAGCCTTATAAATTGACTAATAAGTAATTTAATTATAACCTAAACTATTAAATTGTCTTTAGTAAGAAAGTGTCCAATAGCACATTTCTTATTGGCTCTATTAAGGCGAATACACTTCGTTCTTGTGTTTGTTTGGCACTTTTGTACTTTACACTATTCACTAACACTAAACACTAGCTCGAACGGTTTTGTTCTTTTTAGTCTTCTAACTATGTTTGTGTGGTCGAGGAGCTGGATTGCCTCGACGTTCACATGCTGGTGAAGTCTCTTTTCGTGAGCTTCTGCAAGTTTCTGAATCACTTTTTCGACGAACTCAACTTTTAGGTCCCGGTGGAGGTCATCATTTCGTATGTACCAAGGTGCATTTACAATTTCCCTTAGCACTTTGTTCTGGAAACGTTGTATAATTAATATATTGGTCTGTTTGGTGCAGCCCCATAGCTGAATACCATAAGCCCAAACTGGCATCAGGACTTGTCTATATAGCAACAATTTGTTTTGCACGGACAGCGTGGAGTTTCTTCCAAGCAGCCAATGCATTCTTTTGAATCGGAGGTCGAGTTCACCTTTTTTCTTCTTGACGTGGGCTTTCCAGCGTAGCTTTGCATCAAGGGTCATACCGAAATACTTGGCTGTATTCTCGTATGGGACTTGTTTATTATTGATGTAAACTGGAGAATACTGTTGTTTTTTGTTGGTGAAATCTATGTGAACAGATTTCGATTCATTAAGTTTAATCCTCCATTTTTTGGTCCAGTCATAAACTAGATTTACAGCCTTTTGTACCTTTTCTACTGCTTCTTCGTGGCTGTTTCCTACAGCCATTATGGCTGTATCATCAGCAAAGGTTCCAATAGTGTTTTGTTCTAATTCAGGAATATCGCAAGTGTATAGTAGGTACAGGACCGGACCTAAAACACTTCCTTGCGGTACGCCAGCTTTAATTTCTTTCAGTTCTGAGTAGGCGTCTTCTTGTCTTATTCTAAAGACTCTATTCAGAATGTAGGATTCTAATATATCTGCAAACTGCTTTGGTAACAGGCTCTTTAGTTTATGTATAAGGCCTTCATGCCATACTTTGTCAAACGCTTGCGCTACGTCTAGGAATACAGTAGAACATACTTTCTTGTCTTCAAGGGCGTTTTCTATCACGTTTGTGATCCTATGCACTTGATCGATGGTAGAGTGGTTTTCTCGAAAACCAAATTGGTGTTCTGGTATTATGTTTTTACTATCTATTAATGGTTTAAGCCGTTTGAGTAACAGCTTTTCAAATAGCTTGGACATGATTGGTAGCAAGGAAATAGGCCTATAGGATGATGTTTCGTGAGCCGGTTTCCCTGGCTTAGCTATCATTATTACTTCGGCCACCTTCCATAAGTCTGGTACATATTTAAGCCTTATTGCAGAATTGATAAGGGTCGTTAACTTAACCAGACCCTTTCGTGGGAGATTATGAAGTACTTCTCCTGTTATTAAATCATAACCTGGTGATTTTCGTGTACTTATATTAAGTTTTATTTCTCGTGCGACTTCTCTCGGTGTTACTAGTTTTATGGTAACTTCATTTTCTGATGTCACCATATTACCCAAAGTGTGGTCTTCAATGATTTCACCGTCGTTTGGCTGAAAGATTTTTTCCAGGTGCTCTGCAAACCTCTTTGCTTTTTGCTCGTTAGTAACTGCCCATTGCCCGTCTCCACATTTGATAGGTGGGATTTGGGTAATCGGCCTTTTTAGGTGCTTAGTAGCCTTCCAAAGGGAGTAATCTGTCCTTTGGTCGTTAGTTAGGCTCTGAATATAGGTTTTGGTTGAGTTGTCTTTAAAGTCTTGGATTAGTCTTTTTACTTTTTTTGTCAGATTATTTAGTTTTCGTTTGTCATCAGGGCACCTAGATTGATGCCATGTTTTTCTCTGCCTTCTTTTCTCAATAATGAGCTGCTTGATTTTGAGTGGGTATATATTTCCCTTCGTCCTCTTGTTGGATTCGGGTGTATTTTCCCACGCTGCTTGCTGGATGTGCATTATGAACTTTTCTAATTCAATGTTTAAATGTTCTGGTGTTTTTAATGGTACTTTAAGGTCTATTTCATTGTTCAATCTGGTCTTGAAGCTCTCCCAGTCTGTACCCGTATTAACGAGAGTGGGTCTGGTTTCTTTATACAAAATGTTCTCACTAATTTCTAGATAGATTGCTGAGTGATCTGAGTTCATGTCATAGCTTTGTTCCGATTTTATATAACTGGTTGATAGATGTTTGGTTACAAAAAAGTCTATTAAGTCCGGAATTTTATTTGGATCTGTTGGCCAATAGGTGGGCTTTCCAGTTGATATGACATCACATTTCAGCTCTTTTATGGCATTCAGTAGTTCTTTGCCTTTAGTAGTCGTTAGTCTGGAGCCCCAATACGTATTTTTAGCATTAAAGTCACCTCCTAAGATAAATCTACTTCCAAGGCGAGTTAGAAAGCTTATATAGTGGTCTTTTTTTATCATATACCGAGGTGGACAGTAGATGGCAGATACTGTTATAGGATATTTTTTTGTTTGTAGACAAATCGCCACTGCTTGGATATCTTTCTCTTCATATTTAAACTCTTCATAGTGCTGTAAGTTTTCTTTTACAATAATGGCACTACCCCCTCTTGCTGAATTGTCTGGGTGAAGTGCATGGTAAACTTTGTACCCTTTAAACTTAATGTGAGATTGATTTGTGAAGTGAGTTTCAGATATCAGGCACAAATCAATTTTTTCTATATCTAATACTACTTGTAACTCGTTCTGATGTTTTTGTAACCCATTTGAGTTCCACGCCATAAGTTTTAGTGTAGTATTCATTTTTTTGGCTTAGAGGTAGCAGCTTTGTTGCTATTTTCAATTTTTTTCAATCTCTCGTCAAATGATGACATTAACTTTAAGATTTCATCCAACTTTTTGTCACTGTTCATATCAACCAAAGGCGCCTTGGTTATGCCTCTAGTAGCTACTTGGGCATAGGACACGTTTTTTGTTGTAGTTTTAATAGTGCTTTGACTTCTTTTGTACTGGCTGGGGCCTTCGACTCTTCCAGTAGGTGTTTTTTGTTGAGGGCCAGTAGTATTGCCCTTTGATTTTTTGTTTCGAATCTGCTGAATTTCTTTGGCTACGATACATCCCCTGTAATTAGCTGGATGTGGAGCTCCACAGTGGACGCACTTTGGCTTTTCTTCTTTTGATTTTTTGCAATCCATCGTCAGATGTTTACCTGTGCACTTTACGCACCTCGGCTCTTTGGAGCAGTACTTTTGCGTATGGCCATAAGCCTGGCATCGTTTGCACTGAGGTACCAGTTTTGTGGATTTTAGCGGTTGTATTTCCACATTACATCCCAGTACAGTTTTGATGTTATATATTTTGCTTGTTTCTTCATCATTTGAGAATGTCAGCATGAACATGTTGAGTGGCTCTTTGGTTTTCCAGCTCAATTTATTTACTGCTTCTAGAATTTTGTAGCCTTTGCCACGCAAGTCTTCAACAATTCTCTCCGGAATGCATGTGAAATGCAATTTTTTTGCCATAACCCTAATTGGTCTCTCTTGTTTGTTCTCATAGGAGTGCCAAAGGCAATTGTTTAGTGAGAGAGCCTTTGTAATTGCTCTGTACGAATCATCGTTTTTGGCATTTACTTTGACTGCATCGCCGTTCATCATTTTGATGCTGAACGCATCAGCTGATTGGCTCTCAGATAGAAAATCAAAGAATTTCTGGTAGTTCTTGACACCATCGACTACAATAGGTGGTGGCAAAGGAGTTTTGATGGTTTTTTCCTTACCTATATTCTCTTCACTTCCGTGTTCATGCAGAGTGGGTTGGGCGGGAGAGGTGTTCAATTTTCTTTTCTTCCTGCTTTTTTGCCTTATCCATCCTATTTCTCGAGCTAGTTCTTCTTCGTCCGTGGTATATTCAAGACGCGGGGAAGAAGTCTCAGTGGTGGTTGTAGCGGTTGTAGTAGCTGATTTCGGTGGGTTTTCCGCTTGAAGTTTCAGCTGTTGCTGGAGATTTTCTATTTGACGTTTTAGGTCATTTAGGTATTTTTGCAGCTCTTCACGCTCTTTTCGTTCTTCACAAAAGTGCTTGTATAACAGATGTTCAGTTTCTGTTTTTAAGTCTATGCTAATAGTGTTCAGCGTTGGCTTTTTGGTACCCATTGTAGAAGTTAAGCGAGTATTAACTTCGCCTTAACTATGATATTGGCTGACAGCCGTCAGCATTACGCAATAACTAGGTCATTGCGGTGCATCCGACTGGACGGCGTTATTTTGATGCGTAAGCACTTTTACACTGTGGTACGCGCGCGGTCGCATGTAACACAACTGCTCTAAGCAAAAATCGAACGCGAATGAAAAGAAGAAAGTAAATACGTTTAAAGAAAGAACACAAAACACAGAAAAGAACAAGTTGGAAGAAAAATATGCGTCACATCTACCCAAAACGGCCATCGATTAGCATAATGCTACGACCCTATACAAGACAGAGCCGAGCAGAGAGCATCATTACACTAGCGCGAGCGTGGGGAAACTCTTGTTATTATTGGGCAGTTTAACCCAAAAAAGATAAAACCACGTAACACTATCCATAAGCATAATCTACAATAGGCCTGTATTGTTCCTATTGCAGAGACTTAGATATCCTCTCTGTGAAACAACAATATCACCACCGAAAACAATAAATTATATTTATTTCAGTAAATAGGTTTATACAAACACTTAGGTATACACGTCAATTTTATTGAGTACTAGTTGAGGTCGGTGTTCAGTGACCGGCTACTCTGCGAAGAAAAACGGAAACAAACTCAAGAGGTCACAGTTCTTTTTAAATCCAGATAAAATCTTGGTCAGATCGTGTGAGGACCATGTAGATTTTCTGAAATGGTCTTTTCAGGAAAGAACCGATTTGAGTGGACCTGTCCAGTCAGTGCATGCATTTGTCAGCCCTAACTTTACTAATCTAATTACTCCCTTCCAGCTGGTAGTCCGTCGCCGTGGTCGCAGGGGTATCTACGCCCAGCGCTGTACTCCAGTCTCCTTGGATGCGTATAGCCTGGATAGCGTCAGCGTGGGCCACAGGAAGGGCAACCATCGCCTCCGAGCCAGCAAGAGGAGCTACGGGAATCCCGCTTATGATGACGAGGTATGGTAGTTCAATACGATATTTTTATGTCTTTAGTAGGCAATAAATGATCGCATAGACTTCCACATATACGCCATAGTAAGATTAATCTCTGTTCTGAAACTATCTGATGAAACTGTAAACAAACTCTGTTCAGGTTAAATTCTTACGCAATCGTATAAGTATTCAAATAATCTATTCCAAGCACTCATTTTGTAAGTGGCGCTACAAGTCGGCATCCACAGGTACGTTTTCTGATCTATTTGTTTACATTTTCATCAGAGACGTTTCGAACGTACCACAATAATGTTCCCTTTACTGGGATTCAGGCCTTCTCTCTGATACAGGGTGTAGACCGTGGCCCAGAGTGGGGTTTAAAAGTCACATGTCTTCGAATATTTCGTTCTGGCTAGGACATTATCTTCACAAGAAAAATAAGTCAGTTAGTCAGAAAGTTGAACCTATTTTCACAATTTTTGTGCTCTGGCTCTTCAACACACAGAATGATTAAGTATGATCACTTCATGTGATACTCATATTCATGCAAATAAATGATTTATATTTGATTATATATCTATTCTCTAACCTCCACTATTATTTTCCAGGTCACCTCCCACCCAATGCAGTACGCAGCGCTGGCTAACTTCGCGATGGACGTGGAATCCATGACAGCTGAGTTCTCAGAGATACCCTCGGTAACCGTGAAGCCTGATGAGGTACCTCCGGGCTGTGAGGACAAGAACCGATACTCCAATGTACTGCCGCTGCCGGAGACCAGGGTCCCACTGAAGAGGCTCGGCAATGATCCCACTACGGAGTATATTAATGCTAATTTCATTACTGTGAGTGTTTTTGAAATTCTGGTATTGGTACCTATTAGATAAAATGAAGCCTAAAGCTTTCGGTTTTTCGAAGACTTTAGAATGCTTGCTGCAGTTACTTATGTCCGTGAAAGTAAATGCATGACTCATACTTTTTTCTAACCATAAAAAAAACCTAAATGTAAATGAAAATTAAAACATAGTGAACCTATATAACAGCGAAGAATTCAGCCCAAGATTTAGATTAATCAATGTTTGCAAACTTTAGAAACGCCTAGATACGCTTAAAACTAACACACCTATTCAAACTGATTGCTCTTAGAAATCGACTAGGATAATTGCGCGACATGTTGCTCAAGACTAACTTGATAATATTACAAGTTTTCTTCGTTTCAGGGTCCCGGTAACATCCGTAACTACTACATAGCCAGTCAGGCGCCTCTCTCCAACACCGTGATAGACTTCTGGCGGATGATATGGGAACAGAACTCCAGGCTCATTGTAATGCTCACAGAGTACATGGAGAACGGAGTTGTAAGTAAATGTGTAATTGTGAATATTAGTGTGGTGTTGAACTTCGTGCAGTTTGTGTGGTTTTAGAACGTTACATATTTTGAATCAATAATAATCAGTCTCTATGTAATTAGTATTGAAATTGGTAGTTTTAAAACAAATTGTATTGAGAATAGGTACAACAATCCTAGTTATCATAAATATGTCTAAACCAAACGACCTCATTGTGTGGATGGCTTGGGCTACAGTGTCAAATCTCACTATCACTGAAATGTGTTACTGCTTTGCAATTTGTAACTCAATCTTCCTCAATTCCAGGAAAAATGCTACGAATACCTTCCACCATCAGAAATCACAGATAACAAGCGTATCTTCGGAGACTTCAAGATCATCTTGAAGAAACGAGAACAGCGTGACAAATACGCCGTCTCCAGCGTCCAGCTCATCAACCTGAGCACCAGAACCTGGCGAGAGATCACACATCTGTGGTACTTTTGGCCGGCTAAGGGAGTTCCGGATGATTACGACTCCGTTATAGACTTCTTGTGCGAAATGAGGAGCTATATGAAAATCTCGCAGACTGCTAAAGAGTACGATGAAGAAGGTACGGAAAAAACACTAGTGTACACAGTGCCACATTAGCTTAAAAATTTCAGACTGCATTGAACATATCCTGATTCCTGTGTACTTCCTATCTCTGGGGTTATTTAGATCCACTGTGGTCTGCTGAGACCCACATAAAGCGGGTTTTGCAATCTATTTAGATAAAATTCAAAGTCCTGACTGACTGATATATCAATGCACAACCTAAACCGCTGGTCCTAGAGGCCTGAAATTTGGAGGTTGTGTTGTGTTTTTTGTGAAGAGTATCCATTAAGAAAGGGGTTTTCGAAATTCCACCCCTAAGAGGGTGAATGGAGGGAGGGTGAAATTTCACGCGCACGAAGTCGCGGGCAGAAGCTAGTCCGTGTATAAGCTAAGTAGAACATTGCTGGTAGAACATCTACTGGTGTAACTAAATTAAACCCTTGGTAATAATGTGACTGGTGCATTCATGAACCATTAAAGCAAGACCAAACATGAACTGTTAAAATGATCTACTCTTGTTAACAAAATATTCTTTCTAGGCGTGGAAGTAATCTACGGAGACCAGAACCGTTCATCGTTCAGCAACCTGTCCAAGCTGCGAAGTGACGAGGGTGGCTCTGGCAACGGCATCAACGTGTACTCGCCAGCTCGCGCTGAAGAACAGCTGAGACGAGCTACTCCTACCAATGGAACCCTTGGGAGGATGAAGGCAGCTTCTGAAGTTGATGGTAAGATGATTTGGTGTTTTCTATTCAGTTTGTTGTTCTGTATTCGAAAGGTACCCCCGTACTATGTCGTGTTAAAGCCATCGTTGTTCCGTTGTGTAGAAGGAGTAATAGTGCTATTTATTTGTCCTGTTTGTATAGCTCCATATTTATCTCACACTGCAGTAATGATGGCTTTAAGCCGACATAGTAACGGCTCAGCCGGTATATTCTGTAAAGATTTCACTGTAAGTGCTTAGGTGAAGTGTGCTGTCACTCCATCAAATGTTCGTTGACAGTATTGACACCTCACTTCACCAGAGGTTTCACAGTGAAATTATAGAATAGAGCAGCAGGTTTTGAATGAAACTTTAGCTGCCAAAGGACAAAGGGCTTTGAGGCAATAAGAATACAGATTTGCCTAATGCAAACGCTTTGGGCTACCGCCAGACTTTGGAAGTACCGCTTCTGGTCATTTGCAGGACTTTTTCGAGTTAACTATGTGTAGTATAGTTATTCCTTAGTTAGGATGCAATTATGCAGAACGAATGTGAGTGAAATAGCAATAAGATAAGCACTGGATGTCTTTTGGCATGACCGGAACTGTAGCCCTTCTTTGTACTCATTGAAATTTCATGTCCTTTTTGTCCCTCTTCGACCAGTCACCTGTGGCTATCAGCTTCTAAAGACCATGCCCCCCCCTAGGTATCCGCCCCTGCGTGGTGACGTGCGCGTCGGGCGCGGGGCGCTCCGCGGCGCTGGTGGCGCTGGACGTCAGTGCGCGTGCGCTGCCGGCGGCTGCAGACGTGCCGCGCGTCGTGCGGCAGCTGCGCGCGCAGAGACCGCACTCGCTGTCCAACAGGCATCACTATATCTTCGTCTATAAGGTGAGCTACTAACTGTTTCATTACACTACGAGTTCTTCCCAGTTATAGTATTTAAACTTTTTTCCGATTGACAACTCTGTCTCGGTTCCACAGAATTGTAATGTAAGTGCTTGTTACAAAACGGTAAGTGTCGCTTGGATCGTTGAGGACAACGACGAAAATGTGTTCTTGAGTGGAGATTGCACATCTGTAAGCGTAGGACGCCAGGTTCAGGCTCAGCACTTGGTGCGGGTGATCTCTCACTTCCAGCCGTGATTCAGTCCATGATCGGAAACGAAAACACGTTCTGCCGCAAATTTTTGCGAGGAGGTGATGCATGCAAAGGAGGTGGCGGAAAGGGAGAGAGAGCATACCTCTTATTCCACGCGCACCAGAAGAGAGGCTGATGCCAGTCTAGTATGCTATACTAGTATCTCCCGGGCCCCCGACTCATGGTACTGGAAGGAACAGTGGGGTTTTAGTCGGTAGAAGTCCTCCAACATGGCTAAGAAGTGAATCCCTTTTTTCGTTTTTTAGCGACCTAAGGTTTTACTTATTAATTACAGGTGCTAAGCGAATATGGCAACAAAATGCTAGGCGGCGGTGTGGACACCATCTGAAACAACATTCTTCTTACGTAAGAACCTTATTCGTATCCATGACAGTGTTGGCATACGTATCTCAAACCTAGTGTATAGCCAGCCTTAGTTTAAAAATAAACTATTTGGAACATGCCAAAGTATAAGTTACGAGATCTCTAGAAAATTGATCGCTCAAATAATAAAAATGTAAAGAAAATTTATTTTTTTATAATTTCATTATCTTTTTTAATCTATGGAATTATAGATTTATACCATTTACGTCACCAGTATGACAACTTCGCATAATTCTAACGAAACTTGTACATAAGATTTATTTTTAAGTTTTATTTTTTTGTTCGAACAATTTATTTTTATTTATTTTTAGGGGATTATTCCGCTAGTCTATCGATGTTTCGGTTTTCCTAGATAATGTTGTAAGCATAATTTCAATCACAATAATTAATAAAAATTACGTATATAAGCATCGTTTGTTGAGTTTTGCTGTGATTTCTACTAAACTCTTAGTTTTACACTAACACTAATATTACCGTAACTAGATATATTTGTAATTTAGAATAATCTTTTTAGTAAACAGCTGTAATAACTATGCACACCAAAACTATTTGATCTGGCAACTCTGTTTAATCTAGAAGTTTGACGTTTCCATTATTGCCAACTATTTGCTATGCATTGTTATTTTGTGCGCTAGCAATTACGAATTAAAATACTCTGTGCTACTTTTAATTTTAAAATAGTAAATGACGTAATAGACCGGTGGTAAATATGATAATATATTTATATGTATACCTTTATTTCTTTACAATCTCATTTATTTATTGTTGAAAAGTGTTGTTTATTTGTATAATTTAAGTATGTTATCAATTCAGTGTAGCCTCCATTCACATACACCAATCACGATGAAATCATCCATCATGGAATTGACTTTCTTTCAAAAATAATTATACATTTAAAATAAAATGCAATTATGTTATTTTTGTGGTAATAAAGTACCAAATAAGTAAGTAAATAAATTAATACACGTTTTTAATCAATGAAACATTTCAAATAAATTTTTTATTCCTTTTTTTTTATTTCGAAGCACATGAGAGAAAAATGAGATTTTTTATCTTCCAAAACTTCTTATTGTGAAGAGGAGGCTTTAGATAAATATATTTTGTTAAATAAAAGTCAAAGCATTTACATAATTAGTTAAAGTGCACTGTTTTATCCCACACGTTACTAGTAAATAAGTTTTAGTTATATTTTAGGTTATGTATTATAATAAACTATATTATTTACCAAAAAAATTATATATTATATCATTGTATACGTCCTACAATTTGATATTAAGGTCTATATTGAAAGTAAATAAATTTATTGTAATAAAATGCTTTATTATTTAAAATTCAGGTACCTTTACATAATGATTATAGAAATGTATTCAAATGAACTAATATCTCTCCAACTTACCGCGAAATAATAAAAGACCACGTATGGAGCTATAATATACTCGTATATGCAACGTTTTGACGAATTTCATCCATAACGCCTAAAAGCACAGTAGGGGTTTACCTTTCTCCTGTTCATAATTTCCAGAAACTTTTTCAATCAATATCTTTTCGTTCAACATATTATTATCTACTCTTTTTCCAAACGCTCAGGATCGTGGCTCATTCACGGCTTCTGCCCACATCAACATCACTCCGTTCCATTTCTGTATCGCCATCGTAATTACTTTCAATCCTCATCACATCGCCATGATAGAAAGTGTCGGAATCAGCTCCTGTCAAAGATTCGTTCTGATTTGAGTCCTTCGATTCAGAATCGTCATCCGCATCTAGCCCCATTTTTTTCGCTGCCTCATTGAAGCTAATCTTTTTATTGACCCTTTTATAAAAGAGTTTATCTTCTGTGACCATAGAGATATGGGGATTGTCTGCAGTGTAGTCTATGTGAGCATGTTCTCTTTCCGGAAATTCATCCAAATTTGATAGAGTATCGCAGTCATGGGCAGAGTATGGCTTGTGTGAAGGTAACTCCATGAACGATCCGGCAAGCGAAGTCGAAGACATTGTCGTTATTCCTGTAGGATACAATAATTTGTTTAGTTAAGTTTTGGTTTCCTCTGAACGGTCATACAATAACGGCTGTCCAAATACAGAGTATTTTTCTACACTAGGATGTCAAAATAATACTGATAAAAATATCAGACTTTCATGGCGCCATGCGCCATTTGACGGTGAAGTATCGTCGGCATTTATTACTAACAATCTAAAGGTTTATGTTGCCTAAGTACTACTGAGCACATTTATTTTCTTCAACGAAACCACTTTCTCAGGAAACCAAAGCTCAACTTAAATTTAAAGTCGTTTTGTATTGAATTGAATAATATTATTCTAATGCTATTCTTTTATGTTAGAACTTACTTTTTTTATTCATATTCGACGATATTTGTATCTCTGGGTCCTGTTGCAGAAAAATAACGGGATTTAGAACAGCGGAGTAATTGCGTAGCAACGGATTTAATCTTGACAGTTCAAAAACATTCAATGCGTTATTTCCATTGTTGAGCAAACAAATGTTTCGAACATATGAAGCAATGGATTAGCAATATTCAAAATGATTCAGATTGTGTTCCAAAGTGTGTTACGAAATTAGGGTGCTGTTCCTTTATCAGATTAAGCTTTCGGAATAGGAAAGAGAACCTTCCCTAATAATTTCTCACCTCTGCGCTAGATGCTATTGACATTACTTCTTCGTAGTACGTGGTCTTCGGGAAGGCGATGTCGTAAGAGTCGGACATTTGACCTCTTAGTTTAGGGTCTACCAGGGTGACGTACTTGTCAACCGATTTCGTATTCTTATTCTTCAATGCAGAATCTCGTCTTACGCCATAAGCGCGGTAGGATTTCTGTTATCAGAAGTGGAGTCAAGTGAATTATACCTAAGCTTTTCACAACTTTGTTGGACTCTGTGGTCTATAGTTTACTTACCCCCACTGGACAAAGGCGTAAGTTTATGCATGCAGGTATGTATGTTGGTGTCGGTTTCCAGTCTACCTGGATGCAGCTGAATACCAGTATTTTACATGGAACGACTGCCTAGCCGTCCTCCATAACCCAGTTAGTGGGTAACAATACTCCTTGGTACGACTGGCTGTATGTGTTGGGCTTTGGAAAGTGAATATTGAGGACGTGAAATCATCTAAGTGCTATCTATTTGTCAATTTCTTACCTGTATCTTCTCAGCCATGATACCGTACGTCTCTTCATTTGGTGCCGTCTTTCTGTATAGGTCTAAGGTATGCTTCGCTGCACACATCATGTCATCTTGCTCATTGTCCGAAGATGACTGAAAATGCCACAATTTTATGAATGGATTGTTTCAATTAGAATGTTAAGAGTTTGCGAGAGCCAACTCTTAATATGTCAATTGAAACAACCGTCTTTCAACCCATATCCTCCAAAAAGGTACTGGGTGTATGTCTTCCATTGCTCGCTATTTTTCCCGCTCTTGGGCTTTCTGCCATATAATGATCTATCTATTTCCCGCTAGTTTGCAGCAGGTCGTCGGTACACTTTACTCGTGGTCTTGTAGCGGTATCTTCGACATCACATGCGAACAACGCGTCATACTGCAGTCACGCAAAATCCTGCATCTCGCAAGCAAAGTTTACCGTGCAACTAGCATAGATACAACTTCCCGACATGAATCATCGGGCAGTTGCCCGCCAGACACAACACGCGTCTGGTCGGAGGATACTCCCTTTTCTTTAGAGTATAAGTGAACTTTACACCCTGTTCCTCATACCTCTATTGTCTTGTCACGCTTCTACTGCCATTTTTGTATCTACTTCTATATTTTTCTACCTCATCTACTGTCCTGTCTGTGGCATGATTATGTGGCCAGCCTACCTTCACTTATTCAGCGCTACTACAAGGTGACAATCATGATCAGCTTCGTTTTTCTTCTGGTAGCCTAACATCTCTTGTAGCAGTAGAGAGAGATGGAGCAATACAGGACGTGTAGCTCGCATCTCTTTCCCACAATGACGTGAGTATAAGAGGTTCTGGTGGGCCCCCAGATCTTCGATTTCTGGTGATCGCCAACAGAACAAATTAACGTAATAAAATAAGTAAAAACGACCTCATATATAGTAGTGTTGTGCGCCTGATGACGTAGGTAAGCATTGCGGATTGCACCCTGAACGGCTGGCAACATGTCTTCATCTATTTTGGTGTCCTTAATCAGTATCATAAGGAGATTGCCTTCATAGACTGCAAAGAGTAAGAATTTCCTAAATAAATCCATATCTAATATTATAAATTCGAAAGTAACTCTGTCTGTCTGTCTGTCTGTATGTTACCTTTTCACGCCTAAACCACTGAACGGATTTCAATAAAATTTGGCAAAGAGATAAATTGTATCCCGGGGAAGGACATAGGTTAGTTTTTATCGACATACATCGCGGGCGAAGCCGCGTGCGGAACCTAGTAAATTTATAAAGACTGAATGCGAAATGTTGAACGCCAGATAATATGAATAACATGCTGATGTGACCACACATTGCACAGCGCACTTTGGGAATCAGCAAGAATTCTTCACAGGGTAAACGTAAACATTAGTATAATCAGCCTAATAATGTTCCCAAAGCTGGGACACAGGCCTCCTCTCGGTGAGAGGGAGTGGACTGTAATCCACCAGGCGGGCCCAGTGCGCGTTGGTAGATGTCACATGTCTTCGAATTGTTGGTTCTAGGACATGCCGGTTTCCTCACTATGTTTTCTTTCACCGTTTTGAGAGCAATGGTGGTTAAACGTATCCATACTAAGTATTATAAATGCGAAAGTGTGTCTGTTTGCCTGTCTGTCTGTAAGAGGAGGTACTCTTCACGCCTAAACCGCTAAACCGATTTAGATGAAATTTGGCATAGAGATAGTTTGAGTCCCGGGAAAGGACATATGATTTTTATCCCGATATTCCCACGGGAAACTTATGCGGGTGAAGTCTCGGGGCGCTGCTAGTTCAATATAAATATTCGACACTGCCTTAGTGCTTGTTCACTTCTGTTTTAAAAAAGATTTTATTGTACGAGTATTCTATGCTTCAAGTTGAGTGTAAGTTATAAGCACGTTTAATTTTATAAGTCAATAATTTCAGTAAATTATAAACCTTACGTCTGTTAGTAGAAATGCTGAGTTTCACAAACCTTTACCCTTCTCCAAATAATTCACGATAATATCTCTAGCAGTCTTAATATCGTCTTCACGTAAGCCAATTTCTCTTAGTTCGGTGTGCAACTCTGGTTCGCAACTGCAGTTGGCTGTATCATTGCAAATGTAACCAGCAATGGATAGGTTGTCCCTCGTTATAAGCATAGCAGAGAGGTAGTCAGCTATGAACTTGTAGAGGTCTCTAGGTTGGTATCTTAGGACCTAGAAAAATTATATGATCAAGATAGTTCTTATAACAATTGGGATTAGTTGTGGATACCTACATATATATCTTCACCCCTGTATTTCTCGAAGGTATAAGCAGGCATACCCACGTTTCGCCAGTTATGTTTAAGTCCTTTAAGATCTGGGCTGGTCGGTCATATTAGCCGTAGAACCGATGACCGTTGGGGTAGACGTGTTCTTGAGTAGAGACCGCAAATTTACGCCTCCAAGCTAGGTGGACCGACGATATTTTAAGGGTGGCTAGGGTGGCCAAGGTTGTGCTGTACGCTAGTGATGATGATGATGATATGGATAGGGGCCAGCGTATAGTTTCAACGGGGCATAAATCAAGACTCTGTAAGTGTGCGTATGAACACGGGCGGCTCGCGTCAACGGCAGAGGCATCTGCAGCCGACGACACGATTCGACGGCAGTCACATACGCGTGTCGACTGGTGCATGTATGTGTACTAAGTCTGTACCAGCTAAGAAATTACATAATTATAGGCAAACCCAATAACCCCTTGCCGGACTTAATCCGCCGTAGATCAATGTGCGACCGATGTTCAATGAGGATCACACATGTCATCTTATTATTATTTCTACGACATGTCGATTACCGGTTTCCGCTCACGGCATGAGAGAAGGTGATGAAATAATTTAAAAGATTTAAACTTACCTCTCTAGTAATATCACTCATGAGTTCTTTCAGTCCATCAGGCAGCGCTAGTTTACAACTATCTTTAATCTGAGGTGGTATTAAATCTTCCATTTTGGTGGTTTTAGTGAATTTATTGTGCAATAAACAGTAGGTAATAATTATGACAACGCAAATTAAATTTAATTCTAGTGTGCCATGACTTTTAAGTCAAAATAATTGCTTCTAATACATACTTACATCGGAATTAAATAAATGATCAAAAAAAAAATTAGGCCTTTTTAATATGTTTGAACTACCCATAGCAATCAATATAATACTTTTAACTAATACAACAATAATAAGATAGTTGACAATCATTGGTTTTCATCATCTTCGATTGAACGAGCTGACAAAATACTGATTTCTCCTGAAAGAAAATAAAACTTTTAAAAAATGGTATCCACTGCTTCTTTACTAACGTGAAATCGTAATTCAGCATAAACTGTTTTATTGAATATGCTTCATTAAACAAAAACAACGGACTTTTTTTCACTTTTTAGTTATATTACCTACCTAGGACTGCCATCACATAAATTACGGACTCCGGATAAAAATTTCAAAAACCCCTGACATTTGGATAAAATGAACAAGAATTTTTAATACCTCGAAAAAAAAAAATTACAATAAAAGAAAAACATCATTAAGTACTTATCATATTATCTCAATACAATTGAAACGTTTAATTTAATAATCAATTATACACTCTTGTCTATATGAGAGGTATTCTGATAACGAAAATAATTAGGAATGCTCTCTCTTCTTTTTGGCATCAACGAAAAAAAAAATGTAAATCTAAAACACATTATGAATTGTCACGAGCGCACTGCAGTATATTTGCCACGCGGCGAATTTTTAACTATGATTTATGCTTTAATTTATTACAAATCATTCAAAGTCGGATTTCCCCTAACACAGAAAGTGTCCGGGTTTCACCGGGACACTATTTAAAAACCCCGCTCGGACGCTCCCCGGACGCCCTCCAAACTAGGACAAATCCGGGGAAACCTGGATGGATGGCAGCCCTATACCTACCAATTCATATACCACTATATGCTATGTAAACAACAGTGACAGGAAATATTATAAGAACATCAAGATATACAGAGTGGATTAAATACGTGTTATTGAAGCTACATATGGAGCCCCTGAAGTCCTTGAGCCAACCGATAAAAATACGAGTACAGTCGAATTGAGAACATCCTCCTTTTTGAAGTCTGTAAAAAATTGAGAAACAAATGCGCAACATTGCTGCCAGCGAGATCAAGCGCTCTTACAAAAAGTGTGCTCAGTTTTTATTTGGCAATTAAATATGGTCCCCACAACACAAAAGCATATTGCTGAACTGATTGTAACAATGAAAAGAAAAGAAAAAAAAAGGTTGGGCGACCTTTTTTTATTTTCCACGTCTATATTTTTTCACAAATTCATTCAATTATTCCTCATTACTTTTTACAAGTTCTAGCTCTATTTACGCCTAAATTACATTACGAAATTACTCACATAAAATTATAGAGCAACTTTTTCGTTGATCACAGTCAGGTTCACACGGGCGAGCGACTGACGCTCGCTCCGCGCTCGCGCACACTTGTACGAAAAAGTCGCCCCATAATTCTATGTCACTAATTTCCTAATATAATTTTCGCTTTAAAGTATTTTAACTTCTACATATTTATTAACACTTATTTGCTTTGTCATCAGCTTAGAATTTATCTCTTACAATGCTAAATTGTCTTATCAAAACAATCTTAGTAAACTCCTCTCATATCTTATTTTCTCACGATCGCAATATTGATAACATTACATAATATGACTGCGTAAGTAGATAATGTGCTAAACATCATTTTAGGCGCTTAAAGCCAAACTTGGATGTCTTATAATCGGACTACCTGAATGATTAAATAACAAAACCTTAGAAAGTTCTATATCCAGCAAGAAAGTTCTTCATATTATGTTCAAGCAAACAAATTATGGTGATTCTTGGAGAGGCCTGGCCATCAATAACCCATTCAGTGGATATTTTTATGTTAAAAAGCTGATTTTGAAGTGGAATATTGAGCGAGATTCTTACACTGTTGCTTAAAACACATAGATTAGAAAACATTGATCACTTTTGGACTTTGCTCCACATGCTTTGCCCCATTAAACTCGTTAGTTGTCAACGTCACATTTTTGAGGTCGCCATTTGCATCGTATATTATAACAAGATTCTCAGGTTTTTGTAAGTCGACCTTACTACTAAATTCTGTTACACTTACCAGCTAACTCTTCAGGTATTTCAAAAGCTCCAGGGGGCTCTGAGGCCGCTGCCTCATTGTATGCGCATAATCCGGGCATCTCGGGAACTTCTAGCGCTTCGTCGTCCGGGGTTCTTATTATTACTGGTGGCTCCTGTGACAATTAATTTTATTATAACTGGCAGCTCCTATATGTCACTTTATTATCTTTGGCGGCTCCTGTGATAATGTAATTTTATTATCATCGGCGGCTAATGTGATAATGTCATTTTATTGTCATTGGCGGCTCCTGTGGGAATGTCATTTTATTATCACTGGCCGTTCCTGTGATAATGTCATTTTATTATCTCTGGCGGCTCCTGTGATAACGTAATTTTATTATCACTGGCGGCTCCTGTGGGAATGTAATTTTATTATCACTGCTGGCTCCTGTGATAATGTAATTTTATTATCACTGGCGGATCCTGTCAGAATTTGATTTTAGTAAAAAAAATCTCTTGCTGTGAATGTTTCCGGAAAAATGCAATAGGCAATAATTTACAACACTGAACCATTCTAAATATTACAGAAGGGATACATTTTATCGCAAAGAGAATGCGCATCAAAGAAGTTAATTCTTTCATACATAATATTTTTGATCGAAAGCATTCATGATTCAAGCATTCATTCATCTTACAACGACAGTGAGTAACTTCTTATAAAAAAAATTTGATAAAGCATCATTAACTTACGTCGGCGAATGAAATTCTATGGTGCGGCAGATAGTGCTCGTGGCTGTGCTGCGCCTTTCCATGGTCAGATGGCACAGGAGTGTCTGCAAAATTTATCCATGAACCGTAGCTGTTACCATTTCACTGACTTAGCTATTTCTTTAATTAAAACGGTTTAAAACTAATTATAGACACAGTTTTTATATACTTACACATGTATATAAAAGAGAAAATATAAAATCATTAAGTTCAGGTAAAAAGTTGACGTCACTTTCATAAATGCCTCTCATAGTACCTGCTTGTGACATCGCGATAAAGTCTAAGCACATGCGTCCGCAAACAGATCGTTTGTTGGATTAGAGCACAAGCGAGCATCAAGTGCGGCCAGAGTACGTGGTACTGAGGACTTTTTTATTGGCATAAAAGGTTTCTCAAGTACCTAACTTAGGAATAGTGCAGCTTTGTCTATCAGTGAAGTGTTTTTTTTGTTGTCGCCTCAGTGTTTTTCAAGAATTAGGTACCTTTGAGAAATATACCAACTCATAAAAAAAATCATTAAACCATAATCATCCAAATATCCACTGCTGAGACACCACAGGCCTACTCTCTGCAAGGAGTGGACCGTATTCCACCAAGCGGGTCCAGTGTCGGTTGGTAGGTGTCACTTAAATAATTAAATAATATAAAATATAATATAATAATTATTTATAATTAATAATATATATTAAATAAATAAAACATAATAATATATTTTTATATTAATATATTTTATATATGTATATATTTTTTATTTTTTAAATATTTTTTTTGTAATTATAATATTTATATAATTTAATAATTATAAAAATATGAACTAAATAAATAAGGTACTTGTAAATAAGTTACAAACCTTTAGCCTTATCAAAGCTTGGTTTTAACAAAGACAATTCCATAACGCTGACTTTAGCAGAGTAGACCTGGGTCGTATGCTTCTGGAGATGTTTATCGCCTGCATTGGTGATGGTCTTCATTGGGTCGTACTTGAGACCAAGATTATCCCCTGCTTCCTCATCGAACATTCCACGGACATCGTCATCTCTAGTTTTGATTGTCTAGGGCAAGGTTTATCTTATATGCCATAGGTTCTCAATGTGGGCGATAACGCAGGGGGTGATATCGTCCATGTTGAGGACCTAAGGCGTTTGAGAGTTTCAGGGGGGCAGTAGAGAAAAGTATATATGCTATATCTTACGACTGTATAATATTACACGTTGAAATACAATCGTGGCAATGGCTGTTTCAGATTCGCGACAAATGGTAAGTAAAAAAAATGGAGGCTCTAGCAAAAACAAAATTCTGAGGTGGGCACATTAAGTTTAAGGTCTAGGCGAAAAAAAAGTTTAAAAACTAAAACCCGACTACTGAAAAGGATGAAACAAGAAAGATGTGTGTGAACTTAGCAGATCATTGTCCAGCAGATCAAAAATAAAAATGAGTTCTTTTCGCATGCAGCTGAGTTCTACAGTTCCTGATACTTTTTAGAAATAGTTCTGGCGTTTTTACCAAAAAAATTCAATTGGCAAAATGATCTGCCAACTTCCCGTAGCAGATCATTTGCAGCAGATCAAAAACAAATGTGAGTTCTTCTCGCATGCGGCTGAGTTCTACAGTTCCTGATACTTTTCAGGAATAGTTCTGACGTTTTTACCTAAAAAAAAAGTCCAAGGGCAAAATGATCTGCCAACTTCCCGTTGCAGATCATTTGCAGCAGATCAAAAACAAATGTGAGTTCTTCTCGCATACGGTTGAATACTACAGTTCCTGATGCTTTTCAGGAATAGTTCTGACTATTTTACCTCAAAAAAGTCAATAGGCAAAATGCTCTGCCAACTTGCCGTAGCAGATCATTCGAAACGTTAAAAAGTCGAAAAATACCATATTCATCGATTCTAATCATAGTGAAAGGCTAGAACTCTTTCGTTTTTCACAGGTTCATATCAGAACTATAATCTAGAAATCGATTTGTGTCCAGAACTCACGTGTAAGTGCCAGCAGATCATGCCAGAAGGTTAAAAAGTGGAAAAATACCAAGATCATCGTTTCAAATAATAGTGAAACGCTGGAATCGCTAGAACTCTTTTGTTTTGCACAGGTTCGTATCAGAACTGCAATCTAGAATTCGATTATTGTCCAGAACTCACGTGTGAATGCCAGCAGATCATGCCAGAAGGTTAAAAAGTGGAAAAATACCAAGTTCATGGTTTCAAATAAAAGTGAAAGGCTAGAACTCTTTTGTTTTTCACAGGCTCATATCAGAACTATAATCTAGAAATCGATTCGTGTCCAGAACTCACGTGTGAATGCCAGCAGATCATGCCAGAAGGTTAAAAAGTGGAAAAATACCAAGATCATCGTTTCAAATAATAGTGAAACGCTGGAATCGCTAGAACTCTTTTGTTTTGCACAGGTGCGTATCAGACCTACAATCTAGAAATTGATTCGTGTCCAGAACTCACGTACGAGTGCCAGCAGATCACGTCAGAAGGTTAAAAAGTGGAAAAATACCAAGTTCATCGTTTCAAATTATAGTGAACGGCTAGAATGGCTAGAACTCTTTTGTTTTTCACAGGCTCATATCAGAACTATAATCTAGAAATCGATTCGTGTCCAGAACTCACGTGTGAATGCCAGCAGATCATGCCAGAAGGTTAAAAAGTGGAAAAATACCAAGATCATCGTTTCAAATAATAGTGAAACGCTGGAATCGCTAGAACTCTTTTGTTTTGCACAGGTGCGTATCAGACCTACAATCTAGAAATTGATTCGTGTCCAGAACTCACGTACGAGTGCCAGCAGATCACGTCAGAATGTTAAAAAGTGGAAAAATACCAAGTTCATCGTTTCAAATTATAGTGAAAGGCTAGAATGGCTAGAACTCTTTTGTTTTTCACAGGCTCATATCAGAACTATAATCTAGAAATCGATTCGTGTCCAGAACTCACGTGTGAATGCCAGCAGATCATGCCAGAAGGTTAAAAAGTAGTAAAATACCAAGTTCATGGTTTCAAATTATAGTGAAAGGCTAGAACTCTTTTGTTTTGCACAGGTTCACATCAGAACTACAATCTAGAAATCGATTTGTAACCAGAACTCACGTGTGAGTGCCAGCAGATCATGCCAGAAGGTTAAAAAGTGGAAAAATACCAAATTCATCGTTTCAAATTATAGGAAAAGGCTAGAATGGCTAGAACTCTGTCGTTTTTCATAGGCTCATATCAGAACTATAATCTAGAAATTGATTCGTGTCCAGAACTCATGTGCGAGTGCCAGCAGATCATGTCAGAAGGTTAAAAAGTGGAAAGGTTAAAATTTGAAACGATGAACTTGGAATTTTTCCACGTTTTAACCTTCTGAGATGATCTGCTGGCACTCACACGTGAGTTCTGGACACGAATCAATTTCTAGATTGTAGGTCTGATACGAACCTGTGCAAAACAAAAGAGTTCTAGCGATTCCAGCGTTTCACTATTATTTGAAACGATGATCTTGGTATTTTTCCACTTTTTAACCTTCTGGCATGATCTGCTGGCATTCACACGTGAGTTCTGGACACGAATCGATTTCTAGATTATAGTTCTGATATGAGCCTGTGCAAAACAAAAGAGTTCTAGCCTTTCACTATAATTTGAAACCATGAACTTGGTATTTTACCACTTTTTAACCTTCTGGCATGATCTGCTGGTACTCGCACGTGAGTTCTGGACACGAATCAATTTCTAGATTATAGTTCTGATATGATCCTATGAAAAACGACAGAGTTCTAGCCATTCTAGCCTTTCCCTATAAATTGAAACGATGAATTTGGTATTTTTCCACTTTTTAACCTTCTGGCATGATCTGCTGGCACTCGCACATACGTACGAGTGCCAGCAGATCATGCCAGAAGGTTAAAAAGTGGAAAAATACCAAGATCATCGTTTCAAATAATAGTGAAACGCTGGAATCGCTAGAACTCTTTTGTTTTGCACAGGTTCATATCAGACCTACAATCTAGAAATTGATTCGTGTCCAGAACTCACGTACGAGTGCCAGCAGATCACGTCAGAAGGTTAAAAAGTGGAAAAATACCAAGTTCATCGTTTCAAATTATAGTGAAAGGCTAGAATGGCTAGAACTCTTTTGTTTTTCACAGGCTCATATCAGAACTATAATCTAGAAATCGATTCGTGTCCAGAACTCACGTGTGAATGCCAGCAGATCATGCCAGAAGGTTAAAAAGTAGAAAAATACGAAGATCATCGTTTCAAATAATAGTGAAAGGCTGGAATCGCTGGAACTCTTTTGTTTTGCACAGGTTCGTATCAGACCTACAATCTAGAAATTGATTCGTGTCCAGAACTCACGTGTGAGTGCCAGCAGATCATGCCAGAAGGTTAAAAAGTGGAAAAATACCAAATTACTCGTTTCAAATAATTATAGGAAAAGGCTAGAATGGCTAGAACTCTGTCGTTTTTCATAGGCTCATACCAGAACTATAATCTAGAAATTGATTCGTGTCCAGAACTCATGTGCGAGTGCCAGCAGATCATGTCAGAAGGTTAAAAAGTGGAAAAATACCAAGTTCATCGTTTCAAATTATAGTGAACGGCTAGAACGGCTAGAACTCTTTTGTTTTTCACAGGCTCATATCAGAACTATAATCTAGAAATCGATTCGTGTCCAGAACTCACGTGTGAATGCCAGCAGATCATGCCAGAAGGTTAAAAAGTGGAAAAATACCAAGATCATCGTTTCAAATAATAGTGAAAGGCTGGAATCGCTGGAACTCTTTTGTTTTGCACAGGTTCATATCAGACCTAAAATCTAGAAATTGATTCGTGTCCAGAACTCACGTACGAGTGCCAGCAGATCACGTCAGAAGGTTAAAAAGTGGAAAAATACCAATTTCATCGTTTCAAATTATAGTGAAAGGCTAGAATGGCTAGAACTCTTTTGTTTTTCACAGGCTCATATCAGAACTATAATCTAGAAATCGATTCGTGTCCAGAACTCACGTGTGAATGCCAGCAGATCATGCCAGAAGGTTAAAAAGTGGAAAAATACCAAGTTCATCGTTTCAATTTATAGGGAAAGGCTAGAATGGCTAGAACTCTTTTGTTTTTCACAGGCTCATATCAGAACTATAATCTAGAAATTGATTCGTGTCCAGAACTCATGTGCGAGTGCCAGCAGATCATGTCAGAAGGTTAAAAAGTGGAAAAATACCAAGTTCATCGTTTCAAATTATAGTGAAAGGCTAGAATGGCTAGAACTCTTTTGTTTTGCACAGGTTCGTATCAGACCTACAATCTAGAAGTTGATTCGTGTCCAGAACTCACGTGTGAGTGCCAGCAGATCATGCCAGAAGGTTAAAAAGTGGAAAAATACCAAATTCATCGTTTCAAATTATAGGAAAAGGCTAGAATGGCTAGAACTCTGTCGTTTTTCATAGGCTCATATCAAAACTATAATCTAGAAATTGATTCGTGTCCAGAACTCATGTGCGAGTGCCAGCAGATCATGTCAGAAGGTTAAAACGTGGAAAAATACCAAGTTCATCGTTTCAAATTATAGTGAACGGCTAGAATGGCTAGAACTCTTTTGTTTTTCACAGGCTCATATCAGAACTATAATCTAGAAATCGATTCGTGTCCAGAACTCACGTGTGAATGCCAGCAGATCATGCCAGAAGGTTAAAAAGTGGAAAAATACCAAGATCATCGTTTCGAATAATAGTGAAAGGCTGGAATCGCTGGAACTCTTTTGTTTTGCACAGGTTCATATCAGACCTACAATCTAGAAATTGATTCGTGTCCAGAACTCACGTACGAGTGCCAGCAGATCACGTCAGAAGGTTAAAAAGTGGAAAAATACCAAGTTCATCGTTTCAAATTATAGTGAAAGGCTAGAATGGCTAGAACTCTTTTGTTTTTCACAGGCTCATATCAGAACTATAATCTAGAAATCGATTCGTGTCCAGAACTCACGTGTGAATGCCAGCAGATCATGCCAGAAGGTTAAAAAGTAGAAAAATACGAAGATCATCGTTTCAAATAATAGTGAAAGGCTGGAATCGCTGGAACTCTTTTGTTTTGCACAGGTTCGTATCAGACCTACAATCTAGAAATTGATTCGTGTCCAGAACTCACGTGTGAGTGCCAGCAGATCATGCCAGAAGGTTAAAAAGTGGAAAAATACCAAATTACTCGTTTCAAATTATAGGAAAAGGCTAGAATGGCTAGAACTCTGTCGTTTTTCATAGGCTCATACCAGAACTATAATCTAGAAATTGATTCGTGTCCAGAACTCATGTGCGAGTGCCAGCAGATCATGTCAGAAGGTTAAAAAGTGGAAAAATACCAAGTTCATCGTTTCAAATTATAGTGAACGGCTAGAACGGCTAGAACTCTTTTGTTTTTCACAGGCTTATATCAGAACTATAATCTAGAAATCGATTCGTGTCCAGAACTCACGTGTGAATGCCAGCAGATCATGCCAGAAGGTTAAAAAGTGGAAAAATACCAAGATCATCGTTTCAAATAATAGTGAAAGGCTGGAATCGCTGGAACTCTTTTGTTTTGCACAGGTTCATATCAGACCTAAAATCTAGAAATTGATTCGTGTCCAGAACTCACGTACGAGTGCCAGCAGATCACGTCAGAAGGTTAAAAAGTGGAAAAATACCAATTTCATCGTTTCAAATTATAGTGAAAGGCTAGAATGGCTAGAACTCTTTTGTTTTTCACAGGCTCATATCAGAACTATAATCTAGAAATCGATTCGTGTCCAGAACTCACGTGTGAATGCCAGCAGATCATGCCAGAAAGTTAAAAAGTGGAAAAATACCAAGTTCATCGTTTCAATTTATAGGGAAAGGCTAGAATGGCTAGAACTCTTTTGTTTTTCACAGGCTCATATCAGAACTATAATCTAGAAATTGATTCGTGTCCAGAACTCATGTGCGAGTGCCAGCAGATCATGTCAGAAGGTTAAAAAGTGGAAAAATACCAAGTTCATCGTTTCAAATTATAGTGAAAGGCTAGAATGGCTAGAACTCTTTTGTTTTTCACAGGCTGATATCAGAACTATAATCTAGAAATTGATTCGTGTCCAGAACTCATGTGCGAGTGCCAGCAGATCATGTCAGAAGGTTAAAACGTGGAAAAATACCAAGTTCATCGTTTCAAATTATAGTGAACGGCTAGAATGGCTAGAACTCTTTTGTTTTTCACAGGCTCATATCAGAACTATAATCTAGAAATCGATTCGTGTCCAGAACTCACGTGTGAATGCCAGCAGATCATGCCAGAAGGTTAAAAAGTGGAAAAATACCAAGATCATCGTTTCGAATAATAGTGAAAGGCTGGAATCGCTGGAACTCTTTTGTTTTGCACAGGTTCATATCAGACCTACAATCTAGAAATTGATTCGTGTCCAGAACTCACGTACGAGTGCCAGCAGATCACGTCAGAAGGTTAAAAAGTGGAAAAATACCAAGTTCATCGTTTCAAATTATAGTGAAAGGCTAGAATGGCTAGAACTCTTTTGTTTTTCACAGGCTCGTATCAGAACTATAATCTAGAAATCGATTCGTGTCCAGAACTCACGTGTGAATGCCAGCAGATCATGCCAGAAGGTTAAAAAGTAGAAAAATACGAAGATCATCGTTTCAAATAATAGTGAAAGGCTGGAATCGCTGGAACTCTTTTGTTTTGCACAGGTTCGTATCAGACCTACAATCTAGAAATTGATTCGTGTCCAGAACTCACGTGTGAGTGCCAGCAGATCATGCCAGAAGGTTAAAAAGTGGAAAAATACCAAATTACTCGTTTCAAATTATAGGAAAAGGCTAGAATGGCTAGAACTCTGTCGTTTTTCATAGGCTCATACCAGAACTATAATCTAGAAATTGATTCGTGTCCAGAACTCATGTGCGAGTGCCAGCAGATCATGTCAGAAGGTTAAAAAGTGGAAAAATACCAAGTTCATCGTTTCAAATTATAGTGAACGGCTAGAACGGCTAGAACTCTTTTGTTTTTCACAGGCTTATATCAGAACTATAATCTAGAAATCGATTCGTGTCCAGAACTCACGTGTGAATGCCAGCAGATCATGCCAGAAGGTTAAAAAGTGGAAAAATACCAAATTCATCGTTTCAAATTATAGGAAAAGGCTAGAATGGCTAGAACTCTGTCGTTTTTCATAGGCTCATATCAGAACTATAATCTAGAAATTGATTCGTGTCCAGAACTCATGTGCGAGTGCCAGCAGATCATGTCAGAAGGTTAAAAAGTGGAAAAATACCAAGTTCATCGTTTCAAATTATAGTGAAAGGCTAGAATGGCTAGAACTCTTTTGTTTTTCACAGGCTCATATCAGAACTATAATCTAGAAATCGATTCGTGTCCAGAACTCACGTGTAAGTGCCAGCAGATCATGCCAGAAGGTTAAAAAGTAGAAAAATACGAAGATCATCGTTTCAAATAATAGTGAAAGGCTGGAATCGCTGGAACTCTTTTGTTTTGCACAGGTTCATATCAGACCTACAATCTAGAAATTGATTCGTGTCCAGAACTCACGTACGAGTGCCAGCAGATCACGTCAGAAGGTTAAAAAGTGGAAAAATACCAAGTTCATCGTTTCAAATTATAGTGAAAGGCTAGAATGGCTAGAACTCTTTTGTTTTTCACAGGCTCGTATCAGAACTATAATCTAGAAATCGATTCGTGTCCAGAACTCACGTGTGAATGCCAGCAGATCATGCCAGAAGGTTAAAAAGTAGAAAAATACGAAGATCATCGTTTCAAATAATAGTGAAAGGCTGGAATCGCTGGAACTCTTTTGTTTTGCACAGGTTCGTATCAGACCTACAATCTAGAAATTGATTCGTGTCCAGAACTCACGTGTGAGTGCCAGCAGATCATGCCAGAAGGTTAAAAAGTGGAAAAATACCAAATTACTCGTTTCAAATTATAGGAAAAGGCTAGAATGGCTAGAACTCTGTCGTTTTTCATAGGCTCATACCAGAACTATAATCTAGAAATCGATTCGTGTCCAGAACTCACGTGTGAATGCCAGCAGATCATGCCAGAAGGTTAAAAAGTGGAAAAATACCAAATTCATCGTTTCAAATTATAGGAAAAGGCTAGAATGGCTAGAACTCTGTCGTTTTCCATAGGCTCCTATCAGAACTATAATCTAGAAATTGATTCGTGTCCAGAACTCATGTGCGAGTGCCAGCAGATCATGCCAGAAGGTTAAAAAGTGGAAAAATACCAAGATCATCGTTTCAAATAATAGTGAAAGGCTGGAATCGCTGGAACTCTTTTGTTTTGCACAGGTTCATATCAGACCTAAAATCTAGAAATTGATTCGTGTCCAGAACTCACGTACGAGTGCCAGCAGATCACGTCAGAAGGTTAAAAAGTGGAAAAATACCAATTTCATCGTTTCAAATTATAGTGAAAGGCTAGAATGGCTAGAACTCTTTTGTTTTTCACAGGCTCATATCAGAACTATAATCTAGAAATCGATTCGTGTCCAGAACTCACGTGTGAATGCCAGCAGATCATGCCAGAAAGTTAAAAAGTGGAAAAATACCAAGTTCATCGTTTCAATTTATAGGGAAAGGCTAGAATGGCTAGAACTCTTTTGTTTTTCACAGGCTCATATCAGAACTATAATCTAGAAATTGATTCGTGTCCAGAACTCATGTGCGAGTGCCAGCAGATCATGTCAGAAGGTTAAAAAGTGGAAAAATACCAAGTTCATCGTTTCAAATTATAGTGAAAGGCTAGAATGGCTAGAACTCTTTTGTTTTTCACAGGCTGATATCAGAACTATAATCTAGAAATCGATTCGTGTCCAGAACTCACGTGTGAATGCCAGCAGATCATGCCAGAAGGTTAAAAAGTGGAAAAATACCAAATTCATCGTTTCAAATTATAGGAAAAGGCTAGAATGGCTAGAACTCTGTCGTTTTTCATAGGCTCATATCAGAACTATAATCTAGAAATTGATTCGTGTCCAGAACTCATGTGCGAGTGCCAGCAGATCATGTCAGAAGGTTAAAAAGTGGAAAAATACCAAGTTCATCGTTTCAAATTATAGTGAAAGGCTAGAATGGCTAGAACTCTTTTGTTTTTCACAGGCTGATATCAGAACTATAATCTAGAAATCGATTCGTGTCCAGAACTCACGTGTGAATGCCAGCAGATCATGCCAGAAGGTTAAAAAGTGGAAAAATACCAAATTCATCGTTTCAAATTATAGGAAAAGGCTAGAATGGCTAGAACTCTGTCGTTTTTCATAGGCTCATATCAGAACTATAATCTAGAAATCGATTCGTGTCCAGAACTCACGTGTGAATGCCAGCAGATCATGCCAGAAGGTTAAAAAGTGGAAAAATACCAAGTTCATCGTTTCAATTTATAGGGAAAGGCTAGAATGGCTAGCACTCTGTCGTTTTTCATAGGCTCATATCAGAACTATAATCTAGAAATTGATTCGTGTCCAGAACTCATGTGCGAGTGCCAGCAGATCATGCCAGAAGGTTAAAAATTGGAAAAATACCAAATTCATCGTTTCAATTTATAGGGAAAGGCTAGAATGGCTAGAACTCTGTCGTTTTTCATAGGCTCATATCAGAACTATAATCTAGAAATTGATTCGTGTCCAGAACTCATGTGCGAGTGCCAGCAGATCATGTCAGAAGGTTAAAATGTGGAAAAATACCAAGTTCATCGTTTCAAATTATAGTGAAAGGCTAGAATGGCTAGAACTCTTTTGTTTTTCACAGGCTCATATCAGAACTATAATCTAGAAATCGATTCGTGTCCAGAACTCACGTGTGAATGCCAGCAGATCATGCCAGAAGGTTAAAAAGTGGAAAAATACCAAGATCATCGTTTCAAATAATAGTGAAACGCTGGAATCGCTAGAACTCTTTTGTTTTGCACTGGTTCGTATCAGACCTACAATCTAGAAATTGATTCGTGTCCAGAACTCACGTGTGAGTGCCAGCAGATCATCTCAGAAGGTTAAAACGTGGAAAAATTCCAAGTTCATCGTTTCAAATTTTAACCTTTCCACTTTTTAACCTTCTGACATGATCTGCTGGCACTCGCACATGAGTTCTGGACACGAATCAATTTCTAGATTATAGTTCTGATATGAGCCTATGAAAAACGACAGAGTTCTAGCCATTCTAGCCTTTTCCTATAATTTGAAACGATGAATTTGGTATTTTTCCACTTTTTAACCTTCTGGCATGATCTGCTGGCACTCACACGTGAGTTCTGGTTACAAATCGATTTCTAGATTGTAGTTCTGATGTGAACCTGTGCAAAACAAAAGAGTTCTAGCCTTTCACTATAATTTGAAACCATGAACTTGGTATTTTACTACTTTTTAACCTTCTGGCATGATCTGCTGGCATTCACACGTGAGTTCTGGACACGAATCGATTTCTAGATTATAGTTCTGATATGAGCCTGTGAAAAACAAAAGAGTTCTAGCCATTCTAGCCTTTCACTATAATTTGAAACGATGAACTTGGTATTTTTCCACTTTTTAACATTCTGACGTGATCTGCTGGCACTCGTACGTGAGTTCTGGACACGAATCAATTTCTAGATTGTAGGTCTGATACGCACCTGTGCAAAACAAAAGAGTTCTAGCGATTCCAGCGTTTCACTATTATTTGAAACGATGATCTTGGTATTTTTCCACTTTTTAACCTTCTGGCATGATCTGCTGGCATTCACACGTGAGTTCTGGACACGAATCGATTTCTAGATTATAGTTCTGATATGAGCCTGTGAAAAACAAAAGAGTTCTAGCCATTCTAGCCGTTCACTATAATTTGAAACGATGAACTTGGTATTTTTCCACTTTTTAACCTTCTGACGTGATCTGCTGGCACTCGTACGTGAGTTCTGGACACGAATCAATTTCTAGATTGTAGGTCTGATATGAACCTGTGCAAAACAAAAGAGTTCCAGCGATTCCAGCCTTTCACTATTATTTGAAACGATGATCTTGGTATTTTTCCACTTTTTAACCTTCTGGCATGATCTGCTGGCATTCACACGTGAGTTCTGGACACGAATCGATTTCTAGATTATAGTTCTGATATGAGCCTGTGAAAAACAAAAGAGTTCTAGCCATTCTAGCCTTTCACTATAATTTGAAACGATGAACTTGGTATTTTTCCACTTTTTAACCTTCTGACATGATCTGCTGGCACTCGCACATGAGTTCTGGACACGAATCAATTTCTAGATTATAGTTCTGATATGAGCCTATGAAAAACGACAGAGTTCTAGCCATTCTAGCCTTTCCCTATAAATTGAAACGATGAATTTGGTATTTTTCCACTTTTTAACCTTCTGGCATGATCTGCTGGCACTCGCACATGAGTTCTGGACACGAATCAATTTCTAGATTATAGTTCTCATATGAGCCTATGAAAAACGACAGAGTTCTAGCCATTCTAGCCTTTTCCTATAATTTGAAACGATGAATTTGGTATTTTTCCACTTTTTAACCTTCTGGCATGATCTGCTGGCACTCACACGTGAGTTCTGGACACAAATCGATTTCTAGATTATAGTTCTGATATGAGCCTATGAAAAACGACAGAGTTCTAGCCATTCTAGCCTTTCCCTATAAATTGAAACGATGAATTTGGTATTTTTCCACTTTTTAACCTTCTGGCATGATCTGCTGGCATTCACACGTGAGTTCTGGACACCAATCGATTTCTAGATTATAGTTCTGATATGAGCCTGTGAAAAACAAAAGAGTTCTAGCCATTCTAGCCTTTCACTATAATTTGAAACGATGAACTTGGTATTTTTCCACTTTTTAACCTTCTGACATGATCTGCTGGCACTCGCACATGAGTTCTGGACACGAATCAATTTCTAGATTATAGTTCTGATATGAGCCTATGAAAAACGACAGAGTTCTAGCCATTCTAGCCTTTTCCTATAATTTGAAACGATGAATTTGGTATTTTTCCACTTTTTAACCTTCTGGCATGATCTGCTGGCACTCACACGTGAGTTCTGGACACGAATCAATTTCTAGATTGTAGGTCTGATACGAACCTGTGCAAAACAAAAGAGTTCTAGCGATTCCAGCGTTTCACTATTATTTGAAACGATGATCTTGGTATTTTTCCACTTTTTAACCTTCTGGCATGATCTGCTGGCATTCACACGTGAGTTCTGGACACGAATCGATTTCTAGATTATAGTTCTGATATGAGCCTGTGCAAAACAAAAGAGTTCTAGCCTTTCACTATAATTTGAAACCATGAACTTGGTATTTTACCACTTTTTAACCTTCTGGCATGATCTGCTGGTACTCGCACGTGAGTTCTGGACACGAATCAATTTCTAGATTATAGTTCTGATATGATCCTATGAAAAACGACAGAGTTCTAGCCATTCTAGCCGTTCACTATAATTTGAAACGATGAACTTGGTATTTTTCCACTTTTTAACCTTCTGACGTGATCTGCTGGCACTCGTACGTGAGTTCTGGACACGAATCAATTTCTAGATTGTAGGTCTGATATGAACCTGTGCAAAACAAAAGAGTTCCAGCGATTCCAGCCTTTCACTATTATTTGAAACGATGATCTTGGTATTTTTCCACTTTTTAACCTTCTGGCATGATCTGCTGGCATTTACACGTGAGTTCTGGACACGAATCGATTTCTAGATTATAGTTCTGATATGAGCCTGTGAAAAACAAAAGAGTTCTAGCCATTCTAGCCTTTCCCTATAAATTGAAACGATGAATTTGGTATTTTTCCACTTTTTAACCTTCTGGCATGATCTGCTGGCATTCACACGTGAGTTCTGGACACAAATCGATTTCTAGATTATAGTTCTGATATGAGCCTATGAAAAACGACAGAGTTCTAGCCATTCTAGCCTTTCCCTATAAATTGAAACGATGAATTTGGTATTTTTCCACTTTTTAACCTTCTGGCATGATCTGCTGGCACTCACACGTGAGTTCTGGACACGAATCAATTTCTAGATTGTAGGTCTGATACGCACCTGTGCAAAACAAAAGAGTTCTAGCGATTCCAGCGTTTCAATATTATTTGAAACGATGATCTTGGTATTTTTCCACTTTTTAACCTTCTGGCATGATCTGCTGGCATTCACACGTGAGTTCTGGACACGAATCGATTTCTAGATTATAGTTCTGATATGAGCCTGTGAAAAACAAAAGAGTTCTAGCCTTTCACTTTTATTTGAAACCATGAACTTGGTATTTTTCCACTTTTTAACCTTCTGGCATGATCTGCTGGCATTCACACGTGAGTTCTGGACAATAATCGAATTCTAGATTGCAGTTCTGATACGAACCTGTGCAAAACAAAAGAGTTCTAGCGATTCCAGCGTTTCACTATTATTTGAAACGATGATCTTGGTATTTTTCCACTTTTTAACCTTCTGGCATGATCTGCTGGCACTTACACGTGAGTTCTGGACACAAATCGATTTCTAGATTATAGTTCTGATATGAACCTGTGAAAAACGAAAGAGTTCTAGCCTTTCACTATGATTAGAATCGATGAATATGGTATTTTTCGACTTTTTAACGTTTCGAATGATCTGCTACGGCAAGTTGGCAGAGCATTTTGCCTATTGACTTTTTTGAGGTAAAATAGTCAGAACTATTCCTGAAAAGCATCAGGAACTGTAGTATTCAACCGTATGCGAGAAGAACTCACATTTGTTTTTGATCTGCTGCAAATGATCTGCAACGGGAAGTTGGCAGATCATTTTGCCCTTGGACTTTTTTTTAGGTAAAAACGTCAGAACTATTCCTGAAAAGTATCAGGAACTGTAGAACTCAGCCGCATGCGAGAAGAACTCACATTTGTTTTTGATCTGCTGCAAATGATCTGCTACGGGAAGTTGGCAGATCATTTTGCCAATTGAATTTTTTTGGTAAAAACGCCAGAACTATTTCTAAAAAGTATCAGGAACTGTAGAACTAAGCTGCATGCGAAAAGAACTCATTTTTATTTTTGATCTGCTGGACAATGATCTGCTAAGTTCACTGACATACAAGAAAGTACCTTCCCCGTAATGCGGGCCATCACCATGCGGGCCCAGTGCGGGTTAGTAGATGTGACATACCTTCGAATTTTTGGTTCTAGTACATGCCAGTTTCCTCACAATGTTTTCCATCACCGTTTTGAGGGCAGCGGTGATGTAATAATTTACACAAAGTAAAGCGCCTGTCTGGGTTCGAACCTATGACCTATAACTTGTAAGTCGCGGCCGTTACTACTGGGCTACCACTGCTCAAATTCTTCTTAATTTTCGTAAATAATGTATTTTTTTTTTTGTAGGTAAGTATCATTTCTTCGAAAATAGTTACAACAACTTAAGACAACTTTAATCAACGAATGATCATGCATAACTTATTTGTATGTCTCTTTTGGGAGTCGTTGGGTCTCGAAAGGTTTAAACCAAGAACTAGTAAAATGACTTACAATGACCGGACCCAGATCTATTTCCCTAGAAGTAGCAATATCCAGTGGTGGACCAGGCAGCTCCACCTTACGGGTTTGCCTCTTCTTCTTCTTGTCTTGAGGCATGAGGTGCTTCAGCACGTTTCTGCGCACATGGTATCCTCTGTACGCAGCCTAGACAAGAAAGGGATAGAATATGTATTTTAAGAAGAAGAAAAGGAGTATCTATTTCAGCAACAAAAACTGATTTTGTTGGAACAATATGACTTTTCCGACTATGTTCCAGTACTTGTCGGACAATTAATAAACCTTCAAAGGCCATTTTTATTCGCAAAATGCCCAAATGAATGAATGATGTATCTTTCCAGAATAAAGTGTACAGGCGCCAGCACATCAAGCTAAACGAAACTGTAAATTTTTCCTAATCAACTTTGAACCTTATGCTTTAGCGATAAAGTTGAAAATCTATATAAGAAATTTGACAGATTGGAGTAGCTTGATATGTTGGCGTCTGTACATAATCGTAACATAAAATGGTTTCACTGTATTAGATTTTTCTGTCGTGCTAATATGAACGCTAGTCACATCCATAGTTCAATTGAATACTGTCACATAGTAATAGGTACCTACATTATTTAAATAGCATTGATTTAATTAAAATTATTACAATCGAGAGAATTGAACTATTAGGTACAATATGAATTTTGAGCCAAAAAATTTAAAAAACGATATATATTCGTGTTATTTTTGCCATCGACACGCTATGTATAATATATAAGAATGTCAATAGTTCGAATGTAATATTTATGACGAACGTATGGTGCACGTAAAAATTCCCCAAAAGGTGCATCTTATCGTTCTTCGACTGTACCTGAATTTTCTCCGTAGCTCGTCGTAGTTCGCTGATGGAAGGGTGGGTTTTCTTGTAAATCTCCAGCGTGTGCTGTGCAGCCTTCTCCCAGGGCTCGTCCGGTTGCGTTTTTACGCCCTGTAAGTAGGTTGTAGGTCGTTCTTGGTAAGGGGGATCGTTTGGGGAAGGTGCTACGTTCCACCATTGCAAATTATGGGATAATTATGGAGTACTTTTGATGTTATGTGGTCCAGCTACTTTCGTTAAGCCCTTTTCAGATCAAATAAAATACCAAGACAGAGGGCTGTCAACAGTAAAGTGAAGCCGGTTTCGTAAACATGTGTGCACTTAGTGAGGTGTAGTTTGACTGTAAATGGTTGTAAATGTGTGCATGTATGCACAGAGCGGAGGTGTGTTTTGGCATGCTTCACTGTATTGTTCTCAGCGCTCTGTCTTGGTTTTTTATTTGGTCTGAGAAGCCCTCATACCTTTTTTTAAGGACTTTACAAGTCCGTCGTCAGTGCTAACGAGATGAGAAAATAAGTCACAGTTATCAAGCAGAGAGCTGCGCCGACATTGCACTTTCATTTCGACAATGCAACAACATTCATTGCGTTATCTACGTTGTTGATCAGACGATTTTTTCAAACATATGAAGCAATGGATCAAGAATTTCCTTCAAAACCCTTCGGATTGTGAAAGACAATGTGTTACGCAATAACTTGATGTGCTTGTTGGGATGGTTTTAACTGGCAGTGAAGTAAGACCGCGTACCGAAAAACGTAGCGTTGGAAGGCCTCCCACAAGGTGGACCGACGACCTTGTGAAGGCCGCAGGAACCCGTTGGATGCGAGAAGCGCAAAACGGGTCGAAGAGGACATGCTTGGGGGAGGCCTATGTCCAGCAGTGGACGTCTTTCGGCTGAAATGATGAAGGTTGGCAAACCCGTTAAGGCCGAGACTGAGTAACACACGTTACTTAGCACATGCATTGTCTTTAGATTTGCCCCCGTCTCTATTGACAGTGTCAGGCGTCTTGTGCGACAGTGAGAGCAATAATGCTAAATCAAAGTTGGCCTGAGTATGTAAATATTGATTATCTTTAGCACGTGAGTTATATGGTTTAGTTTGTTACTAAATAATGAAATGAGATTGTTTGTATTCTGTAAATACGATAACGGAATCAAGTTTCACGTCATATTATAAAAAAAAAAGCTAAATGAGGTCGCTGTTTCCTATCTGACTACTCTAAGAAGAAAGGCCGAAATAAACTCAGAGGTCACAGTCTCTTTTAAAGTCGAGAAATAATCTTGGTCAGATCATGTGAACACCATATAGATTATTGTAGATTGATCCCAAAAATGGTCTTTTGAGGAACCACACACACAGATTTCAGTGGAACAGTCCAGTCAGTGCAAAAAATTGTCAGTAATCGTGTAGCTCAATTCAGAATGATGTGTATTACCCTCTTCATCATACTCTTCCTGTACCAATAGTCCCGGTATGCGTTTCTGGCAACTTGGCAGACTTTGACAGACATTTCTTCGTCGAGAGGGTAACGGTGTAACACCTTCTTTAGAATCTCAGTTTCTTTCACTTTTTCTGTAAGAATAGAAATAAATTTTAAACAATCCTTAAGTGTATTTACAGGGTGGCAGGTACATCGACGCGCTAACTGCAACATGATTCTAGATCTAGCGAAGAAACTAATCGACGGTTATTAAAAAAAAAATATTGCTAATAATATCTATTGAACTCGGAACCCGGACGATGAAAAATTTCAACGAACCCACATGGGGTTCAGAATCACGTACCGCCTCCATGGTAACAGGTCTGTATAGCAAAATAAGATATTTTTGCGAAAAAAACTTTAGTGAAGAACTATCACCGGGATTATCTTTATTTAGTTAATAGAAATGCTGTACACTATAGTAAACCCGCGTGAAAAGCCCATTATGAAGATACGTGCGAAAAACATAAAATGCTGTCAAAAGTCCCGAAAATCAGTTTATTGCAAATCTCGTAAAGCATTAGTTTTAAGTCAATGCATGCCTGCTACCACAAGTTTATTTCATATTAAATTCTGTACAAGAAAGTCGTATGCGCTAAATCTTAACTAGGATTTATTTTGCAGATTTGCCTTTTTATTTATTTTCCTGTGTTTTCGTACAAGTTGACTGCGAGAGGATCGATGTTGTATAGTGTTTGGCAATTGTAAGCGTCCAGTTTGCATACAAATGTCCACAGCTGTCTCGATACTGCATCTTGTTTTGATGTTTCTCCAAGTACTTAGGTAAGTATGAGGTAACAGAAAGTAATGGATTTCGCAACAAGGAATCGTGCATTTTGAAAGTGTGACCTATTGTGTCAAATAACAAATCGTCTTCAGACAACAGTTGTCTTCTGCATATAAATGTGTATAATTTTGAGAGTGCACATTTTTGACTAGATTATTCACTTACACCCTTACTAATAAACGTTGTATAGCGTCTGTATAGTTACACAATGCTTTGTCTTCTTCTTTCGAATGTCAAATTACTGACGACTGAAAGAGAGAAATGTAACTATTGTGTAACTATTCATCTGATATAATACGTTTATTAGTAAGGGGGTTACAGTGCTTCCGATGACGTAATGCGTTCTTGACATCTGTCAGTTTCATATACAAGAATACGTGTTTTGCGAATTTGATCTTTTCAGCTATTAGAATTGTCGCACTGACATTTGTCGGGAGTGCATTCTGTAGTACCTAAATTATAAATATGAATTTGGTTATCTCAGATGAAGCCTACCTTCATTTACAACTTGCAGTTGGGGAAACGTACTATGAGGTTATCAAATGCAAAAACTATGCTAAATGTACTGTATTCTTAAGCTCGTTTCACTAAAATCCCAGTCCCCCAGGGGACTACACAGCACTCAATGTTCCACTATGATCCCCTATGATTAGGGCTGATTTTTCCAACGCCAGATAATTTTATCCGAGGAATGATTTTGAATTTTTGACAGTTCTTCCACACAGTAAATGTCAGGCGTCAATTTTGTTTCACGAATAAAAATTATATTTCGTTTGCAAAATCAGCCCTTACGATAACAGAGAACGACTTTAGCATATTATTTCCTTGTAGTAACAGTGTGGCGAACCATTATTTTGTGTGCAGAGAATTAATGCTGCTGCAGCGGACATACTCGTCTTTCATTTAAATGAGCTCCTGATTCGTTGCATACAGATACATTCTTCTCAATATAAAGGCAAAATCAAATTAATCAAAATTTGCTGGAACCTATACAGTATTTTGCTTCGTAGATACTATTTCTGCTAGAAATGTGCAAACGACATACCTAAAAATAAGAGAGCGTCCTTATTAACATTCTCATGGTTCCTAAGAAAGTTTGGAAAGGGATCCCGTCAATACCTCACCGCACATGTTTCAGTAACGTGGTCAGGCTAATGCCTTTGCGTTCCGAAGTCGATAAGCGAGCTTGAGGGGCCGCCGGCACGCGCCGGGCCGCCGTGGGATTCGCACCAGCTAAGACTGCATTTCAGCTATGGTAGTTATTCTGTGGCTATGGCGACCAATCCTAGCTTTCGGCGCGGGAGATACTACAGTGCACAAGGTGTGTGCGCAGACACAGGTGCACCCTCTCTACCCTCAATCTAATTATCCGATTATGGGATGAAAATCCGATACGACCGAACAGAGATCAGGCGCAGGGCCAACGGCTTAGCGTGCTTTCCGAGGCACGGGAGTATCACACCGCCAACGTCCAAACTCCGGGAAATTACTTACTAAGAAATTACCCATGGAAAAACCTATTAACACTTTTGTGCCTGACCCGGGAATCGAACCCAAGGCCAACGAGGCAGTCGGCGCAGACAAGGACGTAATGTGTAAACGACGTAGATGAAAATGTATGCTATTAGACCTTTTCCTTCAACCGGCTGCTGTCCTTCAATCTCAACCTTAATGATAGCAGCCAGATCATCAGCCTGATGTCGGTCCAAGCCAATCTGCAGCAGATGTTCGGCCACGGAGGGTCGGCAGTCACAGAGGTCGTCCAGTATCTTGACGGCCATGACCCCGTGCTCGCGGGTGATCAGCAGGGCTGAGAGGTAGTTGGCTATGAAGTCTAGTATCCTTGCTGGTTGCCAGCGTAGCACCTGGAAAATCTCTCGCTTTATTAGTGAGATTAGCTATTTGAGTTTTTTTGTGAAAACTTCTTTAGGCGCGTTGTGCATTTTTTGAGACAGGAAAAAACCATTGAACTCGCGACACTGTTACCGTTACAGATATTCAATTTCACGAAGTCCGTTCGGCTTTGATTGTAGTAGTGACGTATCCCGACAAGCGCGCTTGTATGTGTTACACGACACTGAGCGCTCTCGAGGTTACGCACACAAAAACAATGTGAATGTGCACGCTTGACAACATTCAAAGCCAAACGGACTTCGTGACATAGAACATCTGTACCAACACCCCTGTTTTAAGTTTTAGCCATTACGAAGACATCAACGCGCGGTACATTTTCTTTGGGAAGAATGACCTTCAAAAATATTTATGAAATTACTACGCTTTTAAAAATACACACGTAATCATTGACTTCGTAATTGTTCAAGTTTTCAATTGTTTGTTACCACGCTTGCTCAAGGCGGATTGACTATTTCAGAAATATATTAATTTTAATTCTTTTCCTCCCAATGTTTCCCGTTGTCAGTGATGACTAAGATAAACTCGGAAAGTACGTATGAACTGAAAATGTCACATTTGTGCTTGCCCGGATTTGAACCTACAAACCTCATGCATGAGAGACGAGGCCTTAACTACTGAGCCATCATGAAATTTTGTGAGGCAGTTGGTTCATGTAAGATATTGATATTGAGCTGCATCTAGTTAGAGTGAAGGCCAACTGCACATTGAATTTTGTGGGAAATAGCGACGCTCGCAGTTGTTGTGATCCCAGCCGCAGGAGCGTTGATGGCAGGCACCAGCAGTGCGATTCTGTAACCCTCTCATCGTGAAAACTTAGGTGAAGTGAGTGTGGAGTGAGCTGTCATTAGTGTAAACCCCTATAGCATCAGATGGAATGACAGCTCACTTCACCTAACTTCTCACGGTGAGATTCAAACAGAATCGACCGGCTGTACGTCAACAGCAGCCGTTTCCCTGTCTACCTTTATATTTGCCCTGATCGGAATTGTGCCTCAATATTATGGGTCTACCTCACGTGTGATATCCGACATGAGCTCCTTAAGTCCTTCGGGGACGCTGAACACGTTAGAACATCCATGTTTCTGCAGTAGCTCGTTCATTTCAAATTTTCAGATGCGTCACGATATTTTTTCTTTGCCTTCTAATGGCACCACCACAGATGGGCACCACAGAGGATTTTTATAATGACACTATGACACTATGGTGTTTGACGTAACTTTCTTTTTATTTGTCATAGATTAGTGAAGATTTGATCATGGAGTTATAATGAATTTGAATGACAATATTTTTTCCCTTGCTTACATTCACATAATTATAGGTACGAGATATATTACTAGCACTTGCACAGTAGCTTGCACAGACCACAGAGCATGTAAGCACAGACTACAATGTAATGCAGGGAGCGCTTGTTTATGAGTTTTTGATCTCCCATTCAAATGTAAACATATAAAAAAAAAATGGATTGTACAGAGCAGTGGTGGTAAAGGCCCCGACTTACGAGTTGTATGTCGTGGGTTCGAACCCAGGCAGGCGCTTTACTTTGTGTAATTTATTTCATCACCACTGCTCTTAAAAACGGTGAAGAAAACATCGTGAGGAAACCAGCATGTCCCAGAACCAAAAAATTGAAGACATGTGATATCTACCAACCCGCATTGGGCCCGCGTCGTGGATTATGGCCCACTGTCTCTCACAGAGAGGAGGCCAGTGTCCCAGCAGTGGGAACGTTATAGATTGAATATGGATTGTAGAAGACATCATAAGGCACACGCATCTGATCTACAATAATCTTATCGATGATGTTTCGAACTATGTTTTTTCTTCTTCTTGTATCGATGGGTCATATTTTGTCCAACAAGCAGGGTAATTACCCATTATTATCAGCTTTCGTTTTCATGTTGACAGTTCAACAACATTCCTTAAGTTGTTTATGTTGTTGAGCAGACAAATTTTTCGAACGTATAAAGCAATGGATTAGCAATATACTTCAAAATGATTCCGATTGTCATTGATAGTGTGTTACGCAATTAGGTTGCAGTAGGACATGGACAGCTCAGTAGGTTGCCTCATTCAAGTCCTGAAGTGCTTAAACACAGATAACCTCTTCATCTCTGTAAAGTTACGTTCAACCAGGAAGTAATTTGATAACCTGTGTGACACCAAACGATTACCTACATTTATTTTTGTGTAAGTAACTTATTCAAGTATTGTCAGTTGGATACATAAGTAAATCGTTTATGAGAGGATTGCTTAGTATTAAAATATTTTATGAAGGTCTCTAAACCTTTAAGCCACCTAGGCTTAAATGGTGAATAATCGCGGGCACGTCATTCCCGCGGCGATTTTTTTTGCGCACAAGATTTTCAACGTACGTCGCGTGTCGTAATGCTTAGCGCCGAGAGTTGAAAATCCCACAGTGTGTTTTTTTAACGCGCTGGGATGCGCTCTGTTGGATTCTCAACGCTCGGTTTAACAATGAGAGTTGGAAACCCAGTGCGGGATAAAATCCGGCCGTGATATTCTGATGTCCATGAGAACGAGTCGCCGGCCGACACGCTCGACACCACGGGATATCTATGCTCGACACCCTAGTTCGAACAAAGAACATCCCGATTTCGATGTGCGCGCACCTGAACCACGTACCTATACAGCTGCAGCCGTCGACAACGTGTCGTTCGTGAATACTGTGCTCAAATACACGAGACGAAGTAACTATTTAGTAATCTGTAACACGAGCGGCACGTTGCACGTTGCACAGTTGCCTCTGCCGTTGACGCGTGTCGCTCGTGTGCATGAGCACTAAAGCACATTGTGATGATCCACGTAAAAGTTAAAATCATTCATTTATCATTTATCATAAAGTTTATTCAAATTCATGTTTCCAATTAAGGTTATTTTAAGTTAAACAAATATCAACTTTAGTAAAGTGAAAATTAAGCTTATTTCAGAGTGACTAGTACTATTGAAAAAGTTATAGATACATTTGTTTGAATTTTTGACGTTGTGTAAGGTAATAAAGTTATTTTTCCAATAACTCACATTTGTTTACATGTTTGGCAAATAAATCGCAAACGCAGTATTCTTCGAAGGGACGGGCAGAGGTATATTATATTCCAGTAAACCGTATAAGTAACTAAGTAACTAACGTGTTAAAACTATGTTTTTTTTGTGAGTATATTGTGACATGGGTCAAATTTAATCTATTTTCTTTCTTTCTTTCCGTGTGGTCATGGTTACGCAAATTACATTACGCAAAAATAATAATTAGCATATTGTATCCAATTTATGCGAAAATAATAATAAGGTCTTGACAAGGTGGTCTGACGCAATCTCCTAAACTAATGAACCGGTTTTAAAAATATGGTTTTCGTTTGTATCAAACTGTAGCTTTATTGTTTTCTTTACTGATGGTGAACTTATGGTACTTAAATGGTTTAATAATTTATATTAAAGGTCGTATAAGTAAAATATAGATTCACGCCTTTTTCTTAAAGCGGCAGGCAGAAACTATCTATCTATGTATGTCTAACACACCTACTCCTTACGCATCTTTTAAAAATCGTCCTATAAATGTAGTTATAATAAATAACTAACCAATTTATAAAAAATGAACGTCGCCCGATATTATTAACAAGAATATACAGACAGTTTCACTTTAATATAAGCATGTTCTTGTTACAATAAATAAAATAAATTACACATTTATGAAAATTTACTCATCAATCCCTCGTTATTCTTTGTCAAACACCATTAAAAGTTGACCTCCCAAACGTGTCTGATCATCTTTGACTCACCCACAAAACGTTTGAGGCAGAGAGACGAGGAAGCTCTTTCATAATTGGTCAATTCGTACACATGACTAATAAAAATTACATTCGAATAATCTTCATGCTGTTCAAAATTGAACCGTGTTGCTTTGTGATAAGGGAGTCGGTTTTGTTAATGGCCGGTATTATTACATGGTTATGTAGTGATTATAGCATTCATTTGTAGATTTTGTAGTGGGTACTGGGTAGCCGCGATGAGTGGCGGTGTGCAGTGATACAGGACAATCTGTCTGTTATTATTGATAAACATATGTAAATATTATATGTGATAAAGTTTTTCGTGTCATTGCGACACATGTGTTCAGTGGAGTGCGTAAAAATAGATGTACCGACATTTTGTGAGTGAAAAAATATACCAAAATTAAGATTAAGAAAAGGAGGAACACTTTCAAGTCTGACAAGGAAGGTTACGCAAATTAATTTACCGAAGAAAGAAAAAGATTATAACAGAAGATTGTGTAGGAAATATTAAACGAAAGCAAACCAGAGATTGACCAAAATGGATATCACTACAGCAAGAGCGATATCCATGCTCTCATTGGGCTTAGGAGCCTTCATCTCAGGCATGCTACCAGCTTGCTTCTCAGAAGCAGCCAGACAAAGACATCCTCTATTACTTTCTTGCTTACTCTGCTTCGGAGGAGGCGTCCTCTTATCGACTTCCCTCGTCCACATGCTGCCAGAAACAAGAGAGCATCTGCCACAGTACTCAGAATTAACATTATGCATTGGATTCTTCACCGTTTACCTAGTCGATGAGCTGTCTCATTTATTCTATAGTAGCGGTAATAACGACAGATATAACCACGTGGGTGAGCAGACCAGGCTGCTGCCAAGAGACCATGATGGAGAGATGAGGGACAGGGAAGGAGCATCGGAGATGTGCCATGTTAACCATAATGAGCCTTGTAATAAAAGCTCTTCTAGTGTGGTGGGACTGCTGTCTGCGTTGTTCGTGCATAGTGTGCTGGAAGGACTGGCGATTGGGCTGCAGGAAAGTGCTACACAGGTAAGGTTTGCATTTGTTTTGACCTCAGACCAAATAAAAAACCAAGACAACCAAGTAAAGTGAAGCCGGTTTCGTAAACATGTGTGCACTTAGTGAGGTGTAGTTTGTAAATGGTTGCAAATGTGTGCGTGTGAGCTGTATCGTTCTCAGCGCTCTGTCTTGGTTTTTTAGTTGGTCTGAGGTTTTAACATTATTTAATGTTGGGATTCTTTGTTCATCACTTTAGACCTTATCACGAAGTCATGAATTAATGACATCATGAAGTCAGGGAAAAAAGTAATTGTGCAAATTTACACTACGTCTTGCCGTATAATATCCATCTTATACAGTAGTGATTTGAATATACGGGCAATTTAAGTTGGTAATCACTTTGCTTAAAAAATAATTCCCCTGTCTTTACATTGTCCAGTTATAGTTTGTTCTGGTGAAGATCTATTAGCCTTATCATAGGTGTGACCATTTATCTGGCTTTATGTAAGAAACAGTCGTAGCCCGCCTTTTTCTAAGCTATATTAATGCAATGACAATTTTATTGATCTTCTAGCTACTTAATCAAAATTCAGTAACTGACAGACGAAGCGCAGCCTAAACTGCTGGTTCTTAGAAGTTTGAAATTTCACTCATGAGTTCTTTGGATAAATGCGAAATGCGTTCAAAGAAAGTGAGCACTATTGAAGGATTTTCGAACATAATGTAACATCATGCCTTGTTCCCTGAACGGTTGAGTAGAGGTATACCCAGGTATACCTACACAAATATAGTACATCCACATCTTTCGAACATTCTTCCCCAAAAAAAGATAAGGGACAAAAGTTTGTTTGAAAGTTCGTTTTTCTATCGATGGGAAATCCCATCCGCCGCGCCATATTGCTTGTCGTGATCATTCTGTAATCACGGCACAAGGGCACTTTTTGTTGTATGATGCATAATTTATTTAACAAGACTAGCCAGATGCAGCTTGTTTAACTTGCTTATGTTACCCTTTTGTGCTTGAGTCATCCAGCACCCTAACTGCGCAACACACTATCAATCACAATCTGAATCATTTTTAAAGGTATTGATAATCCATTGTTTCATGTGTTCGAAAAATTTGTCTGCTCAACAACGTAAATAACACAATGGATGTTGTTGAACTGTCAAAATGAAAGCCATTCCTACTGACCCAATATTACCCTGCTGTATACCTATTTGGGACTAGCATCCGCCCGCGGCTTCGCCCGCGAGGCATGTCGATAAAAACTATCTTATGTCCTTCTCCGGGGTGCAATCTATCTCTCTGCCAAATTCTATCGAAATCCGTTAAGTGGTTTAGGCGTGAAAAGGTAACATACAGACAGACAGACAGACAGAGTTACTTTCGAATTTATAATATTATAGTATAAGTATAGTATATAGTTTAAAGTATGGAATTATGGATAGTATGGATGACTTATAGAGCAAACCAAAGAGAAAGCGAGACAAAGCTATAGGTACAGACGATACTTCCTATAGGCAGTTTTTTTCTTCCATTTTACACTCCAATATTTTCAAAACATAACATCGAGAACAGTAAACATACAAGAGTTACAATTGTTGTGTTTTGCTTGAGAGATGAGCATCTTTATGCGTGATGTCACGCCATTTCGAAAATCAAAACCTTGGTAGCACTTGTATGTATGTACAGGTTTTTGCTTTGAGGAAAAATCGTACGATACTCCAGCCAGCCAGACACTTTCACATATTCAACCACTAGCAGCGCCCCGCGGTTTCACCTTCATAAGTGTCGATCCCGTGGGTATATCCGGATAAAAAGTATCCTATGTGTTAATCCAGGGTGTTAGCTCTCCCAAACCAAATTTTATCAAAATTGGTCCAGCCGTTGGTGGGTGAAGGAGTAACAAATATACAAACACTCACAAACTTTCGCCTTTGTAATATTAAGTGTGATTCATACACAAATACATAAACTCACGCCACTTTCCCATGGGGATAGGCAAAAACTACAGATCGCCACCAGCTCAGTTAGGTAATAAGTAAGTAGCGAAGGACAGGGTGTTGTGGCGCAGCCTGGGAGAGGCTTCGATATGCTAAGTTGATTTGGTTGATTGATTGAATAAGTAGAAAGAGAACATCACGCCTATATTCCCAAAGGGCTCTGGCAGAGGTGTAAAACAAACACAAAAACACTAGAAGTCAACGAGTCGTACTCAGCGCTTCTCCTCCACATTTATTATGCGCACAGCCAAAGTGTGGAACTCTCTGCCGGCATCTGTGTTCCCTCCCACATTTAACCCGTCTGCCTTCAAATGAAGAGTGAACGGCATCTTCTGGGCACGCTCGTTCCATCATAGACCTCATACCGCTTTCCATCAGGCGTGATCGGGGTCAACGGCGGGCCCATTTAGCAATCTTCTTCTTAGCGTGTCGATAGCAATCTAAATGAACTCGGCCCAGAATTCGACTACTTGTTTGGCGCCATCACCAACGTCTATCAGTTCCTGTAACGTGCAGCTGACAGGACACGCAGGACACGATATTATGTGTCCCATCGTTTGTAGAACAGCACCACATTTACATTCCAAGGCGGAGTCAACCTGGATCCGGAGTCTGTTTAAAGACTTCCAGGTTACCCAAGGTAACTCATGTCCAGGTGGGAGGTCTTCAGCGGGTGGAACGAACGGATTGGGTAAAGAAGCACTGTCTCGCCACAGCTTCAGTCTTTGTTGTGACGGTTCGTCAGTGAGTACGACGGCACACTTTAAAAACCAGCAGGCCTACCATGATCTATTTAAAAACGATTCAAAAGCAAGACATTTCAGTTTAGGTTCTTAAACTGCATCGCTCACAGTCGTATCATGACGTCCAATACACTCAGCGGCATTTGGATCGTTGAAAGTGGATCGCGTTAAGTGCTCGTGGTAGGTATCCTGTTTCGGCTTTTCAGCCTTTGTGGCACAAGGATGTTGTCGTGCAAAGGGTGTCGTGTGTCGGAGACCATTTTGGCTCTTTCGCTGGAGCTTGCCACTGCTCTGCGAACCATTTAGCAATAAAAAAAAGAAGAAAACCCCAATAACAATGTGCCCGACTTGGGAACCAACCCTGGATCTAGTGCGAAAGATACAACTGAACCACTTATTTGTAAAATTTTGTAGTAGTACTTGGTTCGTTCAATAAATTGCCTGTCCTCTTCATATCCAGATAAAATGTTTAAAAATAAAATACTGTATCCTACACGACCAGATAGTGTTTAAAACAACTGTGGGCTATCAACATAAAATATGTCTGTATAAACGCAAGCAATTCTTGAATTAATTAATTATCAACCAAGACTAAATTAGTTAATTATTAATATAATATTTCTTTGTAGGAATTATAAATACTATACCTACCTCATAGACCGTTGCTAGGAATTGACTAGAAACACCAAAACCACAGATCTAAACTAATATGAATATTATAAAGAGATAAAATTTGCGAGTTTGTACTTACGTAAATCGGAATTGCTGATCCGATTCCGAAAATTCTTTCACGAATGGGGAAGCTACAATATTGCCGAGTGTCATAGGATGTATTTTATGTTCACGCGGACTAACTCGCGGGCAGAAGCTATAAGATG